>JAKFHU010001436.1:4182500-5432500 GCA_023783475.1 Daubentonia madagascariensis
TAATTCCATTTCACCCACTACCAAGACATGATGAAGCTGCTGGTGACTATGAAGCAATCTAAAAAGCCCTGCTTAGCTAGGGTTCAATGACAGGAAAATCACTTTTCTTGAAAAAAGATGTTTTGTTCCCAGGTTTTTGAAGATTTCTTATGAAGAGTCAATCTCTCAATATTGTTAGAGACTAGTTGAAACTGAAACCCAAACTGAACTTTCTCTCCTGAGAGTGTTCTCTGAGCTCTGCCTTGCCTATGGTGACAATCTTTGAAAAGGGCATCAAATTGCTCGTTTTCTTAACCCAGAGTACCTCATCACTCTTGGGCACACATTCTGCTAAAATTGGGAAGTTTTTCTAACAATCAAAACAAAAATGTAACTCTTCCACCATTTATCCCCCACTCTGGTATAAAAAACAAACAAAAAAGGCATTGAGTTCAAGGTGAGGCATATCTTGGCCAGAACACTGAACATTCACCACAACAGCCTCCTAAGTCCTATTAGTAACAGAGATGGCTGACTTGCCACCAAAACCTCCAGATTCCATTGTTGCCTTGGGCCTGAGGTGTTGGAGTTGTGGCCACCAAGAGGCAGTGAGAACATGTCAGGTTCAGGATCTGACCTGGGATAGGAGGGCTGAGTTCTCAGTATTGTCACTTCCCTCTTGCTTCATACCCGGAAGTACTTTTGCAACTTTCTCTGAGTTAAATTCTGGATTTAAATGGGTGTTGAAGGTTGGTCCAGCCCTGAGTCACAGTTTATAACACTCTGACTTTTAGATTTGTTTCATATTTCCAACAACTGAGTTACAGGCCTTCTTGGACCACAACCTGTTTGTAGGTCAGGAAGTGCTTGTACAGGAAGAGTTTCCCATTACTAAGAGTCCTGAGTGGGGCTTTTATCTCTATTTGACAGAGGAGCAGACAGATTGGGGATAGGCCCCTTGACCTCAGCTAATTACTTCAGTCTTCCCTCTTCAACAAATTTAATTCTCACACAAGGAGTAATTAACAACCTCTGACTATTCATGCTATGAGAATTTCCTTTCCTTTTCTTATCTTAAGGACCTCACAGGAATATTAAAGAATATGCTTAATACTAGTTTTTAGTTTCACTTGATATAAACATCTTGCACTCTGCTCACTTCTTCCACAGTCTGCTGGAACACATTTAACATAGTCTTGGTCTGTCTTCTAATCCCAGCACATGAAATTGGAAAATCCAATCACTGGTTAACTTGCCTTCCTACTCCCCACCCCCGACCCCAAGCAAAGCTATCCTAGACAACTCTTTGTATTACAAAATGAAAATTCCTTAATTTTGCCTAATTAGGAGTGCATGTCAGAAGAAAGAATTTTTTTAATAGTAAAAAATGCTATTCTCTCCCTTTGACTGTCTAACCACTTTATCCCTACCAGTGTCTCATTCAGGGTTGTAAATAAAAATTACATGTCAGGATACAAGCCACAGTACTGGAACACAAAGAATGAGCACACAGACCACTAGCTTTTCAAAGGTGAGTGAGGTCTCTGCAAGGCTCATGTCCTAAATGAAGAGATCCCCTGAACCCAGGAGTTTGAGATCAGCCTGGGCAACAAAGCAAGATCCTGTCTCTACAAAAACTAAAAAAGTTAGCTGGGCATGGTGGCATGCATCTGTAGTCCGAGCTACTTGGGAGTCTGAGCCAGGAGGATCACTTGAGCCTGGGAGTTGGAGGTTATAGTGAGCTGTGGTGACACCACTGTACTCCAGCCTGGAGACAGCAAGACCTTGTCTCACACATGCACAGAAAAGATATCTCACTCAAACATCTCTAAGGGAGAGGGTTGAATCAGATCATTTCTGAGGCTATTTCTAACCTTAGAAAGACAAAAAGGGACTACTCTAGGGGCTGAAGGGCAGATAAGAGCCCAGGCTCTGGAGTCTGACAGGAAGGGGCTGAATATTAAGTCTGTCTGTGTTAATTTTGTACTCTTCAGTAAGTTGCCTAACTTATTTAAACCTCATTAAACTCATGCATAAAATCAGCATAACAGTAATTGATATTCCTGGGTATCTTCTGCTGGGCCCTTCAGATCCACTCTTCTTTACTTTCTCTATCCTGCTCTGTGCCTCTGGTGGCAGGTTTTGGATGGTTTTAGAATGGCCCTTGTTTTCTGTTAGGTTTGCCCAGAGTGGGTAGAGTGAGGTCTGGGTGCTGATTCCCAGGGTCCCTGCAGGCTGGCTGCATCCCAGCCACAGCTCAAGCAGCTTTCCTCCCAGAGTACCCTTTCTGGGGTCAGAACCGTGTTCCTTTCCAGTGCTAGCCTTGGGGCACTGCACTATCCCTTGTGGTTTCCTAACACCCTGCTCACACCTTTTTAATATGGTTGCTTTATTAAGCTCTCCTCAAATTACCCAATTTGATATGTACCATCTGTTTCCTGCTGGACCTTGACTGATACACCTTATAAACACATTTGGAGGATTAAAATTAAATGAGATAATGCAAGTAAAGCACATAGTACAGCTCCTTGCATATAGTAAAAGCTTAATAAATAGAGCTTTTAGTTATTTTTACAATTATCATCTGGTACAACACCCTCATTTTATACATGAGGGAATGGAGACCCAGAGCAGTTAGGGTATGCATTCAAAGTCTAATTGACTCAAGGTACTAACAATCTTGAGACCAAATCCCTGGACTGCCAGCTTGAAGTTCACTGCTCTTTCCACAGCATCTTGTTGAGAAAAACAGATGGGAGAGGAGGGAGATCTTTTTTTCATAGATGTTGGAAAAAGGGTTAGATAAGCTAAAGACCAAGGTGCAGGAGGTAATAAGCATCTTTCTATGTACCACTGGATTTTTCTCCACTAAATTACTGCTGAAATAAAGCATACTATTACAATATGAGATCCAGTGATTTCACTAAGAATAAAATGGGTATGCGACAGGGGGAGCAATGTATGCTTGATAGGTTAAAAACAAATTTATGAACACATAACTGGAAATTTTACCATGAGGCATGATAATGTATGCACATATGCAAGTAGCAATCATTGGGTGTTGGGCAGGAGGGAGGCAGGAGGAAGGGAAGGTAAATTCACACCTAATGGGTGCAGTATGCACTGGTGGGGGATGAGCACAGGCAATGTATGTAACCTCAACGTTTGTACCCCATAATATTCTGGAATTAAAAACAAACAAACAAACAAAAAGACATACAGGGTACACCAAAATTAATTTTCAAATAAAGGCTGATTTTTGGATTGGCAGTGTAGATTAAGTATTAACTTTATAATTCTTCGGAATATACTACTGTGCTATGAACTCATATAGAACTAGAACACCAAAATCTTGCCCCACAGACATTCTACAATTTGGTAACACTAATAACAAGATGGAAATTATTTGGTCATTAATTCCTACTTTCATTCAATCATTCAAGCAAATATTTATGGAGCTTACAATATTCTCCAAGAGCTCTTACGGGTGCTGACATATAAAGATTAATTAAATATATTCTTGGCTTCAATGGGTTTATAGAGGAAAATAGAGGTAGGCATATAAACAGATTTTGGTATGAACAAAGGTAGAAATATACCTAGGCTACTATGGGAGCTTTGAAAAAGTTGCATGGGATGAGGCATTGAGAGTAGAGGAGGCTTTCTTGGGTCAGAAGTAAGTCTTAGCAAGAGCAGTGTGTCTCAATAAAATTCCATTTTAGCCTTCCAGATTCATCTAAATTATTGATGATATCAATTTTTTAAGATTTAACTTTTAATAATATAAGAATTAGAATAAAATGAAAAAAGCGTATGTAAAATTGTATTACACTTTACTTTAGAAAGGTTGGCTGAGGTATATGTGGAAACTGAGAAAAATTTAAATATTTCCTTTGGTGACTAGAGTATATGATAGGAAAAGTAGAATTTATTTAATGATAAGAAAAGACTCCTTGGAAAATGCCACCTTCAAAGAAGATTGCATTAATGTACTTTACCAATTAGGCCTTATTTATATAATGAGTTGGGACAAGTTTATTTGATATATAAACATATAGTTTGAAAAATGAGCTGGAACCTATGCATGGAGAAGAAACATAAAATAGGGACATTTATTTTAGAAATCAGGATGCATTCATATACAATTGGACGTACTGATAAAATATAAAACAACTTAAGCAGGTTATTTTTATATATGTATCACAAAATTGGTCATTTCCATCTCAATTGTAATTGATGCCTAAGTATAATTTACTTTACCATGATAATGCTACTAAATATTTGTGTCTCTTTATGGAAGTCCAAACCATAAAGTTACATAATACTGGCTAATTCTCATCTGAGTTGCTCTTGTACATTCACCCTGATCCTCCCTATTTGGTTCACTGTTTTGTTTTTGTCCACCTCACATCTCAAAATCCATCCCTACTCACATTAATTATGTGTATATGTGTATGTGTACTTATATTTCAATTTTAGCCAAACACATTTATGGCTACAACTTGGAACTTAAAATTACTTCCAATATCTCAAATACAGGGATTTGGAGATTTTTTGAACCTACCATATCCTCACCCTCTATTAATATAAACTATTCTGTTTTCACAGTGACCCTCATTGTGTCTTCTGGTTTCCGAATCGACCATTTTCTGCCAATCCTTTAGTCACATCCTGATTTACTTGCTCTTCCACCCAGTTTAAAGCATTAATAACTGTATCTTTTAATTTTCGCCTGTTTTAAAAGTAATATATACTTATTAAAGACAATATGGCAATGCAGAAAAGTAGATAAAAGGAAAACATGACCCATAGGCAAAGTATTCAAACACAATTGTTGCCAAAATTTTAGTGTATTTCTGTGCATTTTTTCTATGCGTAGTTCCCTTTATGTAGTTTTAATGGTACTTTGCATAAAATTTGTATTCTATTCAAGTATTCAAATTTCTTATAATCAATTTAAATAGATGTCATCAACTAAATTAAATAAAACAGTTCATTTTTCCATTCTACTGTTATTGGACACTAAGTTTGTTTATATATTTTTTTCATTTTTTCATTTCATTCATTGTTATATATTTTCATTTCATTTTCATTATACATATATAATTCTATAAGCATCACTGGGTATGAAGTTTTTCAGAACTCAGGATTATTTTCTTAGAATGGATTCCTGAAAATAGCCTGGAGGGTACGAACCTATTTAAGTGAACATCCCAAAGCCTCTCTTACTTTTGAACGTTTTGTCATGACCTCCATGACAATCTCCATCTTAATCGTCAATTGTTTTCAATTCCTCTGGCTGAACGGTCCATTTTTGAGGGAAGAAATCTTGAGTATATGTAGTTCACGTTTTATGCTCTCAATTCAGTTGTCCTCCTCAAGTTCTCCATTTTCTCTGGAGACTCATTCCTTCCACAATAACACATTCTCTTCCCCCTCCGCTCCCCCTGTCCTTTTCTCCACCCTTTCTTTTCATGTCTTTCCTCCTTTCTTTCTTTCTCTCTTTACAAACCACTCAGAAGCCCCTAACTACTCCTATCTTTTTTGTTCTCAGATGCCTTCACTCCTTGCTGTACTGAAAACAAAAATTTCTGGTATGAGGTCTTTCTAAATATTCTTTCTTTTCGCTTGTTATTTCCCATTCTCTCAGTCATAACATTACTCAGTTTTTAAGAATGATCACTTATTATTTTTTACTTTTATTTTTAGTAAAATATTTGTTACAAAGGCATACATGTAACATGTTTATATGTTACAAAGTTTGATAATAATAGAAACATTTGTAAACTAACCACTCAATTTAACTAAGAGAACATTGCACACACTCATGGGTTCCTTCCTTTTTGTTCTTTGGCTTCTTCCCCCTGGGTAACTACTGTCCTCAATAGCTTTCCTATGTGTGTATTCCTAAACTATATATATTTAATATAAATTCCATATATAATAAATATTACATATATTATTAATATGTTACTATATTAGCCTCTCTCTCTTTATATTCACCTATGTTTATATTGTTTGTATATACATTCCTAAACAATACATTGTTTCATTGCTTTTTTTTTGAAAGATAGTGTCATACTTAAGATAATTTTTCTGGATTCCCTTTTTCATTTTTGTGTGTGTAGCTATAGTTCATTCTTTTTTTATTTCTGCTTAATCTTCTTCCATTGTGTAAATATAACACAGTTTGTTTATCTTTTCTTCTCTGGGTTGTTGCCATTTTTTGTTGTTTTTGTTGTTGTTGTTGTTGTTATGATAAAGAATTCTACAATAAGCATTCTGGTGTATGTTTCTTGATGTTCATGTGCAAGGATTTTTCTAGATTTAGAGTATAAACCTATGAGTACATTGTCTGATTTTTTTTTGGTATTCAAATGTTCAACCTTCCAAAGTAATAAGAATTACTTTCAGAGTGATTGTACTAATTTACACTCCTGCTAGTGGTATATAAGACATCCTATTGATCCGCATCCTCCTTTCTTAATATGTGGTAATCATTGTCTTTTTCTTCTTCTTCTTTATTTCTTTTGCCAATCTGGCAAATGTAAAAATGTATTTCACTGTGGTTTTTAACATGCATTTTCTGAATCACTGCTTGGGCTGAGCATCTTATATGCTTTTCCTTTACTTATATTTCCTCTTTTTTGAAATACCTGTTTCCCCCATTTTTATACTGTGTCACCTTCTTATTATTAATTTTATGAGTTCCATATTGCAAATATCTTCTTCTAATTTATGGCTTGTTTTTGTTTTTATTTGAAATATGTTTTGATGAACAGAAGTTTAAATTTTAGCATAGTTTAATTTGTCAATATTTTCTTTTATGGCTTATGCTCTTTGTGTCTTGTCTAAAAGATTCTTTTGTATTCTGAAACTATAAAGATGTTTTTCTGTAAAATTCTTTAACAAATTTGATTGTCCTTTTTTTTTATTCTTATTTCTTTACCAACAGGGCGTTGATTTTTGCATGTAGAAGCGAGGTAAGAATCTACGTTCGTTTTCTCTGTGTGGACAACCAACATCCCAACTCTACTGCTTCCCCAGTGATCTTCAGCCTGTCTCTCTCACGTATCAGTTTACCTACAAATCCTTTGGGCTTTCAATGTAGATAATAATATAGTCTACAGAAAATGACAGTTTTGTTTCTGCCTTTGCAATCCTATGACTTTAGTTTGTTTTTTTCCTTTTCTTTTTCCCTTCCTTCCTTCCACTTCTCTTCTCTCTCTCTCTCCTTCCTTCCTTCCTTTCTTCCTTCCTTCCTTCATTTTCTTATCTGGGCCCAGATCTCCAGGACGATGTTGAACAGGAGCATTCTTAAATGGTGGGCACCATTATCTCATTCTTAATTTGAAATGAGTGTTTCTAGCATTTCTCCATTAAGAATGCTATTTGATGCAGTTAATTGATAACAATCTGCATCAGATTAAGGGAGTTGATTTTTCCCCTATGTCTAGTTCACCAAGAGTTTTTTTTTTTAAATGAGTGTTAAGTTTTGTTAAATGATTTTTCTATATGTAATACAATGATTTTTCCCCCTTTACTCCGTTACCGTGAGTAATTTCATTCATCGTCTTTCTAATATGAGACTATTCTTGTGTTTCTGGCTACATTGAAGTTGATTATAACACTGTCTTTATCTTGCACACAACCAGGTTTAAGTTAATAATATTTGCTTAAGACTTTTGAACTTTTATTAATATGAGAGAATGGCCAGTCATTTCCCTTTATTCTTTTCTTTTTTTCCCCAGAATTTTTAAAAATCATCTTTGCCTAATCTTGATAACAAGGTTATATTGACCTCGTATAATGAATTAGAATTGGGGAATGTTTTCCTCCATTTTTATTCTCTGGATTAGTTAGTATGTGATTGAAATTATCCGTTTCTTAAAAATTGGGTGGAGCTTACTTCTAAAATAATATTGCCCTTCTTTTAAAGAAAGATCCTTAATTACTGATCCAATTTCTTTAATAATTTTTATACAATAATTCACGTCTACTATTTCTTTTTGAGTCAGGTAAGTTATTTTATGTGATTTTATGCACTTCATTTAAGTTTTCAAACTTATTGCATAATGATGTATATTAGTCTTCTCATACTATATTTTTAATGTCTGTTATATCTGTATGCAATTTCTTTTTTTATTCCTAATATTTTGTGGTTAATAAGATTCTGTTGTGCTTTTTTTATACTTCCTAAATTAAATGCTCAGATGGCCCTAACAAATCAGTAGAAGAGAGAAGACATCATGGAAAGGCTGCTTGAATACCACCTCATTTGTCCCTTTCCTGTTCGTCCATAATTTCAGTGATTCTAGATGTTGTTTCACTTATGATTGATTTGCAGCTGATTTTGAAATATTTTTGATAAAGGAGTCCAATGAAGTCTCTAAGAGTCCTATTTCAAATTTGAATTAAACAAAAACTTTTAAACTAGAGATACTCATTCAGTGTGGGGAGGACAGAATTTTTACTTTGAATCACTTGATTTCTAAATACCTGTTGTTGTTTTTTACTCTGTGTGTGTGTGTGTATATGTGTGTCTGATTATTTGGTCACTATGATTTATGAAATTCACATATGTGTGTAAGATCAACAAAATATGAATTCATGAAAGATATATGTTTTATGGCATTTGAAATGCCTGGTCTTATTAATTCTTGTAGCAATATTTAGAAATATATGACCAATGTAATTATTATCACTTTAGATATAGAAAAATAAAGACATTAAAAAATAATTTTCTAAAAGTAGACCTACCATTCAATCCAGTAATCCCACTACTGGGTGTATACCCAAAGGAAAAGAAGTCATTTTATCAAAAAGACACCTATACTTGAATGTTTATTGCAGCAGAATTCACAATTGCAAAGTTGTGGAATCAACTTCAGTGCCTATCAATTCATGAGTGGATTAACAAAATGCGGTATATATATATACCATGGAGTACTACTCAGCCATGAAAAAGGATGAATTAATGCTTTCTGCAACAATTTGGATGGAACTGGAGACCATTCTTCTAAGTGAAGTATCTAAAGAATGGAAAAACAAACACCACATGTACTCACTATTAAATTGGAACTAACCAATGAGCACATACGTGCACAGAGGTAAGTAAAACTCAGTGAAAATCAAGCTGGCGGGGGAGGGGGAAGGAGGGGATGGGCAAAAACCTACCTAACGTGTACAATGAACACTATTTGGGTGATGGAACGTCTTGTAGCCATGACTCAAGCATTACAAAAGTGATCCATGTAACCAAAAACATTTATACCCCCTTAATATTTTGAAATAAAAAAAATTTTAAAAATAATTTTAAAGATACCACAACAAATTAAGGTAAGAACCTGAATTGATTTGCTGATGTGGTCCTAATCTAGATTTTTTAAAATCTCCTCTGAAAACCCCATATGTTTATAATTAGCCAAGGTGTTGGTTTCTAGGGTTGCTATTTGTTGGACTGATGGATGAACAGAGGAGCTTCTCCTTCAGTGGGCTGTAAATGCACTCCATGTGATAAGCAGAATACCAGCCACAATGGCCACCAAGGCCAGTTGGTCAAGTCCTAGGATAGGAGGACAAATAAGATAACTATGTTTAAAAGCACATATCTTTACTACCTCTATTCCAGTTTTTAGAAACACCAGAAAGGACATATTCTTACATGCTGTAAAGAAATGTACAGCAAGATAGGCAGTAACTTGACTTTCTATACCTTAAAGTATAAGAAGTAGTTTTTAAAAATAACTATAAAACTGAAATATGATATAGTTAGATTTTCATGGAAATAAATTAAGCAACAAAGAGCTACCCCACAGATTAAATTTAGTAATGTATTCACTCATACTTCTTTTGAGATCCACTTTAGCTAAGAGGTACAGTGGTGTAGAGGCAGTGATGATGGCCAGGCAGTCAGATGACTTACTTCCAGCAGTGTGAACCCAGGCATATCTCTGGCATTGTCTGTGGCTGGTTCTTTAGGTAATATCTAAAGATGTCTCCAGATCTATGGGTCTATATATTTTAGGGCAATAGAGAATTACCTGCCTCTCCTCTCACTGCCTATTCAAAGTAGTACTGGAACTACAATCCTGAGAGCTGCTGATAAGACTCAATCATGGATAGCTTGGGGCAGATGGAGTGGGAAGGGGGGTAGAGAAAGACTGAACTGATCTGGGACCATGAAAAGTGCATTGTTAGATTGTTAATTTGGAAGTGCTTATTTTGATCATACAACCCATTATCCAGGTTCCTAAGACATAAAGCAAACTGGATTTATCCTTCCTACATAGATGAAAAATGAAGTGGGAAGACAACTTATTTTTAGGTTACATGTATCAGATTAAATTAGTCAGCTAGAAATAAAAACATAAAATCATTAAAAAATCATAAAATAAAATTTAAACTTAGATTTCATGCCATTGGATTAGATGCATGTGGTGCCATTCTTCTTTAGAATGTGATTTTCCAGAAGGCAAAGAAGGTAAAATTAAGAATACATTTTGAGCACTAAAATTCTGCAACCTTTAAGTCTGAGATGAGGTTACAGAAGCAAGACAGAGGTGGCACCCTTGCTTTGAATTCTTTCTACAAAAGCAAAAAGAGCACTTTGTGGGTTCTGTTGGTTATTTCTGAGACTGGAGAAATCTTGGAAGATTTGTTCTTAATCTTTTTTCTATTTTCAGAAAGACACTGTGAAGTTGTGGCTGGGCCATTGACTTAGAAAAGGTAGGAGGGGTTACAACATGTTTTTATGTTCATGTAAACTCTGGCACTGGACTGCTCTTTAGGCTGCCTCCCTGAATCAGTTAGAATGTTTTTGGCTGCAAGTAACAGAAAACCCAATTCTGAGTGGCTTAAGCAATGATGGAATACAGTTATGCCATTGGAAAGAGGTGGAGCAGGTTCCAGTTTCGCTTTCCCTTCAGTTTTCTTGGCTCTGTCCTCTTGTGTGTATCAGCTTTATCCTCAGGCTGATACCCAGATGGCTGCAGCAGATCTGAGCCTCTTATCTTCCCACAACCACACTGAGAAGAAGAGTGCCCGTTTCTTTTTCTCTGGATACTGTTGTGGGAAGATGTGTGGAAAAAAATTGAGAAGGCCCCGGCAAAGTTTCCTTCATGTCTCACTTGTATGAACTTGTGGAAGGCTTCTTAACCAGGAGTCCCGAACCAATCACTGATTAGAGAAAGGACCCAGCCCTGGAGTTGGGAGCAAATGCTTTAACTGTATTACTGATACACAATGAAGGAAATATGGAATAGATTTTGAGAAGAGAAACTTTGCTAACTTTAAAATATAGTTGACTAGAGACTAGGTACAACTTCTGGCAAAAACTGGGCTAGAGGAATGGCTGCTCCATATTGAGCATTGTCTAACTTCCAGCTAGTATGCTGAGCATTGCATTTGAATAATCTCATTTAATTCTCATAACAATATAAGGTAGGCACCATTATTATTATTATTGGGACGTCCCTGTTTCCCAGATGAGGATATTGAGGCTTTTAGCAATTAGGCAACTTACTCTAATTTACAAAGCAAGGTAGTAGAATCAAGGAACATAATGCTAGAACCCTTGTTCCTAAGAGTTTTCTATCCTCCATGGAGGAGTTCCCTGATTCACAGTTCAGAGATCAGAATGTAATAAATCATTTAGTTATATGTATAACAATAGCATCCTGTGGAGAGGTTTCCTTCATAAACACCTTTGAGTAATATATTATGGAGCCCAGTAAATCTGTGATGTTTGGTTTTCAAAATGGAGGGAATAATAATGATATCAACTATCAGAAAGGAAACAATAAAGTTGGGAAAATAGTATGGACTCCTTTAGACAAAGGACATTTGTTTAAACACACATAAACAATAAAATGCGACAGCAAAACATTTTTCTTTAAAATAAAAAATATTTGCTTTCTAGAAAAAGGACTAGAAAGAAGATTAGTTAGCAATTTAGTAGCTTTTGGAAGGAGATCATATCGCTTAAGAGAATATGTACAATTGAAGGACTATGAAAATTTGTGAAAAGATAAATGTGTTGTTGGGTAGATAGAATGAATTGAGACCTGTATTTATTCTTTCTGTAGAATCATTTAGTAAATTTGGGGACAACTTTATCATACAATGGAAGGCAATAGGTGACCAATGATTTCTGTACAGTTTACAAGATAGTTTAGAAATTGAGCATGATGCAAATTAAAGAAATACATAGCTATTACATTGTAAATGCCATCAACTATTTTTCTGTTTTAGCTACTGGCATGAAAACATAAATATTTGAAAAAAAATTTTTTTGGCAAGGTAGGGCAATTAATTGTTCAGATTTTCTTAGAAGTCACAGTGGAATTCAGAAATCAATTACAAAAGATATCTTCTTTACCCTATTTTTTTTTCATAGCAACACTTTCCATTCGTCCCTGAACAGGTTTTGCAAGAAGAAACTCTGCCCATTCTGTAGGCAGGTGGCTCGCTGCTCTGCTATTTTGGAACTTCAATCACTAGTGACATGCCTGCAATCCACAAAGTCCTGGGTGTCTCCTTTAGCTATCATCATCTGAAAGACATCTAAAAGGGTTTTTTAGTGCTTGAGAGCATTAGGTTTCATTTCTTGCATTCCACAATGTAAGTGGAAAAGTTGATCCACACTGACATGAAGGGTTCAATTCTGCATGAACTTTTTGTTTTTCCACCAGAAATAATCCTTCTTTTTTTTCCTTTTTGTGTAAGGCTCAAGTTCATTTAAAAATTGTTGACTCTTTCCTAGACACATGTAGCCCAGCAAAACTAAACTCATTCCAATGAAATTGACATCAACTAGCAAAAGCATAGCTATTTTTAATACTAGAGACACCTTTGCAGAATGACTAAACTTGGTAAGCAGCAATATATAGAGATGGTGCACTGAGATCAAGAAGAGTCAATCATCAACCACTCCAGTTGTTTTTAAATAGACTTACTATGCTTTTAAAAGAGTATTATTTCAATAAAACAATCCACAAATAAATACAAAACAAAAGGGCAAATGTAGAGACATATTGTAAGTAAGCATGCATACCAAATAGGTAAGTGCAAATTAGATTTGAATATTCATGAGTCACAAATCATTGACAGTTTGAAATAATGCAAAACAGCTTTATAAATGAGGTTAAGGCAAGGGACATCAAAGAAATGCATCGCTAAATCAATAGCAGTTTGATTGTGCATATACTTGTAAATTGCGGTTACAATTTTTGTGACATGGGAGAAAAAATACTGTGTATCTGATGAAGGAGGAAGACACATAAATATTCCTTTTGTATATTGTAGTTTTGCAATCTGTCATGCACTTGGAGACCAGCCAGGTAGAGAGTGGTTGGACATAATATTTTCCCCCAAAGACAGAGTTCCCTTTTCAGAGACAGAGTTTCAGGCCTATGCCTGAAGAGCCCTTCCTTGCTTTGCTAAACAGAATTCATCATGCAACGATTCCTATAGCATTGCTTTCTAAAATAAAGATTGGCATTTAGCACATATGACTTTAGAGAATGGCTCAACCTTAAATCCCTTCATAATAAAATAAATTCCACTGGAGAGCATATAGTCTTAGTGAATGTTTTTCTATTTAGAAAAGAGCAGATTAATTCAAAGTATAAGAACAAATAATATTATGAAATGATTGGAGATGTAAAATATAGTTAACTTTGTAATTTAAATCAAAATGTTTTCATTTTTTTTGAACAACTGCTCATTAATTTGCAATTGGTTCTTTTGTACCAGTGGCTTTTTTAGGAGTGTGTGTGTATACATGTGCTATATGTGTATGGAGAGATATTTGAAATGGTAGGACTTAGAAATTAAAGACTTGTTTAGGGTTTACCTCAAAGTAGAAACATTTCCAATTAATTTTTCTCAGAAGTTTATATCTGGGATACTATAAGTAAATCATGAAGTATTTCTATAAGGCATTACTTTACAAGCCTCTTTATTGTGTCCTGTCTGCTTTCTTGGGTAAGTGAAGTTAGTGACATCATATGAAAATCATGGTACACAGTAGTACTAATTTTGGAAAAGGCTAGGGAATTGTGGTCTGTTTAGAAAATTAATCTATATTTTCTTGCTAGACTATGCTTTAAGGCAGACACTTAGATTTGGGAGGTGAAATCCAGATGAGGCATACCTAGAAAGAGAGACTTCTGTATTGTCTCCAATTCCCTACTCTATTAGGAAAGAAGCTAAGATGACTTCTGTGCTGTTAATAATCAAGAATATCCATAAATTCAAAAGCAGTGGCCTAGGTAATCTTTAAGGTCTTTATATGAAGTCTACGATTATAATTTGTCAGTATTGATTCAGGTTACATTTAGTGTTACATTTGTAAGCCATATCTTGTTATTTTTGTCCTATAGCTAAAAATTTCTTTACTTTCAAAAGGTACTAACTTATTTGTTATTAATAAGCAAGTATTTCTATTACTCCTTCTAGTAAGTGTTTTGTCATGATATACTATGAAGTTATTTAAATTATCCACAATAATTGTTCAACCACAATATTTGATTTAATGATTGCCAATGCCAGGGATCTATATAGGCAAACACTATTTTTTCCCTCTAAATTCAATTCCATTAAGTCATAGTTACTAAACTTTTTGATAAGGAGGATAATTTACAACCCCTATATATTTGATGATTTTCATTAAGACCTTTATATGTGTGTGTGTATATTTATAGTTTTTAAAATAATTTAATCTGTAAATTAAAACATAACATGTTAGACTAGCCAAGGAATGTAAACATTATTGTTCTCCTTCCTTACAATCTATAAGATGAGAGGAAAGTCATTTTAGTTTTCTTATGTCTTTTTAAACTGGAGGAGATATTACACTGAACTTTGATTTCTACAGCAGGAGAGCACCTGACTAGCCAATGCTGTCACTGAGATAAATTTTTTTAACCATCCCTCTTGTCCAGCATCAAGAAGTTAGAGGATCTGGGAGCTGTCATTTCTTCTAATTCAATATCAAAATGAAAGAAAGATAGAATAAAATAAAAGACTTAGCATTGATTCTGAATTACTTAACAATGAATTACTGAATTCCAATGAAATCTTGTCTTATCATGAAAAAGAAACAGTCTCTCTCTATCCTAAATGTCACCTTGGGAGACCCTTGGACCTCCTGCTCATTTTGCTGTGTAAATAGAATTAATTTTATCTTGAAAACACAGTGGAGTGGCAGTTAAGGAACTTCTATTTCCTATTCTGCCACTAACTGCGGCTATGAACTTGCACAAAGTACTTCAAGTTCTTTGGATTTCTGTTTCCTCAATTATAAAAGAGGAGGTTGGTCTAGAAGTAGCAATTTTCAAACTGTGCTTCTGAATCCCTAGGGCTGCAAAGAACCAGCAAGAATCTTGATGAGGGATGGAAGACTAGCTGGTGGAACTCAGAACAAAGATCATCTACTTTCTTTCTGATGTACATATTGATTTTAGCAAAATTTAATTCAAGGGAAGAGAAATGACCTAAAAAGTTTGAAAACTATTACATTAAAAAAGGATTTCTTTTGGTTTGATAATTCTAATCTGCAGCCTATTTTGTTCCATAACTAGTCTAGTGAATATTGGAGTGACAAGAATTGTCATGTTCCTGGCTTCTCCTTTTAAGTAGAGGTAGTAAAAAGAATTCCTAAACCTCATAGAAAGGAGGCCTAGAAAAGACAAACCAGAAGGTGAAATCTTAGTAAAATTTTAACTGAGCTTATATGTGATGTCAAGACAACTACTTAACATGATATTCACACCTCTCAGCCAGGCCTGCTCTTGCCCTAGACCACAATGCTACACAATTCCAGAATTATTAACTGAATGATGCCCCTGAATGATGTTGATCAAAGCATCACCTACATGGCTATACCAGGCTGGGCTTCTTCTTCATTTGGCCAATAGCTACTTCTCTTTCAAAGTCTACTTCAGGGATCCTAGAGTGGTCCACACCATGTTACTAACTCCTTTCTTCAATAATTAACTGCTCCCTCCTCTGTGATTCACGGCATTTTGTTTTAACCTTTTTTGGAATACTTTTGTCACTGTATTGTAGTTGACTGTGCCTGTCTCCCTTGTTAGGTCTTAAGCTTTTAAAAGGCAGGAGCTGGATCTTAATTTTATTTGAATTCTTGACCTAGCACAATTCTTGGGACTTTGAAATACTTGAAATGAGCATGCTTTGGAAAAATGAGTAGTAAATTTATAATAAATTATCCACACAAACAATACCACTCAAGCAATTTTCTTTTAAGATCTTGATAAAGATGATAGTGGTTCTTTCTTTTTGCTATATGTATTCAATCATTCAATTCAATGCAACAAATAACTGTGTTGGTTGTGTGCTATTCTACATGCTAAGGGAGTGTCATGTATGAACCTCATCCAGGGAGTAGCAGAGTTAGTAAGACCTATATCCTTTACAATTAAAATATGAGGCAGTATACAATTAGTGCTGTATTATAAGCATGACCAAAGTGCTTTGGAAGCTCTAAGGTTTGGGATTAATTAAAGGACTGCACATAGAATCAGTACTTTGTTTGGAGGAGCAATGGGATTTCAGCAGGCAAAAATACAGCATGGGGCAAGGGCAAGGTACAGCATTGTAGGTGACTGGGATTACACGGTATGTGAAAATGATTACATATTAGATACAGAAATAGTATAGATTTTGCAGTATTTGGGGAGAAGCCTGGAAAATTAGACAGAAGACTTACTCAAATACCATACTAAAAAGTTTAGAATTATTTCCATGGAAAATAAGAGCTCATCAAAAGAGAAGCAAAAGAAGAAAACCTCTGGTTTACAAAGCTTAGTCTGGTATTACCATATAAAATGAATTGAAGGGCAAACTTTGAAGGTGGGGAATCAGTTCAAGCAAAAGGTAATCTGAGGATTTAACCTGGAATGTAGCTGTGGGAAAAGAAAGGAGAGAATGAACGTGACAGTAAGATGAACTAAAGAAGAAGAAGTTGACAATATTTCTGAAATATACTAAATAGAAGATATATAAGTGGTATTATGACAAAGATTATTACACGGACCTTCAATCTGCTAATATTAATTTTCAACACCTTTGATGCTTTCAACGTTATTTAAAATATTAAAGGAACTAATCATTAGTAATATTCATGTTTATTTTTTATTGAGGTGGTAATGTTATTCCTAAGTCTGTTGTCACACTTGTCACACTTGCCATTAGGTAATCAATCTATCAAGGATCTTATTCACAATTCTAACAACCAATTCCTTAAATTTTTATATTTCAGGAATCAGGCCTGGAATATTTCTTAGTAACTTTAAACAGAACTCAAAAACACCCATAGTGATAACATATGTAAATTTAGAATACTCTAACTTTAGTACAAATCTGAGTTATCATCTAACATTTTATTTAAAATAATCATAAGCTATACTTTGCTGGTAAATTTTGACTTGGACACTTCTAAATGCTAAATGAATGCCCCCATCTTAAGTTGTAAAATGTTGACTCCAGGGTTGATGGTGTTGGTACAAGATACAAAGATCGGATGTGCCTGTGGGCTAAGGGGAGATGTTCTGGAGAAGAAAAAAGAAGCAGGTACACACTTGCAGTTACTTTGCTGCTGAGTAACTATAGATTCTGCTGCTTATTGCTGATGACTGGGGCTGGAGTCCACTTTGCAATTCGAGAGAAAAGGAGACAGAGAATGAAAGGGCAGGATGCCTCAGGGGTCCATCCGCTGGTCTCATTCTGTCTTACTCTCTAGTCCCTCCCCCTGCAGAACCTGCTCATCTTCAGATCTTTGAGACAGGCCTAGTGGAGTGGCTCAGTAATTTGAGGGACCTTTCCCTTAATCATACACTCAGACGTTTAATAAACAGTTATCTAGATGCTGATCCTATCTTTGAGTAAGGGGTCATATAAACCTTATAAGTTAAAAAAAAATGTGTTTTTCTTTTTTAAAAAAACAATCTCCAGAAAAGGAAATATAACACATTTCCTTAGAAACCCTTTCTGGAATCCAAAATCTTTTACTATGTGATTTGAAAACATCATTTATTAAAAAGTGCAATTTATATACAGAGCACTGAATAGGATTTTATTGATATATACAGGTAAAAGCATTCTCATTCTTTATAAAATCTTGGTTTTTTTTGTAATTGAATACTAATAATACAGATAGTCTTGATTGAATAAACATTTAAAAAAATGAAACATTTTAACTGATCAAAATTGCTTATATGTGTCAATTTTCTCAAATGGCTTATTGTATTTTTCTAAACAAATAGTACTCAAAATTCCTATGAAATATTTTATTAAAAAAAGTTAGAGAAAAGCAAGGGGTTGATTAATGCAAAAGTCAGGATGATGTTATCTAGGAAGGAACAGAGGGAAGAAGGATGGGTTGAGGAGGAGCTCAAGGTCCCAAAGATACTGGTAACATTTCATTTTTTAAGTTGGGCATGGAATATACAGATGTCCACCTTCTTTATTTACTTACTTGTGTTTTTGCATGTATGCCACAAATATTATTTTGCATCTGTTTAATATTTGATACAATTATTTAAAGGAGAGAATTATAAGATATGGTACAAGTAACGGTAATGAAATCATTATTATTTTTAAATATCAGGGCTATGTAATTAAGTAATTGACTGTTTCTCAAAGTGTCCTGAGTTTTGTGTTTTAATCTATTAAATAAATAGGGTATTAAGTATTATGAGGAAATGGGAAATATAAAAACAGAAAAAGACCTAAGTACAGTGGTGCTAAGGATTTCCAACTCTTCCAGTGACTCCTTGCTTGCCTGAGTGAGGCTGGCTATATGAACAGGGACACTGATGCCTGTTTTGCATAGGAAAAGACTCTTGACGACCAGCATTGGGTGTGTACTTTGCATGGCACTTTCCAGAGTTCAAATCAGAGCATAGTAATTCAGCCACATGATGTCAGTCAGTTGTCCTTAATTTCAATACAATTATCATGGAATCATTTTCTTTCAAAATTATAGATTAGCATTTATTTATTGATCAACACTAGTATAAGACCCGGAATGGTGGATGGCTGACTTTGTTCTTCTTGAAAATATTCAGTAGAGGCACCAGTGGGGTCTGTTTCCTCAGGAATTCAGCTTAGTGTGCATTACTATGTGTTTGTTTCTGTCCTTCCTGTTCAATCTTTATTTTTCTTTGGGCAACTCCATTTGCTCTGAATAGTTGAAAAAATGCCCTAGGGTTTATTATGAAGTGGGATCCTAATTCAGGCTGAATTAAAAGTAAACTACATTCCCTGGGTAAATTCATGACTTCAGGTCTCTTAAAACTGAAATGGAGCTGAATCAGTAGCCTAAAGGTGAAACCTTTAAATCCCTTTATTACCCAAACCCCTATAATCTCTTTGTTTCAACCAAGTATACACAAGAATGGTAAGAGAACTTCCCAGTGAACATGTCAAGAAATTTCTACCTCAGATAAGAATCAAGCACTTTGGGTTTACTCTCTTCACAAAATATTTAAAACCTAAAAAAAAGAGATCATTTAGATGTTGTTTATTTTGATGACCAGATAGACTCTTTGTTTTGTAAAAGCCACATGCCCATTTTGCCTTCTTAGGGAATTTTTGTTCTAGCACCCTATCATTATTTGCTACCAAACTTCATATCTTTTGTTTGAAGCATCTAAAAATAAAAGTAGTTGTTTAACTAATTTTCTCTTGAGCTTAATTTGGCAATTATCAAATCACGTTTGTCAATACAACAACTGAATGAGATGTGACCCAGACGTCAACATTTTAAAAAGCCTCTGTAGCCTTTCCTATTATTACAAGTTATAGTAGCTACAAGCGAAATCTTGATTGGATCAATAAGAAACAAAAATGTACTCTCCTCTGTCATTTCAAAGTCATCTATTAAAACAACTCAAATATAAAATTCAACTGCATTGGAATACAAATAGAACAGCATAATGAGGATTATGTTTAGAAATGCAAAGAGCATTTTGGAAAGTATTTTAGGAAGAATTAATCTAATTCCAACTATTAATATTCTTCCATCATTTGATTTTCATTCTTGGACATGTGGATGCCATAAAAAGTGCTATGTAAGATTTTCTTTCCTTCCTTCTTTCCTTCCTTTCTTCCTTCCTTCCTTCCTTCCCTCCTTCCTTCCTTCCTTCCTTTCTTTCTTTCTTTCTTTCTTTCTTTCTTTCTTTCTTTCTTTCTTTCTTTCTTTCTTTCTTTCTTTCTTTCTTTTCTTTTCCTTCTTTCCTTCTTTCTCTTTCTCATTCTAGTGCTGACATCTCTTGCTGTACAGTGAAACACTTCAGAGAATCAGATTTTTCCCTCAGACATATAAAGCTGATGTGAATATTGAAATGGTATAGAGGATCCAGGAAGAATAACCTTTGAAATAATAATAGGTTACGTGAACTCATATTTAATTAGGTTCTTGGTAAGTATGCAGTGTATTATTAATGACCGCTTATTTACTCAAAGACCATGTTTGTTTTTGGAAAATTAACTTTATGCTGTGATTTAGAATAATACTTAGTTTTCTTTAACTGTTTAAAAGGCGCTAGCAATGTTGTATTACATGCTATGCTTAATGGCCATTGCTAAGACGACACAGAAAAATATGTAAGAAGGGTAATTAGCATTCATTTTGCTTTACTATTCCTTATGGTTCCAAACACTAGAAAATACCATTGAAAGCTTAAAAATTGTTACATATGGCTGGAACCCAAAGTTATTTTTTGCTGTCATTGTAAGGAATACTGTGCATCTTATATATCTTGGTATCCTATGTACAGAAAGTGACATCTACTGGAGAAAGCAGAACTGAATATTTACTTTCCAAACTATTTTTCTGCTAAACTTCCAGGCAAGTTGCACTATCCTCAAGTTTATCCAAAACTTGTAAAACAAAGAAAGATTTTATTTGGTTCAGTTGTAAAGCCTGGTTTGTTTTGGTTATCATTTTCTTAAAGATGCCCTTTGGGAAAGAGAGGTTATGGGGCCCATGTAAATTATCTCATAAGAAACACTATTGAAAACTTCTGGAAAACACAACTATACTACATTCCCTTAATGGTGAAATTGAGATTCTAAATAACCATAAGCCATTGAGTGGTGGATTTGAACAGGACTCCATGGTAGCAATTAGTCTGAAAACTTGTTTGGAAAATGTGTAACTTCTTTATGCGATCTGGAAATTGGAGTTGTAAAACAAAGTATGGAGTTAGAATGTATAATTTCTCTCCTGGTGGAAAGACATCCCCACATTACTTTGTAGCCTAATCATTAGTATTTATTCATGTTAATAAGATATGTCTCTAACTCCATGATCTAATCAAACTGCTGTTCCTAGGGTATGGGGTGGTTATTACGCAGGTGTTTTTTCACTTGTGGTCAAAACTAAGAAATGACCTAGAGCCCTGAAAGATAGAAATGACCTCAGCTTCATTCTTGTGACAATAGTTCCCATTCTTTAAGTAATCACTTTCTCTTACAGAGGACAAAAACCTTTCTTATCTTAATGGAAGCTACAGTGGTAGCCATTTTCAAGATTTAAAAAGTGAGGCACAGCTACATTTGGTTGGTTCTTTAAGAAGTCCTGTTTCTTCAGTTCTAATATGTTACCTATATGGTATCTCCAAGGATGCTTCCATATTTAGATTATGCTATATAGTCCTCTGTAGTTTAATGTCAGATTTCCTCCTTATAATTGTATCATTATATTTTTAAATTTTGATTTCGTTTTTTGTAACAATGCTCTCTCACTCCCTCTGCTGGCTTTGCTAATTAGCAAAGCCAGTGCCTAAGTAGTCCTGACCAGAATCAGTGACACTGAGTGGATGACTCATAGAACAGACTCTGTTTTGTGTTCAAAGCCAGTAAGAAAATCATGTTGATTAGCCTCCATATGAAATAAAGAGGCCAAAAGAAAATATGTTTGTAGGTGGTGAAAAGAAAAAAGCGTGATTATTTTTATACTTTTAAGAAAGAATTTAATGAAATGGAGAATTCACAAATCTTAAAAATGTGTCCATCTTTTCCCAACAATAAAACCAGCTATTCACATTCTATTAAATATATATGTACTTAGTAAAAAAGCACTAAAAAAACCCAAGATATATCAATTTTGTATCTCAGTGTTTACACACCGGAGGATTAAATGAAAGGTTGTATGGCTTTGTTGGTAGGACTCTGAACCTGGATTAGATATATAGCTGTCCAATGGATCAGCTTCCCACATCCTAGAGTTCCATTATGGAGTTACAAGGAGAATGACAGCACTCGGCAAATCCCAGGCCTAATCATAGCACAGAGAAGTGACTTTTGGAAGGTACATTACCAAGCAATTAGGACCCATTTAATAAATTACCCCTTATGGAACACTTTGAACCCTAGTGGTCTGAAGAGGTTAATGCACCTCTCACAATTGAGTGCTACTCACTTTCCAGGGATAACTTCAAGGCCACAGTTAATCCAAACCTTCTTCTCATCAATGGCCTCTCACTCTTGAACCACTTCTGTAGTCTGGCATCAGTAAGCCTATACACTTGCGCTTCCCTCTTTGCATACCACATGCTTCATTTTCCTACAGCTGAAGCCATTGGCCACAGTGCTCATGAGGCCAAAAGACTTTGTGCTGCACATTAACTTCCTTCTTTGGCTTTCATGTTTCTTATTTGGGAGTCTTTCTGGTTTTTTTATTTATAGAGAGTTTTAACTTCTGGATTTAGTTTAAATGTTACATCTGATGTAATATACTTTGCTCCAAAATTGTTGAGTAGCAACCACATTTTAAATGAATCCAATACACAAAATTAGATTTTAGGATATTATTAAATTTGGAAAAAAACCACAGTAGATGTATATTTGTAAACTGGAATTTTAACTATGGTTAGACACTAAAAACATTTAAATTATAGCTGTAAGGAAGAAAAAGCTTTGTTCAATTCTAGAACATAATTAGACTTTTTAGGTTTTTATTTTAATTTAAATTCAACTTGAAATGAAAATGCTGATGAAACACAAAGCACTTTTATTTAAAAAGATAGCCAAAAAATGGAATTGGAGGAGATAGAAATATCAAAATGTTACTGTGCATTTATAATGGCTGGCATTGCTACAACATTGCTGCTGAATGATATTCCTGTAAATCATGATCAAAATCATGATTTCTAGCACATTTATTCAATGTTTATTCTATGCAAAGCTCTGCTGAGAGCCGCAGGAGATGTATAAGACATAGCCTATGGCTTCAAGAAGCTTATAATTGTATTGTAGAGCTAGGATTTAGGTGTGTGGAAAAACAAGCATAATGAATGAAAAGTTACAATAAACACCAAGTTTGTGTTCGCACAGAAGTGACTAAAGGAATTTAGAGAAGGAAGAAGCATCTCTATTCAAGAAGGCTTGATGGAGAAAATGGAATTTGCTCAAGCTCATTGTTAGCATTTTGATAAGAAAGCTAAAAATTAAAAAATAAAATTCTCCAACATTGAGAAGTAATTAAAGTTGCCTTTAGTTGTGTCTGTGAACATATTTTGTGGGATATGTTTGCAGAGATATGTTTGAGAGATGGCTTTTCAACACAAGGACAGATTATCAGTGAATTTTTTAGAATGTTGTACTTTGCTTTACTTTTATTTAGTACATACAGGAAAATAAATAAGTGGCTTTTCAACACAAGGACAGATTATCAGTGAATTTTTTAGAATGTTGTACTTTGCTTTACTTTTATTTAGTACATACAGGAAAATAAATAAGAGAAAACACATTGTCAGTCAAATAATGTAATATAATGTGGAAAGTATTGCCTGTCATCAACCTGATAATCAGGATATATTTTAAAGTTTTTGATAAAGCTAATATAACTATAAAACACCAAGATAAGTTTCCCCTGAATATTTAGTGATTCACTAGATGAATTATGCCTTTTTAAAAATTTCTGTTTCTTTCATTGTACCTTGGAGATTTTCCACATTATAAACTATATTTCTTACATGACTATAACAAAGACCATGTCTGGAAATCCAGCTTCTACCTGAATCTAGAGTATTAATGCAATGTGGGTTTATATGGTCTGAAAGCCTTTTATATTTGTGCTGTGTGATTTGATTCTTACCTGAACTTTAAAAAAATTTAGGCTAGAAATATCACAAATTCTTCATCGTGTCATAGTTTCAAAGGTTTGTGGAAAGACCTGAGTATTTTGTGGCACACAAGATGTGGTACGCCACTGGGCGTGACTTCGTTGGTCATGTCTTGAAAGCAACCTCTACTTTCATAGGAGAGCTGCAAATCAAGTGTCCCACTATTTTTTTTTTTTTTGAGACAGGGTCTCACTCCGTTGCCCAGGGTAGAATGCAGTGATGTCATCATAGCTCACTGCTGCCTCAAACTGCTAGGCTCAAGCGAATCTCCTGTCCCAGCCTCCATGACTACAGGCATGTGCCACCATGCCTGGCTAATTTTTCTATTTTTTGTAGAGATTGGGGTCTTGCTTTTGCTCAGGCTGGTCTCAAACTCCTGGCCTCAGACAATCCTCCCATTTCAGCCTCCCAGAGCTGCTAGGATTACAGGTATGAGCCACCATGCCCGGCTGTGTCCCACTGTTTTTTGATTAGTGGTAAGTAAACATTTAAAAAACTAGATTCCCACTTTTAGGTGTGGTGGTAAGATTATATTGCTCTCCACTCATACCTAGAAGCACCTTAATCTGATTCTTTACTCCATAAGCAAGGCATTACCAAGTGCAACTCTCCTTGTTTTTGGCCTCATGTATTATCACACTAATACCAGAACAGATTTATTAACACTGGTCTGCAAATGGCTTTATTCCACATAATCAGAGTTTACATTCTGGAATAAACAACACTCAGAGAGGGATAAGAGTAGCACAAGTGAAAGAAAATCACATTGTCTGTTGTATTTTTCCTTCTTGGATTACTAAATGCATCCAAACTATCGATCAACAAACCTTTACTGAATGCCCACTGTGTTTGGGCTCTGCATCCCAGAGATACAGAACTCTAAGAGGAGTTTCCTTCTTCAAAAACCTAGAGACTAGGTGGGAAAGGGCTGACATACAAGAAAACCCAGCAAACACAACGGCACTCCATAATGACATATTAAATCTTATGGTGCAAACTATTCATGCTAGAGATGTGTGCCGTGCAGTATGGCTGCCACTAGACTTGTGGCTATTGAGCACTTGACATACGGTTATTGAGAACTGAAAGTGCTCTAAGTGTAAAATAGGCAATGGATTTCAAAGTCTAAGTATGGCAAAAGGAATGTAAGATATCTCATTAATAGTTTTAAAATATTGATTACATGTTGAAATAATATTGTGATATATTGTGTTAAAATTATTAATAAAATTAATTTTATGTGGTTTTTATTTTTGTAGTTTTTTAACCTGGCTATGTACAATTTAAAATTACAGACGTAGCCCACATTGCATTTCTATTGGACAGTGCTGCTCTGGGCCTTTAGAGAAGGGACTCAGCAACAAGTGCTGAAAAATCTGAAAGACTAGAAAGAACAGATGAGGTATCAGCTGCATCTGGGAGGACAAATAGACATTGAATTAGAAAATGAGAGAAGGGTAAGTGTGTCCTTGGATAGGAGATTAAGATAAATAAACAGGTGTAGAATGGTAGGTGTTGGAAACCAAAGATTTATTTTAGGTAATAGTGCAGAGTATTTGGTTATCTTATAAAGAGTAACAAATTATGAGCATTTAATCTCCTAGTAAACATAGCTACCAATTAATAAGTGCTTAGAATATGAGTTTTGCATGCAGAAATTTTCATTTAAACTCCGCAACAATCATATAAGGCAAGCTTTATCATATTCATTTTACAGATGAGGACAGTGAGGCTTAGACTGGCTCAGTGAATTAGTGAATATCACACAATTAGGAGGGGATCAAAAACTTGGTGTGTCTGACCTCAAAGCTTGTGTTCTTACCCATAGTACTGGAGGCAGATTCACCATGAAGTGAATGAAACTTTACACTTCCAGGTCCCACACTTCTGAGTACCCCTTCCACGGGGAGGAGCTCAAGCGATGTATTTCCATGGCCATATGCTTTTGTAAAATTTGCCAAATCAAACCATTGTAACCATAATCACTTATGACTGCTTTCTGTTTCCACTGTGACTTTCTCCCAGTCACACCTCCCTTCATGCCAGGCAGTGTTGGATTATCATTTTTGGGATCTGGCTAAAGGGAAAGTTCAGTTGGCTATAAACTTGGTTTGTGTTTATTGAGTTATTTATTTATTTCACAGTTGCTTTTTTGTATAGAAGTTTTTTCTAGCCCTCCCAGGGTAAGAATGGTTAGCAGGAGTCCTTTTACTACCTATTCTACCAGGTCACCAGGGGTCTTAACCAAAGGTACAGAGCCAGTGATCAAATTATAATATTAACTTGTCCTATGGCACCAGAAGGATATAGTCACAGAAGAAAAAAAAAAACCATCTTAAATATGAAGAGCCAGAACTAGCGTGTGGAAAAGTCTTTCAATCCCCAGATGTTTAAAATTATAAGTGGAGAATTTAATTCTCATTGAAATCTAGTCAAAATGGAATGTATTTGATTAAGCAGCTTATACACTTATAAAACAAAGTACCTTAATTTTCTTTTTTGATGTGAATCATGCAAAATGGAAGTTAAGAATTCCTGTGTTTGTAGACACAGGCCTGTTACATGACTACAAACAGTGAGTATGACTATGTGAGGTCACCTGTTTTTGCATCCTAATGTATGAGATTTTGTTTTAGCTCATCCAACACACCTCATTCTGGTGGAGTCTGGTGGTTCCAGATGATGAAACACATCAAAATTGCCATCGACAGAATAAAATGGGCTGAAGCTTTTCTAAACTGTTAATAAAAGACAATTTTCATTAACCACATTATATGGAAGAATAAATTATCTTTCTCTTCTATTATAAAATTATTTTCATATGAAGAAATATGCAGCCAAAATGTAGTATTTTAGAGGAAGTGTCAGACAGTTAATGAATAGAAACATTATTTTATTTTTCTGGATATGGTGATGTTTGTAGTACTTGTCAGCCTTTAATCTTTGTAATTTGTCATGAATTCTTTTTTATCTTAAAGGAATATTTTGGACCTCGGTTGACACTGAAAGGTTTTTCTTTTCTTCTTTTTTCTTCTAACAGACAGCCTCCCAAATAGTATATGCTGCAGGCATTACAAGACCTGGACCCATCCTTGAATTGTACTGTGTAGCCTCACGGGAACTACTGTGGGTTCTGGGAAAGCATATATGAAGTATATGAAGGTCACAAAACTCTAAAGAAGGTGTAGAAGAAAGTCTGTCTATTATATTATTGATCCTTGCAACTTCCTTTTGCAAAACAGTGGCTCAGACAGTGAGCTATCCATTTTGCAACTTGAGAAAGTAGAGCCTAGACAGATACGACATTGTGTACCCCAAATGCCATGATGGAGGCTGAAGATCACGTGCCTTGGCATCACCAAGACTAGGCTGCTTCCTGTACTGCAGCAATGCAGAAGCAAGATTATGGCTGGCAAAAGAAAGAAAGAAACACTGAGTGAAGGAGGGTAGAAAGAGGTGAAGGAAATAAGTGACCATGTGTTGAGGGCCTTACTCTGTGTCAGGCCCAGTGTTATTCATTCTCACATGATTATCTTAGTTAATGAATCTTCAAATGTCTGCAATATATAAGGAAATATCTATGATGCATTACATTCTTTACTGCCTGATTTTATGGCTTCGTCAGACCTGTCTGGGCTGCTCATAGTCCGACAGGGAATGAGGGTGAAGAGGGAGGGCACTAGAGTCACGCTCAGAAAGTTCAGACAGATGGAATTGTGAAAAAAAAAATTCGCCCATCACATTGAATGACACTGTAGAGATGTTTTCCTTGAGAGTACAAATACTTTCTTCTCTGGGGAAATATCATCTACCAAGCTGAAGACCTGTAGTCAGTCACTACAGAGTAAGATATTAATCCATGATCCAGGTTTGCAAATAGCAATTTTTTTCCACTCATTTAAGAAAGCAGCTTAACTCTCATTTAGAAATATGCATCTTGTTAATCATCGTGGTGGGAAGCAACAGTTCTGACTCATGTTCCTTGAATTTGTTTTTCATACGCATTCCTGAATTTAATATTGAACACTGGGAGCTGCAGATGATTTTTTAAATGGCCAAACACTTTTCTTAGGATTCAGGAATCCATGCCTTCCAGGGAGTGTTGATAATTGTATTTATATGCTGGATCAATATTATTTTTTTGTGACCTTTACAGTCAGAGACTGATACTATACAGGTCTGTCTGTCTTGGTGTCATCTGGAGTGAGAAGGAGCTGCCGACAAACACTTTGAGGAGATATGTCTAATCCTATGGAGAGCTCACTCTCTGATCCACTGTTTTGCAAAGGATTTCCTATGTGTTCTCATTTTGCATTATACACAGTAGATGTGAATTACACCATCCCCTGCACACACTCCCAACCACTACTTCCTAATGTGGCTTTCTTTGAAACCGATCTTGAAATGGCAATTTCCACGTTGCGGGCAAGTTGCTTTCAAATAATGTTTGATGACCTCATTATAGCATTCTTCTTTTTGGAAATCAGTGTCAAGTAAAGTCAAAGCTCTCATGTTACAGTTTTCTTCGAAAAAAGAAGAGGGTACTTTATGTAAATGATACATAGAATCACAGGTGAGCACTTCAAGGCAAGCAATTCTGAATGATTAAACTTACAAACAGGTGAGAAGAGATTAGATATGAGGAGTCTGCAATTCACGGATGCTAGAATTTGGTCATTTTGTTTCTTTGGAGACTACTGTTGTCTTCAATGTGGGGAGACCACATGGGGTGAAAATAGGATGCAGGCAGGACAATGATGAACCTGCTTAAACTTGGAGTGCCATCCTCAAAGCATCTCCCAGATAGAGCCTAAGACAGAATTGGCACCTGATGGCTATTATCTTAAGGGTGTACTAAGCGTCCTCAAAGACACTTCAGAAGCAAGTAGTCATGCCAAAATATTTGCCTTGAAATGTTATATCTGTCCATAGCAGAGTATATTTCTGCCATTGCAATGGCATTTAAAGAAGAAAGTAATTTTTAAAAACCTATTTTAAAAGCACATTTTCTGTGAGATGTTCCTTTTGTTAATTTAGGGCCACCTACACAAAATTGTAATGGAATTCATCACTTTCTAACTCTCTGGATAGAAAAGTTTAATCCAAACATTCAAACGATTTGATATCCCAGAGAATTATCCAGGAATAATTATCAATGAAACTTGAGGTACCAAGAATTTGGGCTGAACTTAATCAATGAAAATTGTCTAAGAGCTCAGTTTTAGCGCAATAAGTTGAAGTCATATGAAATAATGTCATTAATGCACCATATTCAACTTTTTAAAATTAAAGTCATTTATTGCCAAGGAAAATTGGTAGAAATTAAATGATAGCAAATTTTGTTCACTGAAATCAGAAAGAGGGCAGACACTGGAGAGTACTATGGATATTTACTACATTAAATATCAGCATCTAGTTTTCTATAAAAATTTCAAATGATATGTTTCAATCCAATACTTTTTGGAGCTTTGGACACTGGAGAAAAGTAATTATTTTTTATTAATTTACATATAACCAAATAGGAAGGTAAATATTTTGAATTTTTCATTATCTTAAATTTTGAACTGAGAATGAAAATTTTAAACAAGTGCAGCTAGAAATGATTACATCTTGTCCATGACAGCTCACTCTGTGGATGATTCACTGAAATCAAAGATTTCTGCCTGGTCATGCCTGAGCCCCCTTCTGCATGCTTCAGAATTACTCACTGCAGCCCTGGCTTAGTTACATGACTTTTCCCTGTTCTTGGAAGTTTTACACTTAGTCATACAATCACAGTACCTAATAAAGTTTTATTTAACGTGTAGAAAGGAGAGAAAGTCTAAAAAGCAAAAAACAAACAAAAACCTGTTGGTTTACATGGTCATATTTTGAATAATTGTTCTAGACCAACTGCATAATAAAATAAACTGAAATTGGGCAAGTGGAGCATTCTTAAGAATATACTAACTTAATTTATAAGTTTACTGCCCGTTTTAACTTCTGTTCAACTTTAACATTTGTGTCTTCACCCTGGGTGGAAACTGAGGCCATGCTGGCATAAAAGCCAGTAAATGGACATATGTAGAAGGAAGAAAGAAATGGGTTTGTGGGCATATGTCTGCTAAAGTTTTAATTTCACTTCTTATCAAAATTGCCAAATAATCAAATCAAATTTTCTTAACTCTGATTTGACTGTCTGAAAGTTATCAAGAATCTTTTATAAACTGTCTGTATTGGAGTATTAAAAGAAGAAAAAATACCAAAAAATGAAGTAATACCAACTGTAAGCTTCCACGTTTACAATCTTGCATCTGCTACTTATTTGTGATTGGCACCACCAGAGCTGAAACCAGATTCCTCTCCCTTGAAACCATTTTACTGCTCTTTGTTTTCTTGTTTGAGGTAGAGGGATTTAAGTGCAATGGGTTTGTTTGGACTTTTAAAAGAACTGATCTTATCAACTTTGGGATCCTTTGTTTCTCAAGCCAGGGATCAGATAAAGGTGGAATTATTGATCAGGTGATTTGAAGTCATAGATGGGGATATGCAGGCAGCAATTTGTTTTATCAAACTGGTGAACATAAAACAATAGTTTGGAACTAAAATTTACAGCTCATTTAAAAATGGTATAAATCTAAAGACTTAGGTTTAACTTAAAAACGTTTCCCCAATGATTTATTCATTGTTAAAGCTCAGAACATATTAATCACTACACTCAATCCTTTTTATACTTCACTGTTCTTCTAGAAGAATTTTGTTTGTTATTACTCAGATAGGAATTACTTTCCCATGAGCAAGTTATTATAGATTTATCTAAATTAAATCTCATTTCATTTAAATTTTTCCACCTAAGATCTTCCATTGTGCTTGTAGTTCTTTCTATTTTTATATGCTCACAGCTATTTACTTTTTCCATCAGGGCATTAATTTGGACATTTCATTTAGCACTGGTTCCAATCCTATCCCTATAGAACCCCACTGTCCCCAGTTTAATGATGCATTACTAATAAAATTGCTCATTATTTATAGTCCATCAGTCAATTTGAGAATAATCCTAATGTGACAGAATCTTACCAATGTCTCTATTCATTTTTATTTGTTTCCAATAGAAGTCTTGGGAAGTTGAGGAAGCTAGTTGTAGCAATCTTTATGAAATAGTCTTCATGGTATGTTTTGGAAAGAAGATGGTATATTTGTGCCATTTTTATTTGCTTAATATGAAATTATGCCACTTGGAATGAAGTCCTCAACATAAAGCATCATCTAGTACAAAGAAAAGGAGTGATTTGGCATCCTATTTTGGAGAACTAGCTGCCATGTTTATTACCCTGGGTTTGTCACTTAAACTTTTTCTTGCCTTAGTCATCTACAGATCACCTTCCCCTCCCACCCAACTTTCTAGGAACTGGAGTAAAATAGTAACCCACGTCTATGACATAGTGAGAATAACATGACATAACAGATATAAATAAGTTTGGAAAATCAAAACCACATACGTGCAATCCTTTTACAGGAAGATGACTTTTCTGATCCATTCTGAAGAATATGCATTGTAGGGGCTCTGATATCTTTATGCTATTTTGCCTGCTTCTCACAATATTAATAGCATATACGCACATGGAACCTGTGGCATGTGCCTCTTTGTTTTGTTTGTAAAATAAGAATACCAATTATCCTAAGGGAATATTTTAATATAAAACTCATCACTACCAATGTTAAATGTTAAAGCTTTGGAGTATAGATTTCCAAGAACTGTTAGAGAGCAGTTATTGGAGGAAAGGCAGCTCTTCAAAGAGGAAGTCTCAGGTGTCGGCTCTTGCTCTGTGGGAGCTTGCTTTCTCACTCACCCTCTGATTCTCTAGTGCCTTCAGTCTTCCTTCCTCTTCTGTCTCTGTTCGCGTGATATTACGATATATGAAAGCTTTCTCTTTCTTTCACAAAAAGTGTTGGCTTGTCCTTCCCATCTGTAATATTTGAAAATTTGAATACCTGTCCTAGAATCATTGCTACTCATTCTTTCCCACAATCTTTTATCTAGTTTATAGTCTACTATTTCTTATGAAGTAACTCTTGTACAAATCCCCTGTCGCTTTTATGAATGGGGTGTGGGGAGGTAAATATGATGGAGCTGAGCTTTTGGAAAGCCACCTGGAATTGTGCGCTTTTTAGGATTCGGTTGACAATGTTGAGGGGTGCTGCCTTAGTGATCTTTGCAGGAGCAGAGGTGGTCTTTTTGTGAGATAGTCAGATGGGTGCAGCTTCTCCAAAAGAGCCCCAAATGCCACAAAACCTCCGGAGCCTGGAATTCCTCAAAGCAAGTCCGGTTTATAGATTCATAGATTCATACACAGAAAACTGTTAAGGCCCTGAGTTGAGATTCTGTTATTGATTGGAGCAGCAATAAACCAAGTGTTTTCCCTCTATGTTCTAAGATCTAGGCTGGGAGAGGGAGGTTCATGACTCAAGAGAAATCCAGAGGAAATTACAATGACCCCACAGGCTGTGTGAATTGACACTGCCACTGTCTTTCTATTCTTAGTGTAATCGACATCATTTCCTATCCCCCACTTTGTGTGAATGAGAAAAATGCCAAGTAAAAGCTTTAAATTAGTCAACAACGTGAAAACTATTCACTACACAACCTCCACAACAAACAAGCAGTTTCTCTTAGAATTTTGAGAAAATGAGAAGGGGGTTGAGGAATGCAAATCTTTATTAAATTAAAAGAATGAAATGAAATTCTAAATACTATGAATACATACGTAACATGAATCTCAGGAAGAGGTAACAAGGATTAAAGAGACAGGAAATTTTACATATTATATAAAGGTGGCCAGACAAGACAGAGAAATAGAAAGTAGCTTGATGGAAATCTTTAGCTTTTGAAGTCTATAGTGAAATCTGCCAACTAATAGGAGAATAGGAGGTCACACTGTGAAATTAATAGCCAGTAAATTTAGAACAAATAAAACAGAAATGCTTTTGCACAGCTTTTAAGCAGCCTGTGGCACTGACAACTGCAGGAGGTCAGGGAGTTAAATGCTGCAGAGCCAGAATTAAAGAAGAGCAGGGTAACATTGTCATTCCTACCATCATTATTTGCAGTTAGTTGGATGATGATTCGGGTGACTTCATCCTTTGCTTTAGAATTTAATTATGATTGCACTTTGTGGAAAGCTAATAAGGATGTAAGACAAACAGCAAGAGTAGGAGAAGATAAGGGCCCCTCTCTGGGAGCCTACCCTTCATGTTGAACACAAGAAAAGTATTAGATGATGCTGACAACTGCTGAATTTCAAAGTCTTGCAGATATGTGAGTGGTATGAACCTGGAGAAGTTTGTTCATTCAAACGTCCTATCTTCAGGCAGGGCAACATACAATAGTGTCATTAGATTGGAATTTCTTTCAATTTACAAAATCTATTTGAAGAGGGAGATTTTTATTCTGCTCCTTCCAATCCGACATTTAGTAAATCATTGTTTTCTTCTGATTTGTTAATACTAACTGGGACCCCATGAATAGTACCTTTGGCAAATATAGGGTTTGATGATGATGCTCTTGGTCCACGGTACTTTGTCATTTTTCATAGCACAGAAGCAGCAGCATCTCCGGTGGATAAAAGATGCTCCACTTAGGATCATTAGTACATAAAGCACTGCAGCAGCAAAGTCCTACTCCCAGTTCAAAAAATAAGTGACTTCACAAAATGAGTCTTAAATGTGACTTTTCATTTTATTGCTGGCTGTCATCAACGCCTGGCCATTGATTATCAAGATTCTTTTTATGCGTAGGCAAATAACAGAAGGATCTGTGGGGTCTCTGTTCTTACTTCTCCACCCACGGGATATTATTGTCAGGTCGAGTTAATGTTCTACTAGAAATTACTTGGTGTGATGGGTAGGTAAAAAGATAGGAACATTTAATTCTTCATTAATCTCTCCCTTGCCATAATTAGCAAAGGTGTAAATATTAACACCTCTGTTTTTAGACATGAGTTGAAACTATCATGTATAAACTTGCTGCCACAGAGGCCACATTCTTCAAAAACAATGACACCTGACCATTTCACCCAGCATCTTAATTTGTTCATATTTTGGCTGCTAAGCATTCTACTTTTCTGCTGTAATATAAACAATTTAGATCTATTAGTTTGCATTATTTTTTATTACCATTAGAATTATTAGGTAGAAGTAGAATAATTTTTTTTGGTTATTCTTTCTCTCTTTTTTCTTTTTAAATGCAGTTGTCCCCCCCTAAATAATTTTTTTTATTTCAGTATTTTCATTGTAATCATGGTTATAATTGACAGCTTTATAATTCCAGGGGGCACAGTTGAGGTTTCTCTCTCTTTTCAAACACTCTTTTCGATCCACGGCAATGACTGTTTTTCTTTGTTTCTTTGCTGTCTGAGAAGAGGCAGAAGATCAGAGAGAGTTCCTGGCTGTGGTGGAATATCACATTCCATTGTAGCTAGTAGTTTACATGGACTGTGCAAGTAAGTATTCTGTGAAAACAATTGAAAATGACTTTTCCTTTTCCAGTGCAAATCCAATGTTTCCATAAATCTGGAGGAAAGTCTTATGGTTTTGAAAATCTGAAATATTTGTATTCACTTTTTAATTGTTGATGTGCTGATGTCAAACCACCACGCTGGATATTTTTAGTACCTATCCCCATGACTGATGGTGTGTGTAGAAATCAGAAGTAAGGGTATCACTCCTGGCAGAACCGGAGTGAATTAGAAATTCTGTTTTCAAGACATTTTAAAATATTCACTTTTTAACCTCCTTTTAAAGCTATCTCTTGCTGTATTTTGCAAGGGTGGGGATTTAATGCATGATGCCTACACATGTGTACATAATATTCTCTACCTTTTGTCTTTAATATTCCTTGGTTTTTAATTATTAAAGATAAGTATTTGAATTATAAATATTCTAGTTATACAGGAATAGGCAAAGCAGGCATATACCCTCAGGCAAAATTCTTCCATTATCCATAATCCTTCTGCCTCCTGCCTCCGTTTCTCTGCTTCCTATCTTTATGTCTCCTCACAAAACACACAGAGGCATTCTTTTAAACGAAGCTTCTCCTCCCCACTTAAACCACAGAAGTCCCTTCTCAATATGTATAGGGGCCTCTTCCTTGAAGTGGGATGTCATACTTGTCCTAAATATAATAAAGTGCTATCTTCAAGGCATTTCTGCATCCAAAACACTCCCCAGAAACCTGCCGAGCCCTCCCATCTAACCAGTCTGAATGTCACAAATCATAGCCCAGAAACTGCTTTATAGTGAATCATTAACATTGTCAGGAATGACTTGGCAGAGAAAAAAAGCTTTCCATTAGAGAACTGAGGGTGAATATACAAATGACAGCATTGTCATTTCACTCCTATTGTTTTATAAAGCTCAGAACTGATTAGTTAAGAGTTTATTACAGAGGAATATGACTGTGTATTTCCTACAGAGTATGTGTTATGTTAGGTATTTTTACATATTTTCCCCCTATATGTTAGAGCCTCATGGTCTATTTTAAATAAGTTTTGTTTTTAAAATTATGCTTGCAGTGCTGTGGGAAGTTTTATAGGACGAATGAAGGTGTACAAAATGGATACATAGAATATACAAAATAGCTGACCTGATTATTTGTAAGTGAGAATCCATTTTTGTGGCCACTTGTCTGGGATTTCAGTCCTCCTGATTCTTCTGCCCAGCAGAGATGGCTAAAAAAGACAGGATGCTGCACCAAAGATGGGCAAGAATGCATTTGGAGGAGAGTTCTCTATCTTTGATGGTGGGTCTTGCATTGCTTGCTGAAGTTGGAGGCAAGTAGGATTTGGAATCAATTATTGCTTGTATTTATCTGAGCTTACATTTTTCAACGTTAGAAGAGCTAACCAAGACTTGATTGCCTAATATTCCTTTGCGTACTTTACCTTGTATTGACACGTGTAGTGGATACAGTGGTACACTACGAAGATTCTCACTGGATTCCCCCAGGGGCCAGAGTTTTTCTTGCCATTTCTTGCCATTGGTTTACTGTCAAGTCCTTCCCTAGGAATTGCCCTTGTCCAAAGGCAGCTATCTTACCCAAAGTTACAACCCTTCCCCAGGGTCAGCCTGAATCCAATGACTAAACCATGCCTCAATTTGAGATATTTCTGACTGGCCACCCCAGCTTCAGAGTTCTACATGGGATGGGCTGAGGCCTCTGTTGTGACAACATTACAGCTCAACATCTTTCTCTGACAAGTCCTGATTTGTTCACTCCCTTACACATGTCATATCTGAGAGCATTCCCCGATAAACCACCTGATATTATTCCTTGATAAATCACAAATATCAGGCTGTGTTTGTTTTATAGGAAACTCAACCTATGACAATCAATGATGGAGATGATCCTGGAAGGCAGGCTCTAAAATGGGATTATGGAACAAATTATTTGCTGGTTGCTTGGTAATTAGGACCTTATCACTGGTGATAGGTAGAGTGTTAATTGCCCTGGAATTCAGTAGTGATGCAATCATTAAAACTTTCACTGATGTTGAATTTTGACAGGCTATCAGCAGAAAGGAATGCATTGCAAGATGCAATATCTCAGGTGCTTAAGAGTTTAGGGGTGGAACTGGGTAGCTGTTGTTGCAAGCTATCCATGCACTGGAGAAGACATGAAAGGCGAAGGGTGATTAATCAAATTAAGGTGAAGTATAAAAGCCAGAGGCCTCATTGGTAGTATATAAAGAGACTCCCATCACTTGCAACTGATAGTGAAAAAGCTGAGTATCTGACTCAGGACTTAACAATATGAGTAGATTATCTCCACAGAAGGTTGAATTTTTAGCATCCAAGTTGTCTCTGCCAAGATTTGGGCCCTGATTTGGAAGGAATGGGACCTTTGGTCAATGTGCTTCAAAATCTGGAATCACCAGATTTCTCTGAACTCTCTAAGTCTACCGAAGTGGCCCATTCCTCCCTGTTAAAGGGTAATGCTCCTCCCTTACTTGAAGAAATGCAGAGGCCTCTGACCAGTAAGGCAACATGTGTCCCTTTCCTCAAAATCTACTCCCACCTCCCCTCCTGGTTACCAGACCAGTAACTAGGATTAACTCACAACATATTCCAGCTGGGGAAGTATTGAGCCTGAGGAGCTATGAAACCAAGCCAATATGTGTCTGTAAGGCCCAGGAGAGTATGTATGGAAACTAGACCCTGAAGGTGCTGAATTAAGGGGACAGAATATGAACAACATAAAATGGAGAGAATTTATTGATATGGGAACACTGTTCTGAAATTAGGGTATAATACCCTGTCAAAGACCCCAACAGAAGGAGCTGACATGCTATTTTAATGGCACTTTGAAGCTTAAAGAAAGTGATGGCTCATACCAAGCATAGTAGAAAGTGCCATGGCAGATGGTAGAAGGACCCAAAAGACCCAGAGAAGGGGGAATATATTAGTGCATATACATAAGGCCAGGAAACTAAATATGTGAATGTGTTCCATGGGAAGGTCTAGGGGAAACTCTGTTTACCAAAACAATAAGGAATGAGTTGATGAGAGGTACATGAGTAGCATTGAAGTGCTCAGTGGCTGCCCACTGTAGGCCAGGGATTATGGGAGAAGATGCTGTTACAAAAGTAGGTTTCTTGATAGTAATGGGTAAGATATAGTAATAGTAAGATACAGAAATAATGGAGGCCAGGTGGTGTCACTTCATCAGCAGCAGCAAGGAATGTGCAATTATCATAATAAGTGAGAAGGCTGGAGTAGCAGTCAGGGAGTCCTCACCTGCAGAGAGATGGTTAATAGAACCCAGGTCACTAGAGATGGGCACTTGACAAGGGCATAGAACAATCTACAAAACTGAGGAATTCAGGGGTGGATGATCATAACACTTACAGCAACTCCACCAATGAAGTCTTGATCTCTTGCCCAGTTTCAGGACCTGAGCCGGGTTTTAGACCCAGAATTCCCAATACCATAAAAAGTATACTCAGTAATGATTCTCTTAGTCCTTTCCAATTTACTTGGGTAGCTATTTACTGGGGAAGGGGAATGACTAGATATTTTAAGGGGTGTTGAGCTGGAGACCCAAAGCATCATTATGACCCTCTTGCCATGAGGGTATCTAGGGCCTGGAAATAGAGTTCTAGCTTAAGTCTTATTCAGGAGGGGTCCACTGTGTCCATGAACCAACTCAGGGGTCATTTTCCCAGTCCCAGAACATATTTTTGGAATGGATATTTCTTTGCTATTTAGTAGAACCACCACATTTGTTCCTTGGTCTGTGGGTTAGACTCATCATAGTGGGAAAGCCAAATGGAAGCCCCTGAAACCGCCTTTCCTCACAGACAATATAGCAAATAAAAACCAATATTATATATCAGGGTAAATGACAAAAATTAATTCCACTGTTAAAGACCTAAAGGACCTGGGGTGGTGGTCCCAATTATATCTTTATTTAATTTGGCATTCTGGCCCTGACAAATACCAAACTGATCCTGGAGGATGACATTTGACTATTGCAAACTCAACTAAATAAAGCAATTGCAGTGCTGTACCAAATGTGGTATCTTTGATAGATCAGATGTACATGGCTTCAAGTACATGGTATTCAGTGATCTGGTGAACATGTTTTTTTCTATCTCTATCAGGAAGATGGAATAAAGGCAGTTTGCATTCATGTGGAAGGGACAACAATATACATTTAGTCTTTCCCTGAGGCATGTTAACTTTCCTCCATTATAATATGGTCCAAGGGGACTTGGACTGCCTGAGCATGATGCAGAGAATCCCATTGGCCCACTATATCAATGACATCATGTTATTCAAGCCAGATAAACAAGAACTGGCAAGTATGTTGTAAACCTTGATAAGAAATATACATTCCAGAGTGTAGGGGGCAAACACTCTGAGAAGATTTAGGGATATACCCTGTCAGGAAAGATCTCAGGGGTCTAGTAGTCTGGGGATGTCAAGACATTTCCTCCAAAGTAAATGGAAAATTGTTACATCTTACATATCTCACAATGCCTGGTAGGCCCCTTTGGATTCTGGAAGTAGAATATTCCATCCACACTTGTGAATATTGCTCCAACCTATTTACCAAGATACACAGAAATGAGTAGGACCCCAAGCAGAAAAGGATTCTACAGCAAGTCCAGGCTGCAGTGCAACCAGCCCTTTTGCTGGGCTGTATGATCTGGCAGACTTTCTGGTATTAGAATTATCAATGTTGGGAAAAGATGTTGTGTGGAATTTATGACAAACCACAATAGGAGAATCACAACATTGAAACCATGAGTTCTAAAGCAAGGCCATGCAATCTGTATTGGAAAATTACATACCATTTGAAAAATTGTTCCTGGGATTCTCTTGGGCCTAATACCAACCAAGAGATACCACATGACCAAGTGGCCAGAAGTGCCCATCATAATCTGAGAACTCTCAGACCTGTCAAGTCATAGGTCAGGTGGTACCAGAAGCAATCTAAGACGGAAGTACTACATTTGTGGTTAGGAACTGCCGAAGCCAGAGGGCATGATGGAGCTCCTTGAGCAGGTGGACCACATTCTGGCGAACCCACCACTGTTACATCAGTGCCTCTTTCTTAGCTCATGCCTATGGCTACATGAGGGTGACCCTTTTGACTAGTAGATCAAGAAGGAAGAGGCCACATTTGGTTCAGAGCTCAATATGTGAATGCATGCTAAAAATTGACTGCTCCTGCACTAGAGCCTCACTCAGGGGTTTCCCTGAAAGCCAGGGGTAAAGGGAAATCCTACCAATGGGCAGAGTTTTAGATGGTGTGAATGGTCTTTCATTTTGTATGGAAAGAGAAGGGTCCTAGTGCTAGAATATATTATATATGGCCTCATAGACTGTGTCAAAAGGCCTGCACCTGCATGTTTGTTCAAGGTCCTGGTAGGAGAAAAACTTGAAGTTGAGCTCAATAAGGTTTGGGCAAGGTTATGGTCATGAAGTATGGTCACAGAATGTGAAGATCTTTATATCACATGTTGGCACTTACCATGGAAAATGCACTAAATGATGAAACAGATAGAATAACAAGCCAGTGGACATGAGCCAGCCTCTGTCATTGGCCACTCAAGTAACTGGCACAATGGGAACATAAACAGAATAGCCATGGTGTCAGGGACTGCTATGCATGGGCCCAGCAGCATGGGATCCCACTCACCAGGGCTGATATAGCAACTGCTACTGCCAAATGTCAAATCTGAAAGCAACAGAGAACAACACTAAGCCCTCAATATAGCACCATCTCTTGAGGAGGCCAACCAGCTACTTGTTATCAAGTTGATTACAATGGACCCCTTCTGCCTTAGAAGGGCAGCAAATCACTTTGACTGGAATAAACAATATTCCAGATTTGGATTTCCCTTTTTTGTCCACAGGGCCCGTGTGAGCTTTCTATGCTGCATTATAAATTACCACAAACTTAGCAGCTTAAAACATCACACATATATTATCTCATAGTGTCTGTTGGTCAGAAGCCTGGGTATGGATTAAACAAGTTTTCTGATTCAATGTCCCACCAGCCTGCACTGTAACTGCCAACCAGGACTGTGGGCTCATCAGTGGCTTCACTGGGAAAAGATCCATTTACAACCAGTGCCACTATCCAAAGGCCTACAAATATTTAATGCTCTGACAGAGGGTGCCATATATCACATGGCATAAGACCATGATTTTTGTGTCGTGAACACATAACCATGGGATTCACTGGTCCTGTCACATACCCTACCATCTAGAAGATGCTGGCCTGATAAAGCAATGAAACAGCTTTTTGAAGGTGTGTCTAAGGCTCTAGATTTGAGATGACAGTCTGAAAGGATGGGCCAACACTCTCCAGGATGCAGTATATAACCTAGCCAATGGCCATTTTATGATGCTATGTACCCAAAAGGTAGAATACATCAGTCTGAAAACCAAGGGTAGAAGTAGGAGCGGACTTTATTTATTTACTTTTGCCATCAGTCCCAGTAACTCACTTGGAAATTTGTACTTCCTGTCCTTAAAATGGCAAGTTTTGAGGTCCTGGTTCACAGAAGAGGAACACTGACACCAGGGTAAACAGCAAGTGCCCCATTAAACTTCAAGCTATGGTTGCCATCTGGTCATTCCATACTCTCTATGCCGGGAAAATAGCAGGCATCCAGGATTCTACTCCAAGATGTAGCGAACTTATCATTTAAAGCAGGTGAATCTGAGTGGTGAGAGAGGTTGGCTGTAGTGAATGCTGTGGTGTGCTGCCCAGATCCCCCTTCAGGACCAAAGCACTTGTTCCCCAGGAGTATTATCTGCTAATGACTCAAAGCTGGGTTCAATCCAGAGCTTGTCCTCTGTGAAGGCAATCACTTTGCCCCAGGTAATACCCTCTCCCTGGGGGCAGCTCTTTTCCAATGACTGGTCAATGTGGGGGTGCAAAGCCCCAGCCCTCTTAACTTAATTTGGGTGTCTATGAAGGAGTCAGAGCAATGGTGGGATTGCCTGAGGCCTCTGTTGCAATCCAATCACAATTCAAATCTCCCTCTGCTTCCTTCACTAGATGACTGCTATCTTCACTGGAGGGCAATCCCCAACAAACCACCTGCATGCAAATCTCTGTCTCAGGACTGCTTCTACGGAGCCTGACCTATAACAACAAGGGACTCCTGGAGTGAAAATTTTTTAAAGAATGAGCTAGATTGTTCAGTAAAACAAACTGCCCAACCATTTTCTTCTCTTCATTGATATGACAGGTTACCGTTTTGGGACTTCAAGGACACATTCTGTGGATATAAACTTCTCTGTGAGAATATTGTCACAAATTACTGAAGGTATTTAGGGAATATTTAAAAACAAAATATTATTACATTTTTTCTTTCATTTGGTTTGATGGAGACAACATATGTTAATGTTAGGAAATGTTATAGTCTCTGCATATTAAGTGCAGTAAAGGAAGTTGGCTTGATCAATATGTTTTCCACAAATATGCATATTATGTATATGCTGTAAATTAACTTTATCACCTCTATAAAAGGCAATTGCACCACATTTTGCATATCTAGCTGTCTATGAGGATAAAAATATATTGAACCACAAGTGGTTAAACATAATAAAAGTGTACCATCCTGTGTGACACTCAGCTAGGCAAAGGCACACAGAACTAATCGGATTTGACACCACTGAGCCTTGCTTCACCATCTTGCTCTTGGCAGATTTCCCACTGAAGTTCATATGCACTTTGCTAGAGTGAGGACCACAGGATGGAGCTCACAGCTTTCCTCCAGTGGAAATACGTGTAGGTCAGACTTTATTTCCCTCATCTTTGAGTATAACATTTTCATATGAAATTTTAGCTAGATGTAGGCAGAGCCTGAAGAAAACAAAAGAGGATAAAAAGCATCACATGTGCATCATTCTTTGCTGGTAATCAATTGGGTTGCATTACTACATTTTGATATGGTTCTCAAAGGTGATATAGGGTATGTGAAAGACTTTGTGTGTACAGACAATTATCGCTTAGATTCAGTCAATCTAGAAACTACTTCAGTCAGAGAATTGTCTCTGTACCATTCTGATTTCACAGTAAAGAATGAAATGAAGTGATTTACTCCTCCTGATATTTCTAAAAATATTTGCACGGTCCCTACAGTTGGAACTGAAACATGTTTGGGTAACTACAAAAAAAGTTAGTGTTCATCATTCTTACATCTTAGAGCAAGGCCAGATTCTTATTTGAAGACAAAGCCATTTAGAGGATAGTTCATCTTTTTTTAAGATTTATTTCCAACTATAACAATTATATATGTCTGTGACATAAACAATTAGGAAAATACAATTCAGCCACTAAATGCATTTTATGATCTTTGAATTATGTTGGAAAATGCTTGTGTTATAATTTTAACTGGAAAAAAAGAGGACAGAAAAATGGATATATGGTATTATATGTATAGTACACACCATAATTTACTTGACCATTTTCCTACTATGCAACATAGTATGTGCTTTGTAATTATTCACTAATAAACATACTATTGTGATGAACATTTTTGTGTATAATATTTCTTCACGTTTTGCATTATGTCTGAAGGATGTGCTAAACAACTGAGTCAGAGGTATGGGTATTTTAGTGTTTTAGCATTTTGACAATTGTTTTGTATATTGTTCCTAGCAAAGTATTCATTTTGTCTTATATGGTGGAACTGAGAGTGTGAAGGATAAAATATATGTGAATCTTGCTTTACTGTTTGTTATTGATCCAAATGTTTTTCTGAAATAAACAGCACATTTATACTCAAGAGAGTTTTTAGCCAAAAAATTATACTGAACAAAATTAAAAGCAAACATACCCTGAAACTACCTTTCTTGAATCAGCAGAAATATGTCTAAATTTTATACCATATACCATATATATTTTATACCAGTTTGAGAAGAAAATGCTATGCATTATAAATTGTGAAATATAATCCATTGAAGAGAATAAAACAAATATTAAAATAAATAGGCTCTCAAAAAATGGGTTAAAAAATTCTCAATGATTTCTACTAACTACCTCTCACTCAAATCACTTAAAAAATATTTTATTTCCAACAGAGGTAATGTAAGGAAGTAGGGGGAAAGAAAATAAGAGTTGATGATAAGAAATTGTGATTTTTGAGCTGGTTCTTTAGTATGATAAGGAAGAAATGAAAAAAGGCAGAGGAATAGAAAAACAAAGTTCCTTTGGTACCGAGCAAGAAGATATAATTTGCTGTATTCTCTTTGGTTTACCATATACCAACTTCAATTCCTTTCCCCTTTTGTCCATCCCCCAAATATCCTTCTAATTTCTAGATCTGAACTACTTAGTACAAGAATGAGTCTATATCTAGGCATCAAAGCAAACTTCCAATAAGCACACATATTTTTACACTGATAGAAAGATATTTACAAGGCCTTCCTCAGTTATAAACTCCATTTGAACCACCAATCCTAATACAATTCAGTGCTTTGCTCTACCTTGGGTGTGTTTTCAGCTGACTGTTGTGTTTGTATGCATTTGATTCACATTTTATATTTATCTGATAATTCTAACACTTAATAAAATCTTGGAACGAAGTGATTATGGAAAGTTCAAATTCTACAGGTATGATCCTGGTGCATCATACTTTGTCTCATATGGCATGGATATTCTATAACCATTTTTGGTAAGAAATTAAATTAGTAAGGTTCCAGGTAAAAATGAACAATTGGCCAATTTTTTTTTTTGGTACCCATATACACTCATGAACCTCTAATCACAACTGGTTTTCAGTTTTTATTCAGCAATTCATTTTTTTTATAATCCAAACTTCTGGGAGTGAAATAGCAAGGATGCCATGAGGTAACGATCACAGATTGCAAGCATAAGCCATGATTGTCCAGAGCAAACAGGAACATATTGTCACCCTATTTGTAAGGCACGAGGAGGATTCTCCAGCTCTGGGTACATAATTTGTGGGGCACAGTGCAAAGTGAAGATGCACCTTGTTAAAAAATTATTAAGAATTTCAAGATGGTGATAGCAGAACATTAAAACATGCCTGGGGTCCTCTAGTGTGGGGTCCTGTGTGACTACACAGGTCACACGACTGTGAAGCTGGCTCTGATCATCATCAATGTTAGAATATTTGGATTCCAGAACTTTTCTCTCTTTACTAAACAAATTTCAAAAAATAGTTTTGTCTTGTTTTATTAATTTTTTAATTTTTAAAGGAACCTATGATCATTTTGCAAGTCAAATCAAGTAAAGTCAGTGGTGTATAAAGTAAAATTTGGTGGTCTTTCTCTCTGCCTGTGATTCCTATCATTCTGATATGAGCCTTAGAATGAAGGGTTAAAGGAGAATGAAATTCCAGGAAGTTCACACTTAAGAAATTGAAAAAAATTTTAGTTTTCATTTTTCAGAACTAGAGAGTATTAACATTATTGATGTGATATTTACTTCTAATCATTTAACAGAATGCCCAATTAACAGGCAAAAGTTTTTAGTTTAAGAAACAGAAACATATGATCTAAATACCTACTAGGAAAATATACAATAAAGAATGTTATGTAAAAATTTGTAAAATGCATAGAAAATCATAGCTAATGCAGAGAAAAAGAGGGACAGTGGAGGCAATGAAATAAACCCAGGATTTACTAAAGAGGCAGCTACATTTTGATGACGTAACTGAGTGGCAAGCAGCCATCAGGTGCTACTACTTAACTGGAAGGAGCTTGGAATGGCTGCAGAAATAAGGAGAAATCACCTGGCATCTCTGCCTACAGAGAGAGTTGCTTCAAACGGAGCCCATGAACTAAGTAAGGAGAATCTCTCTTTCTCCCCTTTTCTCTCCTAAAAAGAATGTGTATTTATAAACTAGCTCTAAAACAAACAAACACAGAGCCTAGGGACCATAGCTGAAGGAAAATAGTGGTATCTGTGATAGATTCTCACTAAATGAACATGGGACATACCTCTTGGGTTAATACTGATTTTCACACTAGACTATGTTTTACAGCGCTATATGGCAGAGAAGAAGCCTTATTCAGAGGTACACAGATTACTACCCTCATGCGGTGTGATTTCCATGATATTGGAAAGGCTAATTAATGTCCAAAACTTCAATTACATGCATTTTTCACCTATTGGTTAAAATCTGGAATTCGTCAATAAAACTACAGTTGCTCCTTGAACAACAAGGGTTGAACTGTGCAGGTCCTCTTATATGTGGATTTTCTTCCACCTCTGCCACCCCTGAGACAGCAAGACCAACCCTTCCTCTTCCTCCTCCTCCTCAGCCTACTCAATATGAAGATGATGAGAATAAGAACCTTTATAATGATCTACTTCCACTTAATGAATAGTAAATGTATTTTCTCTTCCTTATGATTTTCTTAACATTTTCTTTTCTCTAGCTTCCTTTATTATAAGAATACAGTGTATAATATATATAACATACAAAATATGTGCTAATCAATTGTTTATGTTATCACTAAGGCTTCTAGTCAACTATTAGTAGTTAAGTTTGTGGGGAGTCAGAAGTTATATGCAGATTTTTGACTGTGTAGGGGGCCAGTGCCCCTCACCCCCACGTTGTTCTAGGGTCAACTGGAATATCCTTAGAGTTGTGTTCTGGAGTTGCAGGCACTGCAGTATTCATATAGAATAAGGAACATGGATTTTTCTCCTTGCTGTTCCATTTCCTTTTTGAGGAAAAAGAAAAAGAATGTCTTTGCCTTGTTTATTCTTTGTACTAGTCTGATTAAAATCTAATTTTCAGTTCCAGAATAGAGTTGTAATAGAGTCTCTCTCTCTCTCTGTCTTTCTCTCTGTCTTTCTCTTTGTCTCTATCTCCCTTTTTCCAAATGAGTGAACCCAAGGAGAATATGGACAAAGCGTATTTATCCTGAAGGCCTAGTAAGAAAGACCGGGGGGATCCTGATCAGAGGAGGAGGACCATTTTTCATTTGCTGAAGGCAAGCTTTGGAGAAGAGGAGGAAGATTGTCATCTCACAGGCCCTCGGAAAGATGGGTCCTTTCTTTAGGCCAGAGGAGGTAGGGCACTACCGTTAGTGGATCAAACAGACCAACAACAGAAAACACAGGCTGGGTATGAGTACTGTTTCCATGGACTCTTTTTCCAGTACAGTGGCCACATGGGCAAAGGCCAGCTGCTTAATCACAGAAGCCATTAGACTATAATGAAGGTTAGCAAGAGATTAAAGCAAATAATAACTGTTTCAACTGTAAAAAATATATTGCTAATGACCAGACATATTCATATTTCAGATATTTTATTGGTACCAACATTTAAGCTGCTGTCTGTAATCAAGTTGCACCAACCATCTTTGTATCTATAGCCTACAGACTTCAACCACCTTATGGAACAGGCTAGTACCAAAGAAAGTGGTAACAAATTGGTATTTGCTTAGGCAGCTCTAGGTTCCAGGAAAGGAATGATCTGAGGATTGAACCTGATACCTAACTAGTTCAAATCCTTTATGCTGCTTCATTTCTAACTATTTCAGAGGAGCTCCATGGAGAAGGTAGGACTGAACAGAGAAAAGCAAGGGGAAAAATCCATGTATAACTCTGACCAGTTGCCTTGGAGTACTATGCAGCAAGGCCTGTGTACATTTCTAAGCTGTTGAAGTTGGGAACTGCGCCATAAGTTTTGTTTAACTTACGTAAAATACTTTGCGTGGTTTGAAATTTCTTAATCCCGATAATAAAGATCTGTTTTTAAAACACACTCTTGCAAAAGTGTTTGTTATTCTCCATGGTATGCTTTTTAAAGGTAAGATTCAGCGTCTGATAGAAGTTTCCAAGTAGATTCTTATAAAACATCTAATGCTATGCAAAGTTGTAGGCTGCCACTCATCCCACTTGGAAATATAGTCAGAAATAATGACTTTGTTCAGAAACAGCCTAATGCTTTTTTTGTTTGTTTGTTTGTTTCTTTGATCCTTAAAGTATTCTTGACTCAAGTGTTCTTAAAGTATCTGGAAAGCTTGAATAAGTACGTTCAGAGTGTGTCTTGAGGAGCACCTGGAGAATGAAAGAAAAACTGGATTTGGGATGGATCCTAATTTTGTGCTTTGGGACAAATCATTTGCCTATCTGAGCCTCAGTTTTTTGCTCAACTATAAATATAGATAAGAATATCCATTCTGCCTACCTCACAGGGTATTGCAAGGACTAAATTAAATAACATAGGTAAAAGAATTTCAAAAAGTGGTATACATGTGTAAGTATTTTTATATGTTTGTCAATAAGGAAGAGATGGTTCACTGAATAAAGGATGAAGTTAAACCTTGCATTATAGTTGTTATGACTGCACAGTCCAATTCTTTTGAGTAGTAAGATATTTTAACTTCAATCCTGGGACTTTTTAATGCAAAAATAGAATAAACTAAAGGTATGTTGAATATTGTTTTGAAGAGGAATTTGCCATGATCAACTCAATGACCTTATATTATGATTCATTTCTTTTTCCTCAGTGCCTAGAAAGCATCTGGCACATAATGGTTACTCAATAATGTTTAATGAATAGAATGCTAAGCATTTGAGCATCACATACAAACATGCCCAGCTTATAAAGCTAAAACTAAAACCCAAATCCAATTTTAAATTTGGAATTATTTTTGCATATTGAAGTACTGACACAAGTGAATAGAGTGACTTGCTGAAAGAAGAAGGATTTTTTTTTTGATGGCAAGTCTTATATGAAAAGTTTTGTTTTTCAAAAATATTTTTAAAAAATTTGTTTATCCCATTAGAAACTTAAATTTGACAGCAAGAAAGCAGTGTTCTTTGGATGCCTACTATAGTCCATGCAACACACTAGGTGTTTTTTGCTTATTTTGACAAAGGCACTTGGACTTGTTAAAAATTACATTACCCTACATCTAAGTAAACATGCATTCCAAACATGTCAGGGCAAGCCACTAACTACCCATTTAAAACACACCTTCCCATTTGATTTTCAGAGAAAAAATGGGAACTGTCTGTTATGATTTCGGAGAGCATTTTCCATGAGTTAACACAGCTAAATTGTAAACCTAGGAACAAGTAAACAAACGAATACCCAAGTGGCTTTGAACAATTGAACCACTGCATGGTTTCCAGTGGATGCATCCTTCTCCCCAAGTCTGCATTGTAATTAAGAGGTTACAATGAAAAGAAATCTTGGACAATGGCATGAGAGGGAATGTTAAAATACTAATGAGAGGAAAAACCAAGGACAATCTGTTTAATAACCTCATAGACATTGTTCACATCAGAGTGACAAACAGTATAATATGGTAGAGCTCTTGTGTCCTCTGGCTGTTCAGCACTGCCTCCACACTTCTTTACTGTGCCAGAATGACTTAGCTTCTTTTTACAGCCCTCACACACATTAAGTCGACAAGGGACGGAGAAAGCCTGCCATTGCAGCAAAGGAAAAATAGGAGAGTGTTGAGGAATTGGGTCAGACTGGTCAGGGGATAAAGATAAGTCTTGACTAGACATATAAGGGGTAAGACAGATAAAAAACTCAGATATTTTAGTTTTTAGTTCTGTGTGTAAGCAATAATCAGTGTTGTTAGTTCTGTTTTTCCCCCCAAGTTTCAGGCTATAAAAATGTGTGTGTGTGTGCATGTATGTTTTAATATTCTAGTTAGACTCAAAGCTCATGATTCATACAATAGTCAGGGCATTTGAATTAATGCAAACAAATAGAAGAAATAAAGATAGAAAAAGAGGGCTAAAATCTGTCAAAGTACAGATTTTAGGATATGCCTTTTGATAGATATGCAAAGGTATATTGAGGAATGTTGAAAGGTCCAAGGGCAGAGTGCTTGGCACCTTCTTATGCAAAGATACATAACTCTAACCCAGCCATTCATTCATGGCATTGCTCAAAAAGACCAGGAATCAACCACCTCTATGCCTATGGAGTACTAGGATAATACATAAATGTATAGATTTAGCCAGATATAAAATGAAAGAGAGTGTAGGAATTTTGTTTTTGTCCATGATAAACTAGCTCTTCCACAGAACAAACATAAAAGATTAAAAAAAAAAAACCCAATAGCGCGGCGCACACACACACACACACACGCAAAAGAAAACAACCATTTGAAGACATTAGAGCAACCAAAGCATTCAGAAAAAAAGGGAAACACCTTCAGATGAGCTAGACTCTATCTACTCTTATTCTATTCTTTAGGTTAGTGGTAGAGTTAAAGTTATTTTAGAGTTAGAGAGTCTGCTGATTCCAAGTATAGAGCACAGAGGCTGAACTAAAAACATTAGTTTACAGCTTAAAGTATAATAGTTTCAGTGGGCTAGGGAGACAAAAGTTGGGGCTTAGACTTGACAAGACAGCCAGGACTTCAGGGGCCAAGATCCTGGAAAAAAGGGAACTGTAAGGAAGTAATTCCAATGATTCATGTGGAATTTAGAGGAATTTGTAACTGCTAACCTGTACTTGAGTGAAGCCAAATGTCAAGAGACCAGGAAATCAAGTAGAAAGCAACTGCTAAGAAGCAAAGATTTGGCAGTTTCAGGGTTTTGGGGAGACACAATCTGGAGTTTTGGATTGACCACGGGGGAGGGACCATGAAACTCCCAGGGTTTCAGTTGAGGTTCCCTGAATGCCTATACTCTAAGACTGAGAACAAGCAGAAATACACAGCTTTGAGTGGATTAACGAAATCTTCCCATGTTCTAAATGCCAAAAGAAGATTAAATTTCTTATAGAAGATAATATCCAGATCTTTCACGTTTTTTCCTACACAATGTTTGATACTCAGTCAAAATTACCAGGTAGCCTAGAAACAGAACCACATGACCGAACCTCAAAAATAAAAACATACAATAGAATCAGAGCAATAGAATGTGAAGATATTGGAATTATTGGATTGGCATTAAAGTAGCTATAATTACTATGTTTAAGAAAATAAATGAAAAGGTGGAAAATTTATCAGAAAACTGGGATTTAAAACATCAAAAGGAAACTCTAGCATTGAAAAACATATTAATTGAAATCAGAAAATCAATTGGTGAGTTTTACAGCAGATTAGTAGGATGAAAAAAAATCAAATTGCAGAAAATATCCAAGGTGAAACATGAAATGCAACCAGGATTAAAAAAAAAATAGAAACAAAAGACATATGGGACATAGTGAAGAAAGTCATAGTATTCATGTAAGTGGAGCTCCAAAATGAGATGACATAAAACTATAAACTCCAAACAGAATGATACAAAGAAAGCCACACTTAGACATGTTATAGTAAAAATACTGAAAGCCAGAGATAAAAACTTGATTTTAGAAGCAGCCCCTCTCCCCGAAGGACTTATAATCTTCAAAGGGTTAATAGCTGACTTTTCAAAAGAAATCAAGAAAAACAGAAGAAAAGGTGGTATCTTCAGACTGCCAACCAACCTCAAATTCTATATCCAGAAAAAAATTCTTCAAAACTGAAAACAGAATAAAGATATTTTCAGGCAAACTAAAAGGAAAGAATTCATTGTCAGAAGGTCCACGCTAAAAGATATACTAGAGTTTTCTAGGCAGATGGAAACAGATAATACATAGAAGAATGGAGGTGCAGAAGAAATAAAGAGTACCAGATGAGATAAACAGGACAGTCTAAATGTATATTGACTTTCAAAAGCAATAATAACAATGTTGTGTGGTCTTTAAAGTTTAGGTAGATTTATAATATATAACCACAATAGCAAAAAAAGGGTAGGGGATAAACAGTGTTAACAATGTTAACACTCCAAAAGAATATAAGAAAGAAAGAAAGAAAAAGAATAAGTAGAAAACAAATATTAAGTTGGTGGATTTAAATCCAAATATGTTAGTAATTACATTACAAGGAAATGGACTACATACAATTAGAGTACATATGCTTAAAAAGACTGTGGTTGTGAGACTGGATTAAACAAACAAACAAACAAACAAAACAATCATAGCCTGCTACAAAAGGCAGATCTTAAACATAAGGATTCAGAACGGTTAAAAGTGAAATAATAGAAAGAGATGTACCATACTAATGCTAACCAAAACAAGTTGATGTAGTTCTACGAATATCAGATAAAGTAGACATAGTTATGTTTGTGTTACTGATTTCTAGATTTATTGCACTCTGGCCAGAAAACAGTGTTCCAATCTTTTGAAATTTCTGGAATCTTGCTTAATGATTGATATACGTTTAAGATATGTGTGCATGCACGTGTGTGTGTGTGCTTGCTGATCTTTTTGTTGTCCTTTTTGCAGAGAAGTCTGTTAAAATCTACAACTATAGTTATGGATCTTTTTTTCTTTTTTTCATGTCACATTTTGCTTTATGTATTTTGCTTTTATATATGGGTACATTCAAATTTAGGGGTATTATATCTTCCAGTGGAATTGATCATTTTACAATGATAAAATGTTCCTCTTTATTTCTAGTAAATATGCATGCCTTTATAATAGAAAATTATAAACCATTACTGGGAGAAATTTAAAAAATCAAAATAAATGGAAAGTTATTATCATGTTTATGGATTGGAAAATTTAGTACAGAAGTGTCAATTCTCTCTAGTATGTGTGTACATGTGTGTGTGTGCATGTGTGTACATTAAAAAAATGCAATCCCAATACAAATTCTAGCAGGTTTTTGTGTGTATGTGTTTGAAAATAAAAAGGCTGATGCTAAAATTTATAAGGATATTCAAAGGGCCAAGGATGACAAATAAAGTTTTGAAAAAGATGAAAATTGTTGTAATTACATACACTTATCGACTGATTTACAACCAAGGTACTATTGTTATGCAGTAGGGAAAGAAGGTTTTTTCCATTAATGATGCTGAATCAGTTGGAGAAAGATATTGAAAAAAATGATAGTTCTCTTACTTCAAACCAAACACAAAAAAATCAGTTCGAGACAGATTGTGGATGTAATTGTGAAGGATTAAACAATAAAGTTTCTAGAGGATAACATAGAAGAGAGGTCAGAAAATCACGGCCTGTGGGCCAAATCTAGCTTGCCACAAGTTTTTGTTAACAAAGTTTTATTGGAACACAGCCACACCATTCATTTATGTATTGTCTCTGGCTACTTTTGTACTATAATGACAGAGTTGAATGGTTGTGACAAAGACTATACGGTCTGCAAAGTGGAAATATTAATATTAACTATCTGGTCCTTTATAGAAAAAGTTTTCCAGTCTCTGACATAGAAGAATATTAGAATATTGGCCATGTCCTTATAAAAGGGAAAAATTTCTTAAACTGTGTACAAAAAGTACAAACCTTAAAGGAAAATATTATTAAGTTGTGCCTCATTATTATTAAGAATTTCTGTTCATTATAAGATATTATTAAGAGAGAGTGAGAGAAGGTATTTTTAACATGTGTACCCAACTGTGGTACATTGCATTATTTGTCCAATATTTCTTATCCTCACTCCCCTACTCATCCATCCCTCTAGAAAGAACGTACTTTTCTGTCCTATTGACTTTGGCCTTGATTTTATGATTTGTTTTGGCCAATGGTATGTAAATGGACATGGTGTTTTCCATGACTGAATAGATGCTTTTAGAGGTATTGCTAGTTTCTGCTAGCCCCATCTCTTGCTCTGACTTTCATCCATGAGAACATGACATCTCAGATAATGGCTCCATCTTCAACTTGTTTCCTAGATAGGACGACATATAAAGTCAAGCTGAACCAAGAAAAAATGAGCCTCACTTATCCTAGCAGAGTCCAGAAGAGCTGCAAAGGACCTGCAACCAACACATAATATGAACATGAAATATATATTTATTGTTATAAGCCTCTGAGATTTTGAAGTTATTTTTTAAGTGGTATAACCTTGTGAGAGCTGACTAATGCATACACAAAAGATATATTCAGAAAAATAATCCTGCAACTCAATGAGAAAAATAAAAACAACCCAATTAAAAAGTGTGCAAGACATGATCATCCTCAAAGGAGGATATCCAAATGGCCAATAAGCAAATTAAAACTAAAAAGAGATATCAATAACTGCCCACCAGAATGGCTAAAGTAAAAGAAAAACCTGGCAATAGCAAGTGTTCACAAGGATGTGGAACAATTCTAACATGATTCTCGTTGGAAAATCCATTGGTATAATCACTTTCAAAAACGACCAGTTTTTAGTAGTATTTACATCAACATATGCATCACCATATAATCCAACAATTTCACTCCTGGAAATATAACCAATATAAATGAGCAAAAATTTGTAACAAAAGGCATTTATAAGAATATTCACTGTAACATTACTTGTAATAGCCCTACATTGGAAATAATCCAAATACCCATCAACAGCAGACTGGATATACAAATTGTGGTATATTTGTTCAAGGAAATATTATATAGCAAGAAAAAAGAAGAAACTATTGTCAGGAACATCAACATAGATAAATCTCACAGATGTAATTTTGAGCAAGATGAGCCAAATGCGAAATAATATACATTATATTTTACATTTCTACAAAGTTCAAAAACAGGAAAACTGAATTTTGGAGCCAGAAGTTAAATTAGCGGTTACCTTTGGGTACAGTAAGCACTGAGAGGGAGCATGAAAAGTGTTCTGGGTGCTGGTAATATTGTACATTTTAATCTAGATGGTTACCTGGTATGTTCATTTAAGAAATGTTTTTGAGCTTATACTTAATACTTTTATACTTAATATTTGTGCATTTTATGATATGCTGTACTTTGATAAAATGTCTACAGAAAGAGAGTAGTAGGACCTGTTAACTGGGAGTATTTGGAGGGTGAGTATGTAAACACACACACATGTATATGCTCCATGAAAGAATTAAAATTAAACAAAACAAAACAAAACAGAAACATTTTGAGGGTTAAAATCAGCTTACATGCTTCCTGTTTGAGGAATGTTATTTCATTCTGTACCAACTGAAAATTGAAGAAGATTTTTTCATTCATGTAAAAATTATATCATGCATAAAAGTAAGATAATACATAAATAATTTATAATGCCTTCTATTTTATATTCAAATCTTACATTCTAAGAAAAATATTCAATGGTAATGGGTCCCTAGTGATACTAACAATTGAGTGTGAACAATATTTTATTCTAGAACTGTATTTCCATTAAATATAGAGTCAGATATAAGATCCACTATTAAATATAGGGGGCAAGAATATAAGATCCACAAGGGCTGGTATTGTATTTTGTTTTATATACTGACATATGCCAAATTCCTAGAAATTTGCCTTGTTTGTGATAATACTTAACAAGTACTTATTAAATTAATGTAAAATTAGATAATTCCTTTATTTAGCTTGAATAAGTTAAATATAATAATACAACTGTATCTTTATATACCTATGCTCCTTATTTCAGTTATAAGAATGACTTGCAAGATATTAATATCTGCTATTAGAAAAATTATAGTGTTCTAAACATATTGCTATTTATACAGATCTCACATGTCAATTACTGTTTCATTTCTGAGAATTTAGCTTAAATCAATCCAACAATTTTTTTTAAGCACTGAATGTTAAAGTAATCTTGAATAGAGGCCATATGATGTGGTCCCTATAGGCTTTTTGTAGACACACAACTTCTTCATGAAACTAGTAGATATAAAACAAAACAAAGGCAACAGTTTGTAACAATATGGTAGACTGAATAAAATTAAGTGCCAGTGTACCTTGTCATGATAGTGAGTGCTGAGCTCAGGCAAGAGAACAATGTCAACGAGATTTTTCATTCAAAGAAAAATTTGACCTAGAATTGGGTTTTGAAGAACTAGTAAAATCTGGACAGTCATAGAAAAGGGGCAAGGATATTCATCTTATTAGGCAATGTCAGACAAGGTATAGGAAAAGCACAGAATGGGAGGGTCTATCAAGATTAGCTTGCTTGTATTAGAGGGCACACGTGGGGAACAGAGAAAACCTGGAACAAACCAAGTGATGCCAACTATGAGTGATCTGGCACAGTGCTTTCCTAGCATAGCATGCCTGCCTGCAAATTATCTTGTTAAAATGTAGATTCTCATTCTGTAGGCCTGGTTTGGGCTCAAGATACTGCATTTCTGACCAGCTCCCAGGTGACACAAATGCTGTTGGTCTGTAGGTGCACTTTGAGTGGCAAGGATCTAGAATGCATAAAAACATTTTGAATTTGATATGATGGAAAACAAATGTTTGTTGGACTGGAGAGGGAAAGACAATGGTAGATCATGGCACTGATTAAATCAATAATAATAACAATACCATTTATTGAATTTTTACATAAATTATCTCCAATTCTTGACCTGGTCAGTTATAGAGGCAAGCGCCAAGGAGCCAAGAATATCATTACAAAAAACAGGGATGAAAAGGGAGACAAAGACTTTATTAAGGGAAAATAAGTCAGAGAGGACAAAGAAAGTAATGAAGACACAATGCACAGTGGCATGCTCCGGGGTTTGCTTTGGAATCCCATATCAATATTAAATTGTCGATAGCACGGAGTTGTCTTGATAGTCTGGAATTGCTTTAAAGCAATCAACCAGACCTCCTCCTGAGCTTGCAACATCTTCCTTTATATTCATAAAAATCCAGGTCATACATTGGCTTCATAAACAGAAGTGCTGAGGCTACTTTCCTCTCCTTTGATTGTTTGTCAGCATTATCCACCTAGTAAGTTTGCCACTGGTTTGTAATTACCTGGTGTAATAGTCTGAGTTCACATTAGGGACCTGACACTGTAAAGAATATCACAGGATTCATGTTAGTCACCTGCAAATTGAGCACTGGAATACCAGACCCTCGCCTTACAAGGCAGAATACTTGGAAGTTTGTAGACAGTATGAGAAATATATAGAAATTTGAATACAAAAATAAGGAAAACATCTCCTAGGTCTAGTTGTGGTGATGAGTAACTTGGAAGCAACTTGGAGCATTAAGAGTGAAGTGCTGCTGCTGACCACCCTACTCCTTTATGAGTTCAAGGGACGGGCTGTCTTAAGATGGATGAGTGACCTTCCCTGTCAACGCTACTTGGAGGTCAGTGTCCTTGGGGAAGAGGATCTAAGGCCAGATGCATGTAGGATATGCTCTCTGCCTCTGCTTAATTTTCTATTGCCAATATATGAATTTTCAACATGTGTTTATACAGCTGCCCAAGTCCCAAGTGTTTTGTGCAGGGAAGTAGGAACTCTAGGCAGCAAAACTCCTCTTTCAAAATTAGGGAAGAAAAAAGATGTTCAGATCCCATTAGTCCGTTTTATGAAAACAAAATTTTAAAGTTAGCTAAAGCATATATGTTTTGCTTAGCTTAAAACATTGTGAGTGTCAGATGCATAAAACTTTCAGTTAAAGAAGAATGCAGGGCAATGAGAAATCTATTCATCACTTCATTTGTTCTTAAACAATTAGAAATAATTTCTACTCATTTTTATCACAAAGCAATACATTACCATTATAGAAACTTTGTCAAATACCAATATGTAGAAGAGAAAATAATCACCCGTAGTTTCATAACTCAGTTAACATTTTGGTGTGTATTCTTCCAATCTCTTTTCTATGAGTATTTTCTATTTGACATAGCTGTCAATGTCCATATTAATTTAAATCTTGCTTTTGAAAGTTAACATTACACCAGTTCTTAACACAACAGATGAGGCTTTCTGGGGGCGTTTCTTATTTTGCAATTATCAAGAATTTAACCCGTGGAAGGTTGAGAGGATTATATTAATGTATTCTATTAAGTAGAATACACAGCCCAGGAAACAGTTTTTTCTTTAGTGCTAAGACTTTGAATACAATTTAAGACTTTATGGCCCTCATGTGTATTTCTATCAGACCTTTTAAGGGAGATTGTATTGTGGGGAGGCAAGAATTTTATTATTTTATTTTTTTAGAAAAGAGGTCTCACTATGTTTCCCAGGCTGGTCTGGAAACTCCCAGTTTCAAGCGATCCTCCTGCCTCAGCCTCCCAAATTGCTAGAATTACAGGTATGAGCTATGAGCCACCGCACCCGGCTAGTAAAATATTTTGATTTATTTGTTTCGATCTGTGTATCAGTTTGTTCCTTTCTATTTCTGAGTAGTATTTCATTGTTTGGGTATTCCATAGTTTGTCTATCTATTCACCAATTGAAGGGTATTTAGGTTGTGTTACAGACTGAATGTTTATGCCCAACCCCTATCCCTGCTCCCAATTCTTATGTTGAAACTCAACGTGGTGATATTAGGAGGTGAGGCTTCTGGGAGGTGATTAGGTCATGAAAGTGAAGCCTTCATGAATGGGATTTGTGCCCTTATATAAGAGACCCCAGAGAGCTCCCTTGTCCCTTTTACAATGTGAAGACATAGGAAGAAGACAGTCATTTATGAACTGGGAAGTGAGCTCTCACCAGACACCAGATCTACCAGCACCTTGATCTTGGATTTCCCAGCCTCCAGAACTGTGAGAAATAAATTTCTGTTGTTTATAAGTCACCCAGTCAATCACTCTAACACCCTGACAGACTAAGACTGGTTGTTTCCCAAAACGTTCATGTACAGGTTTATATTTCTCTTGGGTAAATACCTTAGGAACAGTTTGCTGGGTCTTGTGATAAGTCTAGTTAACTTTACTAGAAACTGCCGCTCTGCTTTCCAAAGTGGTTGTATTATTTTGCATTCCCAGCAACAACGTATGAGAGTTCCGGTTTTCTGCATCTTCATTAGCACTTGGTGTTGTCAGGCATCTTGTGCACGTGAAGTGGCAGCTCCATGAAGCTTTAATTTGATATTCCCTAATGACAAATGATGCTGAGCATCTTTTCATGAGTAGTTTTTAAAATGTTACCATTTATATATTTTCACTGGAGAAGTATCTGTTCAAATCCTTTGCTTATTTTTTTATTGGCCATTTGCTTACTAAAGTTTTTTTAAAACAGTTTTTATTGAGGTACAAGTGATGTAAATAACTGTGCATATTTCAGTGCCCAATTGATAAATTTTGAAATATGTATTCACGTGAAATGATCACCATAATCAAGATAGCAAACATATCCATCACCTCCATTACCTCATGATTCTGTGTAATCCCTCTCTTCCTGAAGTCCATGTCCCCCCACCTGCCCATTGGCATCCCCAAGCAACCACTGGTCTGCTTTTTAACCCTATAGAACTCTTTGTTCTATTATTTTAGTGGCTCCTTTAGTTTATAACATACATCTTTAACTTATCATGGTCTACTCTTCAAGTGGTGTTATATTATATAGCGTATACAAGCTTTATAATAGTGTACTTCTATTTTTCCCATTGCTGTCTTTTTGCTATTGACATATATTTTATTTTACATGTATGACATGTTATAATCTCCATAATACATTGTTAAATCAATTATCTTTTAAAGACATTTAAATAACTAGAGAAACATCACGTATATTTGCCCATATAGCTCCCATTTCCAATGATCTTCATTTCTTTGTATGCATTCATATTTCCATCTGGTGACAGCTTTTATTTGTTGCATGTCTGAAAAGTCTTTATTTAACCTTTCCTTTTGAAAAATATTTTTACGGGGTATGGAACGCCACATCGACGAGTTGTTTCATTATTTTTTTTCAGTACTTTAGAGATGTCATGCCAGTGTCTTCTGACTCACATTGTTTCCAGCGAGAAACTGGTTGTTATCCTCATCTTTGTTTCTTTGTTTCTCTGTGTGTAATGTGTCTTCCCTCCCATTCTGGATGCTTTTAAAATTTTCTCTTTATCACTGGTTTTGAGCAATTTGATTATAATGTACCTTAGTGTACTTTCCTTTGTGTGTCTGATGCTTGGGTTATTCCGAGCTTCTCGAATATGCCATTGTGCAGTTTTCATCAACTTTGGAAAAAGTTCAACCATTATTATTTCAAGTATATTTTCTACACCTCCATATCTCCCCTCTTCTTTGGGTACTTTAATGACATATATATTATTCTGAAATTTTTTCATAGCTCAGCATGATCACTTTTAATTTACTTTGGTTTTTTTCTCCTTGTGTTTCATTTTGGATAGTTTTTATTTATTGTCTTCAATTTGAATGATCTTTTTTTCTAATCTCCTGTTAATCCTATTGAGTGTATTTGTCATCTTATACGTTTTCATTTTTATCTCTAGACCTTTCATTTGGGTTTTTATTTTATATCTTCCTTATTTCTACTTAACATGCTCAACCTTTCTTCCATGTTCTTGAATATATGAAATATATTATAATAATGGTTTTATTTTTATTTTTTTTTCTTTTTAAAGAGGCTCTTTTTTTTAATTTATTTTTTTATTTTCAGAATATCATGTGTCTTATCTACTGATTATGTCATGTGTGCCATTTCTAGGTCTCTTTCATTTATTCATAGTTTCTTTTAATTATGAATTATACTTTCCTGCTTCTTTGCATGCCTGGTAATTTTTGATTGGATGACAAAAATTGTGAATTTTACCTTTTTGGATGCTGATTATTTTTGTATTCTTGAGTGTTGTCCTGGAATATAGGTAATTTACTTTCCTTCTTTGTGAGGGGGCTTAGAAACTCTCTTCAGTGAGTAAGCTGGGGGCAATAATAGTGCTCTCCTAATTTGTTTTTCCTCTCTCAGGAATTGCTGTCTGTGCTGCCAAATGTCCAACACTTGAAAATCATTGTTTTACACACTTTGTCTATTTTTTTATTGCAAAATATTACAGGGGTACAAATGTTTTTGGTTACATGTATTAATTTTGTTATGCTTGAGTCAGGGTTATGAGTGTGCCCATCACCCAGATAGGTTAGGTAGGTTTTCACCCATCCCCTAGCCTCCCCTCCTCCCTGCTTGATTTCCACTGAGTTTTACTTCCCTATGTGCACATGCATTCTCATCAGTTAGTTCCAATTTAATAGTGAGTGAGTACATATGGTGTTTGTTTTTCCATTCTTTAGATACTTCACTTAGGATAATGGTCTCCGGTTCCATCCAAATTGTTGCAAACGGCCTTAATTTATTCTTCTTCATGGATGAGTAGTATTCCATAGTATACATATACCACATTTTGTTAATCCATTCATTAATTTATGGGCACTTGGGTTGATTCCACATCTTTGCGATTGTGAATTGTGCTGCAATAAACATTCGAGTGCAGGTGTCATTTTGATAAAATGACTTCTTTTCTTTTGTGTAAATACCTGGTAGTGGGATTGCTGGATCAAATTGTAGGTCTACTTTTAGTTCTTTGAGGAATCTCCATCCTATTTTCCATAGAGATTGTACTAATTTGTAGTCCCACCAACAGTGTATAAGCGTTCCTTTCTCTGTGCATCCACGGCAGCATCCATTGTTTTTGGACTTTTTAATAAACTGGGGTAAGGTGATATCTCATTGTGGTTTCAATTTGCATTTCCCTGATAATTAGAGATGTTGAGCATTTTTCGTATGTTTGTTGGCCATTTGTCTCTCTTCTTTTGAAAATCTTCTGTTCACATCTTTTGCCCACTTTTTAGTGGGGATGTTTGTTTTTTCCTTGCTGATTTGCTTGAGTTTTTTGTAGATTCTGGTTATTAGCCCTCTATTGGATGTATAGTTTGTGAATATTTTCTCCAATTCTGTGGGTTGTCTATTTGTTCTGTTGATTATTTCCTTAGCTGTGCAGAAGCCTTTTAATTTAATCAAGTCCCATTTATTTATTTTTGTTTTTGCTGTGATTGCCACTGGGGTCTTCATAAATTCTTTGCCTAGGCCAATATCTAGAAGTTTTTCCAACATTTTCTCCCAGAATTCTTATGATTTCATGCCTTACAGTTAAGTCTTTTTATCCATCTGGAATTAATTTTTGTGAGTGGTGAGAGATATGGATCCTGTTTCATTCTTCTGCATGTGGCTGTCCAATTTTCCTAGCACCATTTATGGAATAGGGCTTCTTTTCCCCAGTGTATATTGTTGTCTGCTTTGTCAATGATCAGTTGGCTGTATGTGGATGGTTTTATATCTGGGTTTTATGTTATGTTCCATTGGTATATATCTCTATTTTTGTGCCAATACCACACTGTTTTGGTTACTATAGTCTTATAGTATAGTTTGAAGTCTGGTAATGTGATGCCTCCAGGTTTGATCTTTTTGCTCAAGATGCTTTGGCTATTTGGGCTCTTTTCTGGTTCCAAATGAAGCATAGAATTATTTTTTCTAGATCTGTGGAACATGATGTTGGTATTTAGGTGGGGATTGCATTGCATCTATAAATCACTTTAGATAGTATGGACATTTTAACAATGTTGATTCTCCCGATCCATGAGCATGTGTTTTTCCATCTGTTTATGTCACCTGTGGTTTCTTTCCTCAGTGTTTCGTAGTTCTCTTTGTAGAGATCTTTCACCTCCTTGGTTAAGTATATTCCTAAGTATTTTATTTTCTTTGTAGCTATTGTGAATGGTATTGAGTCTTTAATTTAACTCTCAACTTGACTGTTATTCATGTATAGGAATGCTACTGATTTGTGATTCACCACATAAACAGAAGCAAAAACAAAGATGACATGATCCTATCTCAATAGGTGCAGAAAAAGTAGTGGACGAAATTCAGCACCCTTTCATGATAAAAACTGTTGACAAACTAGACATAGAAGGAACATATCTCAAGATTATAAAAGCCATATATGACAAACCCACAGCCAACATCATACTGAATGGGAAAAAGTTGAAAGCATTCCCCCGAAGAACTGGAACAAGACAAGGGTGGCAACTGTCACCATTTCTATTTAACATAGTGCTGGAAGTCCTAGACAGAGCAGTCAGGCAAGAGAAAGAATAAAGCCTATCCAAGTCAGGAAAGAGGAGGTCAAACTATTGCTTTTTGCTGATGATATGATCTTATATTTAGAAAACCCCAAAGACTCCACCAAGAGACTCCTGGAATTGATAAATAAATTAAGCAAAGTCTTAGGTTACTTTGCCTATTTTTTTAGTTGTTTCAGGCAGAAAGGTAAGTACAGTTCTTGATACCTTATCTTGGCTAAAAGCAGAAGTCTGTTCTCTCAGTTTTTACTTTTTTGCATTTTGAAGCTTTGTTGTTAGGTGCATACTAATTAAAGATTGTTATGTCTTCTTGGTGAATTGATCCTTTTTTGTAATCCCTTTCTTTTTATGTAATATTGCTTTTTAAAAAACCTGCTTTTTTCCTGCTATATAGCCACATCAGCTTTTTTCCTGATAAATGTTTTCATGAGACATTTTTTCTATCCTTTTATTTTTAGTCTATGTCTTTGTATTTAAAGTAGATTTCATGTAGATAAAAAATAATAGGTATTAAAAATATCCTATCTGACAATCTCAATCTTTTAACTAGGGTGGTTACATTATTTACATTTTGTGTAAGTACTGATATGATTGGATTAAAATCTGCCATCTTCCTAATTGCCATGTGTTCCACCTGTTCTTTGTTATTGCCTCTGATTTCTTTTGGATTATTTGAGTATTTTTTATGATTTCAGTTTATCTCCACTTTTGACTTATTATTTAAACCTCTTTTAATTTTTTAGTGGGTTTACAACACACATCTTCAATTAATAATATTCTACCTTCAAATAATATTATATTACTTACTGTGGAGTATACAAAACATACAATTGTATACTAGCTACTTTAGACAGTAAATTATATTTTAGGATGACTAAAAATAAGAAAAAAAGTCTTTTAACTTAATTTTAACCATTTCCAGAGACATTTTCCTCTTGGTGTAGATCCAAGTTTGTCTGGTATCATATTCCTTCTGACCGATGAATTTCCTTTAATATTTCTTGTAATACAGGTCTTTTGGAAATTAATTCTCTTAGCTTTTATTTGTCCAAAAAAAATCTTTATTTTTTGCCTTTGGTTTTAATTATTATTTTCACTGGGTGTAGCATTCTTGCCTGACTTTTATCTTTTTAGTACTTTAATAATGTCTTCTTATTTTTTTCTGGCTTGCATACTTTCAAACAAGAGGTCTACTGTAATTCTTATCTTTATCCTTCTCTATATAATGTGTTCTTTTCTTGGTAGCCTTTAAGATATTTTCTTTATCTGTCATTTTTACCAGTTTAAATATGGTGTGACTAGGTAAAAAAATTTGTGTTATTATTATCCTTGGTGTTTTCTGAGCTGGATTTTTGGTTTGATATATTTCATAATTTTTGAAAAATTCTTGGTCATTATGTGTTGAAATACATCTTCTGCATATTTCCCTCTTTCTTCTCCTTTGGGATTACAATTATACAAATTTTAGACTGTTTGATAGCTCTTGGATACTCTTTTCTTTTGTTTTTATTTCACTCTTTTTTTTCATCTTTGTGCTTTGGTTTATGAAATTCCTATGGTCCTATCTTTAAGTTCATTGATTCTCTCCTTAGTTGTGTTGAGTCTACTTATGAGCCTGTAAAAGGCATACTTCATCTTGTTACTATGTTTTTTATTCCCAGCATTTCTATTAGACTTTTCTATCTATTGGGTGAAATTCTCCATCTCTTAATACCTTTGTCCATTAGACAAAACTAGAGCCATTAACATGTTAAGAATACTATTTTTAATTCTCTGATAGTTTTCACACTTGGTTTATCTTTGGGTCTGGTTCTATTGATTCCTTAGTCTCTTGATACATTTTTTTTGAATGCTGACTTTATATGTAGAACAGTTGAGACTGAGGTCAATAGTATTTATTCCTAGAAATGGGTACGCCTCTCCTGCTAGGCCATTAATGTTGGAGTTTGCATCAAAGTACTCAGGAATTAGGCTGTTTTTGTGTTTTGTTGTTGTGGCTATGATTATCTTCTGTGTGCAACGAACTGCAGATTCCTCTAGCATTGCCTTGTGCATGTGGTGTAAGCTGGGTTGCTGGAGGGTTTGTTTAATATAATGGTTTTTCTCCATCTTCTGCTTTTCTCTGAACCTATGCATAAGAGGGGGTTTTTGTCTCCATGCTCTTGCCCCTCTTGCAACAGAAGACTACTGTTGCTTGTTACTCAGTGCTTTGTAGCCTGGAGGTAGGGGCAGAAGTGATTCTCTGTATCCTGGCCCAGCCTGTTTTAGGCATACCATCTGTCCTTGAGTCTCAGTGGTAGGCTTTCTCAGTGATGCTGCTATTCCTCCATGTGGTAGCCAGACTCTGACTTGGTGGGTTTTGTGTGGGAAAGAGTTTCCTGCCCTTACCCTAGCACTAGGAGACCACTAATAGTCTGGGCCCAGGATGGGTTTCTATCCCAAATCCAGGGGTACAGAATCTTATTCTTTTACCCTTTTTCCAGAATCAATGGGTCTTCACCTGTGGCCTGGGAGCAACAGGTTTGTTTGTTCTTTGCCCACTGGCTAAGAGTTTTATTCCATAAGGGAGAAGAATGTGGTGGAGGTTTTGGATTTTTTCCATTGCAATAGTTCTTTCCCCAGGTGTCCTGCCCTGCCCACGCTTTTTCTCTTCAGGGTCCAGTGAACGTCAGTAGAAAAGAGCCTGCAAGTGGTTATGGACTCCTCTGGAGTCTGCAGCAAACAGAGTTTTTATACTCTCATGTTAGCCCACGGTGAGCACTTAGAACTTTGTTAAAAATTTTAGCTGAAATCTTAATCACTTTTATGGTTCTCAGCATCTCTTTCTCACATGTTCTGCTACAGTCGTGCCAGTGACCACTTTCTTTCTTCTTGGAGGGGCCTGTTTTCCTTAGGTTTCAGTATAATTGGTTGCTTTGTAATGTTAGCTCTCTGATGGGTACAAGAGAATTGACTATTTTGTAATTTATACAGCTTTTTATTATTATTATTCTTAGGGTGGGAGTGACGTTCTTTCAAAACTTGCATTTTTAATGTACTCCCATAGGTATATATGTCTTTAAAGAATTAATAAAGTATTTATATCTGTGTCTGTGACATACTGGGTCTATTTTTCTTTTTTCTTCAGAGATGAAGTATTTGGTATGCATAGTACCCTGATTCCATTCTCTGGGCGGCTCTGAAGCCCCTTTTTGGAAAAGAAGTTCATGACATTTGACAACATTTATTGTTTGAATGATTTGGGATGGTGGGGATGACGGGACTAATTCCCACCGTCTGAAATCATTCATACGGTAAATGAGGGGACTTCAACTAGCTGTGGCAGTTGGGAAATTACCAGAACAGTAATTTATAGGCACAGAAACAATAGACTTTTGGGCACACTGGTATTTTTTGCCTGCAAACAATCTGAGCATGGAAATCCTGTTTCAAAATGTAATATGAATAGTGGCATTGGGAACACAGTGGCAATGTTACTTATATCTACATTTAAGTTAACCTAAAAAACAAAGGCATTTACCAATGACTCCGAAGAGATAGATCCTATGCAAATAGCTGAAGAAATAATATTATTATGATCAACAATGTACTCTCAGGAAGTAGTCACAGTATATAATATATGCCATATGTTCACTCTTTAGTGAATGGAATTGCACTGAATAGTTAAATTTATTGTTCTACTGATAGTGGTGTACATGAAAAAATAATTTGCTCTAAAATATTGGCAATCTCCTTTAAGTTATATGAGAGGTATTATTATTATTATCAACTGTAGTAGACCAACAGGATATTGTATAAATTATTTAACAAGATTTTCTGGCAGATCATTAGTGCAATATGACAAATGTACATTTACCCCTTTGCAGGAAAATAATGGATTAATTAGTTTTGACAGTGTCTCTAATTCTTATGTGAGGTTTTGAAGATGAAGCACTAAATGTGACATTATTGTAATCTTTTTCTGAAAGTGCATCACTATTTGAATAATGCAAGGCAATACAAATCAAAAGAGAGAAATAAGATGTACATTACCTTAAATACATGTGTGAGAAAAATGTTAACTTCCAAGTATTGAAAGAGAATTCTTATTGGCATCAGAACTACCTGTTTCTCTACTTATGGTCTTTAAACTTTGTGAGGAAGGCATAGCAAAGAATTACTTTTCTAGCTGTACATTGAGTCTCTGCATGAAGTAACCACTAAATACTCATAGCATTTTTATTTCTTTTTTTTTTTTTGAAAAAAGCAACTTTCCCCTTTTTTCCTCCTGTTTCTCAGTTCTTGAGTATGTTAGTGAGGACTCACATTTGAGAGTTGGACAAACCAAAAAAGATGATAAATTGAAGTTTGTTTAACTGTTTTGTAGATTTCATTAATCTTGTTCTTTTTAAGGCTGTTATTAATTATTTTTAAATATTTGAATTAATTGTATTTATCATAACTTAGACCCAAGGCCTAATTATGTATTCTTGTGGAAGATGCAATTAAAAATATGAAATGAAACAAAAACAACAACTAGCACTTCTGCAAACTCAGCTTGCTTAATTTTTCAAAGTACTGTTAATAAAATCAACATAACTAATTTGCATTTGTGAGTGGATAAAGAGATATTGGGAAAAACTTTTCTTTGTAATCAGAGCACAATGTGATAAGAAAGCAAAGTTCTCTTTATAAATGTAAAAAAATTATATATATTTTTGCTTAAAGCAAGTCTTTCAAATTGAGTCTAGAGGTGCTGGCTCTAAAAACCCTAAGTGAATATTTCCACCTTAATGAGACACCCCTATTCCTAATGCTTGACTTCAACTTGGTTTCCAGAAACTTTACAACTACAATTGTACCCTCTGCTCAGGGGCTTGTGGGATTCTTCTTGAGGAAGAGAGAACCAAAAATATTGACTTCAGATTACTCGATAAAACAACTGAGCTGCGTTATTTCACAGTGAAACCCACTGTTTCACTTTTACGGAGCCCATTCTTGAGCTCAGAGCTTCAGATCAATTTATAGAGCTCTACTCTCAGATACTAGTGGGAAATCAGGGATCACTGGACAGGTGAGGAAAGACTTCAATGTGAAAGCTAGAGACACAAACAAACGAAAAATGCAACCTGGGGGAAAGAGAACTTGGCTGGGGTAAGAAAACCTCAATGCACCCTTGAATAAGAACAGGTTACTGTAAAAAGGAGCATCCAAGACAAAAAGAGTTATTGAAAAGTAGAAAACTGAGGATATAAATGACAAAAAAATTAGAAGATGAGGTGAGGAAATCTTTAAGAAAATACACCTAAAATGTGAAGAGAACAACAATATGACTAAAAAGATAAGAAAATTAGAGGACCTTTTCAGGAGTTCCAGAAGAGGGAAATTGCCAATGACAAGTTATAGGAAGCCGGTGCAGCTCTCAGTACTCTTATTCATTGGAGAGTTTGACACATGCAAAATTGTCCTTTTGAAGTCTGATGGACTACCTGGAAGGCTTTAAGTCATTCTAATTTTCTCAGAATTGAGCACAGTGTGTAATAACATACAGTGGAAACTTAGTGAATTGTCACTGACTGGCATCATTGCATGCTAGCCCTAGTCTGTGCTGGACCAGGAGTAGGTCTCAAGACTGTTGTCTTCTGGATGTTACTTTTTGGGACTGCAGCTTAAGTTGAAAGAGATTTAGGTTAAAATGCACCTTAGGAATGGTAATAGCATTTTTCTAAATCAAAAAAGAGAAATGCTTATCTTTGCAGATAATTTTTTCCTGAATTATAAATTTATGATATGAAAAATTTTAAAAGGTATACAAATTAAGTGACATTTCATTTGTTAAAAGAAATAAAATTGTACTAAATTGGATATGCCCCAGAAATTCTAGGCTGCTTGCAGTTGCCTTAGGTTATAAATGCATATGTATTTCATTACAATTTTGTTCTACAATCAGTGCATCATGCACAAATAAACTGAGTAAAGCTAGACTGTATGATAAACATCAGTTTGAATCAATGGCCCCTGAGTTCCTATATCCTATTGGAGCCCATTGCTTTAGAAGGTTGAACTTTTTAAAGATGGCTTCATTATTTGGGATCTGTCTGTCAAGATTTAGATCATAAGTAAAAACTTCCATGACATTGAATAAGGTTAGGCTACAAAGCCTCTTTTAGACACATTGAGAAAAGATTATTTATAATAGTGATTAATAGGAAAAATGATTTCTTCTGGGGGAAATTTGAAAGTTAAATACTGGTAAGAGTACTATACAGAATAAAAGGTTTTATTTTTGTAATCAAATCATAAAAATGTGAATAAATTGGATAATTATAAGACCACAATATGCCAATTTAGACCACTTTGACAGGACTGTGTCCTAACGTGTTTTCTGCCTTCCCTTTTTCTAATTGAATTTATACATCAGTATTTATCAGTCTGGACCTTTTCCCATGTTTATTTTACATGACAATGATTATTTATGTTTTTGGATGTGAACTAGATTTGAATATTGAATCCAATATGAGCCAGAGAACCAAGCAGACCATGTCTACCTTTACACATTTGAGATGGTAGATTTTTTCATTTCAGATAATTCTGTAGTTCATAGCACTTGGAAATTTCTCATCAATTCTGCATTTTGGAGGTCTGGAAAGGAATCAAACATTAGTGCTTTTTCTTTGAAATAGGACTTACTCTGTTTTTCCTGTTCTACTTGTAGGCATAACTATAGTTGGCTAGGCAGGCAAATGCTGTTGTGAATTAGATACCAGTTTTTCAGGAGAATTGAAACAATGAGTATTTTATTGCCATTTTGGTGGATTTAAGCTTCTTATCCTTCAGAGTCACCCAGACTTCTGGGATGTCATCTCCTTCAAATCTGCTTGCTGCTTCCTACTTGCTCTTTCATTTTAGATTTATTCTTTACTTCCTTGGTGCTCAGGGAGTCCTCCAACAATGTTGGCACCAACTGCTGAAGAGTGAAACATTCAGACTAACAGTTGGAATTTTGTTCTGTTCAGTACTAAATTATTAATCAGACATGGTATGGTAAATGAAATGCAGTAAAGCTAGGAGAAACTCTCACCCTTCCTAATAAACACAACTTGTACATTTAAAATTACTTCCAAAGCACATGTCCTTCTTCTGGAATCTAATACCAAATGGGCTTCCCCGGGAAGAGAATCTGATCATCTAATATATTATCTTTTCCTGATTTCTGTGTTAAGTGAACACATTTTATTTGAAATGCTACTTAATGTTTCTTGTCTACTTATAATGCCCTTCTTTCCTGTCTTCATTTCTTCCTGCCTTACTTTCTGAACTATTTTTAAGAACATACTACACGCAAAGAACTAATTAGGTACAACTTTCATCCTTGAGGAACTTACAAGGGAGTGTGGGAAGCAGAAATGTGTGAAAGTAACTATGAAATAATATAAACTGCTAACACTTATGGAGATTCTACTATGTACTGGACACTGTACTAAGATCACAGAGAATCTCATTTAATCCTCGGAATAACTCTACAGGGTAGGTTAATATTGTTTCCATTTTAACAAACATGGAAATAGGTCCAGAGACTCTGGGTCCTTGGCCTAGGTTGAAAAAACTAGGTTTTTTGGCTCCAAAGTGTAGGGATTTTTGCACAATGACTCATAATCTCCCTAAAGGCAGAAATGTAGATCAAAGGTTATAGGTATCCTATAGAAGTGGTACAGATCAAATCCCTTGAGAATAAAAAGAAGGGCTATGGGTAGGTGGGAAATTTGGAGTCAAGGATGATTTTGTGGAGTGGGTGGAGATTAAACTGAGCTTTGAATGACATTAGAGTGTTTATCTGTGTGTGTCTGTGAGTCTGGGAGGCACCAACAAGTCAGGCTTCTAGCTTTGAATAAGCTGCCCTTCTTTTTGAGAGTATTCACAGCAACTTTATCTGAGTCTTGTCTGAGCTCTACTTGGAGATGACTAAAGTCCAGAGAGAATAAATGGTTTGTCAAAGATCACACAACTTATTAGAAGCAGAGTCAGAACTAGGACCAAGATCATGTTTATACCAATACAATTTTAATTAGTGTTTATGTTGTATTTTTCTTGGACTGTAATCAATTATAGCCCAAAGTCAGTTCAAAAAGTTGATCCAGAGAATTACACTCAATTATTGGGGCCACTACTGATGATTGATTTCCTGTTCCTAAAGCAAGCTCATATGAAGGAAATCACTATATCTATAATTAACCTTAAAAATAGAGGCACATGATCAGTGTATGACTAACATTGTCGAAGAAATATTAGCCAGCAAATATTTTATAAGAAAATTCAGGCTGTTATAGAAAAGTAAAAAATAGGCTTGGAAAAGAGATCTTTTGAGGTAATAATAAGAGATCCAAGGAGAGTAGGAGTCTTTACTTTGGTAAATAAAAAGTTAAGATATTATCGATGTGTCAAGTTTAGATTGTAATTGTAATGGGAAAAGAGAGTCTATCTCTACTTTTAGCTCTGCACATGTTCAATAATAAGTTTAAAAATGCACACTAGAGTTCAGAAGTTGGTGTTAGCAAAAATCAATTTCATTCACTTTATACATTTGAAAAATCAAAAACCTTTCTGGAAAAAAGGTCTAGCTTATAGGCTTCATAGAGAATGGGTTTATTGTTTTGGTTTTGGAGGATGACAAAGGATGGTATCTGGATTATAAGAACATGTACACACATATACACACACATTCATATGTATGTATATATATGCATATATATAATATTCATATGTGTGCATATGTAGACATATAAAATATTTAATTGTGTGCTGCTATAAACTGGAATAAAAAAGATTGGTTTTATTAATTGATAATTGCTTTAATTCATTAGTGTTAATTATATATGACATAAAAAGTTCAGTGCAACTTAAAAGTTTAAAAACAATGAAATGACTTATGTGTAATTTGGAAACTTTTGAATAAAAGAGCTTGAGGGATAGCCAGCAATGTCATTCACTGGAAGGTAAGAGTGACCTGTTTTTTATATATAACAATTCATTAAAATTTTTTATCATCGTACATTTCCACTATACATAAAATAAAATAATAATAGTATAATGAATCCATATGTTACCACACCAAGCTTCAACAAGTGTCAAATTTTTACCAACCTTATTTCATTTATGTCCTTCTCCTACATTTTTATTTTAGCTAAACTCTTTTAGAGGAAATTTCACACATCATGTTATTTCACTTTAAATACTTCACTATATGTTGCTAACATATGAGAGATATTTTTTAATGTAACCACAATATCACATTATCACATCTAACAAAGTTAACTTTATTATCATCTAATACCTAGTCTGTACTTAAATTTCTTCAATTGTTTTAAAAATATCTTTTTTATAGTTGGTTTGTTCAAAATGAGATCCAAACAAGGCTCAAGCAAGTACACTTTATTTGGCTGATATGTTTCTTAAGCCTCTTTTAATCTGTAACAGATCCTCCTCCTTTAAAACATGACATTTATTTGGAAGAAATAAGGTCATTTGTCCTATGGAATATTCCATATTTTAGATCTGGCTGATTATTTCCTTGTCATGTAAAAGAACTTATTTCTTTATCTCCTATTTTCCACAAATGGGAATAATATGTAGAGGTTTGGATTATATTCAGATTAAAATAATTCATTTTAAAATTTCATAGAAATGCTTGCAAAAGACAATTGTCAGTATCTTATAAAATTATTTAGTATCTCAGTTAAATGAGTCCATGGTTTTTTTTTTTTTTTTTTTTTTTTTTGAGACAGAGTCTTGCCCAGTTGCTCTGGATAGAGTGCAGTGGCATCATCATAGCCCACTGCAACCTCAAACCCCTGGGCAAAAGGGATCCTCCTGCCTCGGCTTCCTGAGTAGCTGGGACTGCAGGCACACTCCACCAGGCCCAGCTAATTTCTTTCTATTTTTTGTAGAGAGGGAGTCTTCGCTCCTGCTTAGGCTGGTCTCAAACTCCTGAGCTCGAGCAATCCTCCCGCCTCGGCCTCCCACAGTGCTAGGATTACAGGCATGAGCCACCACACCAGGCTATGGTTTTAACATTCTATAAAAATGAAATACATTTTACTTATAATAAAATGAAAAGATCCAAAGTATTCAATTCTATGAGTTTTGACAATTGTATACAGTAGTCCTCCCTGATCCTCAAGGAATATGTTCCAAGATCCCCAGTGGATGCCTGAAACAACATACAGTACCAAACCCTATATATACTATGTTTTTTCTTATACATACATTCCTAAGTTAAAGTTTAATTCATAAATTAGGCACAGTAAGAGATTAACAACAACTAATAATAAAATAGAACAATTGTAACAATATGCCAGCATCACTACTCTTGAGCTTTGGAGCCATTATTAAGTAAAATAAGAGTTACTTGAACACAAACACTACAATACTGAGACAGTAGATCCGATAACCAAGACAGCTATTAAGTGATTAACAGATGTGTAGCATATACAGTGTGGATATGCTAGACAAAGGGATGATTAATGTCCCATGCAGGACAAATTGGGATGGCATGGGATTTTATCACGCTACTCAGAACAGTTAGAAATTTAAAACTTATGAATTATTTATTTCTGGAATTTTCCATTTAATATTTTTGGACCGTGGTTGACCTTGGGTAACTGAAACCTGGGAAAATAAAACTGGGATAAGGGAGCACTATTGTACTCCCATTTACCATCACCCAAGACAAGATACAACACATTCCCACCATCCTACCAAGTTCCTTTATGTTGCCTTCCAGTCAATCCTCTCTTCCAGAGGCAACCACTTTCTGATTTCATGTACCACAGATTGGATTTACCTATTTTTGGATTTTATATAAATGGCTTCTTTTTCTCAACGTATTGTTGCACAAATCAGTAGCTCTTGCCTTTTTATCGCTGAGTAGTATTCCACTCACTGTATGACCACGCCTCAATTTGCTTGTTGATTTTGTTGGTGAACACCTGAGTTGTTTCCAGTTTTTGGCTACCATTAGTATAGCTTCTGTAAACATTCTTTTTTGGTGGGCATATATTTTCATCTTTCTTGGGTAAATACTAAGGTGTGTGTTCTAAGATATCCTTCTGGAATCTGCCTAAGAAATTTTTGCTTACCTTAAGGTTACAAAGATAGTTTCCTCTGTTTTCTCCCGGAAGTTTTATGTTTCTAGATTTTATGTTTAGGTCTAAATCCATTTTGAATTGATTTTTGGGTATGGCATGAGATAGGGGTCAAGGGTCTTTTTTTCTTCCAGACAATTGTCTAGGATTTCCAGCATCTTTTGTTAAAAAGACTTTGCTTTTCTCAAAGAATCCTTTGCCTTTGTTGAAAATCAATTGCATGTTTACATGTACATAGATATATTAACCTGTCCTTATTCCAATAACGAACTGTCTTGATTACTCTAGCTTTTGAGTGAGTCTTGGATTCAGATGGTGAAAATTCTTTAACTTCATTTTTCTTATCTAGGTTGTCTTGGCTATCATTACATTTATATATAAATTTTAGAACTACTTTGTTAACTTATTCAAAAATATTGCTGGTAACTTAATTGTTACTTGTGTAGGATCCACAGATCAATTTGGGAAGAATGAATATTTAACAATATAAAGTCTTCTACTCAAGAGTGTGGTATCTCTCTCCATTTACTTAGATCTCCATTAAGTTTCTTAGTAATGTTTTGTATTTTTCAAAACAGATATAATACACATCTTTTGGTTAATTTATTCTTAGGTATTTAATATTTCAGGATGCTTTTATAAATGGTATTTTTAAAATTTCATTTTCCATTCTTTGGGCTACTATATAGAAATAAAACTGATTTTTGTAGCTCAACCATATATCTTGCACATACATTAAGTTTATTCATTAGTTTTAGTAGTTTTTTCTCCCCCGTGCAGATTTCTTAGGGTTTTCTCTGTATTGTTTCTCTGAGTTGTTTCCAGTTTTTGGCTACTATTAGTATACTATTAGTATCTGTATACAATCATATCATCTGGGAAAAAGAAGAGTTTTCTTTTTACTACCTTTCCAATTTCTATGCCTTTTGTTATATTTTTTTGCCTTATTGCACTGACTAGAACTTCTGTAAACTACATTAAGACAAAGTATGAGAACAGACATTCCTGTATCATTAGGGAAAAAGTGGTTGGTGTTTTGTCATTAAGTTTGTTGTTAACTGTAAGTTTTTGATAGATGTCCTTTTAATAAAGGACAGATTGAGATCAGATTGAGAAAATTCTCTTTTATTTCTTGTTAACTAAGAATTTTATCATAAATAAGCATTGAATTTTGTCAAGTGATTTTTCTGCATTTATCATATGATCTTCTTTATTCTTTTAATGTGATGAAGTATACTGATTCATTTTAGATTGTTAAACCAACTTTGCATTCCAATACATACGTCATTGATAATGATATATATCATCCATTTCATATATTGTTGGGTTTGGTTTATTATTTTGTTGAGGATTTTTGCATATATTCACGAATGACTTTTATCTGTCATTTTATCCTTCCCCCAGTTTTAAATTTTGTTTTGTAATATCTTTGTCAAGTTTGTAATTAAGGTTATTGTGGCTTCATAAAATTAGTTGGGAAATATTTCTGAAATCTCTACCTTTTCTTGAAATACATTTATAGCTAATGTAATTATTTATATCACATTACCTAATGCTGTCATCTAGGTGTTTATTTTCTCTTTGTACCATCTGATATTCCTCTGTTTCTCTTTTTCTGTCTCCTCTTGGGTTAATAAAACGTTTATTCCATTTTATTTCCATTTTATTTCCTTAGTTGACTATTTTTATTACTTTGTAGTATGTTCTCTAGAAAGTACAACATTTATCTTTAACTTAACAGTCTACCTTCAAATATTACTTTGCAAACAATGTAAAGAGCTTACAACAGCATAATTCTATTTATTTCCTGTCCTTCATGCTTTTGTTATATATTTTACTTTTTTATATCTTATTACCCCAAGTACATTATTATCATCTTTGCTTTAAATTGTCAAGTCTTGAGAAGTATTTAATATATATGCATACAAACATGATTTATACCCTATATATTATATATAAATTATATAAAAATTATTATATATATTTATTTATTTAAAAAGTTTAAAAAATATTTACTCATATAGTTATCCTTTCTGGTGGTCTTTACTTATTCCTTATAGATTCAGGCTTCTGTCTTGTATCATTTTCTTTCAAACTAAAAAATTTTCATTAGTACATATATTTACCCTACTTGAGATTTGCAAAGATTTTGGGACCTGTGAATTGATGTAGTTCATTAAGTTTGAAAAGCCCTTAGCCATTATCTCTTCAAAATAATTCTTCTGCCCCATTCTCTTTCTTTATTCTCTTTCTGGAACTCTAATTATACATATATTAGATGATCTGATATCATTCAATACATCTTGGATTACCTGTTGAGTTCAAAACTTGTTTTGTCTTTGTATTTCAGGTTGGATGATTTCTTTTGTTCTATTTTCTTTTCTTCTGCTGTGTCCAGTATGCCCCTATGCCTATTGAAAATATTTTGCACTTCTTATATTGTTCTTGGTGCATTTATACAGTTCTATATTTCTTCTGAAATTTTCAATCTCTTCTTGCATCAAGTTCTACTAGATTCTGTAGCACATTTACCAGAGTTATCTTTGTACCATCTGATCTTCCTTTGTTTCTCTTTTTCTATCTACTTTGGGTTAATAAAATATTTTTTGGAGTTCCATATTATTTCTGCCTGCTTCTATCAATAGTCATTTCCCCTATTCATCACACTTTTGTAGTTCTTCACATGTCTTACAATTTAAATTCTATGGCAGACATTTTGTGTCAAGAATAGTAGAAAATACCAGTAAAGGGCATTCTCCTTGCTCTATCAGGCTGCTAGGATGGGTGCTAAGTCAATCAAATCTCTAGTTGAGTTGAACATAAGCTTTGTGATAGATTTTGTTAGATTCAGTTCACTACTGGAATACTTTGAGGTCAGGATCAGCGCTTTCCTTTCGTCAGGGCCTGAGATATGAGTACCAGTAATTCTCTAGAGATACTCTGTCTTAACCCAGGTGCCCATCAATACACGAGTGGATCAATAAAATGTGGTATATGTATACCATGGAGTATTACTCAGCAATAAGGAACAACAGTGAATTAACACATCTGGTATTATCCTGGTTGGAGCTAGAACCCATTCTTCGAAGCGAAGTGTCACAGTATTGGAAAAACAAGCACCACTGGTACTCACCATCAAACTGGTACTAACTGAGGAACACTTACATCACACAGGGCAATAACATTCATCTGAGGGCGGGCGGGCGGGAGGGGGGTGGAAGGGATGGGAAAAACTCTCACTGAATGGATGTGGGGAGCACAGTTTGGGAGACGACCACGATTGTGGCTCTGACACGGGCAGAACAGGGGCAATGTGTATGGCCAAAGTGTTGTACCCCCATGATATTCTGAAATTAAAAAAATAAATTATAAAAAAAAAAACAAAAAAAAACCTCAATTATCAGCTTTCTGAGTTACTGGGAATTATTTTTGGTCTCCAGACCTGTCTTGGTTTTCCACAACTGAAGAAATCTCTGTCTACCCTGCTTCTTTCACCCTTTATTGCACCTCAGGGGATCTCTCTCAGGTTTTCTGCCCTACTCCCAGTCTTCAATGGGCTACTGCCTTGAAATCAATGAAAGGCCCCTCGGTAAATATCCTGTGCAACTCAAGGGGAATCTCTGTCCTACTCACCTTCCTCCTGTCCCCCACTGCCTGTAGCCTTTTGTGTCCTCTGCCTTATGCTTTGGTTAGGGCCCTGTGTGCTGGAGGGGAGATTTCTCTCAGTTCTTTTTTTGCTCCCAGTCTTGAGCATATTGTCCCTGGGTACTTACTGATGGCCTTGTGGAAAAGAATTGGTGAATGGATGCAGATTCACTCTGTGACCTGGGCTCCTTGTGATTGTATTCTGTCACACTACCCCACATTCACATTTTGTTAAAAGTTAAGCTGGTTTCTCCTTGTCTCCACCTGTGGAAGATTAGGTTCTCCTGCTACTTCTACTATTATTCCCCCAGCAATAAAAGCAGCCATGTGATTCTCTTTTAGGAAGGACTTGTCCCTTTTAAAATTTAACTCCCTTAGACTTTTCTTTTTGATCATTAACTCCCTGATATGTTTAAAAACTATAATTTATAATTTTATCTGTTTTGTTTTGATTTTTAGGGTGGGGATGATGGTTGTATTAGTTTCCTATTATTGCTGTAAAAAATCCCCCACAAATTTAGTATCTTAAGACAACACAGATTTATTATTTTGCAAGTCTGGAGGTCAGAAGTCTGAAATGAGTTTTATAGTGCTAAAGTCAAGATGTTAGCAGGTGGTATATTCCTTCTAGAGAGGGTCTAGAGGAGAATCCATTTCCTTGCCTATTCTAGCTTCTAAAGGTCTTCGGCATTCCTCGGCTCAGGGCTCTATTCCAATTCTGTCAAAGAGCACTATTCCAATTCTGTTGTCATATCTCCTATTTTCTGACTCTGACTCTTTTCTCTCCCTCTTATAAGAACTTTGTGATTACATTGGGCCCACCCAGAAAATATAAGATAATCTTCCCATTTCAAGATCCTTAATTTCATCACATATGCAATGTCCCTTTGCCATATAAGGAAAAATACTCACAGGGTCCAGAGAAGACATGGACATCTTTGGAGGAGGTGTTATTCAGCCTACCACAATGGTCTCCTGCAACTTCCTATTTCTTAGCTTCCGAGATCAGACAAGATTGGGTGCATTCAGGGTGGTATGGCTGTAGACAACTTACTATTTCTTAACAGAAATTGGAGATCAGGACATCATTTAAAAAAAATGTTTTCTTTATATCTTTCACACAAGAAAATCTTTTATAGGTAATGCAATAAAACAAATACTTTGCCGTGGTTTAAAGCCAAGCATTTCTCCTTTTCCATTATAAAGCAAAGAAGGAAACCTGATTTAGTGGAAAGAACACAGACCTTAGACTCAAGACTGACTGGAATACTCAGGCTTGGCTACATTGGTATTATTACTTGCCTTTATTGACCCTCTGTTGGCTCAAATGGGGATTGTTGTCCTTCACAGAGATTTGTTGTGATTATTACATTCAATGCCATGGGTAAAGTTCTGATTACTAATAACACAGTAGTTACTCAAATAAAGTTCATTCACTTTTATTTTCTGTTTCTTTCTTTAATGTATCAAATTAGAAGAATGAGAATAGAAAGTTAGAACTGCAAAATGTAATAGCAACAATGTCAAACTTGAAAGTTTTCCTTTGGAATACTTACCAATTTAACTATCGACTTTACCTTGTTGGAATTGAGGTTTGTCTCATTGATAGTGGAACATGTAAAGGTTCACAGAGTTATGTGCCATATCATTGGCAGCCTGTTGTATTTTGTCTCCTGAGAGCTCCCACAACCCAGGTCAGACCCAACATCCTTACATGGTGGAAACATATCTAGTGCTTCATTCTTCTGATCTTTATTTGTTTTCACAGTATTGGCCCCAGAAGAAATACCCCCAAATAAGGTCTTGTGTCATTGTCATCGGAGTAACTTGGCAATGGCTGACAGAGTAATATCAGAACTCCATATACAAATCTTCCCTTTGTGGGCAGTTTTACCCGTAATAAGTACCTACCCAGCAGAATTAGTCATTTCAGTACCCTATACTTTAGAACTATTCATATGTGGTTTATAAATAGCTGGCATAGAAAAGTGGTTTTGGTTTAATAGTGCCCTCTATTTTAGATGACACTAAGTACCCTGTTATTGCTAGGAAAATAAATAATAATATACCTTATATAAAATGCTAATTCAAGTCCATTATTACTGGTTCATCCTATGGGATAGGGTTGAGACAACGTGACACTTAAGTAAAAGCATGAGTGGTAATTATACTTTAAGTTGTCCCATAATTAAAACAAAACCATTATAAAAGAGAGCGTTTTCTATAGTTAGTTTATAACATCTCTTGCGAGTTTTTGTTATGTCCATTTTTACATTTTGAGTAAAAAAGCTACATGAAAATATTGTGTAGCATCAATTTCCAAGCACAACTGAAATTGAAATATTGCTTTTACTTCCCTTCTTTCCTAAACAAAGTCCATGCACATGAGTACAGCACTTCAAGCCACTCATTTATCATGATGGGAAGGCTGCAGAACATAGATATGGCAATCTGCTTAGCTGATTCCTGCTACACATTGGGAGTCATGGAATAGGTCTCAGCAGGTTTAAAGCTGTGCACCCACGCACTGCAGAATGCTGTGATTACAGCAGGTAGGTGGTTTGGGTAACGGAGAACTTCAGAGAGGTGGGAGTCCAGCATAATGTAATGTATGATTTATTGGAGTTTGTGGGGACACACACTATAATTGTATGCTTGGTGTAATGTCTGATTGTTGTGTCTTTCACACCCTTTGGAAGCCAGCCCCCCGTGTAAGTGATAACCCACTGGAGCTTTTGTTGTGAGTGCAATTGAAACATATGAAATGAATAGCAACTGATTAATTGAAGCAGGCTACATTTTTGGAAAACAAATCAAAGTGATTTGCATGAATCACAATTTGTTACATAATACATTCTGAGGGCACAAATTACCTTTTTAAAGCCTAGGACACATATATACACAGTGGAACAAACAGAAATATAATAAACTGGGCTATAACTACATAATTCACATTGAATACTGGATGCCAAAACTGATGTGAAACAAATGATTTTCCAATAAACTACTCAGGCAGAGCCATATCTGTTCTAAAATTTCAATTGAATATTATTTATAATACCAATAATTCTTCATGATTGTTAACCATGGGATGATGGAACAATTTGTTTTACATATTAGTTTGGGGGGTTTGTGTATTCCCAAGTTGGGAACCGATTTGTAGTCATGTTCCAAATATGGTAAATAAATAGTAAGTCTGAGAGAAGTACTTAGATGGAGAAAACTTTCAGGGCTAAATCATTTTTGCCTTTATCTAGTTTTGAATAAAAGCTGAACTAGTAATAATAGTGTTGTCAACATTAAAGGCAAATATCATCATCATATTATCTTTCTTTGGGTTTAATATCTAAAATAGATTTTAAGAATAGTTTCCTTTATTATTTTTCTTATACTTATTATCTGTATTGTTCTTATTATTACAAACCAGACTACACAAATACTAAAACAAACAACCAAATTTCAATCTTTATTGGTAACTATTAATACTTTCAGTATTTAGTTGTTTTTCCTTTTTGGTTTGGTCTTAGGTATATATTACATATATGTGTGTGTGTTTATACACATATATATGTATGTACATATATATAAACACACACACATAAAATATTCTTAGGAAAACATAGAAAATATATAAGAGCATATTAAGAAATGGGATTGTACCACGTTGATTTCTAATTTTATTTTTTACATAACAAAAGATACCAAACATTTTTCAATGTTACTAAATACATATCTGCATCATCATGAAATACTATTATTTAAGCAAACACTTCTTATTCTAAATTTGTTATTCTAAATTTTCACTATAATAAATAAAATATCAAACAACATCCATATGCAATCTGAACACACTTGTTTAATGATTTTGTTGGAATAAATTCCTAGAAGTGGAATTATTGAATCAAAGTATATGCAGAATTTGAAGGCTTTGGTTCATATTGCAAAATCACCTTTCAGTCAACTTGTATCAGAAATCACCCCCCCAATTTTCTTAAGTCTTATAACTTCTAACTACAGATTTAAATATTCTTCTATAGTACATTGGGTCTTTTTCTTCCAATTCCTCCCTCCTTTCTTTATCCCTTTCTTTCCTTTATTCCTCTCTCTCTTTGGACAAATGTAGAGCAAACACGTTTTCTTAAGTGCAAAACGTTCTGTTACGTAACAGAAATTTACTTAATTGAATAATGAATTTAAATAATTTCTAACCTGTGCATTAATTCACTCTAGGAAAGAAGAGCATCATTAGAATTTTAGGGCTCCGTGTTTTCATTTCTATGCCTGACACCTTGCTCCTGCTAGTGAGCCCATTTATACTTCCCTAAGGAAAATCAATGCACAGACTTTAAATGTTATTTCATTTTTTTAAAAGGAAATGAATATACTGTAAAGCTCCTAATCCCCATTTTTGATTACTAAATGTCTGAAGAGGCCACCAATCATTAATGAATAGAATGACCGATAGACTCTTTCTCTCTCACGTCACTAGTTCTTGTCAACTAAAGGTTCACAACCAGGAGAGCAGTATGTATCCCAACAGATATTGGCTAATGCTTTCATTGAAGATTTTAGTTTCTAATTTTTTTGGTATGTGTTTTACCCCTTCTTGCAAAGGACATATTAAAATTAAAAATATATATGTACCAAATTAAGAGATTTGGAAAAAATCCAGAATGTTTAGAAAAAGTAGAAAACGAACAAAAATAATTTTCTTAAGTGGAAAGTCAGAATTTGGGGAATTTTTGGCTAATAAAAAATTAGAAAATCTTAGAATTTTTTCCCTTGAAAGTGGCTACATTATATGAGCTAGAAAATCACATTGATGAGTTCCTGGGTTTTTTTCCCTTATTTGCTTTAATAATATCATGACATTCCAAGATAAGCACAGTAGCACTGATGGTTGTTTTGCTTTTAGCATTGATGTTTTTTAGTAAAATGATAATTTTCTCTTAAATGAGGATTTAAAGTTTTTTATGCATGCAATTCTAACATGTGATCGTACTGATCGGTAACATTTTTTCTAGCCAAATACATTTTCAACTTAATGGTGTAGACACACTAAGAAAATAAGTTTCATTTAATCAGGGCGGCCCAAGGCAAAATTATGACTTAAGTGGGATTGATTTTAGGTATCTTCCTAATTCCAATTTCCTCATTTATCATTTGAAAAATTGTTGAATATACATAATATTCTTGTACAATGATTGAATGGAAGAAGAACATGATGCTTTTGAGAACTTGCAAGCATTCAGTTGGAGGTCCTTTATTCCCTTCATTGAGCCTACTAACTCGATGCTATGGCTATCCAGGGATACAAATCCTTGTGGGTTCCCCTTAGGCAGTGGACTCGAATCAGAACCTTTCTCTTTTCCTCTCCCTCCTCGCGAAAATTGTAGCTATTTGTTGGGAGGAAACTAACACATTTGTGTGCATATTTACCATTGACTTACAGGATATTGCTCATGCTATCTTTCTTGGGGATGAGCATGTCCAAAAAGAGGGGCAATGCCTCTTTAATGGCAGGATTTCAGGCAACAGCAGCAACATCATTTTGGAGATATTTTGGGGCCTTTCAAATTGCTTCTCATAGGCAGCCATTTATTCTGGCCTCAAATAAGCCTAACTTTGTATTTAAAAGAAATCTTCTTAATAGAAAGCATTTATGAAAAAAAGGTATGTCCAGTTGTGAGTTATACCTCTGCCATACATACAAATTTGCTGTAATGTTATTCACAAATTTATCAGTGAAACCATTTTCCTACTCTGTCTGATTACCTTGCTAAGTACAGGTAGCCAACACTGATTTTGGTAATTCTCTGGACAGTACATATCCTGAGATGCACTTGTGCCAGTTCAAGACAATAGAGTCATGGCTACTGTGGTTTAAAGCCGAAGTGTCTGTCCCATGAAAACAGTGTGGGCTGGCTGGCATATGTCCTTCTGGTAACACACCTGTGAGTTAGGATGCTTCCTATTGTAGGTGATAGGGTCTGGCGCCTACAGTTCTCCTGGGTTTGGCTTAGACTTGTTTTAGACATTATTTGGGATTAAACTTGTTGGTGCCAGTTCCGTCTTTTCCATTAGCTGCTCATTAATAAAACTCCAGATGCCCATCATTCATCACATCATAACATACTGGATGGCAGTTAATTCACCTGAAGTTTTCACATTCGATAACTTCCTCATTCGTGTTAATTGGATTACCTGGAATTTTCCATCAATCATGGCATCTCAAATTTTGGCTCTTCTGAAAGAATCCATTTGTGAGACATATATTATACACTAGATGTACACAAGCAAACTTAAGTGTAGGATCCAGTTTCAACTCTGACTCATGTCTGCTTTGACTGAATTGGAGGGCACAGTTTGGTCCCTCAATAGATTCTTCCTCAAAAGAGGGAAATAAAGCTAAGAGCAATTACCTTTATCTCAACTGACCTTACTCAAAACCCCACTGATTCATAATGCCATGAGAAAAGATTTATGTTCAAGGAGACTTTGAAAGAATGTTTACTGCAGGGAGTCATGTGAGACAAAAGCATGAAAAAGTCTGAGTGTTTGGAGAATTGAGCTCTGGTCTGGCACTTTGAGTAGCATTGAGATTTTGTTCTTCATGTTCCTCATCTGTAAGCCCCAACAGTTAGAAGTGATGTTCTCTTTGGATCATTCCAGCTCTTTAATGTGATCACAGTCTGTTGGTAAGAATTCTTGAGGTTTGGGGAAGTGTCATGTTTATTTTCTTGGCCTTGTTACAAATATTCCCTGATCCCATTCACCTACACTCCCCTTTTAAAGAAATGCATTGTTCTTTTATTCAAAGCAACTGATTTCTCATTCTAACTTTAATCTTAAATTCATGCTTGGTTCCTCTTCTCATTGTGACATAATCATTTAATTTAAAAAAACCAGTAGAGACTTGAAAAAAGTGAGAACATCGGTGTTGTACATTTTACTTGTTTTCTATTGCTATCAGCAGGAATGGTCACAACTTAGATACTGCCTATTCCAATGAAAGAGAAACTCAGCAGAGGACATAGGTTCAGGCCGCCTTTGTCTGTGGTGCGGAGTGAGCACCTCAGCATGGTGTGATTGGGCTGCAGCTCTAGCAGTGTCTGCTCACTGGGCTGAATCAGCAGTCATTCTCCTGGTTCGTATAGCTTTGAGGTCAAGTAAATAAGTGATTCCTACAGCCTCAAATTTCTCCTTATGCCAACATGCTCCCAGGATATTAAGTAGGTCACAATAAGACCCAGATAACAATTCATTTCAGGTTTCCAGGTTGCTAAGAGCCCCAGCAATTTTCCTGTGTATGGCCCAGATCCTCTTCAATCTTGCTCGGCTATTTCCCTTCCGAGGTCTTGCTCTCGGATCTGCATATATTTACATGTTTTAGCTTGTAAGCTTTTTAGCTACAAATTATATAAAATAGAGGTCAGCCCTCTGCCAATATAATTTCCTTCTTTCCCCCCATTTGCTTACTCTAAAAAATAAATAAAAACATGAATAGGAGGAATAAAAAAAAAATGAAGTCTTTCTATAGAAGTCTTTAACTATGGCAGTCAAGACAACTGTTGGTTTAATACTGCTACACAGAGAGCAGCATTTTATCTCCAGCTTCTAAGGTGCTTTACTCCAAGCTGGTTTATATCTACTGTACATAGAGGGAAAATAGTGCAAGGCAAAGGTTAAATGACATGATCTTTCCCAGTCAGTCTGGATCTCAAGACAGTATAAAGATTTGGAAAATTTTTCTGGGCACTATTAATTAAATTGCTAATAGTACAATCTGGGTTCCTGACTGTTCTCTACTTGGTTGTGTTAGTAAAGTTTTACGGTCAGTAAAAATCAGTGGGTCAGGCCTTCGTGCCTTCAAGGTCATTATAGCTCTTAACCATAAAATCATATTTTTAGAGTGACTTTTTTTCTCCTGAACTTGTTTTCGATATTTTTCATCTACTCATTCTAACTTTTAAGTGTTACTATTTTTTAAATCACTTTTAATTTCAGCCCCCTTCACAAGGAGCACTATGAAACATCCCTCAAACTTTCCAAACACTTTCAGTTTTTTTTTCTGTCTTGAAGTTTACTGTCAAAATAGTGTGCATGGGTTTGGGAATCAAGAAGAAATACTACTAATATGTAGATACAGTAAAATTTCATCTGTTATACTTATACTCCTAGTCCATATGGCACACTTGCGTAAATTAGAAGAGGCCTCTCTTTCCTCAATACATTTCCCTGCTATTTGCCAGAACAATAGTTCTAATAAATAAAGAAATCTATGATGACTATCAGTGGTTCTCCCTGCAGCTGGCCAGTGCGCAACCTGCACCACTGTATGCAGGATTCATGAAGTGTCTTTTAGTTTTTAAAAACACTTTTTAACTAAATACTATTACCCTAATCATAGTTGTACACTTTCACCAAAGGAATACCATCTTCATAGACTGACTAGGACTGCTGAAACTTTAAACTCAACTTGAAGTATGATAGGTGATAGTACTTCACCAGTGATGGAAATCATTGCTAATTGGAGTAAGAAAAATGGCTCCTTCTATTAGGATTGTAATGCAAAGTTCCCTTATCCACTGAAAAACAGCAGAGACATGAAGCCAATCTTTTTTGAAGCGATTGCCTCCAGAAAAAACAAAACTCTGATGTTAAATAGAGAAGTCTGTAACATAAATCATGCACTTTATTGGGCACATTATAGTCTGCATTTGTGCAGTATTTTAAAGTACATTTGATGGTTAATAAATCATCCATGTGTAATGACATGGATATCAGAAAAATGGTTCTTTGAGTACTGCTAAAATCTGCAGAGTAGGATATTAGCATGTTTCCAAGGCTTGATTCACATGTTATATCCAAAATCTAAACAATGAATCAAATGTTTACCTGGATTAATGGTTTAAGTTAATCATTCCATTAATTCTCAGAAAACCATAATGGGAATCAAAGGTTATGGTCTAGATTTAATGCCATTATACCCTATTAAATGTTAATCTTTTTGTTAAGGCTTTCAGGACAAACTATAAAAAAGGTTTCCCATTGCCTAAACTAGAGGGTAAAGTCCAAACTCTTCAGCAAGGCACACAAATCTCCCCTGGTCAGGTTTACTGTCTATGACTTTCTTAGTGTAAGTGGGTAGGTGCAGGGTCTGGGCTCTCTTCTGAGCAGGGGTCTTTAGCATCTGGCCCATGCTGTGACTAAAAGAACAAAGGGGAGCTAATGCTTGTGTCCTAGATGAAGGTGTGCTTAGTGATAGATAGAGTGTGCTAGAACTGAATCTTCAGAGGACAGTTTGCCATAAAGATAAGGTATAATGAAGAGGATGGGTTCTGGAGGCAGCACCTACAGAAATTCCTGAAGACTGAAACACAGTCTATGGGCAGAGTGTGTTTAAAGCTTTAGATACTTTCTCTCACAACTCACACATTCCCTGTATTCTAGCTGTACCAGTTATTACTTTTCCCCTCACCTTGAAAATTCTTCCCATCACATTTCACCTTTTGAACATATTTTTGAAGAACCAAGTGAAGCTCTGTTTTTATGAATTATATTTTTCTCTGAACCTCATACAAACTTTGATGGTAGTTTATATCCTGAGACATTGTAATTATTTATTTGCAGTTTCTGTCCTCTTACAGACTATTAGCTCACTGAGGGAAAGGAAACTTTTTCTTTAATTGGTGTATCCTTGAGGGTGAAATCTAAGGCACTCTTAGTACAGTTTGTGGAATAAATAAATGAATAAGTAAAAATTCTCATTACTGAGATCTATATTCTGCTCTTATGCATAAAAATCATTCCCAGTTTTATCACTGAGCTACAAATATTTATGGGCACTTTCCAGGTGCCAAAGACTCATACTTGCAGGTGTTTTGGTAGATACAATGGCTTGTGTATGAGACATAGATTTCATCATTGATGAATTTACAACTTAATTGAGGAAACAAGATATATATTCATGAAATCAGTAGGAAACATACAAGGTAGTGCTGAGTTGGTTGGTACAGACAAAGTTAGTAGTGAGTGAAAACCTCAAGTAAGTAATACGTTTGAAATAACTCCTTCCAGGAACTTCCTTACTATTAAAACCTTTTCATGAAGTAGACAAAGAAATAAAAGATCACAGACATGAAAGAAGAATGTCTCCAAATTAACGCTGGAATAAGTTTGGGTACGTAACAAGATGACAATTGAAATCCCATTCTCCTAACTATGAGACAATAACCACACTGGGATCGATGGTGAGTGTCACTCCAAGAAGAGCAAGACTATGGTGATGTTCTTCTTGGAGACTAGGTCTCCATCATTAGGACCTGGGGCTTCTAGAGCGCAACCTAGTGGACGGTTGCACAGGTTTCTGATTTCCTTTCCTTTCATTTTGTTTGAGATGATGGTGTTAGATAATTTTCAAACTAAAATAAAGTTTTCCAAACACAATTGTTTCTTTCCAATGTGCAAAATAGCCTTGGAACTAATCTCGTTCTTCCTCTTCTCAAATCAGATTGTGCATACCTTCCACTAGTCCTTTCCATTGAGTCTAAGCTGCTAATCAGAAATCCCACAACCTTCTGTAGGCCATTGCTAATCTGCATCACTAGGATGGAGTGCTTTAGTTATTATTTTGGAGCTAATGCAAAATCAAATGAAAATAAATTTCTGTTTCTATAACCATCAATATATCTTCTAACTTGACCAAATAGGTTTTATCCCCCCCTCATAGTTTGTAGATAATTATTAATACTTTTCTACAAGGCTAGCCTAAAAAAGGGGCAGGGGGAAGAATGCTATTGCAATCATGGTGTTGGGGTCCTTATCATCTTCTTTTGATTCCTACTTCACAGAAATGAAGACTGATAAAGCCAGCACATGACTAAAGAGCACTTTCTGAGACAAGCGTTTTTGTTTGGTGTCTTGCGGCATCACTCACATCCAATGCCATGTGCTGCAATGGTGTGTACTTACAGTTCTGCCTAAATGTGGTAATTAGAGAGGGAAGGGTCATTCATTTCTTTCCTCTGATTTTTAAGGTTGAATTTATTTTTGTGTGCGTAGAAAAAAGAAAAAAATATATTAACAGATTTTTTTTCTTCTTTCCATTTGTACTCTCATTTAGCCCAACCATTTACTTGATTTTCAGATTACCAGTATCTATAAAGCCATTAAGGAAATATGCCAGGAGCAAGTAGATACCAAACAGACTTATACAAAGATGCAAATGCAGATGAGAGATTGTGATTGTGTCAGCTGATCAGTTATCAACTGTTTTGACAAAGAAATTTATGGTTTTGTTAAAATACTTGTATATATATCCTTATATACACTCTGACTCTTATTGCTGGATATTTCTGTAGAATGTCATATTCTTTCAAACCTCTCTTTAGCCAGTAATTATTGCTGACAACAATCTAGGCCATGGCAATGTTTGCAGTCACCCCTGGCTACTAAGAGGAGCAATCTAGACCCTAGCAGACTGCAGTTAAATTAAATTATCATACAGATATAATATATACTGCTATACCATTCTAGCCATGAACATAGGATTGAAAAAAGATTGATAGACTGCAGGAATGGATCAACAAATAACTATGTGGGTGGTGTTGTTAGATACTTACTTCTACAAATATTGATGTAGATAAATGGAATGTAGTTTAAAAATTGTATTTTCTTTAAAAAGAAAAGATTGTTTGTTTCCCCTCATAACTATCAGATATCAAGCGATAATGACAATGTGTTCATATCTCCCATATATGGGCCCACAGGATATCTGAGGTAAGACTTGCCTTCATGTAACTAATATGAAATCACTATAGGATGAGTTCACAGGCTCTGTGTGCTTGTCACCCTGGGAAAAGGTTGCAAAAGTGACCCATTGGAAGGTGACAAAAAACTGAGCATTTTGCTTAGCCCTGGAATATAGACCTTTATCTCTGGAAAAAAAAGTAGTTGTAATATACACTAAGGTGTGTCTATAATTATAACCACCATTTAGTGTAATGAATTTTAAGAAGCAATTACGTGATGACCCTGACACTTTTGTGTTTATAGATAAAACATAAAAATAATTTTGGTTTGGAAGATCAAATGAAAGTGTGTTTAATAAAACCAAATTAAAGAAGCCACTTAGCTTTTCAACATTTAACACTTTATTTGCATATTGAGCTTGTCTGCAAGACTCCAAACAGCAAAATATATAAAACACAGTCATTTCTTTTAAGAATATCTAGAGGGTGAGACTCGCAAATGATGTAATTACAGAAAAATATAAAATGGAAAATTTTAGCTACCTGTATCTTTAAAGTATATGGATAACTATTGTTTTGCTCATAGCTGGGATAATTACAAAGTCCTCAGTTGATATGGGCATTTTGAGGCCAGTGGAATGCCTCATACATACAGTTTTCATAAAATTCATCCAGATTGTAAAATATGATAAAAATCATAAAACTGGACAGAAAAAAGTTCTTAAGGGCTTAGATTAAATGAGTTAAATCATACCATCTTGAAATAGGTATATGTCATGTAGAGGCAGTAAAATAAAAGAAGTATGTATGTGAAGAGAATAAAGTGAGACACAAATATATTTTTATTATGTATTAGTCTTAATAGTAGAAGTGTTTCTCTGCCTTTTCTGTTAAAAAATAGACTACAGGACCTCATATAATGATAAATTGTAAAATGCCATGTATTCCTCTCTCTTCCCTATTTACACTGGCATGTAAATTTTTTGCTGTGGCCAAATAAATCAAACACTAATCGCAGATATGTGTCAATGTACCTCTGAAGAAATGGTGCTGGTACTTAAGGCTAATAAAAATTGCTGTAATTAATATTACATTATGAAGGTATAGCATTATTATACTCAGGAATATCGATTATTAGCAGCTTTCATTGTTGGAAAAGAAAATCTTTTCAAATGGATAAGTAGATTAGAACAGAGCAGATTCAATATGAGTGCCCAAATTACTGGTGACCAACTCATTTACTTAGTATGATGGAACTAGAGAAGAGTTAGCCATTACCTAATTCAATTCCTTATTTTATAGTTAAGAAAGATGTAGCTCATTTATTCATTCATCCAATAAATATTTATTAAGTGCCCACTATGTGCCAGTCACGTTCTAGGTGTTAGGAAAAGAACTAAGAACATAATGGACAAGGGCCTTTCTTTATGGAGCTTCCATGGCTGATTTGGAAAGGGCTCTTTGAGAAGATGGCATTTAAGCTGATAGATAAATGATAAGAAGCCAGTTGTCAAAGTTTGAGAGAAGAGCATTCTAGGCCGCGCTACCAATTAGTGAAAGGTTGTAAGGCAGGACTAAGCCAGGAATGGCTAAAAATAGGAAGAAAGTTTATTGTGGCTTGAGCGTATTGAAAAAGGGATCGTAAAAGATGAGGCACAGAGATAGGCAGGGGACAAACATGCTAATAAGCCAGGGTAGGAAATTTGGATTTTTCTCTAATAGGAAGGTTTTAAGCAGGAAAGTAGCATGATGCAATGATACAGTGAAATGATACAATGGCTGCTATGTGGAGAATGGATCTAAGAAGGCAAGAATGGAAGAGGGGTAACTGATTAGGATGCCACTGCATTAGTTCTAGGCAGAGATGGTGGTCTGGACTGTGACAGTAAAAGCAAAGATAGAATTGTTTGCATGTGAAATATGTTTTGGAGCAGAATCCTCAAGGTTAGATGAAAAATTGGACGACCAGGGCGAACAAAATGTAAAAATCAAGGATGACTACTAGGATTTGAGCTTGAGTTTCTGGGGAGAGAGCAGAGTGCTGTTTTTTGAACTGGGAAAGGCTGAGGGAAGAGCAGGATTAGGGGAATCTTTGTTTTTTGGGGTATATGCTTCACGTGACTATGTGGAAATGTCAGATAGGCAGTCAGCTTATGGATGGCATTTAGAGCCAAGTGACTGCGTGAATTCAAAGAGGATAAAACATGTGTAGATGAAGATGAAATGAAGCCCTAAGGGTAGCAGAGGAGGAAGAGCCAGCAAGACAGTCCAAAAAGCAGGATTAGTGGCACACTGGGGAAACTAGGAGATCATGGCGTCATGGAAGCCAGAAAAAAATGTTTCAAGGAGATGAGAATTATCAACTCTGACAAATGCCACTGGGATATCAGGTAACATAATATCAAGAGAGGTACCATTGACTTTGGCAACATTAAAATCATCGTTGCTTTTTCAGAGGGCGCACAGAAACAAAGTGCTTAAATTATTTGTGATTTTCTTTGTCCATCTACAAAAAATAGAAGTCTGCGTCCTCATGCTTGAGGACTTCTACTACATGTTAGCTGCATGTTAAGGTTGCTGCCAGATCATTGGACTATTGGATTAAAAATGTTTTATATTAGCCTGCCTTTGATATCTTTTATCAGTTGAAGTTTCATCTACATGATCTCATAATGCAACATCTATCTCTTTCAAAGTAGGAAAAGAACCAAAATTACCATCTCCCTTTTAAAAAAGGGAAAAATTGAGGCAAAGGAAATGGTGGTAGGAATATTCTATAGTTGTTATGAATTAAGTAATTATTGAGAGTAAAAATGAGAGTATTTGATTCAGGGGTCCTATGACTCTTTTTGGATTCAGGCAAGACAATTCTGTCAAAAGTATCTACACCCAGAGATCTCAGAAATAAGTTAAGTATCTTTCAGGTAATGAAGAAAGACACATGGGCTGTTGTTTCCCAGGAGTCTGAAACAATCACCCAAGTCATTAGAAGAGAGGATCTTATCCGCAGTTTTCCCTTTCCTGTGTTAGTCCATCCTCTCATCAAAAATGATGAAACATTGTCAGCACTAAAAACACCCCAAATAATTAAAAATGTCTTTTATCTTAATTGTTATACTCAGGACAGGAATAAAGTGAATAGTCTGGGGAAACTCTATTTGCCAAAAATGCCATTTCATTCAGAGATCTGAAAACATATCTGATTCTGGTGATATTTAGAAGAACTATTACCGCATATGATTTAAGTTAAAAAAACTTGATCTTAGTTAATTTGATTTATGATGAATCCAGTTTATTGGAAGGACTGTTTTAAAGATTACTGCTCCTTCTGTTGAATCTGGGAACATGCCAAAGTTTCCCTGACAAAAAGTACCTGACTCTTAGGAGCTTAAACTCTAAAAGGTTTACAACACTCCTCACATTGTATATAAAATATGACCTAAATGTAAATAAACCTCTTCTTAAAGTGAGCTTTTGCTTTTTCTTTAATTTAATTTCCTGCTTTCTGCCAACCCTATACACTTTCTCCCTACTCCATCCCAATTTGGTGTGTCTATAGGGGAATGAGGGCTATGTGAAAGAAAATTTACAGGTACATACCTGGAAGAAGCAGGTAATATTTTAGTTGGAGTAGGCCTTGAAGAAAAACCAATAAACTAGCTCCTTTTACAGAGGAGGAAACTGAGGGCTAGTGAGGGTTTCACATCCCATCGATGACGAGACCAGGTGGAAATCCAGGGAGAGATGCGTCGTAGTCCTATGAAATGTAGTTGGCACTTTGTGTGGACTACAATGTTCATGTGTCAGCTGAGTGATACCGCTTAGCACTTTCAGAATATGACCTAAGACCAAAGCTAATTTCATCTTAGTCCACAAAAATAGAAGTACAGTTTCCAGAGAAAGCAGTTAGACCTCTTCAAAATTAATACATTTTTTCCTGGGTGCCAGATTTTAAGAGAATACCCAGGGGAAAGAGAGAAGGACACAGAAGGTAATCAAAGTTAAGTCATATGAGAAATAGCCCAGACAACTAGAAACGTTAAACTGGGCTAAAAATACCTCCTGGAAGAGAGAAGTAGAACAGACAGTGAGGAAGTGATGATACCTGTATGGAACGAGCTTATTCTTCAAGACTAAAACAAAATCTGCATATACTTCAAGGAGGTGTTATTCCATAATGGTTAGGAGCACAGTCATTAGAATTATACAGAGCTAGACAGCACTGTTTCTTGTGGAAGTTTCCTAAAGTCTGTCTTGATTACTTCATCCTTAAAATGGGTTTATAATACTTCAAATGAATTTAAATGAAAGCATGTATGGGAAGGTCTTATTCTAATATCTGGTATGTAATAAATGCTAAATAAATGGTAACTATGATTATTAAATTTTTTATATTCCTATGGGAAAAAGGTCTTACTCAGGGTAAGTTTCATGTCATTGGAAGAGAATAAAAGCAAACACGGATGGCCATTATGTATGGATGTTGCAGAGAAGAATTCACATACTGGGTGGACAGTTTCTAAATCCCCTCAATTCAAACACACAGTGATATTATGACTTTGACCTTCTAGTCAATGTATTCACTACTATTCTGGGAACTTCAGGAGAACACAGAAAATCAAAACTATGATTTTAAAACAATTCCTGAATCAACAAAGTATAGATTTAAAAACAGGAAGAGGCTGGGCATGGTGGCTCGTGCCTGTAATCCTGGCCTTTCGGGAGGCTGAGGCTGGAGAATTGCTTCAGGCCTGGAGGTCAAGACCGGCATGAGCAAGAGCGAGACCCCATCTTTACCAAAAATTTATCCAGGTGTGGTGGTGCACACCTGTAGTCCCAGCTACTCGGGAGGCTGAGGCAGGAGGATGGCTTGAGCCGGGAGTTTGAGGCTGCAGTGAGCTAGGATGACACCGCTGCACTCCAGCCTGGGAGACAGAGTGAGACCCTGTGTCAAAGAAACAAAAACAAAAACAAAACAAACAAAAAGAGAAAACAGGAACAAAGTCGTAGTCCATGTTCACGTGCCATGTCATCATTTCCATCCTCATAAAATTCACCCAATAATTATTTTCTTCTACATGTTTTCAGCCTTATCTGCCTGGGCAACTCTGCTGCGATTATGATCTGGATAAGAGATGTCTGAATTGGTGTTTGATCCTTTCTCGGTCTCCATCGTACCTGTGTGATGAGTCTGTTGGCGGGTAGGGGAGGGTAGAGGAGGGAAAGGGACAGATATGATGACAGCTGAAGAAGAATAAGAAGGGGTGACCCCAAACTCACAAAGTAAGCTGCCTCCAGCATTTGAATCAGTAGGCGCACAGCTCTATTTCCTTAGCCCCAAGCTAGCCTGGCTACCTTCTAAATTTTAATATCCTAATTCATTTTTCTCAAGTTTAATTTACTCTTTTGTGACATTTAATGAGTGTTTGGCATCAAATGGTCATTTGACTCTGCAGTCCTACATTTCTCATTCTTATTTTTGTTGAGGTAAAACTTCAGTTTGGAATAACGCAAAGGGTTTTCTGAAGGGTTCCTATACGGAGGTAGGAATAACGAAAGCAGAACTAGCTTTGCCCCGGCCGGGAAGCAAGTCTAACCTGTCAGCAACTGGCGCGGTTGCAACCCACTGGAGGAGACTTGCTGCAGCACTCGAGTTCTGCTAGCCCACGTTGAGAAGCCACTTGGTGCTGGTGATGAATACATACATGGCAGAGACAAGGCCCAGCGACGGGGAAAAAGAATAATAATTTTTTCATATTTATTTTGCAAAAGATAAAATGAAAGCCTAGAAAATGAGGGATTTGCGATCACTGAAGGTTCAAGTTGTTTGTTATCCTGAGATTAGACAGACATTTAAATATTAACTTTCATAGTCAATATACCCCGATCCTTGAACTGGAAGCCCTGGCCATGTTTTCAACATGCTTCGCTGAATTGTTTCGAATAACAACAGAATGAACCCCCCTTTTGCCAGGTAGCTGACTGTCTGGCCTTGGAAACTGACAAAAACAAACTCAGTGATTTATGGAACTTCAGCAGTTATCTCATCAGAATAACATGGACTTCTTTGGATTATGCAACAACCAGATTATTTCTAGAAGGAATTTGGAGCAAATCTAGTAAAACACCCATGATTTGGGGTCAAAAACCTGTTGGGTTTTTCTCCCTCCTTTTATTTTTAGGAAAAGAATGACATACGAGGTGTATGACAGGTACAAAGCAGGATGCTGTGTTAGTTACCTTGCACTAACTTGCAATAACACATTATGCAAAATAGGAAAAAATGTAATTTAAACCAAACACGTATGGTCCAAAATTACGTTGCTTGATAAAAACAGACTTTCCCCTTAACTAATGAGTCTAGAGGATGTATTTACAGGGATATCACAACAATAAGAAACATCATAAGGCATAACATTTGTTTGCCTTCTCAGGAAAGTAACTGTGCAGGCTTATGGATCATCTAAATTAGACTTTACTATTTTGATGTCCTTGCCATTTGTTCTTTTAAATTTCCAGCCTAAGGGGTATATTCGCCTCTCAATGTGCATGTGTAAGTCCCATTAAGGCTAATAGGAATTTGGTGCCTGAATCCAAAGAAAAATGTACCTCTAAGATGGCATTTTGCACATGTAACACACAAGAAAAATAACTTTAAAAAATTCCGTTTCTCTTCATCCAAAGCACATAAAACAATTATATTAATTATAAGTACAAGATAAAGTACTTGCTTGTGGAATTTTAAATCCATTTAATACATTTGCAATTTTATGCATTTCTCTTGCTCAAAATTGCCTTCCCCAAATATACTTTAGGTTGTCTCAGGCTTTGAAGAACCTAGTGACAAATAGAAATCAAGAGAAATAGGGGTGGTGGGAGTCCATTTCTCAACACGGTCTTCATTTATTTATATTCTGCAGCACACGCACCTATGATGTTTCGAACTTATTTCCACCAGATTCAAAATAAAACCTGGAACACAAAACAGCTTGCCTATATTTTCTCATTTAAGGCTCCATCTCCTGAGCTTTCCTTTGTATCTCATTTCCTAACCACACAGGAAATTTTCAGGCAAGAGTTGATATTCAAATGAGATGTTAATTTTAAAAATTGTTACATCCTTCTGTTTATTTTGGTAGAAGGGAAATATTAGGTCTTTGAGTTGCATTAAAACCCAGATAAAAACCAGTTTTTATCTTTATACATCTTTGGGAAAAAAAATTCTACCTCAAGAAATTTCTTTAACAAAGAGAACATTATTTCAGACTCTAACATTTCTGTCTGCCGATTATCATTAGTCATAAGCTAAGCCCTGCACTAAATGTCTAGTGAGCACAGATAATGTTCATTTTGTCTGGAAGACAGGTTGCCGCCTGTCAAGGAGAGACGGAATAAATGACAGGTTTTGACTCTGTGCCTTGCAGGCATATTAGGCTAAGAAATCGCCAACATGATGAAAAATTATTTTGTCAAAAATTTGTAGGTCACCCATCATTGTCTAATGTATTCTGTGATTAATTGCTAGCATAGATCAGCATTATGTCTTTCCAGTGAATCGCTTAATTGTTGCCTGCTTCATGCTCTTAATGTAATGATGAGGCATCTGCTCCTTTCACATGTGCTTTTAAATGCCAGCTTTTGCATCCAGGTTACAGGGTTGGTAATATTCAACTTAAAGAACTAGTTCAAATTAAAACTTCAGGACCGCCATCTCTTCTTGCTTTTTATGGGAGTGTGCGTGGAAGGCTGAGTGTTAGTGTTAATGTATGTAGATTTTATTTCTGATGAGTGATTATTTGACTGCTCATTTTACAAAGATTTATGGTGTGCTTTCTATCTCCTGACTGCAGTGCTACTCTTATCTTTAATAAAGGAGATGAGGACATTAATCAGCCATTGTCAGGGCTCCTGACTAAGACATTAAATGTACTGTATGGGATAGGTAAACACGCTCCAGATCCTTCTCTACTCCACTAGATCAGGCAAAAAAACACTCATTATATTTATCATAATTTCACATCTGCTGTTTTTGAAGCAATGTACCATGAGGCCATAAACTGTATTACAACTGTGCATAAATTCAACTGATTTGTGGCTGGAGTAACTAATTCCTAAAGTACATTTTAGAAAAACAAGCAGTGAGCCCTGAAATTGCAATTCCATAAAGGCACTAAATTACTGACTGCAGAATCAAAAATTTGCTTGATGTGATTCTGCAGTGACCATTTTATAAAAAGTGACAGTGCGCCTGTGATTGAGTCAATAAAATAAGGACGAGTGAGCTGTACACTCAAACAAGATTAAAGAGAAAGGGAATGACAGAGGACAGACCACGGTGCAGAAATCGAGGAAAGCACGACGTCTCCCCCAAAATGGCTTACGGAGGCAACTATTAATAGCAACAATATTGATTTGTCAGTAATCTCTTCATTATTTTGGAGGTGTAAGAAAAAAATATGACCTCTCTCTTTTATTCATTTCACAGCATAATGGGGAATGTACTTAATATTTAACTAAATGGATTTGGAAATAATTTTTTAATTGTGGAATAGCTGTTGATTTAAGCTTGCCATAGTAATATTTTCTAAAATTATAAAGGATAATTCTCTATGGGTTATTTACTTGTCTCCTTGGTTTTTAAGAGTATACGTCCAAGTAATCTCTTTGTTAGGGCATCTAGTCATATATGGGTAGGAAATGTGTGTGTTTGTGGGAGGGGGGAGTGGAGTGTCTGTCTGTATGTGTGCTTTTGCCCTTACGAGTGCGCTTCACTTCATTTTTTATAAACTTGATCTGTACCTGAATTTGCTATAATGTCTTCCCCAAAAAGGAAAGGAGATCAGGGAGTGATCTTTCGTACAGGACAAATAAAACCAGAAACACCATTGTTTTTGAAGACAAGACGCTCTTGACGTTTGTAAAGATGAAAGCCCAAAGCAGACCTGACACTTGGAATCCTGGAGAGAGGTGTGAGCCCACAAATGAACCCTGCTAAGGGTGGCAACCGTGTATGTTCTTCTGGAAGTGGGATGTGATTACATGATTATTTATTGACTGGAAAAAGCAATTTAAGAGAAAAATAAATGGAACCAGGCTTTCATTGGTTGGGTTTTTCAAGATATCCATCGCCTTTCACCAATTATTTCATGCATTTCTGCTGTTGAGGCTAGAAGTGCCACCGAGGTACTTTTGTTTCTTTTGACTATGATACATATTCATTCTTTGTTTAACATTCTGTGTTTGAAGGCACCGTTTCATTGAATGTGGGCAATTACTTGCTACCCAGGGCAAATTGTGGAGGGCATTTACACAGAACATATTTTAGAGTAATATAATCCTATTTGATTTTACTTACAGAAGAATATATTTTGCCATATCTTATCCCATTCCGTGACCACTATCTTGGTCAACTTTCATAACTGCAAATCTGGAGATGGCACATTGAATATTGCTCTATTCTTTACATATATTAATAATATCAAGTCAAAAATGGTTGTGTTCATAAGGGATTGCATAGTTTCTATCAAATGGTATCAATCTGTACATCACAGAGTATTTCTTTTCCTGACGTTATTACTTTACTGAAATTAAGCCTGAAACAATCTGATGTCAGATACTGTATATCTACTTTTATTGCCAACCTTTCTGAGCCCACCATATTGCCAGGACTGCATCTCATTTTAGATGGGTTTAACCAGATATATATTCTCAAGTTTATTGAGAGTTGGATAGATTACATTTCCCATACTCAAAGAGCAGGCTGGTCTTTTCAGTGCATTTTATAGAACAAATGTAAATTCCCATGCTGCAGTTGACAAAAATTCATGGTTCTTTTCTTAGTGTCAAAAATAAATCCAGCATAGCATTGGAGATGAGTAAGTACAGTATAGTGGAGCAGGCTTCAGTTCACCCTTTCTGATTTAGCAGCAGTTCCGATGTACTTGAGAAATCTGTAAAAGTTCAATTATTGTGGTCTAGGCAAAGAGATTTGCTCGCACAACACAGCTACTGTACTTGAGAATGAATTGTAAGGACTCAATGAAATGCAAAGCACTTGCTGAGCGCAGCAAGCGCCTTTACCTTTTCATCTCTATTTCCCCCTTCCTTTACCCATCTACTTATATATCTTTTACATGAAGACTTTCCTGAATGCTTTCCCTGTAGTTAAATAAAACATAAGCATGAAAAATCACCAAACCACTTCATTTCATTAAAATGCAATAAAAATTAGTCTTTTATTACATTTGGGAATTTATATATTTAGGAGGTAGAGGAAATGCAAAGAATAGCCATCAAATAAATTTATTAGCAGCTTGGTTTGATCAGTTTGTCAAGGTTGCTTACATATGTATGCCTTAGAAGGAAAGGCAGAATTGTATGAAAAAAAGTATTTATAGATAAAAGTAAACCAAACATACTGAATCATGGAAAAAAATGCTCTCTCAAATATCATGTGCTTTATCAACACAACACACCGCTCAGATTATGGACTGCTTTTGCTTAAATGCCAAAAGTATGTCCTTGTAAGCAAAAAGCATCTCTTTCTATACTTGTATTCATTGATTTTGATTTTTTTCCTGGTCAAAGCTAGGGCTTTCTTCTTACTATTCATTGAAAATTGGTGTTGCTTTAGAAAAAAATGAAGGAAAAAAAATCAAGAGTACTCCGTGAAAAGAATGTAGTCTGACTACTACAAGAGTCAGTCCAGGTATGTCTGCCCTTAACATTTTTCTTTTGTCATGTTATTTTGCTGCTCCAAGGTTTGAGCAATTAGGGGATTGGTGCAGCTGGGAAGAGTTAGGACCTACATAATTTCCAGGAGGGGGAATGTGATTAGTCTTTCTCAAGGAGGATGGTCTAGTTCCTTATAGTCACATTTAATTTCTTATGTATCTCCCCAGTGAGCATCATAAAGAAGGTGGAATCTTGTGGAGTCTCAGATTAAGTTCCTCCTCCAGGTATCAGTGAGGGAAGGACAGCTTTTTCTTACATGGGAAGACACATCTGGATACACACACACCCCCACCCACTCATATACCCACCATACATATAAAACATATAATAGAGACATGGTACATTGTTATTACTTACAATCACCCCATCTCCCATATTTATAGTGTGATTGTAAAATAAAGAAGAAATATGAGAGAACAACAATTATTTCAAATTTGTAAATTTGAGTGAGCAGTAACCTTCACAGTAGTCCAAAATAAAATTATAGAGCCTCTTTACTAGACATTGTGCTTTGTGAAAATTGATCATCAATTGCCCTAATTGAGGACTGTGTCTTACATTCTCAAAGAAATTTTGTGTGATAAATATTTTTATAAATATTTTTGGAATAATCACTATATGTCAGGCACAATCCAAAGCACTATGAGCTTATCAAATTCCACCAGTGTTTACACTATCCTAATTGAAAATAATTAAAGTCCAGGATAAAATGTCCTGTTATAAAGATACATAAAGAGAAACTCTCATGAGAGCACAATCAACGGAACTCTGAACACTACGGGTATTGCAGAAGCTATGAAATTGGTAGCAACACATAAATATGCTGTAGCTACATGCATGTGTTTATTCATTTACTCATTTAACAAATATGCAGGAAATGCCTATTATGTGCCTGGCACTGGTTTGGGCTCTGGGACCACAACAATGACCCAGGACAAGTCCGTGCCCTCCTACTGCCCGGAAGCTGGCATAAGTATGAGGTGGGCTGATGACCAGTGAGGGCAGCTATGCTGGGCTTGGTGAGTCATAGAGGGCCTCCTGGAGGAAGTGACTTCTGAAGTGACCCACAACATGAAGGACAAGGAACACCTGAGCAGGTAAAAAGTGGGAAGGCCCTGAGAGTGACGGTGGTCCCTGAAAGAGTGTACCCAACTGGGGGAATAGTGGATGTGAAGGCCAGGAGGTGAGAGAGAGCATGGTCTACTCTAGAAACTGGGAGAAGTTCAGTGTCACTGAAATGAGGGTAAGGAGGGAAGGAGAGTGTAGCCGGGTCATGTTGGGTCTCAAGAGCCAAGTTAAGGCTCTGGATATATTCTTTAGGGTAATCAGAATCTATGGCAAAGCTCTAAATAGGCAAGGGGTGATCAAATTGTTGTTTTAGAAAAATTACTTTGGCTGTAGTTGAGGAGTACTTTCCAAATTCTTTCATCATATACCCATATCAGTAAACATTTTTATAGAGCTCATCTCTAATATATAAATATTTATTTCTCTATTTGTAAATATTATACAAGGTCCACTGTGCCAATATATTATGTTTATTTTAAAAATATACACAAAATTAAACATTTAAAAGAATGAGCTAATTTTGAAATAGGTCTTTAAAAATTTAAAGCAGTATATCATTTTTTAAACACAGTGATGTCTCCACTTTCAAACTGTAGATGTTTGTTTTCACGTGGTGGATGTTTAGTTTTGATATGTCTTGCTGATTATCACTACATCATTTTTATCACATATCCTTATTCCTGTGAGGCTTTCCTTGACCATTTTATTTAAAATTATAAAACTTTCCCTGGCATTCCTATCTTCCTCTCTTCCCTGCTTCATTTTTCTCTTATTACCTTTGAATGCTCTATATAATTTACTTATTTAATTTATTATGCCTGTTTCTCCTCTTCCCCATGAGTGCAGAGACTTGTCTTTTTGTTCACTATCATACTCCTTGGTCTAGTCTACTGCTTGGCCTATAGTAGGTGCTTAAGAAATATTTGTTGCATGAGTAGGGTGAAGGTCATTATTAGCAATTGTGAATGTTAATTCATATTTCCAATAATAATACTGATAATTTTAAACCTTTTTGCCTGAATTTTTGTTAGATCAATTTATTTTTTACGTTGTATAAATGATGAAGCACTTGATTAGGAATAAGAGAAGTGCTTGCATGTGCTTGCATCACTAATAGAACTCGGCACCACAGTTTTTCTTTTAAAACCATAAGGTCATCTTGTGAAGGTTAGTTAAAAACTAGAAAACAGTATCTGGAAGCCTGTCTAATCAGGTAGGTGTAGCTGGTTATGTGGTGGGAGAGGCTGAGCACAAACATACACAGGAGGCTCCTCTCTGCCCTTGTGGAGGCCACACTTTGCTCTGTCTACCTCTGGTGCTGTGACACATGTCTGAGTGAGGTTGTCAGTGTCAAACCATATATTAAGTATTAACAAAGATTAATTTTCCTTTGTGTTTTTATTATAATAATAATAATTTTTTGAGACAGGGTCTTGCTCTGTTGCCCAGACTAGAGTGCAGTGGCGTCATCATAACTCACTACAACCTTGAACTCCTGGGCTCACCCTCCCTAGTAGCTGGAACTATAGCCATGCACCACCATGCTCAGATATTTCTTTTTATTTTTTTGTAGAGATAGGGTCTCACTATGTTGCTGAGGCTGGTCTTGAACTCCTGGCCTTAAATGTTCTTCCCTTCTCGGCCTCCCAAAGTGCTAGGATTACCAGCGCAGTGGCTTCTGGCCTTTCCTTCATATTTTTAGATACAAATCAATATAAGGAGAAATTCTAGTGTGTTCTCTCACTTCAGTGGCTCACCCTGAACACTTTGAAGACACTGGGAGAGACAATGAATCCTCACAGCCTGGCTGAGGGCAGGCAGCATGGTTAGGAGGGGAATCCCTCCGTTTGGTCAGCTTCCCCTGAGGAAGTCCATGTGTGCAGTCTCCCAGGTTTACAACTTTGAAACGTTCAACCCTTATTGGGAAATATATTTTCTGCTATGCTTAATTTTTTTTAAAAAGCCCAAACAGAGGTCACACCCTCCATCTATTATACTGCCACTTTGCCAACGTGTAAAACACTAAGTCGTTTACATGTGATAGTGAACATTTTCAGAATTGTCTGTTGTTAATTGTCTCTCCTTAGCTGAAAACAAGACCAATACACAGACTGAAGTTGTAATTAAGGCTTCAGTTATATGTATAGAGATTTTCCAATAGCGAAAATTATTTTAATTGAGAATGTGTTTCTGATAGTTTCCATTCCTGTATTTGTAGTCTGTGAGGAACGGTATAGGTGAGATTTTGCTTGACACGTTTCTTTGGGTTCTTTCAAAATGTGAGTGCAGGACAAATTAATTTTGTCTTAATAAAAACTGTATAGAGACGGTTGTCTTATTAATTCACTTCATCTGTTCAAAGTAAAATTAATATTCTGAAATAGTCGGTTAAAGCACTTCTTACTTTTAAAATTGCTTTTATTACCTTTTAATTTTTAAACCACATTTTTTTTTTGGGGGGGAAGCAGATATTATACCGCCTCTTCCCGGTAAACAGTAAATAGTTGACTGTATCTGCCTAATTCCAACTGATATAGACCATGCTCAACAGAAAGAACAGTATTAGAAAGGAGTATTTTTAAAATTAAGACTTGGAGGTGCTGTCTACTTTAGAAGGAAGTAGGTAATTTGTAGTTTACCTGCTATATGGGTTTTGTATAAAAGCTGGAGTTCACTGGCCCCACATTTATTGAAATGGTGTTCTAGCATCGCTTGTAGATTGATGCCACATCCATGAACAGCCTTGCTGTTTGTCCCTTAATCCAGCTCCACACAGAGATAGTTTTAATGACTTATTAAAGTCCCTTGTCACCGTGAGACTCAATTACTCAAATTCAGGGACCATAATCTAATTGAATAATTTCAATAAAAAATTATGATTTTCATCTAAATTTTAATTTAATACACTCCAGTGGATTATACTGAGGTTATTCCAGCATCCTTTCAATTTCAGCAATGATGGCATCTCTGTATTCAAAAAGTAGGGCAAAATCCTTATATGTGGCTAGATTCTTTCAAAGTAGTGGGCATTCTGTCCCTGGTCTTGTCTCTCTGAGTGCACTTCTATGCTATGTTTGTCCAGTTTGAGTATCCATGGTGTACATATATGCATGAAATGAAATGGGATCAGCACACGGAGCTGTGTATGAAGTGAAGATGAGGTGGTGTGTCAAGGATATGATGAGTGATCTGGAGAGCACAGAGCTGAGACATTCACTGTGGCCATCTTAGCCGTCAATACTGACCCCCTCGATTGTGTGCTAAAGTCTGGAGTCTGCATGAATCACAAGGGTGGCCAAAGTGAAGAATAAACTGCATCAGCATCAGGAATCTATTTGTATCATTCAAATGGGCACAATCTTGGTCAACATCTAACATTTAGCATTTTGTTCTGAAAAATTCAGATGTAATATTATAAATCACAAATTCAAAGGGCAAGGGAGACAGAAACAAAAAAACCCTAAAAGCCCCAATTTCCACAATGAAGTATACATAAGACTATATTCATGTTATAATTTGTGATTTCTAACATTTTCCTACTGTGGTATGAGGTACTTTTAAAACTTAGACCTAAATTTCAAAGAAGAAAAAAATTAATCAGATGCTAATTAGCATATATCATTAAATGTTACAGAGTGAGACAGGAAGCCCTTCTCCTTATAAATGGCTCATTCCTCTTCTTCTGTTCTGTCAGATATTTGGCCATTTCTCTCTCTCTCCCTCTCTCTCTGATTCAGTTCTTTGCTGTGCAGACTGCAAAATATAATAACTTCTAAGCAGTGTGTAAAACAAAGTGCTCAATTCACTTTATTAAAATATCCAATAATAATTGATTTAAAGGCAATAAAATGTGTTCATTAGAGGGTTTATATTCAAGAAATATTGAAAGTATACCTAAAACTGTCACTTTTATTGTGAATGAACAGGATAATATAATTTGAAAAGAGTGTGATCATACTAAAGATTTGTCCTGCAGCATTATCTGATAGCTCGTAAAGTGCTGAAATTTAATATGATGCTTTCAGTCAGTTTAATTGAAATTTAATTGCCACTTTGGGCAGAAGGTTTAGATCTGATCAATAAAATATTAAAGATTTTGTGCTTTCGCTTGGAACAGCTCCTTTAGCGATGCATCAAGAGGACCCTATATTTTCGGAAATATCTGTTTGTTATAGTTCACACAGTGCTCAATATCACTTTCTAATCTGAAAGTTTTAATGTGCTGTGCAGACAAATAGTGGAAATAATAAAGCAATAGTTGATCCATTTAATTACAACACGATGAAAGAGATAACGGTCACCTTCAGATTCATGAGAAAGGCATTAATGTAAAAGAGCAGTAAATATTTTGAAATGTCAAACCTCAGAAAGACAGAGTCCAACTTGAGCTCGGTTGTAAATCAGACTGAGGGAAGGACCTTGAAAAAAAGATGGTTCTTTGGTATTTTAGAAATAATTACTAATACAAAAAGGGTAATGATGAAACTATAAATTACATTAAAAAGGGCCATTAGAGAAGGATTAGTTTGTAAAGCTGAGAGATGGTTCTTAAAATTGTCCTTCTGGTTATTTCTACTTTTCATTTTATTCAGGAGCCCCCTGCTCAATTATCTGATTATTAATAAACTAATTGATCACTCCTTTGCAGTTCAAATGCTAAAGTCAAGTTAACTTTCTCCTTTTCAGGGACTCCCAAGGGATTTCCATATTACTTATATTTTAGGAAGGGAGAAAATTGGAGATTTCTGAAAATATATGATTAGTAAACTGGAGAGTGACTTCAAGCTAAGTTACATCTCTGCTAATATGTCTTAGAATTATGATTTCTTTCAGATCACTGTATGCCAAATATGCCTTTGGTGTTTCTGTGGATATAATCTTTTCCAAATGACCTCTGGCAAAATTCTTTTCCTAATGATCCCTTATTACCTGTAGAACTTTTCAATAGCTCCATGTTCAAGAACATATATTTCTTTACTCACTAGTCTCCTATGAGATCCTAAGTTTAATAACATGGTACATTGTTTCATTTGGTTCAGTACATCTCAAAAATATAAGTATATTTTCTGTTTACAACTATATTCAAACAAGACTAGTTATCTGCAACAACCATAGTTACTCTTTCTTGTCTTCCTTATCCACTTCTGTCCCGTATTTCTCTTGGTTAACCATTTTATAACACCTTACTTTTTAATCTTACAACCTCATCATAATAGATCATTTTCTCTTGAAGTAGACACATTTTTTTTCTTGTGACCAGTCAAAAAAATTATATTTTGTGACATTTAGATGCTGGGCACTAGATGCTGGGAATACAGCAATGCCTAAGAAAAACCATCCTGGCCTCAAGAAACTTATGTTCTAGTTGGGGAGAAAGACAATAAACATAGACAAATAAAGAAGGTAAGTTAAAATACTGACAAATACAGTACTATGAAGAAGATAAAATAGGTTAATGTGGGAGAGGGTAACTGGTGTGTGTGTGTGTGTGTGTGTGTATGTACACTAGCAACTTTAGCTCTTTCTTTGAGGAGGTGACATCTAATGATGACAGGAGGCAGCCTTGTAAGGACTTGGGAGAATGCATTCTAGGCAGCAGAAATAGCAAATGTAAGGACACTGAGATAGACATGAGCCTGATTTCAGGATATATAAAGAATACAGTGAGGTACCCGTGCATTAGCTAAGGGGAATGTTGGAAAGAAATGACATCAGGAGGGAGGCAGGGATCAGATCATGTAGCTCATGTAGGGTCTTGTAGTCTATAGTGAGAAGTTTTGATTTTATTTAAGTACAGTGGGAAGCCATGGGAAGGATTTAAGTAGAGGCAATCAGGTAGTGATGGAATGTGTACATATGTGCATGTGTGTGGGGGCTCACCAACATGACATGAGTTGTGCTTTGGTTAGATCACTCTCAGCTTTGTGGCTGCTGGGAAATAAAGAGTTAAGAGTGGAGGCAGAGGGACAAAATAATAGGCCATTGTGGCAGTCTAGGCAAGGAGGTTTTGACTAATCGCAGTCATGGACATGCTGAAAATTGGTCAGATTTGAGATGTATTTTAAAAGGTAGGACAAAAGAACTTATTGATGGATTGGATATAAGGGTGGGGAGGGTAAGAAAGAGTTCAAGATTGACTTCGAGGTTTTGAGCTTGAGCAACTGGGTAGATGATGGTGCCATTTACTGAGATGGAAAAGGCATGGAAGAGTACGAAGTATATTTTGGGGAAAACCCAAAAGTTCTGTTTGGTTCCTGCTAAGTTTGAGATGTCCATAGGATAGTCAAGTGAGATATCAAGGAGGCAGCTGGATGTAGAAGTTTAGAGCTCAAGGATATTTCTTGACTTGGGATATAAGCTGAGTTTTATTAGCATATACATGGTATTTTTAAATGGATGGGGCAGAGAAGAGAGAATCAAGAATAGAGCTTTGGTGTACTTTATCACTAGAGATTTGATGCAACAGGGGAAGCCAGCAAAAGAGATTAAAAAGGTATGACCAGTGAAGGTGAAGGAAAATTAGGCAAGTGTGGTATCATTGAATCTTTGACAGTGTTTAAAGTAGTTCTTATAGGCCATCGAAGATCTGATTCCCTTTCTCTCTATATGTATATGGAATTGGCTCATGTGGTTATGGAGGCTAAGTTCTATGATCTACAGTTGGCAAGCTGGAGACACAGGAGAACCAATAAGGTAAGTACCAGTTGGAGTCTGAAGGCAGAAGACTGATGTCCCAGCTTGAAGACAGTGAGGCAGAGAGAGCAAATTCTCCCATACTGAGCTATTTGTTCTATTCAGGCCTTCAATAGATTGGATGAGTCCCACCCACAGTGGGAAGGGCAATCTGCTTTACTCAGTTTACCTGTTCAAATGTTAATCTCATCCAGAAACACACTCACAGACACACCCAGAATAGTGCTTAACCAAATATCTGGGCATCCAGTGGCCTGGTCAATTAGACACACAGAACCATCACAGAAGGTATGAAACAGACATTTTGAAGAGAGAAAAATTTAATTTAATAGGCAAACAAACTAGCATCATCAAGTATTTCTGAATGCCAAATTAAGGTTTGTAGTCCTAAATGAAGGGAGTGCCTTGCGTAAAGACATACTTTTCTCCAGCATTGTTTAATGGTTTGTTTGCAGACATTGAGTAAATAAGTTTAATCAGGATTGATATACTGCTAGCTGAGTACAATGGAAGGCGAGTGTGGAAAGGCAGTTACGGATGTTCACAAAGGGTTGAGTATACCGATCGTGTAATCTGTGTTGGACTAGGAAAGAATTGAGGAGGTCAGTGAAAGATGGAGAATGAAATAAACATTAGGGACAATTTTCAGTAAAGTCATAAAATTACTGGAGCATCAGCATAAGTGAGCTGAAAGGATATATAATGGTAGAAGATAACTGCCAGAAGTATATTTAAAACTGAAATTTTGAAGGTGACGCACTTAGTGGTGATAATGAAGTCTTTGGCATGACCATGTAGCAGGGGTTGAATGGTGGGTAGAAGAGATTGTTGGAATTCAGGAGGTCAGGAAACTGAGAGAACATGTCATTTGATGTCTCGTCTTTGTGCAAGTTGAAGTCACCAACATGTGATGGGTGATGGAGACCTAGATCCAGATGTTAGAGTTATCAGTGAATGAGAGGGCAGGACCAGAAGCTTAGTAGATGAGAGGAAGAGGAAGAGTTGGAAATGTCTAATCACATGAGCTCTAAGGCAGGAGGGGTGTTGAGGGAGAGACAGTTTGGCAATAGCAAAAAGACAAGACAGGTGGATCCCAAGGAATACAAAGCAGAGGAGAAATTTCATTATTTATGGAGAGGTGGAAGGAAGCAGTGTCTTTAGGAGACCTTCAGGTTTTGATCAGATCAAGAACATGAAGAGAACATTCAGAGAAGAAATTGTGGAAGTAAAAGAGTTTGGTGATAATGGACAATAGTCTCTAAAAGGCTGAGTAGAAAAGTTTGGTCATGTAGAAAAGTGTGAGAGATGAAACCAGTTTATGGGAAGAATATAAATTTACAAGTCTGATCATCCATGTGATGATGGCTGGTGTGGGATGCTGAGATTCTGATGGTGACTGAGGTGAAATAGACATGATACGTCTGGTCCTGGAAGTCGGAATGACAGCTGCTCAAGAACTAGAGTGCTTAATCTTGGCTAGGGCTGGTGGTAAGTCAGTCACACCTTAAAATAATTGAAGAGCCCAAAGAATCTAGCCACATGCCACATCCCTGGAGGAAGGGGCCAATGCATTGGAACCATCAGCAGTTGATGTTTTTGCAAATGGATGTTTACCTATTTGCTGAAGCACAGCTAAGTAGTCTGATCATAACAATTTTAAATAACTCAGATATGCAAGAGGAAGAATACAGGCCTTGGAATCAGAGATCTGGTCTCCTGGGAAAATTAAAATATTAAATTATTATTTAACTATTCTGAATGTCACTGTTTTCCCCATGACATGGAGATAATTTTGTTATTTATGAATATTAAAAGAAATTTTTTTTTCTGGAACATAGAAAGCAACTAAAATGTATTAGGACCTCCCTTCCTACCTGTATATAATGTGCTTAACTATGCTTGATGTTCATAAATAGTGGAATCTATGTGGGTGCGACACATCAGAGAGAAGAGCTGCGAACTTGGAGCAGCTTGTCTGATACATGTCCCTCAACCCCTTGGCCCCATGTTTCATTCCTGGAGGACCCTTTTGATGGCAGTCAGATGACAGTTGAAGCTATCATTTCCTTCCATCCCTATGTTGTTGTTGACTGCAAATACCTTGGGACTTTTAGCATAGTGGTTTGGGGTAGGCTGCTCTGAAGAACTCTGAAACTTCAGTTTCAGCTGTTAACACTATGACCTCAGGTGGTAGCACAGAGAGTCTCTCGGATCCAAGGGATTCCAGACAGAAGCAAAGGTGAAATTAGGAAGTAAACCTCAAATATGAGGATGGACAATGCCACATGTTTAAAATTATTGGCCAGAGGCGTATACTAGAGCACTTCCTCCCTGAGCACCTATTTGCGCTCACTAGGTTACTTCTCCCTTTTCCTCACTTCTTAAGTTCAGCCACCCTGGAAAAATCTATAATAAACCACAAATCAGTTCAGTTTTAACAACGGGATGACCACCTGATTCATAGCTTTGTACTAAGCAGCAAGATACAGACCAATAAAAGTTGGTAAGAGATATGATCCCAACTTGAAGAAGTTTACAGTCTAGTGACCTGACAACTGAATAATTTCCACCCCGTCACAGTCAATAAATATTGAAAACCCATAGCAACAAGTGTGTAGTAGAAAAGGGACTGTTCCTGTCTGTTTCTGAGACTCAACTCATTGTGCAAATTAAAAGTCTAGAGAGGGAGGACAAAGGACCAGAGATATTCTTAAACATTCTCAGAGATCGAACTAGACCTGCAAAGGGCTTGCTGAGTACAGAATAGAGAAAGTCATATTGCCTATCGTCCCTCACCCAGTGTGTGTGCACACCCATGTGTGTTACTGATTTAAATTTTGGCTTCACAGAATTAGTCTGTTAAACACATCATTATGTTTATGATAAAGATATTGTTCATTGTATTACATAGCACCTTTTTTGTATAAACTCTTATAGTATCTATTTGGTTCTTGAATCCAAACTAATTGGACCTATTCATGGAAATTGGCTCATTTATCTTATGTATTCTGAAAATTGTAGGGTACCTAGTTTAGTTTTTTTCAGTTGGCTTCCAGAAAGCTTAGAGCCAAATTTATGGTCCATCTCTAACAAGTATGTAGACCCTATACTATGTTATTGCTATCTTCCTTCCTCAAAAAGCAGAATATGTTAACATCATTCAATCAATCAGTCATTCAATCAATCAGTCATTCAATCAATCATCTTTATAAACAGGAGGCTAATGGTTCAAAGTTCTTTGGAGCATGATGGAAGGCGGGACCTGTACATAAGCCTTTTACACCTTTCTAAACACTTGTTAGAGCTCTGCTAGCCTAATTTAGAGCTTAGATATCTACCTGATCTCCTAAGATTCACTCCTGTGATAACTTTAGGATTGTCCAGTTAATACGGATGCTATTTGTCTTTGCCTTCTTAGCAGAAGCCCTGATTTAGAGTTTGAATTTGTTAGTACACCATACTCTACCTGCTCACTTTCTAAAGGGCATGCTAAACTTCTGGAATTTGAATTTGAAGCTCTTGATAAGATTTGTCTCTAACATTTGTATATTTATTTGAGAGTGTATTCTAGGGCCCTCTCATATTATAGTTTCTGACTATTGATTCCATTACTTTTTTTAAAGACAAGAAAACTACAAAAGGTATGCTATTATTAAATAAATATTAGAAAATACAAAAAAAATAGATATAAGAAGAAACCATTTCTGATCCTACTCCAGAAAAACAATTACTGCTAATATTTTGATGTCTTTTTCTATTTTTTTCCATTCATGGACTTTTCTGGAAATGATTTTTCAATGTTTCACGTGTACTCTGAGTATTAATTGCTATGTCATTCTGAATGTGTTCATTGTGTAATGGCACAGCATGATGGTTAAGAATGAAAATTCTGGAATAAGATTGCTTTTTTAACACTGGCTTTTTGACTTACTAGGTGTGTTTGACCGTAAGCAAGTTATTCTAGCATTCGGTTTTCTCATCTGTGAAACGGGCATAACACTGTCCACCTCAATAAGTTATTCTGAGCATTAAATAAGATATTGTATATGAAACACATAGAACAGTGGCTGGCACATAGAAAATGCACAAGTTTTAGCTGATATTAATTAGCATTGTTTCTATATATTGGAAAGTTATATATTTCCTGGAAGCTTATATATTTAAATTTTTATTACAAAAGATTTGTTGTTAAAATGTAGAAATACAGAGGAGATAAAAAACAGTAATTACAACTAGCAATTTGAACATCTAGGAATAAGTACTATTAATATTTTCATGTATATCCCTCTGAAAGTATATTTTCCACTAGTATTTGGGTATTTCATGGAGCACTAGGCATGGCTCTGCTAATACAGTATTCCCTCCTTATCTGCAGTTTCAATTTTTGCAGTTTTTGAGAGAGAGAGAGAGAGACCATATTCACATAATTTTTATTACAGTATATTGTTATAATTGTTCTATTTTATTATTGGTTATTGTTATTAATCTCTTACTGTGCCTAATTTATAAATTAAATTTTACCGTAGGTATGTATGTATAGGAAAAAAGTATATACAAAGTTTGCTACTACCTGTGCTTTCAGGCATCCACTGGGGATCTTGGAATGTATCCCTCTTAAACGAGGGGGAACTGACATAGATACAATTATCCTGGGTCTATAATTAATACACTTTATTCTACTGGTGATGGGAAGTGAATCAGGCAGGTCACCAGTCACTCTGACATGCTCATTTTAGTTACTGATTTTGGCATGTTAGTAAAAATTTGGAAATAAACAGGTTTTTCAGTAAATACCAGTGAAAAAATTACTTAAAGAGTATAATAATAGGCAGTAGACATCTTCATAATGCTTTTTGTGTTTTTCTTTAAAAAACTCTATACTCAATATACTATTCATTTAGTGCAGATTGTGTGCAAAGAATTCTTTTGTGGGATGGGGACATGGTTCCCTGATCTCATGGAGGGAACATAATAACGTATTTTCTAATTTTGACATTCAGCAAGCATAAGTTTTACTGTACCATGCTGTGGCATAAGTCATATTTTGGAAATGATTTAATGAATATATAGATTTGGTTCATTTTGGAAGACTCTGGCCTGCGTCTGGGCAACAACCACCCATGGAATCGCTACAATAAGCTTACTCTTTTGAAGAGTACAGTAAAATGGAATTCAAGTCCTAGGATATCAACTTTTCACTAGCAGAGTCCACACACTATAGTAAAATGCAGATGCACCATCTGTAAAAAGAGTTGTAGAAGGAGACATGTTTTGGAATTTTATAGGCCTGGGTTTAAAACCAGACTCCGTCATATACTCACCCTGTGTGAATGTGGGGCATATTATTTAGTTCTTTGTGCCTCATTTTTTTCATTGATATGACAGTAATAATACCGGTCTTGTAGGATTTTTCATGATAATCACATGAGATGATGTATATTATGAAGCTTGCATGCAGTTTGTGGTTATGGCTGCTACTGTTTTCACGAAGCAGGAGGGCCTCTGGGGGCCCTCGACACATGATAAAACAGTACAGAAGCTTTTGTTACTGTCTTGGTTCTAATGGCACTAACAACTTCTTCAAAGTTTGGAGTGAGAGGCATGTTGTTTTGTGAGGCCAGGTGACTTCAATCTAACCAGGGGTACTGGGGGGATGGATGGGGTCATGTTCCCCCTAATGTGAACAACAATGGGAGGCATGGATGAAGTCTAAAAATGGCTTAGTTTTAGTATCAGTGTGATTTTAGCTGCAATACTTGCTTTGGATAACTGTTGGAAAAGAACGAACATCTTAAATCTTTTCAACTCCTCTTTGCCTCGTGATACCTAATAACTATTTCTTGTTTATCACTTTATTGACTGAATTAGTTCATTTGCTTACCTCTCTCTACCAATGCTCTATCCCGCATAGTACTGCAGGCTGGCACTACTATAGAGCCCAAAAAGCAGCTCTTTTCTTTTCTTTTTTTTTTTTTAAATACAGGTTTCATAAAAGAGAAGTCTACAGCTTAAATAACTCAATTTTAAATTTAGAAAAGAAAGAATGTGTACTAGAGAATTAGCAGTGGAAAATCCTTTTCTTTTCTTCTGCTGATTTGATTCTACTAAACCTTAGTTTCCCCATCTCTAAGACAAGAATATTTTCCCACCTTGTTATCTCTGAGGAATGTGGAGAATTTGAATGGTGAAAGGTTTGATCTTAGTAGAGAGAAAAGAATAAATTGCTCACTTAATAAATTGCCAGGCCACTTGGGTACTATTTAGCAGATTACCTTTTCCAGAGTGCTAAATGATAGTAAATGGTAAGTGGCAGTAACTGGAAGAGTTAATGCAGCTTTGATCTCTTGAACTGAGGCTCTGTAGTTTCCTTAGAATGAGATGGAATTATTTCTTCCCTTTTATCTAAGGCCCAGTAAACCCTCAAAAAAGGAAGACATTATTACTTTTTTCCATCTCCCATGCCTATTAGAATAAAAGGGACTTTATAACCCTACACATACATACATACACAGTAAAAGTGGCCATTATGAACTCTGTAAAAAATTCTTTAAAAAGTGCCATTTATTGTTCCATTAATTAAAAATACTTACTGAGTACTGACTATGTGCAAGGGTTTGTTCTGGATGCCAGGAGGAGGCCTGTAAGTAAGGTGGCCCCTGCCCTTTAGGTGCTGCCAATGAGGAGAAAATGACCAGTTTGTATCCTCATGACCATGGCTGGTAACAGAGATGACAGAACATATGGGCCACAGGAAAGAACTAGAACCTGGGACAGATAAATCTCAAATTGAGATTCTTCTCCAGTCAGGAGCTAGTTGTGGTCAGAAACAACATAAAAAAATTGTTTACCTGGTGGAAAGCTTGTAACAGTGTTCTCTTGTGTGGTGGGCTGTTCCTGGTAAGTACCAGGCCCAGGGCAAGCCCTGCTCTGTGCACTACTGCAAGGATGTATTAACTATTAGCTCTGACAGTTACGTGATTAGTGCTATGCTGGATTTCCTGGCATAGTCAAGTGTCAGATTCAGTCTGGGAGAAAAGGATGTGTTTCCTAGAGAAAGGCCTGGAAATCTACCAGTGTTCCTAAAAAGACTTTTCTATGGGCTCTGTTAAAGAGTCTCAAGTCAAAGTCATTAAATATCAGGGACTGGCAGGGCAGACAGGTCAACGGGGAAGGGAATGCTCCGATTCCAGTTGAATTCTGGTAGATAGCCCAACTGACTCTGACCTGCTTTCAGAAGGTATGGGGTACTCTGACTGGCAAACACTGTCTTCTTAATTTGAAAAGTAATTATGCACGTGGTTCAAAAAATGGAAACCCCCATAGTACACGTACAAATACATGCATGTTTAAAAAATCTAAAACCCAGTTCCACTACTCAGAGGTAACTGCTTTTAACATTTGGTATATTTTTCTTTATTTTCTAAATTGGAATCATATTGTATTTTTTAATTTTACAGCCTGCTTTTATTCACTTAGTAGCATATTGAACACATTTTCCCATGTAATTAAACATTCTTTGAAAAGATTATTTTAAATTACTGCCCAATTCCCCTCTTATTGGACATTAAGATTGTTTCCTATTTTTTTCCTACATAAATAAGTCTTCAATGAATATTTTTATTTGTAAGGGCCTTTGCCTATTATTTCCTTAGATTCTTAGAAATGACATTACTTGTTCAAAGGGTATAATTTTTTCAAGGCTTTTGAAATATTTTGCCAAATTGTTTTCTGAAAGATTTTAGCATTTTGTACTCCCACCAACTACAGCCCTTTAAAAGAACTATTTGATGATTGACATTGAGCTTAAATGACCTGGGCCCAGAAAAAAAATCACACAATTCACTATACCCTTGGGTTTTTTTGGTTTTTAGTAGAGACAGAACTCTTTTTCTTTTCAGAATGAGTTGGACTTTACAAAGTTGTGTAAAGGAGAGCTTAAAAGTACAGACAACTATACATTTTGTACTTCTACTGCCAGTTGGTTAGGATTGATAGAAACATAAAATTTTACACACATGCACATACACATGCACATATACAGGCAGAAAAAAATTTATATCTAAAAATACATTTTGTTGTGTTTTTGTAAATTCAAGAATAAGATAAAAACACATTCTGTACACCCACACTCTCTACTCATTTATATATTTGCTGATATATGTGAAAAATTGGTGTAAAGTATTAGTGTGATTATAGATACATCACACCAATATCATGCACCAGTATATCCAATATTATACAGCAATATTATCACACCATATGTAATATTTTGTATCTGATCTCAACTCAATATCTTGAGCATGTTTTTCTGATGTCAATAAATTTTCATTGAACTAATTTTTAATGACTTCATGGTATGCTGTTTGAGGTTATGCCAAAATTTACCCAAATTACCCCCATTGTTGAACATTTAAGCTATTCTCAATTTTAGGCTATTACAAACACCTCTGTAGATAATCATTCCACATATCTTTAATTATTTTATTAAATTCCCAGAAATGTAATTTCTGGATCAAAAAGCATGCATGATTTTAATGTATTTGAAAACTATTGAAAGACAACCAGAAACAATCAGAAAGTTGTTCCAAAATATCTTTTCATGAGCAATGATAACGTGTAATATGTAATTTAAAAATGTATTTATTGTTCATCTTTTTATAGCTTGTCATCTTAGTTTTCTATTGCTGCTGTAATAAATTTCTACAAATTCAGGGGCTTAAAACAACACACATTTATTATCTTATAGTTTTTTAGGTCAAAGTTTCATGTGGGTCTCACTGGGTTAAAATCAAGGTTCTAGTAGGATCCATTTCCTTACCTTTTCCAGCTGCTAGAGACCACCTGCATTCCTTGGCTCATGCCTCCCTTCCATCCTCAAAATTTGCAAAGGCAAGTCAAGTTCTTCTCAGGTCACCTTGCTCTGACCTCTTCTATCTCCCTCTTCCACTTTAATGACCCTTGTGATTACATTGGGTCCACCTGGATAAGCCAGGATGATCTCCCCAGGTCAAAGTGTATAATTTAATCACATCTGCAACATTCCTTTTGCCATGTAAGGTAACATTTTTCCAGTCTGGGGAATTAGGATGTGGACATTTTCAGGAATCATTATTCTGCTTACCACATTGTCCTTGCTATTCTCATTGCTCATATCTCTGTGTTTTTTAGTACAATCAAAATTCAATTTCTTTTTCCTTATTGCTTCCAATGTGGCTCCAAATCCAGACATTTGGCTTCAGACATTAGTATTTATTAATTCAGGTCTCAACCCTTAATGTGGTTCTACCTGGATCATTTACTAAGCAGCATAGTATTTTAAGATGACAAAGATCATTATTTTATTTGTTCCTCAACTTTCAAGCTTCTTCCCTCCAAGGGTACATTTTTCATTTCAAAGCCATAGGAACTGGTGTCACTTTCTCTCTGTACTGATAACACAGGATTAAAATTGTTGCACCAAATAGTCTTCTATTTTTCCCCCTCCTCCTAATTTATCACAAGCAGATATTCTACCAGAAGTTGGGAAAAAAGATTTCCAGCTGATGGGCAGCACCTCTACCTTGTGGAAGATTCATTGCCCTGCACATTTTGAATCTGCTGACAAGAAACTTGCTGCAGAAGTAATCAGAGCCTTCGCAAGATTGATTTTTGTTCCCTGCTGGCATGTGGCATAGAGGGTGGAAAGGCTCTCATCTCTCAAACTAATCTTAACTATTTAGAAGCCATTATTGCAGGATTACAAATCATCAGAATACCCCCTTTTCCCCAACAACATTATTTATTAGCAAGACCTTCAAATTAGTCTTGTGTCTTGGCTTTCCACTATTCTTAGAATCAACCCTGACATAAGTTTTGCCTAAAAAGCTTTACAGTTAGCACCATAACTTTAATTGCACAAACGTTAAGCCAAATTCCATTTCCAGTTCCCATTTTAAAAATAATTCAAACCAAAATGCAAATTGATTCTTGTCTTCAGTTTGTAAGAAATGCTTAAAGTCAACTTGTCACAAAGAAGAAATTGAATCTATTACCTGTACTCTTCCAGGAAGGAAGATGTACGGAAAGGAGAATAGCGAGATTTATCTGATGTTTGGCTGATATATGGGTATATAAAATCTTAAGTAATACTGATAATGTCACACAATATTGCAACATATATTTTCAGTTGAACATTATAAGACAATAAGGCATAAATGGAAATTAAAAGGAAAAGTCTGAATGGTTGTCAAGGAACACTTTTTCATTCAGAGAATCATAAACATATGGAATGGTGTGTCAGGCAAAGTTTCTGCGATGAGAATATTAGAGTAATTACAAAATGGATTTATATTCTGAGGATTGAAGTGCACACAATGGGAAAGAACTTTAAGTCAAACGATTTTTAACCACCCCCCAAAGGAACCTCATGAAAATGTATTTCACAGGTATTATCCGAAACTGTGAAGCATCAGAAAGATGAAAGTGTTTAATGCTTTAAAAAATAGCTATTTCAATGAAAAGAAGGTAAGAAAAAAGAATTAAGGAGAGATAATACAAAGACTGGAAGGGGAAAAACCACGCAGGTGAGAGGGAACACTTAATGAAAAACTATTTAAACGAAATGGATTTATTAATTCAATTTTACAAGTTCTGATTAAAGGCTGAAAACCTGGTCAAAGTCATCTTAAGGACTTTTTGAGACTCAGTGGATGACATTTTTAACATAGTTACCCTATTTGCTCCGTAAGTCTTGACAAAAAATTCTTAATCTTTACACCTGGATCCAGTGTATCTTGTAACCCTCATTACTTACCTCCTTCTTACTCAGAACAAATATTGCTATGATCATACCAAAACACTAGTCTTTAATAAATATAGCATATGCTGCTCTCCCTGACTGGGATATTTTCCCCCTTGTCTCCAATTATTAAATTTCTACTGGTTCCAAGAATCACACTCTCTCAAAACCTTTTCCAATCAGTCCTCTTTGCCACTTAATAAAGTTAGTTGTTTGCATCTCTGGGCTTCCTTTCAGAAGTTTGTATTTTCCTCCATTAAGCACCTATCTCATATTTGCATGGGCAGCATATTTGTCTATCTATATCCCTCACTAATCTAGATCAGGGACTAAGTCTAATTTGGAAGGAATCATGGGCACCTAGCCTGGTCCTTAATACCTGTTAGTTAAATGAATGATTTAATAAATGAGTATCTAAATATTTGGGGAAAAAAACCCACTCTGCGATGCCAGAATGGTACCAGAATTTATAGACAAGTAGGTATAACTTCTAAATCATTCATATTTTTTTGTAGTGGAATTATATTATACTAAATATTTGTTGAAATAATTGATTTATTGTCAAGAGTCTTGAAACATTTTCACTATTATGACTTTTTAAAAAATGTAATGTTTAGTACATTAATGTGATGTAATTGAAGAAAAAATTTACAAATATTTGTGAAATTCATTTGCAAACATCAAAAATAGAAGGATCAGTATGGTATAGATAATAATAACTTTTGTCATATAAGTCTAATCTCTTACAAAGGAAGATAGGGCTGAAAGAAAAAGGGAAATGATAGATCTAATCTATATTAAACTTTTAAAATTCTGTTAGATGATCAATACTTATGTCACACATGGCAATAATATTCATCAGGGGGTGGGCAGGCAGGAGGAGGGTGGAGGGGATGGGAAAACACTCACTGAATGGGTGCGGGGAGCACAGTTTGGGGGATGTCCACGATTGTAGCTCTGACATGGGTGGTGCGTGGGCAATATATATAAACAAAATGTTGTATCCCTATAATATTCTGAAATAAAAAATAAATAAAATTCTGTTTGACATTGTATACATTAGTAAGCATGGAAACATGAGATTTACTAAACTAGACAGAAGATTGGGGAAGGATTGAAATGAGAGCCTGTAGGGCTGCCTGAATTTACTGTCTCCAACCTGGGGATGGTACTGTCTCAGAAATATGCTCAGACTCCAACATGATCTTCTCCAAATGAAAAAGTTATAACTGACAAGCAGAAAGAAATTTAGTTAGGATAAGAGAAGCTCAGTGCTCTTGGTGTGAGAGAAGCCAGAAAAGGACTTTTTTAAATAAGGAGGAAGAGAAGAATATTCTCCTCCCTTGAAAGATGCTTCCTAGAGGTTGCACATATGACTCCCTCTGGTATTCCATCGGCCAGAACTCAGTCTCATTAAATTAAAGCTAATCTATTACACTAAAACTAATTGTAAGACAAGCTGAAAAATTTGGTATTTATTTTGAGTAGTGGTATGCCTCATAAATTAAATATCCTCCTACTTTGATTAGAGAGAACTGATACTCTAAAACAGGTGGCAGTAAACAAATACATACAAATAGTGGAAATAACCCAAATGCTCATTAATAGCTGAATGGATAAACAAACTGTACACATATAATGGAATATTACTCAGCCATATAAAGAAATAAAGTACTGATGCCAATGTGGATGAATATTGATTATGTAAGTGAAAGAAGATAAACACGAAGGTCACATTTTGTATGACTCCATTTATGTGTATTATCCAGAATAGGTAAATACATAGAGACAGAAAGCAGATTGTTAGTTGCCAGGAGCAGGGTGGGTAGCAACTGTTTAATGGCTAGGAGGGTTTCCTTTTAGGATGATGAAATGTTTTATAGCTGGATAGAGGTTGCGGTTGCACAACCCTGTGAAAGTACTAAACACCACTGAATTATTCATTTTAAAATGATTAATTTTATGTTATGTGAATTTCACTACGAAAGAAACCAAACCCAAACCAAAACAAACCAGACAACAGGCTTGAATAATCAGGATGGGTTGATGGTGCTGAATGTTAAGGAGAATGAGGAAGACTCAGATGTATTCACCAATTTGGTAAGGAGGAAGCCTATTACTACTCTAGGGAAAAGGCTGGCTCTTTCTTCAACCTCTGAGTATTGTCAAACCTCTTCTATTTCTGTGTTTCTTGAAAGGACAGCTAACCCGATTACTTTTACTTTCTCAATTTCCACTGTGGTAGCTTTGTAATGTGTCAACATGGCAGGGTTGAACCACATTTCCCAGAATTCCCTTCCCTGTATGTTTCAAGTTCAGGTAGAAGGCCACAAGATAGCATCTGGTGTGAGGCTTGGAGTGAAGCCTCACACTAGGAAGTGAAGTGATGCAGTGGCCACTTTTGTAGCCCACACATACTTGTCGTTTATCTGTTGGCTCCAACTTCCCGGGATCCTCCTTCAGCTTCTCTGAATCAGCCAGATGTGTGTGTGTTTAATCCTTTGACGAAGGGCCCGGTTTCTGCAGGAAACTCATGCCATCAAAATCAGAGGCCATGAGGACTGACATGGGTTTCAGTCTGTCCTTGTAAGCTCCAACTTGTGCTTGTGGATTCTTGCTTCTCTTTGCTTTCCCCACTTCAAATCCATTTCCCTTCCCTGTGTCTTGCTCTGTGGTCTTCAAACTTCAGCGTCAGACTCGAGGACAATAGTCCTCGGAGACTACTTAGCCAGATCTTTTAATTGCATAAGGTCAAATCCCTGTAATAAATCTATCAATCAATCTATATTCTAGCCATTCTATGTTTCTGATTGAACCTTGACTGATATACTACCCATTACTCACTTTCTGATGTTGGACTCTCACCTTCTTCACAGAACTTCTTCTCACTTAATGTTTTATTTTCAATTAATTAGAATTGCGACCTGTACCTTGGCCATGGCAGAAACGGATGTTTATTTGATTGTTGAATGGTCAAAATAAGGCCAGAAAGAGAACCTACTATAGTTGAAAAAAATGCCATAATACATGATCCAGCAATTTTACTCCTGGGTATATATCCAACAGAAATTCATACATATACTCACAAAAAGTACATAGATGTTCATCATAATTTTATTCATAATAGGCAAAAATGAAAACTACTCAAATGTCCATCAACAGTAAAATGAATAAGAACATTGTGGTATATTCACATAATAGAATCCTATACGACACTGGGAATGAAAATTTACAACATGTAACAATATGGAAGAATCTTAAAAAAAATGTTGACTACAAGAAACCAGACACCAAACAATACACATTATATACTGCATTTATATAAAGTGCAGGCAAGACAGATTTACAAATTAGATGGGGGCCTTTGACTGGGGTTCTAGTAATGTCTGGTGAGCTGGGTATTGCTTGCACAGGTATGTTCAGTTTGTGAAGATTCATTGAGCTGTACAGCTTATGATATGTGCACTTTTCTGAATGTAAGTTATTCTCCAAAATATTAAAAAGATTAGACCAAAGATTCATATATCAAAATGGAATTAAGTGAATGACAAATTGATATTCTCCCATTATGTATAGGTGTTCTATGAGACTTACTCAGAAATTTTTAAATTAACCTTTCTTTTCTCAGAGTTGTACCACTTAAAAATCAACCATTAGTGTTTTAATTAAATGGATAATACTTCTTTATTTTCCATCAACAAACAATTTCTATTTATTCTGTTTGAGTTCTGACATTGAAGACTAGATAATATTGTCATTTGCCAGATTTAGAACTTAAATCATATGTATACATCTCATTTTTCTGGATGATAGGAGGGTAAAAAAAACAGAATATGCAAAGCTGTTCCATAGAATAAAGGCAGTGAACTTTAACTTTAAATAAGTATCATAGATGTTAAAGTAATGTAAATATTGGATATTCAATATTTTCACAGCATATGAAGACATTTTGCCATATGAGGCATATGTTTACTAATTCTATTATAGAATTTTGTAATCAATCATAAATACTTGCATTCATTTTGATAAAGGAATTAATAATATATGAACACCATTATTCAGACCCATCAACAATTTGGTTCACAGACTGAGCAGCACTGTATTAGGAGTCTTGAATTTTGGGAAAAACACAACTAACCTAATCACTCTCACACTCAATTTCCTCAACTGTAAAACTGATATTTTCTTCCCTACCTTTATCATAGCATTGCTGTGAGGATTAACAAAAATTATGTATCGAAAACACTTTAAAATCGTAAAATACTAAGAAAATATAACAAATTTCATGTGTTTTTTTTTTTTTAGTATTGCTGATGGGTTTGGTAGAGTTATACATGTCTTTCCTCTTGGGATTTTTGATGATACCTGGTTAAAATGAAATCTACCACCTAACTGACCCACATGAGTACTGACTGACTAACTTCATTTTCATTAGACATATCCTCAAACTAGTCCCATTGACTATTAATGTTTTACTCTGGCTTGAAACTCAAAGATTGCTCTTGCTAACATATTTTGGCGAATGCATTTAGAACACAAGCATTTATTTCTTCCCATTTAAGTACATAAAATAAAAGCATTCAATGGTCAATAACAAAAGTAGTTTGCCATGAAATTTGATATCTCCAAACAACAAAAAAAGCACTTTTAGAATTTAAAAATTACTATTTGCAATTATAAAAATGTAATTTAAAAATTATTTAAATAAAACTTTTTTTGAATACTATCATGCCATATAGTTTTAAGAACTATAACATATACGAAGTTTGTATTCTAGTATTAAAACAAGATATGTACATATACAACCAAAAAACTAAGCAGTAAAGATTAAATGCCACGTAAGTGCTAGAAAAAGTTCTCTGTAATTTCAGAGGAGGGAAGTATCACTCCTATTGGTGACAATGAAGAAAGACTTCATGGAGGAAGTAAGTAAACAATCTGGGACAGTCGAATATCACACTGAGCATGTTCTAAGATTTTCTTCTTCCACACCAATAGACCCAAATGGCAGAAGAAAGAAATAAATACATATATCTATTTGTAAAAATATAAAGTAATAAAAGGAAATCTTTAGGAGCTTGTGATGGTTAATATCAGGTGTCAACTTGACTGGATTAAGGGATGCCTAAATGGCTGGTGTTGCATTGTCGCTGCGGGTGTTTGTGAGGCTGTTTCCAGAGGAGATTGACAGGACTCTGTGGACTGAGCGAGGAAGACCCGCCCCCAATGTGGGTGGCTGCCATCCAATTGGCTGAGGGCCAGGCTAGGATAAAGCAGGTGGAAGGAGGATATTTAGCTTGCTCGTGCTTCTTCTCTCTGTTTCCCAGTGCAGAACTCCTTTTCTTCTCCAGCCCTTGGACATCAGACTCCAGGTTCTTTAGCTTTCAGACTCTGGGACTTGGACCAGTGGCCTCCCCCGGGCTCTGAGGCCTTTGGCCTCTGACTGGGGTCTGCACTGTTGGCTTCCCTGGTTCTGAGGCTTTCGGACTCTGTCTGAGCCACCCTACCGACTTCTCTGGGAGCCATGCTACTGGCGTCTCTGATTCTCCAGCTTGCCGAAGACCTTTTGTGGGAGTTCACCTTTGTGATCATGTGAGCCAATTTCTCTTAATAAATCCTTTTTCATATATATCCTATTGGTTCTGTCCCTCTGGAGAACCCTGATACACACATACACACACATATATAACCAAATAACACCAAAAAAAATATAGTCATTAAAAGTTAAAGATTAATAAATGTTTTTCTTACTAGTAAATGTAGCAACCGAGGAGAGAATTAGTTTGTTGGAAGATGGAACTAATGATATCTCCCAGAGCAAAGCACAAAAATATAAAAAGATGGAAAAAATGAACGATAAGTTCTGAGACATGGAAAACAGAATGAGAAGCTCCAATGTACATCTAATAGTAGTTCCAGGAAAAAAAAAATAGTTATGAAAAGGAAATAGAAAAAATAATTGGCTGAGAATTTTCAAAAAATGAAGAAAAGCCTAACTCTTCAAAAAGGCACTAAATGTAGAAAAAGATAAGGTTTTAAAAAGTCCATACCTATACACATTGTAGGGAAATTACAGGCCTCAAGCATACAGAGGGAACTAAAAGCAACTGGAGGAGACCAACTTACCAACAGAGAATCTACAATTAGATTGACATCAAGTTCCTTATCAGGAAAAAATAGACGTCAGAAAACAATGGGGTGATATACTTAGGCTACCAATGGGAAATATTTGGGAATTTAGAACTGTATACCAGAAAAACCATCATTTGATAGTAAGAACAAAATAAAACATTTTCAGAAACCCAAAGACTTAGAAATTTTATTAAGCACAGATTTGTGCTTAAAGAACTAATAAAGGTTATACTTTGGCAAAAAGAAAAATGAACTCAGAAAAAAGCAGGATGTAAGGAGTCACAGTGAGCTAACTTTGAGGGCCCCAAGCCCCCGGGCGACTGCGGGGTATTGGTTCCTGACTGTGGCCAGGTAGGAACCAGGCCGCACATCACTGCCCGAGCTTCGCCTCCGCCCCTCCCCCCACAAATTGTCTTCCGTGAAACCTGTCCCTGGTGCCAAAAAGGTTGGGGACCTCTGAAAGAAATCAGCACCACATTTACACAGAATTTATGTTTAAAAAAGCAAGCTGAGACTAAACTATAAAGCAAAAATAACGTAGGAGTTTGGAGGGAGAAGTTTAGAGGAAAGTCAAATTAAGCTAAAAGCTTGTCATATTTAGAAAAAGGAAAGAAATACAGATTGTTAATACTGTTAGAACCATAAATTTAAGTATGTATTAAAATTTGACAGTAACAACTAAAAGGATAGATGGAGAATATATAACTTTTAAGTAAGTTGGGGGGAATCATTTAAAACAATATTCAAAGAAAACAAAGAGAAAGCTTAGGGCATAGAAAATACCAAATAATCAGTAAAAACAATTTCAATAAATGTAAATAGGTTAAACTCACCAATTAAAAGAGACTAGCTTATTCAGAAACAAAATAAAATAAACCAAATGAACCAAGTAACATCCAGTTATAATTCTGAAAATTATAAGGTAATACTATAGACACTATAAAATAAATTTAAAAGCCAAATAAAAATGAGTAATTTTCTAAAAACATATAAATGTTCATAGCTTAGAAAGAAATAGAAAATGGACTAGATTGGTTGGTAGTTCTACATGATTTTATAGTGATTTTAGTTTGGATGACTGATTTGTCTGGGGCACTTCTGGTTTGCCATTGTAGACCTTGTTTTGTTTATTGTTCCAACATTATTATTAAAAGTACCCCCTTTTGTTTTCACAATGTCTTAGTTTGGATGATAAATTATATTATTACCCTAGTTATATAAAATTTAGTTGGGACACATAATCCTTATGTTGTTCAATCTGTTCCAAATGATAGAAAAAGTACAACTTATTTCATGAGGCTAGTATAAACTATTATAACCCTAATGCCAAAATGGAGCAAGGAGTGACTTGCGCAGTAAGTTTGAAAGTGAATTTTAGGGTTACAGTAGTTCTGAAGTTATAGAACCATGTGTTACTGGTGACAGAATTGATTAAAAGGTCTATGGCGATTTTTATACCGGAAAAATGGCGGTGTGATAGGGTCCGCCCACCGTACCGCTCCCAGGAAAGGAGGTGAAGAACGCCAGCGGCTGCCTGCGAACACGGACCGCTCACTCCAAAAACAGCATTGCGAATGACAGAGAAACAACGCCGAACGCCCAGCCCAAGAAAACAGGTACAAAATTTTCACGAAGATCGGAGGGCGCACGGAGCACAATAGAGCCCAGAGCGCGGGAAGGACGCACTCGCCAGGTCGGCGCAGCGCGACCTGCCCCCCAAGCGGTTACGCGCCTCCCCATACACACAGTCAGGGACAAGCCCAGAGTTGGGGCAGAGTGGTTGCTAGGGACGGCGAGCCCTGTGGAGAGGAGGAAGTAGCCAGAGCCAGACACAACTCGCAGCTGCAATATACAGAGGCTGCCGAGGGCTGGGGAGGAACTGGGCGGGGACCGAGATTCAGCTTCCCGGGACAGTGCACGGGAACCCGCAGGCCGGCACTGCGCCACTAGCAGTCAGCGGGACTGGGCCCAGGAGTTTATCGGAGAGCGGGACGCGCCCTTAGAGGTTGCTAACAACTACCGGCGGAGAAAAACTGCGCTCCCGGCGCGGTCGGAGCCCAGCTGTGCGCCAGGCTGGCGGCGGCCGCCATCTTTACAGCCGCCCGCGCGGAGCCGTGAGCCGCGTCTCTAGCTCCGCCCCACCCCGGCCCAGGGCTCTTCTGCTGGGGCGAGACAGGCTTTGCCTGTGGTGGCCAGGGACAGCGGCATCCGTGGGTTCCAGGTGGGACGAGATCCCGGAACTGTAGAGGTGGGACCTTTGAGTATTGGAAACAGTTTGCAGCTCGTCCATCTGGTTCTGCTACCCCGGCTCTGGCCTCCGACAACTCCGCTCCGTGCCGGTCCTAGTGCCCGCCCCTCAGGTCCCAGCCCTCCTGTACCCCAGAGATCGCTCATTTTGAAGGTTGCTGGCCATAGTGACTCATTTGGTATAACTGCTGGTTCCCATGACAATCAAATACCTCAAGAGCCACAGGCTGAACCAGAGCAGCTCCCCATAATCCTGCCCACTTCAATAGGGAATTTCGCGCCACCCAAGAGTGCTTCCAGCAGCCACTACTCCCCCCTCCCCGTGGGAACATCCCCCCGGTGGAGACTGCTGGGGATAGAGACGGCCACCTGCCTCGCCTTGAGGTCTAGTGGTGGAAAAGGGGTGCACAATTGGAGATCCCCCTATCAACCAGTTTCACGCGGAGACACACATCAGAAGGGCAGCCACACGTGGCTAGATGAGCAACCTCTGAGCTGTGTAGAATTTTCCCAACTCAGCTCTCACACTGCAGCCAAAGGAAATTGTGTTTCTACCAGAACCTCAGGAAGAGCAGGGTCAAAGTAACCCCTAGGAGCTACAAGACCCCTCCCAAAGCACAGGGCTTTCGCATACCCCAACTGGGGAATCAGAGTCTGCTACGGACATAACAGAATACCTAGCTAATAGGGAGCGGAGGACTCATATTCTCAAGTACAATCCATTAGCTCAGAGCCCAAGCTGGGAGGTCATTCTCACCACACCCCACTGGGAAGAGGAGAAGACCACAGGTCAGAGTTAACTCAAGATCCAACAAACTTGCTAAAATACACCTAAGGCAATACAGGCCACTACTTCTCTCCCTGGCGTTGCCAAGGAAAATAATTGTGGGCCTGGTGACAGGGCCATAAACTAGCTCTAACACCCCCAGCTCTCGACCAAGAGGCCAGATGAGAAAAAACCAGCGAAAGAACTCAGGGAACATGAAAAATCAGAGTGAAAAGTCACCCCCAAAAGAAATTATCAGTTCCTCAGCAATGGATACCAACCCAAATGAAATGGGTAGAATGACAGAAGAGAAATTTAGTTTATGGATTATAAGAAAGCGCAATGAAATTCAAGAGAAAATTGAATCCCAGCACAAAGAAACCACAAGAAAAATGCAAGAAATGAATGAAAAATTCTCCAAAGAAATAGAAATATTACAGAAAAATCAAATAGAAATCCTAGAAATGAAAGAAGCATTCAAGGATCTACAAAACACAGTGGAAAGCCTTAAGAATAGGCTGGACCATGCAGAGGAAAGAATTTCAGAGCTAGAAGACAGCTCCTATGCGCTAAATAAATCAGCTGAAGAGAAAGAACACAAAAACAAGAGACAGGAAAAAAGCATACAAGAAATGTGGGATTATGTAAAGAGGCCAAACATAAGGATAATAGGTATCCCTGAGGGAGAGGAAGAAAATTTGCATGGGCTGGAAAATTTATTTGAAGGAATAATAGAGGAAAATTTCCATGGCTTAGCCAGAAATCTCGACATCCAAGTACAAGAAGCACACAGGACTCCTGGGAGAGTCAACGTGAAAAGGCATTCACCACGCCACATAATTATTAGACTGACCAAAGTAAACACACAAGAGGCACTCCTCAGAGCTGTAAGACAAAAAAAGGAGGTAACCTACAAAGGGAAACCCATCAGATTAACTGCAGATTTCTCAACTGAAACCTTACAAGCCAGAAGGGAATGGGAGACATCATCAATCTCCTAAAACAAAACAAAGGTCAACCCAGAATTCTGTATCCTGCCAAACTAAGCTTCTTATATGAGGGAGAAATAAAGACCTTTCCAGATAAGCAATCACTGATAGAATTTGCGAAATCCAGACCGGCCATGCAAGAAATGCTTAGACCTGCATTATACACTAACCAGCGCAACAGACACCCACCTATGTAAAATTATGCAAAGGCTAAAACCCCAGAAACCAGATTCCACAATGACACAAGAGGTAAAACAAAAGATACCACCCAACAGAATAATCAGAAATTTACCCCAAATATCAATTCTCTCAGTAAATGTAAATGGCTTGAACTGCCCATTGAAGAGACATAGGCTGGCTGAATGGATTAAAAAATACAAACCAAGTATCTGTTGTCTTCAGGAAACACACCTCACACAGAAAGACACATTCAGACTCAAGGTGAAAGGATGGAATACAATTTTTCAGGCTAATGGAAACCAAAAGAAATCTGGAGTAGCCATCCTCATTTCAGATGACATCAACTTTAAAGCAATAAAAGTAAAGAAGGACAAAAATGGACACTATATAGTGGTGAAGGGAAAAATTTCACAAGAGGATTTAACAATCCTAAACATTTATGCACCCAACACAGGAGCACCCAGGTACATAAAGCAAATGCTGCTAGATCTAGACAACATAATAAGCAGGAATGCCATAATTGCAGGGACTACAACACCCCACTGACGGAACTGGACAGATCCTCCAAACAAAAATTAAATAGAGAAATAAAAGACCTAAACAGGACTCTAGAACATTTGGGCCTAACAGATATCTACAGAACACTCCACCCAAATAACACTGAATATACATTCTTCTCATCAGCTCATGGAACTTTCTCTAAAATTGACCACATCCTAGGCCACAAAACAGATCTAAGCAAATTCAAAAAAATAGAAATCATACCATGTATCTTTTCAGACCACAGCGGAATAAAATTAGATATCAATTCCAACAGAAACTCACATCTTCCTCCAAAAACTTGGAAACTAAACAATCTACTGATGAATGAGTATTGGGTCAAAGAGGAGATTCAAAATGAAATCAAAAGATTCTTCGAACTAAACGATAATGGGGACACAAGTTATCAAAATATGTGGGATACAGCAAAAGCAGTCTTGAGAGGAAAACTTATCGCCCTAAATTCCCACATCCAAAAGACAGAAAAGTCACAAATCAGTAAACTAACGAATCATCTTAAGGAAATGGAAAAGGAAGAGCAAAGCAATCCTAAAACCAGCAGAAGAAAAGAAATAACCAAAATTAGAGCAGAATTAAATGAAATCGAGAACAAAAGAACAATACAGAAGATCAATGAAACGAAAAGCTGGTTCTTTGAAAAGATAAACAAAATAGACAGGCCACTTGCCAGGTTGACCAGAAGCAGAAAGGAAAGGACTCTAATAAGGTCAATTAGAAATGAAAAAGGAGAAGTCACAACTGATACCATGGAAATACAAAACATCATCTTTGAATACTACAAAAATCTCTATGCCCACAAACACGAAAACGTGGAGGAAATGGACAAATTCTTAGAAACACACTACCTCCCTAGGCTCAACCAGGAAGAAACTGAATTCCTAAACAGACCAATATCAGCACCGAAATTGAAGCAGTAATTAAAAATCTACCCACAAAAAAAAGTCCCGGACCAGATGGGTTCACACCTGAATTCTACCAAGCCTACAAAGAAGAACTGGTGCCTATACTGCAGAAATTATTTGAAAATATCCAGAAGGATGGAATCCTCCCAAACTCATTCTACGAAGCCAATATCACCTTGATACCAAAGCCAGGAAAGGACACAACAAAAAAGAAAACTACAGACCAATATCCCTTATGAATATAGATGCAAAAATTCTCAATAAAATCCTTGCAAACCGAATTCAAATGTACATCAAAAAATAATCCATCATGATCAGGTGGGCTTCATTCCCGAGATGCAGGGATGGTTCAACGTACGCAAATCTATAAATGTAATTCACCATATAAATAAAAGCAAGAACAAAGATTATATGATCCTTTCAATAGATGCAGAAAAGGCTTTTGACAAAATCCAACACCCTTTTATGATAAGAACTCTTAACAATATAGGCATAGATGGCTCATTCCTAGAAACTATTAAAGCCATATACGATAACCCACAGCCAATATCATACTGAATGGGGAAAATTGAAGGCATTCCCCTTAAAACTGGCACCAGACAAGGGTGTCCACTATCTCCACTTCTTTTCAACATAGTGCTGGAAGTCCTGGCCACAGCAATTAGACAAGACAGAGGAATCAGGGGCGTCCAGATAGGGGCAGAAGAGGTCAAACTTTCACTATTCGCAGATGATATGATATTATACATAGAAAACCCAAGGATTCAACCAAGAGATTACTGGAATTGATAAATGAATTCAGCAAAGTCTCAGGATACAAAATTAATACACACAAATCCATAGCCTTCATATATGCTAATAACAATCAGCCGAGAAACAAATTAAAGATACTATACCTTTTGCAATAGCAACAAAGAAAATCAAATATTTAGGAAATATCTAACTAAGGAGATCAAAGACCTATATAGAGAGAATTATGAAACACTGAGAAGGAAATTGCAGAGGATGTAAATAGATGGAAAACCTTACCATGCTCTTGGATAGGCAGAGTCAACATAGTAAAAATGGCTTTGCTACCTAAATTAATTTACAGAATCAATGCAATCCCTATCAAAATACCAACATCATTTTTGCCGATCTAGAAAAATAATTCTACGCTTCGTGGGAACCAGAGAAGATCCCGTCTAGCCAAAGCAATCTTAAGCAAAAAGAACAAATTGGGAGGCATCTGTCTACCAGACTTCAAACTATACTACAAGGCTATAGTAACCAAAACTGCATGGTATTGGCACAAGAACAGACATGTAGACCAATGGAACAGGACTGAGAACCCAAATATAAAACCAACCTCATACAGTCACCTGATCTTTGACAAATTCCAGAAAAACGTACACTGGGGAAAAGATTCCCTATTCAACAAATGGTGCTGGGAAAATTGGATGGCCATATGTAGAAGACTGAAAGTGGACCCACACCTCTCACCTCTCACAAAAATCAATTCACAATGGATAACAGATCTAAACCTAAGACATGAAACCATAAGAATTCTCGAAGAAAATGTTGGAAAAACTCTTATGGACATTGGCCTAGGCAAAGAATTTATGAAGAAGACCCCCAAAGCAATCACAGCAGCAACAAAAATAAATACATGGGACCTGATCAAATTGAAAAGCTTCTGCACAGCCAAGGAAACTATCACTAGAGTGAACAGACAACCTACAGAATGGGAGAAAATATTTGCATGCTGCACCTCTGATAAAGGGCTTATAACCAGAATCTATACAGAACTTAGGAAAATCAACAAGAAAAAATCAAACACCCCTATTAAAAAATGGGCAAAGGACATGAACAAAAACTTTTCCAAGAAGACAGAAGTGCCAAACATATAAAAATACAATTTAATGTTTAGCATTATTTCTTAGTCATAATCCAACAAAGAAGGTTTTTCAAAGCTGCTTTTCATTTTTTTCCTCTGACATGGAATTTTTCTATTCATTTAAAATACAGTTCAAGTATTTCCTGGGTAATTTAAAATTAATAATCCCATGCACTGATATCTGGATATTTACTTCCTAGCTTCATCATATATAATTTTGATCAATTGAGATTATTTGCATATTTAAGGCACACTTTTTATAAGGCAGAAAAGACTAAAACATAATTTAAAACAATGCAGAAAAGAGAATTCATTGCATTGACTAAGAACCACTCTCCATAGGTTTCATAATATTATAGGACTGAAAGACAATTCAGGTATGATTTAGTCTAACATCTTTCTTACAGATGGAGAAGCTGAAGTTCAATGTAGTGCCTGTGCTTCTCCATTTTTTCTGTGGGAACATCCATAATAGAAGAGACCAGTGCACTCACTTTTTTCTCATAGGGCAAAACGTCACTTCAGTCTTGAGTTTCAGCTTAAACGTTCCATAACAATTTGGCAGACTACTTCATCAAATCGTCTATGTCAAAAAAAAAACCCAAAAAACAAAAAAAAAACCCACCCCAATTCTTTAAATTATTTACTCTTCAGTAAATTCGACGCTGCCCAAAGTCACAGAATATTCCAGGGGTACAGAATATTCCAAATGTGACCGCTCTCCTCTTCCTGATTGCATTAGAAACCCCCACAGATGATACTGTCTCTAATAAATAAATTAATTTTATTCCCCTTTGATCAGTACACCATTCAAGCACTGTCTTGAAAAATTTTGAGATTGGGGGTAACCTTTTATAGTTGTCCTAATCTTTTCTCTTTCTTTGAAATTAAACACAATGTCATGATGTAATTGTTTTAAAAGCTAATATCTCTTTTCTCTCATCTTTCTTCCACAGTCATCCATACCAAGTGGACACATCTTCATGACGGAGGTATTAAAGTGGTGTATTTGTTTCCTATTGCCACTGTAATAAATTACTACAAACTTGATCGCTTAAAACAACAAAACTTTTATTCTTTTACAGTTCTGGAAGTCTAAAGCCTCAAATCTCCTTACTGGGCTGAAAGCAAGGTAGTGGCAGGACTGTGCTCCCTCTTGAGGCTCCAGGGGAGAATCTGTTTTTTGCCTCTACCAGTTTCTGGTGGGTGCCAGCATTCTTAGCTTGTGGTTGCATCCCTCCAGTATCTGTCTCTGTGGTCACATTGCCTTCTCCACTTCTGTTTGTTTCAAATCTCCCTCTGCCTCCCTCTTATAAAGACACTTGTGATCGCATTTGGTGCCGATATGGAGAATCCAGGATAATTTTATCATTTCAAAATCCTTAACATAATCATATTTGCAAAATCTTTCCATATAAGGTAACATTCACAGGTTCCATGGATTAAGAGGTGGACACATTGGGGTGCCACTGTTCAGCCTACTACATATGGCTTTCAAATTTGTATATATAGCTATCATTCTACATACTGGGTTTTAAAGTTTCACAGAGGGCATTTTACTCTTTTACCAAAAGTAAAGATGTTTTGTGAGTATGGGTCTCCAGAAATAGAGCGGAAAATTAATCTTTCTTTACTCATCTCAAAGCACCTTTTTGTTTTTTGAAACCTAAAACAAATGAGATGAATGAAAAAAAAAAAGAAATTATTCCAAATATTTTACTTCATTTTTGGGTTTGGGTATTTATAAAGAAAATCATCTTTCACATGGTGGCTTCATTTTGTGTTTATTATTTTTTAAAAATGGGCTGGAAATGCTTAAAGAAATCCTGTAGAATTAAGGCATTAAGTTTCAGAAATTATTTCACTTTGTGAATGACCAAATGAAAGCATTTTACATAGTCTGTAGGCTGGATAATTTCTATCAGAAGTTTTTTTTTAAATGTTGAAATAATATGTGAAGATAAATGGAAGCCAATTCAGGAGACTTATAGGGTAGAAATGGTTTTGTGAACCAGGAGAGCAGTTGCTTACCTATTTAGGGTGAATATTCTAGGGTCCCTTATATTTGGTATGATGGTAATCATATTTCACAAGAGCATTTGGGGCCCTAGAGTTGTTCCTTAACATAATTACTTAATGTATGAATTTAGCATGTCTCTTAATGAGGTTGTAAGCTTTGGAGAAATAGAGAACTTGACACATTCTTTCTGCCCTCATAACACCAAACACAGTGGAATAATATAGTAAATATAGTATAGCATAGCATTGACTATGGAATATAATACATAAATATAGCAAATGCTCAATACATACTCTACTTGTAGTTTGACTATTGACCACTGCATCTTGTCTTATCAGATCACTGATCACCTGGATGAACTGAATCACCTGAAGTAAGACTAAGGATAAAATGTGCAGTAATAAAGTGAACTTACAGAAAAGAATTATCACTACAGATAACAGAGGTCAATTACATAATTATAAATTGTGTTAGTTTCCTATTGGTGTTGGAATAAATTATCACATACTTGGTGGTTTTAAATAACTGTTCTATAGGACAGAAATCTGAAAATGGGTCATATAGGGCCTAAATCCAAAGTATCAACAGAACTGATTTCCTTCTAAAATCTACAGGGGGTAATTTCTTCTTTGTCTTTTCCAGCTTTCGAGGCTGCCTGCACTCCTTGGCTGGTGGCCTCCTTCCAGCAGTGCCGTAACTCCTACCTCTGATTCCATCCTCATGTTTCCCTCTCTGACTTTGACCCTTCTGCCTCCATCTTACAAGGACTCTTGTGGTTACATAAGGCTCACTCAGATGATTCAGAATAATCTCCCCATTTCAAGATCCTTAATCCCATATGAAAAGTCCCTTTTGTCATATAAGGTAACACAGTCACGTGTTTTTAATATTAGTACATGGACATCTTTGGGGTCATTATTCTGCCTACTGCATAAGTCAATATTTACTAAGAGAGTCTGGTATTTTTTAACAATAGGAAATGCAAAGTATATGTCCTTTCATTTTGTGAAATAAATCTAAAACCAAAGAAATCTGGATTAATTATGTGTGGAGGATCCCACAATGAAATGTGTTTTGATGTTTCAACAGCAGATGCATCACCCAGGGACACTCTCTTTAGGAAACAGCAGGAACCTCCTGCTTACTCTCTCTTCTGGCTTAAAATTCATCTTCTTGCCAGCTGCCAGCTTTAAACTACAGTGAGCCTCTCAGTTTATGGTCCTTTCAAGCTGAAATCTGTTACACTAGTAGAAAAATTGCTATACTTATGTACATCAATAATTGCAATGTATATGACACCATAAATTCATAGCATGCCCAGAGTGTTGTTAGTTGCAACGTACGTGTTTGGTGTGTTTAGCCAATCAAGCAACATATACAATGTAACTCATTTGCATACCTAAGTATATCTTCAGTTTTCTAATTCATTTTTTTAAGTAAAGATACAACAATTCTGGATTCAAGAATATAAAAAATTATTAAGAGAACTCTATGTTCAAATAATTCAAATTATGTTGTAAATATTCTAGGAGGTTCTTCAGGTCTTCAACGTGGTGACATTTCTGAGCAAGACTGGAAGGCTCTTAACAGAACTTTTTCCCCCCCCCCCGTCACAGGTCTAAATTAAAGGTGCTATTAGAAACTGGAAGTGGGCTTAGTGATGGTTCTAGGTGACCTTAGATTGTAGATTTAGAAATTTTATTTTCTCTGTTAATTTTAGTGCCTGTTTCTATGTTAGCGTTAAATGTTAATCATGCTATTGTTTTCTCTCTACTCATCAGGGTTTGCATGGGAATAGCCATGTATTCATTCATCAAGTAAGTTTTTAGCACCTGGCATTTTGGGCCTGTGTGAAAAACTAGTGATATTAATACAATGATGCAAAAGCGAGACATGACGTCTGCTTCTTAAAAACCTATGGTCTCTAGTGGGGTGGGGGATGAGAGGATAGTCATCAACAATTATACAGATAACACATCGATATAAATATAACTGTGGTGAGCGCAACCAAGGGAAAGTGCAGACAAAAACATACAACCAGAGATTTAACTTAGTCAGGGGGTGAGAGACTATTGCCCGAAGAAAGTATTTTTAGACTGAGGTGGGATAAACAAATCCTGTTTGAGAATATTTTCTTCAACTGGTCATTTTCTCTTCTGCTGCTCTATGTAACTAAATTTTTGACTTGGATCCTTCTTCTATTTTATTTTATTATTTTATTTTTGCACAAATCCCATTTCCTATGGCTTCATTGATACAAAGACCTGCTACTATTCACTGACTTCAAGAAATTTCTGTAATGTTCACTGTTTCTCCAGGGCATCTGCTCGTCTTGGCTTTGGAAGTGCAGTTAAGGCTTGATCAGATATTTGATCTTGATAATTTACAGGCCTTCTTGATCTATTGAATTTGTTCTTCTTGAATAGATTCAGGGAGGTTTGATTTTCAAGTAAGGTTTGACTGCAGCTCTCTCTTTAGCCAAATAACAGACTTTATGGCAGTGCACTGTGATGTGAGTTCTACCTATGCTGTTCCATTGGAAGACCCATTTCCAGCAAGCAGAGAGGAAGACTAAGCTAACCTGTTTTCATATTTAAATGTGCCTTTACTCCCTTTGCTATGATTATCTCACTTGTTGCTAATCAGAACAATTTAGTAATCCTATTCACAGTGTTATGCTACATCTCTCAAGACTTATTCCAAGTAATTAAATGCATCTCCTCATAGTCTAAATTGATGAGCATTTCTCTAGAACGTGCTGTGATATGTGTGTGCTGCCATTGTATTATATAAAGATTTAAATGCACAGAAATATGGTTGATTCTGATGAGTTTTATGTAAATCTTCAAAAAAGGCTATTTTTGTTATACTTGGGTATATCTGTGAGGTTATGGGGTAGAAAGCTTCATCTTTCATTGTGAAAAGGCATTCCACTTCCCTTTACGTTGGGAGATACTGTTATTGCCTTAACACAGTCTAGAGCACCATCCAGTTCAATTTAGCCATCCTCTGGGGGGAGGCACTATGCTTACTGCTTAAGAACTTTTGCTGGAAAGTCAGATAGCCTGGATCTGAATCTCAGCCCTGCCTATATCAGCTGTGACCCTGGCAAAACACAACCTCTAATGCTTTCTCTGTTTCTTCAAGAGAGAAAAATAATCCACCTATGGGCTTGTTGTGGGGATTAATGAGGTCATATATTGCCTAGTGTCTGGTATGCTGTAAAAGACTCAATGCTGACTATTATTATGAGTACTGAATGGTACACTGTATGTTAGGTAGTGTTGTAGATGCTGGGTCTCGTAATCAGGGAGGTTGTGGTGCTGAAGAAGTGACATGTGGTACCTAGGAAGTGACCGCCCCTGTATGGAGAGGTGGGAGTGCTGTAACCGCCTGGGAGAAGAAGGTGGGCATAGGCAAGTGGGTGTAAAAATGCTTCACAGATCAAGGGACTTTTGAGCAACTTCTTGAAGAATAGGAAGTATTTTGTCTGTGGAGCAGAAGGGGAAGAGCTTTGGAGGCAGGGGAAATATCAAGAAAACGTGGAACACACCTGGGTAAACAAATAAGGAATGGTAAGGAGCACAATGGGATTTTTGCACTGAGGACGTGCTGGGGAAGATGCTGCAAAGATAAGTCGGAGATAAGTTATATGAACGGTGAAACCCTTGTTCAGCTCTCAAATCCAACCAGATGAAATATTGCTGAGAAGGGATTTCAGCTAGTTCAAGTAGTTCAGTGACAGCATATATCATAAAGGGTAAGTCTATATATTATCATTTGTCAGAGCTATCAAGCTATCAAAATATTCTCATTCTTAGCTATGGTAGTTTACATACATTATTCAGTGTACCAAGGTGCAATTTTTATATGTTTTCTGAGGGTCTTAGACCATGCATATTCTCCAAAATGTGCAACCTTTAAACTGAAAGTAATCTCAATATATGCTACCAAAATCAAGTGAAATATAATCCCATTTTTTCCAGCACTAACAAAATTGTGAAGAAGGTCAAGCTTGTCCTTCATTTTCTCAGTCCTTGTCAATTCATCTCAATCTATATACAGACCTTTAAAATATATCCTGAATATTATCACTTCTCATCACTTCCATAGCTATCACTAGTCAAAATCACCATCATCTCTTATTGGGACTATTGGAACAGCCCCCAAACATGATCCTGTTACTTCTCTGCTTTTCCTTCCCCAGTGGCTTCCCGTCCCACTTAAAATAAAATCCAAAGTGTTTGCGCTGGCCCCCTGCTACCTCTCCAATTGTACTCACTGCTTCCTGGCCACACTGGACTCTACTCTAACTTGAACATGTAAAAACATATTCCTGCACCTCCTCCCGCCCCCAAACAAAGCCCTTGAATTTGCTTTCTACTTGCAGTCTTCAGATGCCAGTAAAGCTTGCCCCTCCCTTCATTGAGGTCTTTCATTGGAAGAACTTTTCCTGACAAACTAAAGTATAATAACATTTCCTCCCACCACCAATTTCACATCCATCATGACATTTGGCACTGCCTGAAATATTAAATAAATTTATTTGTTCATTTTTTGCCTCATTACTTGCTTCTCCCCACCAGAATACATACCTTATGGGAGCATGGGCTTTGTTTTGCTCATTGCTGCATGCATAAGTGTCTATGTTCTAGGAACATAGTAGAGGCTCCTTAAATATTGGTTGAGTGAATCCTGGGGAATTTCACTTGTTTCTTTTATTTATCCTCAATTTATACCTCACTTATCCAACCATCCAGCCCTTTATATAGACCCCAGTCATCCTGAGACTGCCTTTTCCCTCCCTTCCCCAAAATTCCATATACATTGGAGCTATTATGTTTTCTGGCCAGCCCTTCTGTTCCTGAATCTGTTTCCACTCTAGGACCAAAATATAACCATGCTGAAGTGAGTTAAACTTTTCATGTTGGAAGGTACGTGACCAACTCATCCTTGATCATATAATAATTGGTGGCAAATGAAAATGTGTTACCATTCCAAGGAGTATTTGTGTTTTAACAGCAAGTGTTTCCTTAATAATCAGACTAGTGGAATTGTGGATTATTTAACCAATGCTATAGACTGAATGGTTTATGTCCCCCCAGAATTCATACGTTGAAACCTAATCCCCAGTGTGATGATATTTGGAGGTGGGGCCCTTGAGAGCTGATTGAGATCAGAGCCCTCATAAAGAGGCCCCAGAGAGGTGCCTTGTCCCTTTCACAATGTATATAATAGAATGTAGCACATAGAATGCAGAGAGAAGGAGCCATCTTTGAGCCAGAAAGTGAGCCCTCACCAGACACCAAATCTAATTGTGCATTGGTCATGGACTTCCCAGACTCCAGAATTGTGAGAAATAAAGTTCTGTTGTTTATAAGCCACCCAGTGTATGGTATTCTCTTATAGCAGTCCAAATGGATTAAGACAACCAATTAGAAAAAAAAGAAAAGCAACTTTAGAGGAAGAATTTTCTCAGGATTTCTCAAATCACATCATGCTGGTGCTCATATTATATTTTGTTCTAAGTCCAAAAAAGCTGCTCAAGGGTGGGATTTATATCTGATACACTTTTGATTCCATTAGTAGGCATGTAAACATATTTTTTGAATTAATCAATTTATGAAAATATGCTTAATTCAGAAGCAATACTCATGAAATTAGAAATATAATTGCTTTCTCCAGAATTTTATAGTTATTAGAATTTCCTTTGACTTTTTCTGTTTAAGGGCAGTTGTAAAATCAAGCAGTTTGTGAAAATTCACATCTGGCCATATGAACTGGAAATCTGATTTATTTACCAAAACTGAAAGAATTTTAAAGGGGAAAACATTACTAACATTCATAATACCCAAATATTAAACTAAAGTTGTTGAAATGGAATCAATTTATTTCTGATTTCTAAGAACTACTCTATAACTAAGGAGAAATAGGCAAATTCACAATTATAGGCAGAAATTTCTTTGACTTCTCTCAATAATTTATAGAAGAAGTTGACAGAAAATCAGCAAGGATGTAGAAAACTTGAGTACTATGAACCAATTTGACCTGGTTGACTTTTATGGAACACTCTACTCAACAGAGCAGAATGCACATTATTTTCAAGCATGCATAGAACATTTATCAACATGATTAATATATTCGGGCATAAAAAGTTGTAAAAGAATTTAATCATACAAAGAGTTCTACTGACCAAAATGGAAATAAATGAGAAATCAGTAACAGAAATATATCTGGAAAATCCCCACACATTTGGATATTAAATAATACACTTCTAAATAACCAGGTGTCAAAGAAAAATCCCAAGGGAAAGTGTAATATATTTTGAACTTAATGAAAATAAATTTGAGCATGTCAAAATTTGTGAGATAAAGCTCAATCTGTGCTTATACGGACATTTAAAGCATTAAATGCTCATATTAAGAAAAAAGAAAGGCCTTAAACCAATGACCTAAATGTTCACTTTAAGAAACTAGAAAAAGAGCAGTGAAGTAAACCTAAAGTAAACAGAGAGAAGAAATAATAATTATAGGACTAAAATTAATGAATTGGAAAACAGAAAAATAATAAGGAATATCAATGTAAGCAAAAGCTGTTTCTTTAAAAAATCAATAGAATTGATAAACTTTAGTGGACTGATCAGAAAAAAAGAGAAAAGATGCAAATTGTCAATATCAGGAATGAGAGAAGGGACATCGTTATGTATCCTTCAGACATAAGTACAATGAGAGTATATTATGAATACCCTATGTTAATACATTGAACAATTTCGGGGAAATGGGCAAATTCCTTAAAAGACACAAACTACCAAAGCTCACTCAAGAAGAAATTAACTATCTGAATAGTCTTATATTTATTAAAGAAAGTGAATTTCTAGTTAAACTCTTCCCACAAAGAAAACCATGGCCCAAATGGCATCACTGACAAATTCTACCTAATGCTTAACACATTAACTGCCATGTGAGTTGTATTTAACTCATACTATTTTTGAGCCCAGGGCCTTGTGAAGCATATGTAACTCACACATCTTTTTACCTTTACCCTTATGAACTATTTTTCAAGTTGCATATAACTCACGCACAGAAAAAAATAAAGTTGTTTTTTTTTTTTAATTTATTTTTTAAATTTCAGAATATCATGGGGGTACAACATTTGGCCATACACATTGCCCCTGTTCTGCCCGTGTCAGAGCCACAATCGTGGTCGTCTCCCAAACTGTGCTCCCCACATCCATTCAGTGAGAGTTTTTCCCATCCCTTCCACCCCCCTCCCGCCCCCCCGCTCTCAGATGAATGTTCTTGCCCTGTGTGATGTAAGTGTTCATCAGTTAGTACCAGTTTGATGGTGAGTACCAGTGGTGCTTGTTTTTCCAATCCTGCAACACTTCACTTCGAAGAATGGGTTCTAGCTCCGACCAGGATAATACCAGATGTGTTAATTCACTATTGTTCCTTATTGCTGAGTAATACTCCATGGTATACATATACCACATTTTATTGATCCACTCGTGTATTGATGGGTACCTGGGTTGTTTCCACAACTTTGCAATTGTGAATTGTGCTGCTATGAACATTCGAGAGCAGATGTCTTTATTATAAAATGTCTTTTTTTCTTTTGAATAAATACCCAGTAGTGGGATTGCTGGGTCAAATGGTAATTCTACTTTTAATTCTTTGAGGTATCTCCATATTCTTTTCCATAGAGGTTGTACTAATTTGCAGTCCCACCAGCAGTGTATGAGTGTTCCTATCTGTCCACATCCCTGCCAACATTTGTTATTTGGGGATTTTTTGATATGAGCCAATCTCACTGGAGTTAAGTGATATCTCATTGTGGTTTTGATTTGCATTTCCCTGATGATTAGAGAAGTTGAGCACTTTTTTATATGTTTGCTGGCCATCATTCTGTCTTCTTTGGAAAAGTTTTTGTTCATGTCCTTTGCCCATTTTTTAATAGGGTTGTTTGATTTTTTCTTGTTGATTTTCCTAAGTTCTGTATAGATTCTGGTTATAAGCCCTTTATCAGAGGTGCAGCATGCAAATATTTTCTCCCATTCTGTAGGTTGTCTGTTCACTCTAGTGATAGTTTCCTTGGCTGTGCAGAAGCTTTTCAATTTGATCAGGTCCCATGTATTTATTTTTGTTGCTGCTGTGATTGCTTTGGGGGTCTTCTTCATAAATTCTTTGCCTACGCCAATGTCCATAAGAGTTTTTCCAACGTTTTCTTCGAGAATTCTTATGGTTTCATGTCTTAGGTTTAGATCTGTTATCCATTGTGAATTGATTTTTGTGAGAGGTGAAAGGTGTGGGTCCACTTTCAGTCTTCTACATATGGCCATCCAATTTTCCCAGCACCATTTGTTGAATAGGGATTCTTTTCCCCATTGTACGTTTTTCTGGAATTTGTCAAAGATCAGGTGACTGTATGAGGTTGGTTTTATATTTGGGTTCTCAGTCCTGTTCCATTGGTCTACGTGTCTGTTCTTGTGCCAATACCATGCAGTTTTGGTTACTATAGCCTTGTAGTATAGTTTGAAGTCTGGTAGACAGATGCCTCCCAATTTGTTCTTTTTGCTTAAGATTGCTTTGGCTAGACGGGATCTTCTCTGGTTCCACACGAAGCGTAGAATTATTTTTTCTAGATCGGCAAAAAATGATGTTGGTATTTTGATAGGGATTGCATTGATTCTGTAAATTAATTTAGGTAGCAAAGCCATTTTTACTATGTTGGCTCTGCCTATCCAAGAGCATGGTAGGGCTTTCCATCTATTTACATCCTCTGCAATTTCCTTTCTCAGTGTTTCATAATTCTCTCTATATAGGTCTTTGACCTCCTTAGTTAGATATATTCCTAAATATTTAATTTTCTTTGTTGCTATTGTGAAAGGTATTGCATCTTTAATTTGTTTCCCGGATTGATTGTTATTAGCATATATGAAGGCTATGGATTTGTGTGTATTAATTTTGTATCCTGAGACTTTGCTGAATTCATTTATCAATTCCAGTAATCTCTTGGTTGAATCCTTGGGGTTTTCTATGTATAATATCATATCATCTGCGAATAGTGAAAGTTTGACCTCTTCTGCCCCTATCTGGACGCCCCTGATTCCTCTGTCTTGTCTAATTGCTGTGGCCAGGACTTCCAGCACTATGTTGAAAAGAAGTGGAGATAGTGGACACCCTTGTCTGGTGCCAGTTTTAAGGGGGAATGCCTTCAATTTTTCCCCATTCAGTATGATATTGGCTGTGGGTTTATCGTATATGGCTTTAATAGTTTCTAGGAATGAGCCATCTATGCCTATATTGTTAAGAGTTCTTATCATAAAAGGGTGCTGGATTTTGTCAAAAGCCTTTTCTGCATCTATTGAAAGGATCATATAATCTTTGTTCTTGCTTTTATTTATATGGTGAATTACATTTATAGATTTGCGTACGTTGAACCATCCCTGCATCTCGGGAATGAAGCCCACCTGATCATGATGGATTATTTTTTTGATGTACATTTGAATTCGGTTTGCAAGGATTTTATTGAGAATTTTTGCATCTATATTCATAAGGGATATTGGTCTGTAGTTTTCTTTTTTTGTTGTGTCCTTTCCTGGCTTTGGTATCAAGGTGATATTGGCTTCGTAGAATGAATTTGGGAGGATTCCATCCTTCTGGATATTTTCAAATAATTTCTGCAGTATAGGCACCAGTTCTTCTTTGTAGGCTTGGTAGAATTCAGGTGTGAACCCAAAAATAAAGTTTTTATTAAATTAGAAAGGATTGTTTCATTTTCAAAGTTTTTATTTTTATTTTTTGTAATAAAACACCGTGGCCCTGGGGAAAAAAATTTTTTTTCTTCTAGTGTGGCAGTCAATGTGTTAAAGAAGAAATCGTACGCAAACTCTTCCAAAAAACAGAAAAGAAAACACTTTTCAACTCATTTTATGAAGCCAGCATTACTCTGATAGCAAACTGGAAGTAGATTAAAAAGAAAATGAGAGAACAGTATTCTACAACAGTGGTCCCCAACCTTTTTGGCACCAGGGACCAGTTTCATGGAAGGAAATTTTTGCATGGATGGGGTGGGGGGCATTGGGGGTAGGTGGAGCTCAGGTGATGATGCAAGCAATGGGGAGCAGCTGTTAATACAGATGAGTTCGCTTGCCTGCTGCTCACCTCCTGCTGTGTGGCTCAGTTCCTAATAGGCCACAGACCAGTACCTGTCCATGACCCAGGGGTTGGGGACTGCAGTTCTACATGAACATGAAATGCTTATGAAAAAAAATCCTTATAAGCAAAAAGAACAAATAGGGAGGCATCAATTTACCAGACTTTAAGCTATACTACAAGGCTACAGTAACCAAAACAGCATGGTACTGGCACAAGAACAGAGACATAGACCAATGGATCAGAACAGAGAACCCAGATATAAAACCATCCTCATATTGTCATCTGATCTTTGACAAAGCAGACAAAAATATACACCAGGGAAAAGAATCCCTATTCAATAAATGGTGTGGGAAAATTGGATAGCCACACGTAAGAGACTGAAACAGGATCTACACCTCTCACCACTCAACAAATTAACTCATGATGGATAACAAACTTTGGATACTAAGGCATGAAACTATAAGACTTCTAGAAGAAAATGTTGGAAAAACTCTTATAGACATTCTTTGCCTAGGCAAAGAATTTATGAAGAAGACCCCAAAAACAATCACAGCAACAATAAAAAATAAATAAATTGAACCTGATCAAATTAAAAACCTTATGCATAGCCAAGGAATCAATCATTAGAGCAAATAGACAACTTACAGAATGGGAGAAAATATTTGCATGCTATATATCCAATAAAGGACTGATAACTAGAATCTATAAAGAACTCAAGCAAATCAGCAAGAAAAAATCAAACAACCCCATTAAAAAGTGGGCACAAGACATGAACAGAAACTTTTCAAAAGAAGGTAGACTAATAGCCAATAAACATGAAAAAATACTCAACATCTCTAATCACCAGGGAAATGCAAATCAAAACCACAATGAGATATCATTTAACTCCAGTGAGGATGGCTTTTATTAAAAATTCCCAAAACAACAAATGCTGGTGTGGATGCAGAGAGATAAGAATACTCATACACGGTTGGTGGGACTGCAAACTAGTACAACCACTACGGAAAGTAGTATGGAGATACCTCAAAGAACTAAAAGTAGACCTACCATTTGATCCAGTAATCCCACTACTGGGTATTTACCCAAAGGAAAAAAGGACATTCTATAAAAAAGACACCTGCACTCAAATGTTTATGGCAGCACAATTCACAATAGCAAAGATGTGGAAACAACCCAAGTGCCCATCAATACATGCATGGATTAATAAAATGTGGTATATATGGACCATGGAGTACTACTCATCCATAATAATAAATGGTGAATTAGTACCTCTTGTATTAACCTAGATGGAACTGGAGACCATTCTTCTAAGCAAAGTATGACAAGAATAGAAAAAGAAACACCACGTGTACTCACCATGAAATTGGAACTAATCAATCAACACCTATGTGGACATACGGAAATAACATTCGGAAATCAAGTAGGCAGGAGAGGGGAGGAGGGGATAGGGAAATTTACACCTAACAGGTACAATGCACACTATCTGGGTGATGAGCATACTTATAACTTTGACTCAAACTGTACAAAAGCAATTTATGTAACCAAAACATTTGTACCCCTGTCAAATTTATTCTGAAATAAAAAAATCCTTAATAAAATATTAGCAAATCGAATCTAGAAATATATAAAAAGGATGGTTAATCATGACCAAGTAGGGTTTATCTTAAGAATGTACAGCTGGTTTAACATTCAAACATGGATCAATATAATTCACCATTATCAGACGATAAAAGGAACCCATATGATCACCTCATAGTTGCAGATGAAGCATTTAACAAAATTCAAAATTCATTTATGATAAAAACTCTTTCCCCCTAAAATTGAGAACAAAGCAAGGATGTCTGCTCTCATCACTTTTATTCAATATTTTACTGAAATTCCTAGCCAGTGCTTTTAGGAAATTAAAAGAAATAAAATGCTTACAGATTGAGAAGGAAAAAAATCAAAATGGTCTTTATTTACAGATCACCTATATAGAAATTTCAAAGAATTTACAAAAGAATCTACAAAAATCTGAATTTAACAAAGTGACATGATACAAGGTTAATGCACAAAAATAAATTTTATTTCTATATATTAGCAATAAACAACTGAAAATTGAAAATAAGGGAACAATGTCATTTAGAATAGCGGTCAAAATAAATAAATTTTAAAAAGTATTTGTAAGGCATGTACACTGAAATCTATAAAACGTTTCTGAGAGAAATTAAAGAAAACCAAATAAATAAGGAGAGATACCATGATTGTGGATTAGAAGATGCAGTATTATCAAGATATTATCTGCAATTTGATCAACAAATTTAGCTTGATTTCAATCAAATCCTAACAAACTTTTTTTAGATGTAAAAGCTATTCTAAAATCTTAATGTATATAGAGAAGAGCTAGAATGACCAAAACAATTTTGGAAAAGTAGAACAAAGTCCAAAACTGACACTACCTGATTTCAAGACCTAATATCAAGCTCCAGCATTCCATTCAGGTGGTTTTCCATAAAGATAGAAATATAGATCAGTGGAATAGATGCCCATAAACTGAATTTTCAGGGTGAGTGCCAAAACAATTCAATGGGGAAATGATGATCTTATCAAAAAATGGTGGAACCATTGGATATCCACGTACCAAAAAATAAAAATTAAAAAAGAAAATCTGAACTCTTATCTCAGACCATATTCACAATTTAACCTAAAGATCACAGACTTAACTAACTTAATTAAAAGCAAAAACTATAAAACTATAAGTGCAAGAATGTGGAAAACTTGAAATTCTTATAAGTTGCTGGTGGGAATGTAAAATGGTACAGCCACTTTGGAAAACAGTTTTGCAGTGTCTCATAAAGTTAAACATGTGCTTACCTTATGATCCAGAAATTCCATTTCTGAGTATTAACCCAAGAGAAATGAAAACTTATGTATACATAAATACTTGTACTTGAATTTTCATAACAACTTCATTTATAATAGCCTCAAACTGGAAACAATCCAATGTCTATCAACTGGTGCATGCACAAACTATTTTTGGTATGTTCATAAAATGGAATGCCATCCACCACAAAAAGGAATAAACTACTGATACATACAGTAACACAGATGAATCAAAAGCATTATGCTGAATTAAAAAGAAAAAGCAAAAAGCAAAATCTGTCACCCACAGAAAGCAGGTCAGTGTTTGCCAGGGGCCAGAAGTAGAGGTTGCAAGGGGCACAGGAAAATGTTCTAGAGTGATGGTAATGTTCTAGATTATGATTGTGGTAGTGGTCATATGACTATATACATTTGTCAAACTCATTGAATTAAAATTGATAACTTAAAATTTTCTTTAGAAAATTTTTATGGCATGTAAATGATATTTCGATAAAGCTGACAAAAATAAGAAAAAGAAAAAAAAGTCAATACAAGTGGATACCTATGCAAGAGGCCACTCAGACTTAATAAATTAGCTTAAGGAGAGTAGAAGGGGAATAAAAGTTAATAAAACATGCTAGGTTACCATAAGCATGTTTGAAAATACCCATTGCTGTTTTATTTCCTCATTATCTAACTACTTATTAACTAGAGTGCATCAGTGACATTTGTTCAATGTTAGATGACAGGCAGAAAGGTAAGGAGCCACAGAACTATGAGAGAAACTATCTTTACTCTTGAATGAAAATTCAAAAATAGAAGAGAGATTGTTGACATTTTGATCTGTTACACTTTTAGCTTTCATCCTCCTGGTGATTTGGCTTTTTGTGTAAGCAAATAAACCAATCAAAATGATTCGTTCCTGCTACCCCCTTAGTTTATATGAACAAACATTTAAATTAGTCACTGTGGGCCAGCAAGAAAAATGGTGGGCTCCGTCCTGATTCTGTCACAAGTTTTGTTAAATGCTCAATCTTATCAGGCCTCCCCAGAGCCATAAACTTAAGTGTAGTTAACTCTATTGTTTTTAACAGCATAAAGTGTGTATAAATTGAGAGTTCATGAAGAAAGATGGACTCTGAGACTTGTTTTGTTATTGAGGGTCTTTTTTTTACTATTAACTTTTTGGTAAATATATATCTCCTTTTCTTATGTACTACAAATCAAATGAAGCATCAAAATGGTGTCTTAGATTTTTAAAACTTATTTTTTTCCTGCTCAATTCATAAAATTGCATTCTTATCTTTTTTTTTTCTGAGTTTCTTTTCTAAACTGAGCCTTGTATTCTCAGAATATCACATTATAATTTTAGGTTTAGGATTATTTTCATCAATTAAAATGAAAGAATAGTAGAAAGTTAAGGAGTTTATTCATCATTATATGGAAATTTTTTACATAGATGAATATTTATTATATAAAGTTAGAATAAAAGTTAGAATAAAATTCATACATTCCACCAGTAGGCATCTGTAGTTGGCATTCTGTCTGCCCAGCAATAATTCTCTCTTTTTCCAGTAAGAGTACACTCATGTACTTTGGGCAACTCCTTCTCCCCCATTGTGTGTATTCTTAATGTCAGTTAAGGCCCCCTGCCTTTTACTAGCCAAGGGTCCCATGACAAAAACTAGGCAAATATGGTTCTTTTTTTCTGGGAATGTTGAGTTATAAGTGAAACTTCCCAAGGATGAAAAGTGGAGCCAAATCCCCTTTAAAATGGTGTTGTGAAAAGACTCTCAGTTCCAGCTACCTAGAACCTTGGAGCCATTCTGATTTGTATTTTTCAGAAGAAAATGTCTTTAGGTTTTCCTTCATATCTGTAAGCTATTCCATATATCCTTCTATTAAATTCTCCCTTTTGCTTAAGTTACCAGTATCATTAAGTTAGTTAATTTACCAGATTATTGCTTTCAATCGAAGAACCCTAAGCATTAAAAATCCCATGATTATTCTGAGTGACTTTTTTGTCCAAGTGAAGGTGCATCTAATACCCTGGCTTGTCAGACCCAAGAGCTCTACTCCAAGGACCTTTGTCCCCACCCCAGTGATGTGCTCCCACTGGCACACCTGGATCTTAGCATCACCTGAATCTCATCTTAATCCAAAATAATTAGTTCAAGTATGTCACTTTCTCTGATAACAGTCTCCCCTCCTCCCAGTTACTAGTTTAACTACTTCCATAGACCCCCTTTCAGGATGTGGAGTTTCCCATAATTCCCTCTTTTAAGAATGGGACCCCCACTTAGCTCTAGCCCCTGCATACCTTCTATCACAAAGTCCAGAGCAATTCTAGCTCTGGAATGTAAGCCTCCAGTCTTCTGCTGGGATCAGCAGAGGGTTAGGGAAGGGAATTAGGGGACCTAGCTGCTCTCTATACAATCTGCCACTCAAATTCTTATGTTTTCAGCCTCATCATGCACCATCTTCAAAGGCATGTGGAACCTCAAATCCTACAGCCTTTCCAAGGGTCTGGAGTAGGAATTGGCGTCATTTTGGTTCATCTCCTTTCCCCAATCCCCGACTTGAAGATTTATGTTTCCAGGCCAGCTGGGGCAGTTACCGATATCTGGTCTCCAATATTTTACCATCTCTACAGTCATAATTTCTCTCTATTTTTTCATTTTTAAATTTACACTTTAAAAACCTTTTTTATTGCCATTTAAGTGAGATTGCAGAAGAGAGCAAAGATAAGTAAGTGTACAACTTGCCATGTTTACCAGCCCTGTTATCCCTTTATAACCTTTCCAAGTTTTCTTAATGCTGTCTAGTTAACAACTGTATCTCCCTCCTCTTGTACTTTCATGTACATAATGAATACATTTTCTGTCTTGTTTACTACCCAGGGTTATTTAAATATCAAAGAAAATAAAGTATTTGAAGTATTGTACTAATTATAAAGTTTTGTACAAACATGAAATATTATTTGTTAGTAATCATTTATTATTTTCTACTCACATTTTTATTGAACATCTAGTAAAATGACAATGCAATAGTTTTAGCAATTTAGCACTCACCACCTGCTACTTATTTTGTTAAAAGCCGAGATTTTGAAGATGAAGAATAAACAATGGCCCCTATTCTCAAATATATCACATTAAGGTAAAGATATAAGCAGGTAACAAAGACATACTTTATATTTATTATAATATTTATTATATATTTTAATAGTTCATGATATATAACATAATAGTGCTATATGTTACATATATTCCAATGGAATTATAATTGAGGTAAGCACAGGATGCCCAAAAGGAAAATAAAGTGTCTGTAGCCAGAGAAGAGCTCAGAAAGCTGGTCCTGTTTGATCTACATCTTGAAAGATTAGCATAAGTGTTCAGGGAGATGTGTGAGCAGCTAGGAAAAAGTTTGTGCTAACACTCAGAGGCAAAAAAATTGTGCATAGCTGGAAGATTTACATAGCTATATTATAGAGTATGTGCAGAAAAGTGTCAAGGCATGAAGACCCAAAAAAATGACAGAGGTGGCCCATACTGTGAAGGGTCTCTATGATGTCTAAGACTGGTCAGAATCAATCTCGTTTAATAAAATCCTCTACATAAGGAGCTCAGATTCATTTCACATTTAAACTCATTCAAAATTTGTTTCTTACATGTAACATGAGACTTATGTAAAGCAGTTTAAATTCAACATTTGTTGTTCTATCTTTAGTGGATGGTTGGTCATTTACTACAGGCAAAGAGCAAGAAAAGAAACCTCCACAGTACCACAATACAGCTTATACATGATTACATAGCCCACCCAAAAATCAATCTTCATCTTAGTTTTTCCGCTGAACACTTCCTAAACCTTTAATAATAAGTTAACCTCAATGTGAGTTATGATTACTATTCTCTGTGGCCTCCAGATGCCCCCCATGTCCTTTGATGGAGGGAATGTAGAGCTTGACACAAGCCCAAGGAAGGATCTGATCCTTACATACCACAGACATTGTTAAAATGAAAAATTTGGAATTAAACAGATATTTCCTAGTCATAATCAAAATAATATGGAGAGTGCTATGAAGTGCATTAGTGGGTCTTTGGGCTGCAGTGTCTTCAAGATGCACTAAATGAATTCTTAGGTATCTACCAGCTGTAATATGCTGGAACATAACATGTATGATACTATTTAAAATCTGCAGATAACAGGTGAATAATTTCATTCCACCAAAATTTAATTATGATGCTAGAGACAAGCGTTTGCAACATATTAAAAGATTCATATTTTTGTAAGGAGAGATTTGATTAAAGGATAAAAGATTTCACCAGAATATCCAGAGAAGATGCAGAATATCAAATGTTAATAATGAATGTTTATTTACCGTAAGCTTAATGGTTTTCCCATGAGATTATTTTAATTAGCTATAGTAGTACAGAGTTTGTCATTTCTTTTAAAGTGCATTAGGACCTTGTGATTTTAATGACTTCCATCATATCAGGCCACTTCCTCTGAGGCCTTATAAAGAGCCAGATGTTCTCCTTTTCGCCTGTGCTTTTGCAGTTGAATTCTATGTAACTGTTTTCTTGTGTGTAAATTCTCTGGGATGGATAGAGAACTAATAATATAAACTGTTTTTGTCCGGGTTTTCTCACTGGCCTATGACAAATATAAATCATTTGGGAATGCTGCTTACAGTGTCATATCTCAGGAGCATATTACTTGCCAAATTAAAAGGGAAACCTTTTGTTTCAGTATAAAGACAGATCACACATGATTGCTCTAGAATTTTATTGCCATTGTTTACATGGCAATTTATTCTAAATCTGTGTGTGTATGTATATATATATGTAATGTTATCCCCAAGTATTTTTCCTACTGGACAAGAAAAGATATGGTGATGCTGACAAATATTATATTTAGTAGTTTATTTCATAATGCCAAAAATAATTCACTTTGGAATGTATTGTTAGATTAGTTATGATTTTAGTAAAAATCTAGTAGCCAAACTAAATGATCACAATGTCTCTATATATGCCCATTTTATGTAATTGATATTATGTAGGACTTGATCATTGCATAACAAAACTGCATTTCAGTACTATTCTTAAGCAATACACATTTATAGAAATTCTACCATACGCTGTACCTAAATTTCCATGAAATATTCTGTCTATTTTTATTACCAAAATAATAAGCATGCTGGGGCATAGGTAAATAGCCATCCTTTGCGGTGAATGATAAATGATCTTGTGATATTTTTAATCCAAATATAAGCAACTTTTTAAAGACTTGGGAAGCTTGAACTCAGTGATACTACAGGTTTGTATTCTGGAAGACTGGCAAATGAAAGATGCTGGATGACTTTGGCACCAAGAGTATGGAAGAAATTCAACAGTTGTTGATAAAGAAGTCTTTTCGCTAATGATCAGAAAGAGCAGTGAGTTAGATTTGACATTGAAAGCTTATAAGACTAAACTTTATTAAAATAATGTTAGGCATATCTGGCTTAAGAATGGTTTTGCAACAAAATCCTACTTACTAAATTTATTTCCAGAAATCTTTGAACACCAATAACAAAAAAAAAATTCTCAATGCAGAAGTGATACAATCTTGATCCACATATTTTACCAAAAATTTAAAATTTAAATCATGGTTCAGAAAGACAACTTATAAATCATTGGGTCTAATCCTCCATTCGTCTCATTGTACTTCCCCACACACACACTCAAATGTAATTTACACTTCAGTAAAGTTAGGTGAGGAATTTGTAGTTGAGCCTACAGAGAAACTAAGTGACTCACTTAAGGAAGACAGAATAGTTTGTGGCTAAGAGTATGGCTGACTGGATTCAAATTCCAGCTCCATTACTTACTGGCTGTGTGACCTTGAGCAAATCATTCAATCTTATTTGTGTCTCATCTGAAAAACGGGGATAATAGTAGTGCCTAACTCAGAATTGCCTTGAGGTTTAAATAAGCTAATCTGTGAAATGCACTTAGCACAGTGCCTGGCATACAATACATGTTATTTTAATTCTATCTGTACAATAAATTAGCTGTGTGCTGTTGGGCAACTTACTTTAAGAACTTTGTGAATTTACCATGATTTGTATTGCACAGTTGTTTATTGTTTCCAGTCTTTCTTCCCCACAGGACATAAAAATCCAGGATGGCAGGGACTAGATCTGTTTTAAGCATTAACATATGATGTGGTGGCTGGCATATATTAGGTGCTCAAGAATGGTTTCATTAGAAAGCACAATGTTATTGTAATCACAATCCTTGATAGGGTTGTTAAAAGGATTAGATGAAAGGATACAAGCAAAACACTTAGTAACATGTTGGAAACTCAAAACAGTAAGTACCTGATAAATGTGTGTGCTTGTTACTATTGTTATCACCATAAACCTCAAAATTAGACAGTAGCAAAAATGTAACCTCAACTAAGATTTCCAGGTTTCCCACTAATAGTTAGTGGGTGATATTAATCAAATATATTAAGGCAGAAAAACTAATTCTTAATGTTAAAAAGTCTATTTTGCAAGGTTATTCTACAGCTGATATTGCCTAGCAACAAAATCTAAGGAAGAGAATGCAAACTGGGAGATTAAGAGCTGATTGAATCCTTTGTACATGCGCTTTGCTTGGCCTGGATAGCATTAGAACAACAGCAACAATGACAACAACAGTAAGGACAGCAGCAACAAAAAATAGACTAGGTAGCCAATATTTTAAAGTAAGAAGATGCCTCAAAAACTATCAGAATTTTGGTCTTTCTTGAAAAAGTAGGAGTTAGGCACAAAAGGCTAACACCCTCTCCTGGCAACAACTCTGTGGGGGCTCAGAGGTGGCTCCCCCCTTTCTATGGGATGCTTGCCCTTTAATTTACACATGGCTGCTGGAGGCACTGGTGTTTTGGACCCCCGATTTGGGTCTAGGCCTATTCAGGATCGATGTGATTTAAGGAATTCTGGATGTCTTTGTGATAATCACTTTGAGCCACGTAAACACCACTTTTTTTTTTTGTAGCAGAAGAGACTTTTATTTCTGTTGCCTTTTTCATTACTCCTCACCTTGTTCATGTTTCATACAGCATCTGATAGCAAGTGTCAAGAGAAATTTAAAATTATAGTTCATTTACTCTGGTTAAACATAAGGAAGGAAAAGCAATTACCAGAGTAAAATGATGGCATTAAAGATTCTTCTTGCAACCTAGTTAGGTATTTAGTGTTTGATGGGTGCTGGAAAAGAGAAACACGTTTTTTCAAGGAGGACTGTATCAATCTGCAATCACGAATAAAAGACACTGAACGTGATTTAGATATCAAACATATGGTTTGCAAACAAAATCAATCTTTCTCTAGGCAGTAAGAGTTAGTTGACAATATACTGCACCTCTTTTTTTGTTTCTAAATTGGAAAATGCTTTTTTAGTGGTGAATAAATTTCCTGCACCAACAACAGTTTTGTTTTTTGTTTTTTGGGGTTTTTTTTGCTAAGGAAATATGCTACAAGATAGATTGTGCTTTAGAAGAGACCACACAGATGGTCTGTAGAAAATCTTATAAATATAATTCCTTATAAACAGAGTACATGCATTCTTCATATGAGGATAAAATGTTAATTAGTTTAGTTTAATTACAGATTTGCTACATGCTAGAAGTTTAAATTTAATGGATTGGTGATCCAATTTGATAGATCATAAAAACTAACCACGAACATGTCACTGATTGTTTTGCTGACTAACCTAACGTGAATGCCCCATGCATCTTTAACTCAACTCTGGTTCAAAATGTGCCTCACTCATAGAGGAGTTCATCTAATGATCAAACATATTTAGTTCATACTAACATGGGCGATGTACACCAATCTTTCTTTAAAAATAATCATGCAGTCATTTTATCATCTTTCATAATACATCCATAAAAGAGAGTCACAAAACAGTAGGGGTGTCTCTAACAAAGTAAAATTCAGGAATGTTGCTGTACTTTTGTCCTCAAAAATTTGAAGGGATATGATTCTAGGAACGGGTTGGAGTTATTCTGCATTTCTGATGCAGGCAGAAAAACAGGGAAGAGATATCAGTCACATTAGGAAGAGACTGAAGAGGAAAACTTTACTGTTTTAACATATTCAATACTCTTTACTGTAAATTCTATGTAATTCTTAAAGAATGATTTTGTTGATTTGTGCTGAATTCCTTTACCTGTAGCCAACCTATGGTTGCAATTCAACCATAACCTGACAAACAGAATTTCATCCCAGTCTGCTAACTCTTTTATCAAAGAGTAAGATTTATTGTTATTACATTTTTTATGTGGCTAGTAATTAAACTTTTTCTCATCCTTATACAAATCACATTTATTTTATTTTATTTTTTATTTAAAACTATTTAGGGGGTACAAGAGTTTTTATGTCACATGGCAGAATTGCATAGTGGAGAAGTTTAGGCTTTTAATATACTTACCACCTGAATAGTGTACTTTGTACCTGATAGGTAATTTTTCATCCTGCAACCCTCTTCCATCCTCCCCCTTCTGAGTCTCCAATGTCTATTCAGTCACTCTGTATGACCAGATGTACCCATTGCTTAGCTCCCACATATAAGTGAGAACATGTGGTATTTGGTTTTTTGTTCCTGGGTTACTTCACTTAGAATAATGACCTCCAGTTCCATCCAAGTTGCTGCAAAAAAACATTATTTCATTCTTCTTGATGGCTGAGTAGTGTTTTTTGGTATACATATACCACATTTTTGTTATCCACTCATCTGTTAGTGGGCACTTAGGTTGGTTCCCTATCTTTGCAATTTTGAATCCTACTGTGATAAACACATGGGTGCATAAATAACTTATTTTCCTTTGGGTAGATCCCCAGTAGTGAGATTGCTGGATTGAGTGGTAGATCAACTTTGAATTTTTTGATAAATCTCCATACTGTTTTCCATAGAGGTTGTACTAATTTATATGCTCAAACAACAGTGTCTAAGTGTTCCCTTTTCACTGCATCCACACCAACATCTATTGCTTTTTGACTTTTTAATAATGGCCGTTCTGACGGGGTAAGGTGGTATCTCATTGTGGTTTAAATTTGTATTTCCCTAATGATTAATGATGTTTACCATTTTTTCATATGTTTGTTGTCCATTTGTTTCTCTTGTTTTGAAACCTGTCTGTTCATGTCTTTTGCTTAATTTTTAATGGGACTATTTGTTTTTTAATTGATGATTCGTTTGAGTTCCTTATAGATTCTGGATATGAGGCCTTTGTCGAATGTATAGCTTGTGAATATTATATCCCATTCTGTAGGTTGTCTATTTACTCTGTTGATTATATCTTTTGCTGTGCAGAAGCTTTTTAGTTTAATTAAGTCCAATTTATTCCTTTTTATTTTTGTTGTATTTGCTTTTGGAGTCTTAATCATAAATTCTTTACCTAGGCCAACATCAAGGATAGAAAAAAATCTAGGAAAAACTAATATTTTTATGATTTCAGGTCTTACATTTAAGTATTTAATCCATCTTGAGTTAATTTGTATATGATGGGAGATTACGGATCCAGTTTCATTCTTCTGCATGAGGCTATCCAATTTTCCCAACACCATTTATTGAATGGGGTGTTCTTTTCCCAGTGTAGACTTCTGCCTGCTTTGTTGAAGATCAGTTGGTTGTAGGTATTTAGTTTTACTTCTGGATTCTCTATTCTGTTCCATTGGTCTGTGTGTCTACTTTTATACCAGTACTATGCTGTTTTGGTTACTATTGCCTTGCAGTATAATTTGAAGTCAAGACACCTCCAGATTTGTTCTTTTCGCTTAGGATTGCTTTGGCTATTCTTGCTCTTTTTTGGTTCCATATGATTTTACGGTTGTTTTTTCTAATTCTTTGAAAAAAGACATTGGTATTTGGATAGGAATTGCATTGAATTTGTAGATTACTTTGGGCAGTGTGGATATTTTAACAATATTGATTCTTCTGATCCATGAGCGTGGAATGCTTTTCTGTTTGCTTGTGTCATCTACAATTTCTTTCATCAGTGTTTTGTAGGCCTTCTTGTGGAGCTCTTTCACTTCCTTAGTTAAGTACATTCCGAGTTATCCTTTTTTTTTTTTTTTTGCAGCTATTGTAAATGGGGTTGAGAACTTGATTTGATTCTCAGCTTGGTTTTTATGAGTGTACAGAAATGCTCCTAATTTATATATGTTGATTTTGTAACTGAGACTTTACTGAATTTATTTATCAATTCTAGGAGTCTTTTGGAGAAGTCTTCAGGGTTTTCTAGATATGAGATCATATCATTGGCCAACAGGGACAGCTTGACTTCCTCTTTTCCAATTTGAATGCCCTTTATTTTTTTCTCTTGCCTGATTGCTCTGGCTAGGATGGCCAGTGCTATGTTGAATCAAAGTAGTGAAAGTTGGCATCCTTGTTTTGCTCCATTTCTTAGGGAGAATGCTTTCAACTTTTCCCCATTCAGTATGACGTTGGCTGTGCGTTTGTCACATATGTATTTTATTATTTTGAGGTATGTTCCTTCTGTGCCTAGTTTGTTAAGGGTTTTTTTTTTTTTATCGTGAAGAGGTGCTAGATTTTATTGAATGCTTTTTCTGCATCTATTGAGATGATCATATGCTTTCTGTTTTTAATTCTGTTTATATGATGAAACACATTTATTGATTTGGATATGTTGAACCATCCTTGCATCCCTGGGATGAAACCCACGTGATTTGTCTTTCTGATGTCCTGTTGGATTTGGTTTGCTAGTATTTTGTTGAGGATTTTTGCACTTATGTCACAGAGATATTGGTCTGTAGTGTTTTGTTGTGTTCTTTCCTGGCTTAGGTATCAGGGTGATACTGGCTTCACAGCACGAGTTAAGGAGGATTCCCTCCTTGATGTTATGGAACAGTTTCAGTAGGATAGGTACCAGTTCTCCTTGGTAAGTCCAGTAGAATTTGGCTGTGAATCCATCTGGTCCTGGGATTTTTCTTATTGTGAGATTTTTTATTACTGATTCAATCTTGATACTCATTATGGTTCTGTTCAGGACTTGATTCAAGCTTTGGAGGTTGTGTGTTTCTAAAAATTCATCCATTTCCTCTAGCTTTTCTAGTTTGTGTGCATAGAGGTGTTCTTAGTAGTCTCACGTGGTCTTTTGTATTTCTGTGGTATATGTTGTAATGTCCTCTTTTTCATTTCTGATTGAGGTCATTTGAATCCTCTCTCTTCTTCATTAATATAGCTAGTGGTTTATTGATTTTGTTTATCTTTTCACAGAACCAACTTTTCATTTCATTGATCCTTAATATTCTTATGTTTGGGTGTTTTACATAATCCCCTATGTCTCAGAGACTTTCTACATTTATCTTGATTCTTTTTTCTTTAATACTGACTAACTGGGTTAATTTGAAATCCTTGTCTTCAAGTTCTGAAATTCTTTCTTCTGCTTGGTTTGGTCTGTTGTTAAGACTTTCCATTGTATTTTGAAATTCCCTAAATGACCCTTTCCTCTCCAGAAGTTCTGGTTTTTCAAAAAATTACCTACCTCCTTAGTGATTTTTTTCATTCTCGTCCTGAACTAATTTTTTTTTATTTCTTTGTGTTGGATTTCAACTTTCTCATTGATCCCATTGAGCTCACTTGTGATCCATGTTTTGAATTCTATATCTGACATTTCAAGAACTTCCTTTTGGTTGGAGTCTGTTTCTGGAGAGTTAGTGTGATCTTTTGAGGATGTCAAGAGAGTCTGTTTTTTCATATTGTCCGAGTTCTTATACTGGTTCTTCATCTGGAACCTCTTCCCTTGGCTCAAAACAAATAGTTTTGTGGTTCACCTGTTCTCTGCTGGGAACTCTGCTGCTCAGTGTGGAGAGGGAGGTACACTGCCTTTCAGCTCATGCAGGTCGGTACCCACTGTGGTGTTCTTGGCAATTTGGATGAGTTGGACCTCAGACCCTTGGTATAGTGTTCAGGTGCCAGTGGTGGTGGACTACATTAGGTAGTCCTAGGGGTACCAGACCAAGACCAGGCTGGCAAACTTGCCCTCAAACTGTCCTGAGTGGCTTTGTTAGTAAGGGATGGGGTGATCTTATGCTCTGGAAGAATGCTCAGGCAGGGGAAGAGTGGATGCACTATGAACCTGTGACAGGAGGGGTGGATCCCTCTTGACAAGATTGGCAGAGGTAGGCAGCTATGGGATGCACATGCTGCTCACACTTCCCTCTCTTGGCAGTAACAGTGGTCTCTGTCTTTCAGGGGCACAGAAACGCCCATATTCCCAACTCCCACCATGACCCAGCTGTAACAGAGATGGTGGGGGCAGCCCAACCCACTGTGTGCAAGGCTACCTGACTGGCTGTGGGTTGTGTTTGAAATGTTCCAGTGGTGGAGGTGTAATAGTGTCACGGACTTACCTCCAGGGATGGTAGGCTCCCAGAAGAGACAGGCAGCTCAGGGAGAGGACTGATAGCCCCATCCTCCCTCAGGTGAGGTGGTAGCCTTAGTCCTTGGGGAACACAGAAGCACTTGTTGTGGCTTTTTTTTTTCTAAGAGGGAAAGGCATGTACCCCAAGCTCCATGGAATCCTGGGCGTGATAAACACTCTGTCAGAGCTGGGGCCGCCACTCTCAAGTGCCTTGGCTTAATCTTCCCCTGTGGAACTCTCACCAATCTCAAGCAGAAACGTGGCTGCCTTGGCAGCAGTGGGCAGAGGAAAGGAGGAGATGGTGAGGAGCTTTTGCGTTCATTCCCTTTGTCCTAAGGGGCCCTCTGGTGTGCTGCACTCTCCTCTCAGCTGGAAGTGGTCTGCCCTGAATGCCCAAGCTCTGGGACACCCACAGTTCCCCTGGGACTGGGAACATAGGTTCTCCCAAGGCCACTGTGTTCTTATTGAGCACTAAGGAGCATTTGTTGTGAATCCAGTGATGTAGAGATCCAGGGGCTGAGATTCCCAGGTCCAGACAGCTGCAAAAACACTGCCTGTCCATGAAGGGAGGGAAATGAGCTGCAGCTTCCATGCAGAACCCAGGTGTGGTGAGCAGAGAACTATTAGGGGTATATTCCTCCCCACAAGCCTAGAACTGATTGTCCCATAGCTCACCCACACTGAGAGCTCATGCTTGGGAGCAGAGGTGGCTATGTCAGCAGCATTGGGTGGTTGGAGGATGGGAGGTCCCCATCTTCACATCCTTTCCCTGGGCTGCCCAGCTTTAAACTCCTAACATGGTCACTTGGGCCTGTGACCAGAGATGTGAAGAGGCAAACTTTTGGATCAAGAGCATCTTAAGATATTAGAATGAGTTATTTAAGGATGCTGTGGAATATTTTTCTAAAATTATGAAAGATATTAGTGTGGGATGATCAAGTGTCTTATTTTTATAGGCTGGAGATTAGACAAGACCAGCTTTAAGAATACATTTCAAAAATGGTTATACTCTAAAACTTCTTTCTAGTCTAATGAGTTTTCACTATTGGCATTCACACTAATCAATGCTATCACTTCCTCCTAGCCTACTCACCTCTCTTCAGTTCTAACAATCATGTATAATAATTCCACATCAACAAACATTGCAACAAAAATAAAAACAAATAGAAAAATGAATAAATATAAAATATAAATTATTTTTGTTACTTCATTTGGTCATGTCCTTTTTCATAGATAGATTAGGATATTAGTCACTGATGACTTTATGAACTTCTGTTATTAAATTATCTTATGAAGGAAAACTAAATACTCATGACCAAAAAAAAAAATGTACCATCCCCTGAGACAGAAATAAGCAGTGTTTCATGTGCATTAACTGAGAGACACAAGAGAAAAGCGGACCAAAACTATTTCCGAAAGCAAGGGATAAGAAAACCTGATGATCTTCCTTCAATTTCACCAAAGCTCCTACCAGTGTGTGTCCTTAAACTGTTAAAAGATTTATGTTTTTTTATTAGTGACCGTGAATTGAAAGGATTTACAATATTTCAGTGAACTCTAAATCATTTGGCATTCAAACATTTTATACTTTTAAAAACATAACATTAAAAGAAGAACCCAACTCTGTTACCCCTATTTTTTTTTGCCTGATGTAGACATTTTCATAAGATTACTTAATTTTACTAGTCTGTTGAAGAGCAGCAATTGGGTTCCCCTTCTACCATTTGGGGAATGCTATTCACATCTTGTTACAATATCATTAAAATTTTTCTAAACATTACTGATGTTTTATTCATGTAGGCATATTTTGAAAGGACTTATGAACATACTTGTTCATTACACAGTAATTCTAAAATTTGTTCTCAATACATAAATTTAAGAAGTTTTGTGTCTACATTTTTCTTTCCTAAGAGAAAATATCAGATATTTTCAATGATTGAAAGGCTAATAATGATCAAAAAACCACGTAAAAATTATCACAAAACCCATCCTTCTTGCATTTAACAGATGTATGTTGTAAATTTAATTCAGTTAAAATACATTTAATAATACATTTAATAAATAATACATTTAAAATATTTTCTCATAAATAATATCTAAGAGATATATACAAAAGTAAGTGAATTAGTAGTCCAGTGGAATAAATATTATCTGTAGAATAAGATATTAGTAAATTATTTTAAAGATGAACTGAAATCCAATTCAAAAGCATCTGAGAACACTGCTTTTTCTACCTAAAGCCTGAAAGAGATGAGCAGATATAAATATAAACTCCCAGGCCTAAAAGACTTTTGTTAAGGGGGGGAACAACATGAGTGCTACATGTTTTACCTACATCATTCATTTGCTCCTCACAACAATCTGATGAAGGAGGTATCATAATCCACATTTTACCAACAGGAAAATTACTGAGAATCTGAGATATTGTAAAACTTGATCATGACCATATATCTCCTAAGTGGCTGAGGCCAAATTTGAACTTAATGCTTTGTTTTCTACATCATAAAGATTCCCCACTTCCTACCCTTATTGCTTATATTCAGATATTTTGGGATTGGTGTAATACAAGATGTTATACAACTAGATAACTTTTTCAGATACTCATTTGTGTATAGACTCTGTGTTGTTTCTCTCCCTCAGCAAGTTCTCCCATCCTCTTCATTAACAAGCAAGTAGGCTCGCCTCTTGATTTCCTTGTCTCAGGGATTTCTGTGCAGGCCCAGGCTCAAAGGGGATTCTGGGCCTCTTTAAGCCCAGCAAGCCAGAAAGCACAATTCTGGGGGCCTGGCTGAGAGAGAAGGACCACAGGTTACACCAGCTCCCACCTTTAGCTCCAAGTGAAGGCCCTCAGGCCCTTTACTCCATCACCTTAAATTTAGAAAAGCCACCTCATTTTGGAGGCTTTTAGAAAGGAGAGGAAAAAGCAAGACAAGGTATGAATTTATTTTCTATTGATTCCATAACAATTTACCATAAATTTAGTGACTTAAGATAACACAAATGTATTATCTCATAGTTAAGAGGTCGGAAATCTGACATTGGTTTCAGTGAGCTTAAAATCAGTGTCAGCAGGACTGTGCTCCTTTCCGGAGGTCCTTGGGGGAGAATCTGTTTCCTTGTTTGTTCAAGATGTAGGTAGAATTCAGTTCCTTGCATTTGTAGGACTGAGGTCCTGCATTCTAGCTGGCTGTCAGCTGAGGGCCATTCCCAGTTTCTTGATGCCACCAGCATTCCTTGGCTTGTGGCCCCTTCCTCCATCTTCAAAGTTTCAGTGGTGGGTTGAACCTGTCTCCTGTGTTAAATTTCTCTTGCCTCTTCTGCCATTATATCTCTCTGACCTACTTTCTGTCTTCTTCTTCTCCTTTCAAGGGTCCATGCTATTATCTGGGGCCCCTCTGGATAACACTTTAACTTCCCTATTTAAAGGTCTGCAACTTTAATTCCATCAGCAAAGATCCTTTTACCATATGAAATAACATATTTACAGGCTCCAAGGATTAGGGCACGGACATCTATGGGGGTCTTTATTCTGTCTATCACAGGGTATTTTACCTTAAAATTGTTTAAATTATTGCACAGGACTTTGGTTATTGTATTCTACTAAACCTTGTTTTTTTTATGTTGGGAGGAGGGTAGTCATGAGGAAGATTAATCAGCTATGAAAAAGATGAAGTAAAGAAGTTCACATTTTCTGTGTTATCTGAATGCATATCTGAATTGTGATTTCATTACTTAGAACAAAGAAATAGTTGTTAAACAAATTTATTTTGCAGAGTGTGGACTTTCTAACCCATATACTCCATTTGCTACTGCTGAAAAACAATTCTAATTTGTTTAAAATGGTATGGGTATGTTGGTTTTAAAAATAAGTATATAATAGGAATGAATACTTCTCACAGTACCATACATATAGGCTTTGTTGTACTATAAATATAACTGCTATGATACCAACACATGTACCTCCAGCCTTAGGTAACACATGGGCCTTTCCAGACAATGTTTTGAAAAACAATACTGTGGATTGATACGTAACACAGAAAATCCTGAAGAAACACATTCTACTTTGATGGTTGGAATTTCAGGTCTTCCAAAGTTGGATGAGGTTCAGGGGCTGTCCTGACCATTGATCAGTTGCCAGAAGAGTTGCTGGCACCACAGAATTTTCTTATGACCCTGACATTTCATATTAATTGTTAATATTCTACAATTTAGACATCTTTTTGAACATTTCAAATAGCATAGTTCCCAGACCTAAGGGACCCTCTCCCCAGATCCTGTAGACTAAACCCATGACTATTGACCTATTTTATTAAGATCTAACCAAAATATCCCAGTTTTAATTTCAAGCAACAAAATTAGACTAAAGGAAACAACCCAACACTGATGTGGTTGAGATCATTTTAGTGGCAAGTATATTATAAGCCCTTGCCTGAGAAATCCCCAAATAACCAGGGCTGAACAGGGAAGTAAGATTGGTAGAGACCTAGGGAACTGCAGTGGGAGGAGATTTTTGCATCTGGACATCTGCCCTGGATGTGCTGCTGTTTGCCTTTCTGCTTTTGGCTATTTAGTATTTTTACTATTTCAACTTTTCTCATTGTTGTTTTACAGTTGTGTACTTTCTAGGAAATTGGTCAGAAAGTATAAGCGTTTTTGGACATTTTATGTCCTTTTATTTGTCAAAACCACACTTAAATTTCTGTGCAAAGAGAATTGATTGAACACAGTTAAGGGAGTAGAATTCGGCAGGAGGAAGGATTCAGTGGAAATAGCTCACAATAACTGAAACTCTGAAAGCTCTAATCACAAGCATTCTGGGCACAATGGAACAGAAACCATGAAACTGTGCCCATAAACTAACTCTGTGTTATATAAATGAAGGGCATGACCCAGTGAGTATGAGTGAAGAGGAGTCAAGGATGGGGGAGAGGTGGCTAAGAGGAAATCTTCCCAACCTGATCAAACAGCTCAAAGTTCAGAGATTTTCTTCACCCTAACAATACTAACTCTCAGAACGGGAAACATTGCTTTAATTCATAATTTCAATAACACAGGAAGTCATTATTCAAACTTTCCTGTAGGGTCAAGAATTCAGAGCTTGACTTGAAACTATAAAGCATTTTAAACACTCCTTTTGCAGGCTTAAAGTCCTATCTACATATGTTATGCCATGTATACTTGACTACACAGATACAATTTGTATGTAATTCCATTCCCAAAAGGCATGGAGGAGGCAATGTGTCTTATACTCAATTGCCACCAAAGAGCACAAGGATGAATATTTAAGTCCAGACACTGACACAGCCCCCTAAATTTTCAAAGCACGGCTTGCGGTCTCAGCCCCCTGACTCCCATTCCCTGTAATGGAAGTCAGGTGGCAAAACCCTAATGCAAACTCCTTGGAAATCTACAAGACAGCATAATGATGTTCTTTGTTTTTGCTATGGAAACATTTATATGGGACACAGGTTCAGGTGTCCATGAAATGATGCACTAATCTCTAGAGTTCACAATGTAATTTGGAGTATATTTTCTTCTCCATGTGCATGCAATTGTGAAGGTAATTGCCACCCTGAAGGTAAAGAATGCTGGGTGTTCCCCACATAACACACAGCTTCATTCGGAACTATCTCAGAGCCAGATATTCCCTTTGTGCATCCAAAGAAAAAGCTCAGGGAACTAGCTTGCATCTCCATTTTTTGTATGCAATCTTTCTGGAGAACACATGATCTTTTCTTGACAAGGCTTATTAGTTTTCATAAACCAGTTTGTTGTGAATAATCAGTTCAAATTCTGGCCTGAATAGTATCATTGATTTAACATGATAAACCAAGAAACAGTTCTCTTGCCCATCAGATTTATAAATTCTATTTGTACACTATAGATGTTTAAAATCTAAAAGTTAAGCTAGTTTAAGAATAAAAATTGGTTTTAGATATGCTGGGGATTTATCAAAGACAATGTCAGCCTCACGACTGCTCTTAGATTAGACTGAGACCACAAGTCAGAAAGCCTTCTATTTTATTCAGGAAGTAAAATCACTATTTTAATTTGTGGAAACTATTTTTAGAAATTAAAATTAAATACATTAAAGAAGGGCTACCTTCATTTTTCAATGACTAACACATGATCATATTACTTAATTATAAAAAAAGCCTCTAATAATTTTTTTATCCATTTTATCTAATTACCATATGAACAATCCACTGCAACTTAACTGTCCTACACAACCTAGCACTTAGGGACACACAGTTTGATATCTATTTCGTGCTTTAAAGTATCAGTATTTTTCTCTTCTGAACTTGACTAAGCACTCCTCAAGGGATATAAAAGAAGTATAAGACAAACTTTTCTTCCCTCATAGCATCTGACACAGAGTAGAGTTCATTACAGGAGCTCAATAAGTGCTTGTACATGTATTGATTGATTGCCAGCATTCTGCTTTGTGACTCCTTTTAATATTTCAGATGCTGAAAGGTCATTATCATAATCATTGTAAACCTCATTTATCTGTTCATGACACTGTTCTGGGTGCTACATAAAATTTAGTGGTGAGATCTCAAAGCTGTAAGAATAACTGAATGGACATTGACTGACACACTAATCAGGAAAGATGGCACATAGGGTTGGAGTTTGGAGTGATTCACCTAGACATTTTTTTAATTAAATTTATTGAATTTATATATAACCTACCACTTATTTCTAAAAATAATTTCAAGACTTTTACAGAAAAAAATGATAAGCTTATCATATAAAAATAAGCTATCTGGACTAATGTAAGAAGTCAGCAGAATGACAAGAGAGTGAAAGTGAATGATGAGGCAGTGAATTTCTCTGCAGTCCTGGCAAGGAGAGAAATGCCCTAGGCCAGGGTTTTTCAACCTCAGCATCATTGGCTTTTTGGGCTGGATAATTCCTTGTCGTGGGGGGCTTCCCTTGTGCATTGTTGGATGTTTAGCAGCATCCCTGGACTCTAACCACTGGAAGCCAGCAGCATCTCCCTTCCCCCGCTCCTGTTGTGACAACCAAAAATGCTTCCAGATATTGTCCCTCCACTTAAGAATCACTGCCTGTCTCATTCCACTCAGGCTGCTCCAACAAAATATCTTAAACTGGGTAATTTATAAACGACAGATTTATTGCTCACAGTTCTGGAGGTGAGGAAGTCTAGGATCAAGGTACCAGCAGATTCGGTGTCTGGTAGGGCCTGTTCCTCATAGATGGTGCCCTCTGTGTCCTCACTTGGTGGAAGGAGTGGAAGGGGCAAAGCAGCTCCCTTCATCCTCTTTTACAAGGGCACTAATCCCATTTATGAGGGCAGACTTGGTGACTTAATCACTTCCTACCTGGCCCCACCTCTTAAGACCTTCATCTTAGGTTTCAACATATGAATTTTGGGAGGACACCAATATTATGACCATAGCATTCTATTCCTGGCCCCCCAAATTATGTCCTTTTCACATGCAAAATACATTCATTCCATCCCAATATCCCCAGAAATCTTAACTTGTTCACATTCTAAGGTTCAAAGTCTCATCTAACTCAGATGTGGTGAGACTCAAAGTGTGATTCATTCTGAGACAAAGTCCCCTCAGCTGCAAATGTGTGAAATCAAATCAGTTATGTGTTCCAAAGTACAATGGTGGGACAGGCACAGAACAGACATTTCTGTTCCAAAAGGGAGGAGTAGGAAAGAAGAAAAGGGTAATAATAGGTTCTGACCAAATCTAAAACCCAACAGGGCAAACATTAAATTTTAAGGCCCTGGAATAATCTTTATTGACTTGAGGTACTGCCTTCCAGACACACTGGGGAAGGGACTGGGTCCCCAGGGCTCCGGGCAGGACCACTCCAATGAAGCCCACACATGTTGGAGAGCCCACATGCCTGTGGCGCTCCCAGGCTGGAGTTCAACACTGGCGGCTCTACTGCTCTGGGGCCTTGGAATTTGACCTGCTCTCATGACTCCATTGAGCATTGCCCTAGTGGGGACTCTTTGCAGTATCCCCGCTCCTGTGGCAGTTCTCTGTTTGGTTTCCGAGGCTCTCTGGGGCATCCTTCAAAATCCAGGTAGGGGTAGTCACGCCCCCACAGCTTTTGCACTCTGTGTGCCTGCAGAGTTAGCACCACGTGAATGCTGCAATGATTTATCACTTGCGCTTTTTGGAGGGGTAACCTGAGCCACACCTGAACCTGCTTGAGCCACAGCTGGGGCAGCCAAGGAGCACTACACCTGAATGTGTTCTTACCCCAAGGTCTTGGCATTCTGGGGCCTGTGGTGGGCGGGGCAGCCAAAAAGATCTCAGAAATTCCTTTAGGGTCCTTTCTGCACTGGCTTGATAAATAGAATCAGGCTTCCTTCTATCCATACTAATCTCCTTTTCAAACCTTTGCGTGGCCACACACTTTGTGTTCTCTCCTGAGCACAGGTTTACATTCATTACAACATGACCAGGCTGAGAATTTTCCAAATTTTTAAGGTCTGCTTCCTTTTTGATTATTAATTTCATCTTTAATTTGTTCCTCTCTTCTCATGTTTTACTACAAGTAGTCAATAGAAGTCATGCTGCACCCTCAACACTTTGCTTAGAGATTTCTTCCACCAAATATCCTATTTCATCACTCAGAAGTTCTGCCTTCCACAAAACAGTAGGACATGAACACAATGCAGACAAGCTCTTGTCCAATACTATGTTCCTCATTTCCTTCTGGGATGGCCTTTACCATCCATATTTAGAGCAACATTCTGATTACGACCACGTAAGTAATCTCTAAGAAGATTGCGGCTTTCTTTACAGCTCTCCTCTTTTTCTGAGCCCTCACCAGAATTGTTCTTAAGTCTCTTTTTATGTTCTAATTTCATCATTGTGCAAACATCACAGAGTGTACTTAAACCTAGATGGTATAGCCTACTACACACCTATGCTATATGGTATATGGTACATGATATATGGTATAACCTATTGCTCCTAGGCTACAAACCTATATAGCATGTTCCTGTACCGAATGGTAACACAATGGTACTTGGTTATCTAAATATATCTAAACATAGAAAAGGTACAGTAAAAATATGGTATAAAAGATAACAAATGGTACACCTGTATAGAACATGCACCATGAATGGAGGTTGCAGAACTGGAAGTTGCTCTGGGTGAGTCAGTGAGTGAGTGGTGAGTGACTGTGAAGACCTAGGACATTATTGAATACTACTGTAGACTTTATAAACACTGTACACTTAGGCTAAATTTATAAAAATAATTTCTTTCTTCAATAACAAATTAACCTTAGCTTACTGTAACTCTTTTACTTTATAAATTTTTAAAGTAATTTTTAATATTTTAACTCTTGTAATAATACTTAGTTTAAAACACAAACATATTGTGCAGCTGTACAAAAATGTTTTCTTTTTTATATCCTTATTCTGTAAGCATTTTTTCTGTTTTAAAAATATTTTATTTACTTATTTTTTTCTTTTCAAGGTTTTTGTGAAAAGCCAAGACACAAATGCACACAGTAGCCTAGGTCTACACAAGGTCAGGATTATCAATATCACTGTCTTCTACCTTTACATCTTGTCTCACTAGAAGGTCTTCAGAGGCAATCACACATTGAGCTGTCATCTCCTGTGATAACAATGCCTTCTTCTAGAATGCCTCCTGAAGGACTTGCCTGAGGTGGTGTTACAATGAACATTTTTTTAATAAGTAGAGGGAGTATACTCTAAAATAACAATAAAAAGTGTAGTATAGTAAATACATAAACCAGTAACTTAGTCATTTATTACTATTATCAAGTATTATGTACTATACATAATTGTATATGCTATACTTTTATGCAACTGGTAGCACAGTAGGTTTGCTTACATCAGCTGTACCACAAAAATGGGAGAAATGCATTGTGCTACAATGTTACTATGGTTACAACATCACCAGTTGATAGGAATTTTTCAGCTCTATTATAATCTTATGGGACCATTGTCCTATATGTGGTCCACCGTCGACTGAAACATTGCTATGCAGCACATGACTGTATATATTTGCAGGAATGTTATAGGAATTACATACTTATGTAATTATAAAATATTTGTAAAAGTGGTAGGTTATGAAAATGTTCAGGACAGCACTTAACAATTTTTTATAAATGTTATTTGCTATATTTGTTCTGGGAAATTTGTAGAACGTAATATAATGAGAAGGGGAGCAGGGTAATACTGAATTCCAGTGCCATTTTTTTTCCCAGGAAAACATATATAGCCAATGGCTCTATTTCCTCAGGTGGAAATAAGCCTTTGGTTTTTGTTGACTTATTAAATATCATCCCCAGTAGCAAATTTCCTTTGGCACTACTTTACCAGGTGAACTCTTTGTGCCCCCCAACCTCGCCCCATTGACCCACAAGAAGCACTTTCTCTCTTTTCCTTCTTAATTATTAGGCTGTTAAGCAGACTCAAAGATTGGAAAGATTTATGCTGACTTGCTGAATACCAAATATATGTCTAATTTTTGACCGATTGGTAATTAATTCCCCTCCTTAGCCATTAATTTTCTGTAGTTCTGTGGATTATAGAATACACCCAAAGGATGTTATCAAGTACTCAGTTCTAACTGAATCATGCATAAACATTTATATATATATTAACATATTTTAAAAATATGTATTTCTACTTTGATAAAGGTGAAGTACTTCAGCAAGTATTCTTGAGTACTTATGTAGGAAATGCAGGAAATTTAAGACATGTAAAATTCAATTCAGCTACCCTCAACAAACTTACAATTGGTAGTGTAGACAAGACACACGTGACAGTCTTGGAACGTGCCTTAGGAATTTAGAAAAGGAGCAGCAAGAATAAGCTGGAGACATTGTGGGAGGGAGAGTTGGTAATACATATCTCTTTTTAAAAACTTTAAACTATACATGTATTGCTTATATATATGTATGCACACATAGAGATACACACATAAATGTATATAATATTTATACCATACACACTCAAATTTGTACTATCTGCAGTTCTTTATTTTACAAAAAACTGAAATTATTCTGTAATTTTTTTATTGTGAACATACTTATATACCAGTGTATGCAGGTCTTTTTCATTATTTTAAAGGGTTGAACAATATCACACAATATGGACGTGCTATAACTTAAATATTCCCCTATTTATGCCAAATTAAGTGGGTTTTCAAATTTCTCCTCCTACAAAAAATGCTGTAAAGAACATTCTTGCTTTCCTATGCAAGCGATTCTGTAGGCTATAGTTCTGAAGTGGAATCCCTGGGTCAAACAGTGTGCATATTTAAAAAGCATTACTGGATTTATTAAGTTAGTCTCCAATAAGTTGCCTCCATTTATAGTCCTATGGAGATAGAGCTCTTTCCCCTACACCTGCATAGAATCAATCTTTTAAAAAATTTTTGCTGATCTAATAAGTGAAAAATGCTATCTCTGCTCTAAAGAATGAGATTTTTAGACTTTGAATGACAGGTTAGAAACTGAAGCCGAGAAAATTCCTTTAGGAAACTATTATTCTAATATGACAAAGTTAATCAAGATAGTGAGGAAACAGGCTGTTTTGAAACACAGCTTTCACACCAGGAAATAGAATTGATATGGGCTAGGAATAGGCGTGTGACATGCCCAGGAAAATAAAGCACAGAAACTGCCAACATGTGAACAGAAAAGCCCTCTTAAAAATTAATCTCCCTGAAAAAGGGATTCATAGGACTTTCCCCTAATTTTGTTTTTCTTCTTAGAGTTTTTTCCTTATTCTCATTCCTACTTTTACCATCATACTTTTTCTCCAGTGGTATCCTTTGTATCTTTGGCCCAAAGATATATCAAAATAGAACTCCTACTCTGTTGTTTCAGTTAGGATGCGAGAGAAACAGTCAGTTGAGAAAAACGTGGTTCTGAGTTAGAGAAGTAGTGGTGGGGATGAAGAGGAGGGGATTGGATAACAGGGGCCCTGAGGATGTGTAGTCAAAGGACATGGCTATCGAGTGTGGATCGTGAAGGGAAGGGGTCTGACTACCAGCCTAAGTGATTGTAGCAGGCTTGCTGAGATTGAGAACACAATAGGAGGAGAAAGACTGTGGAGGAAGATAATTCAATTTGAGAAATGTTCAGTTTGAGACGCTACTAGTGCTGGGACATCCACAAGGTGATATTTTGGAAATTCTGGTTTATATTTCAGGAAATCAATGATACTGTGTTAATATTTGAAGTTATTTGCATGGATATGGACATCAAGAAGAAGAGAAGAGGGCCAAGGTGAAAGCATTGGGAAGTGTCTACCATTAACAGGTAGGCAGAGGAAAACCTAGAGCATAGTGAGAAAGATAAGTCAGGTGGTGGGATCCCCAGGAGAACTGGGAGGATGAATTATTTCTGAATCCAAGATATGAGAAATCTTTAAGAGGAGCTGAATAAAAAAAACTGCAGAGTGATGTTGTAAAATGACAAAATAAGGATGTTAATGGAGTCTTCTGAAAGAACAGTGTTCAAGGAGTATGATGCAGAATTCAAATTACAAGAGATCAAGGAAGTAGTAGGGAAAAAGCTCTTCTTTTTAGATTAGCTGTAAAGAAAAAACAATGAAACTAATTACTACTTCTATAACTAATGCAAAACTATTATAGTTAGTTTGATCACTTGAAGGAAAAAATATAATTTTTTAGTCCATGTTTTTCTATGCATAATGCTCTAACGAATTATATGTTTGTGCTTTTCCTTTCCTTTTGGAACTCAGGTGCAGAAGGTTGAGTAACAGTACTTAAAATACTTCTCTGGTTTACGATTATTTATTACTTTATTTGTTTTCATTATCCTGACCTTAACACTTAGACCTTTTACCACTCCTTAACACTGTCTCAATGATCCCCACAAAAAAGTGCTTCATAAATATCTTTGAATATGTACATATTTTGAAAAATATATGTTTTTTCTACATATATTTGATTTTCATAAATACTATGTTAATATTCCTTTTTAAAATTATCATTTTTTCAATTATGATTTTAGAATCTGTCATTGATGAAAAAAAAGTCCTTGTTAATTGCTTCTATTATAAAGTATTTCATATTATGCATATTCCACATTTGCTTAACTGTTCTTTGCATGATGAAAATAGAGTTTGCTTCCAAATTCTCACCATCACAAAGACTGGTAATGAACATTTTAATATCTTTCCACCCGTGGACTTAAACACGAGTTTCTTTGGATTATACGCCTGGGAATGGAGTTCCTGGATCATTGGATATTTGTATACTTAATTTTGTAAACAATTATCATATTGTTCTTCAGAATGGCTGCACCAGTCTACATTCCCAACAGCATGAGAGTACTTGTTTTCCCACATCTTCAATAAAACCTACTCTCTGACTTTGTGATATTTGTCAGCTGATTGGTATGAAGAGTTATGTCATTGTTTTATTTCATTTTACATTGTTCATCTAACTAGTGAGAAATTCTTTTAAAATTTGTTAGTCTTTACTATTTGTCTATTAATTTCTTTGGCTTGTTTTTCCATTGAATTTTCTGCCTTATTTTTGTTGCTTTGAGGAATTCCTGAATATACTAGATATTAAACTCTAGTTTTTATTTTTAACTTTTATTTTAGAATACTCTTTTACTTTCAGAAAATAGCATAGAGAATTTCAACATACACTTAACTCATTTTCCCAAATATCAACATATTACCTTAGTAAAAACTAGGAAATTACTAGTTTTTTAAAAATAGCTTTATTAAGATATAATTTACATACCATGCAATTCATACATTTAACGTGTACAATTATTAGTGTATAAGATTATTAGTACTTTCACAGAGTTGTGCAACTACAATCATTTTTAGAGCATTTTCACCATTACAAAAAGAAACCATATATATAGCCATTAGCAGTCACTCCCTATTTCCCCCCAACAACGTAACAGCCATAAGCAACCACTATGATACTTTCTGTCTATATATATTTGTTTATTCTGGACATTTAATAGAAATGGAATCATACAACATGTGGTTTTTGCAATTGGCTTCTTTCACTTAGCTCATAAAATTTTTGAAGTTAACTTATGTTGTAGGATGTATCAATACTTCATTTCTTTTTACTACCAAATAATATTCCATTGTATGAAATTTTGTTTACCCATTCACCAGTGGATGAACATTTGGGTTGTTTCCACTTTTAGGCTATTATGAATAATGCTACTATGAACGTTTGTGTACAAGTTTTTATGTGAATGTATGTTTTTCTTACTTTTGGGTATATACGTATTAGTGGAATTACTGAAAAACTATACATTGTGTTGCAAAGCAGTTGCATCATTTTACATTCCCACCAGCAATATATGAGGGTTCCAATTTTTCCCTGTCTTTGCCAACACTTGTTATTATCTATATTTTTAATTATAGCCACCCTAGTGGGTGTGAAAGTGGTATCTCATTGTGACTTTGATTTGCTGGTTTTCTCCTTTGAAGAAATATCTATTAAAATCCTTGGCCTATTTTTAATTTGATTATGTGTCTTTTTATTGTTGAATTGTAAGTTTTCTTTATACATTCTGGATAAAAATCTGTATTAGGGTTCTCCAGAGAGAGAGAACCAATAGGATATATATAGATAGAGAGAGAGATATATAAAGAGGTATATAAAGAGATACAAGAGAGGGAATTTGTTAGGGGAATTGACTCACCTAATTATGCAGGCTGAGAAGTTACACAGTAGACTATCTGCAAAATGGAGAACCAGAGAAGCCCATGGTGTGACTCTGAGACCAAAGTCCTGAGAACCTGAAAGGCAGCTGGTGCAAGTCCAGGAGCACAAAGGCCAAAGAACCTGGAGTTCTGATGTTCAAGAGCAGAAGAAAGCTGTACCAGCTCCAGAAGACAGAGAATAATTTCCCTTTCCTATGACTATTTGTTTCATCCAGACCCTCAGCCAATCAGATGGTACCTGCATTGAGGCAGATCTTTCTTACTCAATCCACTGATTCAAATACCAGTCTCTTCCAGAAAAAACCCTTACAGACATATCTAGAAATAATGCTTTACAAGTTGAGTATCCCTTAATCCACTCAAGTTGACATCTAAAATTAACCATCACAAAGCCACTTATCAGATACATGATTTGCAAATATTTTCTCCCATTCTATGGGTTGTCTTCTCACATTCTTAGTGGTGTTCCTTGAAGAATAAAAGTTTTTAATTTTATGAAGTCAATTTTATCTATTTTTCTCTTTTTACATTTATGTTATGTCAAGCCATTGCCTAATCCAATGTCATGAAGATTGATGCCAGTGTTTTCTTCTAAGGATTTTATAGTTTTAGGCATTATATTTAGGTCTATGACCCTTTTGCAGTTAATTTTTTGGTGTATGGTGTGAAGAAAGGGTCCAGCTTCATTCTTTTGCCTGTGGATATCCAATTGTCCCAGCACCATTTGTTGAAAAAACTATTCTTGCCCTTTTGAATTGTCTTGGCTCCTACTTAATTTTTAACATTATAAGTATTTTTTACAATTTATTTTTCTTAATTTTGTTTATGGTATCATTTTTATATAGAAATATATAATATTTATGTAATCAAAACCATCAGTATTCTACCTATGATATTGATTTGCTTAGGAAGTTCTTTTCAACGCTAAGATTACACAAATATTTTTTAATAATTTTATCTACTAGCTTTATAGTTTTACTTTCACATTTAGGTCTTTAATCTAACTGTAGTACACTTCTATATGGGGTATAAAGGGTATATCCAACATTATTTTTTCCATATGGCAAGGCAGTTGTAAAATTATACATCCTTTCAACATTGGGAGACATGACCTCTCTTGTTCAAATTTATAATCAAAGGCTGAGGAAATTTAGAAAGCTGTGTCAAGTTGGAATAATATAGCATCTAGGTTTCTCAGGATAAGGCAGATGAACAAACTCTTACAATGCTGCGTCATTGAGAAAATTTCTTGTAAAGGGTACTTAGCTAAAAAAAAGATTTAAATCAAAGGTAGTTCATTGGTGTTCCTTTTTTTGAATTAGCAAGTGATACTGCAATGACTGAAGTAATAATTCACCCAATATTATTGACGGTATCTCTCAAAGTCCATATTTCATGGCCTATAAAGGAGTATGAAATAATCTCAAGTCTTACTATGGTTTCTTTTGCCACAGATTTTTCCTGCTACACTTTAAACACACCACACTGATGTCATGCCACTCACCCATCAAGGTAATTACAATCCACAGAGGGAACTTGAAAGAGCACCCATGTGTCTTTAATGTATTTTTTGCAACCATTATAGTCTATCTTAAGTCACTTTAAAAAATTAGAAAATATGTTATGGTCTAGTAGATGCTTTCTTTAGATCTGTTTTAATCTTCTGGATACAGTTGACAATCCTTCCAAATAAAAACTATAACAAATATGCAACATTGAAATCCTTAAAATTTAGTAATGAGAATTATTTTGAAGTGACAACTGATTTTGATAGCAAAATATTTCTTATATCTATTTGTAATTATTTCACATGCAGACAAAATAGCACCTTTAAACAAATGAGTTACAAAAGAAAAAATTCAATTGCTTAAGTTGAAAATTTGTAAGACAGGAAAAACTTTTCAGAAATATATAGAAACTAGAGACATGAACAAATTTTGCTTAAGAAAACATGTACTAATTCCAAAACTTCCCAATTTGATGACTATAATATACATTATATTACAAAGCTTTAATTTAGAAAAACCTTCTAACGAATATTTTTATTAGAATAGAGAATAACAAAACAGCATGTTTCAACTCCTTAGAAATTTATTCACATGAATTTTTTACTTCAAAAGTCCATAATTGTGTAAGACTTCCAGTACATGGTACATAACTTATGTTTCTTCTCTTTGTAACATTTAGAGAATTCCTTTAAAGTAAGTGCTATGAGTGGTTTTATTACTATTTTAAAATGACACCATTTTTCAATTCTGAAGAGTTAGGCCAATGGGAATGCACTCCAGGACACCTAAGTGAATGATGGAATATCTATGGATGAATCATATTAATCTTATAAATTGACAGAAAAATGGAAGATGAATGGGCTTAGAGTTTAAAAACCCAAACTATATGTATAAAATAAAGGGATCTTGGTAATGAGCCCTCATGAATGGTTCCCAAATGTTTATGTCCCAATGTTATTGAAATATTTTGCCTACCTGTAAGAAACTTATTGAAGACAAAACAGATGCTTTACTTTATACATTTATTGTGTATGTTCTCGAATGGGGCATGAGTTTGAAGTGAATCAATAAAAAGTAAATAGTATTAGAAAAAAAGACTAAAATAAAAGAAATGAGGGAATGTGAGTGGAAGAATATTAAGGATCTTTAGTCTTAAAAAGCAAAAGTTAACTATTGGCCTGATTGAAATCTGTAAACTGTCAATATAGTCACTAAAGATCATGGATATATCTACCAAATTTCATATTATTAGAATTAAGAACACCTCTTGAGCTTGAGTTAGAAAAAACTTAAGACAATGTATGGAAGAACTATTTACACAGCAGCAAAAAAGATATGGCACTCAGTACTCCAAGGAGTCATATAGTTAGTTAACAGAAAATAGTTAAAGATTTTAGAAAAGATGCCAGAGGGAGCTAAGTAATCTAGTCATTTTGCCAGCACTACTCTCAGCACCTTTACCCTGAACAAAGTTGGCATTTATGTATGATGGTAACAGAAAGAAAGTCACAGACATGAAGCACTTGGCAAGTCCACCATTCATGTCCGCTCCCTAAAATCCTACAACAAGAGACATTTTTCAAATGACTGAGGGATATACCAAAATGAAAAACTCAGGAATGGGAAAACTGGACTGTGTTAAAACTGTCAATGAATATTAAAGCATGAAAAAATTGAATAGAATTTAGACTAAATATCTCACAAGGATTACTATAAAACAGAATAGAGGCCATAAATTTTTCTTTAAAAAAAGTATAAGGTAAAAAATACTAAGAAACCAGATAAAGTAAATCCCAGAAAATGCCAAAAATCACTGCAGAATGAGAAGGTGAAAGGGAAAAACAAATCATGCCAATGTTCTTAATATTCTTAGTGGTCAAGAAAGAGAGCTAGTAGATATTAGTTAGCTCTTTAAAACAATGATTAGAACAAAATAGCCTAAAGTATGGTTTATAAAATAAAAAGATCAAGAGGATAAAATCAACAAATTTAGATAATAAACAATAAAAAATAAAAGAAGCGTTTGTATAACACCAGAAAACATGATGACAGAAATAAGATAAAAATATCAGGTTATTGCAGTAAAATAAACAGGTTAAAAGGTATCTCAAAAATTATGTACTTTCTTTAAGATCTATCCTTTAAACAAAATGACTACATAGACAAACAAAAAGAAGGTAGGGACTGTAATATCAAAATAGTGGAATTCAAGGCAGAAAGTCATACGAAAAGAGAGTTGATGTTTAATGATAAATGGTAAAATGCACAAAGAATATATGCTATGAATAATTACATAAAAATAAATGTATAAAGTAAACATTTTTAGAAATATTTGAAATTGATAGAAATATATTCATTTTCAGGAATTCTTAAAAGTTTATCATGAATAACCATCAGGTAAACTTAGTTAAATTCACCAGTGCAGAACATTTAGAAGGCACATTTCTGTAGCAAAGCAATATAACTATGCAATTTTAACAATTTTAAAACATCAAATTTGAAGCAATTGGAAATTTGGAAACAAAAATACTTTACTAAATAATTCTACTGCCAAAGAGGAAATCATGACTATAATTATAGAGTATTAGAAATTCATAACAGTACTACAAATTATAAAAACTTATGAAGTATAGTTAAAGCTATAGTCAGAGTCAAATTAATAGCATCATATGCTTTCTTTAGTAAATGAAAAAAGGTAAAAATTAAATGAGTTATTGCAATTCAAGTTGTTTGAAAAATAAAAATAAAGCAAAACTAAGGAAAGTGAGATGAAGAAACATGTAAAAATAAAAACAAATGCAACACATTGGAAAAAAGAAAAATATTTGAATTGAGAGGTGATTCTTTTAAATAAAATAATTTAACTGGACAGACCTCTAGATCAGCACTGTTTGAAATGGTAATTTTTTTTTCCTGGTGAAGAGTTTTATTTTGCTTTGTTAATCTTGATAGTATTTTATTTATTTATTTATTTATTTTTATTTCAGAATATTATGGGGGTACAACACTTTGGCTATATATATTGCCCATGCACTGCCCGTGTCAGAGCTACAATCGTGGTCATCCCCCAAACTGTGCTCCCCGCATCCATTCAGTGAGAGTTTTTCCCATCCCTCCACCCTCCTCCCACCTGCCCGCCCCCTGATGAATATTGTTGCCCTGTGTGATGTAGGTGTTGATCAGTTAGTACCAGTTTGATGGTGAGTACCAATGGTGCTTGTTTTTCCATTCCTGTGACACTTCGCTTCGAAGAATGGGTTCTAGCTCCAACCAGGATAATACCAGATGTGTTAATTCACTATTGTCCTTATTGCTGAGTAATACTCCATGGTATACATATACCACATTTTATTAATGCACTTGTGTATTGATGGGCACCTGGGTTGTTTCCACATCTTTGCAATTGTGAATTGTGCTGCTATAAACATTCGTGAGCAGATGTCTTTATTATAAAATGTCTTTTTTTCCTTTGGGTAAATACCAAGTAGTGGGATTGCTGGGTCAAATGGTAATTCTACTTTTAATTCTTTGAGGTATCTCCATATTACTTTCCATAGAGGTTGTACTAATTTGCAGTCCCACCAGCAGTGTATGAGTGTTCCTATCTGTCCACATCCCTGCCAACATTTGTTGTTTGGGGATTTTTTGATATGAGCCAATCTCACTGGAGTTAAGTGATATCTCATTGTGGTTTTGATTTGCATTTCCCTGATGATTAGAGAAGTTGAGCACTTTTTTATATGTTTGCTGGCCATTTTTCTGTCTTCTTTGGAAAAGTTTCTGTTCATGTCCTTTGCCCATTTTTTAATAGGGTTGTTTGATTTTTTCTTGTTGATTTTCCTAAGTTCTGTATAGATTCTGGTTATCAGCCCTTTATCAGAGGTGTAGCATGCAAATATTTTCTCGCATTCTGTAGGTTGTCTGTTCACTCTAGTGATAGTTTCCTTGGCTGTGCAGAAGCTTTTTAATTTGATCAGGTCCCATGTATTTATTTTGGTTGCAGCTGTGATTGCTTTGGGGGTCTTCTTCATAATTCTTTGCCTAGGCCAATGTCCATAAGAGTTTTTCCAATGTTTTCTTTGAGAATTCTTATGGTTTCATGTCTTAGGTTTAGATCTGTTATCCATTGTGAGTTGATTTTTGTGAGGAGGTGAGAGGTTAGAGGTGTGGGTCCAGTTTCAGTATTCTACATATGGCCATCAAGTTTTCCCAGCACCATTTGTTGAATAGGGAATCTTTTCCCCAGTGTACATTTTTTTGGAATTTGTCAAAGATCAGGTGACTGTATGAGGTTGGTTTTATATTTGGGTTCTCAGTCCTGTTCCATTGGTCTACGTCTCTGTTCTTGTGTCAATACCATGCAGTTTTGGTTACTATAGCCTTATAGTATAGTTTGAAGTCTGGTAGATAGATGCCCCCCAAATTGTTCTTTTAGCTTAAGATTGCTTTGGCTAGACGGGGTCTTCTCTGGTTCCACACGAAGTGTAGAATTATTTTTTCTAGATCAGCAAAAAATGATGCTGGTATTTTGATAGGGACTGCATTGATTCTGTAAATCAATTTAGGTAGCAAAGCCATTTTTACTGTGTTGAATCTGCCTATCCAAGAGCATGGTAGGGTTTTCCATCTATTTACATCCTCTGCAATTTCTTTTCTCAGTGTTTTGTAATTCTCTCTATATAGGTCTTTGACTTCCTTAGTTAGATATGTTCCTAAATATTTAATTTTCTTTGGTGCTATTGTGAAAGGTATTGCATCTTTAATTTGTTTCTTGGCTTGATTGTTATTAGCATATATGAAGGCTATGGATTTGTGTGTATTAATTTTGTATCCTGAGACTTTGCTGAATTCATTTATCAATTCCAGTAATCTCTTGGTTGAATCTTTGGGGTTTTCTATGTATAATATCATATCGTCTGCGAATAGTGAAAGTTTGACCTCTTCTGCCCCTATCTGGACGCCCCTGATTCCTCTGTCTTGTCTAATTGCTGTGGCCAGGACTTCCAGCACTATGTTGAAAAGAAGTGGAGATAATGGGCACCCTTGTCTGGTGCCAGTTTTAAGGGGGAATGCTTTCAATTTTTCCCCATTCAGTATGATATTGGCTGTGGGTTTATCGTATATGGCTTTAATAGTTTCGAGGTATGAGCCATCTATACCTATATTGTTAAGAGTTCTTATCATAAAAGGGTGCTGGATTTTGTCAAAAGCCTTTTCTGCATCTATTGAAAGGATCATATAATCTTTGTTCTTGCTTTTATTTATATGGTGAATTACATTTATAGATTTGCGTATGTTGAACCATCCCTGCATCTCAGGAATGATGCCCACCTGATTGTGATGAATTATTTTTTTGATGTACATTTGAATTCGGTTTGCAAGGATTTTATTGAGAATTCTTGCATCTATATTCATAAGGGATATTGGTCTGTAGTTTTCTTTTTTTGTTGTGTCCTTTCCTGTCTTTGGTATCAAGGTGATATTGGCTTTGTAGAATGAGTTTGGGAGGATTCCATCCTTCTGGATATTTTCAAATAATTTCTGCAGTATAGGCACCAGTTCTTCTCTGTAGGCTTGGTAGAATTCAGGTGTGAACCCATATGGTCCAGGACTTTTTTTTGTGGGAAGATTTTTTATTACTGCTTAGATTTCAGTGCTTGATATCGGTCTGTTTAGAAATTCTGTTTCTTGCTGGTTGAGCCTAGGGAGGTAGTATGTTTCTAAGAATTTGTCTATTTCCTCCACGTTTTCGTGTTTGTGGGCATAGAGGTTTTTGTAGTATTCGAAGATGACGTTTTGTATTTCCAAGGTATCAGTTGTGACTTCTCCTTTCTCATTTCTAATTGAGCTTATTAGAGTCCTTTCCTTTCTGCTTCTGGTCAACCTGGCAAGTGGCTTGTCTATTTTGTTTATCTTTTCAAAAAACCAACTTTTCATTTTATTAATCTTCTGTGTTGTTCTTTTGTTCTCGATTTCATTTAATTCTGCTCTGATCTTGGTTATTTCTTTTCTTCTACTGGCTTTAGGATTGCTTTGCTCTTCCTTTTCCATTTCCTTAAGATGATTCATTAGTTTACTGATTTATGACCTTTCTGTCTTTTGGATGTGGGCATTTAAGGTGATAAGTTTTCCTCTCAGGACTGCTTTTGCTGTATCCCACAGATTTTGATAACTTGTGTCGCCATTATCATTTAGTTCGAAGAATCTTTTGATTTCCATTTGAATCTCCTCAACCCAATAGTCATTCAGCAACAGATTGTTTAGTTTCCAAGTTTTTGGATGAAGATGTGAGTTTCTGTTGGAATTGATTTCTAATTTTATTCTGCTGTGGTCTGAAAAGATACATGGTATGATTTCTATTTTTTTGAATTTGTTTAGATCTGTTTTGTGGCCTAGGATGTGGTCAATTTTAGAGAAAGTTCCATGAGCTGATGAGAAGAATATATATTCATTGTTATTTGGGTGGAGTGTTCTGTAGATATCTGTTAGGCCCAAATCTTCTAGAGTCCTGTTTAGGTCTTTTGTTTCATTATTTAATTTTTGTTTGGAGGATCTGTCCAGTTCCGTCAGTGGGGTGTTGAAGTCCCCTGCTATTATGGCATTGCTGTTTATTATGTTGTCTAGATCTAGCAGTATTTGCTTTATGTACCTGGGCGCTCCTGTGTTGGGTGCATAAATGTTTAGGATTGTTAAATCCTATTGTGAGATTTTCCCCTTCACCACTATATAGTGTCCATTTTTGTCCTTCTTTACTTTTGTTGCTTTAAAGTTTATATCATCTGAAATAAGGATGGCTACTCTGGATTTCTTTTGGTTTCCATTAGCCTGGAAGATTGTATTCCATCCTTTTACCTGGAGTCTAAATGCGTCTTTGTGTGTAAGGTGTGTTTCCTGAAGACAACAGATACTTGGCTTGTATTTTTTAATCCATTCAGCCAGCCTATGTCTCTTCAATGGGCAATTCAAGCCATTTACATTTATTGAGAGAATTGATATTTGGGGTAAATTTCTGATTATTCTATTGGGTGGTGTCTTTGTTTTACCTCTTGCGTCATTGTGGAATCTGGTTTCTGGGGTTTTAGCTTTTGCGTACTTTTACATAGGTGTGTGTCTGTTGCGCTGGTTAGTGTATAATGCAGGTTTAAGCACTTCTTGCAAGGCCGGTCTGGATTTCCCAAATTCTATCAGTGATTGCTTATCTGGAAAGTCTTTTTTATTTTTCCCTCATATAAGAAGCTTAATTTGGCAGGATACAGAATTCTGGGTTGGCTTTTGTTTTGTTTTAGGAGACTGATGATGTCTCCCCATTCCCTTCTGGCTTGTAAGGTTTCAGCTGAGAAATCTGCAGTTAATCTGATCGGTTTCCCTTTATAGGTTACCTGCTGTTTTCGTCTTACAGCTCTGAGGAGTGCCTCTTTTGTGTTTACTTTGGTCAGTCTAATAATTATGTGGTGTGGTGAATGCCTTTTCATGTTGAGTCTCCCAGGAGTCCTGTGTGCTTCTTGTACTTGGATATCGAGATTTCTGGCTAAGCCATGGACATTTTCCTCTACTATTCCTTCAGATAGATTTTCCAGCCCATGCAAATTTTCTTCCTCTTCCTCAGGGATACCTATGATCCTTATGTTTGGCCTCTTTACATAATCCCACATTTCTTGTATGCTTTTTTCCTGTCTCTTGTTTTTGTGTTCTTTCTCTTCAGCTGATTTATTTAGCGCATAGGAGCTGTCTTCTAGCTCTGAAATTCTTTCCTCTGCATGGTCCAGCCTATTCTTAAGGCTTTTCACTGTGTTTTGTAGATCCTTGAATGCTTCTTTCATTTCTAGGATTTCTATTTGATTTTTCCGTAATATTTCTATTTCTTTGGAGAATTTTTCATTCATTTCTTGCATTTTTCTTGTGGTTTCTTTGTGCTGGGATTCAATTTTCTCTTGAATTTCATTGAGCTTTCTTACAATCCATAAACGAAATTCCTCTTCTGTCATTCCACCCATTTCATTTGAGTTGGTGTCCATTGCTGAGGAACTGATGGTTTCTTTTGCGGATGACTTTTCACTCTGGTTTTTCATGTTCCCTGAGTTCTTTTGGTGGTTTTTTCGCATCTGGCCTCTTTGTTGAGAGCTGGGGGTGTTAGGGCTAGTTTATGGCCCTGTCTCCAGGCCCACAATTTTCGTTCCTTGGCAGAGCCAGGGAGAGAAGTAGTGGCCTGTATTGCCTTAGGTGTATTTTAGCAAGTTTGGTGGATCTTGATTTATCTCTGGCCTGTTGTCTTCTCCTCTTCCCGGTGGACTGTGGTGAGAATGACCTCCCAGCTTGGGCTCTAAGCTAGTGAATAGTACTTGAGGATATGAGTCCACAGCTTCCTATTAGCTAGGTATTCTTTTATGTCCATGGCAGACTCTGATCCCCCAGTTGGGGTATGCGATAGCCCCATGCTTTGGGAGGGGTCTTGTAGCTCCTAGGGGTTACTTTGACCCTGCTCATCCTGAGGTGCAGGTAGAAACACAATTTCTTTTGGCTGCAGTGTGAGAGCTGAATTGGGAAAATTTTACACAGCTCAGAGGTTGCTTATCTAGCCACGTGTGTCTGCCCTTCTGATGTGCGTCTCTGCGTGATACTGGTTGATAGGGGGATCTCCAATTGTGCACCCCTTTTCCACCACTAGACCCCCAGGCGAGGCAGGTGGCCATCTCTATCCCCAGCAGTCTCCACCAGGGGGATGTTCCCACGGGGAGGGGGGAATAGTGGTCACTGGAAGCACTCTTGGATGGCGCGAAATTCCCTAATGGAGTGGGCGGGGTTATGGGGAGCTGCTCTGGTTCAGCCTGTGGCTCTTGAGGTATTTGGTTGTCATGAGAAGCAGCAGTTATACCAAATGAGTCACTATAGCCAGCAACCTTCAAAATGACCAATCTCTGGGGTACAGGAGGGCTGGGACCTGAAGGGCGGGCACTAGGACCAGCACGTAGCAGACTTGTCGGAGGCCAGAGCCGGGGTAGTGGAACCAGATAGATGAGCTGCAAACTGTTTCCAATACCCAAAGGTCCCACCGCTACAGTTCCCGGATCTCGTCCCACCTGGAACCCACGGATGCCGCTGTCCCTGGCCACCACAGGCAAAGCCTGTCTCGCTCCAGCAGAAGAGCCCTGGGCCGGGGCGGGGCGGAGCTAGAGACGCGGCTCACAGCTCCTGGCAGGCGGCTGTAAAGATGGCGGCCGCCGCCAGCCTGGCGCACAGCCGGGCTCCGATGGCGCCGGGAGCGCAGTTTTTCTCCGCCGGCCGCAGCGGCAGTTGCTAGCAGCCTCTAAGGGCGTGTCCTGCTCCCCGTTAAACTCCTGGGCCCAGTCCCGCTGACTTCTAGTGGCGCAGTGCCGGCCTGCGGGTTCCCGCGCACTGTCCCGGGAAACTGTATCTCCGCTTGGTCCCTGCCCGATTCCTCCCCAGCCCTCAGCAGTCTCTGTATATTGCAGCTGCGAGTTGTGTTTGGCTCTCACAATTGCCTCCTCCCCACAGGGTCTGCTGCCTTGCGCAACTGCTTTGCCCCAACTCTGGGCTTCTCCCTGACTGAGTAGATGGGGAGTTGTGTAACCGCTTGGGGGGCAGGTCGCGCCGCGCGGACCTGGCGAGCGCGTCCTTCCCGCGCTCTGGGCTCTATTGTGCTCCCTGTGCCCTCCGATCTTTGTGAAAATTTTGTACCTGTTTTCTTGGGCTGGCTTTTGGCGTTGTTTCTCTGTAATTCACAATGCTGTTTTCGGAGTGAGCAGTCTGTGCTCGCAGGTAGCCACTGGCGTTCTTCACCTCCTTCCCTGGGAGCGGTGCGGTGGGAGGACTCTATCAAACCGCCATTTTTTTTCCCCCCTGAAATGGTAATTCTTTTAAAATAAGGAGTTCCTGGTCAAATAAATTTTGGAAATGCTATATCCAGGAACTTCCCTTGAAAGATCCACAGTGTAAATCAACATGTGAAACCTGGTAGATAAAACCCTGTCTGACATGTTTAACTTTTCATTTTTCCTACTTACCTGACCATAAATCTTTTCCCTAATTTTTATTATAATTTATTTATTGATGTTCCATGGAAACTACTTTGGGAAATAATTGTATAGTCCAATCAAGTAAGAGAAAAAACATATAAATGAAGATTAGAAATAAAAATGTTTATAACTTCTGCTAAGATTAAAATGATAAATTGTTATTCTATGAAATAATATCTATGAGCATGCCTTAAAACCTAATACACATACATTTGAAAATCATGATGAAATGGGCTGTTCTTAAAGAGTGCACACAATGCACAAACTGATTATTGAAAAGTTAAATCTTGCGAACCTGCCATTAATCATGGAGGAAAATTAACACACATTGTGAAAATATTAACTCCAAAATAAGCCCAGGTCTTGTTTTACAAGTGATTTCATTCAAACTTTCAAGGAACAGATGATCCTATGCTATATAAAATATTCCCTGCGATAGAAAAAGAGAAACTAAGGAAAAAGAAAAAAAAGGTTATATCAATTAATTTTTTTCAAAATTAATCTAATCCTGATAACAAAATCTGACAAAAAAGAAAATTCAAAACCAGCCAATTTCACATAAATATGGGTTCAGGAATTTATTTAAAAAAATGGATTCAGAAATTTAAATAACAGCAGCATTTTTCAAAGGAACACACTATGGCTGGGATGTTAGTAGAATTCTGTGAAAAAGAGTTTCTGGCATAAAAGTTTTGGAAACACTAGATTAGAGAATATTATACTATAATGTAAAACTATTGATAATTTCAAAATGCTAAAATGTATCATAAATCTTAACGTGGAGTACGTAGTCTGCATCGTATACAGATCTATTCAACTGTGTGGTATTTTTTCAATGGACACTCTACAAGATCCATGATTAACAGTTATCAGTTTTGGAAGTGCTGCACTAGAAGCATTACCATTAATGATAGGACCGAGGCAAGAATGCCCACAAACATCACTTACAAAATATATATTTTGGAAGGTTAATAAATACTAGAAAATGGGAAAAAAGTACAACTAAGGAATAGACTCAAGTCTTCCTGACTCTAAATTCTATGTTCATAAACATTGTGATTAACTACTGATATGGTGAGGAATCAACATCTTCATAATAATCATTGTCATTATCATCACCAAAATATAATGTACAATTCTATGCCTTCCTAGAAAACAAGTAACAAGTAATAGTCACTAAATTGTGCAATTATGACAATATAAAAATAGATTTTGACATATCATAAATATCCAATTAAAGTATAATGGGAAAAATTCCATTCATAATCATACCAAAAAAACCCCAACTTTGAATAAAATTAGTAAGTATTAATAAATATTTGGGAGATATATGGATAAAACTTCAAAATTTCACTAAGGAACATAAAACATTGGATAATGTATAGTGATATTCAAAATTTTATAGATGTCAATTTCTCCCACGTTAATATATACATTTAATGCTTCTTCAATTGATATCACATTGGAATTAGTTTTTAAAGCTGACAAAGGGTTTTAAATTTAGTGTGGAAAAATAACTATTAAAAATGTAAAAAAACAGGAGAATGGGTTTTAGCTGACAGGTAAAGAGTTTGGAAGTCAATACTCCCATCCTTACAACAAGAAAATCCTGAACAAACTGAAAATCAATAACATTTCTTGGGACCATAAATTATCTGAGGCCATAGGGCAATCCTCTGTCCTGAAATCCAGGGAGACAGGTGCATCCGGAGAGATATTGACAACTAAGATCTGCTTACCTGGAGGATAAGCTATTGAAGCCATAAGCTGGTAGGAACAGTTAAATGGTAATTTTGACTGATTGCTGGAGGCGGAGGGTGGACTAGTGTCAAAGTGAGAAACCCCTAGGGGCTGTAACCTTTGGAGGGTTCCAAACTTTCATGGGCTTTTTCCCTCCAAGATCTCCACCAGGTTCTCATATTGAGGATCTGAGACAGATCCACTCCTGGTTCTAGTAAGGAAAGGGAAGAGTAATCATTGTGAAACATACCCAGAATCTTCTCTATAGCAAATGCCTACTCTCTAGGGAAAGGACTGTGCCTAAGCTGAATTCTGAAAACATCTCAGTTGGGAGAAAGGACTTCCTCCCTAATTCATTCCACTCTAGGCTTCTGGTCTCACTTACTGGGAGGGGACAGAGTCAGCAGAGAGTAGGGCTCCAAGAAAATTGATTGGATATTGGAAATGATACAGCCAGGAAGAGGAGTACAGCACAGGTGGAAAATTAATACCACTAGAGGAGGGATAAAAATATTTGTGAAGAGCACAGCCCCAAGATGTAGGGCCTCAAAAAGGCTGAGCCTTAACTGTAAGATTATAGAAAGCTTTCCCTTCCCCATATCTTACCACCAATCACTAGGGTTCTAGTATAATAACAATGGATTACAGCTGGAAGAGGTACACGATACACACTCTGTCTGAGGAGGAGTACTTTGGAAACTTCAAATTCAAGAGAAGAGAAACAAACAAGAGCATGAGAAGAATTTGAAGACTTTGGTACCTGCAGTTATAATAAACATTAAATACAACCTAACTCCTAAACAGATTAACATTCGTTCTCACACTAAAGGTCTGTTTTCTTCCATTTTTATTACCTGATAGAACATGTCCAGCTCTTAACAAAAAACTACAAGGCATACTAAAAAGCAAGAAAAAACAGTCCAAAGAGACAAAGCTATCATCAGAACTAGACTCATAAATAACAAAATTGTTGAAATTATTAGGCAGGAAATTTAAAATAACCATAACTAATATGTTAAGGGATGATATATTTTTCTATGAATAGAAAATACTATAGTTTTAAAATAAAATAAAATACTTTTTCTACTAGTACAACTAGAAAAAGTAGACAATATGAAGGAACATATGGGTGATGTATGCAGAGAGATGGAAACTCTAAGAATGGATCAAAAGGAAAAGTTATAAATAAAAAGTATAGTAATAGAAATGATGGCTTTGATGAGCTCATCAGAAGTCTCAACATGGCCAAGGCCAGTGAACTTGAAGATAGGTCAATAGACATTTCCCCAACTGAAAAGCAAAGCAAAAAAAAAAAAAAAAAAGGGAAAAATAGAACAGAACATCCAAGAACTGTAGGGCAATTTCAAAAGGTATAACATGTACGTAATCAGAATACCAGAAGGAGATAACCAAGAGAATGGACTGAAATAAACATTTGAAATCAAAATGGCCCCAAACTTCGCAAAATTAATGAAAGACAGTAAACTACAGATCCCAAAATCTCAGGGAATTCCAAGAAGGATAAATACCAAAAAAGCCCATATCTAGACATATTATTTTCAGATTACAGAAAACCAAAGACAAAGAAAAAGTCTTGAAAGGAGCCGGATAAAGAGAAAACCCCTTACCTATAGAGGAACAAAGACAAGAATTACAGCGGACTTCTCATCTGAAACAATATAAGCAAGACAAGAGTGAAATATTTAAAGTGTTAAAAAAAACCCATAAGCCTAAAATTCTATATCCAACAAATCTTCAAAAGTGAAGGAGAAATAAAGACTTTCTTAGACAAACAAAAACTGAGGGCATTCAGTGTGTGCAGATCTGCCCTGCAAGAAATGTCAACAGAAGGTTTTGAAGCTGAAGAAAAATACAGATCAGAATCTTGAATCCACATAAAGAAGATGGATAGATGAAGAATAATAATAGAAGAATGAAATATTTTATTTTTCCTATTCTGAATTGACCTGAAAGATAATTCTTTGCTTAAAGTAATAATAGTAACAATGTATCAGGTGATGACAGCATGTAGTTAAATGAAACAGATGCCAAGAGGGAGGAATTGGGTATACTCTGTAATAAGGTACATGCCCTACACATGAAATGGGATAGTGCTATATGAAGTTGGGTTTAGATTGATTTAAAATACATATTGTAAACTCTAGAGCAACTGCTATTTTCTTTTTAAAAAAGAAGTATAATTGATACACGAAGTGAGGAGATAAAATGGAATCATGCAAAATACCCAGTAACATCAGAGAAGGCAGACAAAAGAGGGGAAAATAAACAAATGAAGTGAATAGAAAATAGTTACAGACAAGGTAAATATTAATCCAACTATATCAATAATCACTTTAAGTGTGAATGGTCTAAATATATTAATTAAATGACAGATTTTCAGAGTGGATAAAAAAATAAGACCCAACTATATATTGTCTATAAGAAACCCACTTTAAATATAAAGAATTAGAGAATTTAAAAGTAAAAGGATAGACAAAATATGCCTTGCTAACATTAATCAAAAGAAAACTGGATTAGCTGTACTAAATTAAGCAAAACAGATTTCAAATGGAAGATTATTAATGATAAAGAGGGGCAGTACATAATAATAGAAGTGTCAATTCTCTAAGAAGACATAACAATCCTAAATATTTATGCAGCTAGCAAGAGACCACCAAAATACATGAGGCAAAAACTGATAGAAGATGAACAGAGAAAGTAATCCACTGTTATAGTTAAAGACTTGAACACCTCTCTGCCAGTAATTGATAGATCAAACAGTCAGAAAATCAGTAAGGATATAGATGACTTAACATCACTATCAATCAACTTGATCTGGTGAATACTTACAAAACACTCCTTCCAATAACATCATTCTTCTGTAGCTCATATGGAACATTCATAAAGATATGCCATATTTTGGGTCATAAAACATAACAAATTTAAAATAATAGAAATCAAAGTATGTTTTCAAATAACAATGGAATTAATTAGAAATCAATTACAGAAAGACAACAGGAAAATCTCCAAATATCTGAAAATTAAGTAACACCTTCTAAATAATCTGAGTTAAACAAGAGGTCTCAAGAGAAATTAAAAATTATTTTGAACAAAATGAAAATGAAAATACATCTTGTCTAAATTTGTGGGATGCAGCAAAAGTAGTGCTGAAAGACAATTTATAGCATTAAATGTATACATTAGAAAAGAAGAAAGGTCCCAAATTAATAATCTAATCTTGTGCTTTAGGAAGCCAGTAAAAGATTAGTAACTTAGGCCTAAAGCAAGCAGAAGAAAAAAAATTGGAGCAGAAATCAGAGAAATTAAAAACAGGAAACACATAAAAAAAATCAACAAAATCACAAGCTGGTTCTTTAAAAAAATCAATAAAATCGCTAAACTTCTGGACAGGTTAACAAAGAAGAAAAAAGACAACACAAATGACCAATATCAAATACGAGGATTAGAAAGAGGCAAGGACAATCTCTCTCGCCTCTCCTATTCCACTTTGAACTTAAAGTCCTAGTTAGTTTACTAAGACAAGAAAAAAAAGTTATAAATTGGAAAGTCAGAATAAAACGCTTTTATTCACTGATAAAGCAATTGTCTACGCAGGAAACCACAAAAAATCTACAAAAAATATCCTTGAAACTAATAAGCAAATATATAGCAAGGTAACAGGATACAAGGTCAAATATAAAAGTCAATGGCTTTTCATATACTGACAATAAATAATGAGACTTTAAAATTAAAAATAAAATACAACCTATTATTTACAACTGTGCAAAAAATAAAGCACTTAAGTATAAAAATATAACAAAGTATGTATAGATCTGTATGGGGAAAGCTGCAAAACACTGATGAAATAAATAAATATATAGAGAGATATTCTGAGTTCATTCCATCTAAATTCATTCTGAGATTGGAAGAGTCACTATTATTAAGATGTCAGTTCTTCCTAAATTGTTCTATAGATTCAACACAATTCTAATAAAAATCCTAGCAAGCTATTTTGTAGACATCAACAAACTGATACTAAAATGTATATGGAAAGACAAAATGCCTGGAGTAGTCAACACAATAATAAAAAAGAACGAAGTTGGAGGACTCACACTCTCCAACTTCAAGACTTTCTACAAAGCTATAATAATCAAGAAAGCATAGTATTGGCAAAATAATAGGCACATAGATCAATGGAATAGAATAGAAAGTATAGTAATAGAGTCACATAAATATAGTTAGCCTCATAGATCAATAGAACAGATTACAAAGTACAGTAATAGATTCATATAAATATAGCCTATTGATTCTGGCAAAGGTGTAAAGGCAATGCAAGTCTTTTTTTTTAAAAAAGAGAGAATCTGTACACAAACCTTTTTCCTTACTCAAAAAATGAACTCAAAAAGGTTTGTCAACATAAGTGTAAAATGTAAAACTATAAAACATGTAGAGAAAATACAGGAGAAAATCTATGTGACCTAAGGTTTGGTGATGTTTTCAGATACAACACCAAAAAAACAAGTCATGAAAGAAAAAATTGGTAAATTGAACTTAATAAAAGTAAAAACATTTCTTCCGTGAAAAACACTGTTAAAGAGAATGAAAAGATAAGTCACAGAGTGGGAGAAAATATTTGTACATTACAAATTTGATAAGGAACTTGCGCCCAAAATGTATGGTGATCTCTTGAAACTTAACAATAAGAAAACAAACAATCTAATTAAAAATGGGCAAAGGATATGAACAGATACCTCACAAAAGAAAATATAGATGGCAAATAAGCATGTGAAGAGATGCTCAACATCATTTGTCATCAGACAAATGGTAATTAAATTAAAACAACGAGATACCACCACACACACATTAGAATGGTTAAAATCCAACAAAACAAAACAAAAACAACCTGACAACATCCATTGCTGGCAAAGATGTGGAACAAGAGAAACTCTCATTCATTGCTGATGGGAATTAAAAACAGCCCAACCACTTTGGAAAACAGTTTAGTTCTTTATTACAAAGCTAAATATATTATTAGTTGTATTATATGACTCAGCAATCACACTTCTAGGTGTTTACCCAACAGATTTTAAAATTTATATCCACACACAACCTGTACATGAATGTTTCTAGCAGCTTTATGCATAAGTGGTCCAAACTGGAAGCAATCAAGATGTCCTTCAATAGGTGAATGGACAAACAAACTGTGGTACATCCATACAATGGGTACTATTCAGTGATGAAAAGGCATAAACTATCAAGCCTTGCAGCATAAACATGGATGAATCATAAATGCTAAGTGAAAGAAGCCAGTCTGAACAGGCTAAATAATGTATGATTCCATTTATGACATTCCGGAAAAGTAAAACTATATACAGAGTAAACTGGCCAGTGGTTGCTGGGCATTTGGGGAAGAGGGAGGGTTGAACAGGAGAAGCACAGGAGTTTTTAAAGCGCATTCTGTAGGTTACTGTAATGGTGGATACCTAACACTATATGTTTGTCAAAGCCCATAGAACTTTACAGTACAAAGAGTGGACCATAACGTATGCGAATTTAAAAAATATTATTTAAGAGGTCAAGGGATACCATAATGGAATGCAGAATGTGACAAAAGAATCTAACTGTATTGCAAACGTATGAAATGTATGAAATAACCTCACTGAAGGGGGTAGGAAAAAAGTACTGCAATATATAGATATATACACATAAATGTATACTTTTATGTATATTTGTATATACGTATATATAAACAGATATTGATTTAATAAAACTTTTATAATGAATAACAAGCTTTTATTGATCACTAGTAAAACACAAATGCCCAAATTTAAATAAGCAAAATACATAAATAACTGTTCAATAAAGAAGAAAAACAATTGCTAATTAACTTGTTTAAAGCAATTTAAAATTGCATGCAGAAAAGGAAGTAAAAGTTAAAGCTACAAAATACCTTTGCCCCTCCCTTTCAAACTGACAAACATAAAAAAGAGTGAATGTCCAATGTTCAAGAAATATAAATGTCCAACTTGAAACACAGATTTCTAACCATTTTGTTCACTATCCTTAAACTAGGACCAAGTAATTCAGTACACTTAACAGAGAGCAATTTATCTGAAGTTGTTGAGTGTCAGTCAGAAAGGTAATGCTATCCATAGCATGCAGAAAGCAGTAGAGAAGCAAAAGCAAAGCTAACCATTTTCCTATCTCTGTTGAGTTAGGTCCAATGCAGAATCACTGAATTCTTTGAGCAGCTCTGAATATTCAAAAAATCAGTGTCATTCATATTTAAATGTAAGTTCTAAATCTCATCCCCAAAACGAGTAGAATGATGTTTATAATTTCTTGTTTATTTTTTTCCACTGCAAATCTCTATCAGGGCAAATAATAACAAGTAGAGCAAATCTTTCTTTTTAACTATGTGTGGCTTTGTAAAATGACTTTTATTTTAAATGTATTTTGTGGTTTTTTTTTGAATGAAGGAAGAAGATGACGACCTTTCACTCAAAAAGGAAAGTCCAATGATTTGAGAGAAAACTAAGGAAGATCATTCTCACTAATATTAACAAGGAAAAAACTATCAGTATAATAACACATTACCCTCTGAACTGGTCTTTGTAGGGGCATGACTAATTGTCTATTGGGGCAATAAAAATAAAACTAGAGAAATCTCAAGGGGGAGGAGTGTTTTTGAAGTAAAACAAAACAAAAGTAAGGCAAAATACTGTGCAGATTTGTCTAAATTGGTCCAGTAGGAGGGGAGAATCTAGGAGAAGCTCTTAAATAATTATCATTATTTGAGCACTTGAGTCAAGAAACAACACTTTTTCTAAATCCCAGATTTTAGTCATCAGCATTTTTTCTCCGTATGTAGTTACCAGCTCTTAGGAATAAAATGTTCTTCCTCCTACTTTCTCTCAAATGCCTCAATTTTTATCCTGTTTACCACTTAATTCTATTATAGTCTATGATACTCACCTGTCATCTTACCCCCTGTGGATCAATGGTGGAATTGCACCTTGAGTAATATTGAAATTCCTGGGAATTTGTGGAGAAGCAACTTATAAAGATTGTGAAAGCAATAGAAACATCCGAGAATCCACCTGCCTTTTAAGTCATATTAAATACATTTTTATTGGATTGCTGCTTATTATAGTTCTCAAAATTGATTTTGTAAGTGCTCTCAGACTGTAGAAAGAAAGTCATGTAAAAGCATTTACATGGAAAGTTATGTAAGAATATTTATAACAGTAGGTTATAAAGACATTGTCAACTCACAAAATTAAAGTGGAAAGGCCCAGGTTTTTATTTTTCCCAGAATCTTAATATTGCAATTAGGTTATAAAAGAAATAGAATAATTAAATTATCTGGCTAAATATGCAGACCCAAGTGTCCCCTCAAAATCGAGGTTATTAAAGCCACACATTGCTCACTTGAGTGTTACAGTTTAGTAGCTGCCCATAAATTGGTACTGCAGGACTCACATCCAGGATGTGAGTAGATTCTTTGAGACAAATATCCATAATGTCACAAAAGTTCCTGCCCTCATAGAGCTCTCGTTCTAGTGATGGGAGACTGATAAACAATAGTCAAAATGCATAGCACATAAGGGGGTGAGAAGTGCTTGAAGAAAATGAAACAAGGAAGTGGGATGATTGTTATCCCCAATCACTTCTAACACTAAGCAATTTCCTTCTCTGACTCAGTCCAGAATGTAAAAATCTTTCCTATTTTTGATAAACTTGACAGCTTTTCCCAGACACTACTTTTAGAAATGAATGTGTAATGCCATTTATCAAGCACAAACTACTTCTTGTGTAACATCAAAGAGCATCAGCATGTAATATATAAAGTATATTTTTACAACTGGTGGGATGAGAGATCAAGTTAATCACTGTGAAGTTCCTTTGCTAAGGTTCTTTTTTTAGCCACTGGAGGTGAAATTGCTAGGGAGATGACTTGGGGGTGCAGAGGTTGGCTCATAGGTCTTGCCTACCCGGTTTATTCTTCCAGGAGAAATAGAAAAGAAGTTTGTTTTTTCATTTAGCAATTAGTTCTCTGAGGTCATTCAATGATACGAACTATAACTTCCACCTTATTTCTAGTCTGCACTAATTATGTCGCTCAAATGAAAATATTTTTGTGTATAGCAAGAGTGGTGTGAAAGGTAGAGGCTTTGGTCTCAACTTGATTCAGTGAATTCATATAGACCCAATATGAACCTTTTCTGTCTTTTCTAATGGAACAAAAATTCACACAATCCCACAATATACATGAATCATCAGATAGAAAAATTAGTATCTATCTAAACAGATGCTTCTCTCATGAGCCTACATGACAAACAAAACAAAACTATACCAAACCTGTAGGAGTCACATACTCCATGTGTTTAAAATAGTCAAAGATTCTAAGGTACGTAAAGACTTCTCTCTCCCTTTCTTAAATTAAAAATAATAGATAGATAACTTTACTAATGTGCCACTTTTAGCTTCTACTACTCTGCCATTTCATATCCTTTTCTCATTTGGTAAAATGATTAAGTGGAATTGATTCTTCTTTGTACAATTTGTGCTTTCTTATTTTTCCAGTTTGAGTTCTTCTTCATTATACTGGAATTACAACTAAATCATCTTGGCTGGAACTTCCCTTAAAACAGTCTTTTCCATTTCATTCCAACCTCTACACAAGTGAGACAGCATTTGCAAAATACCATTTTTGTCACAGGGCCCTTTTCTCTAACACCTAGAAAGCCTTCTAATGGTTAGAATAGCAAGCCTACTTACAGTGTCTGTCATCTAAGATTTTTGTTCTACCTGTCCAAATTTTGCTGCCACAATCAAGTAATATGAGCATGTTGTCCAGTCTGGCCAGTCATCTCACTGTGTCATAATTATGCCACTTTCACTTTTAGTGATGTGAATATGCTTAAGATGCTTATGTGGAGTATTTTCCTTTCCTCCCTTCTGTCTAATTCTTACTCATATTTCGAGACCTTGAGTTTCATTGATTGTACCACATGAACACACCTGAGACCACTGAAGCTGACCAGAAGCCTGTCAGCTGAACCTCGAAAGAGAATCCATACTGAACCTGGTAAGAGACATTTCCTATAGAGAAATGGTTTTCCATGGTTTTCCCAGGTTCTTGATGAAGAGGAAGTAGAAATTCCCAAGAGAACCCCATTTTGAGTCATTTGTAATTTGTTATATGTAAGTACACATAAGTTAATTGTTGAGAAATAAGTATGGAGTTCTTATTCCAGAGTATAGATTCAGAATTGGTCATTTTCAGATAATTCTTCAGTTTTCTTCATTAAGCTGTCAGTTAAAATACACTTCCAGGTATTGTTATAGATAGATTTCTGGATTGTGTGGATTTTGCCTGATCACTACAACCAAGATTCAAGTGTCCAGTCGGGTGAGCAATAAATACTAGTGTAATGCTGGATTTAAAAGATTTATTTCTAAGTGGGTATGCTCGAGATTAAAACTGAACACAGTAATGATGGCCCATAAGCAGAGGAGTACTGATAGAAAGTGTGCTATTAACCAAGAAAATAACTTAAGTAGTACCTGAAAACTTGAGCTAATAGGAGAGAATCAGTCTCTTGTGCTCTCCTTCTCTCTCTCTGCCTCTTACTTTGATGTGCATTTCTGCTACATGTTTTACAAGCATTACTTTAGATCAGTGGAAGACAACTCATAATATCATATTATTTCATTATAGTAATATTGTGGCAGTACACATACATCACACTAATAAAATGAATACTAATAACATGAAATTTGACTTAAAATTCATGACACAATGGAATAGCTCAGGAACAATTCAAAACAATGACAGTAACTTCTTCTTTCTTCTTTCCCTATATGCTATTATTTTTGGTAAGTGGAATCCATATTTCCACACAAACTAGAATTGCTAAACTCTTAATAGCATCCCCATGGTTTTGCTTCTTACTACGATGCCTTCACTGATTTCATCATAGTTCAAGCATAATAACAAATCATCATTTGTCCTCGGGAGCATGAACTGTCTGAGGCTATTTCTGCATTCATAGCAGCCTCACTCTTAAATAACTGTTCTGAGTCTGTCAATCTGCCCACCTGCTTTCTGCCAGCAGCAGGACTGCCGTACAAAAACTCTGCCTATGCTAGATAATTACCACAAAGCATCCAATTCTTTTCCTAATAAACTTTAAGTGTTATAATTCTATTAATTTGTTACCCAAAAATGGTGATTTCTGCCTGGACAACCTACTTAGCCTCAGGCAATATTTTTTGGAAGATTGTCTTGGATGCTGCTCATCTACAATCCACAATTTTTTTCTCATTTAATGAAGTACTATATATCTGTATCAATTAGGAATATTTTAGTTGCATATAACAGAAACCTCAAATAATAATGACTGAAATTCAAGTACTTATTCTCCACATAAATGAAATCAAGAGATAGGCAGGTCAGATGTGCCGTGATGACTCTACATTTTTATCCATCATCCTTAGCACATGGTTATGTACTCGAGTCTACCTCATGGACCAAGATTGACGGCTGTTGGAGCATTTCAGGCAGCAAGAAAAAGGAAGAGAGAGGGACCTAAAGAGGTTTACCTTCCAGCTAAGTATACAGTATTTCCTCTTGCTTCTCAGAGGGAAGGGAGAACGGGAAATGCAGTCTTTTTGTCATGTGCATTGCCACTCTCTTTCAAAGAAGAGGAGAACAGATACAGAATAGGCAAATATTAATTTCTCCCATTACACTCTTACCTTTTCAAGTTTCTACTGGTTGAGTCCCTTTACCACATGTTATACTGGAAAGATCACAGTCTTTGGAGTTAGCAGATCTGACTTCCAGTCTTGAACCTCCCCATTACAAAGTACATCACCTTCGGCATGACACTGTCTCTGAATCTTATCTTTAAGATGGAGATGTTGATAATACTATTTTACAAGATTATGGTGAAGCACAGATATGACAATATATATAATGGTACTTTATATATATACATATATATGTATTTATATAGTTCATTTTACACTAGTTAGTTACACTTGTTAGTGACTTTTATGTGTGAGATTGGAAGTAGTTGCATTAGCTAAGAGGACTATGAAAGAAAAAAAACCAAAGTTATTCTGTAATCCTGTGGTCCCTAAAGTTGTTTACACTTATCCCAGAGAATGCAGGAAAAAAATATTAACACTTTGATCTCTATTAAATTAAAAAAAAACACATAGAGAGCAATCAGAGTAATGTATGCCACAGAAAACATGTTGGCTTTTCAGAGCAAGGAGGGAGTCCAAGGGTCTGAAGACAAACCTCCTTCCTTTCACAACCTTCCGTGAGGCTAGTCCTAATGAAAAAGCAGTTTTCATGTAATAGCTCTTATAGCAGAGACTGTTGATTATCTACCAAACATTAATCGCCCCTAGTGAGTCTTTCTAAAAACTTTGATTTTATTCCAGTATTGACACCTTTCTGTACAACCAAACAATAATACTCATTACAATCATATGGAAATTTATTAGTATTTCTTATCAATTGATTATTTTGCTAAATATTTTCTACACTTATTTTTCTCTAAATACGGTACATGGTTAAGTAAATGACTTTTCTAGTATGATTAGTATACTCGAATGATATGTTGCCAAACAATGGTTTATTTTCCCAAGGGGAAATACTAAAAATTAACGTCTATGTATGTAACTCATTTGATTTAATTTACAGGACTGTCAAGTTCATTTAAAATATATACTTTTGAAATGTAAAAATGTAAAAATTTCTTGAAAATTTTCCTTCAGTTTCTCTCTTCTGAGTTTGTCAAATAGGTACCTATATTTGTATTGACTTAGGTGATGTGCTATGTTCCTTTCCTAAAATGCCTCCTGCCACAGACAAAATGCTAATAATACCTTTTATATATTAAGCATATCAAAATCAATAATGTAAATACCAAGGACCTAAATAGATAAAAGGATGGAGAATATAGGCAGAAAACTCTCTGGTAATGCTAAAAAGTGTTTCAAGAAGAAGGGAGTGGTCAATTGCATTACAAATTCTGCTGAGAAGTCAAGAGAGATGAGGAGTGAAAAGTGACCATTGGAATCAGAAGCAGGGAGGCTGTCGCTGTCTTGGATGAGAGCAATTTCGGTGGAATGGAGGAATAGAAGCCAGGCGGAGACAGACTGAGGACCAAGTGATGGTTGAAGAGATGCAGACTGAGAAGGTACACAATGCTTCTAGGAAGTCTGTGAAGGCAACAGAACATGTGGGGGATATTGGCTCTGGGTAGGGGGCTTCTTAGGGATATAGCAGAGAGAGGGAGCTTAACCAGTTATGCAAGTATCTGAGAAGTTGAGAGGAGCAAGGATATGAGTCGCAGATGGAGAATTTCACCTTGCAAAGAATGGATGCTTCATAAAATTAATAGTAATGTAGAAAGAATGGGTGCAGATACAGGTACATTTTTATATTTGGTAGTGGGAAACTGAGGTAGTTTTCAACTGATTTGATGGAAAATCCAGCTTAGAAACTATATAAAGAACAGTGAAAAAGAGAAGTCACTGAAGACTTTTAAAATATTTGTTTTCAGGCAATCAAAGAAAATGTTTAAAATTATTTGAAATTCTTTGTATGATTAAAGAATACTTGGCCCCTACCAAACAGAAAAAAAAAAAGTCATAAGGAAGAAAGAGTCTAATTTTAAAACACAAGATAAAATAAAAAATGAGAAGAAAGAAAAGACTTAAGTAGACCAAGAAATGCTCCAGCAAAATTTAAGTCTGCTCTGGAATTAATAAAGAGTAGAATAGAATTAGCACTGTGGAAGCTCAATTCAATAATGTGAAGGAAACAAAGAAACAAACTACAAAACCTGAGATGCTCTCCCAAAATATAGAGGAAAAGACAAAGAGATCAAATGGTAAGGAAGAAAATAATGCATGTGGAAGATAGATAGTGAGAATCCAGTGCTCAGGTTTTCCTGAAAAGGAAGCATAACAATCAGAATAGCAACAATAATCAAAGATATGATTGAAGAAAAATTTCTTGTGGTTAAATTTAGTATGTTTAAGTATATTACTTTTATATTCATATGTAAGTAATTCATGCCTCAGAAATAATCAATGTAATAAGATTCACATCTAAATATTTTTTTGAAAAAATATTTGAACAAGAAAATACTTGATTAAACAAAAACACCTTCATATATACAGGCAGAATAAATAAATTCTACACCAACAAATACAGGTCTGACTAGTATCAGAATTCTACTCTGAAAGTAAAGCCATAATTTGAGTGGGAAATATTATATCTTAAAGATTTTGCTCAGCCAAGTTTTCTTTTCATGTGTGGGTAATAGAAAGACATTCTCAAATATACAAGTGCTAAGAAAATATAGTATCTGCTATGGTTTGAATGTATTGGAAGCTTAATTCCCAGTGCAACAATGTTGGGAAGTGAGGTGCTTAGATCATGAGAGCCCTGTCCTCATGAATGGACTATGCTGCTATAACAAGGGGTTGCGGGAGTGGGCTCTCTCTTCCGCCATGTGAGGACAAAGTGTTCTTCCCCTCTGACTTGCATCTGCACCTAGAGGACACACCATTTAAGGCACTATCTTGGAAGCAGAGAAACTGTGCCCTCACCTGCTGGCACTTTGATCTTAGACTTCCCAGCCTCCAGAACTGTGAGGAAATAAATTTTTTTCTTTATAAATTATCCAGTCTCAGGTATTCAATTGTAACAGTACAAAACAAAGACAGTATCCTTATACTCTTCCTGAAAAATTATTTGATTACATACCCTAACCAATCAAGAGATTAACCATAAGTAAGCACTTAAGAATGGGATTCTCAAAAACAAGTACAATTTGGGCATAAAATTAAATGTCAATGTCAATAAGTGTTCTTGAAAGAGAAAATATACTTGTAAAATAATTTAATAAAAATAGGCCAGGCATGGTGGCTTATGCCTGTAATTCTGGCACTTTGGGAGGCCGAGGCAGGAGGATCGCTTAAGTCAGCAGTTCCCAACCTTTTTGGTACCAGGGACCAGTTTCATGGAAGACAATTTTTCCACGACGGGGCGGGGATGCGGGGGTAGGCTGTGTTCAGGTGCGATGGGAGCAATGGGGAGCGGCTGTGAATACAAATGAAGCTCCCCTCACCGGCCTGCTGCTGCTTGCCTCCTGCGGTGTGGCTTGATTCCTAAGATTTATGGAAGACAATTTTTCCACTGTCCTGGGGTTGGGGGATGGGGGAAGGCGGAGCTCAGGCCACGGACCAGTACCGGGCTGAGCCTGGGGGTTGGGGATCACAGGCTTAAGGCCAGGAGTTCAAGACCAACCTGAAACAACAGTGAGACCCCGTCTGTACAAAAAATAGAAAAATTAGCTGGACATGGTGGTGCACACTTGCTGTCCCAGCTGCTCAGGAGGCTGAGGCAAGAGGATCACTTGAGCCAAGAAGTTGGAGGTTATGGTGAGCCACTACACTCTAGCCCAGGTCACAGAGTGAGACCCTGTCTCAAAAAAAAAAAAAAAAAAAAAACCAATAAAAATAAACTGTGCCTAAAATCACAGATTATATTGACAAATACTAGGAAGTGGAGAAAGGTTATGGGAAGTGCTATAGTCTAAATTTCTAATCTTCTCTGTATCTGTTTTTGTGGGACAAAAAGATAATAGCTCAAATGATATAATTTTATTCTTGACTTTGATTAATAGAGACACTTTAAAATGCTTAAAATATGTCTTACAGGAGTCAAATTTACAACATAAGGCATGTAATAAAAAAACTTGAACAAAGGCAAAAGCATAAACAATATAATGAAAACAGAAAACAAAAGTAATCAAAATGAAACATTACAAAATCCAAACGATAAAAGAAGATTGCATAAGTAGGACCACACATATTAGCTTAAATAATATTTGTAATAGGTTAAATATCCTTCCAAAAGACAAATACCCTCAGATAGGATTTAAAAAACAAATTTTAACTTGCTGGTATTTAGGAGAAATTTATCTAAAATGACTTGGTGGGATTTGGAGAAGATGCCAGCTGCAGCAAAGTTTTTCAATCTCCCAGATCCCCACATAAAGAAAGACCAAGCAACTAGACAGCAATCCCAAAAGCCCATGGAAAACATTCATAATAAAACTAGGTGCCAGTATATCCACATGGATCCCAAAATACAAGTGTCAGGAGACAAAGCACCAAGAGCTGCAGAGCAGAGTACCAGGGAGGCTTGCAAGGCCTGGGGCAGTCTTACCTCTCAGAGCATTCAAATGGATCCACTGGGGATCCATCCAGGCACTGTACTACTGAATACTACAGAAGAGGGAGCTCTTTAAAATTACAAAAAGCTTACCTGAACCTCATTTTGATCTGTGCTGATGGTTGTCTCATTCATTCACATTAAAGATAGGCCCACATACAAAGAGCTAGAGGTCAGCTCTCCCATGTAGGGGAGAGTCCTGTTGAAGCAACAGGTCTGGATAGTAGCAATGAGACTTCTTATAGATCTCAATATTAATGAGTCTTTTCTCTATTCACACACATACATACAATATATATATACATACACATATGTTGTATATATGTAATCAGACACTTTAGTTCAAAAGAGAAAAGACAATGTGGAGGAAAGACCTGACTCCACTGAAAACAGAAAATTCGGGATGCATAAAGAACTTTGAAAAATCAAAAGCTAACTACCTTGCATCCTCCGAGAAATTCAAGAAGGTATCACATTTGTTTTTTCAAAAAAGTAGAATGTGTAATTATTGAACAAGAAACAATTATTTTTTTAAAAATCTAAATTTAACAGAAAGGTTTTTGGAGAAATTTCCCAGAACATAGAACTAAAGGATGAAGAGATAGGGAAACAGGAGGAAAATGTTGAGACATGGTCAGAAGGGCCAAAATGCATTTTACAAGAGTTTGGAAGAAACAAGAACAGAAAAACCTGAAGGGAAATAAAATAATTTTTTTAAAAGGGAGGGGGGAATATTTTAGCTCCAAGGAATGACTTAAGTTTTCAGATTGATAGTGTCCACCGGGTGTTGAGCAGGGCAGATGAATAACACTTAGGTAATGAGATATCAAAATTGTCCTTATGGAAAAAAAGCAGTTAATTGTACAGGAATAAGAATCAAATTAGCCTCAGACTTCTCATTAGTAACATTGGATTGCAGAAGATAATTCAGGATTGCATTCAATGTTCAGAAGGAAAATTATTTATACCTAGAGTTCCATACCCAGTTAAACTATTAATCAAATACGAAGACAAGGACTCAGAAAATTTATATCAATACAAGACAGGAGGTAAGAAATGTAAGAAAAAGAGAAACTAATGCAGAAAACCCAGAGGAAAACAAATTCCTATTTGAGAAAACAATAAGTCAAAATGAGAATCAGCCAAGGTATTGATTAGATCTTCATGGGGAGTTGATGCAGTAAGAAGCTAAAAGGAAAGGAGAATTTTCAAAAAGCCAACAAACAAATGCTTCAGGGTGACCCATCAGAATGATGGATTTAAAAAAAATGTCCTTTGAATTTTTCATTTAGAAACGTGGTGGTTATTTTATATCTTGGTGACTTGAACAAACACACATCAGTGGTGGAACAAGCATATGGATTGAAAATATATCTTATACTAAATGCACCAATTTGTTCACCAATGTCTATGACTCCTTGTAGCCCTGAAAACAAAGTTAAAAGGGGATTCACTTATTACTAAGGAACATGTTTGCTCTCTGAAATAATTTAACTAATTTATCTCAGAATAAAAAATACCTCTAAGTTTTGATTCCTTGAAATTGCAATCTCAGGTGCCTTGAAATTATGCTCCTTGAATGTAGCAAGTACATTTCTAAAATATTCCATGCCTAATATAGAAATGTTTGGTTTCAACTGCCTGGCTAAATTTAGCAACTTCTCTGTATATATAAGAAAAGTGGAGGCACAGAAAGGCCAGTGGACAGCCAGAGGACTCACTAAAACTTTGAGATTGTTAATATTTCACCTTCTGATTTGTGGTTGCAATACCAATGGCAAATATTTCCAAAAGTAGTTTTTATGAGTAAGTGTCCTGTGGCATCTATTAGCTGCATACAGGGTGAAAACTTTCAACTAGGGAAAGAAGTACTTGCAATATTTGGCCTTCAGAAAGAACCACACTTTAGAAATTGAACATGTGCACATATGTACATGCATGTGTAGGCACACACAAAAAAACAATGCTACATTTTATCTCATCTGCCCCTTCCTAATAATATTAAAACATGCCAAGCAGATTAAAATATCATTAACCTAATGTTATATCTTTCTTTTCTGCAACAAATTGAGTGGCATGTTTTCATAATGACTTTCCTTTCTGATTTACTAGGTCACACATGTTATTTGAGGAAAGTATAATTTTTAAATAATAATTTTAATTTCACATGATTGAAGCTCATTTGGAAATCTTGTGTGGCTGAAATGGAAATGATAATTTAAGTGGGAGATATGGAAGATAAATAAAAAGTTAAGCAGATAACAAGTATGATATTTACTAATCCCCCAAATTGTAAGACTTCGCTGTATAGTGCAGTTCACATAAAGCAATTTATAACAAAGAAAGCTAATTCCATGATTTCAGTTCTTCTCTGATATTGGCAATTGGCTGTTGTGTGAATAGGGTTCATAAAGCAGATGCATTAATAAAGCCCCCTTACTCTACCCTCACCCTTCACTTTCCTGTTGTCCTTTACCAGAACACCTACTTCATATTAAACACACACACGCACACACACACACACGGAGGAATCAAAAGCAGTACAACACAAGTGCTCCTCTATCCATTCCAATCGGGTCAGATTTTAACTTCATTAAATTGCTGTCATATGGTGGCTGCTGACATACATCAGGCCTGGAGAGTTTCACTCATCAGGTATTCTCTAAGATTGTTAACAAGAACAGCAACTCTCATTAGGGGTTCCCCAAAAGCAGCTAATTAAGGGACAAAGGTTGCTCAGATTGTGACAATTACACCTGTAAGGTCTCTGTAGAAACACCCAAATCTCTAACAAACCTATGTTTGGTTGCTTAGGACAAGAAATAAAGAGCTCGTCCATTAAAAAAAAAAAATGAGAGGCAGAAACTGTCAACCATTTGAAAAGCTTTACGAAAATGATCATCCAATTAGTGGCTATGATCAAATCAGGCATGAACTCTCTCTGGATGGCTCCATAATTTTCCTTCTTGCATGGTGTAATTTCATATAGCTCAAATGAACTCGTGAGAGGTAATTCAGTTCCAAACAGTTTTCTCATCACTGCTAATTATACTAATACATTGAAATGCCTCCTACAAAATGCATGAGCCCTTTAAGCCACCTCATTAATGTGATATAATTTTTGCCAGAATATATATCAAACCTATTATCACCACAGGTTTCTTTAGCATTTTTTTAAAAAATGTCTATCAAAAGCTTAAAAAGTAGATTTCATTGGCCTGGTCGTCTCATAATTAACTGTTTCTTTGAACTACTGTTGTCTATTGTAGTATATTTCAACAGTGCTAACAGTCTTCAGTATGCTATGCCCCGGACCCACTAGTTTCTTTTTTCCTCTCTGAGTATTTGATTCCTTAAATCTTTTCCCCGTTGTAGCTGATTCTTTAAATGGCAAATGGTGCGTGCAATAATGTGCAAAAATGAGTTATACAAACTGAAAGCAGGGGTGTAAAAAGAAGCATCATCTGAAACTAAAATAAAGACAGATTTTATGGTATTTATGTCAGTTAATTTAACTGCGGGTAGGGGCTTTTGTTGAAACATGAGTTAGTTCCAGTGTTTAACCTTGCAGTATTAATTTATGCTTTATGGCCTGAGTGCTTTATCATTCCCTCCTTGGGAAGACAGTTATCTCATTAGCCAGAATTTAATGAAATGCAAGGATACACTTCTTAATTTCAAAGATTACTATAACACAAATCAGGTGTAAATCTCAGACTGACTGCCCCTTTTCTTGCCTGTTTAAAAAAAAAAGAGAGGGAGAGGTTCATTTTGCAATCATATCACAGAAATTCATTTGGTAGAATACATTTCATCACAGCCATTCTGAAGGCATCTCTCATCTGTAAAAGTTGGTTTAACTTTGCATCCAGCAATATTGATGGCCCTTTAGCTACTATAAAGTTTCTGGGGTTGACAATTCATTATTCATCATCACAATTAAAAAATAAAATGTTGATAAAATTACCAAGTCCCTAGACTTTATTCAAGCACGGGCACGAACTCTTAGCCACATTTTGACTAAACTCAATTTCATAGATAGTACCATTGCATTTTGTTACAACTGGTGTTTTCAAATTAGCAGACATTTTCACGGATAAGGTAAAAATGCCCTGAGATTTAGAATTATTAAATAAACAAACACATACAAGTTTAAAATATAAGGCATATTCTCTGCCTTAAGAAAGCAAAAATGTTTAGGTTATAAAGCTATCCGGAGTGACCTTTGTTTGCTAAGAGTTCTAAGATATCTGAACATTTAAATACTAACTGGTTGCCAATTCTGGCACCAATGCTCCTTTGCTGAAATGCCTCTTGTTGGTTACTTCACCCGTAGCGTACGTAATCTTAGGCCTGTAACACCATTTGTATCATCTATGATGAATGTATTGTCTTCAATTGATTTGAGAACATTGCATGATATTTAAGTTCTTTTGGAGATGAATGAGTGAATATATGAATGCATGGTGTATGTATGTGCTTGCTGACTGTTAATTTGAACATATATTTCCTAAATAATGAGATAATAAGGAGTTTATATATTTTTGACTATATAAACAATATAAAGTAAGAAGAACCTGGTGAACTAGTGACGTCCTCTGGTTTGCTATGTTAACTGGGGAAAAATACTTTCTAGAAACTAACAAAAATGTAAAATCAATTTAACTAGCTATATCTCCCTTGAGAGTGTGCACATGTGCATTCTGTGTGGAGATGTGTGTGTGTGTGTGCATGTATGTTTCAATAGCTCAAAATATAAGATTTGTTATCTCAGATATAGGCTTTATTTCAAGGAAATAGCCAGTAAACTCCGGAATAGGGATGTATGATGTTTGTCTAACCAGCTATAGAGATTCTTTTCTTATATGTTTATATATTTCCTAGTCCTAGAAATTTGAAAATAATAAAACGTTACATGAAGTGTTGCAACCGACACTTCCTTGATCCAGAGCCAGGTTCTTTGGAGCAGTAGCATGACAACTTGGAGTATGGGATTTGGATTTACACAGATCTGCATCCAAGTCATGGCTACTGGTTGTATAATATTAGAAAAATTACTTAAGTTTTTCTCATCTGTAAAATATCTTTCAAATATTTTAAAAATACCTTTTAAAATATCTTTTAAAAATAAACTTTATTTTTTAGGACAGTTTTAGTTTTATAGAAACATTGAGAAGATACTACAGAGAATTTCCATACACCTGGACTCAGGTGTATGGAATAATAATCCCTTATTATTAACATCTCACTTTAGTATGGTATGTTTATTACAGTTAATAAACAATATTGGTACATTATTGTGAACTTAAGTGCATACTTCATTCAGATTTAGTCAGTTTTTGCCTAATGCCTATTTTCTATGCCGGGATCTGACCCAGGACACCACATTACATTTACTGTCATGTCCCCTTAGGCTCCTCTTGGCTATGACAGTTTCTCAGACTTTCATTGGTTTTGATGATCTTGACAGTTTTGAGATGTATTGGTCAGGTATTTGTAGGATGCTCCACTATTGAAATTTGTCTGATGTTTTTCTCATGATTATGGGTTTTGTGAATGAATATCACATAGGTCAAGTGCACTTTTCATCATATCATATCAAGGGTACATACTATTAACATAACTTATCACTGTTGATATTGACCTTGATAACCTGGCTGAGATACTCATAACACTTTGACAGAAGTAAGCTAAGCAGTGCATGTGAAAGCATGCCCAGCACAGTGCCTGAAGCACAAGAGGGGTGAAATTACCCTTGATTCCCACTTTTATTCGTCTTCTTGTCCATCTTAATTCCCATATTAAGCTACTATGATTTTTTGTTCAATTAATATATTTTCACTTTGCTACAAGAAAGTATATTACAGTGAAGTTTTCCAGATAAATTAGGTATCCATTTAAAGGAGAGTTCTTACGGAAATACTAAATAGACCCTGTAAAAAGTGAGTCTTACTTTAAAGGCAGTCCAAAGGTACCGATCCTGAACATTATAATATCTCTTCAGTAAAATGTGATTAGGCATCTACTTTGAAAACAGATGTCACCTTACTACCTCACACTTATTGGAGTGGCTATGATTAAAAAAAAGTGTTGGCAAAGATGTGAAGAAATTGGAACCCTTCTACACTGCTGGTGGAAACGTAGAATGCTGCGGCCACTGTGAGAAACAGTATGGGAGTTCCACAAAAATTAAAAATAGAAATATAATATGACTGAGCAATTCCACTTTTGGGTATATATCCAATAGAACTGAAATCAGGATCCTGAAAAGATATTTGCACTTTTGCATATCTGCATTATTCACAATAACCAAGCCATGACAGCGGCCTAAATGTCCATCCACAGTGAATGAATAAAGAAAATGTGGTATATACATACAATGGAATATTATTATTCAGCCTTAAAAAGGAAGGGAATCCTACCATTTGTGACAACATGGATGAACCTTGAGGACGTTTTATTAAGTGAAATAGGCCAGTCATAGAAGGACAAATACTGCATGATTCTATTTACACAGGTATCTAAAATGTCAAACTCATAGAAGCAGAGACAAGAGTGGTGGTTGCTAGGAGCTGGGAGAAGGGGGAAATAGGAAATTTTTCCATGAGTATAAAGTTTCAGTTATGCAAGATGAATAAGCTCTAGAGATGCTCTGAAAAACATAGTATCTATGGTTAACAATGTATATTGTGTACTTTCAAATAGGTGAAGAGGAAGGATCACATGTTAAGTGTTCTCACCATAAAACCCATATACATACACAAGGAAATTTTTGGAGGTGATGAATATATTTAGTACCCTGATTGTGGTATCACCTATATACGCATATATCCAAACTCATCAAAATGTATACATTAAATATGTGCAATAATTGGTATATCAATTCTACCTCAGTAAAGCCTTACAAAAGAAAGTAAATGTCACCCATTAGCTATATTATGAACAGCTGTCTCTCCCTTTAAGTACCTCCGCCAGTTTATTAAATGTTTAGGAGCTATAACCTATTGGACAAAAACACCAAAGAGTTTTGATTCCTGGATTTTTTTCTTAGTTCTTTTGATACATTTCTGCTTGGTCTTAGAAAAAGTAATGTGTCTTTATCTTGATCTAAGCCTTATCCTCAGTATATTCAGGTATATTTAAGTAGCTACCATAAGGTGATCTTTGCCTTTGTTGAGCATGTTCTCTGACCCTACAGACCAGGTTTACATACTTTGGCCTTCCCTTTCATAACCATAATTATGCATGCTATTACTTGTACCATGTCTGTCTGCTCAGTTGGACCATGAGTTCCATGGCAAGATGGACTAACACTTGTTTACAGGGTATATCCAGCACCTAGCACATGGCTGGATATTAATGCCAAAATACTTTTTGAACAGATAAATGAATTAATTTTATGATGGAAGAGTGCTTTCATATGTTTTTAATTTAATTTCTCAGAGCTTTAAAATGGGCAAGCAGGCTTATGGGGGTTAAATGGTTTGCTCAAAGTCACACCAGTATGGCTTAGTGCCAGGAGTTGCTATCACCTCTTTTGATTTGGTGTCCAGTGTCCTTTTCACCAGAAAAAGATGTTTCCAATCAAGGGGTTATACTGGGTAATATGGGGCATATAAAGATATATAATCATACCTACTTCCCAGGGGTTGGAGGATGGATTAATGTATTTTGAGAGCAGTAGGAAAAGAAAAGGTGCTATGGAAGTATAAAGTATTATTAATACTGAGTGCTGAAAAGGCATTATTGATTTTATAAGAATGAGATATATTTAAAGAAGAGTCCCTAACCAGCCTATCTCAGAGAGAGTATTATACTTAATGTATGAAAAGTGCTTGAAGATTTACAGTTAGAACCCAGGCTTGGTTTGTGAGCCAGAAGCTCATCACCTGTCCATGTATCTTCAAGAGTGAGTTCTTCTGATGCTCCTCCAGTCCCAGAGCAGCTAGCTTTGAAAAAAATTCCAGGAATTTGATAATAAAACAATAGAAAATTGGAGAATTCATTGTGATTTATTTCTTTTGGAGGACGTTAATGATTTATAAAAATTTGAGTGAGTGTTTGCAATTACACATCTCATCCCAAAGCTCATAGGTTATTAAACAGACATGAGTTACTCAGCTGAAAAATAATAGTACATTCTTCATTCCGCATAGTTGTTCCCTTTTTAACTTGGACGGCTCTCATGCTTTCTTCTTTCAAGAGCATTACTCCATGGATTCCCAACTAAATGGGGCTAATGGTTCCTTTCACCCCTTACCTCGAGCTGGGTCTATCCTGGGCTAAGAGCATGAGCGGGGCCTGGCTCTTTAGACTGTATTACATGTAAAACTGCCAGATCGACCTGGTTTGTAGACATGGCTATTGTCCCCCCTTCAGTTATCTCTAAGTTTATTCTAATTCTTCTGCTACCTTTTGATCTGGCCAGTGATATAACATGGATATCTGTTTGTTAATGGTAGTAAGCACTTTAATAGTTGATACCTGAGTGGGGTTAGTTTGAAATGTATTATACTAACTGGTTAAAAAAGTCCCAGAATTTCATCGGTGAGAGGTTTCTTTAAAATTGGTAGTATGCTGTTTGCTACTCCTTTTATTTAGTATGTATGTTTAGCAATGGATTTAAGGATCAAAATGAAAATGCAAAATAAGACAGTATTTTTCATTCTATCTGAATGAATAATCAGGTAGGTTTGGGTTATCTATAGCTCATGTATCTATTGGAAGATCTAACAAGAATGACAAAAAGGTTATTAGGAAATATTTTGCAAACAAATAGACATAAAATATGTTTGATTTTAGTCCCAACTATGGTGATTTATCTGGAAAAGCCATTTCTGTGGAATTCAATCTGCCACATATCACAGAAACAATACTTAACGATCCTGTTACCTTTCTGGAACTCTGTGCAGCATTGTTATCTATATGCACTACACTTTAGGAAGTAGACCAACATTTATTATACTAGATAAAAATCTCAACAGATAAATAATTTAAGTGTTTGTCTCTACTAAACAATTTTAATTCAATCAATGGGTTGTATGAGTTTGCCAAGTAATTAGAAAACCCCTTGATTTTCTTTATATGCTTTGGAAAGTAATTTCAATAGATGATTAATTTACTCTTCTTTTCTGGCTTCCATTTCTCTTATGTATTTCCAATTATAAATATTTTATTCCACTGATATTTCATAATTTCATATGGGTCATTTTGAGGTGGAGATTGCGAAGTTCAAGCAGAGACTAGATGTTGGAGTAAGACGATACCTTTTACTGGGAGCAGAAAGACTGCCCATAAAGGTCCCCATTTGGCACTAATTCTGCATCACACAATTTGACCATTAGCTCTAAAGTTCTCCCTCCATATAAACAAGATGGAATTTATTTCACATCATCTCACCCCTAGTTGCATTAAGTTTAAAATGTTGATTTATTTGGTTGGTCTACTGACAACTGTATTCTGAGCTGAGCATAAAACTATATTTAGATGTAATTCTTAGAGGGGCCAAAGGGTAACAATTTATCCACTTAGTCTTGTAGAAATTAATTTTTCGATTTGACTATTCATAGCATTATTAATGAAGAAAAGCTGCAAGAGAAAACAGACCATTTTCAGGAATGTGATTCAGAACATTAACACCTTAATTTACATAAAATTAGTTACATACTGCTGCAGTAATTTAATTTGTTTGACCAGTAGTTTGCAACTGTGAAAAATAGATTCAGAAAGGCCAGACAAGTTCTACATATTTTCTTCAAATGACTAGTCTCAGAATAATATGAAACGGAGAGAATTAATTACAAGACAATTGAGAATACCATAGTGGCAGCTTTGAAATGCATGGAGTAGAAATACATTCTTCTTTTTTTCCTTCTTCAAAAATCTTCATATGCCTGCTTCATGCCTGAAATAACTTCCATATTTCCTCCAGGTTTCATTACAGTGCATAAGTAAAAATAGTAAAACCAAAATTATATGATGTGTATTGTTATCAGATAAAATCCTGAACCAGTCTATAGGTTTACCAATAACAACATTACTTGGTGTAACACACAAGAATGGTGCACAAAATAGATACATTAATCTCATATGTTGTTAACCTGTTAAAATTCAGAACTTAATTACCTTAATTTCTCCTAGAAGTCAAATGTAATTAATTTAAACTTTAAATAATTAGATGATTGCTCTTAAAAATTAGTCATGTGTGAACATAAATGACAAAGCTTTCCAATTTTCCCATTTTCATAGTTTTCCTACTTTTAAAAATTCCTCATGTCAAATATATTTTCTATTTAAAAAACATATTTACAATTCAAAATTTCTTTACCATTAGTATCACTTACAGCCATACTCAATGCTTTCTTATATCTTACATAGGTCCTACTTATGATTCTGCATGTAGGATTTTCTGAAATCTCAGCTTTATATTAAATATCTACTTATAGCCAGGTTTAATTGATGAGAAAGAATGGTAATCATTCTTTCTTTTTCCCTCCACCAGCTATAAATTTGAAGATATATTATTTGGTAATATAAAGCTCTGCTTGATATTTTTGATATGATTAGGAAAATAATATGTTCAAAATCAAATGCCTCTTATTGATAGGGTCAAAAATATCCCAGGCTGACACAGAAGGTAATTGCTATCTAAAAGTTTTTGTACTACCAAAAGCATTTGATTTTTAGTGTTTTTTGAATTGACTAGTTAAATTTATTTTTAAAATATATAGGGCAATTCTTAGGTTATTTTTGATACTACCCCTGTCAGACAGCTTATGAATCATTTTCAGTGCAGGAAAGGAAATTTTTTGTTTGTCATTCACCTGTTTCTGTGACAGAGTGGAGAGGATTAACAAAAAAAATACTCTGTAAATTTTTTCCTTTTCTAATATGTCTTTTTCTAGATGCTAACTAGATCTATGTTATAAATCAAGTAATATCTTTAAATATTGAGTGCCACACTAGAAAAAAATTGTTTTCCTTGGGGCCACTTTGTTTTATTACGAAAATAGAATAAAAACTTCAAAAACAAAATGATTCTTTCTAATTTAATGAAAAATTTGTTATTTTTTATTGTTTTCTGTGCGTGAGTTATACGCAACTTGAAAAATAGTTCTCGCAATTCCAAAGGGGAAGAGACGTGTGAGTTACATATGCTTCACAAGGCTCTGGGCTCAAAAACGAGCATGAGTTAAATACAACTCACAAGGCAGTTAATATGTTAAAGTAATCTTCTAGTCCCATTGCCATGAAGATGTCTCTTCCTGATGACTTTCCTGATAGTCAAAGTGGTGGAATATTTGGAAATTCAGGGAGCTTGGATTTGACCTTAATTTTGCTATTAGCTAGCTCAGCGACCTTGGGTGAGTTCATTAATCATTTCTGAGCCTTGGTTTCCTTTTGGGTGAAATGAAGGTTTTAGATTTGGTGGTCTGTAGGATCTCTTCTGGTTCACTAAACTTAGCATTTGATACATTACTTTTGTTTGTTTATTTGTTTGGTATATTTAATTTTTCTTAAAAGGTAACACGGCTGAATATAAACACGATTATGGATGTGGTTGAGGTGGAAGAGCAGTATCATTTTAAAATGTGAATTCTAGAGAGCCACCTACTTACGTGGTGAGTGAAGGGGGCAGACGGACACAGAGACAAACTGTCAGGTCACTTGCTCTATTTTTTCTTTAATTCTTGACTTTGGTCTTCTTTCCAGTATGAAGACAATAAGAGCAGTTTAGAAAAACTGATTAGTCAGTAACAAAACTCACTTCATTTACACTATGTTTTGTTACTGTAAACTTGCCCCAAGGTTATATTATACTGCTAGGCAAATCATGCATTCTCTTTTGAATTCGGTGGCCTTATATTACCATGCCCTCCATTAAAAAGAAAAAAAAATGAATAACCACTATAATCACAAAACTTTGGATTTCTAATATATAGACATAATGTCTGCTCCTGTCAATGTATTTGTATCATTGCTTTGTTTTTACTATTTAAAAGGCTCCTTCCTAGAAATAGTGTATACCCCACAATTAAGTTTGCTTCAAAATAAACCAAATTTCAAAAGGATCAAAATCGATGAAAATAATTTAAAAAGTAGAAAATGGTTTCCACAAATCAGCTCTCTGGTCTAGTATGCAATATTCCACAAGCCCTGGAAAGCTTCCTAATCTAGTCATTTGTCAGAGTGTAGGTCAAATGATTTGCTGAATCTAACTTTTATCGATCAGATGCTGTTTTAGGGAGCATGCGCTGAACATTACTGGTGAAATGATAGACCTTCTTTGAATAATACGTGGTTTATACCCTAAGCTGAATGATGTTAAATACACACACATACACACACACACCCCCCTTGTCAAACCTATAATGGAGTAGACAACTGAATAAAAGAGAAAACTTCCATTGTAGCACAAGAGCACAAGATAGTAACATGGAGAAACTGAACTATTAAATCAAATCCATGAAATTCATTTTCTTTGTACAACATTAAAATATATTCCATAAAATGGCAGAGCAATCCAATAAAAGAACAGGCTCTGAAAAGAGTAATTTGTGTGCAATAAGGTTATACGTTTAATAGTGCTCTCCTATAGTTTTGTTCACATTTAGAATTCTATTGCTTTTTGTTAAATTTTCTCAGATTTTTTCAAATTTTTTATCATTTCTTTGAAATATATAAACCTTTTAATGTATAGATAATTTATTCAGCACCTACATTTAAATGCTCTGTGGGCGTAATTTTTCTAAGTTTTCTTTCCTAGCTGTTTTTACTTTGTCTCAAATAGATTATTCATTGTCAACAAATTATAACAGTACTGATCTGTTAAGAGTATCAATTCTTAGGTTCATTTCAATATTTTAACTATTTGCATAATAATTTTGCAGGAAGAGAAGCTTCTGTGACTCATTGTTTCAGGAAAATTGTTGGAATACTTTTAATATTAATTGTATCTGTAATAGAAAATAATTTCTTATAATATGACCTTATGAATATAAACATGAAGCTGTTTATGCTCCTGTATTGTTATTTTTTCCAGAAAATGTTTGAGGAAATTATGGGTAATTAAGTATGAATGGCAAGAGTTATGTTATTTTTCAAAATGAAACAGACTTTCAAATAGCTCTAAAGGCACAAGCAATTTTATTTTTCAATCCGTTTTTCTATCTTTACTAATATTACCAATTATGAAGATTTATTTTACCCAGAGAATAATATTTTTTGTTTACAAAAATCCATAATTATGTTTAACGTTGTGTTAGAAAAAATATTTTTACCTCTATCTGAACTACATTAAAAGTTGTTCTGCCTTAAGTCTGTAGTAAATTATAATTGTTTGGTAAGGATATAGCACTTACAACAGGACAAAGTGGGTTCTTTTACAAGCATGCTAATTTGGCTGAAAACTACAAAGAGAATGAGAGAGTATTTTCCTCATGTACATTTTCTGCATTCTTTTTCTTTTTTTCAAGAGGGAATATTGAGCTGTTTCCAATTAAATTGAAATGTGGCATGGAAGTTATCAATCAAATGTAATTATTTTGTGCAAAACAATATCACATGCAAAATTAACACGTGCAACAGGGGGAAGTGTCAGAACATATCAGTCGTTCCTGGGACAGCTCATCTCTTAATGAAACGATGAAATTCTGGAAGCATTGCTCTGGGCTTCCTGGCATTACTCACTTTGGCCCTCTTTCCTCAGGCTCACTTACATCAGTGGCTGCTTTTGGCTGCTTTCTGTACAAGATGCAGAAGTGGAATTGGAATGGAACTGTCAAGTTAACAGTACCTTCCTCATGGTCCTACCAGGAATCCTTACTTTAATCCCATTTAGATGGCATAAACTGGTATTCTTTGTGCACAACTTTGGCAGGTGGTGACAGAGATGATGAAATGGGATTTTTCAGTTTCCTACATACTGTGTCCTCATCCTTCTCAACCTCATGCCCACCATGGGTAGCAAGACTCTGGCTGCCTGAGGTCTGCATCATGACATCCAGTGGAGATCTGAAAGTCCTCACGATTGGCATTAAGCCATGCCTTCCAGTGGCCAACATTCTCAACAAGGCCATAAATATTTGGTCTTGCCCACCTCAGCTGTGTCACTTGCCTCCCATCCCATGCCCAACCCTACTCAACTTGATTCTGGTCACTCCGGCCTTATCTCTATTTCTGACACATACTATTTCCCAATCCTGAGTTGTTGGGGTCTTTGTATGTCTATTCCTAGAAGGCTCTTCTTGTCATTCTCCACCTGTGTCAATCCTACTAGTCTTTTAAAATTCAGCTTAACATTCATCTTCTCCAAATTGCTTTCCCCTAAAGCCCCAGTCTAATTCTGGATTCCCCAATGACTCCTTCAAGTTAATCTTTCTCTCAAACATCCTATTTTTATTCTTCACAATTCTTAACTTTTAATTATTTGTGTGCCTATTGCCCTGATTATATTGTAAGCTGTATAAAGTCATGGATATTTCTTTTCCACCATTGTATCCCCAGCACTTATTTCAGTGCCTGATGTTTAATAGGTACACATTAAATTTTTTTAAAAAATTAAAATAGCTAGTTAGTGTTAGAACTGTAGCTTGAAACTAAGATGTCTATTCTTATTCACATTCCTACCCTATCATGACGGCCTTCCATGAAAATCTATAAAAGTCAGGCACTCTAAAGGTTTCCATCATGAACGAATAGTCATTCTAAATTTTACCACCTGGCAGCATATAATTTTTTCCAATTTTTAAATCTTGGAATTAATGACTAAAATAGTCCTTTTTGATAAAACCCCTGGAAGTTTATTTTATAAGAATTTATATCAGAGTTAAGTTTGAGCAAGTACTAATCTTAAGTTCTCTTACCCAAACAGTATGAAAAGTCCTTCATGACTACAATAGTAATAAGCCTAAATTGCACACTTCATGGAAGGATATTGTGGGCGTAAAAACAATATTTCTGAAGTGAATAAATGTAGAAGTTAAATTTCACTTTCATTACTTTTTTTCTATATGGTGCTGGGCCAGTTTCTTTAAATATTTCTGAGTGTCAGTTTTCTTCTCTGTAAAACAGAGGCTAATAATAGTATTTACTTTTTATTTAGCCCCTGTTTGTTTTATTCATTTCTCTATCATACCTGCAACTTGGAACTAGGTTTGTCTCAATAAATATGTTAACAAATGAATAACTTAGCATGGTGCATGTCAAATAGGAAATGCTCAATATATTCAGGCTGAAATTTCTAATATTACAGATCTATGTCTATATCTGTATCTATATGTATATCTATATCTGTGTCTATCTATATATCATACCCATTACAGTGTCAGATATAAAGTTGGCCCTTGCTAAATGGCTGTAGATGTAGTAGAAAGCTTTTGTTAATACAAATGACCCATAAAAATCCAATGTGTTTTTTCAGTAAGTACAACTTCATAGCAAAAACAACTAGATGCTCCTATTATGCAGGCCTGTTCTGATGTAGTGTATTAGAAGAGACTGCCAGTAATTATTCTCTTTAATTTTCTAATTCTACTCTAAAGTTAGTTTTCAGTGTTGCTTCTTCTTTTATTTTTTTATTAAAAACTATACCATTTCTAAAAAGACAAACCAATTTTGCCAAAAGCTATAGGGTCAACAAATCTTCTTCATAGTATTTTTTCAAAATATGAAGAAATTCACAAACATACGCTCTTTAACAAAACTACATGAATGTCTTGTAGGTCATATACACACAAAAAAAGTTAGGAATTTTTAAACATTGTGCATATAACTGACAAAAGGAGACCCACTTTGTACTTCGCAGGATGTTTCCAAGAGATCTTCCCATTCCTTGACCCTATTTTTATCACTATATATGCATCTTGTTTGTAAATTGTTGCTTTATAAATTCAAGATTTATTACAGCATCTTGCTAGAGGATTTGTGATGATTTCATCCGAGTGCTGACATGGTTTCCCATTGTAATTACTGTAGTATTCCAAAGATATCTAAAAATTATGAAAATTTGAAGCTATTAAAATTATACATTATGGATTTTGGTTGTCATTAGCAACATGTTATAATCATATTTTATGTGGTGGGGGCTATATGATGTTCATTCTTGTTAGATAAACACAATGAATCTAAAAAACTGTGAATGCGGCGTAAACATAAATTTCGTAGAGGATAGGAAGTATTGTAATACTAAGTGCCTAAGAACACAGGCATTGGCAACCAAACTCAGTTTTCCCATCTGTAAAATGGAAACAATTGATAGAAACTCTGACAGAATTAATGTGAGGATTCAATGAAATAATACATGTAAAACATTTAGCATATTGCTTGGCTTATTTCAACACAAAGTAAATGTTAACTTCACAATCTTGCATGGGGAAGAGGGGGGTGTGAAATACATTTTGTGGTGTAAATATAATAAGTATTGTAACATTGAAGAGCGGAGAAATGAGGATGGGCCATCACTTCTTTCCAAATCCATCTGTGAGTACTTGTGTAAGAGAGAAGGTTCTGAGAGAATATGGCATGGGTTTGGCCAACTACAAAGGCAGTGGGTCAGAAGGCACAAAACCTGGCAGAATGTTGAGAGTAGGAGATGGGAGGAAAGACTGCACATTATAAAAATATGCCATAGGATTTGATGCTTGTGAAATGAAAACATTCCTTGTAATAAGTTACCAGTGGCTGCTGTTGATTCGAAATTTAGTGACAAACCAAGATGTTGCTACAGTCAGATGTTGCTCTACAGAGGCAATGGGTCCAACTTCTGGAGAATGGTTTTTTTCTATGTGGCAGTAATTTAAGCAGTGTGAAAACTCGTGCCAATGCTCTTTTGGGTCATTATACTTCTGCACATCATCCATAATATATTTGGAGCTGGTAACACATTACCCTTGTTAAATTTATTTGTTTCTCACAAATTATTTTTGAAAACATCCACACTTCATCAAGGCTGCTCAATAATCTAACATATTTATCATGTGGAATTTTATTTATTAAATTTTATTTGCTGTCAAGAGAGACAGACATGAATACAATGTTTAAAAAGATGTCTATTGATGTGAAAAAAAATGCAAGTCCTGAAGTGGAAGCTCAGTGGGTTGGAGAAATATAAACGTCCTCTACATTTTATCTTCACATGACAAAATGCATTATGGTCAAAATAGGATCCTCTCTAAATCTCAGCTTTCTAACATTCTAAAACCTGCATGATATAAGCCTATGCTTTCAGTTAGGCTTTTTAAAATATTTTAAATTCCTTGAGCAACCATTTTGTCATAAATGCTACTAGGTCATTGTAAGCCTCTTCTTTCTTACACTCTTTTATATGTAGTTATTTCAGATACATTAAAGCCAATTATAATTACCTTGGCTATATAAAACAACACCTCCTTATGCAAGGAGGATGTGATATACAGGGTGCAACATATACTGGTGTCAAAAGCAAGTTATTTTCATCAGACAATTATAGTTGTCTTTGACATCAGGCCTACATTTCCCACCAATTAGTACAAACTGCAGGGTGCAATTCTAGAATTCTGCAGCGTTAGCAGCTAGTGGTACTAAGTGGAATTTAGGGCATTTAAATACTGTAAGGCCCAATAAATATTCCACTTTAACTTCCATTGGTTCAAATCAATAGTCTGTGTTGTCTGCACATCATTTTTCCTCAGCAAGAAAGTGCATATGGATTTTATTTTTTGTCGGATATTAATTCTTCTTGTCAATAAAGTGCTTAATTTTCATTTTAACTCTACATCTCTCCTGCATGCCACTAAACTGTTTATCAGGCCAAACTTACAACCACTAGTGGGGGTAGAGGTAGAGGTCAGGGGAAGACTTTTGTGAAAAAGAAGTGTTCAAGAGTGAAAAGGAAAACTGACTTTTATATTTTGCATCCTGGTTAGTTATACAATTATTTGACATTCCTTAAAATTATTCAGTTGCTGAAGTAAAAACAGTATAAATACAAAAAAGATCATTGCTTGAATTTTTAAGGGTTTTATTTCTCATTTGAGAGATGCATAAATGAAAACATATGTGACTATATGATGCCAGGACTAAGGGCTAAAAGTGGCTGTGTAGAAAATTAATCAGTTATTTTACCTGCTTGGCACCTATCAGCTAGGCTGGCTCATTTTTATGTATGGAATTGACTGAATTGATCAGCTATTTTGGTGATTATTAAAATAATGTTTGAGTCGCATCAGTTTCCAGCATAATGCCAGACTTTGTAATAGTGTCACTTATGATACTTAAATATTTTCCTTAAGTTTCAAGATTTCAGGTATATATGGTTAATTATATCATTTTAGACATCATTTCTAAAGTTCAAGTATTGTCCTCTCTTTTTTTTTATATATATTTCTCTTGACTGATTTTATGGAAAAGTATTGGCTGTATTTAAGAAGACTAAGTGACATGGTAAAAACATTCTTTTAAATGGGTATAATTAGATGGCTACAAAAAAATGAAGGCAATTAACAGTGTATACTCCAGCCAGTATCTTTCTTTTTTTTTAATTTCAAAGCATGTAACCAAAAACATCTGTAACCCCATAATACTTTGAAAGTATTGTTCTTTCAACTAAATCACCTGGGACTTTTATAAAGAAGTATACAGTTGGCCTTCCAAATTCATGGGTTCCATACCATGGGTTCTGCATCTATGGATTCAACCAAGTAGTGATCAAAAATATTCGGGAAAAAATTGCATATGTACTGAACATGTACAGACTTTTTTTCCTTGTCGTTATTCCCTAAACACCACAGTATAACAACTATTTAAATAGCATTTATTAATACATTTTATTAGGTATTATAAGTAATTAGAGATGATTTAAAGTATACAGGGGAGGGTGTATGTAGGTTATGTGCAAATACTACACCGTTTATGTGAGGAACTTGAGCTGATTTTGGTATCTGCAGGGGTCCTGGAACCAATGCCCCACAGCTGCTGAGGGATGACTGTACAAAAGGAAGGGATGACACTATATTCAACTGGGACCTAATTCCCCTCCTCAAACATCAAGAGTATGGGGTTATCCAAAAATATTCTTCTTAAAAAATAAGTGTAATTTTAAAAGAAACAACAGAGGACTCTATTAGGTGGCGTTGTAAGTTATGGGCAATGTCGTTACGGTCAGTTGCAGCCATAAAACATTAAAGGTGGGGCACAGAGCCCAGGTGGAGAGTGAGGGAGAAAGACCATGCAGAGTTGTCCAACCAGCAAGAGTCCAGTGCAGACTCAGGCAGTTCATCTCTCCTCCTTCTAAAGGGTCAGAAGCCACCCTCACACTTTCCAAACTTCTTCCACTCTTCTTCCTCGAGGACATTTATAAGTATTCTGGAAAAAATACTATAGGAATAGAGCATTGGACATGCACTAAAAATAAGAAATGGAAAGATACAATGGTCCCCAGATGGGTATTAGTCATTTGTTCATTTTTTCATTCAGTGTTTATTGAGAAACTACTGTGAGTTTGACAATGGATCCAGACCTCAAGAATTTGTGGTTTAGAGCATCTGAGACAAACACACAAATAATTATAGTACAGTATAATGTGTGATTAGTGCCATAAGAAAGTCACAAGAGGAAACACTACAGGAGTGTTTGGAAGAGAAGGTGAATACTTGAATGGAGTCAGACAATGAGTCATTCCACTCATTTTTGTATGGCTTTTAACCTAGTCCCTGGGCGCTTCAGTCTCCTTCCATTGATAATATTAGGGAAAGATAGCTGTGTTAAATAGGAAATATTATACATCAATAATAGTGAGTTTCTCTGCATTGACGTGTTAATTTAAGGTGTTTTATTTCTAGTAAATGAACCACTTTCAAAGGCTGCAAAATATACCTATTAAAGGGGAATGCACTACAAGTGCTTGATAATTAATTCATTCTTAACATTCCACTTTGGGTGAAGTTAACCCAGACAAAAGAACTCCATCCCCCAAATTTGTCACATTATGCATAATAAAAACTAGTAGCAGACTAGCCTCAGAGATAAAGGCCCTAAAGTCATCTTAGTTGAGCAAGCCATAAGAACGTTCTCTCTTTCTCATAGAATTTGGGGTAAAGGGTACCCGGGTCTATATAGGCAGCTCCTTTTCTCTCTCTAGAGTAAAAGGAAGCAAATGCTATCATGTGATTCAGACTTTACTTATAATTTTTTCCAGCATCACTCACTTTCTCAAACCTACTTGAGCACCTAAACAGACATTGCACTTAAGAGCTAAAAACATCATCAAATACAGTTTAAGAGTCTGAATATTGTAACCACTCTACCATGGTCCATGGTCCAAAAAACATCCTAGTAACAGTCACCCTGAACCTAGCCCTCTGACAGAGGTGAAAGCAGTGTTTCTATGAAGCAAACTATGGCTGCAACTTTACTGTCATTTTAGCTCTTCCTCAAATTTTCCTTCCCCAAGAATACTCTGTGGGATCTCATCAGTGCAGCAGCTTCTTTTCGAGTGGCACTGAGTGTATCTTTCCAATGGTGCATGGAGGGTATAAGCTCATAACACCCATTAGCATTAATGGGAGTTATCCGCGTAAATCCCCTCACATCGATTAGAGAATAGGCCCCTTTTGATTTTAGAAACCTTTCCTGTGAGGATTTCCCCTGTGTCTCGTATGGGCATATAAATGGCCATTTTATTGTATTAAATATGTATCACATCCATCATTTTTAACGCTATGCTGTGATGAAGGCTTCTCAGTTCTGGGATCAGTTCGGAAAATATTTAAACTTGGCAAGCTAAACAAGCCTCAGCTAAGAAAGCCTAAGGGCCCCATTCAGAGGAACATTATCTACCATTTATGCTCGATTTAAAAAACACACACACACACAACTGAAATTACTCAGAAAAAAAGTGTGGACAACATTGTTTTTGACTAAATTACAGGCTTTTAATATTTATTAGCAGTGACTTTCCCATTATTTAGCCAAGAAAATCTGTACACAAACAAGGAGAGAGAAATTCCCAAACAACTGCTAGTGTTTATTAACAACAAAATTATAACAACTATAGAAGGTTGACTTAGGTTCTGACCTAAGGTAGCTATGTTGAGTGACCTCTACACAATCGTCTCTCCCTGATTGAGACATTTATGTAGAGATGCAGAGTGGAAAAGAAACGAAATCCATGTTTCTTCATTGTTATTTTATGAGTTGTAACTTTGCTACTGGAGAGTGGCTATTTGCAAGACTCTTAAAGCAGAGGCAGTATAACATCCAGGAGTGCAGACTGTGGGCGTCATTGACCCATAGGTCTATTCAATTTAACCTCTAGATGGCCACGCCCTCTTCAGATAACCACAGCTCCTATTGCTCTCTATTATATTATGGCACCTCTCTTTTCACACATTCCCCTGTTTGCATAGTGAAGTAGCTTCAGAGCCTGACCATGAAACTTTGATCCTTGCGCTGCTCATTCTAGGTGTTTGACCCTAGCCAAGCTATTTAGACTCTGTGATCCTCAATTTCATTCTCTGTAAAATGGGAAAAAGATACATTTGTTGAAAGATTTTGTTCAGGATAAAATGAAATAATGTTCATGAAGCTGTCCCTCAGACTCCAGCATAGATTATGTGTTCAGTATATGGTGGACATTGTTATTAAGTAACCATGCAATTGTGATGAAGAGGAAGGGGGAACAGGCTTGAGAATATGTGCACTCACTGGATCAGTCAACACCATGGCTGGGGTTTCTGGCCCTGCTACCTCATGCATAGAGGATGTCAGGGGAGTGTCGCCCCCACACAAAGCAGCACAGATATGAAGAGGAGGAAGCCCATTTCTCAGCTCTGTCTTCAAGGGCACATTTACATTTTACACAGTACAGAGACAAACGGAAATACCATCTCATTACCATGTGTCTCCAACCGCAAACTTTTTTAGGGAATAAATATGACCTTATTGTAAAGCTGTTGCATCCTTTTAGATTTGCCAATAGGGGAAAAACAACCTTGATTCTGCAAGAACCAGGAAGAGCTCTAGAGTGTAGACATGCACGTTCAGCTACAGCTTCTTCTGCTGGGGAGTTACCCAGTATGGCCAGTTACTGCTCTTTGCATTGAGCGGGTAACACTTCATGTAATAATGAAGAGTTTAGCTGGATTCATCCAAGGGGTTTATGTGTGATCATATATATTTGGTATTTCTTAAATATGTCTTAGCTTATTAATCTTTTCTTCTTCTTCCTTATATTTTCTTCATGCTTAGAGTTCCCTTGGGTCTCTAAGAGAACGTTGATTTACTGGCTCTTCTTCCAGCAGACCCCTCTCAATATTGTATTACTTCTTACTGAATTAATTGAATTCCTTTTAATCAGCTGGCCACATGAGTGTCTTCTTCATTCTTTCCTTTTCCTTTTATGTTATTTTTTTTTAAAGAGAAGTGTATTCAACTCACACTTAAACGTATTTCACAGCTTTGGCGTCATCATGTACTTTAAAAATCTCCCTTGGCCTTTTCAGACCTTTTTTTCCTTGAAGCCTTTTACAATGAAAGGAAACTTCCAACCATGTCCAGCAAGTCATACAAGACAGCATTACGTAGTGGAAATCGGTGACATTTACAGAAGAGGAATATTAGCAGGACATTTGTGGGCTTATTTGTTAAGATTAATGGGATAGGATTATTAAAGATCGAGTTTTTCATATGTATACATGTGAGTATGTAAAGATGGGGGGTGTGGGTGGAGGAGAGGGGCAGGATTTAAGAAGACAAAGGCCTAAGGCAATTTACATTAGGGTTTACAATGGTTTTGCTGCAAGCATGCAGAACTAACTGGGTTTAGATTAAGGCAGTCTAATTAGTGTCATGTCAAACTGGCAGTGATCATAAGACAAGAGAGAGGTCACTCTTGTCATCTTCTTGGTCTTTTGCCCTTAAATATAGAGCTGCATAAAGTACAATCTCCTTCTTGTTAATGGAAGCAGAATATGTATAATCTGCACATGAAATGAAAAGAAAATGTGTAAGGAAATTTCTTTTTCCCATTTCCTCGTCAGGAGCTGTGAATTTTAGTGCGAATTAAAGTAAGGCTAATTCTGCAGTCATCTTCTGACCTGTCAGGGTAGCTGTCACCCTCACGTCTCTCAATGCAGGTCTTTAGCTTCTTCTTGCTGAGTGCAGCCTTTGCCGACTGACAGAAAAATACCGACCATGACAAGAAAAAAGAACATAATGTCCTTTTCACCCATCACTACTCAAAATTGCTCAATCTTTACTGACATATTATTATACATTGTTTCTCTGAAAAAGCACTTGCTTTCTTTTTTATATAAGAAGTACAAAACTTTCAAGAGACAAGAAACTGTTCTTTAGAAAAGATTAAAGCCTGTAATTATTTTAAATTGTCTATTAATATGCAATATGTTGCCCTTTAATATGAATAAGGTGTAGTGAGGCGCTTGAGTCATTAATAGGGCGCCCACTCATGCCTCAGTAGTTAAGGATCTGTCGCTTCTTTTATTAAGGACCAAAAGGCGCCATGGTGGGATCGGCTGCTGTGTTTTGAGACTACTGTCCCAAGCTTGGAAAAATCTTTAAAAATTTATTGAAGGCTAGGTGGAAAACCACCCAGTTTCTAATAAATCAAGTCAATAAAGAGGGTTGGAAGTAATACTTGAAGATTTTCCTCCATCTTTTATTTTTCCCCTTTTATGGAAAAAAGGGAGCACTCCCTTCTAAAATTTGTTATTGGTACCTGTGAAAAGCACAATAAAATATTACTTATAGCAAGAAGGAAAATTAAAGCATCAAGGGGTATGTGGACATCTCAGAAGAGAATATCAACACACACAGCAGCCATGAGTCCACCAAATGCAGATTAAAAAAATCGGCGTGCAGGCTCATACTCCGTTAATGACAACAACTTTCCATGCCACTTTGTGTTGTGAGTGCCTCAAACAGGGGGTGAGTTTGGATTTACTATAACTAGGTGCAGCAGAAGAGGGTTTAAGTTGAGGCTTCTGTTGTGGGTGACAATTCCCTTTCCTTTGATGAGTCCTGGATTCTCAATAATTCTGGACAATTACTATAGGTTCTAGAAGGCTCTTGTTTTGAGAACAATATAGAGATCAAGTACTCACTATAAATAATTAACCAATAGACACAGGAATCACTTGAAACAGTGGTGTTTATTTCAAGAGGCATAATCTGAGGTATATAAATATACTTTGCAGTGGGTACTTATCTTCCTAATTCACAACATTTTTTGGATTATCATCATTATCATTTTTTTTTTAACTGAGGGAAGTATGTATTATTTCATCACATGACATTTCTTTGAAAATCTTTCTTGTCTAGATGTGGACCTTAATGCATTATGCAAAACCCAGGGATTTAGATTTTTGACATTGCATACACTCACAATATATTCTAAGGGGAGACATTATATGCTAACTTCTTGTGAAATCCTCTAGCAGCTGCTTGGTTAATATAATATGTTGAAAAATATTTATGTAGTTTGTTTTCTTTTCTGTCAACCCTGGTATCTTATGAAATTTTTTTTTCAAATGGCCAGTAGCTAAAGTAGTGACTTTAGTTTGACTTAATATTATGCCACATTGACAGATGAAAACTCCTTCTAAAAATGTCATTTGAGTGCTCGACTAATTTGCATTTAGCTCGAAAGCTTTTAGTGCTTTGCACATTCACATTATAAACATTTGGGTGAACATTAATACCCCAGCTAAACAAAAATGCTATTCACTCCAACCATTTCTTCCACTACATAAAAACTATAAACGATTCTCCTACCAAAAAAAAAAAATGCAACCCGAAAATCAATTATAGTAACTATTTAGAAATGTAAAGGAAAGGCAGTAAAAAAGTGACAAAAAATCTTTAATTGTAGGGAAAATGTGCATCTCTTTTTCCCCCAACATGTGAATAAAATGCATTTCCTTTAACAATCACAGTTACAATAGATCCATGCATCTCACAGGAAAAAATTGACAATTTGATTATGACTTGTACTTTTTGCCGGGGCCATGAAAGTGGTTTATGTTTGAAATGTATCAGCTGGAAAGTACTTATTACTCATAAACGCTCTGCTATTTCACTTTCTGCAAAGTGAGCTGTTAACAGATACAATTTGAGCAGAATAGCCAGAGGAGGCCTTTTGATATGCAGAAGAGCTGACCCGCGTGCTGAGCCTTTAATTGGGTTTTTAATTTTCCAGGCCATCTGACAATATCAAACATGATCCCAGTGCTTGAAATGTTGATTGGAGGCTAAGAAGGATGTACTACAACATGGCATTATGGAGAGAAAGAGGGAAGAACGCAGGTAGAGAGGAAGACACTGAGAGCCAAATTATTTGCCTTGTGATTTTTGCTGGTTTTAGAGAATATTTCCAAACAGTTTAGCATTTCATTTTAAATGATGAACATCTGATTATTTTGTAGTTATAGTGAAGATGTTTGAAAATATTTCTAAATCATACATCTTAAGCTACTTAGCTAAACAGAAAAATGTGTTCAAGTGAGTTGGAATTGAAAAAAAGCATTTTGTAATTTAGCAGGTTTTCTTAGGCAAATCTACAAAAGTAAGAAAATAAGGTTGTTGAGAAAATTTTTAATTAATTTGCTATTATTGGATGTTTTCCTTGAAAATCTCCTGAACCACAATGCTTCTTTTCCAATTATGAAGTTCTCGTTTTTATAAAAATATATAGTGTTAAAATGGTCATTTTATTCAATGTCAAGTAGGTGCTCATTTATAGCTATCAAAATGCTTGAAAAAGAGAAACATAAGATTTATTTTGGCTTTGGATAGCTTATTCAGTAAACACTTTTTTTATTTGCTCATTTGTAAGGATAAGGCGAAGAATAAAATCTAATTTATTATTTTATTAGAAGTCCGTATCAGAGTGATGCAGGACTGTGGATTTAAGAAATCTGTAAATCTCTTTAATAAAGGCCTGGGGAATTATTAGCAAGGACAAATGTAAAGTGCTTGACAGTTACATTTCTAAAAGAAAAACACAATAATCTCATTAAAGAAATTACTGACAGTGGCTCACAGATGTTAATGGTTGAAGTAACAAAGGACACACAGTATCAGAAAGCAGATTATCTTTTTCCTCTATTAGAATTTTACTATTGATCTAACTTATTGAGCATATCAAAATAACAAGTTTCAGTTTTTAACTCAACAATCCTCTTTCTCAGTAATAATGGGCAATTTAGAGTGAAAAATATTTTTATACAATGGCCACCAGAATTTAAACACAAAGAATTGTTAAACCCTTTAAAGGAAGAGAGTCATATGAAAATGGTACTGAATTATACAATGTAATGATTTAGGAAAGATTGCCCTGAAACTAAATAATATTTACCTTCTGGGATAGATATGGATATAGATATAATTGTATGTATTTATTTTTATATATAAAATTTTTTGTCTTGAAGGCTGTATAGAAATTATTTGATATATGTAGTAAATTCATAGCTTCAAGAATTAAAATTTTATTTTAAATAAATAAATTTATTTATTTAATAAATTTATATACAAATTAAAATTTAATAAATAAATTTTAAATAAATTTTTTATTTATTTTTTATTTTTTATTTCATGCTCAATTCCTATTATTATCTTTAACAAGGAATGAGTGAATTCCTTGAATCCATTTACTCACTTAAATGAAGGTCAAGGACAGTCCAATAAACAAGAAAAAGGTTTTGCCTTAAAGGAAAAAAAACCAGTTATAAAATATTATTTATATTATCTCCCTAATAATCTTACTTACTAACAGAGTAAGTGATTTGGCTCCGTTTAGGTCTATCTAGTGTTTTTGGAGATGTTTTGTGCAATATGCCAAATCATGCTATGCAACCTGCTGTATTACATCATACTGGATGTTACTTATTTAAATCAAAATTAAGAAAGACATTTGTATACTTAATTCTTTAATCTTTCACCTGAGCCTCTTAAATGTTTCAGTGTTCTGAAAGCTGCACACTTCTCTAAGATGCAGTAAATATTCAATTATGTCCATTTTGTACTTGAGAAAATAAAGGCACTTAGAAACCACTGATCGGAATAATGTTTTCAAATGTGTTAATACAACTAAGGAATCTGAAATCCCAGGTAGAGATTCTCTGGGTACCCCGCCTGACCAAGACCTCAGTAGTAAGAATCTGAATCGCAGCACACTGTGAGAATTTAGATAAGCCACTGATTAACCCTCTTCCTGAATTCTGCTACATCTAAATTCAAGATGAAATGGTTTAAATTTTAGGTGCAACCTCTTTGATGGAGAACAATATGGGGAAACTTAGGAATGCCTTTTCTGGTTTAGGAAGAGATATCTTATGCCTTAATATTGTATTAACTTAAAATATAATATGCAGATAAAAATCCTACTCTACATCACAAGTTGAGTGTTGTCTAAGATAGTGGTTAAACCATGTAGTTAATTTTGCCTTGGATCCTTACCTTTCCAAAGTAAAATTTTACTTGAATGTCTATATGATTTATAAACTAAAATCCTTCATGTGATTTAGAAAAACAACAGGATTTTACTTTCCATTTTTTCACCTTTATTCTAAAAATTCAAGTATTTAATTATTTCATCTTTGAGTTGTAAGTTGTGGGTACAATAAAGGAAAGATAAAGAACCAAGCCAGAAAGTACAAAGAAATTTTATTCCAGACATGTAAAGCCATCTGAATAGCTTATACATTACGTTTATAAAAATTTTTTAAGAAACATTTTTATATGGCTCTTATTCCTAATTTCAAAATACTTTTAATGTACAAAAGTTTCTTTCAAGGAAAAGAAATGAATTTATATGGCAGTTACTGATGCATTGGACTGGTTTAAGGGTTCATATATTTATTTTCTGGGGACCTGAGCCAGAAGAACTCTGATAGAGTCTAAGAAGAATCATTCTGTAGTAGAAACCACCCCATAGACACAACTCTTCAATCTCCAGGAGAATTAAAATAAACTTAAAGCAAGTGCAGCTATTCTCACCCCTGGCAACTGGCGAAGGAAAATGTAGGGAGGACTCACATTTTCCCTAGGATCCTGCTTGGATTAGAAAGGGGAAAAAGATCCAGAAAGACACAGACAGCAGTTTGTTTTTCCACACGGCCCAGAAAAGAAGATGTTACATTTATGGAGCACCAACCATGTGATTTTATGTACGTTGCTCCGTGTGATTAAGAAAAATAGACTCTATTTTTTAGTTTTAGATAGCTTCACAGAAAAATTGAGAAAATAGTATGAAAAGTTCTCATATACCCTGAACCCAGTTTCTCCTATTATTAACATCTTACAGTAATATAGTACAATTTTTACAATTATTAAACCAATATCAATACACTGTAATTAAATAAAGTCCCTTCTTTATTCGGATTTTCTTAGTTTTTACCCAATGCCCATTTTCTGTCCCAGGATCCCATCCAGGTTACCACGTTACATTTAGTTATCATTTTTCCTTAGGCTTCTCTTGACTGTGACAATGTCTTAGTCCTTCCTTGTTGATGCTTGTGACAATTTTGAGATGTACTGGTGAGGTGTTTGTAGAATGCCCCTCTACTGGAATTTTTCTGATGTTTTTCTCATATAAGACTGGGGTGCCTCATTTGATTTTAATCACAATCCTATTGTACTGATATTTTGCACATGAAGAAATTGAAGTGAACATGGTTGAAATAAATTAACCACAGCTACCCAGCTAGTAAGAGATCTGTGACACCCATGCTTCTGTGTGTTCAGCTACACTGTACTGGCTTTGCAGCTATTATATACTTGTGTTTGAAAGATGCCCGATATTTGTTTATTTCATTTATTTCTATGGGGCTTACTTTATTTTCTCATGTGAGAGGGATCTAATTGCCTATTTTACCAAAGGAAAAATAAACAAACAGGTAAATAAAATTACACAAGAATACAAAATCAGTTTGAGATTTAAATAAAAAAAAAAGTCAGGTTCATGATTCTTTAGAAGTTAAAATAGTTAGCATCCTTCAGCAGACTCCACTGCAGTGTTTTTTTAGGGTCATGTTAAAACAGCAAAACTAACCATTTCCCCTTCTTCTGCATCCAGTTCCATGGTAGACAAAACCTCAGGGCCAACCTCTATAGATTAAGTGCTGTTTTGGGAGACAGCCTGCTACCTTTGGCAACACAGCTGACTTAGAGTCTTTAGATGGCCAAAGGAACAACTTCTGGGAGGTTAAAACCAACCAGCCTGGATGTGTGGTGGTGGGAAGGTTTGCTTCATCTTGAGTACGACCTTTGCCTCGTCTCTTGCCCTCAAACATCCGGGGACGTAATTATTGATCACACGATGAGTTATGAATGAAGATAAAAGACAACTCACCCTCCAAGAGGCCACTTTTAGGTCATTGCTTCTGTGTAGATACAGAGTTGGGGACATGACTTACCCATGGAAACACAATTGGTAGTTACACATGACAATAGAGCTGCTTGAAGGACTTAGCTTGGGAGCTTCTGAAATTCACAGACACCTGGGTTCCATTCTAGACCTGTTCAATCAGTCTCCAGGAGTGTGGCATTGATATCAGTATTTCTGGGTTAAGAACCATCGACCTATATTTATAAAAAAAAAAAATTCCAAATAATATGCTTTGCCAAAAAATCTTTTATCAAGGGGCATTTAACTAATTGAGGACACGCCAGTTTCTATGTATACAAAAATGAATAATACAAATGTGCCTGCTGTCAAGAAGCAAATAGTCTGGTGGGGGTGGAGTATGGAGCAGTAATCAAACTACAATATAATGGAGCAATAACTAAGGCAGCTATAATATGCTAAGGGAGTGCTCTTGAGTGAGTATTCTGCAAAGCATCAGGGAAGCAAATAACTAGTTGAATTGGTGGTACCATTTTGCTGTAAAATATGGAGAAATTTATATGACCTCCCTGAGCTTGGTTTTCTTTCCTTTTTTTTTGAGGTTAGATTACATTATATCTAAAGTTCATTAAATATGTATTTGTAGGAAAATGCTGCTGTGTGCTAATTGTTTAACAATGTCTTTTGGAGCACTGTCAGACACATGGTTAAGTTTTCAAGTTGGGCAAAGTGTGGTACCTATTTAATTAACCAGCTTTTAGAAATACACAAATTGGTCACTTTTCCCAATAACTATTACTGCACAAGAAACCACTCCAAAACTTACTGAATTAAAACAATATTAATTTTCCTTACAAATCTGCAATTTGAACAAGGATCAGCTTCAGCAGTGTGTTCCTGCTCCACTCTTTATCAGCTGGGAGCTGGGGGCTGGAGGCTGAGATCTTCCAAGGCCCATTCATTCATTCATATGTTGATGCAGGAACTCAAACAGCTGGGGGTCCCTGGGCATCTCCCTCTATCTCTAAGTAGCCTTTCTATGTGGTCTTCAGCGTGGAGACCCAGATTTCAAGTTAGGTTCCTGTCGTAAGAGAGCCAAGAGTAGCTATATCACCTTTTCTTACCCAGATTGGGAAGTCATGCAGTGTTATTTCTACCACATTCCATTGTTAAAAACCAGTCACTAAGGGGAGAGGAATTAGAATCCACTTTGTTATGGGAGGAGTCAAAATATTTGTGGACCACAATGGCCACTAGACAGCAGAACTTTCTACATGATAACATTCAGTTTGAACACAGTGTTTCTTTTGACCCTTTAGTTTTATATAATCAACTTTTATAGTAGATGCAGAAGTCAGCTAATATGTTATTAACATTAAGGCCTATTCAAAAGAAATAATAGCTGCTTCCCCATTATGGTAATTCCTGGAAAAGTTAAAAGCCAATGAAGTATAACTAATAACAATATTTACACAATATCTATATCCATTACCATGTAGCCACTAACAAAATTCATATATTTCATCTCATTTAATCCTTCTAACAAATCTATAAGGTAGGTACTGTTCTTGTATTATCCCCATTGTAGAGGCTTATGAAGTTGAAGAAATTTTCCCAAGGTCAAAAAGCTAGCAAAAGGCAGACTAAAGATTTTCACCAATTGGTTCTCACTCCAGAAACCAAGATCTTACCATACTACCTTATGAAGATCACAGTTGCCTAGATATTCTGGATGATAAACTTACTCACATTATTTATAAGGTTTCTTCCTTCCAAAGGAATTTTAAAAGTTATGCTCTTGTTTCCTCTCTCAAATTTTGTTCATTTTTTTAAAATTGTGACCCAGTACTGTTCATCTGCAAATTTAGAAGCTTGGCATAAACTGAATAAAGTAAAATTTACACTCAATCTTGACTTTCCAGCTTAAAAGTTATGAAAATATTATTAGAGATCTTTCTATGAGACCCAACAAATTTAGGTAATCATGGATTCTTCTGTCTTCTGACATTGGGAAACCAAAGCTCCTTATTGTCTACTGTGCATGATTTGTATTTGTGTCCCGAGCGGACATTGGAAAATCTGTAAAGAATAAATGAAACTGAGTTTGAAATGAGTGTGTTCCCCTTTAAATATTCTTTTGTCTGGTCTGCGTGGTGCTTTGTCAAAAATGTCTGAGTCATTTCACATCTCATTTTTGCACATTCCTATTTCGTCTGATGAAAGTAGATGTGATGTAAGCAATGAAGAGGGAAAAACTTTCTGGGAAATGCACTGCCCCCCACTCCCTCCCCCCCACATTTGATTCATCACATTAGCAATAAAATGCCTTTCCGTTCAGGACCACTGCAGTCTCCATCCAGAGGAGGGAATTGGGTGTTGCCAGAGACTCCCACTGTGAGGCAGAGGCAGCAGCAGTGCTGTGTGCTCAGCTGCCCAATTAGGTCATGGGACAGCCTAGAGAATGAGGAAATAAGGGTGTCGGGTGACCTGGAGATCAGGTAATCAGTCTGAAGCAAAGTGCAAGGGGAAGGGCGGACGATTGAATAAAGGGGACAACAAGGTGGGGTCGACGGGAGAAGCAGTGTCCTAGAAATGAAAACCACTTAAATAATCTAACACATAAGACCCCAGGTCTTCTTTCTATCTCTCTAAACACAGCTAGATGCTTTTTAGGAAACAAAAACCTAATTCAGAAATACATTATGTTAGCACAATGTGATGAATGCTGTCATAGACGCACACACAATTTAGATGGGACAGCTGCACACCAGGGCTCTTGGAGAAGGCTCTTCAGAGGTGAACTGGATTGCAGAGGGCAGGGCAGGTGTTCCCTGGAAGAAAAGAATTCCATCATGGGGAGACCAACTCGGGGAACATACGTGGTGCATTGGGTATGGTGGTTTGGGTTTCTGGAACTAAGGGTGTGTGGCATGGCAGATAGGTTGGTAAGAGTGTCCAAGCTGAGAACAGCCTTGCATCCCATGCTTTAGAGGGTCAGTCATCATATTCACTAGCTCTCATTGTTTATAATAACCCATTGGAAACACAGCATAAACCTAAAATTTATCTTTTCAATGCCTCAGTTTTCTCATCTGCAGAATGGGGATAATTATTTTGATTTTCATTCCTACTACCAATGCTTAATTCATAACTTCATTATAATTTGCCCAGACTATCTCTAGACTTGCTCCCCTGACTTCAATCTCTCCCCATTCTTAAAGACATTCTTGTGTCATTACCAGATCAAAACCCAAAACCAGAACAAATAAAAAAATAGGTTATTGTTCATCTCCATTTCCCAAAGAATAAAGTCCAAACTTTCTAAAAAGGTAGTTAAGACTTTCCACCAACTGATTCCAACCTAATTTTGTTTTATATCCCAATATATCTCATACTCCTGCTTTGTTAGGTTTTCTGACCTACTACATTTTTGGTTGATACAGGTCCTCTACCTGGATTATTCTCTTCTCTGCCAACATCTCCGTACCTAGTTTTCAAGGTCCAACAAAATGCCACTTCTTATAATCAGAAATAATATCTCTAGCCTCTGAAATGTTAAGCGGCCATCATATGATCAAAAGACCTGCGTGGAAATCCTCATTCTGCTATTGGCAGTTATGAGACTTTAGCAAGACACTAACTTCTCTAAACCTCAGTTTTCTCATACACAAAATAGGTAAAATAATGGTAATAATATATACTTCATAGGGTAAGTGCCTAATTTAAATGAGAGTACAGGAAAAATACTTTTATAAACTCTGCAAGTATACATTAATGTAAGTGATAACATGGGGTTTTCAAAAGTAAAATGATAAAAACAGCTACAAGCAGAGTTGAAATCCCCACAAGGCTATATACCCAATGTGTGATTATGGACAAGTTCCCATAACAGACTTTAATGAGAATATCTAACTTAATAACCTCTACATCATGGCATTGTGAGGTGGTTCAATGAGATGATATATGTGAAAGCAGTTTGAAAAGTATACTATTCTATGACTGGGCAAATATTCATTATCATTATTTGTTTCTTAAATCACCATGACCATTCTCTATTTTATTAGAGTTATTTATGTACATGTCTTATAATACATACGAAATTGTAAGAAGTTTGAGGATAAGATGAGATTTGAATCATGTTTATTCCCCCACAGAATACATAAGTGAAGCTCCTAAGATCAGCGTCTTTCTGATCAAAGAATTGCTGCTCATGTTTTGTGGCAGAGCAGTCTGCGCTCGGCAGGGCAGGGCTGCAGTCACAGATGCCGTCTCTGCCTGGGCGTTGTTACCTACGTGGCAGTGTGGGTGAAGTACTAGCTTATCTCTTACATGTATTTTAGTTTCAAACCTCTGAATCACTAGGGGAAAATTCCTTTGCTCATTCTTATCAGTAGAGTTCGTCTTCAGATTTTTATAATCACAATTTCCCACGTTGCTATAGTTGCAGTCCTCATCCTCACGCAATGTTCCCTCTAGTATCCAGCCCTTCGATGTACCAGTGTTTCCTTTTACATTATAACTTACTGGAAAAATTCAATTTTCACATCTGTCTGGTGGATTTTGACGGATGCTTTGCTCTCCCTATGTTGATATCACTAGGAATTCCATGCATGTAAAACTGCATAGTGGAGAATGAAAACCAAATGTTAAACTTCAGCTCTAACACACGGAGCTTCTTTTTCTATTACATGATTATTTTCAGAAGCTATTCATATCACTCAACACTTATTTTATTTTTGCATGGACTTCATGAACTATTATCACTTACATGGCTGCACTTCTGAGTCATCCTTAATTGATTAATGTTATATATTGAATGGACAATTGGTTTTAGTTTTTTTTGTTCTCATCAAATGTTGCCCATTTCTAAGACTTACAGGTTAATGACAAGTCTAGCATTGGAATCTAATCTGAACACCCCTTTTTAATTTGAAAAATTGGAAATATGTAAGTGCCAAAAAAAACTGGAATGTAGCCTTTGTACCAAACTGGTGTCATTACAACTAATAGTCTTAAAAAGTCTGTTGATGATTTATGCTGTAAAATCAAAATAAATGTTGGGGGCAGTAATTTTGCTTCTCATGTTCCAACAGAGGTGAGGTGCCTGGGAGCAGGGTTTTACAAGTTGATAAACTTTTGGTGATTTTTTTTTTTTAACAAGGCAAATAAATTGCTTTTCAACTCTTAAAGTGATTGCTATTGTTTAACATCATTGTTATCTGCAAAATACTAAACCAAGGTTCTTATCTGATGATAACCACTAAGCATGATCTTAGTGCATCTTTTGAGTGTAGGCTTCAAATGTGGGCAGTCAGAGCAGGAGAAGTATAGGGAGAAATTAACACTGAACATCTGCATGCTGGGCACTGTGCCAACGGATCCCTCTCATTTTATTTCTCTCCTGAACAAACCTGTGAAGTAGATTGTACCACTTCCACTTTACAGATGAGTACACTGAGACTCAGATTTTAGTCCATTTTTAAAATGGATTAAGCCCATGAATTTTTCCCTACACAAGTTTGAATCAAAGAGAACTCTCACCATAAAAAAACAGATGGTCAAGATTGGAAACACTGCGTAGTCTTGATGAAGTTTCCAATCTTGACCACACATATTGATAATTTCTGAACTCTATAAAACCAAAATCTCTGTAATTAATAGCATTGTAATATACAGACATAGTATGTTAGGTGAATATTTTAACCCAGTGCCCTGATTTTTAAAAATCATTGGATTAATAGCTGTTATTCCCAAGAAACATTGTATTTCCTTTATCACCAAATGCAGAGTGGCAAATGACATTCATAAAGTGGGTATTGAATGAAAGCCTGTAGCCAAGACAATGCAGAGAGGATAGTATTACAAACAGGAGCTGGCACCCCATGCACAGTGGCTCATGCCTGTAATCCCAGCACTTTGGTAGGCTGAGGTAGGAGGATTGCTTGAGGCCGGGAGTTTGAGACCAGCCTGATCAAGATAGTGAGACACCATCTTTATAAAAAATAAAAACACAGCCAGGCATGGTGGCATGCACCTGTAGTCCTAGATACTCAGGAAGCTGAGGTGGGAGGATTGCTTGAGCCCAGGAGTTTGAGGTGACAGTGAGCTATGATCATGCCATTGTACTCCAGCCTGGGTGATAGAGCAGGACCTTGTCTCAAAAAAAAAAAGGACTGGTAGAAGAGGCAAGGGGTGGAGGGTGCAAGAAGAACAAACAACAATGGAAATAAGAAAGTCCAAAAGGACTTTTTTTATTGTTATTTTTATCAGCTTTTTACAGATGAAGATACTAAGGTCAGAGGTTTGCAGGTGAATCACTTCTCATAGTAGGTTGACTGCAGGGTTAGGTTTAGAATTCAGACTCCTATCCTTGAGGAAGACATAGTCCACATTTTTTGGTTTGAAATATCCTACAATGTAATATTAGCAGGGAATTCTTGTACAATTGTCTGTGGGTCTAAGGCCTGAATAGGATCTTTGGGGTTTGAAGTTATTGTGAAGATGATAGCTCTTGATTAAATTAGACTGATCCTGCATGGAGAGTCAGAGTTCTATGGGCACTGAAAATGACACTACTATTACTACTGCTACTAATGCTAAGAATACTATTTCTTAAAGGTAAAATGCAGTTCTTTGGAATTTACAAAGTATTTGCTTATCTATTTGACCTTTATAATAACCCTCTGTAGGATGATAGGAGAAGAGAACATCCACGGAATGATGCTTTAGTATTAATAAAATTTTAAGTTCAGATCTTTGCTTCTCACTTTTTGATATATTTTTCAGTACTCAAAAATTAAGCCACAGTTTTTCTTATCTATGGAATGAAGATGCTAATATCTTCCCTGTCTTCAGAACCATTGAAAAAGTCAAATGAAACACTGTTGTGAAAATTCTCAGGAAACCACAATCTTTTCTTCGTTACTATTGTTAGGATGCACTTATTTCACAAAAGCTCCCTGAAGGAAGATACAATGTACACCTTGATTATCTCAAGATGAAGCAAAATATAGAGATTATAACAGAGACTCTGGAGTTGGACTGAATCAGTGTGATTTCTAGCCCTGTTAGCTACTAGCTGTGTAGTTGTTGGGCAAGTTACCTAACCTCTCTGTGTTTTAGTTTTCCCATCTGCAAATTAGTAATCATAGAATTGATATGAAGATTAAATGTATTAATATACATAAAATGCTTTGAATAGTCTCTGGCACATACTGAGTGCTGTTTAAGTATTAGGCCTTTCTATCAGCTATTATCGTTATCAGTATGGTCTGGCATATTGTAGAAGATCAATACATTTTGTTGAATACATAAATAAAGCAAGCATAGAGCAGGTAGGATAGCTGATAGTCCAAAATTATAGAAAAGAGACAGGAATTATAGAAACAATTTGCCTTACTGTCTAGTAAAATAATGGTTGCTCATAATGAGGACTTTGACTCATCCAGAAAAGTTAAAAATAAGTTCAGGAACTGTAAGACTTCCCTCCATGATATTGGTATCAGTTACAGAGTACTCTTACATGTATCTTTTCATGTAATTATTACAATAAACCAAGGATGTACATCATACATCCCTCTAGTATAGAGAGAAGAAAACTTAGCACTCTGGGAAGTACATTGGTCCGAGGGCACTTGGCAGTGTGTGGAAGGAGGAGTCCAGATTTTCTGAGTCAGGTTTCTACCACCCTCACCTCCCCTCAAAGCTGAGTCTTTACCTGTCAGACACAGTGCTGTGATGCCACATCACTGAAATCACTTCCATCTTTCGGTTCAGTTTTCGGACTTCTCCTCATCCTCCTAGCCAAGAGAAGGAATGCTGGGAAAGGGGGATGGGACGGGAACAAGCATCCAGTGGGCATCTGATCAGGATCAGGCACCTTGCATGGCATCTCTGGAATTCTGTGGATCAAGTAAATCAACGAGGGTGGAGTGAGTTAGCCAAGACTGCACAGCTAGCAGGTGACTGAGAAAAATCTGCAGCACAAAGTGACTTCAAAGCCAGGTTCTTTCCACCTCATAGGGGAACAGCTCCCTGCAGCCTGTCCCTACTGGGACAGCTGCCCTGAGCTCTGTGTGAAGCAGATTTGCACTCACAGAGCAGCCCTCGGAGAAACCTCCTGATCATTCCATGGTGACTGATCTTTTAGCAAAACAGAGAAAGCCTTTGCCAAGTTGGTGCCAGACCTGACATTTTATGCCTTAGTTTAGCATTTCTCAAAATGTGAAATGTGAGCTAAAGATTTTTCTCATTAAAATATTAATAGTTGCATATGTATTTTAATGTTTAAAAATATAATTGGTTGATATAACAGGAGAAAGAGAAATTTTCACCTGTAAAGAACTTATTAAGTAAAACATGTATAGATTGTTTTAAAGAAAATCATGTAAATAAAATACAGGTGATATGTGGATGTGGCAAAAATCATGGAAGAAAACCAATTATATTGAAGTGTGGTTACAGTTATCAAAACATTAGAAAAACCAAATTATGATATAGTTATATATGTGCTTCCTTAAGACATTAACTAGTTCTAGAGGCAGGTCTAATAATGATTGCAATTTTGATTTAGTGATAAGCATAAATACTATTTTGAGATATCTGCAGTAACTGTCATGTGATATGAAAATATCCATGTTTCCCTTGGTCCCAAAGTCTCAGATACTGCTGATAGCACTATGTTTTATTTCCTGCATTCATAACTGAAAGAAATAAACATCTCAGTTAGAAGTTCAGCAAAATTAAGATATGATACTTCCCATTTCAATGCTCTTTGAATTAAGAACTTCTGGTCAGGTGTCTAGGTGACCTGAGTTTAAATCCCACTGCTAGCACCTAATAGCTGAGTTACCTTAGAAAGTGACTCAGGCTCTCTAAGTCTCTGAAAAGGGATAACCATAAGGGGAATTTACAAAGTCCAAGGGTATGCAGTGCTGAGTTCATGCACTTCAAGTACTTGGCACAGTTTTTGGACAGTGTTGGAACTCACTAAATGTTATATAAAAGCATACTCCTAGTGTTCTAATGATGGGGGGGGGTGTGGAGTGACCATTCAGCCAGCAGAGGCTGCACTCTAGGCACAGTCCAACTATCAGAGACCTACTCATTTCCTTACTTTTCCCCAAAGGGCTCAGACAAAAATATTCCATTTTTCTGGAGGAAACTCATAATCCTATTAAATGGGCTTGCTTTTGTTGATACGTGCACTTTGTGATTAAGAAAAATATAATTCAGTTGAAGCATGTATGTAGAAGAGGACATTAAACACACCTAGTGTTTTTAGGGTGTGTAAGAATGGGGAAAGATGATATATGCAGAGACATTGTCTAAAGCAGTAAGTGTTAGAAGTGATGAAATTAAAAAGGGGAACAGAATGTACAAAGATATTCTGTGAATAGAGAAGGTATCAGTATTTTCTCTTTCTAATGTACTACTCTACTATGCTATTGTACTACTTTGGATTGACTCTATGAAATAGCTCCCCATTATGGGTTAGAGAGATGCAAACTCCCTCATGATCTGCTCCACTTTAATGCTTTTAAAGTGAGTGAGTTTAATATTAAAAATGAAAAATGTGCAGGCAGATGTTAGCTAATGGGAATTTGTCCACTTTGTTTCTTGGTAAAAACCCTGCATCAGGAATGAGATTTGGGAAGAGTTGAGATAAAAGAGTTTGAAAATAGTTATTGATGAGATGTGATACCTTGCCGTTAAGTAGAAACCATGAAAGATCATTCCCAGTTCACCTGAATGGGAAGTTAACAGTGCACATTGCTCTTGTAATGGGGCTGATATGCAAGTCTTTGTAGAGGATGATATATGTGAAGAGAAGTCCATGGAGAGGACATTATGATATCAAGACAATGACAAAACAAATTTCAATGCAAATCTATAGAGACCATATTACGATGTCAAGGCGATGGCAAAATGTAAGTCTAGAGAGACCATTTCACAACGTCAAGACAATGGCAAAACAATGTCTCTGAAAGATTATTGAGACCACATTGCCATGTTAAATTACAATGTCAAAACATTATCATTGCAAGTCTTTAGAGATCATGTACCTCTTTTAAGATAATAGCAAAACAATGGAATTTGAAACAGCAAACAATAGAACAAAGAAATTTTATCTAAGTCCTTCGTATTACCAAGAGAGTATGGTAAATGTAGAGGCAAGTCAAAAGGTTGTTAAAGAAACATAAGCAATGACAAGCTGTAAGATTGTGTAGTACATCCAGTTAACATGCAACTTAATTCTTACTTTGAACAAAGGCTCCCAAGTAGCGATGCAGAATTGAGATTGGAAAACAAGTATAGCCAAAGACTGAGAGAAAGTCAGGGGTGAAAGATACTGAGGTACTAGAGCCACATAGCAATTGATTTATAAAATTTGAATTACACATCTCTTCCCTAAATAACTGGTTTATTGTTTTAATTATGCAGGTGAGTCATCTTCATGACATGAAGTTCACAAATCCTCAGTTTCTGTTTCTTGCATTGTTTGTGACCTTCATTTGTTTGTAGCATCTATTGCTCACTGTTTAAACTTAGATTCAGCTCACAGTCATTACTAAGTGTCATTGTGCTAGGCACTTAGTATCTTCATGGGTAAAATGGACTTCTCTTTTCTACCAAGCTGGGAGGAGTAAGGAAATTACAGGTACAAAAGTGCTGTTAACAAACGGTGTATGGAAAGGGGACATCCTAATTGCAGCCTTGCTGCCCTGTTGCTTTGAGAATTTGAGTGCATTGCCTAACGGAGCTATGTTCAAGGTTCTTTGTATATAAAAAAGTGAGGATAGATATGTGGTTACTACTGCTTACCTCCTAGAAAACTGGACTGGAAATCCAAGGCTGTGTGCCTTGAGCAAGTGGCTTGGCTTCTCTGGGTTTACTCATCTGTGTAATGAAAGCAGTGATTGGGATCTCACAGGCCCTTCTGTATTTCTATATTTGGCTTTTACAATTAACTAAAATGTTTATGGTATTATGAACAATTAACTGTCAAAAACACTGTCACAACCCATCCTACTACACACACAAAATAGGTGCCATTCTTTTTTATAGGACTTCATTTATGCTAAGATTTTTACAGATGAATTTTCTGCAGACTTTTAAGTTAAAATAATAGCTATGAATATATTTATCATATATATGGATATATATATTCATGCTCATAGTGTATATATGTATAATTATACATGTATATATCCAGCTATATATATCTAGTTAAATGAATGATTTAGAAACAGAAACAGTGAGAATAGAGGAAAATATTATAGAACATTTCAGAAGCTTGGAAGCTTCAGATAACTTCTGGAGGGCTAGAGGAATTGGAGGAACAAACTGTGTTGGTAATCCTCCCCATCCCTGCTTTTTGATCTCGTGAGTGATAAACATGGAATCACTGGAGACTCAGATTTAACAATAAAAGATTTTATTTTAGCATTGCTCTAAATGTTAAAGGTAGAAGAACACAATCACTAATGTTAATTACACCTGTTACATGCAGATTTTCCTGTACCTCGCGTAGATTTTTCAAATTCTTGCATAGTCCTTATGTAATTTTTCAGAAACAAAACTGAGGCTTAAGAAAGGATTCGAGTCACCTGCATAAAGCCACATTGCTAACAGGTGGCTGAGTCCCGAGTGGGGTCCAGTGCCTGTGGTCCGTGAATGGTAATGAGCGAGAAAGCCAGACTCCGCCGTAATTCCTGAACTGACCCTCATCACTTAAGGGTCTGGTCCAGGCTGCCACACCATCTCAGGGCTTGTCCCCCGTCTTCTGTACTCACTCTATGCATTAGGTCACTCTCTGTCTTCAACCTTTCCCTCTACTGGCTTTCTGCCTCAGGTATAAAAACACACACATTTCTCACGAGTCTTTAAGAAAGCTTTTCAATAGTAGCACATTTCCATCTAGCTTTTTCCTCCTTATGGCCAAGCTTCTCAGAAGATTATTTCCTCACCTCCCGCTCACACTTAGGTCTCCTGCTTCCTAAATCTGAGCATTTATGTTTTTTATCAATTCTGGAAAATTCTCACCCATTATTTTTTTATATACTGCTTCTCTCACATTCTCCTTTTCCTTCTAGAATTTTTAAATAGGTGTATGTCGGGACCTCTCATTCTTGATTCTTGGTTTCTAATATCTCTTCGTATTTCCCACCTTTTTATTTCCCTATGTGGCATTGAGGGTCATTTCCTCAGATCTTTCTTCTAGTTCACTTTTCTTTTCTTCAACTTTGTTGCTTCTGTTGTTTACCTGTTTGCTGTTTAAACTTTGTTTTTAATTTCAATAATTGTGTCTTTTACTTTTATTTTAGAAATGGTATTTCTTTTCAAAATTACCTGGCATTTATTGATAGCTTTTTTTTCTCATGTTTCCTTTTTTTATGTTTATTATTTTTACTATCCACTTTTAAATGTCTCTATCTGATAGTCCTATCATTCTAACTCTGGGGGTCTACAATCTTTCTGACAGATCAGGTTGCTCCTTTCTCATGATAGATTATTTTTTTCTGTGTTTGTATGTGTGTGTGTGTACATGTGTACATTATAGATTATAAACTTAAGCTCATCTTCAGCAAGGTAGTTCTGTGGTCTTTTGCTTCTGAAATTGAGGGCACATTCCTCCTGAGATACTTTTTGGTTTTGGCAGTTATTAATGCCAATGACTTTATCAATGGATAACGACCACTTTTTATGTTCATTCCTAACTTTAGTAGTCCTTGGATCACATATGTAGTTTAATTCAAACTCAAAACCCATATGACCCCAAACACAAACTTGCACAGGGATATATATATAGCTGCTTTACTTATAATAGCCCAAATTTGGAAGGAACCAAGATGTTCTTTAGTAGATAAGTAGATTAACTGTGGTACATCCAGACAATGAAATATTATTCAGCACTAAAAAGAAATGAGCTATTGAGCCATAAAAACATGTGGAGGAAAGTTAAATGCACATTACTAAGTGAAAAAAGCCAACTTGAAAAGGCTGCATACTATATGATTCCAACTATATGACATTTTGGAAAAGGCAAAACTATAGAAATAGTAAAAGGAGCAGTGATTGTCAGAAGTTAGGGGAAGGGAGGGATGAAATAGGCACAGCACAAAAGATTTTTAGGGCAGTGAAACTATTCTGTACAATGTTACAATGGTAGGTACATGTCACTATACATTTGTCTAAGCCCACAGAATGTATAGTGCCAAGAGTGAACCCTAGTGTAAACTATGGACTTTGGGTGATAATGATGTGTTAATGTAGGTTCATGAATTATAACTAATGTACACTCCAGTGGGGGGTGTTGATAGTAGGACAGGCTGTGCGTGGGGGCAGGAAGCATATGGGAAATCTCTGTACCTTCTGCTCAACTTTGTTGTCAACCTAAAATTGCTCCAAAAAATACAATCTATTAAAAAAAACCCAAAATCCCATATGGGGGTAATTCCAGGGTTTAGGATTCTCAGAGAGACTATTTTGTCAAGAGACAAGGCTAAAAACACTAGTAACTTTATTACTTCCCTGCACTATACAAGAGATTGGTTTTTCTAGTCTACCTTTTCACTAGGGATATAGCCTTTCCAGAGTCCTACATCTTGTAGGATCTCAGCTTCTAATTCTCCCTCCTCAAACTCCTTCATAGGCTTATTCTTCCTTAGTCTGCTCTATAATTATTGGTTTTCCCCTAAAGTTTATGATATTCAATATTTATCTGATACATAACTCTCTGTTCACCCCAATCCCTCAACAATATTCCATCATTTCTTATTAGGGTGAACTCATTTTATTTGTTTATTTTTAAATTTCAGAATATTATGGGGGTACAAATACTTTGGTTACATATATTGCCTATGCACTGCCTAAGTCAGAGCTACAATCGTGCCCATCCCCCAGTCAGTGCGCCCCACACCCATTAGGTGTGAGTTTATCCATCCCCTCCACCCTCCTCGCACCTGCCTGACCTCCAATGAATATTATTTCCATGTGTACACATAAGTATTGATCAGTTAGTACCAATTTGATGGTGAGTACCAGTAGTGCTTGATTTTACATTCTTGTGATACTTCACTTCAAAGAATAGGCTCTAGCTCCATCCAGGATAATAGCAGAGGAATTAATTCACCATTGCTTTTTATGGCTGAGTAGTACTCCATCGTACACATATACCACATTATATACAAAACAACAATGAGATATTAGGGTGAACTCTTTACTCAATTCTGTGCTTCCAACACCTTTCGTCTGTTCTTCATGCCGAAGCTGCAACTTACTGAGATGGAAACTTGGCAGCACTTTCTTTAAAATCCTTTGATGGCTTCTCCTTGATGTGTACACATACTCACAAAATTAGGCCCCCTTTTTGGCATGTTAATCCCTTTGGAACAGTCTCCTGCAGAGCTCTTTCAGTCTCATCTGGCTCTCCTGTGCCTAGTTCTAGTTTTCTAGCCATTCTAAATTGCTTGTTGGTCTTGCTCTTTCTAACTTCTTTGCTTCTATAGCCACTGTGCCTTCTATCTAGTGTTTAGTATAACAAATCTGTTCCCTCTATTATTATAAAATTTGTTACAAAATTTTTAACTCTTATATTTACTTTGTTTTTGTCTTATTTACCTTCTTATAATAATGGATATGAGGCACTCGAAAACTAAAAAAAAGTAAATCTATGGTAAATTAGTGTATAAGAAATTAGACTTCATGGCTCATAGAAGCATGGATCTCAGAAAGTCCTGTGGTTGCAATAATGCATAGCTCTGACCTCTTCTATGTACTTTATTTGTCCTTTTCTCTAATAATATTTCCTTCCATATCTAGTTTGTATGTTATTTGAGAAGTAAGGCCCATGATTGAAAGGATTACATTGGGATTATAGTACCAGTGACACGAGTGCCTCAATAATCATTGATTTGCCAGTGCATCCTAGAGAATTTAACATATCTCTATAACAAGCACATGCATTTGGAAATGTTATTTCTAAATAATAAAAAACTACAACACTTAAGCTGCTGACAGCAGTCCCACTTTCAGGAATAAAGACATTATTTTGACTTTCTTCAAGGCTGCAAGTACCCCAATTTGTACCCCAGCTTTGTTAGTTCCCCTTTCCTCAGTTTACTCATCTGCAAAATAGGCATAATAAGGATACCTAGCACTTGAGTTATTTGGTGATTAATGAATAAATGCCTAAAAGCACTTAGAACAATGCCTGGTATTGAGTAAAAACTCAGTAAAGATAAACTATTTTATTTTCCCATCTTTTTCTTCCTCACCTAATCAGACAAGTTTTTAAAGAAAAAAATAATTAATTGATATTTTAAGTAAGAGAAAATGTATCTCTTCCCTTTTGTGTCTCTCTCACCTACCAAGATCAACTTTGAAAATAGGATCTGTGTTTAGTCATTTATTCTTTGATATTATTTAAAAACATTGTTTTATCTCTTTCTGATTTTATAGTAATTATGAAAAGAAAATCTCATTCCTAGTAATGATGTTGATATGTTTCATTGTGATGATTCAAACCTAGATTGCTTGGTTAAGTTGGTATCTGCTGGGTTTCTCTATTGTAAAGTTATGAATTTTTTTTGCTGCATTTAATAAATATCTTGGTGGAGATACTTTGAGACTATGCCAATGTATGTCCTGTTCCTCCTCAAATTTTTGTCTGCTGATGTGAGTGTCTATTGACGGGTCTTGCCTGCAACAATTATTACTGTGGTGTTATCCCAATGGTGACTTTGAATTTCCCTCATTCCACCCATAAGTATTAAATGAAATTATTCTGTAAGGAAAAGCTGTCTCTTCTCCCCATTTATTTATTTACACAATTATTTCAGTATATCAGTATGGATTCTTACTTACTTTATTCTATTTTTTAATAATCCAGTACTATCAGTATTTTTCTGCTCAAATTGCTCCAGGTTTGGCCTTGGGAGCTCCTTCAGGTTGGCTCCCATGTCCCTTTGACATACCTCCATTTATAGTTGAGCACTTCTTTACTTTCTATTGCTAAAAGCAATTCCAAGATAATCTTGTACTCTCTCTGTTTGGTTCAGGAGTCATCTGCTTCTCCAAGAAGACTAAGTTCTCTTTATTGAAGGTGGTGTTTAGAAACCAAGATCTGGGTGTTGGGTGTGCTCATTGGCAATGGGATGTCATTGTTTCTAGGCCCTGTCAGGGGACACAACTAAAAAGTTTGTGTGTGCCAACCCATGCATGCACACACATCTCTATTTATTTCTATATCCATCTGTGTATACAGAGTAAAAGCCACGAGTTCATACTGAGGTCTCTGATTTAAATCCAATACCACAGGGTTTGTTCTTGTTTCTCCCTTTCCTTGTTTGTAACTTCTTTCTCCACCTCTGAGAAATCTGGCTCTCTACAAAATATTTACTTATTTTTTTATTCCTAGTATGCATGTGAGGTAGTTTCGGAATTGTTAACCCGTATCCCTCTAAGAAACACATTTGCTAACCCAAGTGCAGTGTCTGTGTATAGTTCCTTTGGTCTTTAGCCTTAGAGTACCCAGACAAGACACTGTTTTCCTCAATTACATAGGTCAGTTCTTTTCTTCCCTGACCCTGTATCAGTGTAACTGTATTATTAGTTTGAAATACAATTCTACAATTAGGTTTCTTTCTTTTTGGGTTATCTCCATATTATGATTGATTTTATTTTATTACCTTCATCCTTTTGGAATGCAAAGTACTGTTATGGTTCTAAGTCAGAGCTGTTCCAAATGGTACACCCAGGGTAGTGTCACTCCCTCGCCACCTACTTGTTCACATTTCTCCTATTTTCTGCCTCTTCCCATCCACTCCCTGCAGAGAACCAATATTTTTAGCTTCTGGTTCATCCTTTCTGTATTTCTTTTGCAAAACTGAGCAGATGTATGTTTTTATATCTCCTTCTACCTTACTAGTCCTCATCTTCTTTATCTATCTTTAATATAGTTTCCTTTCTTGTAAGATTTAAAATACCCCTGAAGATTTTGTATTTCCTTTTTAGATTATTATCATTGGAACTTCAAGTGGTCAATGACTCTGTCAGACCATCTGTCTCATTATTTTAGACTGGATTTTTATTAGCCCTACGTATACTAAAATTTTGTTATTTTTATTATTATTTGTTTTATGATAGCTTTGTGTCCATTGTCTGCATTTGAGTTCATTTTTTTAGACCATTTATCACTCCTGAGACAGGTCACAAAAATATTATCCTCGCTGAAAACAATTAGCAATGTCCAGTTTCATCCAGCTTCAGAATTCATTTGCTTGGAAGAGGGTGGGTAGAACATGTGTTTTCTGATCTTCACCAGGTCTAATCTAGTCCTTAACTTCCATGGCATTCAGCCTTTCCTGTTTTACATGGCTATGGGAATAGATTCCCCACAAAGAAAGCAGCAGGCGCACCATCAAATGACATTTCATTCCTTCTTTAATGATCTGTTTCTTTGCTCTTGGAACAAGTCTGTGAAGATTACAAGTATGTCTCAGGGGAAAAAAAATGAAAGTATAGTAGAGCCCAAACTTGAGCAAGTTCACAAAGAATCATAAGGGGGTGGACGAGGTATTAGAATATAAATAGAAAGTACAGTATTAGCTCCAAACAAATGCTTTCAAAGTCTTTGTGTGCACTGACAGCTTCAGATATTTGATGTAAATGAATTTTTCTCTAGAAACAATGGAATCTGTAGCTTGTGGTGGCACTGTTTCTTTTCTAAACCTTGCTTTTCTTATTTTTTTGTTCCTGAGGTGAAAGCAAAGCTAACTTAGGTATATATTTGCATCAGAAAAACTCCCCAGCAGCATCTATACCAGTCAGTGATCATTTTTCTTTATTTTACATACCTACTTGTTTGTAATTTTCCTTTTTAAGCTCACTTCCCCCTCTCCACAAAGCACAAACATAGTCACAGTCACACACAGATGCACAGACACACTAAAATGATGGCACTGTGACTTTTGTTGAATATTAGAAGGCGAAGCCCATATCCACATTGTTTGAGTTTTATGCTTGTCTAAATCCCATCAATTCATGAGAGTCTACTCATCTCCATTTATGGTACCTCCATCTGCCTAGGTGCTATGTCAGAAATACAAGAGTGATTCCCGACACTTCCTCTGTCCCAGAGAACCCTCACCCCAATCAACTCATCAAGTTTCTCAGAATCTCCTTGTAAAATATATCTTGAATCTCTTTTTTACTTTTTTTGTCACCATTCTAGTCCACGCTCCCTCTCTTGCCTGTCTATCTGAGCTCCACTACCCTTGCTATGATTCCATCTCCCCAAGAACCAGAGTGACTTCTTGAAGTATAAATGCCATGCCATTCCCCTAATTAAATGACCCTGCCCATCTCCCACTGCTCACAGCTTTTTCTTCTGCTTTTGGCAGACTAAATTTGGTTGCCAAAATTCTTTACAGACCTACAGGATGCCACATGACATGTCCACTGCATACACCTCCAGGTCTTCCCACCCTGCCTTTCACCCTGCTCTCTGGGCTATAGCCATACTGCCCTTCTTGTCAGTTCATAGACAAATAACTAGGCTTTTCTGTATCTCAGCATCCAGAAATTTCTTGCCTCCCTCTTTTCACCTAATTCCTGTTTATCTTTCAGAAAACAAGTTCAGAGAATTCCTTCCTAAGTTCCAGTTCAAATCACATGTCCCTGTTATTTTCTCTTCCATTACCCTGCATCTTCTTTCAGAATAGCCATCACAATTTCAAATTATTTATTTGGGTGCTAAAATTTGTGTCTTCTTGTTCATTGTATATTCTAGACCTGGCACCATGCCCAGCATATGGTAAATGCTTAATAAATATTTGTTGAATAAATTAATATTATGGTAATTATATGCATAATGTCAGACCATTAACTGCATTGTTTAAAAAATCATAAAAACTGGTGAATGATGTGTATCATTGTCTCCCAAAGTGTTTTCCATATATCTTGGCTTTCAAATGAATGACTACCACCCCCATCCTTATCACCATCATCACTAAGCACCTCCAGCTGGAACTGAGCCACCTACTTACCTCTTCCTGTTTGACGCCTTATGTCCAGGCAGAGCTGGTGCCCACCCTGGTAGGGTGATTTGAGGGATGTCTGGAAACACGGACAGAGTTTCACTTACATTAGCTGTACCGTGAGGTACTCATTTGTTTGACTGATGACATTAAAAGTCTCCTACAGCAAAACTGTTATTTAGGAGAAATAACATGTCAGCCATTATTGACCATTATTGTCATACTCCAAGACAGAATGGTCAGCTAGTCAGAGACCAGATGTCCAAGGGAAGGAGACATAATATGGTTACATTTTGATTGGGTTGAAGAACAACAAATGTTAAGAAATGTTAAGATATTCTCTTAAGGTGAATGTACTGAGGAATTTGAGCAGCATTACTTCCCAGAGAACCATTGGGCTGGTTTGCTAGGCACCTAACAGGAAGCTGAAACAACCAGGGACTGCCTAAAACAGTGCAAGTGGACCTCTGTGGGGCTAGAGTACAGAAGACATATTACCAAACTATATTGCTCTCTTCAGGGTTAGTTTTGCCTGGCAAATTTTATTCTCATGCTTGAAAGTTAAGCTCTCTCTCTCTCTCCCTCATTTGTTTGAGGAAAACAGGCAGGCTAGACCATAAAGATGCAAGGTGGTGAACATGCAATTAAGGTCCCCCACACTGCTTGTGCTGGATGGCAAGCTGAATCTTTTATACCTCCCTGCTTCAACCCTTATGCCTGGACCTTGCTGCTTCCATAGTGGCCCTCATCTCCCGGGTTCCAGACCTGAAATGACCTCAGCTGACCTGGGCAAGGACCTAAGCTTCTGATCACAGCTGCTTCCCTGACTCTAACTTCTCCTTACTAAATACTTTTCTGTGAGGGCTTTCCTTTGGCATTTCTGTTTAAGGCACTATGTTGACTTCCCAGAATTTCTCAGTATAATGAGTTTAGGGTCTCACTTTGTTGTTTGGGCTAGAGTGCAGTGGCATCATCAGAGCTCACAGCAACCTTAAACTCCTGGGATCAGAGCGATCCTCCTGCCTCAGCCTCCCAAGTAGCCAGAACGACAGGTGCACGCCACCACACCCAGCTAATTTTTCTACTTATTGTAGAGATGGGGTCTTGCTCTTGCTCAGGGTGGTCTCGAACTCCTGACTTCAAGCGATCCTCCTGCCTCAGCCTCCCAAAGTGCTAGGATCACAGGTGTGTGCCACCTTAGGATAATGAATTTGATCCCTTTCCTGTCTCTTTGCCTTTGTAGAGTTTATAAAGTGCTTTCAAAAATATTTTCTCACCTGATCATTATAGCAATCTTGTGAAATAGGAATCCTTTTCATAGATGAGGAAACCAGGTTTCTCTTCAAATTAGGCTGACTTGCTCCTTTCTGTTTGCCTAGACTTAATTTTTGCTAATAGAATACTAATTGATTCTAATAAGGCAGGTAATAGCCTCCTGGGCCAGCTGCCAATTTACAATGACTCAAATGGAAAATAACTAGCATAATAATGGAATGTTCAAGAAGACCCCCAAACCACAAGCCCATAGTCTTCAAAGCCACAGAAAACTGGCCTAATGTTCAGATGGATTTTACAAGGCATCATGATTATAGAATAAAATATAGTAGGTACTGGGCACTCAAGTGACACTGAGGGATTCCTCTCTAGAGCGTTGAAGACTAGGATATGGCTTGAACTGGGATTCTGGTCAAAGAGAGTCTGGGTTTAATGGGTTGTCATTTAAAGTTGAAATTAGCTTCTGTTATTTGCCAAGGTTTTAAACTCAGCCCAGCAAGTGTCTCTAGGCTGTTTTGACAAATATTATGAATGTACCACTCTTCCCCCACTGGGCTCAGGGCAGGAAATGTGCAGAGGTTGCCAACATTCCTCTCTTTGCTAGTTTCGTCATAAAAGGGTACTGGAGCAATGACATAGAAAAAGGCCAGTGGTGTAAGCCCAGAGCAAAACTGGTACACTTGAAAAGCTTAATGGGTATTTCTTTGGTGATCTCATCATTGAATCTAATTAAGTTCTCCATAGGCGTTTAGACAAACAGAGTGTTTTTGAAATCCATCTTCCACGAAATCGTCTCATTTGCTAGCATTGTTCTCAAACAAAATTGTATGTACAGTGCATACATGCAGAATTATTATATATCATGAAAATCCACATGCAAGCATGTTTTCTGGTAAGGATTCTCTGTGTACCCTTTTTCTTTTGAGAATCCTCATTTATACACATGCCATGCCTGCAGTTGTGGAAGGTTTTGATTTTTTTTTTTAAAGAAAAGATAATTATGGGGTTTCACTACACTTATGCAACTGCTGCATCTGAAAAGCACTTAATATCTTTTAGATTGTAATATATTAACATCATTTACATCATCCTTGGCATTGCCATCAACTTGCTGGTTTGAGATACGGAGGTCAAATTCATCTGAATTCCTTTGCTATAAAATGGAATAATTGAGATTCAGAAAAATTAAGTGCTCTGAAGCAGTGGTCCCCAACCTTTTTTGTACCAGGGACTGGTTTCATGGAAGACAATTTTTCCACAGACAGGGAGGGGGTTGGGGGTGGAGTGTGGGGTGGGAGGGTGCAGAACTCAGGCTGTGATGCCAGTGATGGGGAGCAGCTGTAAATGAGGATAAAGCTTTGCTTGCACGCTCACCTCCTGCTGTGCCTCCCCCACCCCCCGCAAGTTTCAGGGAAGACAATTTTTCCACAGATGGGGGCAAGGGGGCCGAGTGCCTAACAGCCTGCAGACCAGGAGTTGTGAACCACATCTCTGAAGTATAGTGAGTCAGCGGCAGAGGAAAGAGGAAGAGAATTCTTTATTAGCGGCTGTCATGTGCTAGGTATAAGGGCTTTCCATACGTTATCTTATTTAGTCCTTACCACAAACCTGTGCGATAGGTGGTTTTACTCCTGCTTAACAGAAAAGGGAACTGCGGCTCAAAGGAATTAAGTGACTTGCCTAAGATCACACAGTTAAGTGGCAGAGCTGAATTGAAACCTTAATCCATCTGTTTGAGAGCCCATATTTGTTCCACTATGCACACAGCTCCTTAGATCTGAACCAGGACTCCACCAAGATCAAGTAGTTTCTTAAGTCTATCCTTTGGAATACACAATTCTTTAAGGCAACTCTCAGAATTGATGCTCAGTAGAAAACACGCTGCCATCTGTTCCTGGCAGTATGTATTGTCTAACTTTAAGCTGGTTTTTCTAGGTTACATGTTCTTTGCTTTCCTCTAGATTTACTCCAGAAATTGCACAGGGTGCGAGGGCTATGGAGCTGTGATTTGCTGAGTCATGAAATATAAAACCAGTGGGAAAGTGCTTTTATTTGTGACAGATGTACCGAGTGATCTCTTGGACGTGCACAGCATTAGACTCCAGGGCTAACAGTGGTCGCTCTTGTAGGTCTAGCAGGCAGCAACTTTCTCTTTCCTAACTCTCTCCTCATGGTTCTCTCTAAAGAGCCAACAAACCCAGAGAGAAATTTTGGGTTTCTGAGTGATGCAATGTGGGTAGGGACACAAGGGGGAGTAATGAACCAGAAGGTTTTTGGGTTTTTTTTTACTTAAAATTAGACAGATTTTGCATTTGTGGCAGTTGTATTTTCGAAAAATGGCCACAATGGTATCTCTCATCCCATGTAACTCTGTCTATCATGTGACTTTGACATTTTTCCCATTGAGAGGTGGGGTCTGTGGTCCCTTCCTTGAATCTGGGCTGACTTGTGACCATGGCAGGAAAGATGCTTTGTGACTTCCAAGCTTAGGCCATAAAAAGTGATACAGCTTCTTCCTGTTCTCCTGGAATGCTCACTCTTGGAAACCAGACACCATACTATGAGGAAGCCCAAGCAACTCGTGGAGAGGCCCACATGGAGAGATCCATAAGAAGTATAACTAAGACCCCTGGTCCTGAGTTCCCAGCAGACTGCCAACATGCACACACCAGCCAGATGAGTGAGCCGTCTTGGTAGTATTGTGGATCCTATAATCTTCCATTCAGCTACCTCAGCTGATTTATGTGCAGCAAAGGCAAGTGTTCCCCATAATATCCTGCCCAAATTGTAGACTTGTGAGGTAAATAAATAATTGTTTTTATTCTAAGCCATTAGATTTTGAAATAGTTTATAATTGAAACAGGAAGAAAGGTATAGACATGAAAAATGGTGGAAAGCCATTAAAAAGTAGCGTAAGTATACGAACAGCTTAGAAAGGTAAAGATATACTTGGGTATTATATAATCCTTATAATTAAACACGGAGGGAATTTTTAGTTAGTTCCTTGACTATAAAGATAAACTTTATAAAGTGTGTATTTGGTACCAAATTTCAAGTAAGCATGTCTAATCAGAGAACTTATCCTTGCTCATTCCTTGGAAAAAATGCAACATACACTAAATTAGGCAATGGATTCCAGAGAGAGAATTCTGCGAAGACAGAAGAAAAGGAAATGGGCTGACAATATGGCATGAGATTTGCATTAAACACAAAAGTAATGATAACGTCATTTTAGGTATATCCTTCTGTCTTTTTTAAAACTTGAAGCTATTAAAAGAGCTTTCTAGTACGACATTATAAAGTGGGCTGGAACAGAGCTCGTGCTCTCTCTGTCTCTGTCTCATGTCCCCCCACCCACCCTCAACAACAAGCTGAACACAAGAAATGTCATGATTCGTTCACATTCCAGAAACAGACCAGTCTTATGCCAGTCTGCACTGATTCCCACAAAGAAGAGTGATGAATAACATCTTAGGTTTGATTTTTTACTAAATCACCAGTACCCTGTAGTAACTTTTCACAATTAAGCAATTGTTTCTCCCAAACATTGGTCTGTTTTTGTTTGGTCCTTTTTTCCTTGCCTCAGCTGGTTCTTTGCACTTCTATTTCACTGTTCTTTTTCTTGGTTTCCCAGACTCTGCCAATTTTCCCTCTAAAACATTGCGGCTAAAATAACTCCAAAGTCACTTCAACCTTTATGTTGATATTATCCATTGTCCTCCTGTGAAGTATCCTCACCATTTCCCACATTTATTTTAATAATAAGAAACATTATCGAAGGCTTACTATGTCCCAGGTAACCCTTGAGGTTACCTTGAGGTTGGTTTCAAGGTTCTCATTTCACTTTATCTGTTTTTAGCAACTAAAATTCAATTCCTTGTCTTGTAACCTAAATTCTATCCAATCTTTTCACGTCACCCAATGGTTTTCCTTTTAGTTTCACCCCCACGTTTATTAAAAACTTTTTTCTTTATTGAGCCATACTTTGCTGGGACTTAGAACTCTTCCAGGTAGCTATCTGAGATTTAGTATCCCCCTTTCTTCAATCAATCAGCATAGTTCTTTCTGTTTGCGTCTCTTTTACTTACTTTGGCAATTACAGGAGTCATGCAGTAATTTATCTTCTTTGTCTTCTCTCCCCAAGAAAGAATTTAAATTATGTATTTCTTCAAGGCAGGCACTGTGTCTATTGTTTCAAATTCTTCTCATTTGTTCTATAATGTGGTCAGTGACAAAAGCTTGTGACAAAAACTTAACAAAATGGAAAAACAAATGTCTTTATGATTAATATGTTGAATTTGCAAAGGAGTACTACCCTACATGGAAGAAAATAGATTATGGATATTAGAAATGAGTGTGATGTAAATGTATTCATTTTAATACATTTTATTTCTTATTAACATATTTAAGTGTGGGTTGCTCCGAACTCTTTAATATTATAGAAATATGTAGTAGAAGGGAGCTTATAAAAACACCATATTTCAAAACGGCAAATCAATAGCAGATATGGTACTTAATTCTTAAATGTTTAAATTTTAGAATAGTTCTCTGTCTCTTTAGATTTTCTCATCAATAAAACAAAGTACTCAGATTTATATGACTAAATTAGATGTTTTGGAAATTAACAAGAATTAGATAATGCAGAGCTGTGAACTCATAGACTTTATGACTGGTCGCTTGTCATTATTGTAGATGTGGCTCACGTAATTATCTTTCCTAACTTTTCACCTCATGTGTTCTCATACATTAGTGGGCTTCCCAACAGTCTTCCTGTTTCTTCTCATTATGTATAGTTGCCTCCCAGTGTTGAGAATGGTGTTGAAAAGGGGACAACATTGTCAGCTGGTGATGTTAATTGCTGCCCATAGTCTGAGAAAGGAGGCAGAGATGGATGCTCAACATATGCTTAATGCTGAGCCCCTCCCCCTTCATCTAAATAGGTTACAGCATTCTTGCTAAAGGTCTACGCACAAACTTGGAAAACCATCTGAGTCAAAACACATCTACTGCTTGTTATCTGCTGAAAGGGGCACCTTGAAAGCAGATCCAGAAATAAGGTATGTTGAACTACCTGTGTTTTTTAATTTCTTGAGTAAACTGAGATTGAACTTGTTCCTTTTGATATGGCACAAAGCAAAGCCCATACTTTATGGTATATTTTCTTGGGATGGGCTTCTCTGCTGTGAGGGTAGAGAAATGTCTGAGCCCTGGGTTGGGCTTCTTTCTGTTGGCCTTCCATTGTGCCTACAGTAGCAATGAAAGTAAGTCATTGGAGGTGCAGGCAAGAGATCACAGGTTGGTGTGACCTGCCTTCAACCAGGCAGTGCAATATTGGGTGTGATATCCAGGGGAGGGCTAGATATAAAAATAATGTACAATTGATAATTTGTCCTGAGGCTGCATCAAAGTTCATGCAATTAAACTAGTTTTGATGGGTAGCTGAACATAATCATTTAGAGCTACATTATCCAATATGATAGCTACTAGCCAGATATGCCTACTGAGCACTTGAAATGTGGCTTGTTTAAATTGAGATGTGCTGTAAGCAAAGACTTGTTCAAAGAAAAGAATGTGATATAATAATTTTTTAATACAGAATGCATGCTGAAGTGATACTATTATAGATTTATTGGGTGAAATGAAATGGACTACTGAAGTATAGTTTCACCTGTTCCTTTTTCACTTTTTAAAATGTGGCTAAAATAAAGTATAAAAAGCACATATGTAGCTTACATTTTATTTTATTGGGCAGTGTTGGTTTAGAGCTTTCTGTTAAGGCAGACCTGGCTTTGAGTCCTGGCTTTGATCCATGGAAATCATTTCATTTCCGTAAGTCTCAGATTCCTTCTTGCATACTAACAGTACTTATCATAGTGTTTTTATGAGGATTAATCGAGATGTTGTTAAAGCACTTGGTAAATTATCTGGCACAAAATAACTACTTAGTAAACACTTAAATAAAAGCTTAAGACTAATATTCTAGACCTCTGGATTTTCCTTTGATCAACCATTCCTGTGACATTGCAGGAGTCACTTATTCTGCCTGCTTCTCACTTTACTCATGTAGAAAATTATGAGTTTGTTGTAAAATATTTTAAATTAATTCATTCAAAACATTTGGTCTACCATGGTCCCAAGTACTGAGTTTATCAGTGTGTTGGCCGTGTGTGTGCTAGCTAAGGGGAGATAGGAATACAATGGTGAATATGACAATGTAGTAGAAATCCAGTTTTGTCTGTGCCATCTCTGTTCTGCTCCCCTTTCTGGAGACTTCCTTCTCTGCCACCCCCAGAGTTACAGTGAGAGAAGCCACATTAATACGACTGTGGCCATCTCCTGGTCACAGCTGATTGGTAGAGGAGTGAGCCCCTGCCCAAGCTGGGCCAAGCTTTCCTGGGAGTTGTATTTGAGACTAGGAGATGCCAATCTTCTCTGGCTTATTCTTGAGTGGAGATATTGTCAATGGGGAGCTATCAGTAGTGTCCATTTTCAACTCTATGGACTGGAAAATAGAGACAGCTGTTCTGCAGTAATAGCAAAGAATGATGCAGATGTGCAAAGAACAGCAGGAACAAGGAATACAAAGAGAGGTTTTACTAGGTTCTTTGTCATGCTCCAGTCCTGCCCTTGGTCCATTCCTGAGAACAGGCTGCATATCGGCTCTATATTGTGGGAGATATCCCCAGATTCTTAAGAACAAACCAAATGAAATCTAATGTTAGTTCAGATAGGTTTCCTTTATTTGCAACCTAGAAAGTTTTAATGATTTGGGCATGTTCCTAATATTTGTTAATGGTTTTAGAAAGGAAACAGGCACACAACCAAGTAATTTACCACACTGTAAACTGTTATGAGAGACTATAGTGAGGAGAACAAATAACTGCCTGATGGAGTTGGTGAAGACCTCGTGCCAAAAGCAACATGTGAGGAGGTCTTATGAGAATAAGGTACAGAGGGAAGAGTGGACATTTCCAGGCAGAGGCACACACAAGTACAAAGTATGAAAGAGAATGTTATGCTGAGATGACACATGGATTAGTGACTGGATTAGAGGGTCTATTAGGATCTTTCAGGGTCTATGTTTATATTTAATTCTAAAAATTCCTTAGGAATGTAAAAGACAGAATAATAGGGCTATAAGAAATAATAGGGGAATAAGCAATGCACTTGGAGTAAGGAGACTTGGCTGTTATCCCAACCATGATGTGGATTAACTGTATCTATTTGGGTAATTTGCATCACTTCTTTAGGAATTAGTTTCCTCATTTGGGAAATGAGGAGGTGGGTTACATTATGGTCCCTTTCAGCTCAAAATTCTGTGATTTTATAACAAATCAAATATGAAAAGTTTGTCACTGCTGACAAAGCATTTCTACTAGGTTTGACTGTGGCAATGATTTCATTTAGATATGTTTCCTTTCCTGTCAAAACAGTGTGATATGATGTACGATACATCAAGAAGCTTTGTCCCAAAGACTTATTTCATAAACTATGGAATTACAAAAGTGAATTTCAGTAACTGGCATCACCCCTGAGCTTGACCTAGTTAGTCTGTTGATGTTTTACTATCTCCATCTGGGCAATGGGCTGAGATATTTGTCATATATCTGTGTATTGCAAAGATAATGAATAATTGTGTTCTGTGGAGGAAAAAAAACCATTCCTATTTGAATATGAAAAAGAAAGAGTATTTCCCATGAGGATGTCTCTGAGAATGCTTTTATAAAAATTGTAGTTATTTTAAAATATAGAAATGGTAACAGGAATGGAAGATTTACTAAAAATCACCTGTTTCCAAGTACAGTGTATTTTTTTCATGTATGTCTTTTATACTCATTTCCATCTGCCTTTGGGTATCAGAAAAGGGAATTTTTACTCTTTTTCACTACACACTTGTGATGATCTTTTGGCAACTTAGTCCTTGAGATTTCCTCTCTTTATAAACAATACCCCATTGGAACAAGGGACTGCACATCTATTACCAGGCATCTATTACCATGGGTAATCTTTGCTAAGTGGAAGTGATCCTCAGGTGAGGGTGAATAAAAAATAAAAAATTACAATCATAGCAAGAGTAGGAAGATGAGTAGAAAAGATAAGCAGCACATTCATTGTGTCTACTATGTATCTAGCTTTATGTTCACTGGGTTCTTGTGAAAGCTCTTTCAAAATACATCAGTACCAAAGTTTTGGTTTCACTATTAGTAAAGTACTATTTTTCTAAATTACCATAACTAAGAAATCAACTAACATACTATGGCTTATAATAAAATTAGGAGACAAAATCCCATTCTTATCAGTAGTTTCCTTTTCTAAGGTGATTAATCTAGATACATTGCTTGATCTTCAAATACTTGAAATGTTACATGTACCACAATGCCCTACCTCTACCTTGCCAGTTAATTAAGTTATAAGTGTGAAAACTTTATAATCTATCATACTTTAAAATTTTTTCATTGTTTGTATGTATTACTTATTATATTTTATTATTTTTATCAGGGCTAGAGTTCAAAATGTTCTGGTTACTGTTTGTAGCAGAGTTGATCTGTCAAGTATGACTAGTTTCAATAAAATAGACAAATCCTGGTATAAGAGAACTAGAAGAAAGCATTTGATAATTTAAGAAATTATTTAAAAAATTAAATTTATACCAAATAAATGTAAATACGACAAGTCGGTAGATGGAAAACCTTATAAATGTGGTTTCTAGCAGAGTTATCAAAGTCTGGAAAGGTATGAACATTTTAAAGATATTTAGATAAACAATGGGTAATATTCATAGAATGGAACAAAATCTAAGTAACAATCCTGTGATTGGGAAAGAAGGAAATCGATCATGTGCCAGTCACTACTCTACACATTTTCATAAATATTAGGTTGTTAAGCTCTGATAGTGTAAGTAAGTTGTCAAACTGTTTACCCAGTTGGTAAGCAACGGGATCATAATTCCAAAATCAGGCCCAGCTAATGTTCTTACATTGGGCAGGAGAAGGGAGTTAACACCCAAGGGCCTCTGTGAATCCATTATCTGTAATGGTTCTGTTATATCATGGTGAACTTATTTTTTTAAATTTGCCTTTAATGTTGGGGATATATAAGTTTATGAATGCCTGAAACCATGCTCCTGCATGACAACGACATGCAGACAAAGAGCAAACAGTAGAATTAGGGCACAGAATGAGCTCAACGCAAGGAGAAACTTAAAAAAAAAAACATGAATCTTTACTTGAGATAATGTGCTCTTCCTGTGGAAAAAGAAACTGAAGGAAACTCAGGAAACTGCAAAGGGATTCTTGTATTGGTAGGAGGTTGGCCAAATGGCATTTAAGACACTTGCCCACTCAATGAATTAGGGAAAGAGATTAATAGCTATGAGGGTTTATAAGAGCACATCTCTCTTATAGTTGTCAGCTTCCTTCTCCACATTGTCCCTATCAGTCACTCTATTGTCCACTCAAAGTCCAAAAATCAGACAACCACTGGGCAGTACTGCACTTAAGACAGGAGAGCTCTGCAGATCACAGGTCACTGCTGATTTCTCCTTGTGTCACAAACATATCCAATCAGCTCAACAAACTTTAGTCATTGTAATTGTGATGCCTCAGGCATCATGACAAATGCTGGGTGAAATAAAAAAATGAGCCTCCCAGAGTTCATGATCTTGGGAAAAAGATAGACATGAATAACCCAAGGAAAAGTAATAGGTTTCCAGAGGGCTAAAATCAGGAAGCACTAAAATATTAATTCCCATACTTTTTCTATAAAATTGCCTAACTCCAGGAATGTCAGTAGTGCTAGGCCTCAGTCCTTTTCTCTGTGGAATGGACATAGTGATGATGACTTCTTTCGCAGAATTTCTGTGTTGTATAAACATACACATATAATTCAATATAATATGCACTCTCTGTTGTCTTTATCAATGAGAAAGGATTTGGTCTTGGGTAAAGAATGGAAGAGAAATAAATCTATCAAGTATAGTTTTATAAATATCATTCAAATATTTCCTAAATAATTTTGTATTGTTCAATTTAAAATTTAAAGTCCCTACTATAATTTTAGCACTTTAAGTGTATTTGTTGAACACCCTTTTTGCAAAGATGGTAACATTGAGAACCAGAAAAATCAAGAGAATTGCTAAAGGGCCCTCATCTAATAAGTGGCAGAGCCAGGCATGGAGTCAGACCTTCTGACGCCTACCTTGGTACTCATATGCCTAGTTTCTTGTCTCAGGTAGTAGTCTTGTCTAGCTTTGCCAGATTCTAAATAGGAAAGGAAGTATGGCAGCAAATGTTTACACTGTTTGTTTGTGTCCTCCCAGCTTCTTTTTAAAGTTTATTTTTACTGACGTAAAATATTGATAGCTGAGTGAAGTATGATGCATCTAAAAATAGTCATTAAATACTTCTGTATTTAAGCACATCTCTATAAAATTTTGTTAGTTAAAGTACTATTATCTACCTCCTAGGAGTTAGCAAAAGGGAGAAAAAAATATTAATTTTATATGATATATATGATTCTCTTTGATGTTATCCAGATTTATTCCTATCAATATAAATATATTCGTATAGATAACTGTGTATTCATAAACTGGATTTCTTAGGAGTATGTGAGCTCAGATGGATAATTTTCTATATGCCCCCAAAAAGTCTTCTTAGTGGGTTAAAGTCAACAAAACAGTAATTTGAAATCATGACATCTCTAAACAATATAATATAATGAATAAATATGAGCATAATATGTCCTACATCTATCCTTTAGTTTAATTGGTTTGTTCTTGACTGTAACTGAATGAATTTGCTGATTCACCAAGTCCAAGGGGAAAATCTCTTACTCTGGTTCCATCTTCCTTAAGCAGCTGTTGTAAACCTTTTTCCTGATGCAGAAAACACACACAAGATGACATTAATGTCATTGATGTACTACCAGTAAACAAATTCCCCAAAGGTTAGCTGAAACTCCACTCCTCTTTTCTCACATTGAAGAAAGCATATCTACCATTTATCCATCTACCTATCTAGCTAGCTGTTTCAAGCATTATCATGTTAGGTATTATCAGTAACTAACTTCATAAATGGTCAGCTCTATCAAGGAATGAAGATTCCATTGGGATCACTCTAGTCTTAGAGGGAAGTGATACAGACCTGTATGGAGTGCAATGGATTAGCAATTGAGGTGACCATGTCACCTTCTGATGGCCAACTCTACCAAGAACACTTGAATTATCTTACAGTGCCTGGATTAGAAGTCATAGAACATGTGAAAACATTTAACAAAATATCATTTTTTGGGTGCGTTTTAAAATTTCTAAGTGTAGATCAATGTTCAGAACTTTTTCGGGTCACATTTCTATTGATTAGTCTAAAGCGTGTGTGTGTGTGTGTGTGTGTGTGGAGTGATAATGACAAACTTTCATCACTTAGTTTTATTGTCTTGTTGATTCAGAGACTCTTGAGTCCCTGGGAATGCTGCAGATCAAACGGTGACACACTTGTCTATAGTCAGTAGGATGGTCTTTGGCATCAAATAGACCAAGTGGGGGTTCCAGCGTGGTCATCTCCCAGCAAAGGAACCCTGACCAGTCACGTTTCCTCTGTGTTTGCTTCCTCATCAGGAAAATGATGAAGACTGTTGTAAGGACTACGTGAGACTATGCATATGGCATTCTTTCCAAATTTTTTGGCACATAATATGCACTTAATAACAACAACAATAACAGTGATAATTACATAATTCTATTAACTTACATCAGATGAAATCAGCAAGACAGTCAAACATTGATTTTATATTTGCCTTGTATTAATTCTCCACAAAAGGTAAGACATTCAAAGTGCATGGTACGGCTAGCAGGTGTCTGTGCTTCATGCCTGACTAAATGGATTTTCATGTGAATTCCAAAAGAAATACCAAAGGACATTCTTCTAAAAGTGAACTAGCTTCTGTGGGTCACACATGAGGAAGTCACTGACATACAAAATTCCACTTTCTATAATACTGCTTTGGTATATTGATTGCTTTTACGAGCTTAACCTTTTTGAGTCTGTTACTCTTTCATAAATGTTGTTAGTGTTTGGTGTACTAGATGTTAAATGGATAGTACAGTATATTGATTCTGAATCTAATTTTGGTTTCCAGGGTATTGAGGATAACTGAATCTGGCATTTAGAGCATTCTAATACCGCATGAGAATTCTTTAAGATTTTTTTTTCTGAAAAAAGACATTATAAGTACATTTAAAGAGTTCCTAGTAAAAATTAAGTCTATGCAAATTTTTTGTTATTGAAGATATCATTAGGCAGCATTGAAGAATTAAATTTATTCCGATAATCATTACAATGATGAAAAAATTCCTTGCTTCAATAATTGATTTATGCTTCATTTAAATGTACAGAGTAGTTCCAATATAATTTCTTATTAGCTCTAATGATGAATTTTAAAGCAGCATGACTCTGAAATAAAGATGAAAATTCCCCATACAACTTATTGCATTTAAATGGATTTAATATTTAATATTTAAAAAATCATTTGATGTAAATAGCCATCATGAATCACTGCAAATATACTAAAATGTAATTAAACATTTTTTTCTTTTCAAATGCATCTACTTGTTTCATAATAAATTATTTTTGTACTCTTTCTTCTTTGAAGCTGTGCTATTGCTTTTGAAATTATTTTTAATTGTGAAATAACATCAACTCTAAAATTAGAAAATTTAAAAAAAGTCTCCTCCCAGGCAAATTCAAAATAACTGAATTATTGTTTAACATTTGCTTTTATCTTGCAATTAAACCATGACCATAAACACTCAGATTTCTAAGACAGAAGGAAAAAAGGCAAAATTTAGAGGAGAGGCAAGATCCTGTGGTTATAAATCTTTCACTGGGTAAGATTGTGCACACAGAGAAACTACTCTGTTACCTAATTCTGTACTTGAAATTTTCTGGTGTGGCAATATGTGTCAAAACTGGGTGTGTATGTGGGAGGGAGGATTAATACAGTTCCTCTGACTAGATCCAGAAATAAGTTACCTAGGGTTCAGAGGTCAGAGCAGCTGCCAGGAGATCTGGGAGTTCTCGGTTCTATTCGTGTGGGCTCTTATCAGATTCTCTTTGGCCCTTAGGGATGTGACCAATCAAACACACACACGCACACACCACACATACATGCACGCACACCCACACACACAATCAACTAATAAGAATTCTGGGACAATCTCTAATCTATACCCTACGAAGAATAAATGTATTTTGGATATACTCCAATATGTCAGGACAGCAGTACTCTGCCTGAGTGGCAATTCCTGAAGCACTCAGGACCTCGCTCTGGGAACTTAGTATGTATTAAGGAAAGAGTCTTGAAAAAAGGAACCAAAAGCCCTAGTTTAGGTTCAGTTACTCACTCTCTCAAGACCTCAATTTTCTCATCTGTTATATAAAAGCCATATTCATTTTTCTGACAGATTCTTGGGGTTCATAGACTGACCATATGAATCAATGTTTGTTAAAGTTAGCATAACTGTGTAATTTTATCATCTAAACCAGGACACTTTTGAGACAGAAAGAGGGAGGTATCGTTAATTATACGGGGACAGTATGCATAAACCAGGACCTTCCAGGGTAAACAGGGACATATGTTCACTCTAGGTATAACACTTTTAAAACTAGAAAGCAGTCTTCAACTATCAGATGTGATCGTGGCAGTCGTGTTGGTACCTGAAGTCTAGCTTCCCAGTCCAGCTTGACAAAGTACAATGAATCTTTCTGTGACATCACAGGAGCAACATACGGCCAGCACAACCTGTGAAATTGTTGATACCCAAGATGATTATAGCATAATCTGATAGTAAGGGAAAACATACAGACAGTAATTTTATATGTCTTCTTCCCCTAGTAAACTGTGGATGAAAAATTCTTGGTTACATCATCCCATTCCAGCTATGACCATGACCGTGTTGAGATATTTGTTATTACCTTCCCCCCTTTCCATCCTCCATCCCCCACCCCCCACCCAAGCTGTCTGTGTTCAAGGAACCAGTCTTTTTGTATGTCAAATATTTTCACTCCAGAAAGCTAATCTCCCTAATAAAAGTTCACAATGCCCTAGAGGTCAGTTACTTGAAAAAGATAAATTAGCCCAACTTCTTTTAGCATTATGGATTTGCGTAATGGCCTACACTCAACACTGTCAAGTATGGTTTACAACAGGGTACAATATTAACATGAAATGGGTATCTCTAGAAAATAATTTCTTAATTAAAATTTTTTAAAAATTTGAAATATCTTTATGTTTGAAACCCTTATAGAATAGTTTTTTAGATTTATCTATGCTGTTTGTAAAGCAATAATAAGCAAAATTCTTTGCTACAATTTTCCCTTCTTTAAACCAGACTGTCAAATAATGTAATCAGAAATGATGGATGAGGATATATTTGTATTTTCCCAGTTTAATAGAGCTTGTAGAGAAGAAAGGTTGTATGATATTATTCAGGGTTATTGTCATAGTTATCATTATTAATTTTGGCCAGGAAAATGAGTCTGTTTTGAATAATCTTGATGTTTACTTAGAGAAAATAATTTTTCATTACCAAACTATCTTTCTCCTGTCTCTCTATCATGCTTGGAGAAGTGACAATAAGAAGAATAAAAATACTATATTTTTACAAATTGTTTGATATAATTCCAGAGACAAAAATAATCTATTGAAGTTTGTATTATTTAATCAACATTGTGCAATCTGAAAAAATTCATATTCGCTACAGTAAGTTTCACTTTTTCTTCAAACAAAACTACTTTGAAAGAAGACTTATTCTTTTGTAATATTTTGGTATTAAGCAATTTGTTAGAATCAGTGATATCAGAAAAATTTTACTAAATAATGGCTCATGGTTATAGGACCTTTATTCCTCAGAATCTATAGGTGGTCTAAATTTAGGATTATCTGGTTCCACATAAGGAATATACTGTTTTTCAGCTGCATACAGGAGGATGGTGTCAACAAGAATCATTGCCTTTGCATATACTGAGTAAAGACTAATAAGAATAAATTACATTACCAAACACTAGGAGATGACATTCATTTTCTTGATGGCAAACTGCACAGATTTCATAGCAGTTTTGGAATTGCAGACTTCTTTTTACTAAAAAAATTAAAAATCATTTAAAATAATGTATAATAGAAATGGTAAGTTTAAAATCTAAGAAACTCTAGTAATTCTAGGACTCAGTTTTTCCTTTGATGCATATGTATAAAAGTTTCACTTCAATCATATCTAAAAACAAGGCTAGAAGTATTTAGAGGTGTCACCTGAATCATGCAAACACTATTGGTCAATTTGGAAAGAGGCAACATTTCACTGACATTTGAAATTGGGTTGGAAATTCCATACTTTTATAAAGGAGGGTGATTCCAGTGAACCATACATTTTACAAATAAGTATTATTTTGTATATGAGCACACTGGGTGCCTAAAACATGGCCTATTGTTTTTGAAGTTTTTTCTCTAAAACAAGTCATAAGTTAGTGTGTAACTTAAGAGCTTATCATCTCATGTTGTTTCTGAAAGAACAAGCCACATGTATTAAAGTATGTTTGTTTTAAGTAAAAAAGGATGATTTAGGGCATAGTTTTGTGACTTCAGTTACCCTCAAGATTTTATTTACATCAAAGATAGTCATATTAAAACTGAATTTTACAGTCCTTTCTAAGTTTAACTATATAGTCTCAATACTAATAAAAATAAAATTATATGAGTCACTTTTCATATGTAGTCCTTTATTTTTTAAAAACAACTGGGAGCTGTGAGGGAAAAAATGCACATTGTTGGACAGTAATGGATGCAGATTAACAGTCTTATCCACATTCCGATACATACGACCTCTCATTTATTGAGAGCTTACTAATTGCTGGGCATGGTGCTCAGTGAGGATCCAATTGATGCTCACCCAACTCTATGAGGTTGATTCAACTCTTTATTCTCCTTTAACAGGTGAAGAAACTAAGACCTTCCTAGGTTAAATAACTTGCTCAAGCCCACATATATTAAATGTTGGAGCTTGCATTCAGATCCAGGCAGCCAGATTCCAATACCTAAGCATTTGACTACAGTGGAAGCCTTCTTACAAAAACCAAATTGGGAGCTGGTATTGGTCAGTTAAGAGAAATGGTTTAGGAGAAGAATTATAAAAATATTATAGACATAAATGCATAAGCTCTTTTATTTGAAATATATAAATATAGAGTCATTCACCATTTTATTTTATTTTATTGTTTTATGGAGAGTGAAAGCATTTTCTTTGAGGATGGATTTACTGACTGGCTGAATTAAGTTTTCTTTGAGGATGGGTCTACTGATTGAAGTGCCATAAAATTTCATGAATAAACCATATCTATACTGTATTCTTCATAATCTCCATTTTCAGCATCTTTGAGTGATATAAAAACATTTGTAAAGGAATATGTGAATTATTCTAGATTCTTACAAATTTTGGTTCTAACGTTTTATAGTTGTCTCATCCACACTTAAATGTACAGCAATTACTTTTTGTAAAAAGCAATTTGTCTTTATCTAGTTTTACATATTCATCGTTTTAATTTTTTTAAGAACAACTCTCTTTACATACTTATACTTACTTATTTCAAGTATTTAATTAAGTTATGGCATTGCAATAACTATTACTGGCATAAACAGGAATAGAAATGAAAATAATGTGCTGTAGGAAGTACACAACTCGATTGGCATTCAACATATGCTGGATACATCAGTCTGTGTGTTTTAAAAGGGAATGAAGAATTTCTAATCTCTTCCTGGCTGTAGGTAGGCTGAACAACATTCTTGTTCTTTGTGTAGTATTCTTAGAATATCTGTGAATAAAATAAGTTGTATAAATGCAAAGCATAAAAAAGGCTATCTCAAGATTATAAGCTGCCCCGATGTGATGATACATAATCTAAGTATTGTGATTACGAATAACATGTGCTCATTAAAAATTTTATATATGTATAAATACTCTAATGTGTTAATCTTTAAATATTTGAGGCATTTTTTATGTTGCTCACTTCCAACATTTTTTTATGTTGCTCACTTCTCCAACATTTAATACTTGAGGCTTTTATACTTTCCTAAGAGTCTTCTACTCAGCATCAAAAACATGCTGCGAGAGTGCTAAAGGATATAACCAAATAAATTATGTTTCTTCATTCTAACCATGATATTCTAGAACATAAAAATGTTTAGCAGCCTATTATAGAACAATCTTTGATGCCATATATTACATCAAAATGACATGATAGTTAAAACATATTTCAATATAGGTATATACTTTTATGTTTGATAAAATAATTTGAAAGATGTCAACTCCAAACACATAATGCTGATTATTTTAGTAAAATAAAATAGAGGCAGTTTTATTCTAATAAGAATATGCCTGGCCTAAAGTCACACCTTCCTGTGCATCTAACAGTATTCTCATTTTATGGTATTTTAAAAATCCACACCTCATATTTTCTGTTACCTTATACGGATGGTGCTAATGACACACGTAGTAAACCTTCTATTAGCTCTGTAGTTGAATAGGATTTGTTTAATTTCAGCTGTCAAATAATGTGGGGAAAAAAATTCTGGTAACCCTAGGAGTTAAAATATGTTAGAACTATGAAAGCAAATGTTTCACAAACAGCAATAATTTATTGATCACATTCTCTGCCAGCATAAAATTAAAAGTGCAGAATATGCCCATTTGGGAAGCCTGATGACTTACTTTTTTGATTGGCTTAAAAGAAACTTTGAACAAGTTGCTTTTTGAAGCTGAACAAGTTTCTTTTTAAAGCAGGTAAAAGGAATTAAATGGTGTATTTCTTTCTTAGTATATGTCACAAGGAGTCATTCTCTATGATGTTTCACAAAGTAGTTTCTCAATGATTTAAATTACAAAAGAAATAATCTGTAAGTTTAATCGTTGAAACAATAAATAAAATGAATAAAGTAAAATACTCTGATTTGCTTTTCTTCTCCAATCCTATACCCTTAGTTATTTAGTATGAATGATTTGCTATGTATACTTTTTGTTTTTGGTACTTTTCCCTCTGCGTTATTAACAAACACAGCCACATGCGTTATTTTTGACTAAGCTCTCTGGAAACAGATTCTGACACAGGCTGTTATATGTAAAATGTTCATTGGAGTGAGCGCTGGCGAGTACAAACACCGCTAAGATACACCCTTATGGAAGTGAGCAAGGCAGCATTGAGCCACAGGGCAAGCTGATCTTGGGTGAAGTTGCAACTGAGACCTCAGCCACACTCACAGAGAAACTCTAGAGCTCCAGGGTGTTAGGGTGTGAATTCGTACACAGGTGGAGACATAGTTCTCAACACAAAGATTAGAATAGTTTTAAAGAAAGAAAGTTTATTGTACTTCCCAAAGGTGGGAAGGGCATGACATGAAAGAAAGAAAGAAGTGTCAGCCATGAGGGTAGGGGATCTGGGGTTTTTATTAGGGGGGCAAAGAGAAAGAAAGAAGTGATTGCTGCCAACTGATAGTGAAAATGGCTGTGCAGCTGCTATGTCTGCTTCTTTATTTATTGTTTTTCTTCTTTGTGAGGCTGGCTTATCAGGGTCCTTGAACTCTGGTCTGGTGAGAACTGGAGTGGGGCGTTTGTACCCCTTCTGTCCACTGAGGGCTCTTCAAGGCTGTGAAAAAAACCTCTCAAAAGCAATTGAAGCCACAGGTCCTTGATCAAACAAAGGGGCAGTTGTGCTGTGATCTTTCCCTTCAAAGGGGCAATTATGAGCCGTGAGTTTATTCCTCTTACTTCCTGTTTGATGGTTTAGCTTTCTCTGTTAGCTAGTTTATTAACAAGGTAATCCTTTCACAAGGAACCTTTCTGAGTTGTCCCGAATTTAGGCAAGGGTGCTAGGATTTTGTATCCCCACATCAGCCAGTCATTGGCCAACCTTTGGCCGTAGGTACAACTGTGGCAGGAGTATAGTTCCCGGAAAAGGACAAAACTCAGAGCCATCAGCAGCTGATCATCCCAGCAATTGGGGAATGACCTTGAAGAGGACATCTGGATGGATGACTCCACGATATCCTCTATGCCCATCTAAGATTTCTGTTGATTTAATAAAAAATAAAATCGTGCATGAATGATCTCCAGTTATTTGCATGTCTATTTAACCGTGCAATGTATACGTCCTTTGACGTGAAGGTGCATAACTCTATGTCATTCTTTTTAGTGGTTACATAACACTCATTGTAACATACGTTTAATTTTCCTTTTATTGTTTTGTTTTCTGTTTTGTTTTTGCTAATGCAAACAATGCTGCAATATCTTTTTCATGTATATTTTCTGAATTTACACCTCATTAAACATTTCATTTTACTTCAATAAAGCTCGAAAAAACATTTCATTTAATTAATTTAAAATAATCAATTTTGATGAAAATTAATTAAATTAGTGTTATTAATTATTAGGCAACAATTTAGGAATTGAAAGAAATTTTTATTATACAAATAATTTAATTAATTTTTAAAGAAATTTCCAGATGTTCAACTGCTGAATCAAGTAGATGTATGTTTGTTGAAATCAACAATGGTAGGTTATTTTACTAAATGGTTATAGTAACTAACACACAACACCACAAAAAGTTTGTAGAAATACATTTTTGATACTCAGTGTTTTCAATGTAAATATTTTTTGCCAATTACAACTATAAAATGTTATTTGATTGTGATTTTAACTTGCATTTTCTTGACCATTCGTATGGTTATATATTTTTTAATGTGTTTGTCATCTATTTGTTTTCCTTTTCTTTGACTTGCCTATTCATTTTCTTTTCCTCTTTTTTTTTTTTTGGTGGTTGGTTTTGTTTATCTTATTCTTATTAATATATTCTATGTATTTTAATGTTTCTGCCTAATGATTTGCTGAAATAATTTTGTTTCTGTATATTTTAGATAGAGAAGACCTACATTGTATGTCTTTTGGATCATCTATCTTAATTTAGAAATCCTGCCACTCCAGGTTTCACAAATATTTTCCTGTAATTCTTCTAAAATCATCCTAATTTCATTCCTACATTTATATATATTTTAGATGTTCAAAGTGTATTTATAAAGTGAAAAAGCAAATTTCAGAAAAATATGTATAGCATGATTATATTTTGGAAAAAAAAATATAATAGTTTAAAAACCCCTAACCTCCTTCTGTGTGCAGAAGCAGAAAAGTCTCTGGCAGCATGTGCACCAAACTGCAGATGACAGAAACCACTCTCTTGGAGATGGTGTTGGACCAAGGGGAGGGGAAGAATTTCACTCTTTATTCTATATGTTTTTGAAAAACACAGAAAAAAAGTAATGATAGGATTGTGGGTAATTTTTATATCCAATTTTGGCTTTTCTTTGTTTGTCAAGTTTTCCATAATAGATATACATTAATTATATTTCATTACAAGAAAATACAGTTTAAGTTTCTCAGGAGCCCATCAGTAGAATAGTTTTGAAAATTTATTTAAATTGAAGGTGAACTATGTTTTACATTTGTAGATTGTTAAAGACTTGCACAGGCCTCAAAAATCATTCCTTATCATTATTCATCCCCCTGGGAGCAAGACTGGAGCAAATTGCAAGAGGACTGATTAATGCTCACTCCTACCTGAGCCTTGATTTGCAGGAAAGGTCCTGGACACAAATCTTTTCATTCCCAAGTAAAGGTCTCCCTTTGGGGCTTCCTGCCTACATTTATATTTTTAACCCATCTAAATACTTTCCTGTTCATGATTTGAGGTGAGAATCTAACCTCATTTCCTTTTTTTTAAACTTAAGTTTATTGAAGTGAAATTTATATATAGTAAAATTTAGTTTTTTGAGTTTGACAAATGTATGTAGTCATAATTACCATCAAAATAAAAATATAGAACATTTTCATCACTTTGAAAAGTTCCCTCATGATCCTTTGTGGTTGATTCTTTCCCTACACTCCTAGCCCTGGCAACAACTTATCTGTGTCCTCTATAGTATTGCCTTTTCCAGGAAGTCAACCAATGGAATAATACAATATGTTGCCTTTTGAGTCTGACTTCTTTCACTTAGCGTAATTCTTTTGAGATTGATCCATATTTTTGTGTGTTGTATATATATATATATATATAAGTAATTTCCTTTAAATTGCTGAGTTGTATTCCATTGTACAGATGTACTATGATATGTTTATACATTTACCAATTGAAGGACATTTGAGTTGTCTCCTGTTTCTGGCAATTATGAAAAAAAGATATTGTAATAAACATTTACATACAGAGATTTGTGTGGATATGTTTTCATTCTCTTCGGTAAATACCTAGGAGTGAGAACTTCATTTTCTTTTAAATAGCTAGTCAGGTATCCTTACCCCATTTATTGGATAATCCATTTTTTTTCGCTACTGATTTGGAATGTTGTTTTAATCAAATATCAACTCCCCCTCTTCCTATAATTTTATGAGGTTTCCTTGGCAAATCTTACACATTTTTTTGCATTTGAACATTTGTAGAATTTGTGTTTCAAAAAGAAAACAAAGAAACAAATCCTGTTGTGATTCTAATAGTAATACATAAAAATACATAATACATTTATATAAATTCAAGAAGGATTGATATTTTTACAATATGAAAGTCTTCCCATCCAAGAGCATAGCATGTCTCTCCATTCATTCAAGTTTTATGTTTCTTAAGTTTTATAATTTTTTTATTAGAGGTTTTGTATCATAGTTTTAAAATTTATTCTTAGGTATTATATGTATTTTTTGTTGTTATCATTAATTGGGTACTTTCTATTTTTATTTCTAACTGGTTATGACCAGTGCTTATTCATTGGGCAATTTATTTAATAGATATTTATTGAATGCATATTTTTTACCTGGCATAATTTTAGTTACTAGCAACAAAACAGTGAATAACATAGATACATTCCTTGCACTTCTGCAGGTTACATTCGAATGGTGAGAGACAGAAAATAAATGCATACAAATATATCAAGGGGCCATAAGTGCTATGCCCAGAATTTATTTTAAGTTGATTTCCATGTGAGACCACCTATGGAAGAGTGCATAGCTATATAATAGAACCTAATTACTGAGTCCTGAAGCACTCCAATATTGGGAGGCAGGGCAAAGAAAAATAGGCCTTTAGAGTGGACGAATAAAAAGTGACCAGTGAGGCAGGAGGGAAATTGGCATGTCTGGCATCTTTTAGCCAGGCATTCTAAGCACTAAATATTAATATATAATGACTAATTTAATCCTCACAATAAAACAAGTTATACACTATTATTTCCTCATTTTTCAGATAGGAGAACTGAGGCAGAGAAAGTTTAAATGTCTAGGGGTTACTAAAAAGCTACTCAATGACAAGCACTCAACTAATTTTATTTTTATTTCAAAGCATTTTCGTTGATTCTCTAAGGTTTTCTAAAAATATAGTTATATAATCTATAAATAATGGTGATGTCTTTGTTTTTTTAGTGCTTCTGTATTATGCATATCATATTGCATTTGTTAGAGCCTCAAAAAGAAAAAGAAGGTTGTAGTGACTGTCAGTACCCCTGTCTTATTATAAAGATATTAAAATGGCTTTTAACATTTCTCCACTTGACTTGATGCTTATTCTTGGCTTTTGGAAAATACTATTTAACTTACATTGAAATGTTTCGTCAAATTCTTTTTTAACTATAGAGCTTTTTTTTAAAAAAAATCAGCTGTAGCAAACTGAATTATGTCAAACATCTCATCTACATTTATTAATATAATCTTTGTCCTTTAAATGACTCATGTTGATAAACTTTCTACTATTCTTGTGTTCCTAGACTAAATGTAATTGGTAGAAATGATTATTTAAAATTATATTCCTGGATTTGGTTTGCTAATACTTAATTTTAACATTTTTCTTTAGATGCTGAATCTAGCATAGTACTCTATAATCATATTAATATTTCTGCAGAAAAATGTGTGAATATTCACACTAAGTGGGATAAGACTAAAGAAGTTAGGTTTTTCTACCAAATGAAAAAGACTTGGTTTTGAATATAAGAACTGCGGGGACAGTGTACCTGTATAAGAACGTCGTATGACTCACTTTAAGTTACATCTGCACTGATTTACTGAATCTCTTTCTTGAATGATATAATATTTTAAAACCTTTACACTTATTTTAAATTGGTCCAAAATTTGCTATCTATTGGTAAATATTATTTATGGTCTGGTGGAGAAATCACATTTTAAATTTCAAAATATATACAAACTTGGCAAGGAAAATTGTTAGGGTAGTAATCTATAAAGTTTGCAAGCAGGAATTTAAGGGTCCTGGATGAGAAGAAACAATAAAAAAGAACAGGAATAGAAGAAAGCTGCAAGGAAAATTTGTAAGGGTAGAATAACAAAACTTCTGCAACCAAGGAAACACAAAGAAAATGAAACAGACCCATAACCACAGAGGGAAAACATATTCAGAGTATACTCGATAAAGACTAAGACCAAAAGAAAAATCTCAACAATCAGCAAGAAACACAAACAACACCATTAAAAGTGAGCAAAAGACATGAACGAGAACTTGCTCTAGGAAAAGACTAAGCCCAACAGCATATGGGAAAAATCATCAAAAGTCTACATATCAGGGAAATACGAATCAAAAACAGATGTATCACGAACTCCAGTGGAATGGCTTTATAAAAAGTCCCAATGACCGATCGGGTGGATGCAGAGAAGGACACTTATACACTGGGTGGGACTAGCAAACTTCAACTTATGGAAAATAGTGGAGAACTAAAGAGACCTCATTTGATCCAGCATCCCACTATGGGATCTACCTCAAATGAAAAGACTTGAAAAAAGACACTTGCACTCGAATGTTTATAACATCACAATTCACAATTGCAAAGACGTGGAAAAAACCCAAGTGCCCATCAATACATGAGTGGATCAATCAAATGTGGTATAGTAACCATGATATTACTCACCATAAATGGTGAACTAACAATTCTTGTAACAACCTGGATGGAACTGGAGACCATCTTTTTAAGTGAAGTATCACAAGAATGGAAGAGCAATAACCACGTGTACTCACTACTAAATTGATACTTACAGATCAACACTCAATGTGCACATATGGTAGTAAAATTCAACAGAAATCAAGCAGGTGGGAGAGGGGAGGAGGGGATGGGTAAGTTCACACATAATGGGTACAATGAACACTATATGGGGGATGGACACACTTATAACTTTGACTCAAACTGTACAAAAACAATTCATGTAACTAACATGTTTGTACCCCGGTAATATTCTGAAATAAAATTTTTAAAAAATTTAAAAAAATAAAGGGAGGAAAATTTTAAATGAAGTAACCTTGTTCTAGATACTAATTAATGTAAAGATTTGTACCCATTTTATCTGGGGTTTAAGTTTGAATTGGGCTGTCCCTACTTCTGGTGTCAGATATGGAGAGAGGCTTCTAATACCAGGTTAATCTTGCCAGCACCCTTGAGTCTGCAGGTACTCAGACTCAGTGTGCACTCCTAAAGAGATATTGGGAAAAGGGACCTATGGAGAGTTCAAGAGTGACTGGGAATAACCTCTGATTTAGGAGAAATCAAGCAAATCCTGCAATGCATCTTCTATATTGGTTTTCTTTATGCTTGCATTGATCATCTTGAGTCAACACTCTTCATGTCAGTGGACCCACAATCAGTGTATTCAGACGCAATCTGTCAACTACATTATTGATATTTCACTTCCAAGATTTAGATGCTATGACTTTGAGTTTAATTTTTTCTTAAGTATGATAATCTTGAGAAACTCAGTTATGTTCAGAGACCCTTGAGAACTGTTAAGCAGAATTGACTACAATTTTTGAAATCTAAAATAATTTCCTTCACATTAATTTAATTTAATATTAAATTTTATATTCTCTTTATCATTTTTTCAGACCAAAGTTACTTACTGAAAGACATTGGTTATAGGAAGAAAATCATCTAATAACTTAAATCCCCCAGCGATCAACTAGTTTATATGGTGTTAGGTTAATGAACTTGAGGCTTTTCGATTTACAATTTATCAGGAAGGATTACTAGGATGTTGCATGTTGTAATCTTCATTTTGAGTGTCATATTTAAATTCTTACATGTTTCTACGAGTTCTTGTAGTCACTGTACAATATTTCAGACCAAATAGATTTCCAACCCTTTGTTTAATGTTCCTATAGTCATGTCAAAATATTTGACTTTACTTTTCATTTGGATAGCTTCTCCTTCCAATCCCATTTTAAAGTTTGAATTGTTTTTAGCTGACAATTTTTTTCTTGCTGATCATAGACTAGGCAAATAAATACTGACTTTAAGAACTTTACTTAAACTTCTGGTTCCAGAAAAACAAAGGTGTCTTTGTAGTTGAAATAAAGATATGTTTACATTTACTTCTGTTAATCTGCCTATCTAAACACATCCACCATACAGATGTTTCTAGGCAAAAAGCATCAGTTAGTGGTATTTACCACTTTATTCAAAGACTTCACAAAAGGAGTATTTTTTTTAACCAAAGATTGCTCTTTTCTTTGGCAATCACATCTAGCCAGAGTTTAAAGACTGTGTTAGAAGATCACAAAGTAACCTTTAATTGGTAATCAACTGTACCCTTTTTAAAGGAGTTTGAAGTAGACAAAAGGCAATGTCAGTAGAAGAAAAAAATCTGATGAGGTTGAATCTTTGTTTATATTTAGTTTTCAGTCTGTCTCAGTTATCATTCTCGTCTATATCACTATTCTCTTTGAATACACTAACAGAGTTTCCTGACTTCAAGAAACATGAAAACACTTTGCATTTTATGACAAATTTCCTGGTATTTGGCAGTAGACCATTGAGATGACATTTGGGACAACAAGCCATCAGAAAGTGGCAGAAAAGATAATCCAGAATAAGTGAAAGAAGTACTGGGAAGCAGATCTGGGAAACATGATTTAGGAAGGAAATAAAGAATGTTCATAATGTGAAAAATGAAATGTCCTCTTTGGAAGAATCTATAAATCCTATATTTCACTATGGATAAACCCCTTAGTAGACTTCACAATATTTTTTGTTTTTTCAACTCATTTTTAATTATTTCTTTTTTTCCAGGCACTGGATAAGTTTAATTTAGAATGAGCTTAGGATATTTGGACAGCTTTAAAGTTGTGGCTACTGGGGAAAAGAATCCCTATTCAAAAAGTGATACTGGGAAAACTGGACAGCCACCTGTAGAAGGCTAAAACAGCATCCACACCTCTCACCTCTCACAAAAATCAACTCATGATGGATAACAGACTTAAACCTAAGGTATGGGATCATAAGAATTCTAGCAGAAAATGTTGGAAAAAGTCTTACAGACATTGGCCTAGGCAAAGAATTTATGAAGAATACCCCAAAAGCAATCACAGCAACAACAAAAATAAATAAATGGGACCTAACCAAATTAAAAAGCTTCTGCACAGCCAAAGAGACTATCACTAGAGCAAATAGACAACATACAGAATGGGAGAAAATATTTGCAAGCTATGCATCTGATAAAGGGCTGATAACTAGGATATATATAGAACTCAGGAAAATCAGTAAGAAAAAATCAAATAACTCCATTAAAAAATAGGCAAAGGACATGAACAGAAACGTTTCAAAAGAAGACAGAATAACGGCAAAGAAATATATGAAAAAATGCTCGACATCTCTAATCATTAGGGAAATGCAAATCAAAACCACAATGAGATATCATTTAACTCCAGTGAGAATGGCTTTTATCAAAAAGTCCCAAAATAACAAATGTTGGTGTGGATGTGGAGAGATAAGAACACTCATACACTGCTGGTGGGACTGCAAACTAGTACAACCTCTATGGAAAGTAATATGGAGATACCTCAAAGAACTAAAAGTAGAACTACCTGTTGATCCAGAAATCCTACTACTGGGTGTCTACCCAAAGGGAAAAAAGTCATCCTATAATAAAGACATCTGCTCTCGAATGTTTATAGCAGCACAATTCACAATTGCAAAGATGTGAAAACAACCCAAGTGCTCATCAATACATGAGTGGATTAAAAAAATGTGGTATATGTATACCATGGAGTACTACTCAGTCACAAAAACCAATGGTGAACTAACACCTCTTGTATTATCCTGGATGGTGCTAGAGCCCATTCTTTTAAGTGAAGTATCACAAGAATGGAAAAACAAGCACCACATGTACTCACCTTCAAACTGGTACTGATTGATCAACACTTATGTGCACATATGCAAGTAGCATTCACTGGATGTTGGGCAGGAGGGAGCAGGGAGCAGGGGATGGTAAATTCATACCTAAGGGGTGTGGTACACACTGTCTGGGGATAAGCACGTTTGTAGCTATGACTTGGTTGGTGCACAGGCAATATTTGTAACCTCAACATTTGTACCCCCATAATATTCTGGAATAAAAAATTTAAAAATTAAAAAAAATTAAAAATTAAAATTAAAAAAAGTTGTGGTTATAACGTTCTTCTTCCCCAAAAGAACTCTCTTCCTTGGCTTAGCTTGCTTGATGCATTTCCTAATCATCTCTATTGGAATTGTTCTTGCCTGTACTCTCTTATGAAAATTTTTTTGAAACAATTCACCTGTATTTGGTATATGTTTTTATATAATCCAGGTACTTATATATTACCTATCGTTCCCCCGCCCCACAAGGTACCAAGAAACTTGGGATCAGTCTTGTTTCAAATACATTTTCGAAAAAAGGCAGGGGGTAATAATTAAATTAGTAAATAAATAAATATGCCTATGGTCATTGACTAGCTCTCTTGCTCATCCTTGTATGACTTGCAGCACCTATGACAGCAACAAATAAATAGTACTCAAGAGAGTACTGTGCCTACCCCATTTTCTTAATATTATTCCCCCAGTTAAAATTCTCTTGATATAGATCTGTCTACGTCTCTGGCCCTCTCCTCAGCTGCCATCCCAATGCATATTCTTCACTGTAGATATATAAAACTTACTCCATGTTCCTTGAATGCTCTCTCAGGTTCTTTTCCTACTCTTAGCCATCCTGCATGCTGTTACCTTGGCATAGAATATCGTTCTTCTTCTAAGACCTTTGCATCCTTCAAAATTCATTTAGTTCATTGGTATTGTTTCAAGATGCTCCACTTTTCCTACTGACTTTACTTCCCAGTTATAGTCTTCTCCTAGAATATATTTTGTATGTATCATTTGCCAATATTTAAAAATATAATATTGTAATTGTTGGTTTACTTGACTATTTCTCCTAGTAGAATATAGAATTTCTAAAGATATTATGTAGCCTTGTGCTTAGCAGAGTACAGCCACATAATAGATTCTTGATAAATAACATTGAATGAATAAATACTACCTTTTGCACAAATCTAAGTCATTCCAAAACAGAGGATTAGAAAAAAAATTATTGACAACGCTCAGAAAAGAACACAGATAAATAAAGGTATGTGAAATGACTATAAATAGATAATTATAGTAATCAATCTAATTGTTTTAGTGTAATATAGGCTTTGGGAAAGAAATGCTATTGTTTTTAACATAGCGTGGATGATACCATTGGAATCTTATAACTGATGGTCACCTTTTTTAATCCAATAGCTCTTAACAAAGGCTACACATCACTTTTAGTGTTTCAAGATTAGGTACAGGGTAGCCCCTGGGCATATGTATTATGACAAAGTTTTCTACAATGTTCTTATATGTTCTCAGTGAGGAAAAAATTGTCTGGAAGTTTATTGAATTTGTGAAAAAACCTCTTTAGTCAAAAGCAATCAGCATGCCAATGTCAGTTTCATCTGTTTTTCCCTCTCCTAAAATACTTCTAAAATATTAAAAATACTTTTATTGCTTTGACACATAGATATCAAAATATTTTTGATCCAAATGTTCAAACCAGTACCTGTCTTAAGATCCAGAGGAAGAGTTGGCCAGTATTGTTTTGTTCATTCTTCATTCATTCGTAGAGAACCCCAGCAGAGTACACTAAGCACTCAAGCAGCCCTAACAGCTCACACTGGAAAAAGAGATGGGCATTTAGTGCCTGCCATTCCCAGGAAAAAAATGAAAAGAGGTAGTGTTATATAGCACAATTTAATGGAAGGAAACAAAGCCTTCTTGGTCCACAGCAATAAAGACTCTAAAAATAAAATCTAAATTTTGTATATGACATAAATTGCAAGTGAAGGCCTTGACAGAAGGATTCTGTAGGTACTATTTCCTTTAGCAGGAATGCCCTACTTCAACTCTTTTCCTAGCCAACTTTTGCTCTTCTTTCTTGTCTTGGCTTCAAATAGACTTCCTCTGGAAAGTCTTTCCTAATTCCCTAAGACATTTAAATGGCTTGAGTTCCCTTGGGTTCCTATGAGTTCTGTGATAACCTTGTACTAGGCTTAATATAGCACAGATCCACAGGAGTGTAGATCTAGTAGAGAACAAGAATCTTAGCAGCAGGGATCGGATCTTGCAGCCCCAGTTTCATAGGGCAGCATCTGTGTGTTTGCCCAGCATGTATGTGTTTAAATGACTAAAGAAATAAGGAATGAATAAATAAATATGACCATTAGGAAAAGAATTCAAACCAAACCATTACAGAGATTATCACTTTATTACAGTAGTGAGGTAAATCAAAAGTTTATATGTGGGCTTGATTATGTATTATTTATAGTTGGTAATATATATGGCTGTCTAAGATAATATTTTATATAATACAGAGTAGATGTATCACTCCAAATTATGAGTTTTGTCATTCTCAACTAATCCCTTTAGTCGTCTCCCCAAATGTCTGAAATTTGGAAGTACCTCCAGGTATTTTTATAGAAAGATTTCTGTAACCTCCCCCACCCCCACCCAAATCCCCAATTATTCCAGCTCAGGTTCCAGTGTTCACAGGATTCAAATCCAGACAAGCAGCACCATTTACAGAATGTTCCTTTATTAAGGTTCATAGCTAATTGTTATATGGGTTTACAACAGCCTCAGTTTAGCAGACTGTCTGATCTAATAAGACAAAACAACAACAACAAAACCCAACCTCTCTCATTAAAACCTATAAGAAACCAAGAGGAAGATTGTAGTCTTCCCAGGAAGAGTCTTGAATATTCCCAGGAAAAGCTGACTTACACTGGGACACTCAAATGGAGGAGAATGAAGGGTAGCATTAAATATGTCACAAAATAGCTGCCAAGTAAATCTTGTTTTGAAGGAAATTTTCTGTGGCCGGAGAATGAAAATTAGGCTGTATCACAGGGTGCTAGGGGAAGCACGTTCTCAGGCTTTTTGCCTTAAAGTAGTGGTTACGAGCACAAGCCGTGCCCTTAGAAAAACCAAAACCCAATTTAAATTTGACTTCTTCTTTACTCTTATTAGACCACAGGCATGTTCAAAAGCAGCCCCATTTCTTTCGTTTGGCAATAATGGGGCCAGTTATAGGTTTGATATTCATGAACATCTCTCTCCCTCCCCCTTTCTCTGTCATCACCAGCTGCTGATAGAACCAATTTCTTCACTTAATCCTTTTCACCAGTCTCTTCCTAACTGCTACAGGACATGGGACCCAAAATAATGATCCACTTTGTCCTATTCTATGCATAACTCTAGCACTTAGAACCTGTGTCTTGAGATAATTCTCCTCGGCTAGCTGTAAGATCCTACGTGCCTTAACTGCCTCTATCTCTTTGCACCTCTACTGAAAACAGCCCATTTTGACAAGCTGGTTTGCCCATGAATAAAGTACTTAAGAATTGTTTAGCTGTTGATTGTTCAAATTAAAATTAGAAATAAATATTATTTAGATTGTTGAATTGTTAATATTAAAATTGAAAAATAAGACGTCACTTTTAGCAAGAGCAGATGTTTGGGGCACATCTTTTTCAGTGCATCTGTTTATTAATGAGGGTTAAGCAGGAGCTTTGTGAGCATGCGGCTTTATTTATTTAAAAAAATTCATTGCCTTTCAATTTACATCATCACAAAAGTGTGTATAATGTGGCAGAACTGTTTTATGTGATTAAGAACTGTTTATTCTAGATTTGTAATTAATTTAATTGTAACATCTAGAGGACTGCAATTTTGAAAAACTTTCACTCCTGATTGCCTATTATTCACATGACAACATTGAAATAAAGTGACATTATGATAAATGGAAATGTAACAACCAGTCATCCTGACTTAATAACATTTTAAAAAGAAAAATGTATAAAATTTTTATATAAATCATATATATGTAATCTATACAAAGAAAATTCTGTTTTCCCTTCAACTTTTGGATCAGAACTAGAAAGTGCACAATTTAATAAACATCTTACAAATACACTGTCATTATTTTAAACTAGCCTGAGATATTTCATATCTTGATAAAAATACAGTGAGGAAAAGAACTAATTCACGTTGCTCCATCAAAGGATTTCCTTAAACCCAGGTCCCATTTGAGGTCAGCAACATACCTTCATTTGTTTGAACTATGGTTTTACCAAATTCAATCAAACATTTAAAGGAAGCACTTAATTAGTTATGCTGCACTAACAAAGAAAAATTATTATAGCACGCTATTCTATGTTACAGCAAATCCCTGACCCCATGAAAATGATTGGTGCCATTAAAAAGATTAATTGAAATACATAGGAATATAATTCAAAGAATTAGTGAGGAGAAAGCCATCAAATTCAAACTGCATTATTTTCCTACTCAGATGTTACACTAAGATCCCATATAAACTTGTCTCCAAAGTTGAATTGCATTGTGGGAAGCATTGATAAAATGAATATGGAATAAATATGTGATTTCCACTTCCATTTGACTAAATTAATTTCAAAGAAATTATAGTTTTAAATTCAGAACATTGTAAATATAACATGTTCACCACCTGAAATACTTAACATATAAAAATGTCTAAGATAATGATCTGTTTGTGGGTTAGACATGAAGAGATTCTGCCTAATTATTCCCACCAAACCCCCAAATTCAAATTTGACTGTAATTGTGTGGGATTATTGTAGGAAATATTAATAGGGAAAAGTGGGAAAGAAGGAAAAAACACCCACAAATAACTACAGTTCACATTTTTATATTCCCTTTCTAAATTTTGTATAAAATGATTTTTATTTTTGTTGCTCTCTAAAAGAAATTTTTATTAGGCTTTGTCTAAAACATATGAAATGGCTTGACCCTTCTTACATAAAAACTTCGAGTTCCTAGTATTCATATATTGGATTACAATTATAGAAATTGGAAATTTCCTTCAAAACAAACAATGTGCATACCATGTTTCTATTTTTGACTGATCATTCTTCATTTCTCCCCAAATTTAAAGTTGGTAACAGCTTTGCAAATAAATTCCAATGACTAAGTAGGCATAGTTTACATTATAGGACCTCTTCCTATGCCTCAACAATTCATAGAAAATAAAAAATGTGAAATGAAAACATTTTTTTTCACCTGGGATAAATGATGAAAATATTTCTAAGGCTTAAATAGACTTTGAGCATGTAGGATTAAATATTGTGGTATTATATAGGGAGTTCATGAATTTAATATATAACATATTCTGAAAATCAGCACAAGAAAACAATATGTGAGGTAAACAATAAACCTAAGAATTGTGGATTACAGGGAGAGGGGAAATTTCAAAGAGAGCTCATATTACAGGACCCTGAATTATGCCCACCTGTAGGCACAATCTTTGATAATACATTTCAGTATTTTATACATGATTGTAAATATTGATTTTTTCTTTTACAATTGAAATCAATTGGCTCAAGTCCAGTGAAAACATGCAAGAGACTAAAAAGTCTTGTAGCTTTTAGGCTACTAGTGGTTTCAAACTTTGGCTTATCAATTTTACTTTCATGAGGTCTTTCTCATAACTAGGATTAGCATTTCCATGGTTTAGTTTCAGTCAAGGATGAAAGAATGCATTCAAATGTTCAAATAATTGTGTACATTCTACTGCTCAAAAGTGGCAACAAATCATTTGGTAAGGGCAAGCAGCATCCTATGATAACTCCAAATGTCCACTTGTTAGCTGAATTTTCAAAAATATAAATTATGCATGTGCTTTATTTCATAATATAAATTATGAAATGTGCAAAAGCTTGAGGTGTTCACCATCGATCATATAAAGTCAAGGGCCTTGGAAAAAGTATGATATAGGGAGTTTAAAGTTAATCATACAAAAGTGAAAGGGCTTTGTACTGGAAAAATTGTGTTATTGGGACAGAGGAAGAAAAACTTGATGATTCATTATGTTGGCTCAGCAGCTAGACTGCTTGGGATTACTATTCCACTTTATGGGTATGTGAATTTGGGCAAGTTCCTCAATTCCACTAATTCTCAGTTTCCTCATCTATAAAATGGGAGTAATAACAGACTTTATCTCATAAGGAGATTGTGAGGAATAAATGATACTTGGAAAGCACTTACAACAGTGTCGAGCACATGGTAAGCACACAATAAGTGCTAGCTTATTATAATTATAACTACTTATTTTATAAGTGATGAAAACACTATAAGTCTTTCTAAATTCCTGACTTACTTGTTTTAATTACTTGTCACTTCACTTATGCTTCTTCAAATTATTTATTGCTCTACATATAAATACTTGATTTCATATATACATACACAAAACTTTGTGTGTGTGTATACAATAAATTTCATGAGAAGAGAGATATGACATTTACCCATTTTATTTATTTGTGTCCCTAAATACTGTTACTTATTATTCATATAAGAATTCTTGCTATTGTGGTGACATATTCAAGTCTAGTATTTTCCCCCTGTAGCACCTCAGAAAATATCTATCTTGTAACAAAAACAACCCAAAATAAATTCCAACTGCAAAAATTTTTAAAAATGAGTTATTTTAATCTTCATAAGCACCTCTTAAATATCAATATATCATAATAATTAAGAAGGTATTTAAAGAACAAAAACAAATATGAGTCATTTCCCTTTAAAATTATTAAAATTTATGTTGACAAAATGTCACTTTAAACTTCTTGCTACATAGAGAAACCTACTTATTTATTTCTCTGTTGATTCCCTTTACTTGCATAAAATTTACATAAGAGGCATTTAATAGGCACTTAATACATAAAAATCATTCTAAAGTCCACATAGGTTACAAATTTTCTAAAATGAAAAATGTTGCAAATAACTTGCTCTTTCTCTACCCTGGAAATAAAGGTCATGGATGATTCCCTCAGAGAATTTTCTAAAATTCCTGTAGTCCTCATTGGAATTGGAGAGAATTAAGCTTTTGAAAAGACTGTGAGGTCAACATCATTGCTTACTTTTCCACTAAAATAAGTAAACTGATATCTTCAGCATCTAACCTTTACCACAGTGTTCATCTTGCAGTAATTTGGACATGTAGCACTCCACATAGAGTCATTCATTGTCCAGTATGTTAGTGGATGATGTATATTTTATAGTTAATGGAGTTGAATAGATCTTCACATTTCACAGCTCAGTGAATGTGTACTCTATTTTCTTCCTGGATTCTGCTGCTAGATTTTTTTTTAGAACACAGTTTTATACATTAGAGATACATTTTTGAGAAACTAGTAAAATGTGCTTGGAAATGATTGGAGTAGACAGAAAAGGTATGGTTAGGATCACATAATTATTTATGCTAACATAACCATTGGACCAAAATTCCTTGACATTTTTGAATCATTGAATTATTTCTTAATTAGAAATAGTGTGTGAAGTAAGAACCCATTGTTTTCAAACTTGCTTATAAGGAATTATTGAGTCACTAGGGATAAATGGATATAACACTAGTATAACTAAGAAGTCAAAGATGCTCTAGGTAGATATTGAATATAAATTTAAGCATGTGTTTCAGCCCCCTTGATATGGCCACATCTGAAAAACCTCATCAAAAATGTCATGATTTTTTTCTTATATGTAAACTTCCCATTTCTAAGATCAATAGTTTAAGAACTGTTGATCTGAATAATTTCACAGATTTAACGATCACCAAATAATCCTAGCCTAGCCCTACATGGCACTTCACAAGTGATAAAAAACCCTTCATGTATAGTAATTTCATCCTTCACAAAAGAGATAGAAAGGGCATATTGTCATTACTTGACATAAGAAAACTAAGACTGAACATTCATGTGACATATTCTAGAAGGTTAAGCTATTTTAACTGCTTGGAGTTGGATCACAACTGCATATTTGTCCCAGATCTGAAAGACTAGTACAACACGGTTGAAAGTGACATTGGGAAAGAAGTCCCAGGGGTTGGGACTTCCCAACCTATGACCCCAAATTCAGCCTCCCACCTGTTTTCATAAATAAAATTTTTTTGGAAGACAGCCATGCCCATTTCTTTCGGTATTGTCTATGACTGCTTTTATGCTACAGTGGCAGAGTTGAGTAGATGCAACAGAGACCATATGGCCTGCAAGACTGAAAATATTTACTATGTTTCTTTACAGAAAGAGTTTGCCAATCCCTGTTCTAAACCAGAGATTGTCTATACTATGAAATGTACTGGGGGCAGAATCTAGAGACCATGAGAAACCTCTGAACATCAAATGAACAAATAAGATCCTGTCAAAGTGGATGCATGATTGTCTACAGCATCTTTCACTGAGCAGTAAGTTAGCAGTAGCATAGAACAGAGCAATAGAGTGAATATAGAACTGGGAAAACAAACAAGCCCATAATCATTTTATTTCTATCACATATTAATATTTTTCTTGAGTTTCTCATAAATGTAGAGCATTCTGCTAGGTATTAATCCATGAATAACCCTCTTAACTAGGTAGTTTAATGATACTCTCTAAGTGCAAGTATTTGGTAGTGATAATAACCGTGAACCAAGTATTTATCAGCACAATGGAAGAAGGCTACAGCATGGATAATCAAAAACCCTAGTCAATGACATTGGCATCTTTTTTAAATATCTCAATGTAAGATATTTATTCAATAGAAAAAGAATACTTAGCACATGTTTGTTTATTTTTACTGCTATATTTCCAGATCAATAATCATTTGTTGAGTTAACTGATATATGTGTGACAAAAGACAATTCAAATGGGCTTATACGAAAAGGGAAATTCAGCTAGAATTTTTCTTTTCTGTATTCCAGTGACATTAGTATCTTTGCTTCCTTAGATAACCCACTTTCTTTCTTTGTTATCAATCCAGAAATTCTTTCAGGGAAAGGAAAGAATCAGGCGTAGCTGCTTTGCAAAATGGCTGTTGAGCCTGTATACCAGTATTTCAAATAAGGAGCTATATTCCAGCACTGAAGTCTCAGGGGAGAGCAAGAAAAAGTGATAACATATTAGATACATTCATATCTTTTTTTTAACCCGATCTCAACTTTAAGACAGAACGGAGAGGAAGGTAAATAGCTGCTCGATTGGAAGAACAATTAATAATCCTTAAATTGCATTCACATTCACTCGTTCATTCTTTCTTAAAAAATTTTTTTCTTAACACCTACCCGAATCATGGTACTCATTCGACTTTACGGAGAAAATAGAGAAATTCATGCCCTCAAGAACTACACAATCTAAGGGAGAAGACAGATATCTATGCAAATAACTATACAATAATACAATAATCTCTATTACTGCTGGAATTTATGAATGGACCAAGCATGAAGGCAGAAGAAACAAATCATCAAAACCCATATGTGTAACTAACACTGTCTGAATTCAAGACACCATGTCCAAATAGCAGGATACAGAAATTATTGGTGCAGTGTAGCCAGTGTGAGACAGAACATTTTAGAAATACACTCAGCATAGTTCAATGAAGAATGTTCAGTCAGGAGATTCAATTTTAACTAGTGAAACGGTAATATTAGAACCATTGAAATCAAAGAAGGACTCATGCATAATTGTTTTGGAACCCCAAATTAGAGTCTCTGGTTTCTTTCTCTGTTCTTCAATCCCAGAGTTTTGCATTAAATTATATTCCCTTCATTGACTTACATCAGATAAAAATTCTGTCCCCTTCTCGATGGCAGCAGCTGAATCAGCAACTCAAGGAGCTGAGCTTTTGTGCCATCTCTCTGTCACTGTAAAGCCACGGTGGTGAGAGCTATAGTCCTGAAATCAGATATGAATCTAGTAATATGTAAAAAGTCACCTTTATGTTCTTCCCTAATACATATAATGAAATGTGCATAATACATAAAAGACTGTTCTTAAAAATACCTATTTTCATAACAATCTTTCCTTTTTGGATTTATATTAATTATCCTGTTTTCAGTTTTTCTGTAAAATAATTAAGTTGGATGCAGGGCCTATAAAATCCCTCTTAGTCTACAAATATATGCTTTTATGTAATGTTCCTAAACAAACAAGTATCTGCAGAATTCAACAGTGACCTAATGGGCGGCTTCACTAGTCACTGTTTCCTGTCTCAGAGAGAAAGCGACCCTGCTCATAAAAATGGGTACTTCGTCTTTATTAATTTATTTGATTTATCTTAATTTTCTGTCCAACAATATTTGAGGATGATAACTGTGACAGTTGATCAAGGAAAAGCTAATATCTAAAACAACGTGGAAATTCTTCCACTCATATTTCCTGAAGTGGAGATATTTTCCTAGACTTCCTTTAGAGAAGATGTTAAAATATTAAGGAAATAGTGTTATATGAAATGTGGTATCTTTAAAAGAAATATGATTTCGCTGTCCACTAATAATCATTAATTAATTTAGACTGATTCCTTTTGATAGTGATATTGGAGTTAACTGTTAGGCACAAAATATATTGCTAATCAATGGGGTTAAAATCTATCTGAAACTTCATTTTAGAGAAACAGAAAACCCCACAATGTCTGTCTTATATGTTGTATCCTTTAGTAAATCACTGATATCAGTTTTATAGCAAGTTTAGTCAGGAACTAAAAATGTGCAGACCACTGTACAACTATCAATCAGCTTGCATGGAAACAACGCAGCAGTGTTTACTTACACATGGGTAAACTGAGGCAAAGTCTACCTGAGAAGAGGGTTCAGGCTAGCATTAAACCAGCAAGGTTCAAATTATTACTTCACTTATTGAACCTCAATGAGCCTTCATTAAAAAGTGTAATGTACTGAAAATACTTCACAAATTTAATTTTTCCTTCATCAACATACAGAGCATTTACAAACTGAATAACTTGCATTTTTAAATAGTTGGAAATGAATTAGCGTAAAAAAATAGAAAAAGTCAAGTTACTAAAATGCACAGTATATGTTCATTTTCACAATCTCTTAAAATGAATATTTTCAATGTACCTTTTGTCTTTGACTGAGAAAAAGAGAAAGACAAGGAAATTAATATTTTTGTAATATAGATATCATCTTATATTTCATGCCTGACTCATTTGAAAATGTAGATTAATTTGCAAACAATTTAGAAAGCTGAACTATTGAATTGGGTCCTTTAAGATTTAGGATTTGTCATCTTTTAAAGTTGACACCCAGCGAGAGCTTGTCAATTACAAAGAAGTGAAATGAAGTGAAAATAAGTCCCATCTTCATCTTCTTGTTATATGCTTGGTTGGTTATAGAGAGACACCATTTACAAGCTGAAAATAATTATTCAGAAAGTTACGCTTCACTTTAAAACCAAATTTAAGCAAGAGAAAAGTGCTATTCTGTGATGGTTATTTTATTCAGTGGGTGGGAGGTGGGTAGCGAGTGGGAAGTGCTACATAGCCTCTTAGGGCTCGTGGTTAGAATCTCTCACGTGTTTCTCCACTTCTTACGCTAGTGATGAACAGAGTGACTTCAGGTTATTACTTCAGAAACAAACAACCCTACTTGTCATATTGCTGTATCACTGTTAAATGAAAGTGGGGATTTGGGAGAAATAATTATAATGTTATTTACACATTTTATCAACATGTAAATTGAGATACCCATGAAAATTCCACTCCCTCTTTGATTTTACCTTTCAATTGCTTTTTATTCCAGCCATAAACACAAGAGGCACAATGTTACCACAACTTGTTAGATTCAAACAAAAATGAATTATTTGTTGTAGTCAAATAAATAGATAAACTTAGAAAAGCATGCTTTCATGACACTATGCACCATCTAACTCTTGGCATTGATCTTAAGATCTAATGCTAATGGGCAAGGTTACTTACTCTGGGAAATAGAACAATATTTAGGAGACGTAGCACCCCAATAAATTCATTCCCAACTTGTGTTCAGCCCAGAGATGTTAAGTAGACTTCGAATATCTGCTTCTGAGAATGACTGGTAGAGATTAATAGAGCCAAGGCATTGCTTGAAGTCAGGCATGTTCTGATAATATTTCTTCCTTCCTGTACCCTCTTAGGACAATTTAATACCACATGCTCTTTCCTCCCCGAGGAAAGGAGAAAAGAAGGAAAGCTAGAAGGACAGCCAGAAGAGGTGAGTGATAAAATTTAACTCTCTCAGAACAAAGAATTGAGACATCATTCCTTCGCCACAGCCTCATCTAAAACCCCCAGGCCAACACAATTTCCATCACAGTGAGAGGGCAAATGTCCCAAGTGAATTATTTGATACTTAAACACCTGCTCCTTCTTTTTTAAAATAATGACATATGATGTTTGAAATCACTTCATAGACTTGATTTGGCAAAACTAGCATTCTATCTATCTAAATTCTATTCATTTTTCCAGGCCATGCTGAAGTCTTCTCTAGGAAACCGTCCTCTGTGACTGTGACCACAAGGATTATTTATTACCTTGTGTCAAAGCCTATGACTCTGGTTTATGGTACTTTTTGGAACTTTTTGTCAACTGCTCTGTACTGATGTTTATCTCAAAAAAATTAATCATAAAGTAACAAAATACCATTAAAGAGTTTGGACAATAGAGAAAAAATCATCCATAATTCAATGCTCTAAAGTAATAACCATGATAATTATATGTATTTTCCTCCTAATTTTCATAATGCTATGTTATATATTTGCAAAAAATACTGATCATATAGTTTTGTACCCTGAGTTCTTATTGAAACGTAAGTCATGAAAACTGTTCCACATCACACCAGTCTATAAAAAATGCAGGCTAATCTTCCATTAAGTGGATATATCAAGATTTATTTAACTATACACTATTTCAATGCCAATAGATTATTTATAATATTGTGATTATATCCTATGCTATTTAAAATATCTACATGACTATGGCTTTTTAATATTTACATTATTTTAAAGGCAAATTCTCAGAAGGGAAATTATTGGCTCAAAAAGTATGAACATTAATAATGTAATCGAAGGAATACAAGTTTTAGAGCCACACACCTGGATAGAAATTTTAACTCACCCATTTGTGTTCTCTTAAGCATATAATTTAATCTTTTATAGACTTGGCTTCTTATTGTATAACCAGATAATACCCCCTACTATGTAGTGTTTTTGTAAGGATTAGGAATAATATGTTAAAACTTGGCACAAAGTAAAGCTTAATAAATAGTGATCATTATTATTTGTCTTTCCAAATGTATCAAGCCAATTTAGAATAATTCCAGGTTTTTCATAGACTTGTTATATTTAGATATCAGTCAAAGTGGCTGAGATAAAAGTGCTGTCATATTGTTTTAATGTACATGCTTTTGATGGCTAGATTCTATACTTACTAAGTTTTCTTTTTGAATCACATGTTGATGACCTTTATTTATTTCAGATTCAAAATTTTCATCTTATCGAATTTTTGCAACTTCTTTATATAATCTTTTTGTGATGATTCTCTAGATATCTATCTTTTTAATATAACTATTTACATGTGTATGTTCATAATACATGTACACACACAAATATACTAATTTGAGATCTGGTGCAACGTCATTTGTTTTTTTCCATCATCTAAAATAACTTGCGCAGTCACCTGCATGTAAGAGGAGCACAAAAATGTACATATTGAATAAGTATCAGATGATATCACTCTGTTCTTTGAAGATTAAATGAAATTGGCTAGGTATATCCCATAGTTTTTCCAAGACTGCTGAAATTTTCAAGAACTGAAGTTGTCATGCCAATTTAAGGTCATATGTTACTGCTCCTGCTGAATTCTAGAATGCATTGGTATATCCACGATATGTTCATTCCATTTCTTCTACTTCACATACACCAAAATGTCAAAGTCACTTCCTTTTCCACTTAAGACAATCATGTTTGAAGAGAACTTGGTGAACTTTTATAAAATTTATATTGCAGTAACAATTTGTTATTGAATATTAGAGGTCCCTGATATAGCAAAACATCACATTGCCATTGTATTATATAAAACAATTCTCTGGCATGACAGAGACATCTATCCTTGAAATTTTTTTCATTTCCCAATTCTTGTATTTTATCAACTAGTAATTATTTAGTGAGCTTAGGTTTACTTTTGCATATCTAAAGATAGCATAAGATTAACATATATAACATATAACATATATAGCAAGTACCTATTATAGTTCATTAAACTTAAAATTCAATCAGCTGTAAATTACACCATTATTTTATGTACCACTCAGAAAGAAAAAAAAATGTGGCCACTTAAACTATGATAACTTGTCGATTGCAAGACACATCCCAAATTCAGAGGAATTAAAATTTTTAAATATTTGAGTTTTAGAACTGGTAAAAGATGGCATGCATATTACTCCAGTTCTTACTCTTTCACATCAGGGGAAAACTCTGTGTGTGTGTTTTGGGAAGAGGTCTCACTATGCTGCCCAGGCTGGTCTCGCACTTTTGGGCTCAGGGGACCCTCTTGCCTCAGCCTTCCAGTAGCTGGGATTACAGGTGTGCACCACTGCATACAACTAAAAATTGATAGTTTTTAAAGTTACAGTCTTCTATTTTTCCTTACTCTTCCAATTTTTTTGTATGAGCAAGATAATGGTATAAAAATTTATTTCATGTTGATTGTAAAATAAGAAAATAAGCTAACTTTCCATCTCTCTGCTGCCTTCTGACTTACATTTTTAAACTATTCTTTTAGTGGTGAATCTTGAAATTACAACTGTATCTTGACTTATTAGGATCAAAAAGACAGTAGAACTTTAAAGACAATGTAAGACCTTAGAGCACTTGAACATTTACTTCTGCTGCATATTGTATTATAGTTTCAATGAATTTTTTTTTTTTTTTGAGACAGGGTGTCACTTTGTGGCCCAGGCTGGAGTGCAGTGGTATGATCATAGCTCACTGCAGCCTCAAACTCTTGGGTTCAAGGGATCCTCCTGCCCCAGCCTCCTGCAAATCTAGGACTATAGGCACATGCCACTATGACTGGCTAAGTTTTAAAAAAAAAAATTTGTGGAGACGGGGTCTTGCTATGTTGCCTGGGATGGTCTCAAACTCCTGGTCTCAAGCAATCCTCCTGCCTTGGATTCCCAAAGTGCTGGGATTACAGGCGTCAGCCACCGCGCTAGGCCTAGTTTCAGTGAATTTTAATTTTAGATGTATATTTGAAATCCACACATTGTTTTGTACACGGCATTGTTTTGCACAAACTTCCATTTGTATTCTTTTACAAGTTAACCCATTCAATTGTTTGTACTTTCTTTCTGAATTTCTGTGAGTCCTTCTGGGATCATTTTCTTTCTGCCTGCAGAATTCTCTTTACTCTTCTTTTTGAATGTGTGATTGCTTCTGACAAATTCTTTCAGTTTTGTTTATCTCGTGATGTCTTTATTTTGCATTCTTATTTTTAGTTTCATTTTATTTTTAATTGACAAACAATTGCATGTATTTTTCTAAGGATATTTTTACCTTCCAGATAAAGTTCTAGAGTGGGGATTATTTTTGTTCAGCACTTTAAAAATGTCATTTTACAGACCTCCTATTTGAACCAAAATGGACTAACTGGGACCAAAGAGTAAGTAAACACATGGGAGGAGACCTACAAGTGCCCCAGCTGATTGCCATAAGAGAGTTCCAGGCAAAAAAGGGCAACCCAGGCAAGGACCAGAAAAATTCTTGAGAAAAAGGAGCTGAGAGTTCAGGGAGACTAAATCATCTAGAGTTGTCAGAAGAAAGTATCAGAGAGGACAAATCTGCACAAAGAAAGAACTCTGTAGATCCGAGGAGGGTCCCCCTCAAGTATTCAGCCGAGTAATTGTTATCATATGTGTGTGAGGAAACTATCTGCTCCCAGGGAAAGAACCATCTGACAGAATTAGCAGTAACAGTGCCTGGTGCTGAGACAGGTCCAGGAATAGTGTCTGTTGTCACCAGCCAGATGGGAAAATCTCATAATTCACATAGCATTGGATAGAGTACACAGAAAAGTCTGACTAAGTATGGGGGATAATTAGCCCTAGACTAAATGCTATTTTGGTTCCACCTAACAAATCTTAAAAGCAAGACTTAAAAGGATCAAACTGTTTCCAAGTAATTTAACTATGTACTAGAACAAAGCTCATAAATATTTATAGGAATGCAAAAATATCTAGCATGCAACAAGGTAAAACTTACAATGTCTGGCATCCAATTGAAGACTGCTAGGCTTAGAAAAAAGCAAGATAATATAATTCATAATAAAAAGAAAAATCAACTAATTGGAAGAGATCTAGAACTTATACAGATGTTGGAATTTGCAAACAAGTATATTAGAACAGTTATAATTACATTCCAGATGTTCCAAAAGTTAAGTAGATAAAAAATAATCCCAAACTCAAAGTGGATGATAGACATAAATGTAATAGATAAAACTCTTAGAAGAAAACAAGCAGTAAATCTTCATCATTTTAGTTAGGCAAAGATTTCCAATACGGGAAACCAAAAGCAGAAGCCATAAAGAAAAAAACTGATAAATTGGTTTTTACCAAAATGCAAAATTTGGGCACTTCAAAAGACATCATTGTACAAGTGAAAAGACAAGCCAAAGTTGTGGAGAAAATATTTCAATTTATACACCCAATAAGGGACTTATATCTAAAATATATAAAAATTTGTACATCTCAAAATAATAAAAAGATTTGTATGGAACCACAAAAAGACCCAGAATAGCCAAAGCAATCCTGAGTAAAAAGAACAAAGCTGGAGGTGTCACATTACCTTACTGCAAAATACACTACAAAGCTATAGTAACCAAAACAACATGGTACTGGAATAAAAACAGACATATAGACTAATGGAGCAGGATAGAGAACCCAGAAATAAACCCACACATTTGCAGCCAATTAATGTTCAACAAGGTGCTAAGAACATACACAGAAGGAACAGTCTCTTCAATGAAGTGTGCTCGGAAAACTAGATATCCATATGAGGAAGAATGAAACTAGACCCCTATCTCTTACCATATACAAAAATAAAATCAAAATGGATTAAAGACTTAAATGTAATTCCTGAAACTATGAAACTGCTAGAAGAAAACATTGGGGAAATGCTTTAGGACATTGGTCTGAGCAAAGATTTCTTCAGTAAGACCTCAAAAGCACAGACAAACAAAAATGGACAAAGGGGGTCACATCAAGGTAAAAACCATTTTCACAGCAAAGGAAGACATCAATAAAGTGAAGAGACAGTCTCCAGAATGAGATAAAACATTTACAAACTATTCATCTGACAAAATATTAACAACCAAAATATATAAGGAACTCAATAGCAAAAAAATAAATAATCTGATTTAAAAATGAGTAATAGATTGATACATCAATAGACATTTCTCAAAAGATGACATACAAATGGCCAATGGGTATAGGAAAAAATGCCCAACATCACTAATCATCAGGGAAATGCAAATCAAAACCAAACTGCGATATCATCTCACTCCAGTTGAAATGGCTATTATTAAAAAAACCCAGAAAGTAACAAATGCTGGTGAGGATGCAGGGAAAGGAGAATGTTCATACTTTGTTGGTGGGAATGTAAATTAGTGAAAACACTATGGAAAACAGTACAGAAGTTCTGCAAAAAACTAAAAGTAGAACTACCATATGCTTCAGCAATCCAACTGCTGGGTATATATCCCAAAGGAAAGAAATTAGTATATCAAAGAGAAAGCTGCTCTCTCATATTTATTGCAGCACTATTCATAATAGCCAAGATATGGAATCAACTTAAGTGTCCCTCAAAAGATGAATGGGTAAAGAAAATGTGGGATATATATATACAATGGAATATCATTCAGCCATAAAAAAGAGTAAAATCCTGTCATCCACAGCAACATGGATGGAACTGGAGGACATTATGTTAAGTAAAATAAGACTAACACAGAAAGACAAATATTGCATGTTCTCACTAGTATGTGGGAGCTAAGAAAAATTGATCCCATGGGTACTTACAATGTACGAAATGGTGGTTACCAGAAGCTTGGGAAAGGTAATGGGGAGGGGAGGATAAAGGGAGGTTGGTTAATGGGTACAAAAATATAGTTAAATACAAGGAATAATATCTAGCATTTGGTAGCATAATAGGGTGACTATAGTTAACAATAATTTATTGTATACTTCAAAATAGTTAGAAGATTCAGAATGTTCCCAACACAAAGAAATTATAAATGTTTGAGGTGATGAATATCCTAATTACCTAGACGTGATCATTATACATTGCATTGTATGCTTTTATCAAAATATCATATGTGCCCCATAAATATTACAATGAATATGTATCCATGAAAAATTAAAATAAAGAACACACAAAATAGTAATGAAAAGATAAATAACCCAATTAAAAATGAGCAAAAGATCTCAATAGATATTTCACCAGAGAAGTTATACAAAAGGTAAATAAGCACATGAAAAATGTTCAACGTCATTAGTCATTAAGGAAAGGCAAGTTAAAACTATGATGAGATAAAACTTTACACTCACAAGAACAGCTATAATAAAAAAGATAGACAATAACAAGTGTTGGTGAATGTATAAAGAACCTGGAAACTTCATACATAGCTGGTGGGAAGACAGAATGTTGCAACCACTTTGAGAAATAATAGAGTTTCTTAAAATGTTAAGCATAGAATTACCTTATAACCCAGCTAACAAAGAGAGATGAAAGCATGACTACATTAAAACTTGTGCTAAAAACGATTGACTTGTACACTTAAAACAGTGAATTTTATTGTGTGTAAATTATAACTCAAAGCTGCTTGTAATAAAATTGAGTAGAGACATGGAAGACATAAAAAGGCCCATAATGTAATTATGGGAAGACTAGATATCACAGATAAAAAGATTAGTGAACTTGAAGACATAGCAATAGAAACTATCTATAATGAATCAAAGAGAAGAGAAAGAATTTTAAAAATAAGGATAACATTAATTAGTTACAGGACACCTTAAAACAGCTTTCTGTATGTGTAACTGGAGCTCCCAAAGGAAAAGTGTGATGTGTGCTGGAGATGGAACACAGAAAAAAATATTTAAAATAACAGATGAAAACTTCTCAAACTTAAAGAAATTTATAAACCTATAGACCCAAGAAGCTCAATTAGCTGCAAGCACAAGAAACATGAAGAAAACTATGCCAAGGTGTATCATAATCAAATTGCTCAAAGCCAGAGGTAAAGAGAAAATCTTAAAAGCATCCAGAGGAAATAAAAAGGTATATTATATAGAGAAGAACAAAGATAAGGATGACAACATCTGTTTCTTATCAGAAACAATGCAAGAGAAAGCAATGCTTAGAATTCTATGTTCAGCCAAAACATTTTTCAAAATCAAACATAAATAAAGGTGTTTTCAGACAGGCAATGGTGAAAGAAATCACCACCACAGACCCACTTTACAAATGAAGTTTTTCAGACAGATGGAGATGAAATAAGGTGGAAATATGATTTTTACATTGTTTAAATCTTTAAAAAGGTAATTGACCATTTAAACAAATAAACAAAATGAATTACAATGTGTTGTAGGGGTTATAATATGTAAATAAGTAGAATATATGACAACAGTAACATAAAGGCTAAAGGGAGCTCAAAGTTCAACTAATATACTATCATAAAATTCTTATTTTGCATGTGAAGTGATATAGTATCACTGATAATAGACTGTGATAAGTTAAAAATGTATACTATTATCTGTAAGACAAATACTAAAATAAAAATTATAATTAATGAACCAATAAAGGAGATACAACTGAGAAATAAAAATGCTTGATTAGGCCAGGCGTGGTGGCTCATGCCTATAATCCTAGCACTTTGGGAGGCCAAGGGGGGAGGATCACTTGAGGCCGGGAGTTTGAGAACAGCCTGAGCAACATAATGAGATGAGATCCCATTTTTACCAAAAAAAAAAAAAAATTTGCTGTCAGTGGTGGCATGTACCTGTACTTCCAGCTACTCAGGAGGCTGAGGCAGGAGGATAGCTCGAGCCTAGACATGGGAGGTTGCAGTAAGCTATGACAATGCCACTGCACTCTAGCCTGGGCAATAGAGTGAGAAAAAAATGTTTCCAAAAAAAAAATGCTCAATTAATTAAACCAAGAGAATTCAGTAAAAGAGTAAAAGGATAAATAGGAAAACAAGAAACAAAATAGGAGACTTAAACATCATCATATCAATAATCACATTAAATGTAAATTGTCTAAAAACCCAATTGTAAGGCAGAGATTGTCAGGTTGGATAGCAAAGCAAGACCCAACTATATGCCACTTATAAGAAACCTAGTTTACTTATAGGGATAGAAGTAAGTTAAAATTAGCAGATGGAAAAAGATAAGTCTTGCCAACATTAATTAATTATGAAAAGATGAAGTGACTATATTAATATCAGGTAAAGTGGATTTCAGAGCAAAGAATATTACTAGGGATAAAGAAGCCTATTTTATGATGATAAAGAGGTCAACTTATCAGGAGGACAGATGATCTTAAATGTTTAACTGGTTAGCTGATAACTGAATATATCACAATACATAAAACAAAAACTAGTACTACTGAAAGGAAAAATAGACAAATACAAAGATTTCAATGGCCCTATCTCAATAATTTGTTTGAAAAATTGATAGAATAATTGATAGAACAATGATATAGATAACTTAAATAACATTATCAACAATTTTGACCTAATTGACATTTACAGAACACTGCAACCAACCACATCAGAATAAACACTATTTTCAAGTACACATTAAAATTTGCCAAGATATACCATATTACTGGCAACAAAATGAGTCTCAATAAAGTTAAAAAGATTAAAGTAATACAAAGAATGATTTCTGACCACAATGGAATTAAATTGGAAACCAATTACAGAAAGATACTCAGAAAACTTCCAATTATTTGGAAACCAAATCACATGACTTCCAAATAAGCTCTAGGTAAAAAAGGAGTAAAAATGAAATTAAAAATTATTTTGAACTTGATAAAAATGAAAACACGACATATCAGGATTTGCAGAGTGACTCTAAAGCAGTACTTAGAAGAAAATTTATAGCTCTAAATACCAATAAACCAAAGAAAAAAGATCTTTAATGAACACCTCAACTTCCACCTTAAGAAATCAGGAAGAATATGTTAAGCTCAAAGTAAGCAAAATAAAAGAAATAATAGAGAAAGTCAGTGGAGTAGAAAGTCAGTGGAGTAAATCAATGAAGCCAACTATGGTTTTTTAAAAAGATAGATATAAACGATCAACCTCTAACCCATCTGATCAGAACAAGAAAGAAAGAAGATATAAATTAGCAATATCATTAGTGAGAGAGTTGATATCATTATAGATTCTACAGATACTAATAGAAAAATTAGAAAATATTATGAACAATTTTATGCCTATAAATTTTACTATGTACATTAAATGGACCAATTTCTTGAAAAACACAAAATACTCAAGTTCACTTAAGAATAGATAACCTGAATAGCCATATGTCTGTTAAAGCAATATTTCTCATACTTAGTGTATCAATATTTTGGGCCAGATAATTCATTACTACAGAGCCATCCTACACATTGTAGAATGTTTAGCAGAATTCTTGGCCTCTATTTATTAGATGTCTATAATAATCTCTTTTCCCTAAAATATGTCTACAGATATTGCAAAATGTTTTCAGAGGGGTCAAAATTGCTCTGGGTTAAAAACACTGCATTAAAGAAACTAAAATTATAGCTAAAAACCTTCCCATAAAGAAACCTCCAGGTTTAGATGGCTTCACTGGTGACTTTTACCAAACATTCAAGGAAGATATCATGTGAATTTTATAAAAACTCTTTCAGAAAACTGAAATTGCTTGCCAGGCACAGTGGCTCACGCCTCTAATCCCAGGCTCTTTAGGAAGCCAAGCAAGAGGATTTCATGAGGCTAGGAATTCAAGACCAGCCTGGGCAATGATCACACCACTACAGTACAGACTGGGTGACAAAGCAAGAACCTGTATCACAAAAAAAATTAAAAAAGAAAGAGCGAGAACTGAAATAGAGGTAAAACGTAAAACTTCTCAACTAATTCTATGAGACCAGAATTACTTTGATCACCATCACTATAAAAGACATTACTAGAAATGAAGACTATAGATCAATATCTCTCATGAGCATAGATACAAAAGTTCTGAACAAAATTTTAGCAAATTGAATCCAACAGTATGTAAAAGAAATAACACATAATGATCAAAGGGGGTTAATCCTGGGAAAGCAAGGTTGGTTTAACACATGAAAATCAATCAATGTAATTCACCATATTAACAAATTTAAAAAGAAAATTATATGATAATCTCAATCTCAGGAAAACGTTTTACAAAGTCCAATTCATATGCCAAATAAAAATTCTCAGAAAACTAGAAATAAAATGGAACTTCTTTAACCTGATAAAAAGGATCCTTGAAAAATGGTGAAAGACTGAATGCTTTCAGAAGCAAGATAGGGATGTCTGCTGTCACTACATCTATTCACCATTATATTGAAATTCCCAGACAGTATAATAAGGCAAGCAAAAAAACCCAGTATACATATTGTAAAGAAAAATAATATCTTTATCTACAGATGACATCACATCTATACAGAAAATCAGATGGAATATACAGAAAAGGTACTAGACCTTATAAATGTGTTCAGCAAGGTGACAGATACAAAATCATTATACCAAAATTAGTTGTATTTCTATTTACTAGAAATAAATACTTAGAAATTGAAAATTTAAAATAACATTAACAGGAGCTTCTAAAATATGAAACATCTAAGAATAAATTTGACAAAAATCTTGCAAGATCTGTATAATTAAACTATAAAACATGATTCAGAGAAATTTAAAAAACATAAATATATGGAAAGATACACCTTATTATGAGTTGGAAGGCTCAATAGTGTTAAAATGTTATTTCTTCTTACATACCAAATGATCCAGCCATTGTATTCCTATGTATTTACTCAAGAGAACAGAAAGCATAAATTCATTCAGAAACATATACATGAATTCTCATAGCAGCCTTACTTGCAATAGCCCAAAACTGGAAAAAACTCACATGTCCATCAAAAAGTGAATGCATATGGGCAATATATATAACCAAAGTGTTGTACCCCCATAATATTCTGAAATTTTAAAAAAAGTGAATGCATAAACAAATGGTGGTATATCCATATAATGAAATCCTGCTCAGCAATAAAAATGTAATGAATTATTGATACACACAATGACATAGATGAGTGAAAGAAGCCAGACCAAAAGAACACACTCTGTATTTCTTAATGTTAGTTGTTGCATTTTCAGTTCTAGAAATACTGTATTTTTCATAGATTCCAGTTCTCTAATGAACATCTTCGATCTTATTTCTTTTCTTGAGTATGTTGACACAGTTAAAGTAATTGTTTGAGAGGCATAAGTCAGAATCATCTGTTGTTCTGTTTCTATTTTCTGATTTTTTTCTTTGTCCTGTTTCTATGTGGGCCCCATAATTTTGATTTGACTGTCAAATATTTGGTTCACAAAATCGTGGAGGATCTGGGTGATGTATTCAATGTCAAGAGATTTTACCTATCCCCTGGCATGTCTAAAGAGTAGGAGCAGATCACCTCAATCCAATGAAATTTTGACTCAGAGCTGAATTTAAGACTTTTTAAGCCTCTATCTACCTCTGGTTCTCCTTTAGCACTGAGATGTAGCTTTTCAGGAAGCCCACTAAGAGTCTGGGATATTTACCAGAGGACCTCCTTTTTGATGCATCTTTAATTCCAATTTTGTGGAATTAAAGCTCTCCTGAACTTTTCAGCTTCCTTCTTTGCCGCTTAACAATTGGCAAATGCCTGAAAAAGAAAACTGATACATAGTGTCAGAATCACTTCCTTATGTTTCCCTTCTTTCTAGAATCTTGGTCTCTCAAGTCCCGATTACTTTGGGAGGCCCAACCTTCAATGTTTATCTCCACCAACCCTATGAGATTTCTAAAATTTCTACTGTCTTTTTTGCTTCTTAGTGGTTGTGCTCTGTCCACATATAATCTTCTTGTCATACCAGGCTGAAGACTCAGCAAATACTTAAATAGAAACTGGAACTCAGAATGTTAGGCTAACTGCTATGATTTTCTATTCGATTGTATTATGTATACAGAGACATGGTCTATGTTCTACAGAGGCTCAGAGTGAAACCAAGTAGCAGGTGCTACATGTCAAATAAGTAATATATATTATAACAGAGAGTATAAAAGGAGTCAAAAAGAATGAAGAATTTTCAATTTCAATTTCAGTTCAAGTAGGTTTTTGTTCTTTGCAAACAAAATAATTTTTTCTAGGATTGGATATTATTGAGAGATAATAGGTAACACTAATAACTAACTGCTTGTGGGGGAAAAGGAGTTCTATCCTTATGAACTCACTTAACCTTTATTACCTCCTTATAGGCTCTATCTCCAAATGCAGTCACACTGGGAAATGAACATTTCCCATTATATATGTTCTCTTGCAGCAAACAAAAAGTAAAAAGTTGCTCTGACAAAATGGTGTTTAGTCTAGCGTTCTAGTATAATGTTACACTCTATCATGACTTTGCAATAACGAATTATAAAATTTTCCTTTCTAATAAGGCCTTTTAAAATTGTTATTGATATATAATATTTGTTTATGGGTAACCACATTTATGGGGTACATGTGATATTTTCTTACATGCATAGAATGTATAATAATCAAGTCAGGGTGTTTAGGGTATCCATCATCTTGAGTAGTTATCATTTCTATATGATGGGAACATTTCAAGACCTCTCTTCTAGATATTTTGAAATATACAATATATTGTTGTTAACTATAGTCACCCTACTCAGTTATAAAACATTAGAACTTATTGCTTCTATCTACCTTTATATTTGTACCCACTAATCATCCTTCCTTCATCCTCCCCCTACCACACATACTTCCCAGCCTCCAGTATCTACCATTCTACTCTCTTTCTCCATAGAACCAACTTCCTTAGCTCCCACACATGAGTGAGAACATGTGATACTTGTCTTTCTGTGCCTGGCTTATTTCACTTAACATAATAACCTACAGTTCCATTCATGTTGCTGAAAATGACATGACTTCATTTTTTTAATGGCCAAATAGTATTCCATCATGTATACATACCACATTTTCTTTATCCATTTGTCTGTTGATAGACACTTGGGTGGATTCCATATCTTTGTTATTGTGAATAGTGCTGCAATAAATGTGGGGTTGCAGGTATCCCTTTGATACACTAATTTCCGTTACTTTGGATAAATACCCCACAGTAGGATTGCTGAATCATATGATAGTTCTAGTTTTAGTGTTTTGACAAATCTCCATGCTGTTTTCCATAGTAGCTCTACTAATTTACATTCTCACCAATAGTATATAAGAGTTCCCTTTTCTCTGCATCCTTGCCAGCATCTTTTTTTTTTTCTTTTTGATAATACCCATAATACCCATTCTGATTGGGGTAAGATGATATCTCATTTAGGTTTGATTTGCATTTCACTGATGATTAGGGATGTTGAGCATTTTTTCACATACTTGTTGCCCACCTGAGTGTCTTCATTTGAGAAATGTCCATTCATGTCCTTTGCCCACTTTTTAATGGGATTTTTTTTTTTTTACCATTGAGTTGAGTTCTTTGTATATCTGGATATTAGTTCCCTGTAGGATGAATAGTTTGCAAACATTTTCTCCCATTCAACAAGTTGTTTCTTCACTCTGTTGATTGTTTCCTTTGTTGTGCAGGTTTTTAGTTTAATATAGTCTCATTTGTCTATTTTTGTTTTCCTTGCCTATGCTTTTGAGGTCTTAGCCATAAATTCTTTGCCTAGACCAATGTCATGATGTGTTTCCTCTATGTTTTCTAGTAGTTTTGTAGTTTCTGGTCTTACATTTAAGTCTTTAATCCATCTTCAGTTGATTTTTGTATATGGTGATAGGAGTCCAATTTCATTCTTTTGCACATGTATATCGAATTTTCTCAGCACCATTTATTGAAAAGGGTGCCCTTTCCTCAAGGTATGTTCTTGCCATCTTTGTTGAAAATCAGTTGGCTATAAATATGTGGATTTATTTCTGGGTTCTCTATTCTGTTCCATTGGTTTATGTGTCTTTTTTTTAATATCAGTACCATGCTGATTTGGTTACTATAGCTTTGTAATATATTTTTCAGTAAGGTAGTGTGATGCCTCCAGCTTTGTTCTTTTTTGCTCAGGATTGCTTGGCTATTTGGGCTATTTTTTGGTTCCATATGAATTTTAGAATTTTTTTTTCTATTTCTGTGAAAAATAACATTGGTATTTTGATAGGGATTTCACTATGTAGATTGCTTAGGATAGTATGGGCATTTTAACAATATTAATTTTTCTCATACATAAGCATGGGATGTTTTTCCATTTGTGTTCTCTTCAATTTCTTTCATTATTATTTTGTAGTGTTCTTTGTAGAGATCTTTCACCTCCTTGGTTAAAGTTATTTCTAGGTATTTAATTACTTGGTATTTTTTTCTTAGCTATTGTAAATGAGATTGCTGTCTTGACTTCTTTCTCAGCTAGTTCATTATTGGTATATAGAAACACTACTGATTTTTGTATGTTGATCTTGTATGCTGCAACTTTATAAATTTATTTATCAGATATGAGAGTTTTTTGTTGGCATCTTTTAGGTTTTTCTAGATATAAGACGATGTTATCTGCAAAGAGAGACAATTCGACTTCCTCTTTTCCAATTTGGATGTCTTTTATTTCTTTCTCTTGCCTGATTGCTTTGGCTAGGACTTTCAGTACTATGTTGAATAGGAGTGCTGAAAGTGGGCATTCTTGTCTTGTTCTTGGAGGAAAGGTTTTCAGCTTTTCTCCTTCATTATGATATTAGTTGTGGGTTTGTCATGTATGGCCTTTATTATGTTGAGGTATGTCCCTTCTATGACTAGTTTTTTTGAGAGTTAGCTTTTATCATAAAGGGATGTCAAATTTTATCAAATGCTTTTTCTGTCTATTGAGATGATCCTATGGTTTTTGTCCTTTATTCTGTTGATGTGATATATCATATTTATTGATTTGTGTATGTCAAACCATCCTTCCATCCTTTGAATAAATCCCACTTGATCATGGTGTATTATCTTTCTGATGCACTGATTGATTCAGTTTGCTAGGATTTTGTTGAGGATTTTTACATCTATGTTCATCAGGGATGTTGGTCTGTAGTTTTCCTCTTTTGTTGTGTCCTTGTCTGGTTTTAGTACTGGGGTAACGCTGGCCTCATGGAATGAGGTAGGGGGAACTTTTGCCTCTTCAATTTTTTGAAATAGTTTAAGGACCATGGTGTTTGTTCTTTGTAAGTTTGGTATAATTTGGCAGTGAAGCCAAAAAGTCCTGGGTTTTTCTTTGTTGGGAGGTATTTTATTACTGATTATTATTGGTATTAGTCTTGTTAGGTTTTCCATTTCTTCCTGATTCAACCTTGGTGATTGTATATGTTCAGTGGTCTATCCATTTCCTCTAGGTTTTCCAGTTTGTTAGCATATAGTTGTTCAGAATAGCCTCTGATGATCTTTTGTATTTCTGTGGTATCTGTGGTAATATCTCCTTTTTCATTTCTGTTTTTGTTTATTTGGGTGTTCTGTCTTTTTTCTTGCTTAGTTTAGCAAGAAGTTTACTGATTTGGTTTATCTTTTAAAAAATCCAACTTTTTGTTTTATTGATCATCTGTTCTGTACTTTTAGTCTCTACTTCATTTAGTTCTTCTCTGATCTTTATTATTTCTCTTCTTCAACTAGTTTTGGATTTATTTTACTCTTGTTTTTCTAATTCCTTGAGGTACATCATTAGATTATTTGAAATCTTTCTACTTTTTTGATGTAGGTGTTTATTTCTATAGACTTCCCTCTTAGCACTGCTTTACTGTATCTCATAGCTTTTGGTATGTTGTGTTTTGATTGTCATTTGTTTCAAGAAACTTTTTAACTTCCTCCTTAATTTCTTCTTGACCCAGTGGTCATTCAGGAACATACTGTTTAATTTCCATATATTTGTAAGTTTCCAAAGTTCCTTTTTATTATTGATATCTATTTTACTACATTGTGGTCTGGGAAGATATTTAATATAATTTTGATTTTTAAAAATTTGTTGAGACTTCTTTTGTGTCCTAATAGATTGCCTCTCCTGGAGAATGTTCCATGTGCTGATGAGAAGAAAGTATATTCTGTAGCTGTTGGATGAAATGGTCTGTAAATATGTTGGGTCCATTTGGTCCAAAGTGCAGTTTAAATCCAATTTTTTTAAAATTAATTTTCCACCTAGATGATCTGTCTTATGATGAGCGTGGATGTTGAAGTCACTAACTATTATTTTACTGGAGTCTATCCCTCCCTTTAGATCTAATAATATTTGCTCTATATATTTATATATTCCAGTGTTGGGTGCATATATGTTTAGAATTGTTATATCCTCTTGCTGAATTGATCCTTTTATCATTATATAATGACCTTCTTTATCCCTTTTTATTGTTTTTGACTTAAGGTCTGTTTTATCTGATATAAATATAGCCACTCCTGGTCACTTTTGATTTCCATTTGCATGGAGTATCTTTTTCCACCCCTTTTCTTTCAGTCTCTATGTATCTTTACAGGTGAGATGAGTTTCTTGAAGGCAGCATATAATTAGGTCATATTTTTAAATCAATTCAGCCAGTCTGTATTTTTTAAGTTGAAGGTTTAGTCTGTTTACATTCCAAGTTATTATCAATAAGTGAGGGCTTATTCCTGTAATTTTATTAATAGAATTCTGGTTGTTTTGTATATCCTTTGTTCCTTAATTTCTGTATTATTGCTTATCATTGTGGTTTAGTGGTTTTCTTTAGTAGTAACATTCAAAATCTAAATTTGTTAGATTTTTTTCTTCAGAAATTATCACTTTGCCAGAGCAGAAATGTTCTAACAACTTGTTAAGAATTTTTATAAAAAGAAGGAAATGTGGTTTGAGATATAAAACACTTGGTTTTATTAGATATGCATGACTGTTATAAGTTGGAAATGCTAGTTCATTATTTTCTTTGGAAAATCAGGACAGTTGACTATTTTCCTGGTCAGGAAAGTTTTGTTCCCCATGAGCCTTATAAAAACAAAATTGTTGGTTGAAGTAGAAAACTTGGGTCCAAAATCTCAGGTTAATCTGTTAAAATTCTCATAAATCTACATTATAAAAAGATGGAAAAATACTTAAAGTGATTATCAATAATGCTTTCTATATTGAGATATAATAGCTGTCTTTATTTCATTACAATAGTTGACAATATAGTATATTTTCATTTAGAATCTCATGTTTATGATAAATATTTCAGAAATTGTCTTTCCTGTGATTTTATCAGAATACCTGAAAGTGCTCTATTGGAAAGAAAATCTATGCTTAGAGGTTTGCTTTATGTTGTTTGCCATGCCTTTCTGATTTTATGACATAGCACTATTATCTCCTGCCTCAGAAGTCTACTTGGTCTCATACACACAGTCCTTTAATTGTTTGAGAGCATTTGGGTAACTCTTTTAAAGCTTTAAGATATAACTGAGTGGATATTTTTCAATCCCTTTATGCACAATCTAAGGTCATGTGGTCTTACGCAATTCATGGACCATCTGCCCTGCCGACACACATGCTTAACACCTTTTCTTTTAACAGAATTAGACTCTATATTCTCCTAGCTTCTGTTCACTCTCCTAGCCTTCTTTGAAAACAAACAAGTAAACAGACAATAGTAATAAAACTTATACTTCCACCTACCATCTGCTTTCTTTCCTATTAGAAAAAAGTTGGAAACAAAAATCAAATCCAAATTAACTAGGATGTGGGGTAAGAAAAACTCTCAGTGGGAAAAATATTAATGTATATATTCTATGTACAAAACATGTTCCTCCATTTTACCTTGCTTGAAGTAGCGAAGGTCATTGTCTTTCAAGTGCTTTAAGCAATTCAAAAGAATAGGATTACAAATTCATAGTCTTCTATACTGTGTCTATATTTTAGAACAACAGAGAATTATGAATTATTTCCACTCAGTGTTGTAAATTTAATTTTCAAAAATATTATAAAATGAAGTAACTATTATTATAAAGATGCTTTTTGATGACATTTAATTACAGTGCAGGGTCATTCATTTCACTAGCTGGATTAATTGCATTTATTTATTTTTTTATGCTCATGACATCATAGCAAACCATCTATTCTATACATTAGTTTCGGTTTTTTCCCCAAACTTAGAGGATATTCTGTATGTTCCTCTAAATTTTGGTAACGTTTCTTAATCATAAGGGAACTATCTCTTTGCCCTTACACCTCCCTTGTGGAAGAATGCTTTGATTTCTCTAGAAGTTTAATTGCATTTCACAGAATTGTTCCTTTTTGCAAGTAGGTCTATACTTGGATCCTGAGTGTGCTTTCTTTCAAGTTTCTATTCAATCATTTCTGTTGCAAAATTTCTGTCGCAAAATTTCTGTTTCACCAATGTTTCCTTTCATCTCAGTCTCTGGTAACAGTAACTTCTGAGTAGCCACATTCTTTCATCTGATAAAGATAGGCTCTCAGATCACTCTGGAAGTGTTCTGGCAAGTTTGCCTTTGATTATTTTAATTGTTCTCCCCTTTTACAGATACGTAGTGAATAGTTCAAGTCAACATATTGTCATATCACCTGTTGGGTTCAGTGTACCGAGAAGGTTATCATCATTGATAAACATAGTCTTAAGTATCTCTGCTCATTAAATGAAATGTGTTATTTAAACTCTAGTGGAAATATTGTGTTACTTCTCTAAAAAAAGAAAAAGAAAAGAAGTATTTTAGCATGGTAAGTAGCAGTAATCTGTCCAGATTTATGTCCAAAGACAGAATAGTAAAGTTGTATCCAAATGACAGTCTGCTTCTTGGTTTTTTTCTAAAAATTTAATTCTGCATCCCCCCAAATTCAGTTATTATCAGCACTATAGTTCTCTGATACTAAGATAGCAAAGGGCCAGATTATCTTCAGAAAAAAAGAAAGCAGTTAAATAAATGGAATTTTGTGCACTTTGTTTTGTCTCTTTTATAGGCAAATTGATTATATTCAGGAAATATGGCCTAATGTTTGGAGATGGGCCAAGAGTATCATTAGCAATTCTGAATAGAAATTCAATAATGGTCATAGATAGAGATTACCAGTAATGTTGGACAATCTGTATCTTAGTTTCTCCATCTGTAAAAATAAAAACAAAACCAAAAAAGAAACCCAGCAATATCCAAGTAATTTAGAAATATATAAATTGGCCCAGGTCTCTAAGATGTATATAAAGAGGACTTTACAACAGTCTGAAATTATCTTGCTTAGTAATGTTTTAAAGCAAATAAATGCTCAATCAGTAAGGTACTCAAATATAGCTAATTTATTCAGTTATTCTTTTATTTATTTATCCACCCATTTATTCAAAAATTTTTGTTGAGCACCATTTAAGGGCCAGAAATTGTACAAAGCACTGTAGATATAGCACTGAACAGGAAAGACAAATCCGGGCTCTTGGGTAGCTTCCATTCAACCTGGGGCATGGAGGACCCAAAAACAAATTTACAGGGATAATGTGACAGTGTCCTAGTAGGGGGTGCTCTTTAGAGTAAGTGGTCGGGGAAGTCCTCTCTGAAAGGGAAAAGTTTGTGCTCATACAGAAGTAACAAAGAGTGACCCAGACAGAGGAGCATCAAATACATATCCCCTGAAGGGGAGAACGCGTTTATTTAGTTAAAAGTAAACAGAAAGAAGATCGAGGTGGCTGGAGTGTCGTGAATGAGAGAAAGTGGTACGAGATGAGGGTTAGAGGTAGAAAGGGATGCACCACGCGCACCTTAGAGAACACAGTAAAGACTTCAGGATTGTTCTAAGCACAACAGAACACTTTTGCACAGTAGAGCAGGGATGTCATGATCTAATTTGGTATCTGCTGTGTAGACAATGAATTATAGGCACCCAGAATGGAAACAAAGAGAACAGGCAGGAGACTTCTGAAGTCATGTGAGTGAGCAGTGATGGCAGAAGTGGGGTCGGTAACCAGTGCTTGGGTTTGTGGTATATTTGAGAGAAAGCTTAAAGATCTCATTATGGCTCAGATTTAAGGAGAGATGATAAAGACATGGGAATCAAGACGACATCCAGGTTTTCTGGCTTGAACAACCGGGTAATGATTGGTGGCATTTACTCAGATGGGGAGATGGAATTAGGAAGGGGCAAGGGGCAGTGCATCAAGAGTTCAGTTTTAATTGTTTACTTAAAGCTGCCTATTAGACATCTAAATGCTGATGTCAAGTAGACAGTTGTATATACGAATGTGACACTCAATTCAAGGCTGGAAATATACATTTAGTAGTAATAACTGCATAGATGGAATTGCAAGTACAGAATTAATAGGGAAGAACTGATTGCCCAGGACAGTGTCTCGGGGTTTTCCAATATTTACAGGCTGAGCAGAGGGGAAGGAGCCAAGCAAGGAGACTTGAGATAGGAGGCAAACATGAGAGTACCATGATATGGAATCCAGAGAATAAAGTTCCAAGGGAGGGAGGAGGGACTGGATAACTATTTTTAATGCTTCTGAGAGATCAAGAAGATGAGAATTTTCCAAGATGTATGTGTTTTTTGGTCTTCAGGGAGCAGGTTCAGAGGCATGAATTGGGATGGAAACCTAAGGAGATGAGGAGTGATTAAGAGAATCAGGGGTTGTAGGCAAAGGGGGAAAAGACAGGGGCACATTTTTATGCAGGTGCATCTCCATACATGACCATTAAAGCTAACAAGCACATTAAGGATTAATTCTTAGCCTTGGAAATTTTTAGCTTATTTTGTTTGTCTTGGGAGCCTTTATTTATTTGTCAAATATTTGTTCCGCTCCTTTCACGTGCAAAACACAGTTCACTAATGAAAACTTGGAATTTTCATTAGCGAACAAGGGAAGTAAAGATCCTTACCTTTGTTGACCTTACCTTCTAGTGGGGGAGACAAACACCACACAATAGAAATAGTAAATACGTATATTACCTGATAGGTTACAAAGTGACAATGCTTTAGAAAAAAAAAGTGAAGCAGAGCAGAATAAGGACCTAAAGTTCTGGGATTACAATTTAAATAGGGTGGTCAGGGTTGCCCTCATTAAGCTGATGACATTTGTGCGAAATGTCGAAGGAACTGGGAGTTTAGTTAGGTGGTTATCTGGAGGAAAAGCATTCCAGATGGAGGAAACCACTAGTACAAAGGCCTTGAGGCAGAGGTGAAGCAGGGAGGACAGAATGACTCCAGAGTGAGTGAAGTGAACAAGAGGAGCAATGCAGGAAAGGAGGCGAAAGGGTTAGCAGGGGTCATCTTAGGGACTATTTAAAAACTTTGAATGAAATGGAGAACAATGAATTACAGAGTTCTGAGAGGGGAGTGACATGATTTTTCTCACCTAAACATAAATCAGCCAAGAGATGATGATGCCTTGGATCAGGGTAGAAGTGGAAGTGATAAGAGAGAGAGTTCTGCAACCATTTTGAAAGCATAACCGAATAGGATTCTTTCATGCATTAGGTATCAGGTATGAAAGAAAGAGAAGAGTCAATGATGACTACAAGAATATTGGAGTAAAATTTAGGAGGAGATAGCTTCTAACAGCTGTGATGGTTAAAGTGGCAGGTGAAAGAGGTTTAGGGGCTCATATTGTTTGACATGAGACATTCAAGTAGAGATGTCAAGTAGGCAGTTGCATTTACAAGCTTGGAGTTTGGTACCTTGCACAGTGACTGTTAAGAGCTTTCAGAACTGGGATAAATCTATTAATGCTACTTTCTGAGTTACACTTCAGGTAAGTCCCCCAAATATAACAGATCAAGTCCTATGGGAATGTCAGAACAAACTAAATAGTAAACACCAACAAATCTGTTTACAGACCAAGAGCACAACAGGGGTGATGCTAATAGCAATGGAGATTAACCAGGTATTTTAATAGTTTCATTTACTCACTCTAAATGTTATAGAACTTTAAACCTCACATTTTACATTCATAGAGTAGGGGAAAACACAATAGAAAGTCTTTTCCCTATAATTTCTGCATCAGGCTCCACATATAAAATAAAATGGCAGAAAGAGAGAGGGTTATCAACAAATAATAACAGAACTACAATGTTATCAACAAATGGTTAAGGGTTATTTGCTATCAACAAACGGCTAAACTGGACACTGCGTATCATATCTGGGCAATCCAGAGAAAAATGCCCTTGACCCAGTTTACCTTGGCAGATGTCTCTGTGTGTATGTGTCTCTTATAAAATATGAAAAGGGCAAAGAGATAATAACAGGCACAGTTAATCCCTCAGAAAACTACAAGTTTTAAAAAACAAAAAGGAAAATGGGCAATGACTATACCTTCGATTTGAAATATCCAACGCAATTAATGATTGCCATTACATGTTCCCTATTAGCCTGACTTGCATAAGCACAAGGAAAAGTTCAGGGTCTAAGAGCTAATCAGGAAAAATATCACTAAGCTTTGGGGTCAGTTAATTAACAGTAAAGTCATATTTTTCACGGATTAAGTCAGGCTTTTCCTTTTAACCTCATTTAATTGCTGCTTTTAAAGACCACTGGAATAGTACTCTCACATACAAAAATGCATTGAAATTCATCTTTTCTCTTGAAGTGTGATGAGACCATAACTTTAAGACACTGGGGTATGAGTGTAAATTGGCACAATCTTTGTGGAAAGCAATAGATATTGTGTATTATGTGGCAACATATATTACTGTATAATAACATAAATGTGATAATACATTATTAAGTGGCATAGAAATGTTGATTTTTTTTTACCATACTTATAAGGTTTGTCCTATGGAAATGGGGATAATGATTAACATATAAAAGGTATTTATCATAGCTTTATTTGTAACAGTAATAATTTGGAACCCTAAATGCCAAAAATTAAAGAAATCTTCAAATAAATTATAAATCATTGGCATATTATACAATACCAAAAAAAGAAAATACAGCAAATGAATGACATAAGAAAATCTTTATGATTTAGGGTTGAAATTTATTAAAGTAGCATGTGAAAGCGTACATCAAATTATGTAAAAAATATTTATGCATACTTCTTAGACAAACAAATGAAATACATTAACAGTAATTATTTCTGCATTGTAGACAATGGGTTCTGGGTAATTTTTTTTCTTTCTATTTTCTTGGTTTTCTATATTTTGAAAAAATAATTAGCATGTAATTATTTTATAAACAGAAACATAATTCAACCTGTTCTTTAGTAAACAAAGTTGTCAGCCTTTCAGCTTAGTTTTTCTACATCTTTAATATTTGGTCATTTTCGGGAAACTTAAATAAATGTGGTGTAATTTCTGTTCTCTTATTAACCTACTACTCATGAGGAAAAATAAGTTTAGTTCTTATGTATACATTTGATGGTAATTCTAGGCCTAGATATTGTTATAACTTATGACCCATTCCAGGGAGCAAATTCAGATGCTAAGAATTAAGACTGTTTTATTCTAAATTTCTCTGATTGGGAAATAAGAGATTTTTCCATTTTCATCCTTTGGGAGTATAAAATAAATACCTTTACCTACTCATATTCAATCTAAATATACAATTTTATATATAATACTTTGTGTATTTTGTATATACTATATTTTGAATGCAAATATATTTTAATTTTCATTCCCTTTTATGAGAATAATAACGATTATAATTTTCTGAAATAGAGAAAAAATATATCTTTTCAGTGTCAATATTCAATCACCACGATTCTTGCCTACACTCTGAAACATTGTACAATTTCTTGGCAAAAATGATGACTAAAAGGCTACTAAAACTTTAATTTTAAAATAAGTGAAGGTACAGTCAGGTTCAGCCATGAGGCTCTGAAATACACCTGTAGCCTCCCAATTTTGACATGGTCTTTCTGCTCGTTATAATAAAATCAAATTGTCAGAGCCTGTCACCAATTCTACTGAGAAGCAAATACTTAAAACTACCTGTTGGCAGATGGAGCTGGGCTGATAAAATCTATCTCATACTGTATAATTCTGAAGAAAAAGATGTTGCCATTTTTAATAAGCAAAAAGGGTAATTTTTTTATTTCAAACAATAAAAGCATTTTTAATAATGTAAATTAAGGGATATCTTAGCAAACACAAAATAGTCTTTATCTGAGAAAGCTAATTTATATTTAGAAAAGTATCTATATTTATTTCCACTTTTCATAGTTAGCACTTAAAAAGAGCCTGCATTTTTAATGACCAATGACTATGATGTTCTTATATTGAACATTTTCATTGCTCTTTCTAAAATGCAAATTATTTATTGATTTTTAAGGTGCTGAAGGCCTTTACAAATCTGTACTTAGGCACTGCAGTATTTTAAAGTATTGAAAGCACTATTTAATCAAAACCTGCCCACACAAAGAACTAACACTTATTTACTGATTTGACCTTAAGCTTATCAGCATTGCTGGCAATAATTAATCCATCTGCAAAAGTTACAGTTCCTATATCTGTGTACATGATTCTGACTGATGTCAATCCAGACAGAGTCATGTTTCTTTAAATGTGATCTTCAAAATCATCTGAGAGGGCTTGAATGCTTTCAAATTCCTAGGTCCCACATTATGCCTGAATTTGAATCTCTAGGAGAGAAGGTCTGGGAATCAACATTTATCACGTACCTCAGATAATATTTATACACATTAAATTGAGCAAAAGATAGTGGATCAATATTTGGATACATTTTTAAAGGAATGAATAGATTGTAATTTTCAAATGAGGGTAAATTATTTTAAGTCTACCTATCTATCTATTGTCACTTTTTTAAAAAAATGGTTCATTTTTTTAGAGCAGCTTGAGGTTCACAGCAAAATTGAAAGATACAGAGATTTCCCATCTGTCCCCTTCCCTAACACCTGCATAGTCTGCCCTGTTATCAACATCCCCCACCTGAGTGGTACATTGTTACAACTGATGAACCTACATTGACACATCATTAACACCCAAAGTCCATAGTTTGCATTAAGGCTCACTCTTGGTGTTATATATTCTATACAGGTGTGGACAAATGTGTAATGACATGAATCCACCATTATAGTATCAAACAGAGTATTCTCACTGCTCTAAAAAATCCTTTGCACTCTGCCTATTCATTCTTTCCTCTCCCTTTACCTTTGGCAACCACTGATCTCTATGTTTTACTGTCTCCATGGTTTTGTCTTTTTCAGAATGTCATGTAGTTGGAATCACACAGTAGGTCGTCTTTTCAGATCGGCTCCTTCACTTAGTGATATACATTTAAGATTATTTCATGTCTTTTCATGGCTTGATAGCTCATTTCTTTTTAGCTCTGAATAATATTTAATTGTCTAGATTTACCACAGTTTACCAATTTACCTACTGAAGGACATCTTGGTTGCTTCCAAGTTTTGGCAATTATGAATAAAGCTGCTATATACATTTACATATATTCATTTTTGTTTTGACTACTCCTAAAATCTATGGATAAAGTATATTTTAAATAATAATTATACTAATGCTACTACTACCACTAATTCTAATTATCTAATCATGAGTTTTCAAATGTCTTGAGCTCTTGACATATAGGAACACAACATACCCCTTCCATGGGCAGATGCATTCTTAAAAGATACCATGTTGGTGACAAATAAGATGCTTTTGGTGGTTCTGAGACCACCCTCCAAAGAACTCCTGGGCCACAGACTCTGCTGGCCTCAAATATGTCAGCAGTGCTGAGGATACTTTTTTCTGGCAAGATACCTCTGTGTTTGTGCCCATGTGCCATGTCAATTAAGGCTATAAGATGTTAGATATTAGAACAAGCAGGGCCTAAAGAAATATTAAAGATACATTTCCCCTTGCATGGATATGAAAAATATTGTGGGCATCTAGTCTCCCTACTCATTTTCCTGTTTCCTCAAGATTATACCAAATTTTGTAAACAAAAGTAAAGAGGAAGAAAAGCTTTTCCAAACAATGCAAAACTGAGAAAGAAAATTATCTTGAGGGTATTAAGTGAGGAGGACATTTTAGAAAACCCACAAATCTCTATATATTTGCTTTCCTATTTACTTTCCTATGAACTATTTTAACTTAGAAGTTCCAATATGCCAGGGCCAATCCTTACTGGTATGGTGTTCAATCCTAACCACCCAAGGCAGTCATTTATAGATATCTTTCAGACCAGAATAACATGAAGGACTATTTTGTGCTATGCCTTAACATTTCTTATAGTTCAAAATCACTATTTTTCTATAGAAACTTGGGAAATGGCACATCTGTACATTCATAAAGTACATAATTGGTTTCTTCTTGCACCCTACTCTTCAATTTTCCTTTGGAAAATCTGATGCCCCTATTTCCATGCAAGCATTATTTACTTTTCTGATTGAAAACACAAAGTCATTTCTATTTATGAACACTTTCTTGTAATAAAATCTTGCATTTCTCATCACTACTATTTGCAGTCTACTTTTATAAAATTTAATGCATGTCAAAAATGTGCATGGTCTGGAAAATAAAGAGACAAGGAACCGTCTGTATATCAGTAAATGTCATGAAATGGGCTTATCAAGGAAAAAATTCTCACGATCTAGAGCTGGCCTGTCAAATATGGTAGCTGTTAACCACATGTAGATATTGAACATTTGAAATGTTCAAATTACAATGAGCTATAAGTATAAAATATACACTGGATTTTGAAGACAAGCAAGAAATTATAAAATATCACATTAACAATGTTTTGTATTGATTATGTGATAAAATAATAATATTTTGGATTTGATGGGTTAAATAAAACATGCTGTTAAAATTTATTTCACCTGATTTTTGTTGTTTTTATTTTCTTACTTTTTTATGGTGTTGCTACCAGAATATTTAAAATTATGTATGTGGCTCACAGTCTATTTCTATTGGAAAGCACTGATCTAGATTAAGAAATGCACTGTCATTGTTCCATGTAGTGATTAGATTTGAGAATATTGGAGACTTTTATATTGTTATAAATAGTGGGAAGGTTTGGATAAAAACTCTTCTATCCACTGGTTTTGGGTGGATTAACTGGCCTAATTAGATCTAAGCTGTTAAAAGGGCCCTGGAGGAGGGAGGAGGAAGGAAATGTGGATGCTACAAGCTTTCCAAGTCCTCCAGTCACACACTCCTGGTTGACTGGCCTGCTTAGCCAAGCTGAAATTGGTCTTATTGTTGTGTTAGGCACATTAATTGGAGAGCAGACTAATTTGCAAGAATGCGTTATAGTGCCCTTTAAAAGGTGCTTTAAAATTCAAAATGATGGAAGTAGAATAAAAGCATGCTTGTCTGATCATTCCTCAGAATCCATTTTGCAATTCTTACCATTTTTCTATTTTTGTCATTAGAATTCAAGTACACAATAAAATGTTTAAGGGATTCCCAAACATCACACCCTACACCCTAGCACCAATAATTATCCTTCTGTGAAAGACAGACGGGAAATTCTTGTCATCAGACACATGGGGATTATAAGTGAAAATAAAATCTGTAGGTTTAATCAGGGTTCCACATATGGAAATGAAACATAAATATCACAGCAACACCATCAAATATATTTGTAACCGAATAAATGAATTTTTGCCTTGAATGCATTAGAAGCTTACAAGGAATTTGAGAAAGTGCCTCTACTTCTAATATAGTCTAATATAAGACTAATAAGTTCTATTTGCAACCACTTTATAGTTATGAATAAGTTTACATCCATTATAAATATTTAATCCTCACAAATAAGAATGACATCATTTCCATCTTGAAGACAAGGAAATAAATGCACAGAAAAGTGAGTCTTGCAGTTGAATTTCCTGATCTTCCTACATCACAGCCAGGAAGTAAACACTGTATTGCCAGCCCAAAGACCAAACCCAGGGCTTTTAGACAAGCCTGATAAAGAGAAATAATATAAAGGAAAAGTGTGTGTGACTCTGCTATGGGAAACTTAGTGAATTCAAACAATGTGACCTTAATTTTGGAATTTGTACAGTATGAACTTGAGGAGTTTTTCATTTTGTTAGGCATCATGCATATACTTCTCATTATACAGCATACCAAAAAGCACCTCTTACTATCATTTGATAAAGGGATCTATGTCTGTTTTAATTCCATAACCTCAGAACTTGGGTCCAAAGCAGGTAATATCATGAGAATAAGAGCTCCAAGTGGTTACCTTCTCAATTACTAATTTATCAGAAGACCTCACAGAAAATACATAAAAGAGTATAATCTTAGAAGAGCTCAATAATATTGAATGCAAATGAACTTTCAGAACTAAAACAAATAACTATGGAGTTTGTTAAGAGATTTAGGTTTCTCACAGACATATTGAGTTCTATGAAGATACAGAAAAGTAAAAGCCTTTAGAAATAAGTGCAAGTTTTGTAAAAGTAGAAGTTGGCTACAAGTACCAAAGCTAATTGATACTTCTCAGTGAATCTACTCTAATCATAGCTTTAAGAAATTAAAGTCAGTACCACTTCTTAAACACTGTATTTAATAAACAAAAATTAAACATCAATCAAAGCCAACTTATGAACAACCTATATAAAGTCCACACACTCAAAATATGTGCTGTTCTTAACATACCTGGATTCAAATCCAACAAGGACGGCTGTGTCTGGTCACCCACATGTTAATATGTTCCATATCCTGTGAGTACTCAGTGACAGCTTATTGAATGAAAGAATGAATAGCTGGAAGAAGGAATGAATGGCATGCTAGTGTAAGCGAGTACTTGCATTGTTTTCCACATTGCAGGGCTCCAACCACACGTCTGCACCAAGCCCCCTCTATGATGGCAGCTGGCACTCAGGGAGCAGCATAGGATAGGGCTAAGCTCAGTTTGGCACAGAGCTTTCCTCTGTGCCAAACTGAGCTGTCATTTTAAAGATTAAATTCACAGTTGTGGCTTCATCAGTGCCTTCAATCTAAAGCAACAGGAAGACTCCCAAAGTAGAAAACCATCAATAGCAGTTTGGAAATGTACCCTTCAAAATCTAAAGAAGTAACACTGGGCCTAATAATGGTTCATCCCCGTAGCCCTGTGTTTAGCTAACACGCCTTCTTGCCATTTTGTCATATATCACACCACAATGCAGTGGTCTTGGGCTCGTAAATACCTGGCGCTATAACTCACGAGCTGAGCAGTACAGCTGGTTTGATTTTATATATATTTAATAATTTTAATAAATATTGAATATATACAAAAGAATATTTATAAAATATATTTAAACATTTATAAAACTCACACTTCGGCATGCCAGATGAAGACAGAGTAAAACTGTTCTTCCCCTTTTTAGACTCACAAGGTATAGGGATTTGAGATTGAGCCAGAATGAAAGAATACATCTGTTAAAGCTATAGTGGACCAATATGCCTGGGGATTTCTGGGTCAATTTCTGGCTTAGTTCCACTTAACACATGAAAAGGAATGGATTGGAACAGAAAGTGGGCCCAGTTTCACTGAGTAAGCTGCAGGGCACACAATTTAGAATGTTGAATGCCACCATACTCCCTTACTTGTTTCATTTTTTATGTGTATTTTAGGCTTAGTAGCTGCAGGGGGCTTTGCATTGCACTTGGTGCCCAAAAGTCTGAGTCTCTTCCTGATCCATTCCTCTCTGATTTCTAGCAAGAAGAGGGCTTGTAGTATATAGGGAGAGTGGCATACAACTGCCCAATAGACAACTTACATGTTCTTTTCTACAGAATCAGAATTATTCTGCTATCATTTCCTTCTTCAAAGCCTTTTGGGTGGATAGTGTTTTTCTTCAATTTTTATTCACAGAGAAGTTTTCATTTTTAGAAAAATAAATAACCTTTCTTAAAAAGCAAAATTGGTGGTTTCATGTCTTTATTAATCATGCATATTAAATGCATTCAATGCTTACTAGCCTTTGGGCACATTAACATGTATGTTAGAAAGACAGACTCTGCCATTACAGTTCATACTTTGGTAGTCAATAAAAAAACAAATGGCAGCCATTGACCTCTCTTAGGAATTTTTATTATTTCTTTCTGTCCATCATTATGTGAATTTCTATAGTATTAACTCCATAATATTAACAGCAAGTTGCTGTTCACTGAAAAGGGCCCTATTGTTCCTCCAGGTAAAGATGAAGAGATGGGGTGCTTCTCAGGAATGTGAATCCTGAAGAGAAGTTGGTGGCTCCTGGACATATGATGCAGGTAGCTCACCCTGGATGGTATACACCAGATGTAAAGACACTTAATTTAAAGACACAAGTTTAAGCAGTTTTGCTGTTGAGGGCCAGCTTTGGGCAAAATGTACCTTCTCAGAAAAGACTCTCCCCAACTACATAATAATTTCTTGAATCAAAGATGTCATCAATTGTAAAATGCACTACCAAATGAAAAGCAGGTAAAAGGCAAATTTCTAAAACAAATATTAAAAAGAAAAACTATAAGACCAAGTCTGGGTTGCAGAGTTGGCTATTTAGTCCTTCATGTTATCTTGTCTTCTATAATAAGTAAATTAAATTTACATATTGTTACTACCTCTGTATTTCTTTATTTTTATTTCAGTATATCAAGATAAACCATATTTATTCTTAAAAGTTTAGGGACTATAAAAATATTTGAAAATTAGCTCTATGTATATGATATCACACAAATATCATCAGACTTTTTAAGCAATTCTTGACTGGCTAAGTAGGTTAGTTTCTTGAGAATATTCCCAATTTGGTCAATATGACTGAAGTTAAACAAAAATAATATTAGGGAGAGGTAACCACATCTTTTTAGCATTCAAGTGCCCAATTAGTGCCAAGCACCAACAATTATAAATTGATTGTCTACTGTGTTCTGAGTTCAGACTAGTTTCTGGAAATATATTGGTAAACAAGACAGAAATTGCCTCTGCTTTTAAAGCTCATGATCTTTAAACACTGAAGTTAAGACACCATTTACTAAAAAAGCAAATGCATTGTAAAAATGTATTTGTAAAATAAAATAATTTTTAATATTTGCTAAAATTAATATAACAAAGACATCCTTCAGGATTTTTTCCCCAGGTAAATATTATCCCCATTTTATTGATGATAAAACTGTCATCTTGGTATTTCTGATGTTCACTGACTAAAATGCCCAGTTAGAGGTAAACTATATAAATCCAAATAAATTACATTGCTTCCAACCTATAGACAGGGCATGAAATATACTTAACCAAGGAGGTGAAAGATCTCTACAAGGAGAAATACAAAACACTGAGGAAAGAAATCGCAGACGACACAAACAAATGAAAAAACATATAATGTCATGGATCAGTAGAATCAACATTGTAAAAATGTCCATATTGCCCAAAGTGATTTACAGACTCAACACAATCCCCATCAAAATACCAATGTCACATTTCATAGATCTAGAAAAAATAATTTTGTGTTTCACTTGGAACCAGAAAAGAGCCCAAATAGCCAAAGTTATCTTAAGCAAAAATAAAAAATCAGGAGACATCACATTACCAGACTTCAAACTGTACTACAAGGCTATAGTAACCAAAACAACATGGTATTGGTACAAAAATAGAGACACAGACCAATGGAACAGAACAAAGAACCCAGATGTAAAACCATCTACCTACAACCAACTAATCTTTGACAAAGTAGACAATAAAATACACTCAGGAAGGGAAGCCCTATTAAATAAATGGTGCTGGGAAATTTGGATAGCCACATGCAGAAGAATGAAAGAGGACCCTTTTCTCTCACCACTTGCAAAAGTTAATTCAAGATGGATAAAAGACTTAAATGTAAGGCATAAAACCATAAAAATTCTAGAAGAAAATGTTGGAAAAACTGTTTTAGATATCAGCCTAGGCAAAGAATTTATGACTAAGACCCCAAAGGCAATTACAGCAACAACAAAAATAAATATTAATAAATGGGACTTGATTAAATTAAAAAGCTTCTGCATAGCTAAGGAAATAACCAACAGAGAAAACAGACAACCTGCAGAGTGGAAGAATAAATTTGCATACTATACATCCAATAAAGAGCTAATATCCAGAATCTATAAAGAACTCAAACAAATAAGCAAGAAACAAACAAACAAACCCATTAAAAAGTGGGCAAAAGACATGAACAGAAGCTTTTAAAAGAAGATAGACAAATGGCCAACAAACATAAGGAAAAATGTTCAACATCACTAGTCATCAGGGAAATGCAAATTAAAACCACAATGAGATATCACCTTATCCCTGTTACAATGGCTTTTGTTAAAAAGTCCAAAAACAATAGATGCTGGCATGAATACAGAGAGAAAGGAATGGTAATACACTGTTGGTAGGATAGAAAATTACTGCAACCTTTGTGGAAAAGAGTATGGAGATTTCTTAAAGAACTAAAAGTAGACCTACTATTTGATCCAGCAATCTTACTACTGGGTATCTATAAAAAGGAAAGAAATCATTTTATCAAAAAGACACTTGCACTCAAATGTTTATTGCAGAACAATTCACAATTGCAAAGATGTGGAATCAACCCAAGTGCTCATCAGTTCATGAGTGGGTTAACAAAATGTGGTATATATATACCATGGAATACTGTTCTGCCATGAAAAGAAATGAATTAATGTCTTTTGTAGCAATTTGGATGGAATTGGAGAACATTATGTTAATTGAAGTATCTCAAGAATGGAACAATAAAAACCACATGCACTCTCTAATAATTTGGAACTAATTGATGAGCACACACTGGCACAGAAAGAAGTAAAAATTGTTGGAAATCATGAAGCGGGGAGGGGCAAGAGGGGAGGGATAAAAACCTACCTAACAGGTGCAATGAACACTATTCGGGTGATGGACACACTTATATCCTTGACTAAAGAATTGTAAAAGCTATCCATGTAACAGAAACATTTGTACCTCCTTAATATTTTTTCACATTTATATTTATAAGTAGTATTCCACAGTATACATATATCACATTTTGTTAATCCACTGATGAACTGATGGGCACTTGGGTTGATTCCACATCTTTGCAATTGTAAATTGTGCTGCAAAAAACATTCAAGTGCAGGTGTCTTATTGATAAAATGACTTATTTTCCTTTGTGTAAATACCCAGTAGAGGGATTGCTAGTTCAAATGGTAGGTCTACTTTTAGTTATTCAAGGAATCTCCATACTGTTTTCCATAGAGGTTGTACTAATTTGCAGTCCCACCAACAGTGTATAAGTGTTCCTTTCTCTCTGCATCCACACTAGCATCTATTGTTTTTGGACTTTTTAATAAAAGCCATTCTAACTGGGGTAAGGTGATATCTCATTGTGGTTTTAATTTGCATTTCCTTAATGATTAGTGATGTTGAGCATTTTTTCAAATGTTTATCAGCCATTTGTCTATCTTCTTTTAAAAAGCTTCTATTCACGTCTTTTGCTCACTTTTTAATGGTTTTTTTTTTCTTGCTTATTTGCTTGAGTTCTTTATAGATTCTGGTTATTAGCCCTTTATCAGATAGGTTGTGCATACTTTCTCCCATTCCGTAGGTTGTCTATTTGCTCTGTTGCTTATTTCTCTGTGCAGAAGCCTTTTAATTTAATCAAGTCCAATTTATTTATTTTTGTTTTTGCTGTGATTGCCATTGGGGTCTTCTTTATAAATTCTTTGCCTAGGTCAATATCTAGAAGAGTTTTTCCAACATTTTCTTCTAGCATTCTTATGGTTTTATGCCTTCAATTTAAGTCTTGAATTAATTTTTGTGAGTGGTGAGAGACATCAATCCTATTTCATTCTTCTGTATGTGGCTATCCAATTTTCCCAGCACCATTTATTAAATAGGGCTTCTTTTCCTCAGTGTATATTGTTGGATATTTATGCACCTAACACAGGATCACCCAGATTCATAAAGCAAACCCTACTACATCTAAGCAAACAGATAAACAAAAGTATCATAATTGCCAGGGACTTCACCCCACTGACAGAACTGGACAGATCATCCAAGCAGAAAATAAAGAAACACTGGACTTACATGGGACCCTAGAACAAATGGGGCTAACAGATATTTCCAGAACATTTCACCCCAAAAACTACTGAATATACATTCTTTTCATCAGCACAATGATCTCCAAGATTGATCATATCTTAGGCCACAAAACATGTCTCAAAAAATTAAAAAATTAAAAAAAAATAGAAATCATACCATGTATCTTCTCAGACCACAGTGGAATAAAACTAGAAATCAACTCCAAGAGAAAAACTCAATTCTACACAAAGTCATGGAAATTAAACAATCTGCTGCTGAACAATTGGACCAATAATGAAATTAAGATGGAAATCAAAAGATTCCTCAAACTGAACAACAGAGGGGACACAAGCTATCAAAATCTAAGGGATTCAGCAAAAGCAGTCCTCAGGGGAAAATTTATAGCCTTAAATTCATACATCAAAAAGACAGAAAGATCACAAATCAACAATCTAATGAATCACCTCAAGGAACTAGAAAAGGAAGAGCAAACCAAACCCAAAGCCAGAAGAAGATAAGAAATAACTAAGGTCAGAGCAGAAGTACACAAAGTGGAAAACAAAAAAAATACAAAGGATCAATGAAACAAAAAGTTGATTCTTCAAAAAGATAAACAAAATTGATAGAACTCTTGCTAAATTAACTAGGAATAGAAAAGAAAGGACACAAACACACTCAATCAGAAATGAAAAAGGAGATATTACAAGTGATACCACAGAAATACAAAATGTCACCTGTGAATACTATGAAAATCTCTACACATAAAAACTTGAAAACATAGAGGAAATGGACAAATTCCTGGAAACACACAACCACCCAAGACTCAGGAAGAAATATAACTCCTGAACAGACCAATTACAAGCAATGAGACTGAAGCAGTAATAAAAAAGCTTCCAACAACAATATAAATGCCCTGGACCAGCTGGACCAGATGGATTCACAGCCAAATTTTATCAGACCTACAAAGAAGAGGTAGTACCCATACTGCAGAAATTACTCCTTAATATTTTAAAATTAAAAAAATGCCAACACCAAAAAACAAAAAAGAAGACAACAGCAAGAGAATTTCATATCTTAATAATACCTCAACCATGCTGCCTGATTTCAAACAAAGAAAAAAACATTTACTCACCAACCAGAGGGCGTGAGATTGTGTTGGGGACTGAAGAAGGAGAAACTTTTATGTGAGACTTGAGAACACAGCAGAGAACAAAATACCAGGAACTAGATTACTAGATAATGACAAATGCCTAGTTATTCTTTCTTGCATTCTTCCTCTTTTGTGACTGGGAACATTCACGGAGGCTCAACCCTGTTTCTTTTGTTGGGATCAATACTGTTTTTAGGGGAGTCAAAGCTCTAGTTCAATTTTCAAGGAATTAGTTTCAAGCCAACTTACTGGCTGACACCACTTTGACCTTATCCCACAGTTTTGTTAATTGGATTTTGCCTTCTTACTAATATATCATTTTGCTAAGTTCCCACCTTATCTCCTTGAGTTTTGGTCTGAATAGCATACACAGTAGTCCAGGTACCCAGCCCTATGAACCTGCCTTGGCCACATCTGTTTTCCCATGGACTAGAGTTTTGATCTTCAACCCAAGTCATGTGACTGTGGTGCTCTTATGTTATATTCTTAGTCTAGGATCTATTCAAATGTTATGGCCCTGAGAATCCCTCCCTTGACTCCTCCAGGCAAACATGGGCATTCCTGTTAAAATTTCTATTTTTTACCTCCCAATCCAGCAGCAGTCCGCTCCAAGGGTTGGTTCCTCTTTTATCTCTCAGAGTAGGGTGGCCAAGCAGCCACTAGCTAACCACCAGACCCTTCTGTGGAGATGCTGTCTCAATGTCCTGTGTGTTGCAACCATGATTTGTCCCCAGTAATCCCAGGAGTAACTGCAGGTTTCATTGTGTTTGAGGGATATCTATAAGCTGCATTGTGACTATAATGTTTAATAGGTTTGTTTCCTCAATATCGTTAGGAAGTCAGTGAGCATAGTGGTTAAGCAGGTGACCTAACCTCTGGACTGTTTGGATTCAACTACTGGCTCCAAACCTTACCAGTTTAGGTAATCCACATTATCATTACAAGCTTAATTTCCTTCATCTAAAAAATGATAATAATTATACTTATATGATTACTGAAAAGCTTGAATGGATAAAGTGTGTAAAGTGTTTAGCAGAGCCCTGACATAGAAGAATCAATAAGGGTTTTTTTTTTGTCATCACTATTTTTTTTACTCTAATTAGTTTGGGTCTCCATAAATGGAGAAACTGTGCCTTTGTATCTTTGTATCCCTAAGTTGTATCTCAGTTCTGAGCATCTCCACAATTCAGCACTCTGAGTCCCCAACTCTAGGTTAGTGTGGTATCTTGATTTTTCTGAATGTGCTCTCCCCCAAAATTTCTGAGAATCCCATGAGTGTCAAATGTGTAACATGACTGTCCCCATCTGGCTGTGGCTCCTATGAAAAGATTGTTGTCCCCTTGGAGACCCTGGCAAGGAAGGGACAGGTTGTCTGTCCGTGTGTGGAGGAGGCAGGAGTTCAAGATATATTTTCAAGGCCCTGCCTGCAGCGCCACAGTTCCCCATGCTCCCAGTCACTGTGCTGCCCTCAAGCTGACATTCTGTGTCTGCTGACTTCCTCTGGACAACCACATTTGTCCAGACTTCCAAAGTATCCTGAGTCTCTGCTGCTCACCACTTCCTCTCAGAATTGTAGGGAATACCCTTCTTCTCCTAAGCCCAGCTTTCAGAGGAAGATTCTACAGCAGAATGGTTTAGACTTGCCACAACCTTTCCTTCTCAAATGATACAAGCACCCTGATGGGGGCTGAGCAAAGGGGAGGGTAGGTGAGCACAGCCTCAATGCTAGGCTTAGTCTGGCTAACCTTTCAGACTTCTTTCTTATCTGCAATAAATTTATCTCAGGGGACCCATCATCTCCATCTGTGATCTTGGTTAGGGTTATCACCTGCACACTCTCTTGCCTTGAGTCTATCAGACAATTGTCTTTGTGTGAATGTCTGTAGAGCAATTGTATCAACCTCAATTCCTGGTGTGATTCAAGATCTTTCTCATGTACCTCCTCGGGTCCATTCACTTAGGGAATGTAGCTGTTTTTCAACAGTTCTATGTCAGTAAGAGTGTTATCTTCCCATAGCAAAATAAGCTCCTTTAAGGTAAAGGGACCTTGATAAACAACACAAGTGGGATCACTGTCCTTACCTTACATGTTGGTGGAAAATATAGACAATAAAATAGTAAAAATAAATAAGGTAATTACAGGTTGTAATAAGTACTATGTGGCAAAATAAACAGGGTGTTATAAAGCAAGCAGAAAAAGGCAGAGGAAGCAGCATTTGAGCTAAGCCTCCAGGCCCCATCCGCATGAAGAGCAGTGGAAGGACATTGCAGTTGCAGGGGACAGTAAGTGCTCCGAGGAGGAAAAGGAATTAATGAGTTTGAGAATAGCAAGCTGGCACCACTGGAGCCTAAGGAGTAAGGGAGAAAATGGTACAAGATGATATTTGAGAAAGAGACTAGAGTCAGATAAGCCCCACCTTTCCAGGCTGTTCTACACGGGTGGCATTTTATTCAAAGAGCAATGTAAAACCATGGAAAAGTTTTGAGCAGAAAGTAACATTCTGTCGTTCAAGCTTTAAAAAATCATTCTGGCTGTGTGAGAGACGGGATGGGAGATAAGTAGGAGCACAGGCTGTGTTAGGAGGCTGTTGCGGGAGGGTAGGAGAAAAATGACGGTGGCTTGAAATTGGGTGGCGGCAATGCAGACAGAAAGAATAGATTCAAGATATTTTTGAAGATACAACCTATAGGATATGATGATGAATTGAATGTAAGGGAAGACGGAAAATGAAGAGTAAAAGACGAATCAAAAGTGTCTTGGTGGATAGTTGTGCCATTGCCTGAGACGGAGAAGACTGGGAGAGAGGCAGGATCTGGCGAGGGGAATAGGGAGCTCCATTTGGAGGAGTCTGTTTCCCAGGCCAGTAGACATTTCCCTTGCTTGACTGCATGTTGTATTTATTCTTTCAGATGTCTGTAGCTGGTAAACTTTTTGAATCCTGGCATGTCTCTATATCTTCATTTCTATTAAAACATATCTTAATTTCACCCTCACATTTGAACGTCTGCCTTGCTATAGAGTCTGAGGATGAAGTTACTCTCCCTTAGCACTTCCTTCAAGATATTGCTCCATCATCTTGCATCCAGGGTTGCTTTTGAGAAGAATGATATCAATCTAAATCTTATTCCAGGTTTAATAATCTGATTTTATATTCATCTAGAAATGTTTGTGATTTTTCTCTTTATCCTCAGTTTCTGAAATTTTATACTGACATGTTGTAAATAGATGTGTCTTTTTTTAAGTTTAAATTGTACTTGGTTTTGTGTGTACTTTTTGTCTAAGGATTTATCTTTTTTTTATTTTTGGAAAAATCCCCATCTGATGGTTCTTTAAAAATTGCCTCCTTCCATACTTCCTTTTTTCTCAACCTGAGACTACTAGAAGATGGGCACTGGAACTTTTGAATATATCTTCCATGTCGCAGCCTTTCTGAAGGTCTCTCTGGGAGAATTCATTGGCTTTGCTTTAATTTAACCAATTGTATTTTTCAGTTTTGAGATCTCCAATTGGTTCTTTGTACAAAAGCATGTTCCTTTTTTGTGGGTATGCTATTTTCCTTTATCCTTCTAAGTACACTTACCCATTATATTTATTTTCATGATCTTTTTCTTTGTTCTATTGTTTGTCCAGTCTAAGCAATTCATTTATTGATGCTATTGTATTGTTTTTAGGCTCTTGGTTTTCCTTAGTGCTTAGAGATTCGTGATTGTGTGTTCTTGCAGTGGTGATTTCTTATTGAACAGTGTCTATATGCTAAGGGGAGGGATGGGACAGCCTATTGAGAAGCTACTCTGGCTAGTTCTCAGTGAGCTTTGAGGAAGAGTGGGACATACTTCCTGGTGCTATACCTGGGTGGCTAGTTTTCTGGGTGTAGATGCTATCCATTTCTCCCAGCCTTCGCCAGCCACCTGGATGTGGCCCTGTCTCTCTGACCTAAGCACACATACCCCTGTGGCTACTTGGAGACAGAAATCTGTCACAGCTGCTTGATGCAGGTTGTGACAGTGTTTATTTACTTGGCTGCTCTTGCTAAGGCATCTCAACTAGCCTTCCTGTGATTTCTCCCAGGCCACTCCCTGCTTTTAGTATTCAACAACTCCAACCCTGTCTGCTTGCCATCCTCTGGCATTCCTAAGAGTTTTCTCTTTGTTTATTCCCTCTTCTAATTTTTCTTTCTGTGATGATTAGTGTAGCTGTCAATATCTGTAATTTTTAGATATTTTATGTAGAAGGAGACAACTTAGCTCATGCTCAGCCCACTATAGTGAAGAGGAGGGTATCTGTTACACATGCAGGTAGAGATATTTGTAGGCACATATAAGTACAAATCTGGGGATGGGGGCAGGGAGTTCTGGGCTAGAGTTTTTGATGTTTAGATGTGGGAGCCAGAAGCATATAGAAGATATTAAAAGCTGTGGGGCTAGATGAAGCACTGAAGGAAACAGCATAGCTAGTAAAAGGAGGGCCTGGCACAGAAGCTTTCAATAATGTGGTATATATTGATACCTACTGACTAATGTCTGCATTTTGTTAAATGACATCAAGTGAAATAGTAATATAAACACGAGAGTTCTTGAATTAGGGATAATTAGAAAAGTGACAGTGTCCTACTAAATAATTTTAAAAACCTTATTTATTAGAGTTATGGGACTTTTACCCTGTCTTTTGGCAATTGGGGAGTAAGTATCTGAAATACATCATTTGATACGTGGCACAATGACAACGAGGTATGTTGAAGAGAAGAGAGTTTCATTTTTTTTTTTAGAACCAATGAATGACTAACTGTAACCTACTAGTAATAGTACTATGATTCAGTCTTTTCCTCCACTAACCATTGGTGATTTCTATGCTAAATATTTTAGAAAGAAATTGCCTGAGAGAGGAAAATAGACATTTGTCTGAACCACATTTGGGAAAAGGGTGCTGGGCTCTTCGTGGTTTTAAATACTGAAGTTATTCTTGCTCCAGGCAAACTGAACTTCCCTTTCCCACGAGCTTCACACATGCTCTGTCTCACTTTTATTTGGTTTACCCATTCAAAAAACTGCTTACCATGGCAACCCTTGTCTGCATGACAGCCAGTTATAATTTGCTTGGAAAAACTGCAACAAAGTATCATTTTTCATAAACTCTTTACACCAAAATGTTTTATTTCTCAGGGATTTCTAGTGACTTGGTTGTGGTCTCATGACTCTTGTCAAAAGGTCATTTACGGAGAAAAACATTATTAAGAAGACTCATATACTTGCTGAGTATTCGTGATGGGTGGTGTTGGGATTGTTATAGTCTCTTAAAATAGGAAGATAATTGACTTTCTGACTATCTCTTTGGTACCACAGAAGCAGCATTCAAATAATACCTGAACCAAGTAGCTCAGTGTTTTATAAAAATGTGCTTTGGATTGAAGTGCTGTGAGGTGTGAAGAGAGCAGACAGAGAGCCAAAAATAAATGCAACCCAGTTTAAATCCCACTCTGTGCCCCTGGGTATGTGTTCCATTCAGAAAAATTCAAAGATAGTTCCAAAAACCCTGCCATGGCATTGTGTGGTTGGTGCTAACAATAGCAGTCAAGAGATTTAGTGTGATCATGAACAATTATTTGTATGAATACATTCACAGATTCACTGAATCGCCTGCCAAAAGGCAGTGAATGTCGGACAATACTGGCATATTATAAATTCAAATATTGGTATTTCTATGATATTTATTTCTTAGAAATAACACAAACATGTTTGGATCAATATGCTACTTGTCACTAGATTTGTAATTCAAGCACCCCAAAAGCAGTAAAAATTGCAACTTTCCCAAACAATTGCTCACTGTTCCCCAAATCAGATTATTAATCTACACTTGGCATCCAACGAATGCAAAATGTATTATGCAAATGAGCACGGTGCTCCAGGCCCAAAGCATGAATGGAATTAGTTTTAAGCTCAAGAGGAATCTCGCCATGAGCAAATGATGGGGGGGGGGCGCAGATATATGACCCAGAAGATTAATCATTCTTATGGTTTATGATAGATGTTTCCTCCAGATGCCCACTCTCAGCTTCATACCTGAGTATAAAACAGTCTAGTAAAAAAAATATTTTAAAAAGATCTTGAAAAAGCAAGCTTTTAGACACTTTTACTTTTTATCTTTTACATTTTGGTAATATTTGAGATTTTCTTTGTTAATTGTTTTTTAAGCTCAAGCCATTGGTGCAGTAATTTAAAAAGATTAATATAAGTTTTAGATGATGTTTATATTAGTATACTTATTGTATATTACACATGGTGTAATAATTGTTACTTGTATAATATTTTGGCAAAACTTTAAAATGGATCAGCTGCAAATTATGGGCTACCCCCCTAAACATATATTTTCTTGGCAAAAATATTCTGTAAACTTACTTTATAGAAACTTTGCATCACCCTGTGTCCCACAGCAAAAACTGACTGAGAATGGGTTTGAGAACCAGAAAATTCCTATCACTCTGCCATATATAAGGGGATATATTCTGAAAAGATCAAAATAGTAGCTTGGATCCAAATGCTTTTAAGTTCAAAGAGGACAGGAATAATATTTTCACTGCTTACAGTTTAGATCTGATTCAGAACCCAAAAGCAAAAATGAATTTCAGTGGATTAAAAAAATGATAAACAGCACTAGATACATGAGAGAATACTACAGATAAAGTATATAGATGTCCAGGCTAGGGTGTTCTTATATAAAAAGGATTGTGAAAAGCAAAACTGAGCAAAACTAGTGGCCGTGGCTGAACACAAACCCAAAAGAAAAGGTGTGGAATGGTAAGAACACAGGGCAGACTTTGGTAGCCTCAGATGAACTGAATCAATAAAAGACCACACGTTTAAAGAATTGCTATGGCAATGAAAACCTGTTTGAGACAGGACAGGACCCAAGAATGTAGTTATAATTAATGAAGGAACTAAGGTAGTGAATAAAGTTACAATGGATGAGGTAGAGGATCTCAGAACTGGATTCCACTGCGCCAGGGGAGATTGGTCAGAGTTGTTAATTGGGCTAAGTGTCTTCAGGTGCTAAGGTGTCAGAGCAGGTGATACAGGTGAAAGCTGATACTTTACCAAGTTGTCTCAAACTACATTATTCTTGTGTGGAGTGTTGAAAGAGTGAGTCAAAATATAATAGCATTTTGAACCCATGTGGTGCCTTTCTTCCAGGATTCTCAAAGGATGCTGTGGTACCAACGCCCTTATCCTACAGCATGTGTTTCCATCCATCCATTCATTCATTTAGGTGGAACTTTAAGAACTATTCATTGAGCACCAACTATTCTTGGTTTTAACCAGATAAGCACATGATACTGCCTTTTGGTAGTAAAAGAGTAACAGGTATTAGTAATTCCATATACTTTGATCTGTATATGGCGGGCAGCTTGCTAGGCCATTATGTGAAGATAAAACCAGTCCTTGCATTTTGAGACTTTATACTCCAGCAAGCAAAAAAGGCATAAATAAATGCATAAATAAATATTACAACTTGCAACACATATTATGAAGGAAACTAAAGGATTTTGCAAGATAGAATAAATAGGGATCTAACAATGAACAGGGTGGTAAGAAAACATTTTTCTAGAAGGTGAGCTTTATGGTAAGACCTGAATGAAGAGAAGGCTTGATGATGGAAGGAGAAAGAAATGCTTCAGGTATAAAATGCATGCATGAGAGCACTAAGGTAGGAAAGAGCTTGGAGTCTTTGGGCAACTGAGAGGAGGTCAGTCAGTGTGGCTTGTGTGAAATGAGTGGGGGGAGGGAGGAATGCTAAAGGGGTAAAAGAGCATAGGCTTCAACTTAAAGTCGCCAGCTGCATTAGCCATTAACAAGAGTCAGCTTGTCCTTTGAAGTTTTGAAGCCCGGCATTGACTTCTCCTTAGCTATGAAAAGCCTAGATGGCATCTTCTTCCAGTAGAAGGCTGTTTTATCTACAATGAAAATCTGTTGTTAATTTTAGCCACCCTTACTAATTATCTTAGCTAGATCTTCTGGATAATTTGCTGCAGCTTCTCCATCAGCACTTGCTACTTCACCTTGCACTTTTATGTTATGGAGACAGCTTCTTTCCTTAAGCCTCATGAACCCACCTCTGCTACTTTCAAACTTTTCTTCTGCAGATTCTTCACCTCCCTCAGCCTTCATAGAATTCAAGAGAGTTATGGTTTTGCTCTAGATTAGCCTTTGGCTTAGTGGAAATGTTATGTTGATTTGATCTTCTGTCCAAACCACTAAAACTTTCTCCATATCAGCATTAGGCTGTTTTACTTTCTTATCATTTGTGGGTACATTGGAGTAGCATTTTTAATTTCCTTCAAGAACTTTTCCTTTGCATTCACAACTTGATTAACTGCTTGGCACAAGAGGCCTAGCTTTCAGCCTATCTGGGCTTTTGACATGCTTTCCTCACTAAGCTTAGTCATTTCTAGCTTTTGATTTAAAGTGAGAGACATGTGACTCTTCCTTTCACTTGGAACACTTAGAGGCCATTGTAGGGTTATTAATTGGCCTAATTTCAATATTGTTGTGTCTCAGGGAATAGGGAGGCCCAAGGAAAGGGAGAGAGATGAGGGAACAACCAGTCAGAACAGATACATTAACTGATGACGTTTGCTTCTCATCAGTTAATGATGAGAACACATATTATGATTTGGTTTGTGGTTTGTGGCACCCCAAAACAATTACAATAGTGAAGATCACTGATCACCATAATATATATAATAATCATGAACAGCATGGAATATTTAGTGAGAATTACCAAGATGTGACACAGAGATGTGAAGTGAACACGTGCTGTTGGAAAAATGGTGCTGATAGACTTGTTCTACATAGGGTTGGAAGAAATCCTCAATTTGTAAAAAAAAAAATGCAATATCTGTGATGCACTATAAAGTGACACACAAAACAAGCTATGCCTGTAAATAAAGATGGACCATGCATGAAGAAATAAGAAAATGTCATGATTAAGGCAATTCTGTGCACCTTAGGCTCCAAAAAAGTGACAAGGTATGTTGATAGTTTAGGTGCAGGATTCCCTCCCCCCATATCTAAGGAAAGGAAAAGACAAGAATCAAGGGAGGAATGCAATTTCTAGCTTGAGCAGTTGGGTGGACAATAATGCCATTTATTGATGTAGGCAGATTGGGACAGGAACAGGTGTGGAGAAGGGGTACAGAAACAAGAGTTCCATGGTGGACATGTAACAGATGAAATACCTATAAGATATGGTGAAGGCCAGAAGATAGTTGTTTATGATTCTAAAGCTTAGAGGAGAAATTTGGATTTGGTAGCTTTTGTAAGTTTCCTGTGGCTGCTGTACCAAATTACAATAGATTTATTAGTTTAGAACAACAAAAATTATCTCTGTTCTGGAGACCAGAAGTCTGAAATCAAGGCTGTGCTCCCTCTGAAGGCTCTACTAGACAATCTGTTCCTTGTCTCTTCCAGCTTCTGGTGGCTATGGCATTCCTTAGTTTGTGGCTACATTACCTCAAACTCTGCCTCTGTGGTCACATTGCCTTCTCCCCTTTTGTATGTCTTAGATCTTATTCTGCTATTTTTTTTTTTTTGAGACAGGGTCTCACTCTGTCACCCAGGTTGGAGTGCGGTGGCATCATCATAGCTCACTGCAACCTCAAACTCCTGGCTCAAGTAATCCTCCTGCCTCAGCCTCCCAGGTAGCTAGGACTACAGGTGCTCGCCACCACATCTGGCTAGTTTTTCTATTTTTTGTAGAGACGAACTCCTGACCTCTAGCAATCCACCCGCCTCAGCCTCCCAAAGTGCTAGGATCACAGGCAAGAACCACCGCACCTGGCCCACTCTGCTTTCTTTTATAAGGATACATGTGACTGCATTTAGGCCCCACCTGGAGAACCCAGGATAATCTTACCATCTCAAGGTCCTTTATTAAATCACACGTGCAACATCCTTCTTTGCCATATAAGATAACATTCACAGGTTCCAGAGATTAGGATAGAGATATCTTTTGAAAGGGCAATTATTCAGTCTGCCACAAGTATGTAAAGAGTGTTTAAAATGTTGTGAGTCTTAAGGGGAGGGTAAGGAAAAGATAGATAAAAAGATTCAGAACAAAACTGTGGGGAATGGCAATGTTTATGGGTGGGTTCAGACAGCAGAACCCATAAAGGAGATTAAGAAGATGCTTTAGAAAGGCAGGAAGAAAACTAGACCAGGGTGGTATCATGGAATCCTGAAGAGACAAATGTTTAAAGGAGTGTATAATTATTTTGACTATTGCTGACAGATGGAATATTATAAGGACAGAAAGGTGTCCATTTCTGTTGAGTGATGGGAGCAGAAGCCACACTGAATTAGGATGATAGGAGAACAAATATGAGGAAGTAGAGAAGTCAAGAAGAGCAGTTTGCTGTGAAGGGGAGTAGAGAAATGGTATAGAAGATGGACCAGACAAGGGGTTCTGTGGAGATTTGTTTGCATGGTTTTTAGGATGGGAGATACCGGAGCAGGTCGAAAGCTACTAGGTGATCCATTAGAGATGGAGATATTGCCGATTCAGCTGAGAGGAGGCCAGAATGAGCTGGTGGGTGGGGCTAGAATCCAGCACCCTCACTGAGGGACTTTTCTCCAAATGAAGAGACACTCTTGCTTAATCGTATTAGGAGGAAAGGAGGTGTAAATGTTTGCAGATTTGGAAGTGAGCAGATGAGAAAGTGCTACTCTGGCTATTTCTATTTTTTTTAAAGCTAGTAAAGCTGACTGGGAGGAGAAAAGCTCATGCTGAACATTTGAAAAGAGAGGAGATATTATGAAATCATCATCTTGGAAAGCAGGAGATGTTTATTATATAAGAATTTTAGGGTTCCTGGACCATGTTGAGAGACCATCTGAGCTTTGAGATAATAAATTTAAAATGAAACCAATCTGCTGCATTGGGTCATTTCTTTTTTTTAGGTGCCAGCCTCAAGAGATGGGTATGAATTTATTGAAGGTTGGGGATTCAGGGAATATTTGCACATCTTGCTTTGGCTTTGTCTACCCTGGATTCAAATTCCGATTCCTCCACTTACTAGCTATGTGCCTGTAGAGTTACTTAATTTGTCAGTGTCTCAGTTTCCTCACCTGAAAAATGGAGATAACATTAGTATCTACCTTATAAGGTTGTTAGGTAATTACTAACACAATTAAATTATTTACAAATATAAAGTGCTTAGAACAGTATTTGGTATAACAAATGCTCAATTAATGTTAGCTAAAAATTCCTATAATATGAGTATATAATATGCATAGACATTACAAACTATGTTGCTTTCTACCCATCAAAAGCGAAACAAGTAGGCTTTGGAAAACTGTACTGTAATCATATGTAATAACTTTCTTGGATTAAAAAGATGCATGGTTTTAGGAATCATTATTTTTAAGAAAACCACTCAGTATAAAATTTCCTAGTTTCTGAAAACTCAACTTTTCACAGATTTTCTAAAATCAATCATAATTTGCACAGATTAAAGCTAAGTAGTAAATTCAGTCTGGAAATGAGAACTCATTTATAAACAGTTACCCTCAAATTTTAGTCTGGAAGATTTCAGTTCAATAATTTCATTCATTTGTATTTTCTGCAAAGAATTTTCTTGGACCAATAATGTCACTTAAGTGTGTAATGCTTTTAAATCATACAGAGTTAAAACAATCAACTGTATTACTGATTATTTGTGTAACTTTTCAAAATACCTTCACATTAAATTCAATTCAACAAGTAAACACTTGGTGTTTTCACTGTGCAAAACCCCATGAGAAGCACCGTAAAGTACATCAGATAGGAGAGGCACAGTTACACTAATTTATTAGATATTATATCTGATTCTTGATGTTTCTAAGAAATAAAAGGCAAGTACATGTTACTCATTTCATAAACAAGGAACAAAAATTTTAAAGTAGAAAATAAATAGTTTTGCGTGGGGAGGTGTTGATCAAAGGGTACTAAGTTTCAGTTAGGTGGGATGAATAAATTCTGGAGATCTAATGCACAGCATGCTAACTATGGTATATAGTTAAAATTTTATTGTATACTTGAAATTTGCTAAGAGACTAAATCTTAAATGTTCTCAACACACACAAAAGGTAACTATGTGAGATGATGGATATGTTAATTAGCTTGATTGGGGCAATCATTTCACAATGTATACATGTATCAAAACATCACATTGTACACTGTAAATATATATATGTGTCAATTATACCTCAATAAAGCTGGGGGAAAAAAAAGAAAATATACAGTTTGTGGATGAGATCATGACTTTCAATTTACCACAATTAGATCATTTCAATCTATTACTGGAACTAGTATAAAATGTCAGCTGTGAGGCTTATCTGGGCTAAGGAACTTAAAAAAACAAACAAAACCACTATTACTATCATTATATTACTACTCCTGCTGCTGCTACTACTACTACTACAAATTCAGAATAATGTTTTCATCATGGACCTTTTAAGTCCACCACTCAAGACCAAGAGTACTCAACATATATGGAGGAATTCAAAATTATGTATATTGATCTTAAATATTTACAAACGATATAAGGAAACCAAAAGTCATGTGGAAACCATATAATGTTGCATAATACATAAGTGTGTGTGTGTATATATATATAAAATCATGACCACCCTTATACAAATAAATTTTTGAATTTTTGTATTTCCTTTTTTTCATCCCTCCTCCTCCCCCTTTTAAAAATATTTTCCTCCTGTTTTTAAAATAAAAAATTTGAAGTCAACTCTGCCCATGGCATATTCCTCACCATGAAATGTTGCATGAGAAGCTACAAACCAAACAGGTCTAAAGATTTGGGTTCTTTGATGTTTTGAGGATTTAGCCTTTCTTTATATGAAAGAAAGCTGTAAGAACAGGATCTATTAGATAGAAAACATGGTTGTCCTCTGGGTTTGTTGGGTTAAGATGGAAAAAGAAGTTAATAAGCATTCCTCAGCAAAAAGAACTGTAGTAAATCTCTATCTTAGTTTAAAGCTAAGGGATTTAAGGTAGAAATAATGAATCTAGCTTAACTGAGAACAGCTAGAGAGTTTAACAGATTTATTTGCTGACAATGAAAGCTGGTATCAATGGTTCTTGCTTGGTTGGCCTAAGAAAACCAACTTCATTGTAAGTGGGTTTGCAGGCAGTGGGGGTGGGGGATGGAATTGAGGGCAGGCCGTGGTGGTAGAAATCACATTCTAGCACTCCGTTTAAGAAAAGTAAAAGAATTGTAGCTAAATGCTAGTTATTCATCATTTTGTATCTGCATCACATGGAAAGAAATATTGTTAATTCTATAATTTTGTTTTTATAGCTCATTAATCATCACAGATGTAGTTTACAGTCTTTGTATTAATATTTTCTGCATTGTAAGAAAAACACATTTCAGGACTTTTCACTGATTTGTCTGAGTCTCTAATTTCAAAAATGCTGTATCTATTTTCAGCCCATTTCATCTAGGGAAGATTCCTTGCCACTATTTTGCAAACTGATATTTGGTAAAACAAATGATTAATTGAAATAAATGGCCCTGTTTTTAGCCATTCCATTCATCACTGTTGTCTGTAGTAAGTTGTAAGCCGATTGATGAAATTTCAAAGCAATTAATGGGCTATGGAATCCCATCGGGACTTGAGAGAACTATTCTGTTTCAATAAATATATTTGGTAATGTAAGCTATAGAATTAGAGAAAAATTAACCAAACCTTAGTTATGCATGGCATGGAAAAATTCAACCATCATCAGCATCTAGTATGTGACTTACACGTAGCTGTAGCTATAGTTTAAAACTCAGAAGAGTTGGGGCAAAGTTTTTAAAAAAATTTTGCCATTTTTCTATTGAGATTCAGGTAGCACACAGGGAGATTCAGGAGCTACCATTTGGAAGGTGAGTACTTCCAAAATAGCAAAGGAGAGGATGCTTACAACACAGTCAGGGAAACTGCTAACCACTACCTTACTATTTATGTCATTAGGAGTGTCTCATTTGTGTCTAATGCATGACACCTGCTTGAAAGATAATGATACATTTTAAATTAAAGCACAATCATAAATGATTTATTAATATTTATTGAATGATTCCAAGATATAGTTGTACCTTTTAATAACTTTTTATAATGCATGTTATAAAATTGGCAACATATTCTTAATAAATGATGCCATAACAAGCTCCTATAATGTTGCTATAATGCAGCTGTTGTTAATTAAAACAATGTATACACCTGCTTAATTCTTTAATTTACATTAGTACATAAAGCATGCTAAAATGACCAATATAATTTTTTAAAATAATTATTTGGATGACCCTTTAGCTACAATGACTTTTCTTCACTCTCATAGACCCCTGCAGACTTTACTTTTTGAAAACAAAATAAAACAAGAGAAAACTTAGGTCACCAGATATTTGCAGGTGTTACTAAGTTAATAATGTGAGCACTTTAGCTGGTTTTCTGTTCTGCATGCGCTAGATCTTCTTCCTGAAAATATCACAGAGGGACATGGGAATTATTAGTGTTCATGATTTTGGTCTTAACTTGCTTTCTTAAGGTTTGAAGAGTGCTAAAAACTGCACAACCCAACATTTTCCTGATCTCAGAGAATATTAATGCCAATTGAAGACATGTCTTCTTCCAGAAAACTATCCCTTTGATAAATAAAATTGAAGCAGTGGTAATGTGATGACAACCAACATGTTGTCCCTTGCCCATTCAATGCCATATATACATAGCATATAATAATGGTAAAGTTTGTAGAGGGAAACACTACATTGTGACAATTTCAGCTTTGATCTTACAGAACTGCTTTAACCCTTTTCCATTAATACCCATCACCATGGCCTTTCAAATAAAGTTACCAATGGCATAAGTATAGCAAGTCCTGAATCATGGGTAAAAAAATTGAAGATATTCCAACATCGTCATTAAAAATAATTGTATAGGTTATTAGCCCAGGCTGCTATATCAAAATACCATAGACTGGGTGTCTTAAACAACAGAGATTTATTTTTTCACAATTCTGGAGACTGGGGAGTCCAAGATCAAGGTGCAGGCAAATTTAGTTTCTGGGGAGAGCTTCCTGACTTGAGATGGCCACCTTGCTGTGTTGTCACATGGCAAGGGCAGGAGGGGGAGCTCTCGTGTATCACTTCTTATAAGGACAAATAACACTAATCCTATCAGATTAGGGCCTCACCCCGATGACCTCGTTTAAACTTAATTATCTTCTGCTATGGTTTGAATGTTCCTTCCAAAATTCATGTTGAAACTTAACCCCCAATGTGGCAGAATTGGAGGGGGGATCTTTAAGAGGTGATTGAGTTATGAGGGCTTTGCCCTCGTGAATGGATTAATCCATTTATGAATTACTGGATTAATGGGTTACTATGGGAGGGAACTGGTGGCTTTATCAGAAGAGGAGGGGAGACCTGAGCTAGCATATTAGCATGTTAGCAAGCTTAGCGCCCCTGCCATGTGATACCCTGTGCCGCCTCAGGACACCACGGAGAGATCCCACAAGCAAGAAGGCTCTCACGAGATGCATCCCCTCGACCTTAGACTTCCCATCCTCCAAGACTGTAAGAAGTAAATTTCGTTTCTTTATAAATTACCCAGTTTCAAGTATTCTGTTAAAAGCAACAGAAAACAGACTAAGATGCTTCCTAAAGTTCCTATCTTCAAATTACAGTCATATTGGGAGTTATAGCTTCAATATATAAATTTTGAGGAGACACAATTTAGTCCATAGCAGTATGGTTACAATACAAATGCAAATAGGACATGTGAACATTTTCTTACTCTCAATGTTTTAACACGGACATGTCTATCTCCAAGGGATTTAAAAAGTTCATATTCTGAAAGACATGCATTCATTAAAGAAAATAATTTTTTTCTAAATTCCATGAGCAATAAGTCCCAAATCCATTGAAATCATACCCTAGTGATAACTGAGTTTTCATCTCATTCCAGGTAGATTTAAGTACTGGGAATACAATGGTGAATGAGACAGAAATGTTCCTACTTTCATGGAGCTTACTATTCTAGAGTGGAGTGAGACAGTAAATACATATGTAAATACACAAGTAAGAAACATCTGATAGTGATAACTGCTATGAAGAAAAGATGATACTGCAAGAGTCATGAGGCTACTGTAGATTGTGTTGTTTAGGGCACCTGTCTGAGGAGGATACAATGTGATGACAAGGAGAAGATGACTGTATGAAGAACATCCTAATCACTAATAATAACAAGTAAATGAATAAAATTTTGAGGTTGATTTCATTTCTTATTACATTAAAATGATTATATGTAAATAAGAAAACCTACACTAACCATCAACACAGTCTTAGGTGTGGAAACAGCAGTTGAGAAATTTCTCATTGTTCTCTATGATTGTAAAAATAAATTATTATTTAAAAAAATTTTAATTAAGCTGTTCTTTTTTGTCAACCACTGCTATCTTTTAGCAGGACCAAGGGGAGAATAAGTTCTATTTTGCAATGTATCTGGATTGATATATTTGTTATCAATGTACTCATACAAGTGTCTACAACTGTGAAATTTGGGGTTGTTTGAAAGACAGTTTAATGCAAAGATTCATTAAAAAAGAGACTATCTATGTCACATGTGGCCCTCCAGATCCTCAAGTGCGTCCCCTCAACCAAATCCAAACTTCACAGAACAAATCCCTTTGTCAAAAGGATTTGTTCTGTACAATTTGGATTTAGTCAAAAGGCCACACTCAAGGATCCAGAAGGCCACATGTGGCTCCAAGGCTGCAGGTTCCCCACCCCTCTATGTTCTCCCATTGGAAGTCTTCATTAGTGTTTAGCTACTTTCATTTAAATATTTAGCTTAAAATGTCTAGTAGATAAATTAAATTTCAGGCTGGGTTTTTGACAGTATGTAGGAAATAGAAACCTTGAATAATCAAATCTGGACTTGATTCATAGAGTTAAAATGACTAAGTCTTGCATTCCCTTTTGGTTGAGTGGCTGGGGAGAGCAGAAATCTTGAAGACTCTCAAGTTGCCCTGGGCTAAGAACAAGCAGGTGATTATGAGTTACACATGTTTCACATTTGCTAATAAAAGGGTGAAAATCACCCTGGTTGGCATTATTCTCATTTGACGCATTTAAAGCACCAAAAAGGCTTAAAATTAATTAAATCAAGAGTAAATAAAAAAGACAAGGATTGGAAAAATGTCCTATGAAAATGTGGGTTCACTTCCACATTATAATGGAAAAAGAAATAGAAAATTCAGTACATTCACAGAACACTCGCATTAGGAAATATATGTGATTAAAATGATGATGTCAGTATTAGGGTAAAGGAATCAGATAGTTGAGTTGTTTTTCTCTCAAAGACAATAATAATAAGAATGAATTAATTTTTTCTCACCCTTTACTGTTCATATTCTCTTCTATCTTCTTGCTAAAGATCTATGAGTCTTTAGAATCTTGGAGTTTATAAAGTAGGGGAAGCAAAGGCTACAGTAAGCATCCTACTTCAAGTAGTACTGGTAATTCAGAAAGACATGAAAGTTTCTGCATTGCATCTGGATGCTAACTGTTTTTAGAATTATACTTCCCAAACGAAACCCTTAGAATCATGCAAAGAGACCATGATTTCAAAACAGCGTGGCTGAGATTGCTTATTCTACCATCTTTATTAATGCAAAGGAAACTGCCTTCATGCTATCATTCTCCCCAGCAAGTACTTCAGATAAAAATACCTTCTCATACATCTGCTTCATAACAGACATCTGTAATTCAAAAAACTTCAGTTTGAAGTATATTTTAAATAGTTAATTGGAGTATTGATATCCAAGGTTGAAAATGACACACTGTCATATGAATTGGTGTGAAATTTATTTAAACTCAAGTTTTTTTTTGAGGTGAATAGAATCACACTGTATTTCTAAGCTGATTCACAGTCATTTCTTTCCTCAAAATTCCAGTATGTCCTAAACAATCTTCCTTTTTCTTCTTTATTTATAAATTCATAAAGGCTTCCTATTTCCTATAAAATGATGTTATAACTCTTTAGTATTGCTTGTCAATCCTGCTTCACAAAATTTTCCAGATTCATCTGCCCCTTGAATCTCAACCACCTCTTTCCTACCCTCATCTCTCAGTGTGGTGCTACTTGTATTTTCTAAACATACATTTTCATACCAACATACCTTTGCTCATACTGTCTCCTCTGCCCGTAACATTCTTTCTTTTCTCTTCCCTGTCATCCAAGGCCCTTCTCTGACTGTTGAAATATTCTTTGTCTTCCATGCCCAGGTCCAGTATTTTCTCTTTTTTTATACATTGCTGACTCTCCTAGTGAGAAGTAGCCAACTCTATCATGAACCTCTATTAAAGCACAGTGAGATTTACCCTAAAGTTATTTGTGCACGTGTCTTTCTCCTTTGACAGGTCATATTTTCATTTATGTAATCTCCTTAAGCTCTTGGACTATTCCTGACATGCGGTACGTAGCTGATATTCATCTAATTGAATTGGTGTTGAGAATGTTAATGACTTCTTTTGGCATGTATCCTGATCTAGAAAGCAATGGTTACCACAGAGCAGAGAACCAATAGCTCTGCTCAGAAAAGGGAAAGCTAGACAAAAGCTATTCAAATCTTTTTTAAGTAACCACAGATTAGAACAATCTTGTGCTGAAGAATCAAGACAAGGCAGGTTGAGCTTGGAACTCTTGAAAATAAGCCCTAAAGACTCTCAGAGCAGGACCACAATGAAAAGGCTCCAACTAGAAAATAAACAAGACTGCTTTGCTCAGTTATCAATCAACCATCACAGCTACCTATTAATTAATGAAGCTGAGTTTCTTCCCAGATGGCAATGACACTTGGTTATATTTTTGAAAGGAGAGTTGATTTTGATGGACTCAGACCTCTGTTTGCAGTATCACGAACATGTGTTGGGATGACTAATTGAATGACTGGCCTATCACGGGAATCTCTGGACCTTTCACCTAAGCAACTTCATTAGTAAAGTGCCCATACCTAGAAGAAAATCTTGCTCTGAGGTGATAAATCTGTGGCCATGTTATGATGCAGCATAGTCCAGTAAATGGAAGGTAGGTGAGGAAGGTAAGAGCTTAGTTCTAGTCTTAGATCAGCCAGATTAACTTGGGACCTCTGAGAATACATTGTAATGAGCTTTGTCTTCAGACACACTTCCTCTTGGATTCTGACTTGGCTTCACACTACCTCTCAGACATCTTGTAGGGGATTTGCTTCTCTGAGTCTGATTGTCCTCATTGTAAGACAGGGATAGGGAAAATTCTTTGGGAAATCAAGCAATGTGTAATTGAGATGCTATCAGGAAAAAGCCTAGCACAGTGCCTAGGACAAAGACACTAAAAGCTGATCTAAATAAATGTTCAATATGTTTATTTGCATTTTTTTACCTGCCCCAATATTTTTGTTTTCTCACACATTCATGTAGGAGTGATATCCTGCCTTGTTCAGAGTGTACAGGATTGAGCAAGAGGGACTAATACTAAATAGCTGCTTTTTCTTTAGAGTGCTTCCTTAATATAATTGCATAAAAGATTCACAGGCATTGGGAAAACAGGAGCAGGCATTGGCCTCATCATTTAGGCAGAGGAGCAAACGATTGGAGCATAATGTGCCCCCAGCAGTCGTTCTCAGCGGGCTTGTAAAATGGGAGGAAGTTTAGGAATAGCTCACACAACACCGAGTGATTTTTACAAACATTTTCCTTACTTGTCCACATCGTCAAGAACACACATTCAGTAAGACCAACATTGAGCTCAGTGAGCTAAGATATTTCATTTAAAGCAGTGAGTAATGAACAGAGCTTTCCTCTTACTGACGAAATCTACTGAAAGGGGCATTGATCCCCTCACCCAGAAAGTAGGAATAACTAACTGCTTAATAGATGCTCACTCCCAATTACTAGACATTTCGAAAATACATTAAAAAGTAGTTACAAATAAGCTCTTCTGACTTATACTTTAAAGGTTTCACGTCAGTGTGAGGCTTTTTAGCGACTTTCAAATTCCCACAGGAGGCTGGCATTTGATATATACTCCATTACAGATAGAAAGAAATTACTGTATCAAATTCAAAACTGAAGGTGCACCTACAACTCTCTTTTGCCAGTTAATATCTACATTGAGCTTCCTTGATTAGAAACTATTATCTTTAAATGAAAAGGTAACTTTGATTCACAAATTCATGTTGCAAGGCTACTTAAAGTTATTGATGAATTTCATTTTTGCAAAGACATAGGGTACAAAAATAAACCCTGTGAAAGTCTGTAGTTTTGGCAAACACATTGAACATTCATTCAATCTGCTGCTTTTTTCCCCCCAAAATGTGCAATTTACCTAGCATATGTTGATTGTTCTTGGTAATGTGTATGTACTGCAGAAGAATATCACTCTTTATCCAGTGTACCAAGTCTCTTAATCACTATCTCCAGCTAGTTTCTATATTTAAATGCATTTGGAAAAAAATCTTTGGAGGGGAATTTAAACACTGTCTGGTTTCATCATTACCTGATGGCTTAATCATGAATGGCATAGTCATTTAAATTAGCCTCCTGCAGATGATTAGGCAATGGAGCTCATGAACCAGTGTGAGGCACCTGTGTGAAATGGGCAGAGAAAGTCATGGAATGGCTCATTCCCAATTAACAAATGGACCAACAAACCAAGGACAATCTCTTTAGTACTTTGAATGACTGACTTCTCCTTACTGTCCCTTTGGAACAGCTAGTCCTGTTTCTCATTGGAAAAGGAGGAACAACTAGATTAATCCATTTTCCCCATGTTTCTTTTGTTTTTGCTTATGGAAAAAAAATCATTTGAGGGAGCCAGTATGTTGTCAACCTGTTTCTTTCAAACTAAATTCTGTCACACACTAGCCAATTTTAAAATCTGTTTAATGGGTCATGACAAACATATAACCTACATTTCTTCACATGGGTTGCATTAAAAAATGTTTGAAAACCACTGGTTGAATTATTTACATATTGGATTAAAAATTAGCATATTAATAACCATGCCAGATTAAGACAGAATTCAGAATTAATAGGTCATCTGCTATCTCCTACTATCTTAAAAAAATATACAGACCTGCAATAGCTCCTGAAATTATCATTTGCTTTTTAAGGCAGTCTGATCTTGGCCATACAACAGCCCTTCCTACTGGTGCCTAGCACTCAGCATAGTTCTAATTGCAGAGTGGATGCTGTAATTTCACACGTGCTAAAAACCTAAAAGGTAAGTAGGGGGAGGATCCAGGCTTTATGGGATCAAAACTTACACAATTTTAGGTGCCCTCTTTAAGGAAAAGAATATCAAAATACAAATACAAAATTAGGTATGAAAAAGAATATTTATATAGAATGAAAAAAATCACAACAAATTCCTAGAGCCTTGGAGATTTAGGTCTCTTTTTTCTGAAATCTCTTTAGGCAAGTTACTAGAAATGCTTACATAAAGGTGCTTCCTAATTATAAGCAGGCCTTCTCTGCCCTCCTAGAACTCCCAGCAACTCCCACCAATCACAGGGGCCCTGAAGCTTAAAGCTATTAAATGCTTCTGTGACATGAGAAATAAAGAAATGAATGTATGAGAGCACACCAGGGGCTGAAAGTGGGGCTGTAGTGAGCTTAGTGCTTAGAGTAAGGCAATGGATGTTGATAGACTGGGATGGGACTGGCTCTGCCACTTATTAACCTGGGACTCTGGGCAAGTTACTTAACGTCTCCACACCTGTTTCCTTCTTTGCAAAATGGAGATATTGACATAACCTGCATTACAGGACCACAAATGAGACTATGCATGGGAAACCTCTAGGATGATGCTAGGCACATAGTATGTGCTCAATTAATGCTTGTCATTGTTTTATAGAAACCTTTAGTCAGGATCAGAGAAAGATAATTTGGATTCTAGGCCCCACTCTTAATTTTTCTGGATTTTTTTTATGATAAGATAATGTCTACTTCCCAAGGAAAAAATATGATAATATGAAAAAAACACAGCTCCTTGGAAGAAAGGTGATATATATGCGTGTGTGTGTGTGTGTGTGTGTGTGTGTGTGTGTATATGAATATATATGAGAATGTATATAATTCAGTAGATGAGTACAGGTAAAATCAGAGAACAATATTGACAACCACTAAATAGAGCATATTAATAAGATGAGCATCTCTTACACTGTAACTAAATGACCAGTTACATAATTTCCATGTATATAAAAACTCAATTCAATGGGGCAGAAATTGAATGGCAGAGAAGAGGAGGGCACTCTAAGTAGTAAATAGTCTATGGTAAGTAGTCCTTGGAATAAAACAGGTTTTTCAAAATTCAGTTTTATTACATGCAAGTAAATAAATGATAGCATTACTTATAATTACCATATTGATTATTTGTAAATAAGTTAACACTGAGTGTTTTTTAAAGTACCTGATCAAATTTCCTAAATGGGATAAATGTCTTTCTGTTGAAATATATTTTCAATAATAACTTTGTTTAGAAAATATTTTTCCACAGATAAAGCAAAGGTAAATCTCTCCCTCAATCCATTTCAGATCTACAAGACATTGCAAATAGCAGAATTCATAATATTTACTGCATTTAGTGAAGGAATATATAAACATTTAACACACCAAGTCCAACTACTGCACTGGTACTCTTGGTCAATGTCTGTTTGGAGGCATGGTTATGTAAGGTCTTTATGCATTTATACATTTTCTAATGTCCTTGGTACCAACATAAGGATTTTTATACTCTGAAACTCTGTGGAAATAAGAGGGAGAGATAAAGAGAAAGAGACAGAAAGTTCTAGATTTGAAATAGAAATAAAAAGTGTACTTCCATTTACTCTAGTTATTCCATCTTGTGTTTCTTTCGTCCTATTAATAAACAACTTCCCAATCCCTCTTTTGAATTAAAAAAATGTCTAAATTAGAATGCAAAAGTATTTGTCATTCATATCTCAATTATAGGGAAAATATATACTTACATAATTTTTAAAGGATTTCTCTAAGATATTCCTTTCCTAAACTATGTAACAATTAAAATTGTTACAGGGTAAATATAATTAACTATATTCAAATATATTCTCTTAGAGGCTCTTACCTAGACAAAAAAAGCATGAAGCAAGTGGAGCCTACATCTTTGCTAATCCTGACAAACTCCTCTTGGACCTAGAAAGCCCCAAGGCATCATCTGAATTGATGAAGGCCAAAACTCAACAGCAAGAGATGCTGGAAGACTCTCCCACCAGGATTCTGTTCCTCTAACTGGACCTGATTCTAAAGTTTCTATTTGCAAGGCAGCAAATCTGTACTCTAATTGCAACTTCTGCAGTTGTAAATGATGCTTGAAATGAGTATTCTCATCAGAGAGTTTCTGAACTAAGAGGCATCTTTTGTATTACAGATGAGAGACAGAGACCCAGCAAACCATGGACTCACCCCCACTTTGTGGCAAAGTTGAGTTTATATCCATGTTTACTGACTTTGGACTTAGGGCATTTCCCACCATTTTACCTGTATTTCCACCTATTAGACTTGGGTTTACTCCTATGAAAAAGTCTTGGCAACGGAATTTCTCTTTTTTGGTCAAGAAATTGACTAATTGGAGGCAGAACTTATATTCAGGGCTTTCAGAATAAAAAAGAACAGAAGGTAAGTACAGTATATATATGCATACCATTTTGGTACAACACATGATCTATGAGTATGAAACAGTTCAGTGACAAAATCCCCTATTGCTGCTTCTAGGCAGGAGACACTAAGCTGGAGTCATATAGAAAATAAACATCATCTTTAAAGTGGCACTGAGACTAGAATTTATCTTCTCCCCAGCCAACATTCACAGAAATATATGGCAAATTGTCAGAATCTATACTATTAATATAAGTTTCTCGAGTATAGGCCTTTTGCCTCATTTAACCCAATACCTTGAGCATCACAAGATTGTTAGCACAGACTGGGATTTTAATAGATGTTCATTGATTTGTGTGAATTTGGGGCAGGAGGAACAGGTGAAAACAGTGGTATGTATGTATATATGTATATGTATTATTTCCTTCCTTCCTTCCTTCCTTCCTTCCTTCCTTCCTTCCTTCTTTCTGAAAGAATTCCACTGTTTATGGAGACAGAAAATCACCACTGTGAAGATCTTTTTTAGTTTTAGGAAGAATTATGTAGTAATATAGTCACATAAATATAAAACAATAGATAAACTGTGTTACTATTACCCTGAGAGGAAGGGTAAGGAGCCTTTTTTGACTCGTCAGAGATGTCCCATGCAAAGGTCACTTGAGAAGGACAGTGTAGGCACATTTGCATAAGACCCAAAGAAACTTCTGGAGGGTAGTTTATCTGACCTATTCTTTTTCATGGTTTAAATTCTAGGATGAATTTAAAATATTCCCAAATGTTTTCAAATGGTAGAAAGTGTCACAAAGAAGATAATTTGAGAGACAGGAAGGTAATAACTGTAGTGGAAGGATTTAGGAATTCCCTTTAATTAAGAATAGAGGCAAAAACACATCCTAGGAAAGAATTTTAAGAAACCAATATGTACTGTATTTATGAGTATTTAATTCTCCTTTATTATTGCTATTATTATTTTTATTACAATTATTCCAGCAAGCCTGAAGGGTGATTGGAACCAGATGTGGCTGAGGGGAAGTATTAAAGTGTTACAGGGAATTGACATGCTCACAATGTAAAGAGGTATTCTTATTGTGACACAAGGAAAATTTGAGAAAATTTGGTCTAATCAGATCAAAATGGGCCAATTTAACAGACCCAAATATTAAATGGTATGTAGGCCCAATTTCCTTTACTGTTGGGTTCTGCCTAATAGGCAAAATATGGAGTACAAATCAAATTGACTGTAAACTTCTATATTCTTAAAGATTTGATAAGATTTGATAAAAATTTTATTGGTTATTCAAAGTAATTAGGCAGCAAAAACAGTCATGATTTTAAAAGGATATTTTCATAAACAACTCTCAGTTATTGCTCAACTTGAACTAGTATTCCTGTAAGGAGATATGTTCATCCACTTGTTATTCATACTTGTTTTCTGTAGCTAACTGAATCACGTTTAGATTCCCCTTTGTACCTGCCCAACAAGAGAGTTGTCTTGGCTTACTTTATACCAATCATATCATTCCTTTCTTTTCCCCCATTCTTTAGTACTCCAAGTTTTGAATTCCTTACCAAGTGAGATGCTATTTCAATTAAGAGAGTTCTCAACGTCCTTTTCCCAAGCCATGATAAGGATAGCTGCTTTCAGTTTAGGAAGAGAGGAAGAGATTAGCATTAGTCCCTGACCATTTTGTCCTTGTCTTAGAATACGAAATCTTTAACAGCCATGGGTATTTCAAGGCTTCAAATTAGAGTCTTAATATAAGAACATGTACATGCTATCTAGATTTTAATTACATAAAGAGAATGAATATGGTAAGAAAAATTTTCAGAAGTATAAGAACACTTGGAAATTTCTTTTAAAGAGATTTTGTTCTTTTTTAAAATTCTGATTTGTTAGATAATACTCTTTGGAAGCTTGCATAGAGTTATACAAATAATTATAAAGTCATTTAAAAATGAAAATAAATTATAAAAAGATAAAAATTATTCAAAATTGTGAACAGCTGTGGCTACTAGGGAAAAGACAAAGAAACAAGGAAGATGCTATTCTAAACAGAAAGGGAAGAAGAAATTTTACTTTTAGTATTCTTTTATAAAATGGACAGAAAACATTCTTTATAGGGATAGAAAGCTAGACAATCATCCTACCTGGATGAATGACATCAGCAAATTATCCAGTTATATAGCTTTTGAAATTAATATGTGGTTAACAGCATTCTGCTTTCTGTGCTTAGAAATTGTGCCAAGCATTTGTGCTTAATAAATATCGATGAAAGCAAACTTAACAAGTACTTAAAGTTTCATTTCATTATGTTTTCTAATCTTGTGTGAATTTGGGTTCCCTTATTATCAGGGTTTGTGATAATGCAGTATCAGGATCAAACCTGGATCTGCCTACCCAAACCTCATTTGAACTCCTCCTCTCTCCTCAGATCTGTGGGGTGTCTAGATGATCATATAGACACTCATTTTAATAAAGCAGTTCAATTAAAATATTTATTAGCAAGGACCCCATGGGAGAAGCCACAATGTGGAAAGACTTGGCTGAGAGGGGTAAAGAAATTAAGCCAAACTCATTAGCCCTAAAAACTAACACAATATTCCATGAAACCATCAGAAATCAGCATGAACAGAGACTTAGTAGACAATGCCACATGTTGGCTCCATTTTCTAAATAGTCAATGCATTTTTATTAGAAATTTTGCTTCACATATACTTAGATTGTACATATTATTGACATGTCGTATCAATGTACTTTCCAGTGCCTAAAATGAGAGGATATTATTAATTCAGTATTAAACTTGGTACTAATAGATTAGAAATTTATCCTATTTTGGGGAGAAAAATCAAATGCAGATAAAAGAGTTAGAAAATGATATAGAGCAATAAAAACATCCTATATCCTAGAAGGATGTTGGAAAGCAATAGAGTTTAGCAGTCTGAGCTAAAATCCCAACTTTACCAATCATTAATTGTTTGACTATGGGATAGTTAGCCTATAAGCCTCACTTTTTCTTATCTATAAAATGATTTTAATAGTGGTATTTTCCTCATAGGTTTGTTGTAAGAATTAGATGAAGTAGACCATATTAAACATTTAGTAAAGCATTTAGCTTAAACTTTCAAAAAAATTTGGTGATAATAATACTAATAATCATTATAATATACCCAAACAGAACCTTCTCTTGTACAAGCAAATACAAATAATATAGATGAAACATATTGAAGCAAATCTGACTTTCGATTCCAGACAAGTTGTAATATGTCCATAATCATACTCATAACTATTAGAAAAGCTGGAAATATTACAGGAAAAAAATCATAATTTAAAACTATCAGAAAACTGTAGAAGCAATGAGAACTAGGACTAAATTTCTAGAAAGGAGTAAAGTGTCTAGAAGTGAGATGAGATGTTAGCTTATTTTTCCCTGTAGCATCTGCTGATTCTAGGCACAGGCTAGAAGTTGAGAGCCACAGCCTGGCGTAACCACAGCTTAGCATAACCACAGGGCCACCGCTAGTATAAAGAGAAACACACAAAACCTTAAGCAATCACAGAGATGGAAAGGACAAAATTGGAAAGACTTAAGGAGCCTTAAACAAAAGGCCATTTTACTCCACATAAGACATTTGTTGAATTTTGAAGCTGCACGAGAGGCAAATAAGCGAAACTGAAATCTACGGAAAGAGTAAAATATCCTATAGTTTCATGAGTCTTAGAAAACAAAGACCCATCAGAAGCAGGAGATATAATTTAAAAAATTAAAAAAGAAAACAAGAGACAAAATCCTTAGAAGGAATTGTAAATTGTCACTAAGGATCTATAGGCATTTTTTCCCTAGGGACACATCAACGTTCAGCATAGCTGGAGGCTGAAAATTCAGTGTTGGATCTGGCAGAAGGCTGCTGCTGAGATATCAAGAAACCAACAGATACTTTGGCATAGTGTTGGGCTAGAATGATAAAATTGGAGACCTGAGGGCATCAAACACAATGTCAGTCTCCCCCTCACAACCAAATTTTGAAGTTTTACGATGTGTGAGGCAAAAGAGCTAAATTTAAGCAGAAGAAATTCCTGCAATTTTTCAGGATTGAGGAGACAAATATCCATCAGGTTCTCGCTTGAAATCCCTAGTGGTCATGCCCTAGGAATCAGGATGACCCAGGCATAGATCGAATTTTACTAAAACTGCAACTTAGCCTCAACGCAACTTAATTCTTGATTATATTGAGACGATAAGCCCTCTCACCCTACCTTACCTTGCTTGCATTTTATGTTCTAAACAGAAGAAATGTTTAATTCTCTCTGGTGGAAGAGAATATTATCTGGAAGATGGGTGATTTTTCGAATACACATCTGACATATAATAAAAGTGATAGACAATAGAAGCAAACCTGTAAATAAATCCATATAATCTGTATTTTAAAGTAGCAGGGACATACTTAAAAATAACTGCCATGTTTAAGAAAATAGGTGAAAAGCTGGGAAAAAGTAAGTAAAAAGAGAACCAAAATAATTGAAGAATTGAAAATCTATATGGAAAAAATCAGATAGGTATTCTAGAACTAAAATATAGTATCTGAATTAAGAACACAATCAAGGATTTAACAATAGGTAAGACACAAGTGAAGACAATTAACAAACTGGAAGACAAAGCAATGAAAAATACCAAAATTGAAGCATAGAGAGAAGTAAGAATGAGACCAAAACAAAGAAAAGAGCAAGAGGAAAATATAGAATGTGCTCAAAATTTCTAATATATGTAAAAGTGGAATTCCAGAAAGACAGGATAGAGAAAATGGGTCAGAAGAAATATACAAGGAGATATAGCAGAAGAATTTTCCAAAATTATTGGAAGACATGAATTTATAGAGGCATAAAATTTAAGCAAGCAGGATAAATACAAAAAGTCACACATCTAGGCACATCATAATATATTTGCTACACATATATGACAAATTAATAATTAAAAGGCAACCAGAGGAAAATAAGACATTACCTTCAGATTTGCAACAATCAGGCTAACACTGACTTCCCAACAGAAGTAATATATGCCAGAAGACAAGGGAAAAAAAATCTTAAAATGCTTAAGGAAAATAATTGACAACCTAAAACTCTACACCAAATAAAAATATCTTTCAACAGTGAAGGTGAAATAAGGATTTTATCTGATAAAGGAAAACTAAGGTAATTGGTTTGCAACAGGTCTACAATAATATACACTAACAATTCTTCAGGCTGAAGGAAAATGATTCCAAATGTAAACATGGACATGCAGGAGGAAATGAAGAACACTGGAAAGTGTTAAATATGTGGGTAAATATAAAAAATATATTTACTGTGCAAAACATTAATAGTAGTGTCTTTCAGAGTTTAAAATATAGGGAGAACTAACATGCATGACAACAATGCATGCCAAAGGTCAGAGGATGGAAAATGGAGATTATATATTCTAAGTTTCTGCATTATTAAGAAAATATTAAAAGTAATAATTTATATTAGATTTCAATAAGTCAAAGATACATTTTGTAATCTCTAAGGTACCCACTAAAAGAAGAGTAAAAGATATATAATTAACAAGTTAATTCAAAGAAACTATGGAACAATAAAATGTAATGAAAAAATGTAAAATACATACCTGAATATGAAAGAAAAATCATTAGGGGTGGAAAGGAAGAAGAAACAAAGCTGGAATGGTAAACTTGTGACATAGATGACTCTATAGCCCCAGAGGAATGTCAGACTAGTATGAACCCTGATGGCTAGCCTCTTGAGTTCTTACTATCCATGCAGATTGAGGACATGATTTTGGGCCCAGGTGAGCCTGCAAGTTGGAACAGAGATTTTTGCATGGTGCTGAAATTCTGTATGTGCTGGGCTCTCATGGAGTAAATACTTTACTCTCCTGTTCAGGATAGTAATACCAAAACTTGCCTTTGCCTCAGGTTTAAAGTAATGCAAGGCAAAGCAGACAAAAAGTCTTTCTTTAAGAAATTTAACTTCAAGCCTACACCATGTGGAAATTGGAAATTTCATTTACACAAAATACAAAACCTTGTCTTGGACTGCTGAAACCTGGAATTCATCTAGGAAAAGTAATTGCAGTCAACTTTTAACAACTCAGGGGCCATCATACTCCCAGGAATTACTAGTCATCTTCTAAAATAGGATCTTTCAAAATTAAAAAACACAAGAGAAAATTGTCCACCATAAAAAGTGATCAACAGTCACAATAAATTAGAAGATTTGCATCTCAAGAACTTGAGATAATATTTGTTAGACCACAAAATAATTATGCTCTAAATGATTGAAAATATATGAGAAGAAATAGAAAGCATAGCAAAAGAAAAAAAATAAAACCTAAGACAAAAGAAGTTGTTTGAAAAGAACCAAAGACAACTTATATAAATGTGAGGGAAAATAATTGTCAACAGAATTGAATACTGAATTATTCTACACTATCATTCAAAGCAAAAATCCTATTTAGAATATTTTCAAATAAAGGCAGAGATGATTGGTGACTCCAGGACCCTTATTTAAAAAACTAAGTGATTTATGTAAGAAAAAAGTTGAACCCATGGAAGGAACAAGATGCAAGAAGCAATGGGTAGTAGAGAAATTGGAAAATATCTGCATGAATATATATATAAACATTGACTTTTACATTTAAATAAACAAATCAACAATATTAATGACTAAATATATCCTTAGTTAGAAATTCCTAGCTTTTTTTCTCTATATCATGACCATAGAAAATATTCCAAGGAATTGTTTAGGTGAACTTATATTTTAAAGATCTTTTTAAGTTTTTTAATATTTATCTTTTGATTTTAAAAAGTGTTTGTTCTTACCTCCCCAAGAAGAAAGCTTAAGAGACTAAATCTTTTTCTCTTATATGAACACAAGGTGATTTTTATCTTCATTTTTGGCTTAGATATATAACATTAAATTTTCCACAAGTAAAAATTATATTTTCAACAGAAAAACCAAATATAGTTAGACACAAATATAGATATATGTCCACATATACATTCACAACAAACATTTGCCAGGTATAATGTTAATCTTAAAAAGAATTATTTTTCTACACATTTATACATTTTAACGTGTTTAGAAACTCAAAGACTTCAATAGAGGGCCAATCCTCTGTTGTATAGGGTGTAAACCCTGTATTTCTAAAAAAAAAATTATTTTGTTAACTCCTATTTTTCAGAATCAAATAATCTTAGGTTTTAGTTATGCCATTCTTAATCCTTAATTTTACTGATGCTGCTACATGTATTAAAGGAAGATATTATAATGGCACATGCGTTATAAGCCAATGCATGCACATTGGTTTAGTTCACTTATGCTGATTCTAGGCCACCTAAAATGTAATACAAAATCTACATGTGTTACAAATTGGTAATTTGGTCCACGGACTCTACTATCTCCTTCCCCAAATTGACCATGGATATTAGAAAATAATATAATGGATTAATTTAAATCTTCTACTTTCTTTTTTGTTTCTGTTCCAGTTGGATGTGCTAATGAGCAGGGTCATGAACAAAAGGTTAGCAGTAATAAAAAAAATAGTAACAGCAAGAAATATGACTAATCCTCAATCTCAATAGTTGGCATTAATTAAAAACTGATGTTTTTAAAAACAGGTTTTAAAAAGCTGAAATGGAGCATTTCTTAAGTTGTAAGATGTTTTGATAAAAATATATCTTACAAATTGGCTCTTGGGTGTCATATTTTTAGTGTTACAAGTTGAAGAAAACATCACAACTTGTCAAATTCCCAACACTCACGTGACTCACCAATATGCAATAATTTATATAGAAAAGCTGGCTTAACCTTTCACTTGATTCTAATGTGAAATCAACCATCTTCAAAAAAGTCAAGTCAAGCTTTTAAAAAGGTCATCTAAATTTTATCTGTACATAGTTATTGCAAACATTCCAAGAACCAATAAAGTTGAGGATGGCAAAATACTCCCTTAATTTTTGTAGTTATGCAAAAGTAAAACCTAATTATGTCCAAACTTTCTTGACTTGGAGAAATATTGGAATTGAATACTAAAATAAAAAGTATATATACAGAAATTACCAGAGATGTTCACATCTTTTAAAAATTTAAAATGTTGATAATTCACAAATGGCTGAATAATATCAATGCTTTCTGTAATATAATTCTAAAGTGAGGAAGATGATGTACATCAGCACAGAATGAGTTAATTCCCATGGACGTGTCTTTAGAAAGGTATATTCTTATGATTCCAGGGCTGAGGTCTTAGCAAAAGGTGATACATTGATTCAATTAATTCCAGAAATAAAAAAGAGAAAGAGAGGCCATTATTATGACTTAACATCCTTGGTTCTGTTAAGTAGTGTATTTAAGATACAACAAATATTGAACTCTAACAATCATTATTTATCCCTGGTGTTGGAGGTCCACTTTATATTGAACTCTAACAATCATTTTTTATCCCTGGTGGTCGAGGTCCACTTTAAAAAACACTTTGTATTAACAACACACATTATTACCATGTTATGCCTATCTGTCAATTTACATACATGAAATAGGATTACCCTAGCCAGATATTCTTATGCACTAAGCAAGTTTTTTTCTTAGATATTTTCTTTCCTTGGATCCCAATTTCAACTATATTCCTTTTAAACAGTTCACATTTCCATTTTTTCCTATTTCAGAATAGAAGAGAATTTTTTGTAATCACATTGAAATTAGTTCCTACCTTTATCTAGAGGTGATTTGGTTATATCCTGGATTTTCTTCTGTATAAATAATTCTACATCAGCAGTATTGACCAGAGAGGAATTCAGAATGGAGAATCTATTATAAAACAAAAGAAAAAAGTATCAAGTTTAGTTAGTAGAAAAAAAAAGTAAGTTAAGATATATTCAGGAGACACTGTTAAGATCAACAAGAAATTATGGAGAGACCAAAAAAGTAATGGAAAAAAGCAGATGAAATGAAGGAAAGTTAAGCATTTCTTGACTGCAAACTTGAAGTGAGCCGAGAACACAGTGGGAGTTTTACCAAGTGAGTTAACATTTCAGTAAAGGCTGAATTGCTGGATCTTTTCCATGCCACCCTAACTAAGGGGCTTCCACCTTTCGATAATGACGTCTTAATGAGAAAAACCACATACAAATGAGAAAAATAATAATCACATGAAGAGCCACGTGTGCTCTACAAAACACCAACATGAAGGAAAACCTGGGGAAGAGTTGGGGTGGGGGATGTGCCACAGTTCAGCTGGTGGAGTGACGGTGTTGCACCACAAGGAAGGAAGTTATGACAGATAATAAAATTGAGTTATGTGTAGAATAATCAAATTCAGCCTATATACTTGGAAGAGCCTATGTTTAATACATTTTTTTTTTCTCCCACTGACATTGGTTAAAGTGAATGTAGATCATTGGTTTTCAACTGAGGGTGATTTTGCCACCCAGGGGACATTGGAAATGTCTTGAGATAGTTTGGTCACCATAACTGGGGGGAGAGGGAGGCCTGGTATCTCATAGATGAAGACTATGGATACTGTTTAATATCCTACAATACATACACAATTCCCCACAACAAAGAATTATCCATCCCAAAATATCAATGGCATCAATGGTGCCAAAGTTGAGAAACTCTGGTGTAGATCATAAATGATATTGTTGTGTAATGAAGTTGTCTCATTTCTCTACTTCCTAGTATTGTTGACAGAACTTGGCCTAATCATGAAAATTCACTCTTCTGGTTATCAGATTAAGTTAAATTGGAATTGGATAGAAAATGGGCAAAGGGCATAAAAAGGCTTCTCACCAAAAAGCATATATAGATGCAAATCAGCACATTAAAAGATGTTCAACATTACTAGCCATCAGGGGAATCCAAATTAAGGCCATTATGAGATACTACTACACATTTATTAAAACAACAACAATAAACAATAGTGACAATATCAAATACTAGAGAGGGTGTAGAGAAACTAGGCCTCTCATGCATTGCTGGTGGGAGTGTAAATGGTACAACAAGCCACTCCAGAAAATATTTTGGCAGTTTCTTAAAACAATAAGGGCAGCAACAAAAATCTAAACAGGGAGACGTCTGCTTCTGGGAAGATAGAGTAGACATACTTTTTCTTATTCATCTAATTAAGTAAAAGTAGAAACCCCAGACATGATTTATAAAACAAACACACAAAGTCTCTGAAAGGTGAAGAGAAGAAACAGACACACTGGAGACATCAGGACACAAAGAACAACATGGTGGTGAGTTCCATTTTTCTTTTCACATCATATATACCAGACTTACCCCTGAAGAAGCAAGCAATACTAGAAATACCAATGGGCACAGTCAGAAAAAGAACCAGCAAAAGCTCACTGTCTCTAACAAAAGGATGAGGAAAAAGGTAGCCTTGAAAGAATGAAAACTTTTAGAAAATAACTGCCCTGCTGAAGCTAAACACTTCAGAAAAAATGGAGCCCCACCCCCCATTCATGCTAGCAAAGCCTGAGTGTTGAGCCTAGACTTCCAATCTAGCCAGGCTATAATGAAGTATCCATATCCCCCACTGGAGTAGTGTAAGAAAAATCCAAGTAGGGAGTCAGGACTCCTAACCCTACCAGGTAGTAATGAGCTCAACCTGTTCCTCTAGTGTCAGTGGATTCCCAGGTGGTGGAGATCCTGGATTTCTATCCCCTCCACCACAGTAATGATACACCCTCCCCTCTCTGCTGGGATGGTGTCAGGACTTTCACCACTACCTACTGTTTAATGAGGCCACCCACCTCACCTCATGTTGTCAGTGAAGGCCATTTGGGAGCAAAAAGGAGGCACTCCTACTTCTCCCAGTCAGTGAAGCCAATAGAGACATTGTGGGGAACCAGACTTTCCACCTTCACCCAGTAATAAGAAAGAGTCTCTACCTTGGGTGTCAACAGAGGTCAAGTGGAGAACCTGAACTTCTACTCCAACCTGACAGTAAAAAGGTAGTACTCCTCCTTTACCTGCCAGAGCAGTGTCAGAAGAAGCCACCTAAAACAGAGGTTTAAATAAGATTCAGGGTCTCATAAAATAATACCCCAAATGTTAAGGTTTTAATTAAAAATCATTCATCATACCAAGATCCAGAAGTATTTCAAACTGAATTTTGAAAAGACAATTAATAGATAACACAAAGAAAATGGAAATATTAGCATTATCTGAAAAATATTTTCTTTTCATAAATGTGCTTCAATGAACAATTATAAGCAAATTCATACATATGAAAAAAATAGTCTTCCTTCCAAACACAAAGAGGAAAATACAAAAAGGAACAAAACAAATGTTAGAACTAAAATATATAATTACTGAAATAAAAAATTCAATGGTTGGAGTTGACAGCAGAATGGAGAGGACAACAGGAAAAAAATCAGTGAACTTGAAGATAGAGCAATAGAAATTATCCAATTTAAACAAAAGAGAGAAAATATCCTAAAAAAAGAAAAAAAGAATCCTCAGGGACCTGGGACTAAAACAAAAGGTCTAAGATTTATGTAGTCTGTGTCTCAGAGGGAGTGGAGAAAAAAGACAGGACTGAAAAAGTACTCAAAAAATAAGGGTTGAACACTTCACAAATTTGGCAAAAGACCTAAACCTATATATTCAAGAAGCTTAATGAATTCCAAATAGGATATATCAAAGAAATCCACAAGACACATGATAATCAAACTTGTGAAAACTAAAGAAAAAGAAAATGTCTTGAAGCAATGAGAGAAAAAACACCTTACCTATATGGGAAAAACAATTTGAATTAGAGTGGATTTCTCATCTGAAACTATGAAGGACAGAATGAAGTGGCACAACATGTTTCAAGTGCTAAAAGAAAAGAACTTTCAACTCAGAATCTTTCAAAAGCGAGAATATCCTTCAGGAATGAAGGGGAAATGAAGACATTCTCAGCTGAATGAAAACTAAGAGAATTTGTTGTCAGCGGACCTACTCTAAAAGGACGGCTATGAAGTTTTCTTTTTTTATTAAAAAGGGAACAATAAAAAAAGAAATCTTGGAATATCCAGAAGGAAGAATAAATAGAATAAGCAAAACTATGGATAAAGCAATAGACTTTGCTTCTCCTCCTGAGTCTTCTAAATTATGTTTTACAGTTGAAACAAAAGTCACAACTATATCTGATTTGATTCTAAATGCAGGTAGAGTAACATTTTAGACTAAAACATTATAAATGGGTGAGATTAAAAGGATATAAATGGAGGAAAGCTTTCTACACTCCATTCAAACTGGTAAAATGATACCAGTAAACTGAGATAAGTTATGTGTATGTGTGTGTGTGTATGTTTGTGGCATTTATATGTAATACCCAAAGCAACCACTAAAAAAGCTAGAAAGAGATGCATTTAAAAACACTATAAATAGGTGAAAATGTAATCATAAAATATGTTCAAGTAATTCATAGAAAGGCAGTTAAAATAAAACAGAGCAATGAAAAACAGAGCAAACACACAAAATTTTAGACTTAGTTCCTAACATATTAATAATTACATTCAATGGAAATTATCTAAATGCAACTATAAGACACAGATTGGAAAAATGGATAAAAGAACATGACCCAACTATATGTAATCTACAGAAAACTCACTTCAAACATAACAAAATAGGCAAATTGAAACTTAAAAAAAGGAAAAAATATACAAATATTAATCAAGAGTAAACAGAACTGGCTATAGGAATGTCACCTAAAGTAGACATCAAAGCAAGAAAAAATACAAAAGAAAGAAGGGGGCATTATATAATAATGAAAGGATCAATCCATGAAGAAGACACAGCAATTTTAAAATGTATACACTAAGCAACAGAGTTACAAAATATGTGAAGCAAAAACTGATAGAACGGAAAAGAAAAATAAACATTTTCTTGTATTAGAGATGTGGTCTTGCTATGTTGTTGAGGCTGGATTCAAACTCCTTGGCTTAAGTAATCTTCCTGCCTTAGCCTCCAGAGTAGCTGGAATTACAGCTGTGCACCACCACACCAAAAATAACAAATAAATTTAAAATTATAGTTAGGGATTTAAAAACTCCTTTTTCGATATTTGATAGAACTACTAGGAAGATTGTGGAAGGTGGAACTTGTGAGCAATGAAATAGTATATTTGGGGAAGAAATATTGAAACAAAGTGTTGAGAGTATAGCACAGGTTTTCTTGACTGCTTATAGTAAAATGTGAAAGGAATGATTTAAAGATGGAATTTATAATCAAAAGGGAGGCAAATTTGGAAAATTCTCAGCCTGGCCATGTTGCAAAGAAAGAAAAATGCATGTTCGGGGGAGAACACCAATGATGTGGCCAAATGACTATTTGATAAGGAGATTAGTGTGGATAGAAAGAAGCCAGATGCTATGCATAAAGACAATGGGAGAATGAACCCAAAGGTATATCAGAATCTAAGAATAACAAACCACAACCAAAAGCAAAAACACCTAGAACTAATAAGTGAATTTAGCAAGGTCACAGGAATACAAGATAAATATACAAATGTCAGTTGAATTTCAGCATATTGGTAATGAACATATGGACACTGAAATTAAAATTACAACATACCATGGGAAGGGACAGTGGCCTTGTGGGGCTATTGTAGCACTAGAGCATCACTTGTTGGTCCCACCCAGGACACTTCAGTTCTACTCTGCAAGGATATATAATAACTGATTGATATGTCTATTTAATATAAGAAAATGAAAACTGAACAGCCAGAGGAAACCTTCCCCATCATTGAAACCTATGGTGAATTTGGCAACTGCCCTGCAGAATATATGGAACTATCTGTACATAGTTATTACAAACACTCCAAGAACTAATGATCTTGGAAGACTGACAAGCAAGAATGCTAGAGCAGTGATTGGGAAAGGAGGCAAAAATATTAAGGCTCTTCATACAGACTACAATTGCCAGTGCTTCAGTCCCAGGCAGCAGTGACCCTGAATGCATACGGAGTATCAGGGCTGATATTGAAACAATTGAAGAAATTCTGAGGAAAATCATCCCTACTACAGAAGAGGGCCTGCAATTGCCATCACTCACTGCAACCAGCCAGATCCCATTGGAATATGATCCTGTAGAATGCTTAAATTACCACATAATAAAGGAAGTGAATTTGACTGCAAGTTGAGACTGTAGATTTATCAGAATCTGGCAGGAGGAATTATTAATGTCTAAAGTGCTAAACTCAAAGAACTTCAAGAGAACCCATAGACAACAATCAAGCTTTTCCAGGAATGCTGTCCTCAGTTCACTGACAGAGTCATTCTTATTGGGGAAAAGCCTGATTGGGTTGTAGAATGCATAAACATCATTCTTGATCTTTTATCTGCATCTCCCAGTAAAGGATGTGCACAACCTTATGATCCCAATTTTTATGATGAAAGCTATGATTATGGTGGTTTTACAATGATGTTTGATGCCACCATGGATGTTACATGGGATTTCTGCTGCAGGGAAGAGGTGGTTTTGACAGAATGTCTCCTGGTCAGGGTGGGCATCCCATGCCTCCATCTAGAATAGATTATGATGATATGAGGCTTTATGAAGGACCACTTGCTCCTCCCCCTCCTCCTCCTCCTCCCTGATGAGGTAGCAGAACTTGAATCTTCTTCTTCTTCCACCACCACCACTTAGAGGAGGAGATCTAACAACCTATGGCAGAAGAGGAAGACCTAGAGACCATTACAATGGCATGGTTGGTTTCGGTGTTGATGAAACTTGAGATTCTTCAAAAGATACATGGAGCCTATCAGAATGGCAGATGGGTTATGAACCACAGGATGGCTCCATATAAGATTAATCCTATGCGAGGGGCCATGGCTCATATGGTGACCTTGGTGGACCTATTATTACTACACAAGTAACTATTCCCAAAGATTTGGCTGGAACTTTATTGGCAAAGGTGGTCAGCAGATTAACAAATCCATCATGAGTCAGGAGGTTTGATCAAAATTGATGAGACTTTAGAAGGAGCTGAAGATTGGATCATTACCATTACTGGAACACAGGACCAGATACAGACTGTACAGTATTTGCTGCAAAACAATGTGGAGCAATATACAGATATTGAAGAATTCTAATGCAAGGTATTTTTCCTGTTTTATAATGTGAAGCAGTATTCTGGAAAGTTTTTCAAAGACTAGTGAAGAACTGAAGGAGTCCTGAATCTCTTTTTCTTTAATTTGCATCTGTTTAAAAAATTAAGATTCCTCTGCTTCATAGGTGTTCTGCATTTGAAGTATAATGAAATCTTTGTTGTTCACCAGATGTAATGTTTTAGTTCCTTACAAACAGGGTTGGGGGAAAAGGGCATGCAAAAACTAACATTGAAATTTTGAAACAGCAGAAGCAGGAGGGAATTATATTTTTTGGGGCATTGTTGGTGGTTAAAAAAATCCTCCTCCCACCATGCAATTATTGTGAACACCTTGCTTTGTGGTAACTGTAACGTTTAGAAGGTGAGACAAGGAGATGCCACATGTCCCTGGCTTCTGTTCAGAGCAGTGTGCAGAATGTAATGCTGTTTTGTAAGAAACATTTTATGATTTTTTAAATAAATGTAGTGAGCCTAAAAAAGTATAATATCATTTACAATAATTCCAATAAAAAAGAAAAAACCTTATGTACAAATATAACAAAGAATGTACAGGACTTATATTCTGAAAACTATAAAATGCTGATGAAAGAAATAAAAGATCAAAATAAATGGACAGACATACCATGTTCATGGATTGGAGGATGACACAGAAAAAAATGTCAATTTTCCCAAATTCATATACAAATTTAATGAAATTCCTATAAAAATTTCATCAAAATAATGTTTGTAAATATAGACAAAGTATTCTTAAATTTATATGGAAAGGCAACAGAAGTAGAATAGCTACAATCTTGAAAAGGAAAAATAAGGTGGAAGTAATCCATCTACTTGATTTCAAGACTTATTAGATATCTACAGTAATTAAGACACATCAATCAATGGAATAGAATATGGAATCCAAAACTAGACCTACAGAACAATGCCCAACTGATTTTCAACAAAGGTGTAAAAGCAATAGAATAAAGATAGACTTTTCAGATAATGGTGCTAGGGCAATTGGACATCCAAAGGCAAAACAATGAACTGCAACCTAAGTCTCACATTTTATACAAAAATTAACTCCAATTGGGTCACAGACTTAAATGCAAAATGTAAAATTATAAAACTTTTAGAAAAAAATAGGATAAAATAGGATAAACTCTATGCTGGACAAAGAGTTCTTAGGTTTGATACCAGTATTGAACTTCATCAAAATTGAAAGCTTTTGCCCAGTGAAGAAACTCTACTAAGAGGATAAAAGACAAGCTATAGACTGAGAATAAATATTTGCAAGTCACATACTATACAAACAACTAGTATCTAAAATAAATAATTAACTCTCACAACTCTACAACAAAATAACAAATAATTCAATCAGGAAATAGGCAAAAGACAAGAGACATTTCACCAAAGAAGATATAGAGATGGCAAATAACCACAAAGAAGTTGTTCAGCATCATTGACCGTTAGGGAAATGTTTTTCAGTTTATCCATTCCTCCTGATTCCATAGGTGTCACTTGCACCATTTCAGGAATATTAGTTATCTAAAATCAATCTGCAAATAATTCAATAATAGGAGAGAAAATTCTGCAGATTGCTGTACATTTAATCCCATCTGGATTAAATAATATTGTAATAACACTAAGGTCTTAAAATTATGCCATATTCTTTTTAAAAAGTTTTCTTCCTTGCATCTGCCTGAAAATTATGAAAGAAGGAATTAGCTTCACAGACTTCAGACATAGACTTGTCTTCATTTATTATGTAAAATCAACAAAAAAAGAGACCTCTTAAGTGATTGAATCAAAATTCCTCCTTCAAAGTGGTATCATTTCCAGGTCAGTAGTTTATAAAGATTCTTTGCATAAAAAACATTCAGAAATAAAATGAATTATTTTCTCTTACATTTTTATATATATACATACATATATACATACATATATTTTAGAGATACTGTGTAAGTCTGACAATTCAGATTAACATCAACCATTTTTTTGGGTTTGCATTAAACACAATACTCTCCTAAAATTATAGAATAAAAATCTGTAAAAACCAAAATCGAATCTATAAGCAGTAAATATTTTAGTTATAATAGTGACAGTGAATTGGTAGCAGTGATCTCCCAGAGTTTTATTTTTGTGTATGTAAACTTGAGTATATGCCATTTATGTTCACAAGCTATTTTGTGGGAATTAATTTGGGTTTGATAGTGTTTTTTAAATACTTGATATTTGGATTTGTATTTCTCTACTATTGCTCTTATTTTATAAAATTATGGAAGACTCTGAATCTTATCCTAGTGAGTCTTATTCCAGACTAGCAGACTCCAACTTTTTTTTCCATCCAGTCTTTAAAAAAAAACCCACAAAAATAGATTTATTGAGATATAATTTACATTCCATAAAGTTTGCTCATTTGAAGTATATAAATCGATATTTTTTAGTATATTTACAGAGTTGTGCAACTGTCACCACAATCTAATTTTAGAACATTTTTAGCATCCCCCAAAGAAACTCTGTACCCAATAGCAATCATTTCCCATTCCCCCGTCACTCTTCTACAGGCCAGGGCAATCACTAACCTATTTTACCTCTATATAGGTTTGGCTATACTGGACAATTCATATAAATGGACTTATTCAATATGTGATGTTTGTGGCTGGCTTTTCACTTATGTAACATTTTTGAGGTTTATTCATGTTCTTGTATGTATCAGTATTTTGTTCTTGTTTATTCCCAAATAATATTCCATTGTATAGATATACCATATTTTCTTTATGCATTCATCAGTTGATGGATATTTGGGTTTTTTGCACTTTTTGGTTATTATGAATGATGTGGCCATGAGCATTTATGTACAAATTTTTGTGTGTACATATGTTTTTATTTTTCTTAGGCATATGCCTAGGAATAGAATTGCTGGATCATATGTTTAACTTATTGACAAACTGTCAAGTGGTTTTCCAAAGTGGTTTCACCATTTTACATTCCCACTAACAATGTATGAGAGTTATTAATATAACTTCTCCACCTCCTTGTCAACACTTTTATTGTGTGTCTTTTTTATTCTAGCCATCCTTGTGCATGTGAAGTAGTATTTCACTGTGTTTTAATTTGCATTTATCTCATGAAAATAGTTGTTGAGTATTTGCATAAGGTTATTATTTGTACATCTTCTTTGCAGAAATGTCTATTCAAATCCTTTGTCCATTTTCGAACTGGGTTATTTGTGTTTTTATTATTTAATTTTAGAGTTCTTTATATATCCTGGAAAAAAATATCTTATCAAATATATTTAATATAATTTGCAAATATTCTCTCTCACTTTGTGGGTTATCTTTTCACTTTCTTCATGATATTATTTGCAACACAAAAATTTTTAATTTTGTTAATATCCAACTTACCTGTTTTTCCTTTTGTTGCTGTGCTTTTGGTGTTGTGACCAAGAAACCATTGTCTAACCCTGAATCACATATTCAAACTCCTACATTTTCTTCTAAAGATTGTATAGTTTTACCTCTTACATTTAGGTCTATGATAAATTTTGTGTATGGTGTAAGGAAGGGGTCTAACTTTGTTCTTTTGCATGTGAACATTCAATTGTCTTATTTGTTGAAAAGACTATTCTTTTCCCCATTGAGTTATCTGGGCATGCTTCTCAAAAATTAATTAAATATGAGGATTTGTTTTTGGACTCTCAATTCTATTCCATTGATCTACATTTCTACCCTTATGTCTGCTACATTGTCTTGAACATCTTTCAGCTTTTAATAACCATTTTTCTCACAAGTGAAATATGTGCATACATATGAGAAAGAGAGAGAAAATGAGAGAGGCTTTATTTAAGTCTCTAAGAGGAGCAAAGAGACCTTTGTCCCTCTTGAGAAAGAGAATTTCCCCAGATGCTCTGATATGTCAAGAACATTTGGAAAACTGCATATACCATGCCTTTTTCTGGGGGCTGGGGCGAGGGGTAAATAGTGCATATTAGCTTAATAAAAAGTTCTGAGAAGTGTTTGGCCTCATTTAGCCAGAGTTTTCTAAATTTATTTGGCCAAGAAAACCTTTGCTTTATTTTTTACATGTAACATGTATTAATATTCCATAGAAAAAGCTTGGTGAAATCTGATGCAACTTTTGTGGCGTAAGGATATAGCAAAATTGAAGGCAGAATGAAGGCATCTAGCCTGGAAAAGTTCAAATTCCAGGGGCTGGAACATGGGTTATTTAATAGTGCAGTCTTAGAAGTGAGCACTGGGTAAATGATTCCTGCATGAAAGATTTTTAGGTAGCAGGCATCCTGGGAATTGTTCTCTCTCTCCATTACATGTCCAACTCTTTACTTTTATTTTCTTCTATTATTAATCTCCAAATCTCTTACAGAAAACTTTACTAATTCCATGTTACTAAGGATGTGTTTTTCTGAGTGCCTACTGTGTCACAGGTATGATGCTACGTATATTTTACCGTTCACAGTAACCCACTAATGTGGGTGTTATCTCTTATTTTACAAATGAGAAAACGGAGACTCCAAGTAAATTGCCCCAAGTTGCACAGTTAGAAATTGTTAGAGCTAGTCTTTTTGGATTCCAAAGATTATATTAACAATAACAACAACAAAAAGGAATTAGTTTGTTTGGACAATAGAAGAACAAATGATTTTCTATCATCACAGAGCACTCAGGAGACTCTCCTTGAACTAAGAAGCAAAGAACAGTAAGAGTATCACTGCTCTCACCACCACGGGAGTTTAAGATTGACTTAATACCAGGGACATGACTCATCTGCTACACTCTAGCCACAGCTGCTATCAATATACATAGCCACCACTCTCCTCTCGCCCCCTACCCAATTCCTGCAGTAATTTTCTCTATAGCCTGTGATCATTTCCTCAAGAATATCTTCCCTGACCTCTGAGTACCTTGTACCTCCCCTTGACCTTATCATGATTATAATTTGATTATTAATTACAACCTGTATCTCACCAACTACAATGTCACCCCTTTGGTGACATTGTTCGCTGCTGTGTCTTCAGCACCTAGACTACTCACTACCTCAAGAGAAATTAAGGTAATTTTTGTTAAATGAATGGAGGAATACATTTCAATTATATCATCTGCTCAAATACAGAGTTTTATTTATAGCCATTTTTTTATTTACTATATATGCAGTGGAAGGTGCACATAATCCTAAAAGGCAAATAATTATTTGAGCTTATTTATATCTTTATCAAACTCAGTTGCAGAAATATATCTCTGCCATCCCTTTCTGCTTCCCTTTTTCTCTCTTTTTCTATTTTAATCTTTCTCTCTCTTTTTCTATTTTTAATCTTTCTCTCTCTCTCTCTCTCTCCTCCCCCCCCATGTTTATGCCTACTATTACTCCTTGTAATTCAGTTGTATTATTGAAAACTTGAATGCTAGCTGGGAAAAGGGAAAAAGAGAGTGCCAATTTAATCCCCAAAGTAGAGTAATCCATTCTGAAAATAGTCGAGCCATAAATGCATATGTTCAAAATTCAGAGCTCAATGAAAATTTTCTCTGGTTTAAGCAGTCATAAAAAAGATGTATTTTGTGTAATTGTCTATATAACATAGGGAAATGTCTCTTATGGTGTCTACCTCTGCTCCTCCCGCCTTCAAGTCTCCTACTTGAGGCAGAAGAAGAGTAAAGACAGATAGAAGCAATAGGATCTGATGTCATGCCATTGTTGTGCATAAAAGTCTGACTGAGTATAAACTATAAGTTTTATTGCTCACAAAGGCTCAACCTTAGTTTTGGGGTTGAGTTCTGTACATTTGAACATGCTGTATATGGATGAGTATGACTTCTTTTCTAGAACAGCCCACCATCATTTAATGTGAACCTTAAATCAAGTCTGTGGTGAAGGTTGGTTATTTGCAGTATATTACAGACCTGCATTGATTAATTTCATATCTGGGGCTCAGAGTCCACCAGTTCAATCTTACAAACACTGTATAACATGACTAGTGCAGCCAGACTTAAAACATGCAATCTTCTTTTCAATTCTAATTTTAATATTTTGTAATAGGCTATATGCATCTCATTTGTATTTATAAATGAGATCCGTGTGAGTTGGAAATAAAACTGAAGCACATGTTAATCATATATGCAGGACTCCAGTATTGGGTATAAATATATACCTTCCTATGTCTGTAAGCCAAAATGATAAAAAAAAAAAAAATGCAAGGAAACGAGGGGCCACAGGTTCAGGCAACTGTCCTCTCCCATAGTTTGAACTGAGACTAAATACAGTTAGGATAATTTACAGTAGGTGGCTTCTAAAAATTTAAATCACATAAGCAAGTTTTAACATTAGTAAATAAATTATTTCTAACCTAGGGATAAATGTATTTTTATTTAAAAAAAAGAAAGACTGCAAATTGTTTCTACTTAACAGGCAAATATATACTCCCTTTTTGGGCTCCTAGGTCACAAAAGGTGGTTATCCTGTCACTGTGGCTGATTTTTGAAAAGTGTGACATGCATTTAGTTGTCAGTTCCTATCAGCAGCATTCAGGAATCAACATTACATCAGCAGCAAGACACACCATTTTATGCTCTTTTTGAAGATAATTAGAGTTCCCTTTTGTTGCAAATAAGATGTAAAACAGCTATAACTGCTGGAGAACGTGATTAAAGTAACCTCTATAGAACCCCATTATTCTAGACAGATTCCTTCAGATGCATAATTTTCCCATTTTAAAAAAACATAATGCATGCATATAAAATTCAAATTGTCGAGACACCTCTAACAAAAATTAGTACTCTATTAAGGCATTCTTAGTAGCTGGTTAACATGTAAAACTCTTTAAGAGTATTTTAACATAATCATGAAATAATAATATGTGTCACAAAAGGTAAACATTTTACAGTGAGAGGATTCTTCAGACAAGATCCATGTATTTTAACTTTTTTTTACTTACAAAACTTTTGACAGATAATGTGTGAGAACTTGTATCCCAAACATTCCAAGCCTATCGAAATATGCATGCAGACTTTCATCATCTTGTGCTTCAACTCTAAGATAGCTGGTTGTAAACACACACACGTACACACATACACACAAGTATATGCACATATGCAAACATATACACACACATACTCCTTATTTGTTTAGACATGTGTCATTTCTTTGAAGCACTAACCTATATATCATTTTTAGCAGGTACTCAATAAAAGCCAAATATATTTATTTCAAATAAAATAGCAGATGTGCACCAATATCACATGTATCACAAGGTTTTCTTTTTTAATAATTGCTTTTTAAAATATTTAATTTTCTAAACACTGTAGTAAAACATGCCTTTAAAATAGATTTTTAGAATAATCCTCATCTTTCCTTCCAGGTCTTATGCTTTTCCAAATGCGACCTAGGACAGACATAGCCACCTAAGAATCCTACAAAATAACTCAGTACCTACTTGTCTATGGGTATTCCAGTTATTTAACAAAATATAAATGCTGTTTGGAAAGGACACATAGTGGTGATTAGTAAATTCCACCAAGATTGCCCATACACTTACCATAACTTTTCCAGAATGGTTGTAATTATGGAATCAAATTTTTGGTTGACTCTGCTGGGAACCTCAACATCTAACGAAAATGTTATCAAAGAAGCTCCCAAATGAATAATCATTCTCAACAACTCACAGCAGCCTTCACAGCATGAAAGTGGGAAAAATGGAAAAAGTTTTAAGGTGGGGGACTGATTAGGATGACAACAATCTCTGTCAAAAGAAAGTACTGTACATGGCTTTTCAGGAGAAAAAATTTTCACCTGAAAAGAGATAGCATTATGAACACTGAAGAACTGTGGATTGCAGGACACTGATCTTATTAAGAACTACTGCTAATTTGCACACTGTCTCCTGCTGAACTGGAAGCAAGTTTACCACTGGGTTTGTTAATTTACCCAGGACACCATTATCTTTGGTTGGACTTAATGTATCAGAGTAGAGGTCATTAACTGCTGGGCTCATGATTATCTAGCATGAATTACCGACAGGATAACCAAAATAGATTTGTACTTTGACTTTGTTTCTCTTGATGCTTTTTTTCCTTCAGATGTTATTTAATTTCTATAACTAATTATTATATTATATATATGTATATATGTATATTCGCATACTTTGTGTGGAGAACAGAGTACAAGCACCAATGTTCACAATGGAGATCGCAATTTTGACTAGGTTTCCTAGCATTTCAAAATAGTAATAAAATTACTACACAAAGGATCCAGTTTTCTCTTGCTGTGGTCGCAAATAAAGAAAGGTATGGTCATGTGGGAATTTTTAATCACAATAAAAAATATAATTACCATGGGAGTTTTCCTTCGTCCATTAGAGTTTACATCGACTTGGACTGTTAAATATTCAGAGTGAAGTCACCCTGAATCTGCTCTCTCTGCTTTTGCAGACATTTTATTTCAAACATCTATCAATCATAGTTCCAAACTTATGTTCTAACCCAAACAAACATTTTGTTGGGGAAAAAAAAAGGAAATGCTATAAAATCCCACTGGTACATTTATTTTAGCTTACAGTTCAATAAAATCACTATGAACATTCATAAAGAGAAATCCTGGAATTAAAAGTTAAATAGGAGAGTGCATTCTTAAAAATATTTGCAGTTTCTGGTTAAATAAACACATTTACATAAAGCTGCATGTTCAATCTATTTTATATAAATGGAACAAATCAACCAAAAATTCATTTACAATTTTTATGGGTACAAGCCCATTGCTAATAGCAGGGAACACTTTTGTGTCTCTGCATGATATCTGTAGAAAGAGGTGAATTTTCATTTATTTAATGCAAATATTCATACAAGGTAAACTCTTCGGGCATATATGGAGCATGCTTCATGGCAGCTTTGCGGCAATAGGAAAATAACATGACATAATTGTACAATAAATAGAGTGCTGCCACCTCAAAATTACCTGCAGCACAGTGTCGTGAATAAAGAGAATACAGTAAGTCTGCAGTGTTTTTTGCTAGTTTCTAAGCTACTCTGCTTACAAATGATTTAATTCTGATTTGATATAGCTGGACATTTATGACAATCTCATCTTTAGAACTGCAAAATTATTAAGATCTTTTTTTTAAAGCTTTGAATAATGAAAAGTGCATTGTTAGTGGATGTGCCAAAGCTTTCAACTATACAATACACATTTAGCTAACAAAGTAAGAAGGTAAGCAGGGTAAAGATGTTAGTTTCAGACTTATAGAATATTAAGAGTTGAGCTTCCATAGCTGTCACCTGAGGAGGCATTGTCCTGACTCATATCTTAATAACATCATTTTCCAGCTAATTTCGAATACCAACCTTTAAAGCAGATTTTATATTTTCCTTTGAAAACTAATGTTGACACAATGACCCAGAAATCACTCAACATAGAACAATACGTCACCTGGTCTTAAAATACCTTTTGATAATGAGGTTTCAGCATAACAGTTTTCTCTATCACAGAAGAAGATGTTAAGCAGTTATAATAATTGAGTATATATGAATATTTATTGTAAAAGTATGTTTTCAAGTTTGTGGAATGATATTTGCTTTTGTTTTATTCTGGGGCTTGTTCTATTTAAACATATCTATAGCTGAGAATGATGGTCCCAAGTCTAAATAGGCTTTTATGTATTCCTTTTCAACCCCAGTTTTTGATATCTTCTAACAAATTCAACTTGGACCTTTTAGTGGACAGGAGCCATTCTAAATTTAGGCAGTATCATGTTTAGAATAACACCAAAGTACAGTGGCCCAGCCCACAATTAAGCCAACTTCTAAAAGACACATCTGGATACTCTCAAGGAAAACAAAGTTTGAAATTCTTCATTTACAAATGCTACCTCTGTTACACTAACTAGTGTGGGATCATTGAGAAGAAGCAGATTTTAGAGCACTAACCATTCTCATAAATTGGAGGCATTATTACTACCATTTATATATAATTTATGTAATCCATTGGTTCAAAAATATTATTAAAATAAGTTAATTCATTGTTCCTTATCATATATTCTAAAATCTAAAGTTTAATGTTCTTGAAAATCAAATCTCAATTGAGTATTTTAATTAAAAAATGTTATTTTATATACATGTTGGTAGACCTATAATTGATTAAGCAAAATCCTGGTGGGATGAAATTTCAGCAATTGGTCTATCATTTCTCTCTCTCTTTCTCTTTTTATCTGTCTCTTTCTCTCTCCACATACAACTTCACTATTGAGTGCCTTAGTTCAGATGTTCAAATGTTCATCATTTTTTGACTGGACAATAACCTCCACTAATCTTTAGTTTATATCTTTAGTTCCCCTAATGTAAATTCTAATCTGATGCCAGAGTAATTATTTTAAAACACAAATTTGATCTTCACTCTGGTTTTAAAAAGCTTCAGCATCTCTTCACAGCTTTCAGGATAAAGTGAAAACTTCAGAGCTCAGAACATACACTCATCACCATGTGGCCATTGCCAACCTTGTTAACCTCCCATTTTGTTACTCCAAGTGGTCCCCTGAAACAGCGCACTATTGCATATTCCCAGTTTTTACCAGTAATGCTCCCCTTGCCTTATTCATCTGGCAAACTCTTATATGTCCTCAAAACTTCAGCTATATTACTACCATCTGTTTAAATGTCTTTCTCTTCCCACTAAACATAAGCCCCTTAAGGGCCATGACCTTGAATTCTACGCCTAGCATAGGTCCTAGGACATAGTACATCGTAAATATTTGTTTGTTGAATAAATAAATGAATGAATTATATACAAATACTCTCTATTTCCTTAAGGACAACATACCAAATATAATAGGAGCCCTTTTATCTTACAAAATTGAAAGTGATTCTGTGGTTAATGAAAAACGTCAGTTCAACCGAAGTCTCACAAATCAAAATACAGTCTCTATGATTGCCGGTTTGAACTGAATTAAGAACTTAATGACAATTGTGAATTAATCTCAGGGAAGACTCTATGTTGATAAATGATTTTTGTCCTCAATCCTTTACAGCTGCTTTGCCCTCACGCATTTTGGTAGTAATATTTTAGTGACTCACTTTGTTGAGTCTTCAAAGTATTCAGTGTAGAAACAACAGCTCTCTTCTCCTTCTCTTAGTTCATCAGTTTACATAATATTTAATTAAATTATGTAATTATAAGAACAAGCACAACTGACATAATCAGATTTGGTAGCAAACACAACTGGCTCATGCAAACATACAACCCAACCTGTGGGAAAAAAGTGTGTCAACATGCTTGCCACAAGAGTGTGTGAGCACATGATATCAGTCAGTGAGTTTTGTCAAAGATGTGGAGAGAATCAGTTACACTACAGGTGGATAGGTGGAATTAGGATGAGAGACTTTCTTCTATAATAGAATTTTTGTTACTTATTTTAAGATACTGCAGTGTTTTGAAGTCAGTATTCTAAACATTAATTCTCAAGGTACAGAAGCACAGCTCTAGATATGACAGGCACAAGAGATTGAGCCGAATTGATATTGCCTCCAAAATATAGCCTGGACAACCCTATTTTTTAATGTTTGATATTTACTAAGTCTTTTCTCCAAATGGCATAATATGAAGAAAATAGAGAACCTAAACTCTGGCAGAGTTTTTGTTATATTTTCTCCTTATCTCCTTTGACTTAGATAGAATATAAGGATGAAGATTAATATTCAAGAATTCACTCAGTTTCTGACTTATGAATTATGGCAAACTACAGAACTCATGAAATAATGGTGTTTTCACATAGCAGAAAATGGGAATGCCTTTTTAAATCTTTATGTTAACCTTAACCATTTTTAACCAGGATGACCTAATCACACAGCTCAAAACAAAAGTGATGCAGAAGTCAATGCACCAAGAACAATTATAAAACACTGAGAGCATCTCATAGGTAGGAAATCTACTTTCCTTTTGGTCATAGGGTCATCTCAAATCCATGAAAAATAACCTCCCAGAAAAGCACCAAGGTGAGGGATTGGTGGTGGGAGTTGGGGGGACTCAGGGTTCTCTCTAACAGAGGAAATAGTTACAAGGAGTGGATATGTGGAAGCCAGATGTTTCCAGTAATTTCGACAATACCATAAGTAAGCAACTCCCTAAGTAATCTATACAGATTGATTTTTTTTAAAAAATTGGTGGACTCCTTTTGAGGTAATCAGTGTTTCTCTTATTACTGTCACTCAATCTCAAAGTGGTAGAGTCTTGGACATTTTCTTCTTTCATTGCGGAATATTCTCCATCCATAAGTAGCAGCTCTCATGAACATACCTACTTCCGAGATTCATAAAGGAGTTTAGTTTATTTTTTTGTAACACATACAAATGTACATACTAGCATATATGAATATATATATATATAAAATTTATATAAAGTACATCTTAATATATCACTTCCACTCTAGTATCTTTTGTCTCAGAAAGTAAAATTGTCCCAAGGGGCAACAACATACCAGATACCATCAATAATCTCAAATTAGTTGGCGTTCCTAGACTAGCTCACCAATATCATCAAACAAATTTATTGTGTTACTCTCTGCTTTGGAATTTTTCACTCATGACCTAATACCCTCTTTTTCTATGATCCACATAACTACTAAAATAGGAATTACTTCTTGAAACAAATGTCTTCAAACTTTCCTTTTGCCTTTGTCACTCTCTGATGAAAATTGCTGCCCTTCCCATACAAAAAGTGCCTTGCTTACAGATTGAACTACATTTTATAGAGGTTGCAAAGAATGGCTCTAAGTTTATTCCTGTATCGCATATAAAGAATCGTGACAAATTATCTATTTTTAGATAGCACCTGGCATTTTCAGTGCAGTTTCCTCAAACCTCAGTGGGCCAGGATGTCTGGAGGGAAAGCACTCTTCTTTGATATCCTAGTTATTGGGGCTCAGCAAGTATTGCGCCTGCAGTGTGTTAATGGACTGTGGGAAGCAGACGCCTCCCATCATTTTCCTCTTTTCTCTGCTTAAAGATTGCTGTTTCATCAGGCCCCACTTTTGACTCAAAGGCTTAGATATTAGACCCCTCACTGTTTCCTCTCTTACCCGTCATGTTATACTCCATCCTACAGTGGGAAACACCTGGCAGACATTAGCATGGCTGTTAACAATAGAGAAGCAGGCCAAGAGCCGATTCCAGATGAGGTCAGAAGCAAGAGTTTGGAGGAAAAAGGAGTGTGCAGAGGATAAGAGAAGAGATGTGAGGAAGGAGAGGAAACATCCCGACAGGAGCGCCCTCTGCCCTCTCCCTTCCTCCGCATCTCCACCCCTTTCCCATCTGGTCTAGGCTGGACTCTACTTTCATCTTACCTCTTCCCACTTCCCACACTCTCCTTCTCCACACAGCAGGGCTCCCAGAGAAGATTTGGAGTCATGGCCCCTCCAGCCTGCTTGCTTCAAGGGCTGGCACTTGGCATGAGAAACAGGAGTGACCACAACCCCCAGGATGCAGGACCAAACACCACATGCATTCCTGGAAATTCACCTCCCCTTCAATTACCCACCGCAGAAGCAGCTGTACTGGGTAAAGAAAGAAAGCAGGAGAAGCACGTTCCCGGCCAGACACCGGCCTCAGAATGCAGGCCAAGAAACCACCACAGGAAGCTAAAATAGACCTCCCCTACCACAAACACCAGGATGCATTTGCCACACATGACAGCACCCAGCAATGGTGTGGTGGGGTTGGATTCCCAGCTCTGTGGTCATTGGCAAGGTGAAGAAGCATTAGCCCAGATGCGCAGGCAGTCATTTCTTAAAAGCTACCAAGCCACCCAAATTTGTCTGGCTTTTAGTCATTGACCTGATAAGAATTGGAAATGCTAATTTGACTTTCCTTGCTTTCAGAGAAATGATGTACCCCAGATGTGTGAGTAAAGAATGACCAAAAAAAAGGGGTAATTTTAAAACTGAAACCAAAATAAAACAACAAAACCTATCACCCTGACAATGGAAGTTTAGAAAGGGGGGAGGTATTTGGAAATGTACACCAAATTGAGCAGGCACACTGGGAGTCTCAGCCCCCGCACTATATGGGATCTGACATTAGAAGAGACAGAAACCTTGTCACTGCTCACCATGGACAAATGTCAAAACTGCAGCCAAGCCGCACGCACGTAGATTGCTGTGCATGTCAGAGAGGGCACACTCCTGACATTGCATCCGCTACCTGCAGAGGAAGCCCAGCAGTGTGGTAGGATGCTTGTCCAGGAGGGTCACAAAGGATGGTAGGGGCTATTTTGCAATCAGGAGTTTCAGGGTCAGGTGAGCAAAAAGGAAGGTGCAAAAACCTTGCCCCCAGCACACACCTACACACACACACCTCGGTCCCCCACTTAGTTTTTCTCCTGTTTAGCTATTCTCCACCTCCCCTTTTCCCTCGCCTCACCTTCTGCCACCCCTCACTGGAGAAGTTCCAACTGTATGTAAATGAGAAGATATTAAATGAATTGGCTCCAGACGCCATCACTAAATCGGATATAAGTACCTACTTTTCTGACCCCATTCTGCATTTACGTAAGGAAGAGCAGGCTTAATTGCCCCAATCCCATGGTTATGTTGACATATTTCCAAATGATTACATAACTTCCCCACATCCTTCACTGGGAAGGAGTGTTTATCAAAAGCGTGGAAGCTGACAGGATGGCATTATTAGCACGGCTCTGAGCCGATCGCGTTGCCGATTTGTTGAAGATGGTTTTAACTTTAGTCACTTACAGACGGGATGCTTCCTGACACACTGCCCTCACGAAGGTAGACTACATAATAAAGGCATGCAAATGGAATGACGGAGGGAATTACAGACACGTGCGCTACTGTGGCAGGGGTTGGGGGAGGTTGGGAACACATTCTGAAATTATTGTAGAGCTAACAATGAAAACATAATTTTGGGTTCACCTTCATTTGGGATTGTCTATTTATTTAAGATGTATATGTGGAAATGGTGCACCAGGAGACTGAATTCCAATGGCATTTCCTCTGGAGGCAGGAAAAATAATTTCAGTGTCATTCAAACAGCTGGGGGAGGGAAAGGGAGAAGGTTTTCTGTGATTGCCGATCCTGACAGTCAAAGAGTTCAAAGTTCTAGCAAGTAAGCCCATATCCTTCATAAACACAGAGGCATGAAAGGGTTTGTAAACCTATACAAGTTGTATCCTCCACCCCGCCTGAACATTGCAGTAATGCTGAATCGATGTAAATAGACATGGATAATCAGAAATGACTCTCAAAAAGAGCACTCATAAAATACCTAATTTGTCCGGGTGAGACTAGACTACCTGTCTTGTTTGACAGGTGAAGCATTGTATTTTTCTTTCACTGTTTTCTTAACTACTGATTTCTGCAAATCTGAAGAGTAGAGTGGGTGCCTGGGTTTCTTCCTGGCTGGCAACGATGATTTGGCTGGCAAGTGGAGGGTGTGAGGCCAGGACCGCGGGTGGGGACGCGTGTTCCGCAGTATTCTCTCCCGGGACCAGACAACCAAAAGGTTCCATCTCAGTGGTGGGTAGCTTGGCTGGGTCAGCGGTGCCTGAAACAATCAACAAAAGAGCTTCCTGCCACTCACTTTCGATTAAAGAGGCTGGAAATAGATTTGTCTGAATTTGCTACAATTATCTGGAGATCGCACAGCAGTGCTGGCATTTAGGCTGGCGCTTTCCACCACAGTGTTCACGTCAACTCCTCGGTAGAACTACAGCCGCTCCCATTTTCTGTTTACCTCTCTTCTGTGCCCTCTTTAGCTCCTGACTCCTTGGCTAAAAAGTCTGTGTTTGCTGCCCGCTTTTCCCTTACCTCCTCCTCCCATTTTGCTATTCCATTCTACCTCTTCATGAGGAAAAGAAGCAAAAGAGAAAGATTTCCAGATTCTTGAAGATTATGCTCCTGAAACAAGGGCTATGTCACCCTGCCATTTCCAGCCCCAGGAGCCAGAACAGCAGTGGTGATCCCCAGGCCACCTAAGGAACAGGCCAGGTTTCAGTGACAAGTGACCTGGTGTTATCTCCATAATTTTTCAGCATACAGTGCTAACTACTTCTATTTTAGACTTGCACTAAGACTCTTTCTAAAGAACCCAAAGCCCCCTTTTCTAGAAAAAAAAAATTAAGCTAATTTTTTAATGATCAATTTAAAAAACTACATAATTGTCAAAAAACATGAACAGGCAGTTAATACATCATTATCACCCAAAATCCATAGTTTCCGTTAGGGTTAACTTTTGGTGCTATACGTTCTATGGGTTTGGATAAATGTATAATGACGCATATCTACCATTGTGGTTTCACTGTCCTAAAAATCCTCTGTGCTCTGCCTAATCATGCTTCACTCATCCCTGACCCTGGCAACCACTGATCCTTTCACTATTTCCATGTTTTCGTCTTATCTACAATTTCATATAGTTGGAATCATATAGCACGTAGCCTTTTCAAATCGGCTATTTTCACTTAATAATATGACTTTAGTGTTCCTCCATGTCTTTTTAATGGCTTAATAGCTCATTTCTTTATAGTGCTGAATAATATTCCGTTGTCTGAATGTACCACAATTTACTTATCCGTGCACCTACTGAAGAACATCTTGGTTGCTTTTAAGTTTTGGCAATTATGGATAAAGCTGTGATAAACATCTGCACACAAGTTTTTGTGTAGACATAAGTTTTCAGCTCCTTTGAGTAAATGTCAAGGAGCATGACTGCTGGATCATATGATAAGAGTACGTTTTGTTTTTTAAGAAACTGCCAAACTGTCCTCCAAAGTGGCTGTGTCACTTTTTATTCCCACCAGCAATGAGTGGGTGTTGTTACTCTACATCCTTGCCAGCATTTGGTGTTGTCAGTGTTTTGGATTTTGGCCATTCTCATAGGTGGGTAGGGGTATCTCATTGTTGTTTTAATTTGCAATTCCCTAATTACATATGATGTTGAACCAAAGCACCTTTTACATATATTCATTAATCAAATGATGGCTCTGAATGAAAAATTAACTCTGGAAATATGATAGGCTAAAAAACAAAATGGGTACATTGTGAAATAATCTTCCTCCCATCAGGAATAAATACTCTATTAAAACAGCTCAAAGAACATGATGCATGCATATGCTGGTAAATTTTTGTTTAATACCACACAGTTCAGTATTTTTCTTACATTTTTGACTATTATGTACACTAAGAAAAGCTTTTTACTTTTGAGGTATACACCCCCCCCCAGGCACCTACACACACATAAAACAAAAGCTTCAGAAATTGATATTTACCATTGTTACATTGCTGCACTCAGTTCTATTTTTAGTTATAACCTTATATACTCTTATTTATCCTATTTTATTTTTTTAAATGTGTTTGCTACCATCTAACTCAACTTCATGACTCATTAATGAGTCACTCAAATTTTAAAATAATAAAATCAAGAGAACCATATTTTCTAAATGTGTAAAATAATAATTCATAGGAAATTTATGTTTAATATTAATTATAAGTCATTATCAAAGCACTTGAGCCTAAGTCAATCTCAGGATCTGATTAATTTTAAATTATTTACTTTTTTATTTTAAAAGGTAACTCAGCTATCCACCTATAATCTTCTGTGTCCATATTTCCACCAGACTTAAAAAGAAAAATCCACCCTTGACTACTTTATCATGTTAAATATTACCATATTCATATTTGAAACTTAATTTCAAAGTCTCTATAATCAAGTTCTGGTCTGAGACTTTCTGCTTTTACTTTTTTTTTTTTTTTTTAATTGAGACAGAGTCTCGCTCTGTCGCCCAGGCTGGAGTGCAGTGGCACAAGCACAGCTCACTGCAGCCTCAAACTCCTGGGCTCAAGTCACCCTCCCGCCTCAGCCTCCTGGGCAGCTGGGACCACAGGGGCGCGCCACCAAGCCTGGATAATTTTTCTTAGTAGAGACTCCAGCTCTTGCTCAGGCTGGTCTGGAACTCCCGAGCTCAAGCCATCCTCCTGCCTTGGCCTCCCGGAGTGCTAGGATTACCGGCCTTACTGACTTTTTTCCTTTAGAAGTGTACATGTACTTTAGCCTTTCTTTCTACTCCATTCTTTTTTTAATTGCTTCTTTCTTTCTTTTCCTTCCCATTTCCCTCCTTTCCCTCCTTTCCCTTGGCTCTTTCTTCTTTCCTTTTTGTCTTCCTTTTCTCTCTTTCTCTAGCTATGTCTGTTCCTGTAATTTTCTCCCTTTTCCTGTATTTGTCTCTCTCCTCATGTCCATACCTCTCCTACAATGTCAATAGCTCTTTTTCCTTCAATTCACTCCTAAAGTTTTCATTCTTCTCTTTTAAACATCTGTGTATCACTCAAGTCTGCTTTCCAACTTACCTTTCCATACCAGCGATTGTAAATGAAAATTTATTCCCCCTTGATTCCTTGGAAAGACAGACAAAAACCTGTCTCACTTAAAGTGTGTGTGTGTGTGTGTAAAACCTGAATTCCCAGAATGTCACAGAATGCCACCAACTTAATTCCTGAAATTCAGTTGTGATAGAGGGAAAGAGGAAGCAGCATAGAGCAATGGGGGGAAAGGGAAACACTCCAAAGGCCCCAGATTGCAAAGAAAGGGGCAGTGGGAACGTCACTCCACCTGGGTCCAGCTCTGGTTGAGGAGCCATATGTTCCTTTTATGAGGCTCAGCATCCTTATCTGAAAACAAAACAAAACTAACAGCAAAGAATAGAGAGAGAATTATGAGTTAACTACATTTTATTACAATGTGCCTTCACAAGAGCCTTTGTTGTATCTCCCTGGAAAAAACTTTCTAGTCCATCATAAGCCATGGGTCCTGGTTTCCTAGAACTTAAAGATGAAACAGATTCAAGAGTGATAATTACTTTCTACTTCAAGTAAAATCTGCGTCTACTTTGTGAGGTAGGAGACAGTATTCAGCTGCAGGTGATACCACCCCCCCCCCAACTTGGATTAAGTCATTTAACCTTCCTCCTCTGTGAACTATATGAAGTACCACCTCAACTAACTAGCACTCGGGGAAGTTGAAGGGTTAAGTAAGATAACAACTGTGAAATGCTTTGAAAAATCTAGCACAGCTTTATAAATACACAATTTTTATAAACCAATGAAAGTACCTATTCTGGAAATATAATCATATTCTACCTCCATGGTTTGTTACCCAGCAACAAATTGGGTATGTAAAAACTTAACAACTTGAAATATTTCTCATGCAAGATCAAAACCTCCAAGTTTTCTGCCCACCACCTGTACCCGACAACACCCACAAAAGAAATCACTTAGAAAGGAATGGGGAATATTATCATTTTAAATTAATTTAGCACCATGAAGGTGCTAAGTGCTGTTTGGAATAATATATTCAAAATAACACATGGAAATAATAAAATCCTCTCTTGCTTATTCCTCCCTGAGGCAAAAGTTTGATTTGTTTTTTCTTCCTCAGTGTCTGCGCGTCCCATTGTTTACCAGTTATTTGCAATGTATGATGTGCAGACAAATTTTCTCAATCTTTTAAAATTATAAAACATTGACATAAAAACACTCTTTTTAAAAGTTGGTTTTATTTCCCCCTCTGGTGTCAGGGATGTGATGCTGTTTTGTTGGGCAGCTAGAGACAAGCTAAAATAGCTCACCAAAGGGAGAGGAAATCAGAAGGCAAAGGGAGTGGATTCTACGGCAAGGAAAACCTTTCACTAACATAAACATCTGGGGCCAGAGGGGACAGGTAATCTGATCCCCTGCAGTAGCTTGTATCAGCTGCAACTACTTTTCCATCACAGAAGTCGTCAAACTTCCCCCAAATCCAATCCAGTCTCTGTTTTACCTTTAGATTTCAAAACTTAAATCACAGTTATTAACCAATAAACAAACAAAATATATAATAAGAAAAGGCTCTGAATTCAGTCCTGTAATAGGATACTGGAAATCAATCTTAAAACGCAGCACCTCGTTCTTTATAAAGGAGAGGCTACTGGCAGTAGAAGTATGTATGTTCCATTTGTACACTGCAGGCAAATGCATATAGAAGTCATTCATTTCTCCTTTCCACCTTTCGCCCAATACAGATCTACAGTTTGTAGCCTGAAAGTCACATCTAGAAGCGACCTTTAATGAATACAAGCTTCTCTCTGAACAACAACAGCAACAACAAAAATGGATTGCCCTCCTTTTCTCACTTTCTACTCCTTTCTAATTCCCAGTTGCCCAGCATGGTGTCCAAAGGAGACTAGATTTATCTCCAAGATTCTTCAATAAACTCCAAAAAAAGGCAGCACCTTATCAAGGCACTTAGAGTCTCCCTGACTTATAGAATTTTTATCTTAAAAATATATCTTTATATTTTTTCAGCACAAAAGAAAAACATTTTTAGATAGAAAGCCTTAAGTAGCCACATGCACAATGAACATGCATGCCCTTCCTTCCCTGTGAAGTAAATACATGCTCCAGCCAGCCATTCTATTCTCAACACCTGTGAAGACTTATTTGTAAATGTAATGAGTTACATTACAAGGGACATGTCAAATCATACATTGATAATGAAGTTTGGGATGCATCTTCTTTATAATTGTACCCAGCAGATATGTGCTCATGTTCACCTCGCTTTATTTTCTTGACTGTGTGTGTGTGTATGTTTTTAATATTTTTGTTTTCAGTATAATTGCTACAAGAATCCCTTATGCCTTGTTCTCATTGGAAGTCTTTATTGTAATTATATATTCTGTAAAAAAAGAGTGATGATAAGATGGGGTTGGAGAAATAGGAAATAAAATCCTTGTCCTTAATTGTTGCTTTGCAACTGGCTTCTTAGCCACCAAAGGTTTGGGTGGTTCTGTCAAGCATGGGTTGTCTGCTGCCTGTTTCTGCCAGCTGCTGCAGTAGTGATTCCATATTCTAGACGTCTTTGTTGACAGACAGGTACATGCTGCTATTACACACTGTATCTGAGGGCTTTTCCTACAGAAAAGTAAAGAAAGTACATTAGGAGCACACACAGCTCCTGCACCAAACCAACACCACTTTGGATAATGATACTTGTCATCTGCTTAAAGTAACAAGTAATTCAGTTCCCATATGTTTATATAAAATTACTCATATAAGGGACTTTTTTTCTGGCCCAAGTTCGTTTAACTTTACAAAACGTAGCTACTTCCAACCGTCAGATCTTGAAAACAGCTATACAACTAATCAAACAATAACAGCGAGCTCAACTTAGCAGGGAAGTTAGCAGGAAGGCAGGGGTTATGTCTATAGACACATATAAATGTACACATATGTGTTAATATTTAGCTATTATTTCTGATGTATGGCATCAAGTGCCAAATGCTGCTATAATGTGAGGTATGATTTTATTCACTCTGCATGTCTCTTTCTCCTGTTTAACTTTTAAAGGCCAATTCAAGAGGCAGCTGAGATGTTTCCTCAGCACTAACCCATCCTCATGCGAAGGGCTAAAGCCACCAGTTGGGCAGGATACCCAAAGCACACCAAAGCCAGATGGAGTTCACTCTGCAGAAGATCACAGAGCAACAGATTTCCCTCATATTTATGAAAATGTCTCTCTGCACCTGATAAAAAGGAAAGGAAACAATTGCTTCTTCCTACTTGCTATTCTACTATTTGGTCTTTTGATTTGGTTTTCATAGGGATATTTTTTGCCAAGAAGAATCTGTTCTGTTGTTTTGAATATCTATTTAACATGTCCTTAGAAAATATTTTTGAATTTTAGGATTTTCTCTTCTCTTTGTTAAGGCTTCAGCATTTCCCCTCAACTCTATAGATAAGAATAACAGAATACTAAATATGAAGGGGCATCAGAGATCTTCTAAAGAACCCAATGTTTTCATTTTGCAAATGAGGAAACTGAGTTCAAGGGAAGGAATGACGAGTCCAAGCTCACACAGCCGATTCCTGGCAAAATAACAAGAATGACAAGTAGATATCCTGACTCCAAGGCCAGAGCAGTTTTCCCTGAGCACTGCTTCAGGGTGCCCCACATTAAAAAAAATAATAAAATACAGTTGCTTTGATTCTAAGGTTCTTTACTGATTTCTAAGAGAAAATCCATCTTTAATTTTGATATCGATTTATCTTAAACAGGGATATAGATACCCAGCAGGTATTTAAAAAATGTTTGATGAAATGAAGAAGTGTCAAGCATCCCCTGTGAAGGTTTTGTTTCTTCATATGACAAAAAAAAAGGGAATAAAAAAATTCAAGAAAAGGAAAGTAGAAAAGCTGTTCTCTGTAAAATTACCCTCTTTCCAAGCCTTGACCTTGTGAATTTATGGTTGGCCTTGCTAGCTTCTTGCTTACTTTCTGTACTTGGTATCACTGTTAAATTCTTTCTCTCCACTTAATTCTGAGGGTGTAAAACTTCAGCATCCCATTTGCAGTGGTGGGAGAATTAAGAATAAACAGTGATCTCCAGACAGCACAGTAAGCCACTGGGACTATTACAAGTGTAGTAAGACAATTCCTCTCTTACTCTCTAGAACATACAACCACTTTAGTTTATAAACATCTGTAGGACCATGGGGTGTTGCTTTTCCTCTATTTGTAAATGCTTGATGCAAAAGCAAAGCACTTCTAATCCTACTGCTTTTGTGTGAAACTGCGCAGAAAGATTGCCTGGCACGTGTGGAATATAAGACAGATTTTTTAAATACAGCATGGCAGTTAGAGGCATTCATTTTGTTTAGTCTGTGTGGCATTTGGGGGAATATTCCCATCAGGGAAACACTGTTTAAATGCAGATTGTAATACAGTACGTTCCATTAAATTGGTAGCAAATGTTCATCCTTCAAAACCATAGGGTTAAAAAAACTCTGGGCTCTCATTTTTTAAGAATTTTATTTAAGATATATAAACCAGGAAAAATACTATGTAAATAATCAAAGTGTAGGTACAATTATTTTATTAATATGATATAGGATATTTCCTAGGCAAATATTTCCATAAAAGTTAAAGCAATAGTTGAGAATTATGACAAATTTAAAAGCTCCGTATAGCTAGAATGTTTTATTTTCTGTACTTTTAGTTTAAACTCCAGACTTTTTTTCCTTTTAAAAAAAATCCCAGTTATTACCAAGTAAAAGATGTAAGGGCACTTAATGACAAACATTTTAACTTCAAAGCCAAAAAGCAGACCAAAATAGAAAATAAATTGGGTTTCAATGAATCATTTCACTGACTAATACAAGCGCTGCTGAGGATGCATCAGGCCCTGGCTTGATAAAGAAAAACTTTGCAATAATCAATGTGGCTGACACTCAAGGGTAACAAACCCTTCATTTTAGATATAGTTGAGAATTTTTTGATTGTCAAAAGAACACACTTCATGTGTCTCTAAAAATAACATGCAATACCTTAATGTAACATGCAAGAAGCTTATTTCATTTTTATGTGCTGTATGTGTTATTAATTATATTATTAATATTAAAAATGCAATAAACCACTAATCAAGGTTCCATTCCCAACAATTCATAATTAAATAAATGCCACATTCTTGATTGTGCTAAGGCCAATTAAATCTAATTTCTCTTCTGTTTCCATACATAGGCTGCAGCTGTATGTGCTATCCAGGGGTAATTAATTGCCACCAACTGCCTCCCTCTAAAAAGGAGAATGTCTGAAATTGGTAGCACGACATGTGCCCCTGAGACCAAACATAGCCTAATGCTGTTCAGGATGTTCACGGTTCTTTAACGACCCAGAGTAAATTTTTTCTTTCCACAAACTGCTATACATTTTGTCTGTCTCTTGCACAGAGAACTATTCAGGGCTTCTTGTCTTCATAAACAAGTTCAGGCTGCATAGAAAGCCCCAAGCAAGATAGAAAGGGCCATCCCACCCCCAACAAGAACTAACTACTGCTTTTTAGTGGGTATCAGCACCAGGAGCAGCAACCTCACCTCAGAAAGTCTATGCCAAGACATAGAATTCCAAATGATCGAAGTCTAAGTAAATAATTTCTCAACTTTATTAGGTATTTGGGGTAGGAGAGAGAGTTACAGTCATTATTATTTAAAATTAAATTTAAAAGAACCTCAGATAGGCTTAATCATTACTAAAATATACTCTAAGTGGAAATGTCAGAAACTGTGTGCAGTGACACCCAACCATGGATTTGTAAACTCTTCAAGCTGGAAGGAACTAAAAGAGGTTAAACAACCAAACCCCTTCTCTTAAGGACAGAATGCCTTTAGCTTATTCCTAACAAATGAAGATCAAATCTACTTTTAAAATCTCAGCAACAGAATATACCTTTCTTGCTAACTAATCTGATATTTAATGATCACATTATAAAAAAAATAATGCATTTAATCTTAGTCCATCTTGCTGGGCCAGTTTACTGGTGGAGAGGAAAATATTTTGTTCCCAATCTCTGAATAAGAACCCTGTTAGAAGTAAAGTTTGTTATTCAGCCTTACCGTTCTCTTCTGCAAGCGACATAACTCAATCTCTTAACCTTTTCTGTTCAAATTCTCCACACTGCTCTTCATTTATAGCAGCTAGATTGCAAACACTCAGAACTGGACAGTTCTGAACACAAAGGTTATTTTATACTCCCTAAACTAGACTAGTTTAATAGTTGTAGTATCTTTCTTGATTTTTAGATACTCATTCTGTTTTTTTAATCAACTGGCTTATCGTCCACAATGAAAGAAAGAAAGGTTATTCCTGCACCTGCAAAGAGTTAGGCATCCCCCATCTCATACGTGCAAGGTTAGCTTTACTACCCAAGGGTACCTGTCCTTTCTGATGAACCTCTGACCATGCCTCACAATTTACAAAAGTCACCCTTAATTTGGATGCTAGATTCTAGGGTCATCCTCAAGCTTGGGTCAGTTTGTCTCTATTCCTTCATTCTGGATATTTATAAAAGTATTAGACAACAAAGGTCCATGAGTGGCCTCTAAAGATCTCCCCTAGTTTGAAGCTGATTCACTGATAACCACTCTTCAAATAGACCCTGCATTTAACCTCTTCATGCTGATATTTTCTATTTCATCTGAATTTGCACATTACATGTACCTATACCCTCGGTGAAACCCTATGAGGATGTATTCATTACAAAATGCCTATGTGTATGTTTCTCTGCAGTATATATAGTAAATTAAGATGTCCTTCTGAGATCAGTAAAGCTGTGCCCTGAAATGCTATAGCATTTAACCACAGGTTTGATCCAACTTCCTTTGTAAATCACCTTGGGCATGTGCTTTCTGAAATATGTACGTGAATTATTGCCTTATTTTCATACTGTGGGTATTGTTTATTATGGAAGGGCCATTAACCCTGTAAGATGCAGATAATCTTCCACTTGCTTGTCTACAGCAGAAGATCATTTACTGTCACGCTGATTAAATATATTATGACAGCAAAGCTAGTAACGTGCAAGGTATGGGCACGGGAAGAACATGCTTCATGCACTTTCTCTGCCAGCTCTCTGCAGAACAGTTTCTGTATCTAATTTGATACTTTTCAAATAAAGAACATCACATTACCAGGAGCCATTTTACCCTCATATTCTCACATACATTGGTCTCCAGAGAAAACCAGGTAAAGGATTTATATAAAAATTGTACTTACAAAGTAACACTTCTGATTAAGTTTATTATCAGTGCCTGGAGTATGTGTATTCTTGATGCCTGAAACACTGAACTGAAGGTTTCTCCTTTAGTACCAGCAATAAAACAAATCTCAGGCTGACCTTCCCCAAGACAAGTGCTAAAATAATGGTATTCCCCAACTTACTTTTAAACCTAAGCCTACGAGGGAAGCTTGAATGTGATACACAGGGATGCATCCCACATACACATGTACATAAAGATACATTATAAATTACATTTTCTACATACTGTCTCTATACACACACAGAAGCTGCTATAATTTAGTTATTTACTATGTACTACTAGTGCTGTAAAATGTCATTTTCTAAGAATACATCTGAGGCTTAAGTCAGCATTTTTATGATATCATCTGCACTGGGAAAACATTAAAGGCTCAATATTTAATAAACATAATAAACATCCCCATGAAACAAATTGTTCATAAACTACCTGTTTAATTTTTCAGGGTTCCTGAACCACATATTTTCTTATTAGTTGTGAGCCTGCTGGGTTGGAGGATAGATAGGGCCTGTCAGGGATAGAATATAATGTAGCGGTTTTATGAATTATTTCTGTGAGGAAAAGCCTATTACAGCTGACAAGAGGGTGATGATATTAGCCCATCATCATTCAGACGGCACCACCCTGCCCCCTTTCATCCGTCAGGCCTCTTGTATGGGGGCTGCGAGCCACACCGTCTTTGCACAGCCAACACAAAGACAAATTTTACTCTTTTTCTGAGTCCATGAAACATTTAGTATTTCATTTTGAATCATGGCAGATGACAGAAACAAATGGCCTAATGAATCTCGCTTATTGTCCCTTGCAAATCTGAAGATGAGCTAAAAGTAAAATCTGTTTTTTTTCTTTTCTTTTTTTCTTTATTTCCTCTTTTATTTTTTTTCTTTTCTGGATGCATTTCTTCTCCCTGGAAAGATGTCTGCTGCATTCTCAATAGATGCTGAGGTTATAGAATTATTTTCATAAACAAGTCATTTGATTCAAAAATCAATTGCATAGCTCTTGGACAGCCCCAAGCACCACCATCTCTCTGCAGTCATCTTCAGGACCATATACATTTTTACCCATTTTCTTGCTTTATAAAATATAAATACAACAGGAGGCAGGATAAGAAAAAAATAAGAAGTAAATTCTTAATGTATTTGGGGAAAATGGCAACTACTCATCAAAGGGCAATATGAATTATATACCTTTTTTGTTTTATATAAAGGAATGTTAATTAAGTCTGCCCAAATCCTCTGAAGTGCCAATTTGCAAGTAATTTGGCTGAACTTATAAAGCTTTTATGGCTACCTTTTCTAGGTGTATTTACTTTAAATTTGGCTTGGAATTGTAAGGAATTTGTTGGGTGGAGCAGCTCTGAAAAATAATGGAAAAGACTCTGAGAAATGATTCTACTCACCAATGGCATCATCCCTTATTTGCTGATTGAAAGGCTCCTGGGCAGAACTGAATACAAGGTAGTGCTGCTCTGGTGGCCTGACAAATACCACTTATTAGAAGATTTCCTTCATGCTCCTTGCTGCTCTTTTTAAAGGACAGTTTCATCCCCAGTGCTTGCTGGACCCTTCGGCTGCAATCACACGCATGGCCATGTGTTTCCAGTGGCCCACAGCTCCCAGGCCATGCCCCTCTATTATACATGCACGTTTTCAACAAAACACAAAGGAATAAGCGTTGAGAAAGATGCATTTAACTTTGCAAAAACAGACAAAGAAAAAATGCAGAGTTGGGGCTAGAAACAGAAATAGGAAGAATGGTAGGAGTTAGCAAAAGAAAAAGAGAAAAATTCCTTCTCTGGTTCTTCGGCATGCCTTGGCCTCTTTTCCTGCTTTTCTCCCTGGCTCTGTAATGGCTTTTTCACAGCCATTAGAGTTGTCAAGTAAATTTTTCTTAGTTCAAGTATGTACAATTGATCCTGATAGATGTTAATAGCTCCCAAACTAAGGTAGAGTCTGCAGTCAACATACAGGAATAACAATTCTGTGGTTAAAAAGAAAAAGGGAAGTTTGACAATTGATGCCATAATATAGTCCGAAGGCACTCTGGGTCAAATTTCCTTGATTTTTGGAGTAAAAGTTGACCAGTGATGCACATAAGTCATACAACATTAATTATTTAGGTTGAAGTAATTTCATACTGTTTTTCCAGATTACAAAATTTGGTAAGCCACTTTCAAAAATGAAATTTAAATATCTTGGTTTTCTTTGATCTTACAATTTTTTTTCAGAAAAAAAGCACTATATGAAAGTTTGGTTTTAACATTAGTGTTGCAAATTTTTCTAACTGAATTTTTGCCAGTTGTCATGATTATGACTTTAGGAAATAATGTATTTTAATCACTTCTATTATGCTCTTGAGTTACTGATTTCCAAAACAAAATTTGCTTTTTCCAAAGAGAAAGCATTTTATAACTAATAGTCATTTATTTCAAAAATATCTAAAGAGTGAAAAATTCTTACAATCTAAATGCACTAGAAATTGAAATCAAAGGAAGAAAGTCAGTTGCACAAACAGAACATTTGGAAATATGTAGGTCTTAGAGTTTAGCACTGAGACCAGCAGCTCCTCTTCATCACTCAATGCCTCTTGTGGCCTCTCCTTATCAGTCTCTGGGCCCAGCCTAAGAACCAGACTGGATGAAAATTTTTTAATTGAAAGAATCAATTAATACTTTATACTTCTTTCTGCCTCCTGCATATTATCAGGCTAAGGGAAAAACATTGGTTGACTAAAGAAAATGTATACCCATTTCAAATATGTAACAAATTAAGCCAAAAAAGAGAACTAAAAAGAAGTAAAAAAATATATTTACCTCCATAGGGCTGCCTTCTTTCTTAAAAGACTAAACACGTAAAGCAGTGCCTAATGGGGTCATGGTGAAAGAAAGCTCCAAGGAACTAAGTCAATATCTTCTGGTTTCCATCTTCTTACCATCAAGGAAAATATGTTTGCTTCTAACTTTGATGTACTTTCTACTTAATCAGAGCAGATCAATTTTCTAATGCTATTAAAGGGTATCTCCTTAAACTTCATAGAAACACACATATGTTCAGAAAAATGTTGAAATATTTTTATTAAAAATTGATGTAATATTGCACAATTACCAAGCAACTGAAGGCGGATTGAAGAAAATGAGAAGTGAGACACAATATTTGTGTATACTTGTTAAAGGAGAAAATAACATTGGCTAAGTAACATTAGGTGAAACCCCATAAAACTGCTGTTTTTGTAGGTCAGAAACGGTTGAGTATCAGCAATTTCATATGGTTCAACCTAATTAGATACAGCATTTGTATTAAGCCCAAGTTGCACATTTCTTTTAGAAAAAGCAGCACATAAAATTGCTCAATGATATCTTGGTGCCTGATGAGGGGTAGTTATTACTTCCAAAGTCAACATAAAATTTCATTAAAAGAATTCAATACCAAAAGAGTTTGAGGGAAACCTCCAGTTTACATGTATTTCTGGCAGTATTATTTCAACTCTTCCCATTCCTTAGAAGAACACTTCTCCCTTTTCTACCTTGTCCTCGCCTGCTCCTTTATCAGACCAGGCATGGTTCTTTTCTTCCTGTCTCACATTCTTGGTTCCACAGAAATTGTCAAGAAAAGCTTAAAATTAATAGTATGGCAACACTAAATCATGATGGGGACTTACTCAATTGCATGGGCTTGTTACCAGTACAGACACACAGAGCCTCATGCTCAAGAAGCCACCCACCCCTGGGCATTTAATGCTTTGCGGTCATTATCTTCAGATTGTTAATAATTTCATTTGTATTAATAATTTTATCTTTGATTTTGTGTTTAGTAAGTGAAGTTCAATGGGATAACATAGGTTGCGTGAGGGCTTGGAAACTCAGCTGATGTGCAGTCTTGCTTCCTGCCACCTCTGGGGACCAATTTTTAGCCTGCTCCCCAGTGCCTGTCCAGCAACTACCCTGCCCTTCCATCCCTGCTGGGGGCCTGGGCACAAATACAGAAAGGGCTGGGTTGGGTGTGCACACCCATGGGCCCTGCATTCCAGAGCAGGGCCCCGGGCGCCTGTGAGGGCCTGCACCCAGTGGCTGAGGAAGCACAAAACATTCGATAGGTTGAGAGAATCCACAGAAGAAAAGAAAGCAGAACTGCTATAGACAGTTCAAAAAGATAGTTTGTAACCTGGCAGGTGTGTGAGAGTGTGTGTGTGTGTGTTTAGGAGAAAGGAGGGAGGAAGGAGGATTGAACAAATATATTTGAGGGAAAGTTGAGCAAAGGCCAGAGAATAGAAATTATTTTCTACCCATAGTGAATGTATTAAAGTACCAATATCAGAAAGAAAAAAAAAAGGAAGGTATCAATATCATATTAAAGCTCAATTTGTCCTCTTTTCTGCTAAGATTATGAGTCAAAATGCAGATTATTTCAGTGCAAACTAGCTGAGAATGTGTCACAGGCAGTAAAATACCCTGTTGGTTCCAAAAAGGTTCAGAAAAACTGAGAAAGACCAAAAAACCAGGAGGAGATGCTGGAATTTGGAACAAGAAACTTCTATACAATTTTAGGTCCTTTGCATGAGGTGAAGGACTCTAAAAAAATTGAGCTTTCACCAATGTTGGAAGATTCCACTTAATAGGTATATGTTGCTATAACATTTTATCATTTTATTTTCTGACAAATACTTTCATTTTCCAACAAATACTTTCATTTTCCAATAGCTATGTACTCAGAATGATAATTGGACATTCCAAACATATTTCACATGGCAGTTTTTTCCAGGAGTGTGGGTAGAATAAATATGCAAGTAAAGGTAACTTGGTGTTTTTGTTGAAAGGGTGTTTCTGACACTAGGGTCCTGTGCTCATTTGGTGCTAGGATAAGATTCAGCTTTCTCTTTGTACATCTAGAGCCTGGATGTACTTCATAATTTCCAATATATACTGTCTTTTAATTTTAGATTTATTTTTTTGTGTATTGCTTCATCCCTTGGATGGCTACATTCTTTGAGAATATAATCTCTTGAGCATAGTAGTTTGGTCACAGTAAGCACTCTATTGGGTTGTTAACTAATAAATTTATCAGTATTAAAGTCACCACCCAAGAACTTTTTATCTATGATCTAATTTTTAATCTTTAGTCACTAGCGACTATGCCATTTTTGTATATGACTTTTTCCATTTACTTATGATTTCTTCCTTCTCTTTCTGCCCACTTTAAATCCTTCTGGTTGCCAAGATCCAAATCAAATGCAACCTCCTACATGAGACTTTCTCTTGTTCTCCCATGGAAATTCTTCTGCCTCTTTGTACTCTCCAAGCAGATTGAGTTTCTGTTAGAGCAGCAATCACACTGTGCCACATGTTGTCCTACTGAAGCCAACGCTAAAGAAAGCCAGTTATCAAATACTCAAACCCTAAACTAGATTAAACCTGGGTCTCTCTCTCTCTCTCGTTTCAATCACACACTACTTCATTTTCTAATATAGAAACAACAGTTTTATTACTATTTTATTGTTAGAAGCCAGAACTATAAACTAGATAAGATTTACAGCACAGGAGTATTGTTTAGTATATGCTCATTTATGAACCAGTTAAAATTATTATTCCTAGAGTAATTACTGTTCTTGTAGGAAATTAGGAATGAACCTAAATTCCATAATTAAAACAAACTGAGTAATAGGTGACAAAAGTATCCAGAAAACAAACTGAAAATTCTATTAGATTGGAACAATAGGAAGAATTATAACAATAGCATGTTAGAACTGAGTCAAACAACTCCACTTCCTCAAGATAAATAGAGTCAGCATTTGAACAGTCTTTAGAAAATCCAAAATTTTGAATAGTTAATACTTTGTGTACAACTTCACCTTTAAAGATGGTGTTCCCTTTATCCTGAATGCCTGACACTGGTATTCATACTTCATGACCCAGTTCATTAGTTTCCTTTATATATTAATTTGCATTTTACACTATAATTATTCACATGCTGATCTTCTTCACTGAATTGTGACATGCTCCAGAGCAGGGATGCTATATATATATATATATATATATATATAAAAATATATATATATATTTTAATTTCTGCCTTTCTAACAGTTGGCACAGTACCTCACATAGATTGAATACATGGTTGTTGGGTAGCTAACTTTATTTAGAAAATACTTAAACATAAAGATTAGGACAACTGTTAACCAATTTTTATGTTTTTAACTATATGGAACTGAGATGGGTTAATATAAATTAGAAATTAAATAAAAATTAAGCCAAATAATATATTTTCTAATTAGTCAGAAAGTTATAAAGTAAAAAGGAACTAAATGTATTTGGAGGAATGTATGAGCTATCAAAAAGGCATAACAAATATAACGGACACTGACGTATCAAGCTTAAGAAATGAAACATTATTTATATGGTTGGAGGTCCCTGTGTAACCCCATGTACCCCATTCTTTCTTTTCCCACTGCCTCCTAAGTAATCGCTCTGTTAAATGTGGTTAACACTCCCGTGCGTGTCTTTATACACTTACTACATGTTTGCATCTCTAAATGGTAACGTATTTTGGCAAAAGTCAAAGATAAAAGTGTCCTTCTCCATGTTACTGCTAGTCACTCAGCATTATATTTTTGAGTGTTATTTGTGGTGATAAATATAGCTCTAGTTTATTCATTTAATCTGTTACATAGTATTCTATTTTTTTAATATGCTATTCTCTTTGTGCTAGACATTTAGCTGTTTCTTTTTTTTAATTACAATCAGTTGTTTTCAACATTCTTGCACTTCATGCACAAGAGTTTTCCTTGGATATATACCTAAGATTCTTAATAGTATTATTTTTGAATTTATTAATGCTTCCTTTATAGTTTTTCCTTTTAATCTCTTATTTAAGATTTCATCCTTTACCCCAAGTAGAATATATTTGATTGTCTTCTAAAATTTTGGAATTTCTCTTTAACATTTAAGTTCTTGATTTGTCTGGCATTGATTTTTGTGTACAGCACGAGAAAATTTTTCCAGTGTGAAAGATATTCGTCCCAGCAATATTTACTGAATAGATTTACCTTTCTTCATCAATCTCAATGAAAGTGATATTCTTAAATACATGTGTTTTTATTTATGCATAGGCTCCTTGGCTCTCTATTTTGTTCCATTGATCTATTTTGCATCCCTACACCAATACTACTACATTATGTTAATAATTTTCCTTCATAAGTCTTGATATTTAATAGGATAAATCTTCCTCCTGATTTAGCAATTCTTAGCCTTTTATCCTATTTAATAGGATAAATCTTCCTGTATCTTAGTAATTCTTAGCTTTTTATTCTTCCACACCAATTTTAGGTTGAGTTCGTTATTTAGATCTGTGAATAAACATATTAGGACTTGAAATGGAATTGTTTTGAATTAATGGATCAATTTTGAAAGAACTGACTTTTTTGGTGAATATTGAGTCTTCTGTCAATGAACAGTATATCTGCCCACTTTGTATCTGATACTCAATTAAATGTTATAGTTTTCTTCCTAACAGCTTTACCACATCTTTTTATAATGTATTTTTAGATAGCTTATATTTTTAGTTAGTAATTTAAATCGCATTTCTTAGAGTATATTATTGCATTTGATTGTTGCTTATATGTAAAACTGTAATTGACTTTTGTATATTGAACTTATATCTAGCAACCTTTGAATAATCTTTCAAATAGGAAGTGAATAAAGAGCATTCAGGTTCTGGCAATATGGCTGACTTAGAACACCAAGAGACCCTTTAACTGTAGAATAACCGAAGTTTGAAAAGCTACACTATTTGAGAAATCTCAGGCTCACAAAAGATAGAGTTAGTCTCTAAGCATCCTTCCTTTCTGAAACAATAAATCATCAAAAGCAAAAAAGCAAACCAACAAAAATGTCAAAGCTGCCATGAAATTAGAAGTCTAATTATAGCATTTTTGAAGAGGATATGGAGCAGTGGGAAGTCTCATCTACTGCTGCTTGGAAGGCAAGCTGCTAATTTTGATTTTCAAATTATCTTGGAAAATGATTTGATATTTTCTCTCAAAGGTGATCCATTAAACATCTTACAACCCAGGAATCCCATTGCTAGGTATATGCCTGTGATAAAATTGTATGCATATGTACCAAGAGATACACATGAATGTCAATAGCAACATTATTCATAAGAGTAAAAGACTGGAAAATGTCAGAATTTTCTATCAAGATAGTATAGTCATATAACAGACTATTATATAGCAGTAAAGGAAAGAAAAAGATATATAGAACAACAGGGATAAATCTTGAAGTCATAATTTTGAGTTAAAAAAGCAAGTCCCTTTTTATTTTTCAAGATGGTTGACTAGAGACATTGGTCATCAGTTCTCCTCAGAGAGAAGGTTCAAATTTGCAAGTAAATAAGCATGGCCCACATAGAGTACTGAAGGAAGAGTACCAGAACCTACCAGAGAGCCCATGGGAAGAAGTTGGAATCCTGAATAAGAAGGAACAAATTTCGGCAGAGATCAGTACCCAAGGAATTTGCAGTCCCATGGAAAGGGTAGGTGAGGGTGTTTCCATTTGCTCCCTTACCCCTGCGGCAGACTGCTGGCTCTGAAATGTCAGAGAGACCCTCTATTCTCACAAGCCCAAGCACTGCTTCAGTTGGTGATTTGGGAACTTCTGAAGGGTAGATCACCAGGCTACCAGCCTACACAGGGTCACTTCCCCTCTCCACAGACTTGAGCTGAGGCAGCGGGCACCATACTGCCTGTGCACCCAGGGAGCCTCAGCCCTTCTGTTTCCACATCACTGGATTCCCCCACAAACTTTCCCCAGAACCCACTCAGACTGTGATAACCACAAAGGTCTGACAGGACCCAGGGGAGCTATGGCATTCCCAGAATTCTAACCCTCAGGGCAGACTATCCCTGGGGAAAGGGAAAGTGCAGTGAACCAAAGCGCCCCTTGAGACAAAGGAAACCAGAACTCATTCCCTCCTTTGCCTGAGAGTTTTTTGCTTGTGAACTGAAGGTGCCTACATCCCTCCCAGTGGAGATGCAGGTGTGGAGCAGGTTCTGTAGGGGAGGAGAGAGGTTCTACCCCAGAGGACAAGTGGCACCAGTGCCCAGGAAAGGACATAGAGACGGTGACTTCTCCCACCACCTACTGCTGTGGATGTAGCCACGACTGCTCCTGTGGGGGTTTGGCACAGGTGCTCCCGGGGACAGCCAGTCCTGGGCTTGTGGCAGGGGCTGCACCCCCACTAACAGTGTGCCCACCAAGCCTGGGTCTGCATGGAGGGTGCAGCCCATTTCCATCCCTACATGGAGAGGCAACATTTTTGCAGCTGCTGCTCAGGGAATCTTAGCCCTTGGGTCTCTGCATCACTGGATCCCCTGCAAACATTCCCTAGCACCTATTCAGACTTCAACAGCCACAAGGGGCTGGTGGATCCTAGGGGAACTGTGGGATTCCAAGAGTTTTAACACTCAGGGAAGGATGACCCTAGGTGAGAGGAGAGTGTAGCATGCCCAGGAGCCTCTTGGGACAAAGAAGACCAGAGCCCACACTCTCCTTCATTTGGGGACCTGTCCTCCTCCCCGCTGCCCACTGTTGCTGATGTACCTGCAGCTCTTCCTGTGGGGTGCTGGTGCAGGTATACTGAGGGACGGTCATTCCAGGGCATTTAGGAACATCTGCACCTCCAATGACAGTGTACCCACCATGCCCAGGCTTGCACAGAGGGCAGGGCCCGGGACTGTCTCTTCTAGAAGTCCCAGCTTCTTGCAGTAGAGCACAGGCAGGCTGTAAAACTGTCTATTTTGGACTGCAAGAAGTTTCTCCCTTAGGCCATCTGGGCAGAGAGCAGTGGGAAAGGTTTTTCAGCAGCCTTCAGCTACATTATGGCCTGGAGGAAAACGACAGTGTCTATCTTAACTGAAAATCATGAGCCTTGGGACAGCAGGGGGCTATGGAGGTGAATCCTGTGTCTGCTTACCCAGGTCCTGGAGCTGGTGCAGTCCCCTTGCTCCTCCCATCTCTGATGGAGACCAGTGCAATTCAACACAAGTTCCCCCACCACCCTGTCAAGGCTGGTACCTCCACTCATCATTGGGGTGTACGAGGGTGACCTTGACAGTCCAGCTCCGCCCAGCTTTATCCATCTCTCCAGGGCTGAGAAGGGAATGCAGAGCATCAGGCACTCCGCAGACCACTCCACCACCTGAGCAAACTGAGATCAACCCCATATCCACCAGGCTCTTGCTGTAGCCCACTCCTACACATAAGCACCACCTACTGGCCTGGCGGTTGAACTGCAGCCCAGGGCATGCCTACAACGGTTAGCGTCTGAGAAAGCTACCGCACAAAGGCTATCTACAACCAAGGAACACATACAGAGCCTTGGCCCCTTGTAAGCACGCAAAATCTAAGCTAAATGAACAAACACAATATATGTTACAGGCGCATGCCCTCAAGGAAAAAATAAAATAAGATTAAATAAATAAATAAATTAAAAAGTCTCACCCAAATGAAAGTAAATTCAAAATTAAGAAGTGACAATTCCCCAGATGAGAAAGAATCAGCATAATAACTCTGAAAGTATGAAAAAACAGACTGATTTGACACTCCAAAGGATCACACTAGCTTTCTAGCAATGGAACCCAACGAAAAGGAAAATTATGAACTGAGAGATAAAGAATTCAGAATATAGATTGTAAGGAAGCTCAATGAGATCCAAAAGAAAGTTGAAAACCAACACAAAGAAACAAAAAAAAAATTCAAGACATGAATAAAAAAAGTTTACTAAAGAGAGAGATATTTTTAAAAACCCCCAGAACTTCTGGAAATGAAAGACACATTGATGGAATTAAAAAATACAATTGAAAACTTAAACAATAGACTAGACCAAGCCAAAGAAAGAATTTCAGAGCTTGAAGACAAGTCTTTTGAATTAACCTAGTAAGGCAAAAATAAAGAAAAAAGAATTATAAAAAAAAACCAAAGTCTTCAAGAAATACAGGATTATGTAAAACATCAAAACCTATGAGTCATAGATATTCTTGAGGGAGGAGAAGAAAAAATAAAAAGTGTGGAAAACCTATTTGAGAGAATAATTGAGGAAAACTTCACTGATCTTTCAAGAGACTTAGATATCCAGCTAGAAGAGGCTCAGCAAACACAAGGGAGATAAATCACAAAACAGCTACACCAAGGGATATAGTCATCAGACTATCTAAAATCAATATGGAGAAAAAAATTTGAAGCAGCAATTATCTGCAAAGGAAAGTTCATCAGACTAACAGCAGACTTCACAGCAGAAAGAGAGATTGGGATCCTATTTTCAATATTCTCAAAGGAAAGAACTGTCAGCCATGAATTTTGTATCCTGTTAAACTAAGCTTCACAAATGAAGGAGAAATAAAGTCTCTCCCAGACAAGCAAATGTTAAGGGAATTAGTCACCAGTAGACTGACCTTATAAGAAATGTTCAAAGAAGTTCTCAATACGTAAATGAATACAAACATAGGAAACCATAAAACTCAGAGGTGCTATAAAAACACTTTCACAATTGAAAATACAAACAATTAAGTAACAATTAGAATTATGACAGGAACAGAACCTCAGATCTCAATATGTACTCTGAATGTAAACAGGCTAGGCTAAATGTCTAACTTAAAAAATATAGATTGGTGGAATGGATAAAAAAACAGAATCCAAATATCTATTGCCTTCAAGAGACTCACTTAACTGTTAAAGACTTTTATAGACTCAAGGTAAAGTGGTGGAAAAAGATATTCTATGCAAATGGAAACCAAAAGCAAGCAGGAGTAGCTATACCTACATCAAATAAAACAGACTTTAAATTAACAACAATAAAAAAGGCAAAAAAGGTCATTATATAATGAAAAAGGGATGACTTCAACAAGAAAACATAACAATCCTCAGTATGTATGCACCCAACACTAAAGCACCAGATTCATAAAACAAATACTAATAGACATAAGAAAAGAGATAGGCAACAGTACAATAATAGTGGAGGATTTCAACACTCCATTAACAGCATTAGTCAAATCCTTGAGGCAGAAAATCAACAAGGATACACTGGACTTAAATGAGACTCTAGAACAAATGGTCCTGACAAACATTTATAGAACATTCTACCCAAAAACTGAAGAATATGCATTCTTCTCATCACATGGAACATTTTCCAAATTAGACCATGTTAGGTATGTGGTCTTTACCCTGAGGGAAGGTTTGCAAAACCAGAAAAGGGAATGTGAGGGAGGAGGGGAGATAAAAGGCAGCTGAGCATGCAAAATGGGGAAGGTATGCAAGCCTAAATGGGAGATGTGACTAAAAAGAAAGACATCTCAAGGACTAGCTATCTGCTACAGCACAACCTCTTCCAAAACCTCAAGGACTTACTTGCTGTATACTGCGATTATTGTTTGATTGCCCCTCCACTCCACTCCCTCCTCCCAACCCTCTATAAAAAACTCACTAGACCCCATTTTGGTGTGGATGCCCTTTTTGGCCTCCACCCACCTGTACCCAGGTGCTCAAATAAATAATTCTTTACATCTTTGGGATTCACATGTTTTCCTCTCAGCTCTGGCCTAACAGACCATATGTTAGGCCACAAAACAAGTCTCAAATTTAAAAAAAATCAAAATCACATCAACTATCTTCTCAGACCACAGCAAAATAAAACTAGAAATTAATTCCAAGAGAAACTCTCAAAACTATACAAATATATGGAAATTAAACAACATGCTCCTGAATGATCTTTGGGTCAACAATGAAATCAAGATGAAAAGTTAAAAATTTTTCAAAATTAATGATAATAGTAACACAACTTTTCAAATATCTGGAGTACAGTAAAAGCACTGCTAAGAGAGAATTTTATAGCACTAAATGCCTACATCAAAAAGGCAGAAAGATTAAAAATTAACAACCTAATGTCACACCTCATGGAACTAGAAAAACAAGAACAAACCAAACCAAAAGCTAGTAGAAAAAAAAATACAAAGATCAGAGAAGCACTAAATGTAATTGAAACAAACCAACAAAAAAATACAAAGGATCAATGAAATGAAAAGTTGGTTCTTTGAGAAGATAAACAAAATTGACAGACCCTTAGCTAGATTAACCAAGAAAAGAAAAGAGAATTCAAATAAGCTCAATCAGAAATGAAAAAAGAGACATTACAACTGATACCACAGAAATACAAAAGATCACCAGGAACCATTAAGAACATCTCTATACCCACAAACTAGAAAATCTACAGGAAATGGATAAATTCCTGGAAACATGCAACCTCCCAAGCTTGAGTCAGGAAGAAACAGAATTCCTGAACAGACCAATAATGAGTAGTGAGACTGAATCAGTAATAAAAAATCTCCCCCCGTGCTCTCCCCCTCAAAAAAAAAAAGCCCAGTACCAGACAGACTCACAGCCAAATTTTATCAGACATGCAAAGAACTGGTATCAATCCTACTGAAACTGTTCTAAAAAATTAAGGTGGAGGGATTCCTCCCTAATTCATTGTATGAAGCCAATATCACCCTGATAATACCAAAGCCAGACAAGGATGCAACAACAAGAACAAAAAACTTACAGAGCAATCCCTGATGAACATAGATGCAAAAATCCTCAACAAAATACTAGCAAACCAAATCCAACAACACATCAAAAAGACAATTTACCACAATCAAATGGGTTTCATCCCTTTGATGCTAGGATGGTTCAATATACGCAAGTCAATAAATGTGATTCACCACATAAAGAGGATTAGAAACAAAAACCATATGGTCATCTGAATAGATGAAGAAAAAGCATTTGATAAAATTCATCATCCCTTCATGATAAAAACACTAGGCATAGAAGGAACAGACCTCAAAATAATAAAAGCCATATATGACACACCCACAGCCAACATGAGACTGAATAGGGAAAAGTTGACAGCATTTCCCCTAAGAACTGGAATAAGACAAGGATGTCCACTTCCATCACTTCTATTCAACATAGTACTGAAAGTCTTAGCCAGAGCAATCAGGCAAAAGAAAAAGATAAAGGGCATCCAAATTGGAAAATAGAAAGTTAAATTATTTCTGTTTGCTGATGATATGATCTTATACATAGAAAAAACTAAAGACTACTCCAAAAGACTCCTAGATTTGGTAAATGAATTCTGTAAAGTCTCAGGTTACAAAATGAATGTACACAACTCAGTAGCATTTCTATACACCGGTAAAAACCAAGTTGAGAGTCAAATTAAGAACTTAATCCCATTCAAATGGCTGAAAGAAAAAATACCTAGGAATATACTTAACCAAGGAGGTAAAAGATCTCTAGAAAAACTACAAAACACTGATGAAAGAAATCCTAGATGACACAAACAAATGGAAAAACACCCCATGCTCATGGATCAGAAGAATCAGTATTGTTAAAATGACCACACTGTCTAAAGAAATCTATATATTCAAGGCAATTATTATTAAAATACCAGCATCATTTTTCACAGAATTATAAAAACAATCCTAAAATTTATTTGGAACCAAAAAAGGAGCCTGAATAGCCAAAACAAGCATAAGCAAAAGGAACAAATCTGTAGGCATCACATTACCTGACTTCAAATTATACTACAAGGCGATAACAACCAAACAGCATGGTAGTGGTATAAAAGTAGACATATAGATCAATGGAACAGAATAAAGAACCCAGAATTAAAGCCAAATATTGACAACCAACAGATCTTTGAAAAAGCAGTCAAAACCATACACTGGGGAAAGGACACCCTGTGTAATTAATGGTGCTGGTAAAATTGGATAGCCATAGGAAGAATGAAACTGGATCCCTATCTCTCACCATATACAAATATTAGCTTAAGATAGATTAAAGACTTAAATGTAAGACCTGAAACCAAAATATTCTAGAAGAAAACCTAGGAAAAACTCTCCTGGACATTGGCCTAGGCAAAGAATTTATTACTAACACCCCAAAAGCAAATGCAACATAAAGAAAAATAAACAAATGGGACTGAATTAAACTAACAGGCATCTTCTGAACAGCAGAAGAAATAATCAACAAAGTAAACAGAAAACCTACAGAATGGGAGAAAATATTTGCAAACTACGCATCCAACAAAGGACTAATATCCAGAATTTATGAGGAACTCCAACAACTCAGCAAGAAAAAAAAAATAACCCCACTAAAAAGTGGTCAGAAGACATGTACAGACATTTTTAAAAAGAAAATATACAAATGGCCAACAAATATATCAAAAAATGCTCAACATCACTACTCACCAGAGAAATGAAAATGAAAACCACAATGAGATACTACCTAACCCCAGTCAGAATGGTTATTATTAAAAAGTCAAAAAACAATAGATGTTGCTGCAGATGTGTTGAAAAGAGAACACTTATATGCTGCTGTTGGGAATGTAAATTAGTACAACCTCTATGGAAAACAGAATGGAGATTTCTCAAAGAACTGAAAGCAGATCTACCATTCAATCTAGTAATCACATTACTGGGTATCTACCCAAAGTCATTATATCAAAAAGATATCTACACTTGTATGTTTATCACAGCACAATTCACAATCACAAAGATATGGAATTAATCTAAGTGTCCACCAAGTGAGTGGATAAAGAAAACATGATATATATTTATCTCACACACACACACACACACACACCATGGAATACTATTCAACCATACAAAAGAATAAAATAATGTCTTTGTCATCAACTGGCTGAAATTTGAGGCCATTATCCTAAGTGAAGTAACTCAGGAATGGAAAATCAAATACTGCTTGTATAAGTGGGAGCTAAACTATGGGTTTGCATGGTCATACAGAGTGGAATAATAGGTATTGAAGATTCCAATGTTGGAAAAGCAGGAGGGAGTAAAAGGATGAAGAAACCCACTGGGTACAGTGTTCACTATTCAGGTGATGGGTACACTAAAAGCCCAGACCTCAATGCTACAAAATATATCCATGTAATAAAACTGCATTTGTACCCCCAAATATATTGAAATAACAAAAAAGCAAGTACAAGAAGATAATATATTGTATATTACCACTTTTATAAAACCCCCAAAATAGCAAAACTAAACAAAACCATATATTCTTAAACATCCAATATTTATGACAGAACCCCATATTTTTTAAAAAGCAATGGAATAGTAAACACAAAATTTGTGTCTCTTAGGAAAGAATCACAGTTATAAGACAGGGGAGGAACATAAAAGTAGATGCAAATTATTGGTAATGTCCTATCTATTGAGCTGAGTGTTGGGTTCATGAATGTTCATTGTACCCCTATGCTTTATTAATAATATTTGCATGAAATATAAATCTTTCGTATGTGCAAAAACATATATTAATATAAAAATTAAAATGGATAAAGAAATAAATGAATATAGAACATTCATCCAATTATTTAGCAAATACTTATTAAACATGTATTAGTGCCAGAAACTACTATGTACCAGGAATTAAGCAATATCAAGTGCCAGAATTAAATAAGACAGAAAAAAATCTCTGTATTTATGGAACATGCATTCTACTAGATTCAACTAAACTAACTTTACGAAATAGAACTTTTAAAATTAAAATGCTTATAAAGTTACCTGAAGGAGAAATAAAAAGAAGTCAATGTTTTTCACTGAAAGATCACCAATGATCTGAACAAAAGGAGAATGATTAAAATCCATTAAAGGAGTCAAATCCTTCTAACATATTCATCTTATTTCACCCTTCCCATAAAAAATAGAGCTTCAGATATGGCCAAAGGGTTTGATTTGAAAGACAAACTGAATGAGTTATTGTTTTAGAACTTAACTTCCATTTAATGCTTCACAGAATGTGAAAACCTATTGAATTCTGCCCCCCTTCCCAATATCTAATATACATACGCTAAAGGTTTGAAATAATTGTCTTTCAAATTTAGGTGTAGATATGGACCAACTTATCTTGATTATAAATACTAAACCTCTGCTTATTCTTTCATAAACTCTATTTGAGCCCCCAACAAAATAAACACTTGTTAATATTCACCATATACTACCCTAAAGTGAAGAATCTGGAGGTCATCACGTTCAAGGTGTTAATGAATAAGCACTCAGTCAGCTAAGAACTACAGAGAGTTTTCCTATCAATGAGAAAAATGACTAATGTGGCTACAAAATGTGTTACTCCCAGTCTGCAATACTAATGAATGCTTCTAGATAGCAAGGCTGTCCTTCTATATAAATAGGAATGACCAGAGGGGAAAGGAAATATCATGTAGCACAAAAACTTGAAGTGGTCCTTAAGCTTTGAATGTGAAAACAAAAAAGTAGCATTTACTGCCACCTGAGTGAAGATATATAATTTAATTTTGTATTGAATTATAGCATTTATTGAGCTAGACTAAAAAGTTTGAAGTACTAATCCAGGATAGGGTGTTTGGCACTAAATTTTCTAAGGTATGTTTAAAAAACAAAAGATTTCTACTAAACCCAAAAGACACTTCAAAAATGGCAAAATAAAGTTTCAAAAATCAGTGAATGTCATCTTATTGTAAGAGTGATAGTTTAATAACAGCCATTAGTGGTTTTTTCCCCCTGAATTAATGAGTAGAATTATACCATCTTGGGAGGAATCTAAAGAGATTTCAGAAAATAACTGATCTTAGATAAACTGGAACCAAGGAATCCTGAACAAAAGGGACCACATTTTTTTTCATTGATAAAAACTGGTAGAGAGGCAGAATGCACTGAAAGAAATATTGTTAAAACACAAAAATTAAAGAAGGTGGTTGTTTTGGTCAAAAACTTTCAAACTAAAAATTGAGGCATAGATCAAGGCAAAGTCAGTTATCCATCATGGTAATTAGTTCAGATTCAGATGGTTACAGAGAGTAAAGGAACAAAAATGGAGTTCAAAGCCAGAATCAAATAAAATACTATATGTTAAGCATAGGACCTGGTACATAGCAATCACTCAATAAATAGATTTAGCATAGAAGTAGCAGTGTTATTATTATTGGCTGATTTAGAATTGATGATCTTTAAGGTTACTGTCATCCCTTTTCTCAAATCACCAAACAATATGTAGATTATAGTATATTTGACCAGTAGTACCTGACTTATTATAATGAGTTCAGTACTGATTAATTTGAATAAAATGTAGAAATAATATAAGTAAAACTTACTTATATTGCACATCATTGTCAGGTGGATATTTAAGTGAGGAAAAGAGATGTTTTGGTAATACCCACAGAAAGCCCCTTTCTGAAGAAAAAATTAGGGGGCAAAGGCATGGTAAAGTTTTCTAAAAGTAATCTACCTTTTGTAATCAACTCTCTTCCAATACCTAAGAAATCCCATCTTACTCCCATATGTTAATACAGTCTTTGAATATAAAATCCAAATTAAAAACTAATTCTTAATAGAAAGCTTTTGTTAAAAGCAACATTTTGAAATGCTGTCAGTAACTATCATAAATATTTGAGAAGTTAATATTTTAATCTTCAGCTATAGCACAGAAAACACTTTTAGTGACAGACAGTGCTTCATTAATGGAGTTCTGTGTGCCTAATTGCTTTAGGCACAGTGAGCTGCATTATTTTGACACATGACATGCAATTAGTACATGGTCACACGGCTAACGGGAGATTTTACACCTTTTTTCCTTCTACATTCAGAGTGAATAATTAGCATATTTTTTCTGCTTAGAATAATAATCAGAGCCTTAGATCCAGAAATTGCCTAATGAGGTAAAATTCCAGTTGTTGACATTAATACATATGACACATTTTTTCAGTTGTTAAAGTAAACCTTGTGCTACCACTTCATTTACCCTTTTCAAAGTGCCCTTATGAGTCAGGAGTTATGTTGTTCTTAGCATAAAACTGTTGAGAAGAAGGACCTCAAGAGATGTTTAGTACCATTATTTCACTGCTTCTCACACAGTAGGCACCAAATAAATACTGCTGACAAATTTTAAAAGGGTACCTTTTGGTATCCTCTGTTGTCATTAAAAGATTATCAGCATTTAAAATAGAAATTAACTATGAAGCCACTACATTATTTTAGACAGTTCTTAGAATTAAAAAGTGGGTTATTTTACAATGCAAAATTAGCCCAAACAGTAGAAGTTTTCATCAAAATGCACTTAATTTTATTAAAAAATATTTAATAGTATTAAAAAAGTCATCCAATATATCCCTAGAGCAGAGGAAGATTTTATGTGAAGTTAATAAAGGTTAAGTTTCAGGGTCCATCAATTAAATAGCCCCATCCAAGGTGAATATTGTATTCCTAATAATTTTATCCTTATAATTTTGTATTCTTTTCCTTAAAAAGTTAAAAAATCCTCCCCAAGTCATAGGTGCACAAAACCTGGATCTGCCCCTGGTAAAAATCATCATGCTGCATAAATATAATCTGATAGAGCCCCCAAAGAAAACTTATTTATCCTTTGAGAATGTCTTTTTTTGTGTGTGAAAATCATAGTAACCTTGAGAAGTTCTATCAACCACATTATTAATTATTCAAAGTGCCAGCCTTTAAAATCCCTACTTCTCCAAAATTTAAAGAATTAAACTTTATTCGTCCCCTTCACTTATTCTAAATATGATCCTATATATTTATTAAGAATTCACAAATTAAACTCAGTTATCAAACATTAACTTGATATCATGAAATATGGTCTATATTACCTAAGAGATATACACTGAAGACAAAGACTAAAAAAAGAGGAAATGCCATTGACAGGATATAATAAAGAACTACAGAACCACCGATCAGACTTTAGTTTCTTCCTTAAAGCAAAATTGTGTAGGCCAAAATGTTTTAAAGATGCACTTAAGGAAATTGAAAAGAATTTCACCATTGACTTCAATTGCTTGATGTTAGTTCTAAGAGTCCTGGTTAATCAAGAAAATTATAATTTTTAAATGTTAACTATTAATATATGAGAAAATACATGACATTAATAAACTCAGAGTTATTAGTATTATTATGACCTGTAGTGAATGACTTACTATTGTTCCTATTGATCTACATGCAAAAACAACACCAGGCAAAAATGCCATCATACAATGTATAAACTGTGGCAACTCCTACTCAGTATCAGATTACTTGTGAAATATTTTTAAAAACGCAACCATCATATCAGTATGACCCAAAAGCCAAATTAATGAAATGATAGTTAAGGTGAATTATCAGCTTATAAAGCCATATAAGCATTTGCATTGGTATTCACATAATATCCTCACAATATCTGCTCTTTTTGTACCAAAATGAAAATATTGTTATATCGGAGGGAAAATAGTTGTAAGAATGGTCCAATGTTGGAAAATTACATAAGAAATAATGCAGCTGGTATGTGTTGATAATAAGCAAAGCAAATTTCAAAGGAAGGCAGCATAAAGTGTATGATTCTCTGGCAAAAGTAAATGATAACAGCAAGGTACATACACTCAATATAAGGAAACCTAGTAGTATAATCCATTAATGGCATGTCCATAATTAACTGAGCATATATTTTATCTAGATACTTTACATAATTTATCTCTGATATTCATGATACCATGCTAGATGAATAGTATTATTCTCATTGTATAGATAAACTGTGGTGATTCTGTACTGTTCTAACTTAGCTAAGCTGGAAATACATTCACCAGAATTCCCTCCCTGTTCTAGTTTGAGCCTGGCCACAGGAGAAGTTTGCATGATATTTGGAAGAGCAAAGTAGAGCAGCAGCCACTGGGCTCACGAGGTTAGCATGGACTACTAGGCTCACACAAGGCAATCCTGACCTGCTGGCTCACCTGTAGCTCCTGCTGCATCTCCTCCTTTGGCTCCTTGGAGTCCTGGCCAGGTGCATGTGCATCTCATGATGAAGGGCGCTAACTTCCTCTGCAGGTCACCCACAACATCGGAGTTGGAAGCCTAGCAAGACAGAGGCAGGTTGCAGTTTGTACTCACAGGTTCCAGTTTGTCTTGGCTTCTTATGCCTTTACATCCAGCTTTCTTCTCAACTACTAGCCTTGCTGGCCTATAACAACTGCAGATCCTTCCTCCAACACAGAGAACTTCTTGACTAGCTTCCACAATTGTCAAACCCTGTCATAAATCTCTTATTCCACATACTCATGCTTTCCCGATCAAACCTTAAATAATCCAGAAACTGAGATTCAGAGAGAAAAGCAGGACTCCTTGATTAGGCTACACAATACAGCATGTTTATACATTGAATAAGAAAAACAAAACCCAAAAAAAAGAGATTTGATTTGTTATTACATATTCCCTTCCAATATACTATAAATAGGCATAAAAGCATACATCCTAAGGAAGATAAAAATAGCTATTTCAACCTGTAGTGAAATACTAGAGGTAATCTTTCTTATAAAAATTGGGATCAAATCTGGTAATGTCTTTAATCACTACCTTTGATTATTATTACCCCAACAGCATTAGACAGTGCAAGTAGAAATGAGGGTCATAAATCTTGATAATGAAGAGGAAAAAAAATATTTATGTATTGTATAATCAGAAAGTCCATAAGAATCAGCTGAAAAAAATAATAGAATTCATTACTCTGGTTAAGTGGCAGAAAAATTCGTTATCTAGTAAGTGACAGAAAAGTCTCTAAACTAGGCTTGTCTTACTGTACAATGCTCTGCCAACTCTGGGATAATGTAACAACATGTGTGTATCTGACTTATATAAAGAAAATTATACACATTCTACATATTTTTAAGATATAGGGAAATATTTGATGATGTAGAGAGATAACATAGTCTGTAATGGGAAAGGTAAATGTCAAGTTCTTAGAAAGATCAAATTCTTTGCATATTAACTTAGAAGTTTACTGTATTATCAATAAAAATAGTAATGTGGTTTTGAGAATTTAAAAACTGACCTAAGTCTTATTCAAGGAAACAAGAGGCAAGAATATCAAAGACAATTAAGACAAATGGCAACGCTACACGACTAGCCCTACCAGATGTTAAAATACTTCATTAAACTACAATAATTAAAACAGTGTGGCATGAACTAATATATAAAATGTTACGTATTTGTGTATCAAAGAAATAAAAATAATCCAGATTTAAATCTTTTTACATATAACAAATAAAAGGAAAAAGAGCCATGGAGTAGGAACTTTTTTCTGGTAAATATTAGGACAATTGACTAGGAACTTTCAAGAAAAGAATGAATTTGGACTTTATTTTACTTCAAATGCCAAAAAATTTTAAAATAACTTGTATATGTATAGCTTTAAACATATATAGATAATCAAATTATAAGAAAATAAAAATAGAAGAAAATATTTATAAAGTTCCTGTAAAGGAAAGGATTTTTTTTAAGCTCAGAAACAAGGGAAGAAATTGTAAAAAAAAAAAAAAGAAAAAAGACAGTAACAGTTTTACACTATAAGCATTATATATATTGCTTATAATAAGCAGTAGAATAAAAAGGAATAATAGTAACAGGCAGACTATAGACTAGTGCAAGTATTTATAGCAAATATAGCAAGAGTTGCTTTTATTACATAAATCACCCAAATAAATTCATAAGACATTTATTAAGAGCCCACAATTAAATGAACAAAGAATATGATCAGATAATTCACAAAATAATTACAATTAGTAAATAAACATGAAGAAAATGTTAACTCTCACTAGCAATCCCATAAATGCAAATTTAAACAATAATGATACAGTATTCTCACTTATCAAATGAGTCATATATGTGACTGTGTATTTTAATATTTTGATCAAATAATCCTAATTCCAGAAATATGTCATTAGCAAGACCCCAATACTGAAAACTGTGTGTATAAAGATGTTCATCTCAGCAATATTTATGATAGGAAAAAAGCCCCTAATGTCCAGTTAATCATGATATACTTGATCCATCAGATACACTTTAGGTAATAGTATGTAGTTATTTAAAAGGGTTGCTATGAAAATTACATATATAATCACATAAAAATAATATAATAAAATAATGAAAAATAATAAAATAATATAATAAATATTTTATTTATAACAAATAAAATAATAATATAATCACATGACGTTAATTTTAAATACCAAGATAAAACATATTCCACACAGTATATATAATTACAACTGCAATACACTTGTTTTTTTTTTAAATTTATTTTTTTATTTTCAGAATATCATGGGGGTACAACACTTTGGCCATACACATTGCCCGTGTCAGAGCCACAATCGTGGTCATCTCCCAAACTGTGCTCCCCACATCCATTCAGTGAGAGTTTTTCCTATCCCTTCCACCCCCCCTCCCGCGCGCCCGCCCTCAGATGAATGTTATTGCCCTGTGTGATGTAAGTGTTCATCAGTTAGTACCAGTTTGATGGTGAGTACCAGTGGTGCTTGTTTTTCCAATCCTGTGACACTTCGCTTCGAAGAATGGGTTCTAGCTCCAACCAGGAAAATACCAGATGTGTTAATTCACTGTTGTTCCTTATTGCTCAGTAATACTCCATGGTATACATATACCGCATTTTATTGATCCACTCGTGTATTGATGGGCACCTAGGTTGTTTCCACAACTTTGCAATTGTGAATTGTGCTGCTATGAACATTCGAGAGCAGATGTCTTTATTATAAAATGTCTTTTTTTCCTTTGGGTAAATACCCAGTAGTGGGATTGCTGGGTCAAATGGTAATTCTACTTTTAATTCTTTGAGGTATCTCCATATTCTTTTCCATAGAGGTTGTACTAATTTGCAGTCCCACCAGCAGTGTATGAGCATTCCTACCTGTCCACATCCCCGCCAACATTTGTTATTTGGGGATTTTTTGATATGAGCCAATCTCACTGGAGTTAAGTGATATCTCATTGTGATTTTGATTTGCATTTCCCTGATGATTAGAGAAGTTGAGCACTTTTTTATATGTTTGCTGGCCATCATTCTGTCTTCTTTGGAAAAGTTTTTGTTCATGTCCTTTGCCCATTTTTTAATAGGGTTGTTTGATTTTTTCTTGTTGATTTTCCTAAGTTCTGTATAGATTCTGGTTATCAGCCCTTTATCAGAGGTGTAGCATGCAAATATTTTCTCCCATTCTGTAGGTTGTCTGTTCACTCTAGTGATAGTTTCCTTGGCTGTGCAGAAGCTTTTCAATTTGATCAGGTCCCATGTATTTATTTTTGTTGCTGCTGTGATTGCTTTGGGGGTCTTCTTCATAAATTCTTTGCCTAGGCCAATGTCCATAAGAGTTTTTCCAACGTTTTCTTCGAGAATTCTTATGGTTTCATGTCTTAGGTTTAGATCTGTTATCCATTGTGAATTGATTTTTTGTGAGAGGTGAGAGGTGTGGGTCCACTTTCAGTCTTCTCCATATGTCCATCCAGTTTTCCCAGCACCATTTGTTGAATAGGGATTCTTTTCCCCAGTGTACGTTTTTCTGGAATTTGTCAAAGATCAGGTGACTGTATGAGGTTGGTTTTATATTTGGGTTCTCAGTCTTGTTCCATTGGTCTATGTGTCTGTTCTTGTGCCAATACCATGCAGTTTTGGTTACCATAGCCTTGTAGTATAGTTTGAAGCCTGGTAGACAGATGCCTCCCAATTTGTTCTTTTTGCTTAAGATTGCTTTGGCTAGACGGGGTCTTCTCTGGTTCCACACGAAGCGTAGAATTATTTTTTCTAGATCGGCAAAAAATGATGTTGGTATTTTGATAGGGATTGCATTGATTCTGTAAATTAATTTAGGTAGCAAAGCCATTTTTACTATGTTGACTCTGCCTATCCAAGAGCATGGTAGGGCTTTCCATCTATTTACCATCCTCTGCAATTTCCTTTCTCAGTGTTTCATAATTCTCTCTATATAGGTCTTTGACCTCCTTAGTTAGATATGTTCCTAAATATTTAATTTTCTTTGTTGCAATTGCAAAAGGTATAGCATCTTTAATTTGTTTCTTGGTTTGATTGTTATTAGCATATATGAAGGCTATGGATTTTTGTGTATTAATTTTGTATCCTGAGACTTTGCTGAATTCATTTATCAATTCCAGTAATCTCTTGGTTGAATCTTTGGGGTTTTCTATGTATAATATCGTATCGTCTGCGAATAGTGAAAGTTTGACCTCTTCTGCCCCTATCTGGACGCCCCTGATTCCTCTGTCTTGTCTAATTGCTGTGGCCAGGACTTCCAGCACTATGTTGAAAAGAAGTGGAGATTGTGGGCACCCTTGTCTGGTGCCAGTTTTAAGGGGGAATGCCTTCAATTTTTCCCCATTCAGTATGATATTGGCTGTGGGTTTATCGTATATGGCTTTAATAGTTTCTAGGAATGCACCATCTATGCCTATATTGTTAAGAGTTCTTATCATAAAAGGGTGCTGGATTTTGTCAAAAGCCTTTTATGCATCTATTGAAAGGATCATATAGTCTTTGTTCTTGCTTTTATTTATATGGTGAATTACATTTATAGATTTGTGTATGTTGAACCATCCCTGCATCTTGGGAATAAAGCCCACCTGATCGTGATGGATGATTTTTTTGATGTACATTTGAATTCGGTTTGCAAGGATTTTATTGAGAATTTTTGCATCTATATTCATAAGGGATATTGGTCTGTAGTTTTCTTTTTTTGTTGTGTCCTTTCCTGGCTTTGGTATGAGGGTGATATTGGCTTCGTAGAATGAGTTTGGGAGGATTCCATCCTTCTGGATATTTTCAAATAATTTCTGCAGTATAGGCACCAGTTCTTTGTAGGCTTGGTAGAATTCAGGTGTGAACCCATCTGGTCCGGAACTTTTTTTTGTGGGTAGATTTTTAATTACTGCTTCAATTTCGATGCTTGATATTGGTCTGTTTAGAAATTCTGTTTCTTCCTGGTTGAGCCTAGGGAGGTAGTGTGTTTCTAAGAATTTGTCCATTTCTTCCACGTTTTCGTGTTTGTGGGCATAGAGATTTTTGTAGTATTCAAAGATGATGTTTTGTATTTCCATGGTATCAGTTGTGACTTCTCCTTTTTCATTTCTAATTGAGCTTATTAGAGTCCTTTCCTTTCTGCTTCTGGTCAACCTGGCAAGTGGCCTGTCTATTTTGTTTATCTTTTCAAAGAACCAACTTTTCGTTTCATTGATCTTCTGTATTGTTCTTTTGTTCTCGATTTCATTTAATTCTGCTCTAATTTTGGTTATTTCTTTTCTTCCGCTGGCTTTAGGATTGCTTTGCTCTTCCTTTTCCATTTCCTTAAGATGATTCATTAGTTTACTGATTTGTGACTTTTCTGTCTTTTGGATGTGGGAATTTAGGGCAATAAGTTTTCCTCTCAGGACTGCTTTTGCTGTATCCCACAGATTTTGATAACTTGTGTCCCCATTATCGTTTAGTTCGAAGAATCTTTTGATTTCAATTTGAATCTCCTCCTTGACCCAATAATCTTTCAGCAATAGATTGTTTAGTTTCCAAGTTTTTGGAGGAAGATGTGAGTTTCTGTTGGAATTGATATCTAATTTTATTCCGCTGTGGTCTGAAAAGATCTGTACGATTTAGTTTAATTTTTTTGTGGCCTAGGATGTGGTCAATTTTAGAGAAAGTTCCATGAGCTGATGAGAAGAATGTATATTCAGTGTTATATGGGTAGAGTGTTCTGTAGATATCTGGTAGGCCCAAATGTTCTATAGTCCTGTTTAGGTCTTTTATTTCTCTATTTGTTTTTTGTTTGGAGGATCTGTCCAGTTCCGTCAGTGGGGTGTTGAAGTCCCCTGCTATTATGGCATTGCTGCTTATTATGTTGTCTAGATCTAGCGTATTTGCTTTATGTACCTGGGTGCTCCTGTGTTGGGTGCATAAATGTTTAGGATTGTTAAATCCTCTTGTGAGATTTTTCCCTTCACCACTATATAGTGTCCATTTTTGTCCTTCTTTACTTTTATTGCCTTAAAGTTTATGTCATCTGAAATGAGGATGGCTACTCCAGATTTCTTTTGGTTTCCATTAGCCTGGAAAATTGTATTCCATCCTTTCACCTTGCGTCTGAATGCGTCTTTGTGTGTAAGATGTGTTTCCTGAAGACAAAAGATACTTGGTTTGTATTTTTTAATCCATTCAGCCAGCCTATCTCTCTTCAATGGGCAGTTCAAGCCATTTACATTTACTGAGAGAATTGATATTTGGGGTAAATTTCTGATTATTCTGTTGGGTGGTATCTTTTGTTTTACCTCTTGTGTCATTGTGGAATCTGGTTTCTGGAGTTTTAGCTTTTGCGTAGTTTTACATAGGTGGGTGTCTGTTGCTCTGTTTAGTGTATAATGCAGGCTTAAGCATTTCTTGCAAGGCCGGTCTGGATTTCGCAAATTCTATCAGTGATTGCTTATCTGGAAACATCTTTATTTCTCCCTCATATAAGAAGCTTAGTTTGGCAGGATACAGAATTCTGGGTTGACCTTTGTTTTGTTTTAGGAGATTGATGATGTCTCCCCATTCCCTTCTGGCTTGTAAGGTTTCAGCTGAGAAATCTGCAGTTAATCTGATCGGTTTCCCTTTGTAGGTTACCTGCTCTTTTCGTCTTACAGCTCTGAGGAGTGCCTCTTTTGTGTTTACTTTGGTCAGTCTAATAATTATGTGGCTTGGTGAATGCCTTTTCACGTTGACTCTCCCAGGAGTCCTATGTGCTTCTTGTACTTGGATATTGAGATTTCTGGCTAAGCCATGGAAATTTTCCTCTATTATTCCTTCAAATAAATTTTCCAGCCCATGCGAATTTTTTTCTTCTCCCTCAGGGATACCTATGATCCTTATGTTTGGCCTCTTTACATAATCCCACATTTCTTGTATGCTTTTTTCCTGCCTCTTATTTTTGTGTTCTTTCTCTTAGGCTGATTTATTTAGTGCATAGAAGCTGTCTTCTAGCTCTGAAATTCTTTCCTCTGCATGGTCCAGCCTATTCTTAAGGCTTTCCACTGTGTTTTGTAGATCCTTGAATGCTTCTTTCATTTCTGGGATTTCTATTTGATTTTTCCGTAATATTTCTATTTCTTTGGAGAATTTTTCATTCATTTCTTGCATTTTTCTTGTGGTTTCTTTGTGCTGGGATTCAATTTTCTCTTGAATTTCATTGAGCTTTCTTATAATCCATAAACGAAATTCCTCTTCTGTCATTCTACCCATTTCATTTGGGTTGGTATCCATTGCTGAGGAACTGACAATTTCTTTTGGGGGTGACTTTTCACTCTGATTTTTCATGTTCCCTGAGTTCTTTTGCTGGTTTTTTCTCATCTGGCCTCTTGGTTGAGAGCTGGGGGTGTTAGAGCGAGTTTATGGCCCTGTCACCAGGCCCACAATTATTGTTCCTTGGCAAAGCCAGGGAGAGAAGTAGTGGCCTGTATTGCCTTAGGTGTATTTTAGCAAGTTTGGTGGATCTTGAGTTAACTCTGACCTGTGGTCTTCTCCTCTTCCCAGTGGAGTGTGGTGAGAATGACCTCCCAGCTTGGGCTCTGAGCTAATGAATTGTACTTGAGGATATGAGTCCTCCGCTCCCTATTAGCTAGGTATTCTGTTATGTCCGTGGCAGACTCTGATTCCCCAGTTGGGGTATGCAAAAGCCCCGTGCTTTGGGAGGGGCCTTGTAGCTCCTAGGGGTTACTTTGACCCTGCTCCTCCTGAGGTGCAGGTAGAAACACAGTTTCTTTTGGCTGCAGTGTGAGAGCTGAATTGGGAAAATTCTACACAGCTCAGAGGTTGCTCATCTAGCCACGTGTGTCTGCCCTTCTGATATGTGTCTCCGCGTGATACTGGTTGATAGGGGGATCTCCAATTGTGCACCCCTTTTCTACCGCTAGACCCCAAAGTGAGGCGGGTGGCCGTCTCTATCCCCAGCAGTCTCCACCGGGGGATGTTCCCACGGGGAGGGGAGAGTAGTGGCCGCTGGAAGTGCCCTTGGATGGCGTGAAATTCCCTATTGAAGTGGGCAGGATTATGGGGAGCTGCTCTGGTTCAGCCTGTGGCTCTTGAGGTATTTGGTTGTCATGGGAACCAGCAGTTATACCAAATGAGTCACTATAGCCAGCAACCTTCAAAATGAGCGATCTCTGGGGTACAGGAGGGCTGGGACCTGAAGGGGCGGGCAGTAGGACTAGCACGTAGCCGACTTGTGGGAGGCCAGAGCCGGGGTAGCAGGACCAGATGGACGAGCTGCAAACTGTTTCCAGTACCCAAAGGTCCCGCCGCTACAGTTCCGGGATCTCGTCCCACCTGGAACCCACGGATGCAGCTGTCCCTGGCCACCACAGGCAAAGCCTGTCTCGCCCCAGCAGAAGAGCCCTGGGCCGGGGCGGGGAGGAGCTAGAGACGCGGCTCACAGCTCCTGGCGGGCGGCTGTAAAGATGGCGGCCGCCGCCAGCCTGGCGCACAGCCGGGCTCCGATGGCACCGGGAGCGCAGTTTTTCTCCGCCGGCCGCAGCGGCAGTTGCTAGCAGCCTCTAAGGGCGTGTCCTGCTCTCCGTTAAACTCCTGGGCCCAGTCCCGCTGACTTCCAGTGGCGCAGTGCCGGCCTGCGCGTTCCCGCGCACTGTCCCGGGAAGCTGAATCTCGGTCCCCGCCCAGTTCCTCTCCAGCCCTCGGCAGTCTCTGTATATTGCAGCTGCGAGTTGTGTCTGGCTCTGGCTACTTCCTCCTCCTCTCCACAGGGCTCGCCGGCCCGAGCAACCGCTCTGTCCCAACTCTGGGCTTGTCCCTGACTGCGTGTATGGGGAGGCGCGTAACCGCTTGGGGGGCAGGTCGCGCTGCGCCGACCTGGCGAGTGTGTCCTTCCCGCGCTCTGGGCTCTATTGTGCTCTGTGCGCCCTCCGATCTTTGTGAAAATTTTGTACCTGTTTTCTTGGGCTGGGCGTTCGGCGTTGTTTCTCTGTCATTCGCAATGCTGTTTTCGGAGTGAGCGGTCCGTGCTCACAGGCAGCCGCTGGCGTTCTTCACCTCCTTTCCTGGGAGCGGTACGGTGGGAGGACCCTATCACGCCGCCATTTTTTCCCCCTCCTGCAATACAGTTTTTTTAATTGAGAAAAAAAAGAAGGGTAGAGGGAAATATACCAAAATAGCAATGGCAAGAAAGAAAATAAAACTACAATAGTAATTGAATTCTGAAGTTCTTTAAGTGTTTTATGTCTCATATATTGTCATGTGTCACTTAACAATGGGGATAAGTTCTAAGAAATGCATTGTTAGGTAATTTCATCATTGTGCAAACATCGTAGAGTGCACTTACACAAACCTGGATTGTACAGCCTATGACACACCCAGGCTATATGATATAACCCATTGCTCCTAGGCTAAAAACCTGTACAGCATGTCGCTGTACTGAATATTGTAGGCAATTGTAATACAATGGTAAATAATTGTGTATCTAAATATAGCTAAACATAGAAAAGGTACAGTAAAAATGCAGTATTATAATCTTACGGGACCACTGTAGTAAATGCCGTCTGGCATTGAACAAAATGTTATGCGGAAAATGATTATATATGCTGTAGATCCCAGGAATGCTATGATCCTTTATCAAAATTCTGTTCTGGCTTATAGTTTGATGAGATTAATCTAGAATTTCCCATGAAATGCCATTCCTTTTGTCAGTATTTTGTGGACCACTAAGTTCTACATGTTTGTCTGTTTGACACATACTTAGCAAATTACTCCTCATTTTGTATCTGGGCAGCTTGTTTTCTTCTTGAGTATTCTATTTCTGATTCTTATGCTATAATCAAGTACTTGTTTAAAAATTACTCTAATATATATTCAAAATCACGTTTTTAATTATAATCACTTTATTATTATTTAACTTGTTACTTTTCACTTGTTAAATGGTAGAAACTGGTTAGAATAGATAAATAGCACATTAGAAAAACTGTAATATCTATGAATAAAAGAATGATTATTTCCACCTCCTTTGTGAACTGTGTTATACAAAACAGGTATTCATTAATTTAGTGGCTTTCAGGCCTATTTTCTTGCCTTTCACACTCTTTGCTTACGTTACTTGAGACAAATGATTTCCTCTAATTTAAATATTTGAAGTAAGGTAATTTCAAAGCCTCTTTCATATTTTAACAAATTTTATTTCTAACATAAATACATAAATCTGTATAACAATTATCTGAAAGTTTAGATTCTATTAGTTGATTTGACTACATAGGGATCAACAACTGCCACATTTTAAAAATTTAATTGAGTGAATTAATATTTCAGAATGCAAAGATTGAAACATTTCATCTTGTGTAATTTAAACATATTTTTAAATACAATTCTAATTTTTTGTTTCTGTTATTCACTTGGATATTACCCAAGGAATAGTTTTCACATTAAGCCCTGTGATTGAGCAAATAATTCTTATTTTTTGAAAATCTTCCAAGAAAGGAAAAAACTAAAGTTTCAATTATTATTGAACGCTCTATTGCTTTTGCACCAATATACTCAAATTGTATTAACTTGCTAATCTCCCTCTTAATAAAGAAGACTCACTTCTGAATGTTCACTCAAGAAAAGGGGCTATAAAATAACATTTTAGGCTATCTCCACTCTATGAATATTATGTCCCAAAATCCACCTGTTCTACAAAATCCACTCAACAGGGAGAACCTCCTAGGCTAATATAAACAGAGGTTTTAGTCACTCGTGTGTGTGTGTGTGTGTGTGTATAAATGTACTCTATTGGGGCCTCTTAGTTTATCATTCTCTTTTGTCTCCTTGAAGATACAATTTTTTTTCAACAAATTTTATTGGGTGACCATATATCAGAATCTGTTCATTTTCTGACTGGAATTCTGCTGAATAATTTCCAGATACTACCAATAGCCTTTTAAATTTTTTCCTTCGTATTTATCTTTTTCAAAATTTTTATTATAAAATACACACAACAGGAAATTTAACCATTTTTAAGTGTACAGTTCAATGGTATTAAGTATACTTATATTCATGTGCAACTATCACCACCATTTATCACCAGAACTCTTTCCATCTTGCAAACTGAAACTCTGTACCCGTGAACATTAATGCCCTATTCTCCCCTCCCCCCAGACCCTGGAAACCACCATTCTACTCTCTGTCTTTATAATTTTGACTACTCTAAATATCTCATATAAGTGGAATTATACAATATTTGTCTTTTTTGTGACTGGCTCATTTTACTTAACATATGTCCTCAAGGTTCATCCATATTGTAGCATATGCCAGAATCTCCTTTCTTTTTAAGGCTGAATAATATTTCATTGCATATATATATATAATATTCCATTTTGTTTATCCATTCATCTCTGGATGGATATTTGGGTTGCTTCTACATTTTAGTTATTGTGACTAATGGTGCTATGAACATGGGTGTATAAATATTTCTTTGAGACCCTTCTTTTAATTCTTTTTTGTAGGTACCCAGAAGTGAAATTGCTGATTATAGTAAATCAATTTTTAATTTTTTTGAGGAACCGTCATTCTGTTCTCCACAACAGCTGTTTTTATGTTCTCACCAACAGTGCACAAGGGTTCCAATTTCTCCACCTCTTGCCAACACTTATTTTCCGTTGCTTTGTTTTGTTCTGTTTTATAATAGCCATCCTGATGGGTATGAGGTGATATTTCATTTTGGTTTTGATTTGCATTTTTTAATGATTACTGATATTGAGCATCTTCTTATGTGCTTATTGGCCATTTGTATATCTTCCATGGAGAAATGTCTGTTAACAAGCCCTTTGCCCATTTTTGAATTAGGTTGCTTGATTTTTTGTTATTATTCTTACCAATAGCCTTTTAAAATTAAATCTTCTCTTGAGAAGCCTGTTGCCTCCTAACTAGTCTCTAAAATAATAGGCAATATAATATTGGCTTTTGTGTAGAGATTCATACCTTTCAAAGTGCATTCACAGATGTTACCTCATTTGAATGTCATAATCACCCAGTAAGAGAAACAAAGTCATTTTATTATACTGACTTGAGAAGATCCCAAAAAAGTCTCAGGAAATGCCCAGCCAGACACCTGGACACCTACATAAGAGTTCATCTACAAAATCATGCCATTTGTTCACAGTTGAATTTTCTCTTTCAATGTTTTGCTTTTTGGAATTAAAATTAGGGAATCCATTAAAACCTTTTATTCTCTATCCTATCTCCTTCATTCAATACAAATGCCAAGCAAAAAGGGCTTCAGATGAACTCATTTTACATTTCACCTTCTGTCAGGCATGACTTCTGTTGGCTTCTAAGATACCTAGTTATGACGATTTTCTTCTGGACCCGCTGGTTGTTTCCTCTCAGTGTCTTAAGTGACTTTTGCTCCTCTGCTCCATCTCTATATATTTGAGCATTTCTAGAGTTCTATCCTGAACTCTATCCTGAGTTGCCTTCTCTTTTCACTTGCTCACTTTCCTGGGTACACTCATCTCCTTTGACGGCTGTAAATGGCTACCTACCAGTGACTCCCTAATCCATATCTCTAGCCTCAAATTTGCACCAGAACTCCATGGTAATTTATACAACTATGTTCATGACATTTTCACATAGCTGTCTTACAGGTATCTTAACCTGGTCAAATTTAGCATGGCATTTTGGAATCCAGCTCTCCAGAAAACTGGATCTTTCCTCCAGAATATCCATCTCAGTAGATGGCAGCCCCCTCCACCCAATTACTTAAACCAACAATCTGTAAGACTACCTTTGATTTTACCCCTTAATGTACCACAATCTTCTTGCCCACCTCATATCCATCAACAAATATACCTTGGATGGTCTACTCTCTCTGTCTCTACTGCTACCATTATGATGTCTCACCTGAGCTACTACCATCGCCTCCTTAGTGTTCTCATTGCTTCCATGCTTGGTCTCTACAATCCATTTCCCAAATAGCAGATATTTGCCACTTTAGAATTTAAATCAGATCATGTTACTCCATGCTTAAAATCTTCCAGTAACTTTCCACTGCAATTAAAATAAAATGAACTCCAAACTCCTTACACTGGATTGCAAAGCCCTACATCATAAAGCCCCAGTTAACCTCATCTTTCTTTACTTTATGGAGAGCCTTGTCTCAATCTCAGTGGCATTCTCTCAATTTCTTGGGCACCTTGGGCTGTTTCCTATCTTAGGAACTTTACATAAGTTCATTCTTCTGCCAAGATCACTCTTTACCCTGATCTTTCATGACTGGCTCTTTCTTGTCATTCAGATATTATCTTAAATATCATGTCAAAGAGATCTCCTCTTACTAACCACCCAATCTAAAATAGCCAACTAATATCTGTAACATCATGTTGTGTCTCTGAATAGGATTTATCACTAGATGACCTATTCATGGTTATTTATTTGTTTATTTTATCTCTAACCCAGTGGAGAATATGAGCTCCATTAAGACATTTTCAGCTGTGCTCACCATTGTATCACCCACCAGCATACAGCAAATAATAGGTACTCAACAAATAATTGAGTAAAAAAATTTAATTCCTCTACAAAATCTTCTATGGTCCCTAGATCTGGTTGATTTCGTGTCCTCTGCTAGCCTCTTTCATGACCTTTCTCAAGATGCAACACAAGTTGCTTAAAAAGACAGTCTTCCAAAGTCACATTACCAACATTAAACACTTGTAAAAAAAATCCAGAAAAAACGTAGAATCCAAATAGTATAATTCAACCATAAATAGCTGAACTCAATAAACTAAATATACCCAAATCAGAAATTATATTTACACTCCTGTTAAAGAAGAATTGATTACTTTAAAAAATATAAATTTTAGTTTCTCAGTAAATAGACTGCTAGCAGCAAGAGGTGCCAGCTTAGGAAAATATAGAACTATTTTGGCCCAGTGTCTTACTTGTTGTATAAAGTTGGCTTTAGTTCTTTATCTTACCTAGTTTCTACATCATTAAAATGTCATAAAGTAGTTTAAGAAAAAGATAATCATACTTAATACATAAAATAAAATTATTAACACATTAGGCATAATGAGATAATTCTGTAAACAAAATTAAATTTCTTAGAAATAAAAAGCCCTACAAAGTACTATTTAATTTTAATTATGATAAGTTTACATCAAACAATGTTAAATGAGACACTTTCTCTTATCTCAGAGTTTCAGAAGAGACCTGGAATCAAAGCAATCTGTGTTAAATATCCCACATCCAATAGCGAAGTTTGACCATCATTGAAAAACTTGGAAAGAGGTGACCCAAATGGTTTTCTCAGCATCAGTCGATCGCCAATCACTCAGCTTAATGAAAAGGAGAAAAACTCATCAAAGTATAGAACTGGAGGACAAGGTAATCAGTCTAATCTTTCTTGTAACGATAACTAGAAAAGCAAGACAAAGTATGAAAAAATAAAATCTGCATGAAAGTATCAAGGAATAATAAGATGAAGAATTACCAGGCTAGGTTCTTGGGAAGACACAAGCTCAGAGAAGTGAGCTTCTCAAGACATTACCAATTTGGGATCACTCTGAGGATCTTCACTGATTTGAGAGAGTATCTCTAACTGGCTGAAAGACTTAATCCTACTTTGACTTCCATGGGCTAGAAAGAAAAAAATTGATATTCAAATTCTAGCAGGGAGGTAATTCTGGTGATTCAAAAGTAGATAGGGTAAGCTGTAAGTAAGAAGACTATTACAAGGACTGCAGCTCAGCTTTGAGTTATCCCTGTTGCTAAACCTGGACTATGGTGATTTTATACTGGTGGCCTCACCAAGTGCCTGACATAAAAAAACAAAAATCTTCTACATAAGAAAGTAACATCATCTTAGGTTTTACATTATTTCTACAAAAACTTCTGCAAACATAAGGTCCAGAACATTAAGCTAACAAGAAGATACACAAAGAGCCAATTCAATACAGATAAAGCCAGAGAAAAGACCAGACAATAGAAACATACCTAAATGGAATACAGAATTGGAGTTATCCTACATGAAATTTATAACAGCTATAATTACTATGTTCAAGGATATAAAAATTGAGAATTTCATCAGCTATCTCAAAATTTATAAAAGAATGAAGTAGAAATTCTGAAACTAAAAAATATAAAAATATAATAACTAAATAAGAACTCAAAAGATGGGTTAACACTGGGTAAGACATAGCTCAAAAAACTATTAGGAAACTAGAGCATAGGTCAGAAGAAAACATACACAGTGAAACAAGAAGAGACAGAAGAAGGGAAAATACAGAAAATAGCATATGTGACATATTTAACAGATGATATCATAGAAAGGCTTAACATATTGGAGTCCAAAAAAAGAGGAGATGGAGAGAATAGGGAAGAAGCAATAGTGAAAAGCTAATAGCTGAGAACTTTCTAATGCTGATGAAAGACTTCAAGCCACAGAAGCAAGGAGTGTTATAGGATTAAAATTAAAAACTGGGTGCATTGTACTGGTTGAGCATCCTTAATCTGAAAAACCTGAAATCTGAAATGCTCCAAAATCTGAAACTTTTTGAGTGCTGACATGATGCCACAGGTGGGAAATTTTACACTTGACCTCATAAGATGGGTCACAGTCTAAACTCAGGCACAAATACAAAGATTATTCAGCATTCCCAAGGGAAAAAAAGGCTCTTCCAGGCCCCTTCAGCTGCAATATACCTTTTCCACACATGCCCAGATTTTCCCCCACAACCTTGTCCACAAAGGCAATAAAATTACATTTCTGCAGGCTGAATATGCCAATGGCAGGATCCTATGATGCTCCACATGGGGTCAAGACTTGTGTGCATTACTCACATATTTTTTTTCTTTTTCGTTTATTCTCTTCTCTGTGGTGTAAAGATATTATTGAAAATATCAAAAAGGCCTGAAATAATATCTTTACAAACTGTTTGCCACAATCTGAGTCCCCATTTTTTATAAACTTCTGTACCCCACTGAGAGGTTGAGTCTTCATTCTGAAGGCTCCCGTGTATGCACACTAAACAAATTTGTATGTCCTTTCCTATTAATCAATCTGCCTCATGTTAGTGATTTTTCAGCAAACCTTTAGAAGGCCAAGGGCCCTGGTCCCTATATGAGGGAAAATGGGATATGTTTTAAAAACTCAAATAATCCAAAAAGAACTCCAGTGAATGTGGAGCAAATAGAAAACACTTAATAAGATAATAGATTTAAACTCAAACGTGTCGGTATGTATGCTAAATGTAAATACAATCACATATTGCATAATGACATTTTGGTCAATGACAGACCACATATATGACAATGGTTTTATTGTCATTATTTATCTATTATTAAGACTATAATACTGTATTTTTACTATACCTTTTCTATGTTTAGATACACAAATCCTTACCATTGTATTGCAATTGCCTACAGTATTTAGAAGAGTAAAATGCTGTTCAGGTTTGTGGCCTAGGAGCAATAGGCTATACCATATAGCCTAGGAGTGTAGTTGGTGATACCGTCTAGGTTTATGTAAGTGTACTCTATGATGTTTGCACAAGGACAAAATAACCTAACAATGCATTTCTCAGAATATGTTCCTGTGGTTAAGCGATGCATGACTGTATGCTAAGGGCTCTAGTTAAGAGGCAAAGATTGTCCAGCTGAATTTAAAATAAACAATTATTTGGGTAAACAAGGGACATATCCAAAATATACAAATATAGAAAATGTGTGATATTCTACCAATTACTAAAAAAGCCTTCTTGGTCTCCCACCATTATGGTGGATTTGCCTATTTCTACTTGTAACTCTACCAATTTTTGCTTTATATATTTTGAAGTTATATTATTAGATGCATACAAATTTGGAACTTTAAGTACGCCTCTCTATCTAGTATTGCTTTTGCCTTAAAAATTGACTCCATTAGACTTATTCCAGATACATAAGCTTTTCTATTCATTTTTTAATTTTTAAATTATAAAAGAAATACATTTTTAATATTTAAAAAATTAAATAATAGGTGTTTATATTGTAGTTCAGTTTTGAAAGTCTTTGCTGCACTTCTTTGGTTATGTTCTGCACAGGCACTGCTTAGGGTTGACCTCAGTATTTGTGTCAGTTTAAACAGGAAATTAGGAATACCCTTCTCCAGCTCTCTCTTGCCAGTGTTTTCTACCACACTCCCTAGTTCTCAGCAGCCCCTTTTCCCAAGTTCCTCTGGCCAGAAAGTTTGGATTGTTTCAGAGTTTTAGCATCCCGCCCTCCTTCACAGTTCTAAGCAACTGCGATACAGTGGAAAGGAAAAAACAGGGGGAAATAACCATGGGTATTTTCCCCATATTCTTCTATGTCAGGAACTCTTTTTCCCAGTTTCTCTATCTAAGGTCTCCTCTTAGAGTTGTTGGTACCTATGCGACTATGTATTTGGAGCCGGTGTGGGGGCAAGGCAGGGAGACTAAAAAGAAAATAAATTAGGGATTATATAGCAGGATGTCTCATAAAGGAAATTTATCAAAAGTCATCGAGGTGTGAATTAATTTTAAATTGTCCCCTCATTGTTGATCAAGTTATATTCAGGAGTAACTTGAAACCTCTCCAAATTTCTTGTGGCTCTCACCTGTCCCATGAACTCCCATTTTGTCTCCATTAACGGTCTTTTTCCTACTGTGTTCCTAAAGAATGTAAGTTAATGATGATGAATGAGTGAATGATAATGAGAAGGAGAAAAAAATCAAAAGACGAGATCTTCGACAAGAACAAAATATCAACACTGCTTGTGCACACATATTCTAGGTGCATATGTACAACTTACACGACATTAATATGCAAACAAAAGCCTGTGGCCCTCCTGCTTATTTCTGACGTTATTTGTGGCAATTTAGAGTTGGAGACCAATAACATTTTTCAGATGATAGTTATGAGCAATAACAAAAGCTCCCCAGAAATGGGATAACTTTTTGCTTCTGTCTGCCAAGAAGGCATCGTCTCTACCTATGAATCCATCATCTCTACCTGTGAATCTTTTATTCAAATCCATTTGAGTTATACCCATCACCTCCAATAAATTGGAATATTGTCTATAACAAATGTATGTTAATGAGAGTAATAGAGTTACATTTTCTTTTTATAGCTCTATCATTATAGGGAAAGTTTTCTTTAAACATGACTTTATTATTCCCATCACCTTCCTAATTTGAATCAAAGTATCATAAGTTTTCAAGAGACCTCAGTGGTCTTTTAAATATTTGAGCCCTGAGCATACTGATTGCTTTTGATTATCAAAAAGTTCACCTGGGAGCCCCTGGATCCAATTTGTCTATTACTATTTTTATGATAAGGTGATGCTGAGCTATTGTACCCTGAAGAAGAAAATAATGAAATGTCTCTAATATTTTCAGTTGCATATCTCTGTCAGTGTATTTTGGAATCACATTATTCTATTCTTAAAAAAAATGTGAAGGTTCTGATAAGCAAAGTCTTTTTTTGATAAATTTGTAGTTATAATAAGACTATGATATTGAAATTTGACAGCAAGATACAGTCTTTTAAGCCAAGTCAATACATTGCAAATACACTGATTATATTATGATAACTGAATCTATCACAGCATTGCTAAGCTGTTATCAAGAAAGTAAATATCTTAAAAATAATAAAAGGAAGAAATTTAATCATACTACCTAGTATAGAGTAAAATAAGAAAATATTTATTGTCATTATTAATTTAGTGTGTCTTGAGTAGGTGAAAATATTTGCTAGAATTAAAAAAGCCATTACTGAATTTCCTAAAGTGAGAAATATTTCAATATTCTAAAGCTGTGCTATCTAACTACATGTGGCTAGTCCAAATTGAGAACTGCTATAAGCATGAAATACACACCACATCTCAAAGACTTAGTTTGAAATAAAGAATGTAAAACACCTCATTAACAATTTTTATATAGATTACATGCTGAAATGGTAATATTTTGGATACATTGAGTTAAATAAACTATATTGGGGCATAAAAAATCAAGTCATTCCATATGTCTAAAGTTGGGGAATGGTGAATTGAAAGTGGTAATTCATTTACTCAGTCTGTTCAAGTAATATTTATTGAGGATGTCTAGTATACATCTTAACAGCTCTAGCTCTAGATTCAAGTTGCCTCCATTCAAATCCTCTATGGCTGACTGATCATATGATCTTGGATAAAATGTTTTTCAAAATCTTTAAGCCTCAGTTTGCTTACATGTATGCTGAGAGAGATAATGATAATAGTAATTACAATTTATGGAGTTGTTGAAAAAATTAAGTAATCCACTTAAAATGCTCAGCATTGTCAATGCTCTCCAGCTAAAGTCCACTGGAAACAAACTTACAGTTGACTAAGTTGGGTTTATTGCTTATTACAGTGAAACAGAGCACACGACATGGGAGCCATGGTCATCTCAGTAAAACGTGTTAGAGAGGACACATTGTAGGATTTGGGCTTTGGTTGGGATATTTACGAAAGGATTCAGGAAAGCAGGGGTTTGCTCTAGAAAGGAGTGCTATCAAACAATGGCTGCAAATCTGTGATTGGATATCTCAATAAATCTTACCCTTGGAGGACGCAGACTAATGCAAGGCTAAAGTTGTAATTAGTTAAGTAGCACTCACTCAGACTAGCCAGGAGAGGGAAGTGTTTGGTATTTTGCACAATAATCTTGCTTTTGTCTGTGCTCAGACAAAGTTATAAAAGTGGTCTTATTTTGTCTCATGGTCTCAGAGTGACCTTTTCTGATGTTAGGGAGATTATTTATGCCCAACAGGAGAATAACATGGCCTACATATAAGCGTCAGACAAGTTCCTAGATGTTAAGGGCTGATTTTATTATTATTATTATTTCTCAGCACTGTACCTAATATATACAAGAAGCATTCAATAAGTATTTGAAACTACTTCCAGATATCAAATAAAGATGTCAAGTAAACAGAGAGTTTATGACTGTATCTGAGAAACTCTTATTTAATGGCCAGGTATAGGAGAAAAAGGCTGGAATGGAAAATAAAAAATAACCAGAGAAATGGGAAGAAAACAAAGAGAGTGTGATGTCTCAAAGCTGAAGGAAGACATTCTCTTAAGGAAGAAAGAAGTGGTAAACGAGTGTCAGACATTGCTAAGAAGTCAAGGATGATGAGTTCTGAAAATTCACAACAGGAAAAATGGCATCCTTAGTGAGAAGATTTTCAGTAGAGTAGTGGTGGCGAAAGCCAGGCTAGTGTAGGATGAGAAATGAGCAGGAGGCAGGCAATTGCTTACAAATGGGGAAGTTAAATTAGATTCCTGATGGGTCCAGGAGGATTTAAATTATTTTTTAACATGGAAATTATTTGTATATGTAACTGTTAATGGGACAGTTCCAGTCAAGTGGAAGAGGTTAAAGATACAGGAAAAAGAAAAAAAAATTGGTAACGAAAGCTTCTAGAAAAAGCTGGCAGGAATAGAACCCAAAATAAATGTTCATAATCATGGGATCCATTGTTGGGTATTTTGTTGTTGTTGTTGTGTTTGCCTCATTTGAGGTATCAACCATAATTGTCTGGATAAGGTGAAATTACTGAATGATTCTAAACTTATAAATAACATAATTAGATTTGTATTTCAGAAAATAACAGCATAATACGGAAGATGGATTGGAGGATTTCAAACCTGGAGGCACAGACACCATTTAAGAAGCTAGTCCAATAATCCAGAAAAGGAAGGAATGGATTTGAATTAAGCAATATCAGTTGGGATAGAGAAGAGGGAAAGACTGTAAGAGCACGGTACTGTAAGAGAGGCAAGTGACATTACGTGGTCATCAGTTACATTTGGGTGTCAAAAGGGTAAATGAAATAGAACGTAGAGGATAACTCCTAGATTTTAGACTTGAGTTACCAGGACGAAGATAGGGCCATTCACTTTTTAAGAACTACAAGAGAAAAGGCAGATTTTGACAGGACTAGTAAGAGATGGAGAAGACTATGAGTTTGTTCATTCATTTGTTCATTTAACAAATTTCCTAAAAACTTGTTTTATGTCAGGAATCATACAAAACTCTTGGGAAACTGTCATGAAGAAAAGAGCCATGTTCTCTGCTTTGCTGGTGCTTGCTTCTTTTTTTGAGTTAGAGATAATTTTAAGATTTCTAAGTAGATATGTTAAATAGATCAATCAGTTGGAAAACCTAATGTAGGGGTTTTCAGGTCTGGGCTGCAAGTTAATATATACCTGTGTGTGTGTGTGTGTGTGTGTGTGTGTGTGTGTGTGTGTGTATAGAAAGAGAGAGAATATTGATGACAGTCTTCTTAAAATATGTATCCTCACCCCCAGCCAGCCTGAGGAAAGTAGAGTATAGTTAAGGAAGCCATACTTAAATTTGGCCTGAGATCTGTGGTTATTTTGGTGGTTATTTTGGTGGTCAGATTATGTTAACTATCATTTTGGCTTTTATCTATAAATATATAATTTTATACTAATCCACATGGCATAGATGGATACAAGTTGCATATCCTTTGGGATTAGACAGAGCTGAGTTTGAATTCTAGCTCTGCCCCTTTAGATGTTAGAATACAAGTCATCCAATATTAATTGAGCACCTACTCTGTACCAGCCCTGTGGACAGCACTGAAGTACATGGTTAATGATCCATTATCCTTGCCCTAGAGAAGCTTTGGATTTGTGAAGCAGGTTCATTTTCATCCTTGCCAACATGAAGAAAATATGTTTTTCATGCGGTTGTGGGGAATAAGTGAGGCAAGTATGCAGAGTGCCTGCCTGTGTGCCTGACACATATTTCTTTGGACATGCTATAAAGATAGCTGAATAGTGACATCATCTTTCAGGGTCACAATGTCACTAGAAGACATTCTTCCAAAAATTGGTTGCTACTTCTCCTGGGATTGCTTTTAAGTGTTCCCAGTAACATGTTATATTTATTGGCTTATCTTTAACTAATCTTAACAGTAGCTGAATTTTCATGGATTGATTCTACAAGCCAGAGGCAACATTTTCTTTCTAGGATATAGTTATGCCAAGGCACAAACCTGGTATAAACAATAAATGGCGTGTCCCATAGAGTCATGCCCCATGGAGTCTTGATAAATTACCTTTTTAACAAACTACTGCTGATCTGCCTTATGAAGTGCCTTCTCTAAAAGGCTCCAATGCATAACCATTTTAACAACAATTTTTCCAGAAGAAAGAGGATGACTTAGAAAAGAGATAATTAAAGAAAGAATTCAAAATAAAGAGAATCACAGAAAGTAGGTATTTGCCATACATTTTCATTAGTGTTTGACAGTTAAGTGCAGTGATTAACAAAGTTTTTTGACATCAATATTTCTTAGCAGTTGCTTATAAATTCCCAACCTTTTAAATAAATATGTTTAAAAGCTGAGGATACCTTGACTAGTCACAGCACCTTAGGGACTATTGGCCAAAGTCCTTGTTGGCTTTCTGGGATCAGTGAACTATCACAAAAGGCCTAGAAAGTTTTCACTATTACTTTCTTTATGCACCCATGGGTATGCTGCTCATGAATCTCTGTGCAGTATTGCATGGAATGTATTCAAAAATTCTTAACCAGAATTATGTTAAAATCTTCTGGGAGGGCTAATCTCTACAAAGAGTGATTCTCATAAGGAAGTTTTTTTTCCCTTAAAGTGAGCAATGTCTAAGAAACCTAACTATAGTTCTTATAAGATTAATATTAGAAAAGGGAGAAGAGGGTGGGGGTGGTGCGGTAACTCACATGTCCTTATAAACTTAGCTTGCTTTAGAAAGAATACATCCTGAAACTTCACTGTGCATTAACAAAGTGATTGACTCTAGGGAATATTTTAGAAGTATTTAGAGCTTTTTTTTGTTCACGTGGAGCAACAGAGAAAATCACACTAAACTGCAATAAAGCACACAGGTATTTTAACCCTTTTTCCCTCTGTCTTCTACCACATCTCTGTAAATAGTGTAATCTATTACCATTTCAATGCTTGACATCACTGGTGCAATGAGATATACACATCTATTCAGCACCAGGCTTTCTTTCTGGTTATAGATTTAAATCCTTTTAATACCAAATCCCAAGGCTCTAGGGAAAGTTGTTAAGAGTGAGATTTGACTATACATTGGTCATCTGGGGCTTCATGGACTTTTCAGATGGGCTATGTCAACTTTACCTAATCCATGTGATTTTTCAATACAGTGAAATAAAAGGGGAAAAAACACAGACTTTAGAATTAGAAAGACCTAATTCACGTAAGTCCTCTATCCCTATAATCTCTGTGATGCTAAGAAAATAATGTAAACTTTTTGATCTTTGGTTTCTTTATCTATAAAATGGCAGTAACAGTAACAATACCTACTTTCTGTAGAGTTTTTAAGGATTAAAAAGTGTTTATATGCAAATACATAGATGTTCAATATGTCGTAGCTGTTACCTTTAATTATAAATAATATGGCTTTCTAAAAAGGCATCCTCTGAGGTGCATTGATTATAAGAAACAGCAGTGTTTCAAGTACACTTCACATTAAAAAAGGATTCTTGAAATCAGTTCTTCTTGTATATCATAAAAAACAAAAAAAAAAAGCAAAAGCAGCTGTGCAGCAGAATATAATTTCTCTATGACAAGAAAGAATATGTCTAGCAGTCCCATCGGTTTTAACCTTCCTCCCTCAATCTATAGTCTCATAAAGTATCCAAAATACAAATTTGTAGCAGGCAGGATTTTAAGATGGCCCCATGATCTCTACCCCTTGTGTTACACCCATGATTCCACTCCCTTATATTGCAAGGGTGAAGGGATTTTGCAGATGTAATGAAAGGCCCAGGTCAGTTCACTTAATCAAAAAGATTATCCTGGGTGGGCCTGACTTAATCAGTTTGAAACCCTTTAACTGAGGACTTAGACCTTCTCGAGAGGTTTACTTGGTGATCTTAGAAAGAGCTTACCCTGGTGCGAAAGTGGTTTAAGGGTCCTATCACGCAGAAGAACTGGTAATCTCTAGGATTGAGGTGACCGGCGGTTCCAACTAGAAAAAGGAGCCTTATGCACAACTGCAAAGAATTTTTGCAACCATAGCCGAGCTTGAAAGGGGGCTTCAAGCTTAGGATGTAACACGAGTGTTGCCTGTTGATTTTTTTTGAGACTCTGGCCCACAAAACTGTGAGTATACTGAGATTGTTTAAGCTGCGAGTTGTGGAATTGTTCATGAAGTAGAAAACGAATACAAATGCCATCTTCTAGTCTTCCAAAAGGTATTCGGTGGTTCAGGTAGATATGTCCAACAGTTGAGCCAATCAAAAGTGTTACGACTGGAAAAAATTTCAGCAAGCAGTCTAAAAATTTTTAAACATTTTATTATACGTAGAGTTATTAATTCTTTAAGGCAGCAATGTTTTCTTAAAGAATAAAAAACTTTATTCCAATTTCTTTAAACCTACCACCTTATCATACTAACCAGCCCAAATTTAGTATTCTAATTAAGACACGCAACTTGAATCTAGAAATACTTGTTAAGTATTGATATCAATTTAATTGGAAAAATGACTCTGTTAACAATAGTAATGTATAATCTAGAACTATTATAAGTGACAAAACCTTAGAGGTAATAATGGATTTAATGTATCGTTATTGATACTGTTTTAACGTTACATGACTTATTCTAGAGTCAGCCCCAGGCATTTATGGGTTACAAATATGACCTAAACACTTAATATCTAGATATTAAGAAGTCACAAGCTTGGGGAAAGAGGAAAATGAACTTGGGAATTACCATAATGGCCTCTTACGTAAAACCTGTATATGTTTAAATGAATTAAGTGAAATAGACCACACGATTACACAATTTTTAGGTGTGAGTTCATTATAAAGATTAGGGAATTAATGGTTCAGTATCTTAAAATAATCAAAGAGCAAAGCAAGCTGTAGTATCATTCTTCAAGAAATGTATTGGGCTCACAACTATAAAGAAAGGTAGGCTAAAGAATTAGAGGCAAAAATGGTTTCTGAAAAACTGGCAAGAAACAAAAAAGTACCAATGAGCCACAAACACACTTTTTTCCTCGTAATTAAAGAACACATTAATCACTTCAGAGGACTTAAGTAAATAGCTTTGGTTCTTGAGAACTCAAAAATTAAAATCTAAATGAGTGTACACATGTGTGTGAGTGTATGCATGCTTATGTTTGAGTATGTGCATGAGTGTGAGAGAGTGTGTGTGTGTATCCATATGAATGGAAAGATGGAAAAGACTTACAAGGAAAAGCACCCAAGATTCTTTGCCCCTTTCCTAAATAGATTTAGAAGCTATGACAAACAGCACAAAGAAAAGTAGATTTGCAGTTTTCTCTAAATAGGTCATTTAGTGTGAAGGTTATGTTTCAAAATCCCCTATTTTACCTTATTCCCAATCCTGGTCAACTTTCCAAGAAAAATGCTTATCAATGCTTAGCCAGGGAAGATGAAAACCTCACAGACAGCAAGTAAACACCATTTTCTGACTCAATCAACAGCTTCAGAGCTGGCGCCATCCATCCGCAGTGTTGAGGAGGAAGTGTGAATGTCTTGATGGCTACTATTTATGAGTTGTTCACCACTCTGAACTTTTGTATTTGAAGGCACATGAAATGACAATTTCCATCAATGTCAAGCAAATAACATATGTGGCTTCTCTGGCTGAACAAATGAATGTTAAATTTCAATTAACGCTCCTCCTCTAAGATAGCGTCTAATTTGCCTATTGCAAAGCTTTTTTTCGTGAACATGAGCAGGAGATTAGCATTGGTTTCATCATCCCTTTTTCTATTCAACAATAACCAACTTAATTCATAATTTTGTCCTATGCAGGAACACATGTTCATTACAGAAAAATTTGAAAATACAAGTGAAAAGAATATAGTTAAAAGTATTGATAACTTTCCATTCATTTTAGTAGGATATTCTTCTCCCTTTATCTATGAGAAATATATATCTATGTCTATATACATACCCTTTCAAAATACAATGGGTAACATAAAAATTAAATAAAAATCCTTTGTGTAGCTAAACAACTCTAGGTTTTATTGCAACATAAGTTGGAGGGTGCAGCAAAGAGCCCCCAAGGGTTCTTTGAATTGCAAGGGCAAGCCCATGATACAGAGTTGGATATAGGTGACATTTATCAACAACAATGTCTATAATTTCATGGATCCTAGCAATAAACATAATCCTTGTCATATTTAATAGGTTAAATTTGTGTCATAATATATTGATACCATACTTGTATACAAGACTTGCTTTGGGGTGTAACTGCATTCAGAATCAAATAGCAGGCTAACAAAAACTATAGCAGAAACAGTTTTACAACCCTCCATTGACTTGTGTTTTACATTATGTTATCTTATTATAGACATCTGAATTAAAGGTTAACAAACACTATTTAATGGGTTGTCTAGATGAATGTACAGTACATGAATACATGCTTCTTGCAATTTCTATTAGTTTTAATATTACACATACTTTATGATCTCGGTTAACACACAACTGTAAGTGGGTGATGGCTCTTGACTGACTCTTTTAAGTAATATGAAATAGCACATTTTGTTAGACTTCCTCCAATTAAGTGCACATCCACCATTAAAGCAATCTGTCATCATTTTAACAGTGTCATTAACATCTACAATGTAACTCACAGGGGCTTTGTTCTTCTTTCAAAATTAGTAGCACATACATTTATATAGAAAGCCTGAAATACAAAAACAAATTTAAGAAGCCTTCAACTGTAAGCTATACAAATATTTTTAAATGGGTTACACAGAAAGTATGACTTTACTAATAAAGAAAAGCCCACAGGAATTATATATCCATTAAAACTGATTAATTATATAAAATATACATTTATTTTCTTTCTAATGTAGCAATCAAGAAATATGGTTTACTGTACTGTTAAATATACTTGAGCTAATGAAAATAATTTAAATTATTGGGCTATTGAAAGTAAAAATCAGTATATAAAATTTATGATTTTTACATATAAATGATTATTATCAATCCTTAGAAATATTTTGGAAAAATTAATTCATAAAATCAATATATTAAGTATTCAATAAAAAGATAAAATGTTATTAGTAAATTTAGGTGGTAATAGCAAACTTTAAATTGCTAAAATACATTTTATTTACTACTGTGGCTTAAGTAAATAGACTAAGAGTCAATCAATCATAAATTCAAGGAGAAATTTTAAATTCACAAAACAGTAGAGATTCTGCTCCAGGAAGAATATCTCTTTCTATCTTAGTCATAATTCTTAGCCTAATCCAATGTCCAAAAGAGTTTTCCCTAGATTTTCTTCTAGTATTTTTATAGTTTTGGGTATGTGTACTCTTTAGTTCATTTTGAGTTGATTTTTGTATATAATGAGAGAAATCCAATTTCACACTTCTCAATGTGGCTGTTCAATTTTCCCATCACCATTTATTAAGTGTCCTTGCCTCAATGTTAAGTTCTTGGCTTCGTCAAAGATCAGCTATTAAATATGTGACTTTATTGCTGGGTTCTCTATTCTGTTCCATTGGTCTATGTGTCTATATTTATACCAATATCATGCTGTTTTGGTTACTACAGCCTCAGAACATATTTTGGCGTTAGGTAATATGATGCCTACAACTTTGTTCTTTTGGCTGAGGATTGCTTTGGCTATTTGGGCTCTCTTTTGGTTTCATATGAATGTTAGGGCTGTTTTATCTCATTCTGCAAAGAATGGCATTGGTATTTTGATAGGGATTGCATTGAAACTGTAGATTTCTTTGGACAATATGGTCATTTTAATAATATTGATTCTTCTGATCCATGAGCAGGGATGTTTTTCCATTTGTTTGTGTCATCTTCAACTTCTTTAAACAGTTTTTATAGTTTTTCCTGTAGAGATCTTTCACCTCCTGGTTAAAATTATTTCTAGGGTTTTTTTTTGTAGCTATTTTAAATGGAATTGCTTTCTTGATTTCGTTCTTGGCTAGATCATTATTGCTGTATGGAAACACTACTGATTCTTGCATTTTGATTTTGTAACCTACAACTTTACTGAATTCATTTATCATTTCTAAATCTAAGAAATTTTTGGTGGTCTTTAGGTTTTTCTAGATATAAAATCATATCATCAGCAAAGAGGGACAGTTTGACTTCCTCATTTCCAATTTGGATGCCTTTCATTTCTTTCTTTTGCCTGACTACTCTGGCTAGGACTTTCAGGACTATGATGAATAGGAATGGTGAGAGTGAACATTCTCATCCTGTTACAGTTCTTAGAGGAAAGGCTTTCAACTTTTCCCCATTCAGTATGATGTTATCTGTGGACTGTATGTGGCCTTTATTATGTTGAGATATGTTCCTTCTATGCCTAGTTTGTTGAGTGTCTTTATCATGAAGGATGATGAATTTTACCAAATGCCTTTTCTGTATCTATTGAGATGACCATAAGGTTTTTGTCCTTCATTCTGTTAATGTGATGTATCATGTTTATTGATTTGCCTATGTTGATCCATCCTTGCATCCCTGGTATAAATCCTACTTGATCATGATGTATTATCTTTTTGATGTACTGTTGGATTCAGTTTGATAGTATTTTGTTGAGTATTTTTGCATCTATATTCATCAGGGGATACTGGTCTATAGTTTTCTTTCTTGTGTGTCCTTGTCTGGTTTTGGTTTCAGGGTGATGTTGACCTTGTAGAATGAGAATTTCCTCCTCTTCAATTTTTTGGAATAGTTTCAGGAGGATTGGTATCACTTCTTCATATGTTTGGTAGAATGCAGCTGTGAATCTGTTGGTCCAGGGATTTTCTTTGTTGGGAGGATTTTTTACTGATTCAACCTTGCTACTCATTATTAGTTGTTCAGGTTTTTTATTTCTTCCTGATTGAGTCTTGGTAGCTTGTGTGTTTCCAGAAATTTATCCATTTCCTCTAGGTTTTCCAGTTTGTCAGAGTATAGTTGTTCATAATAGTCTCTGATGATCTTTTGTATTTCTGTGGTATCAGTTGTAATTTTTTTTTTCAGTTCTCATTTTGTTTATTTGGGTCTTCTTTCTTCTTTTCTTGGTTAGTTTAGCTAGTGGTTTATCGACTTTGTTTATTTTTTTTAAACAACCAACTTTTCATTTTGTTAATTCTTTGTATTTTTTTTTTTTTTTGGTCTCTAAATCATTTAGTTCTTTTCTGGTATTATTTCTTTTCTTCTACTAATTTTGGGTTTGATTTGCTTTTGCTTTTCTAGCTCTTTTTGTTGTATTGTTAGATTGTTAGTTTGTAACCTTTCTACTTTTTTGATGTTGGCATTTTTTTGCTGTAAACATCCCTCTTAGCACTGCTTTTGTGAATCCCACAGGTTTTGGTATATTGTGTTTTCATTTTCATTTGTTTCTACAAACATTTTGATTGCCATCTTAATCTCCTCATTGACCCAATGGTCATTAAAGAACATGTTGTTTAATTTCAATGTATTTGCATAGTTTCTGGAGTTCATTTTGATATTGATTAGTTTTATTCCATTGTGGCCTGCACAGATACTTGATATGATGTTGATTATTTTAAATTTGTTGAGACTTGTTCTGTGGCCTATCATATTGTGTATCCTGGAGAATGTTCCATGTGCTGATGAAAAGAATGTATATTCTGCAGTTGTTGAACAGAATATTCTGTAAATGTCTGTTAGGTTCATTTGGACTAAAGTCCAGTTTGAATCCAATGTTTCTTTGTTGATTTTCTGTCTAGATTATCTGTGTAATGCTGACAGTGGGGTGCTTCAGTTTACCACTGTTATTGTATTGCAGTCTGTCTCTCTCTTTAGATCTAGTCATATTTGTTTTATGAACTTCAGTGTTCATGTTGGTGCATATATATTTAGAATTGTTATATCTTCTTGTCTGAATGATCCTTTTGTCATTATATAATGACCTTCTTTGTCTTTTTTTTTATACTATTCTCGATATAAATTCTGTTTTATCTCATATAAGTATAGCTACTCCTACTCACTTTTTGTTTCTGTTTGCATGAGATAACTTTTTCCATCCCTATACTTCCAGTCTATATGTGTCTTTACTGGTAAGGTGAGTTTCTTGTAAGCAGCAAACAGTTATATCATTTTTTAAAAATTCATTCAGTCATTTTATACATTTGAAGTGGAGAATTTTGTCCTTTATGTTCAAGGTTATTATTCATATGTGAGGCTTTGTTCCTATCATATTGTTAATTGTTTTCTGGTTGTTTTTATATTCCTTGTTCCTTTCTTTTTCTCTTGTTGTTTATTGTTGTAGTTTGGTGGATTTCTGTGGTGGTACCATTTGAGTCTTTTCTGTTCTTCCTTTGTGTGATTTCTTTATCACGAGTTTTATATTTTCATGTGTTTTTATGGTGGTAAATGCTATTTTTTGCTTCCAGATTTAGGATTCGCTTGAGCATATTTTGTAGAGCTAGTCTAGTGGCAATGAATTCCCTTAGCACTTGCTTGTCCAGGAAAGACCATTTCTCCTTCACTTAGGAAGGTTAATTTTGCTGGATATAGTATTCTTGGCTACCAGTTTTGGTTTTTTTTCCTTTCAGCACTTTGAAAATATCATCCAATTCTCTTCTGGCTTGTAAGGTTTATGCTGAGAAATCTGCTGGTGGTCTAATAGGTTTTCCTTTATTAGTGACTAGGTGATTTTCTCTTGCTGTTTTTCAGATTAGTCCTCTGTCTTAAACTTTTAAAAGTCTGATTAAAACGTGTCGTGGAGAAGTCATTTTTGCATTATATCTGCCTGGGGATCATTAAGCCTCCTATATCTGAATGTCCAAATATCTTCTAGACTTGGGAAGTTTTCATCTATTATTTCATTTAATATATTTTCTAATCCTTTCATTTTCTCTTTGACATCAGGGACATCAATAATAGTCATATATTTGGCCACTTTATGTTGTCCTGAATGTCACAAAGGCTTTGCTCATTCTTTTTATTCTTTTTCTTTATTACTGTCTGACTGGGTTATTTCAAAAGACCTGTCTTCAAACTCTGAGATTCTTTCTTCTGGCTGATCTAGTCTATTTTTTAAGATTTTAAAGGTATTTTGTATTTCCTTCAATGAATTCTTCAGTTCCAGAATTTCTATGTAGTTCTTTTAAAAAATGTCTATCTCTTTGGTAAATTTTTCATTCATGTCCTGAATTGTTTTTCTGATTTTTTGTATTGCTTTTCAGAATTCTCTTGTATCTCACTGAACTTCTTTAAAATCACTATTTTGAATTCTTGATCTGGGATTTCATGAATTTCTTTTTGATTTGGATATGTTGTTGGAGAATTGCGTTTCTTTGGTGGTGTCATATTTTCTTGCTTTTTCATGTTTCCTGTGTTCTTATGTTGATATCTGTACATTTGGTGTAACAGTTGCTTCTTCCAATTCTTTGAAATTGCCTTCACAAAGGAGGATATTTTCCTGAAGATGTACATATGTTTTTGGTTGAGTAGGGCACATTCATTTTGATTTGGGGGTACCTGGGTAGTGTGATCTTTGTATGATTCCTTTAGCAGTACACAGCTTCACTACTATCTGTGATTTCTTCTATGGCCTAGGGTGTGATTATTAGTGGAGGCTGTGGTGAAATTTTTCTGGGGACTAGGGTGCCAAGTGGGCCAGTCTTTGGGCCCCAGTGGTGGCAGAAATGGGCTGAGTGTGCCTGTTCTTGGGCCCTAGGGCAGCTTATGCTAGCACTGGTGTTAGTGGGTCTTCAAGAGCCAATTCTTGGGCCTCCAGTTGGCTTGCTTGGATTACAGTAGTGGTAGTGATAGGCTGGGCATGTGGGTGAGATCTCATGCCCCTGAGAAGCTAATGTAATGTGAGTGATGTCAGTAGCAATGGTGGAACAACCCATTGGAACCCAAGCAGTTTGTGCTGGTTTTGGTGGGAGATGCAATTGGTTGGGATGCCCAGGCCCTGGCCTGCTGATGGCATGTGCAGATGAGTGTCAGCTATGATGGTATTGGTAGGTTGAGTCAGCCTGATCTCAGACCCCAGCAGGAGTGATCAGTCCAATGATGATGGACTGGGCTAGGCAATTTCCAGGCCCTTGGATGGTGTGCTATAGTACTGGGGGGATGAGACCAGCCAGTAGACTTGTCCTCAGGCCCTCCTTGTAGTGTGTTCAGGTTCTGGCTTTGACAGGCAGAGGTGGGGTAGTCCCCAGGCCACCCATGAATACTTAGGTATGGACTGTGGTGGCTGCATTGTGGGCCTGCCACAGGGGAGGATGCGGCACCTCTCAGCTGGAGCAGTGTGGACAAGTAGCTGTAGAAAGTGCATTCTACTGATGCCCTGGTCTCACAGCAGCCCATAGCAGCAGCAGTGGGATTTGTCCTAAGGGTGCACGGTAGTGTCTGGTCTTCCCTCTCCCTCCTTGACCTGGTGGCAGCAGGAGCAGTGGCCATGTCAGTCTGGCCTTAAGGCAGGTTGTAGGCCTCAAGTAGCTAGGCTCCCAGAATGGTGCCAAGCTGAAGCTGCTCTGGGCACAGATGCCTGTGGGACTCCACATTAGTTCCCTTTCTGGAGTGATGTCTCTGTGCAATCTTTAGGTAACTTGCTATGTTAAGCCCTATACCCACATGGGTTGAGGGGTTCTCCTGTAGCCAAGATTGTAAAAGCCTATGTTGAGAGTGTGGTGCTTTGGGATTTCTCTTTTACCCTTTCCCCATGTTCAAGAGTTTCTCCTGGCTCCCAGTCAATCTCAGCTCAGTAAGCTGCCTCACTTCACTCTCCTTACTCCCTTATAGTGCTTCCCATCACTTCTCTGTTGAATCCCAGAGTTCTCTCTTAGATGATCTGTTCTACTCTTATTAGCATAAGAAAACCAAGCTTGTAAGGTAGGAACTGTGGCAAAACAAGGACAAGCTGCCATGTTAGTAAAAGTGAAGCTATGGTTGAACCTCCCCCCATCCCCAGCCTGTATATTATATCTGACATTTATTACAAATAAATAGCCAAAGAGAGTATACACTTGCTTAACAAAAATAGTCCCTATCTGGGATTAAATTATAGGTCTCCTTTTCATTTATAATGTTTGGGGAAACAATGGCATTTTATATCCCATTAGAATAATCAAATTAGAGTCTAAAACATTTTCAAATGGCTATAGAAAAGTATATGATGAGCAAAATTAACTTATCAATCTATTTGAAGGCAAGGAATAGAACATAAAATTGCATGAGATACTTTGCTGACTTAAGATCAATGATTTTCTTATCTGCAAATTAAAGCTTTTATTTAGAGACTAGCTCCATTCACAATTTTTTAGTGTCACTGAATTGAGAGAATTAAAATTTAAATATACATATATTTTTCACTGTTACAAAACCACCTATATGACTTTATTAGGTTGTTTTGGTTAATTTATTGACTTTGAACCCAAACCTGTGAGTCTTAAGATAAACTTTCAATTTTAGCTTTAAGTGAAGTTTTTTTCTGTCTATTGAGAAAGATCATCATACCTGAAAATTTGCATAACCATTTATTCATTAATTTACTTGTTTATTCAATAATAATTTTTAACATCTGATATGGGCCAGGCCTTCTGATAAAGGTAAAAGATTTAGAAGAGAACAATAAGAATGTAGCAGGCATGGTTCCTGCCTTCTACGGGTTTATTTCATTGTATAATCTTGAGGGTTGAGCTGGGAGGAAAAGAAAATTAAGTAACATCAACATTATGTAATGAATATCTTCATAGGAGAAGTACAAGTTGCTTTGCAAGCACTTAATGGGATATAAATTACTCTAAGGAGTCAATGAAGTTTTCTAAAGACAGGAATATATGAGCTAAGGAACTAAAAAATAATTGCAGTGAGGCCAATAGGGGTGAGGAAAATTGATGTAGGTTAGATGGAACTCTAGAGAGAACAACTAAATTGTACATGGTTTGGTTTTCCATAATGGCCTTGATAAATATCACTCATTAGACCCTATATCTTGAAGAATAATCCAACCATTTTGTGGATTTCAGTAGAATTACCATTGTGTATATAGAAGCCATGCTTGAACAGCATTCTGAACTTTGATTCAAAACCTGAACTTTGATTCCACAATGTACACTCTTCAAACCAGGACTGAGCATTTTTGTCAATACTAAGTAATTTATAATCACCTTTAGATAATCAAGCATCTTTGTTCTATTGAGTGGCATGTCAAGTACTTAATAGCACTAGGTATTATGGCTAAAGCAAACAATAATTTTTCTTATGAGTTTAATTAAGGGTCTTCATTTGATGTAATTAAAACTTCAGGGACATTTGGAATGCATCACCCAAATAAATTACCCTAACATTTACACATATATTATATCCCTGAAGAAATCAAAGTCTGTATGCATATATGTATATGGCCGTATCTTCAATAAGTATTTCATTATTTTCATGGACAAAATTGTTCACTAATAGGCTATCAACATCAGATGTAGGAGCAAATGCTTTAAATTTGTGAATTCTTATTGCCCATTATCTGTCTGTTAAGAACTACAAGTTCCAATTTAACTGACAATTCCATGTTAAGCACGTGCTTTATAATGAGATTGTTATCGCTATCCTTCAACAGCACTGATTCAACCCCTCAGTACACTCACTAAGTGGATATTTTTTACCTACTGTCTTCACATCTAGCACTGTGTAATTTTTAAAAAGCAATTGAAGAAGAGTATCACTTATTGTTAACTTTGTCCCATAGATGTCCTCTCTGCTTGTAACTCTCTGACATGCATAGGTATCCCACAGAGGATAAAGAAAATATTAGTCATAAGAAAGGAGCCACTTAGCTCTCTGCAATCCAAATCAGATTCTGCTTCCATGCCATCCTAGAGCAAATGAATGACTATTAGGTAAGATATTGCTTACTATATTAGATTATCAAGCTCATTTAAAAATTACTAATTATATACACACACACACGCACACACATACACATATATTTGATTATCAACTTGGTAAAGGTGTGTAATCTCAATTTTATTTAAGAAATCAGGCTTAAAATGGTTAAATGATGGTGGTGTAGGCTTCAAAGCCAAACAAATGATCTAAAATCTGTAATAATAATCTACATACTACTATATCTCAGTTATTAAAAAGAAGAGAAGGAATTTTTTAATGAAAGAAGTTATTTTGTTTTTAAAAATGAGTAACTAGAAAAAAATAAAAGATAGTAAGCCTCTAAAATACTGTCTTGAGTCATATAGGTTCCAAGCAACTCCCATCTATGTATAGAGAGATCAACAGAAAAGGAAATTTGAACAGTAACTTTGCACCACTGCATTTTACCTCTGCATGCTCAAACTCTGGCTGTAAAGAAATATTTGCATCATAATATTATGGAAACATAGTAAACTCATCATAAGGTCGTTTTATTGAAGAAGCAGTTTTTTCAAAGAAAATAGAGATGAAAACAGATGTATAATAAAAAGAAACTGCACATTTTATTTGTTCCTATTCTGATTGCCCACATGGTCTGCTGCAAGAATATGTCACTACTTCCTCTTCTGGTTACCTCAGAGCACACTACTAAACTAAATTATTATATCCAGTGGCTATTTTTAATGTAGGGAAGGAGTACTTTATCTATCAAGAGCAGTTGAAGATTTTAGTTCCTAAACTTATAATTTTTTTGCCATAATATTTGTGACTATTCAAAAGCCCAATCATAATTTCTAATTCATACAATATTCACTTCCAAATATTTTTCACATCTATGAACTACATTTATCTTCATGACTCTGAGAAGTAATTAAGTTTATTTCTACTTTATAAACGGGGAAACAGAGTTATAGGTCAATGTAATCCATTTAAGCGAACAGACTTGCAGAAAAGATAGTTGCTTAAAACATGATTAACTACCTCTGGTCCACTTTCCAAATTGTCATTGAAATGACTACTCATGTATAAAAATACAGAAAAGCCTACATCAGCACTGCAAATTGTCTGTGAGGACACCACACACCATAATTCCTTAGTTGTATGCTACTACAGACATTACTACGATGAAAGAAGGGCCAACTCAATCCATAGTCACTGTTGAACACCTGAAAAGTGAGTGGACAGAATCCCAGCAGAAATCCACAAACATTTTTAATTTGATTGGGTGAGAATCACTGGTACCTTGAGGATATATATATAGACTACAGATCACTGTGAGCACAGATTACATGGCAGGGCTTTTTCTCCTGCTGTGCCCAACATAGAATGAAAGCACTGTTGTGGCAAGTTTCTACTGAGGGCAGCTGTAGTGAGATTAAAACACGGCCCCCGAATTCTTTGATATTCCTCTCATGACTTTGCAATTGCTCTGTTTAACGAATGACATATATTCTGTTCCTTCATGTTGAATCACTTTTCAGAATATCAGCATATTTTCATATGTCAAGAGATGTTTTATGTGTTTCTTTGCTTTTCTTTCTGTTATTTTTTTTTTTTTTTTGGTTTTGCTATCCTTACTGAGTAAGCTCTATGCTTGTTAATATTGGGATATTGGGTGGATTTTGTCTGAGAAAATGTGATTCTATATTTGAGTCTCTTTTAGGTCCAGTTAAAGAGATAAAAAAAAAGTCAATAGTTGCCTAAAATTTTACTTTATCATTTCAGAAATTCAGTAACTCAAGTTGGAGACAGCTATAGTGGAGTTATTTACCTTTGTACTAAAAACATCCTAAAACTGCCTTGAGCATTACCCTTAGTTTTTCTTTGGTTTGGTTGCTGTTCTGATTACCTTCTGCTAGGTAAGGGATATTGAAGGCAGATCAAGAAAATAAAACACACACATTCAAGGAAATCAAAACAATAATAGAAATTTCTAAATGTAAAGAGAAATACCAAGCAAATAGAAAAGAAAATAAGGAAGAGAAAGAGGGAGGAGGAGGAGGGCAAGGGGGAGAAGAAAAAGAAGAAATTTACTGAACTGAAAAAAGACTTCTGGGAAGGGAAGCAGGGAGCAGGGATGAAGAAAAGTTGGTTAAGGGGCATAAAAATACCATTAGATAGAAGGAATAAGTTTTAGTATTCAAAAGTACAGTAGGGAAATTATAGTTAACAATAATTCATTGTATATTTCAAAATAGCTAGAAGAATTGTAATATCCCCAACACAAAGAAAAATGTTTGAGGTGATAGATATCTCAATTACCCTACTTTGTTCATTACACATTGTATACAGGTATCAAAATATCACATATACCCCCCAAATATAAACATTGTATATCAATTAAAAAATAAAATTAAAAAAAGAAAGACTTGAACCTGTGAGTTGAAGGAAGGAATATACCAAATTCTAGGGCCTTGGGTGTCATGCCCATACTCCTCCCAGACAATCACAAATATGACAGAATAATCAGGGAATGAGAAATAGAACTATCAGTTGATTAATAAGGCTAATTTGAGAACCTAGCTTAAATCTTAGACCACAAGAGTATTCCCAGTAGTTTAATCCTGAGTCAGATAGTCATACCAACTCAGTCACTATCAAGTCTGTTCAACTGCAGGCTTCCAACATCAGGCTGGCAGCTTACCACAGGGGTCAGAGAACACCAAATATGTATCCTCTGTGCAGTCAAGCTGAACTAAAAAAAAGAAAGAAATGTTCAGAAGGGGTAGACCATCATCTTTCAAAATGGACCAATATCTGTAGAGTTTTGAGGAAGAAATATGACACTAAACCAAGTAGCAACAGAAATACGTTGCCAGGCATGTTAAAAGAACAATAGGAATGCATTGCCAAGAATACAGGACTTAGAAAACTTACCATCCACATTACATACCTTAAAAATTATTCAAGACCATCCTCTAGCTGATGGAGAGATGGATTTAACAAACTTAAAAACATAAGCCATTACATTCTAAAGGTGCATTGGTAATATTAAAAATACTAAACAATTTTGCTTGACTAATTCTTATAAGTATGTCCATCACATTTAATGCAAGTGTCATAATAAATATTGAAAGAGAAATATATATACTAAAATTGAAAAATAACCTAGACTTTAAAATCTAGAATTATGTTATGATTAACCAGAAATTTCAATACAGAAGGGAAACAAAGCAACTAACGGAAGTACAAGTATACTAAATTTCTCATTTTCTTGAAATCACAAGAAATCACTTCATTTTTGTTTAATAATTATAAAAAGGTTTTTAATATTTTAAAGAATACTAGTAAGACAAATCTTCCTCCATATTCCTAAGAATCAAAAGGATAAGAAAAATTAAACCACGTGAATAGTAAAGAAAGAAAGAAAAATAATCTCTTGATTTGTGGGTTGAAAAAGAAATCAAAGCTTCAATAATGGGCTATATAAAAGTTAATACAAATTAAAAAGCAGTACATATAAATTTACATAATTTAAAAAAAGGTATAATCACCACATACATTTAAGTGTTTTAATATAAAAAGAAAAGAGAAAATAAATAAGAAAATAAGAAATAAATAAAATCTTTAACAAAAAATTAAAGATATGAGGAATAGCTCTTAAACAACAAACAATAGAAAGAATAATATGTGAAATAAACATAAGTGCTGGTTCTTCCAAAAATGTAAAATAGAAAATATTTTGTAAATCTACACAAATATAAAAGGAGAATAGAAAAATCAGGAATGGGTTTAAAATGTAAAAGAAAACTACATGCAATATATCATGACTCTTTTTTGAAAAAAATCGATGAGATGGTTAATTTTCTGGAAAAATATAAATTAACAATATTGATTTATAAAAGAAGTAGATAATGCTTTGATAAGAAATTTAGTAAGTTATCAAGGCAGTATAGTTAAATGTGTCTTTATTCATTGATATATTTACAGATCAGGCTTTTTAAACTTCTAAAGAATAAATGATTATTATTATATCATATAAACAATTCCAAAAGCCAGAAACAGAGAAAAATATTTGCAATTCATTTATATATAGTTAAAATCATGGAAACTTGACAAAGATTGTATTTTTTTAAAAGTCTGACAGCTAAACTTAAGCTTACTCCTGAATATATATGTGCATGTGTGTGTGTGTTTATGAATGTTTATATATATTCTCTGAGTTCTTTATTTCATTCCATTGGTTTATTCGTTTTTTTACTAAGCAAGCACAATACTCATAGAATACATTTGTAAGGAATTTCAGCTAGAGCTTTGATAGAGCTGCCAATAAATTAATAGATTACTGGTATAAATGTTAGCCTCTTTTATATGCCATTTTCCCATCCAAGAGCTGAACTATCTTTGCATTTTCTGAGGTTATGGTTTTCATACTATTTTCATTGTTCTCCACAGAAGTCTTAAAACTGCCTTGTTTAAATATAAAATATTTTATAGTTTTTGTTGCTGTTTTTAATGTAATCATACGTTTAATTAAATTTTCTTATTACCTGTTACTATTGACTTTTATGAATAATTGTCATAAGTAAATCTTATGTCTAAGGCCAGTCTTCCCATTAGCAACATTGAATTAATTTAAAAAATGGGAAAAACTTTAAAGGACTAAAAAATGTATAATTCTAAATCTCTGGCCAGACAAATGATATAAAAACATGAGAAGGAAATAAAAACATTTACCAATCACAAACTGACAAATATTCTCAAGTATGATGTAATTCAGCAAGAACAATGGATTCAGGAGGAAACAATAATAATAAATAAGAACTTTTAAAAAATTCATCATTAAGTCTAAATAAAGAAGCTTTTAAAGTTTATTAATTTGGAAATAAAATTTCAGATATCAACAAAGGAAGTAGGGATTGGGGGGACAGACAGAAATAAAAGTATGCTCCTGTTCTTGATTCATACAGGGGGAGAATATAGATAATAACAAATTATAATAAAAACTCAAATAGGTTTATTAAAAGTTTAAAAGGCCCTTTTCTTCTTTCCCCTCCCTTGGTAGAGGCTGAGTAGTGAATCAGCTGCATGGATGTATTCAGCAAGGCTGCGGACAAGGGGGAAACTGCAAATTCAGGACACTGGTTGCACACAGGGAGTTTGAGGAAACAAATAAATGTAATGAGGATAGTGGGAGCAACATTTCTCGTTGTCAGAGAAGGGAATTACAAATATGGAAAGAGAAAAGGCTAGAATAAGCTCTGTGGTGTTGGTTTGGTATTGGGAGTATTGATATGAACATATAGTTTTTGATTTATAAATAAATATAGAAGTACACAAGGATACATGTATTTCTAAGCTTTGTCCTAGAAGCAATGACACCTTAGTAACAATAAGCACACTGAGCTCCCAAATCTTGGTTTCCACATACATCTCCCCATTAAAAAGAATTAGAGATTCTTGGAGCAATGGCTGTGCCAAAAAATAAAGAACCGCTCAAAGAATGAAGAGAACATATCAAAGAAAACAGAAGCAATCCTGAGGGACCAAATTTTGGATAACCTAAGAATCAAAATAAATAATGATGCTAAGGAATTATAACACACCAACTAAAATGGGAGTCCATAATTCTATACTAATTTTTTTAAATGAATGCTAAATGGAGAAAGCTAGAAAGCTTTATCTTACAGCAGAATGCCAAGTAGTAAGTCTGCAAAGAAAGATGGAATTAGGCAATCCCTTTGTTGGCAACCGTACTAATAATTATTTCAGGCAAATATCAGCAATGGGTGCTAAAAGTAATGGGTGAAATTTGGATGAGGAAGAGGATTCTTACAAAGTATCTCCCTGAAAAATAGTTATGGATTACTAATTAAATAATAACTACAAAATACATTTTGATTAAATTTACAATGGAGAAACCTAGCAGACACCATCTTAATCAAATGTTAAAAGTTAATATCACAAATATTGGAGCTGTGTGCCTCTTATAGGATGTACTAAGAACAGTGCATCACTGTAACCAAAGCATAACCTAATTCTAATTATGAAGAAACAATAGACAAATGCTAATTGAGAGAAATTAGATCAAGAAACTGACTATATTCTTTAAAAAGATACACAAGAAAAGATTGAGGGACTGTTCAATATTGAAAGAGACTATGGAGACATGATGATTAAATGCAACTTATGATATTTGAATGGTTATTGGACTGGGGGGAAAACAGCCATAGATGGCATTAGCGTAACAGTCAACAAAATTTGAATAGTGATGTTGTATCAATGTTGATTTCCTAAAATTGATGGTTACAATGTGTTATGTAGGAGAGTGTTCTTGTTTAAGAAGTACATCATGAAATATTAATATTAAGGGGCAATGGAGCACTTACACTTGTGTGTGTGTGTGTGTGTGTGTGTATGTGTGTGTGTAATCCATAGAAAAAAGTTTGGACAGACACACAGCAAATTGGTAATTGGGTAGGGATTGAAACGGAAGATAATGATTACAGTGGACTTTAACCTTACCTTTAGTAATTTAATTTTATACAGAGAAGAGGTGTTCAGGTAGTAAGTGTGTAATTGACAACTAATTTTAAAAAAGACTTGAAAGCTATTTTCTTTATTATTAATGGTGTTTTTCTCTGAGCATTTTTATTTTCCTATTTTGTTTATCCAACCCTCTTCTTTTTATATTTCTTACAGTAAATGTGTACTTTAGCAATCAGAAAAAAAGAAATATAGGTATTATTTAAAAATAGATATCACATTATCAAAAGGAGAAGGCCACCTGACTTTTAGGCTAGAATTCTATGAGATTACATAATCTATATTGATTCCACCCAAAGTTTAGACATAATAAAAGGTGGCTTTTGTCCCCAATAAGTCCACTTCCAGGTCTCCCAAGGGGAAGTAAAAACAAGTTAGTGGTCCAAAAATCTATTTCCCAGTTCTGCCCCACTAAGCATCACCTATTCATGAAAGCCTTGTATATTCTTGCTAAGGATTCATGAGTAGTGCCAGGGAGCATTTAAAGATTATTAGGAGCCACAGCTTTACATTCCTGAGAGCACAATAGACTAGAAATTCATTGAGAAGCCAGCATGTGTTTATAGAAATTCAAGTTTTAATAGCTAAGGCCCCCAGGTTGCTAAGGACAATAATATTTATCCTCTCTCCAGTGCAGTGTCCAAGGGTGCATATAGAACAGAGCAGCCAATCCAACCCTGGCAATTAATAGTGAGATTAACATCATAGTCAGACATATACACAGTAGCCAGCAAGGAACACTGTCAGTAACAGATATATCCAATCATAACTCTTCCTCAATTATGGTAAAGTAATAATTAACAGATTAAAATTAACATTAAAGTCTCCAAGGTGGTAAATGTTCAATAGTTTCGGTGTATTCTGAGTCATTTGAAAAATTGTGACAATAACTCTTAGTGAATCTAATAAGGAAATTATGTCCATGCCATATCAAACATAAAAAATATTATTCACATTATAAAAATTTCAATTGATCCTTTCAGAACATTGAGGAAAAGTTTGAAATTCTTCAAAATAAGAAATTCTCTTTATAAAATTCAACTTCTGAAGTATTGTTTATTAAAGAAAAAAACAAGTCCAACTTTAAGAAAAGAGTAGGGAGGGGGCAGGTTGATGATTCAAACCTCTTTTAAAATGCTATTATTTCCTTCTCTTTGTTTCTTCATATACTTATTTCAGAATAATGGGCATTGATCATGCATCCTGAAAAGATGCTTATAGATAGTTCAGGGTGGCAGTGATATAGTAGATGCAATATATAAATGTGGAAAAAAGTGGTTCTCCTCCCCTTAAGATTGACGTTTCTTAAGCCTGTAAAAACCAGAGGCAGAAATCACCACCTGAAGTGGCATAATATGTGAAGTTGCCTCAAGCAGCTACTTTGCCAAAAGAGCTTTATTTAAGAAAAACCAAGGACTTGGATGAAACCTGAGGGAGTAACTCCTGGTAATATTCTATTGGACAATGTGACATGTTGAATTACCAGTTTCTATCAAAATCTTGTCTAATAATGAAGATTTTTGAAATAATTATTTTTTCTGTAAGCTATAAAATTAGTGAGTCAAATGTATTTAAAATCTGGAATGGGCAAGGTGAGGTGGCTCACACCTGTAATCCTAACACTCTGAGAGGCCGAGGCGAGAGGATCGCTTGAGCTCAGTAGTTCGAAACCAGCCTGAGCAAGAGCGAGACTGTCTCTACTAAAAATAGAAAAATTAGCCAGGTGTAGTGGTACGCACCTATAGTCACAGCTACTTGGGAGGCTGAGGCAGGAGGACGGCTTAAGCCCAGGAATTTGAGGTTGCAGTGAGCTATGATGATGCCACTGCACTCTAGCCAGGGTGACAGGGTGAGACTCCATCTCAGAAAAACAAAAAAAATCTGGAATAGTAAACTATCGGTAAAACTATACTTAAGATATGGGATTTTTTGTAAAGAAAAGTCAATGTTTAACAGAAATCAAAAATTAAACTGTACTTCTACAGTTGCTAGTAGTTGTTGAGGCAGACATTCCAACAACTTCCCATCATAATGTCTATGAAAATAAAACACCTCATACCAACAGCCAAATCAAATCCTAAGAGAGAAACTATTGTTAGCATATACAGGAAATTTACCCTAAAGATAAAATGGACAAAACAGGGAAAGTTTACTGTATATGAAAAAAGAAAATGTAGGAAAGCTTTCTTCACCTTCTGAGTCAGACAATCTGTAACATTCAGAATTATTAGGTCTCTTCTGTTAGTGGATGTGTATTGTTTTTGTGGCAGACAAAGAAGATTTTCACCTGCCCACTCCAAGTCCCAGAACCAGGGAAGCATGGAGAAAGCAGCTACTAATTGTTGAGTAATTGAAGAATTAATCTTTCTATTTTTATTTGCACATAGAAACTCATAGAAGTTGTAAAAGGACTGGCTTTGGCACAAGGTTTCTGTGCGACTCTGCCCCAACTAAAAGAGTTTTAGAGCTAGACGATGGTAGAGGAGAGGAACAAGGACAGTGAGAATTAGAGAAATGAAAACAAGCATCTGGGTATGTCTTCCTGCACTGACCCAAGAAGCCACACCAGAGAAAAAACCAGCACACGCTAGAGACTGGAAATTGTGCTCTGAGCTGTTGAATCAACCTGATCTCCCACCCTACCTCTGAAAAGAAGAGTTATGCTTAACCCAGAGCTAAGCTGTCTTTTGAAAATAATCTAGGATAGGAACCAGAACAAACTTGAAAAAAAAGGCATCTAGCATCTCCAAAAGCATGCAAAAGTATATGATGTGGGAAGAGAAAGCTAGGAGGAAATAACAAGATGAGAAACAAAAGAGAAACAGGATGGGATACAAAAACAATAAACCAGAAGGAACTGAATTGAAACAATGGAATTATAAACCACAGTGAATGTATTTGGGGGATTGGATCAAGATGGTGAACTCTACTCACGTGACTCCCTTCCCTCCTGTTACAAAGATCATGAAACCACACACACACACACAAGGGTTTTTTTTCAAAAGTTGATTTATAAAAGTACAGAAAAATAAATCCATGTAAGATAGAAAGAAGATAGTATTAGATTTATGAAAAATTAAAGCTGCAAAAGATTATAGCCCCCAAAAATGTACCATTTTAATGATCCATAAATAAACCATTATGGAGTAAAGGCTGTTTGAGAGGAAGAAGCTTCAAAAGCAACAGTTAGTGGTTGCAAGGATTTCTGCTACTTTCATCAAGGAGACAGTTGCATTTGGAGAAGGTAAACAAGTTGATACCCATCCCCACCCTAAATTACCATCCAAGAACATCCTGTAGTTACACTTTTACAAGTAAAATATAGCAGAGTGGGGACACTAGAGCCCAAAGAGGCAGAGCAATGATGCAGGAAGGTAAGTACCCCAGGAGAGATGAGGAACACCTGTGTACTGCCAATAAACTCTTGGACCACTGCATGGGCATTATCAGCCGTCTCACCCACTCAGTCATCTGATACAAGGTGCCATAAGCAGAACAGGCCAACTTCCAGGGATTCTCATATTCAAAGATGATCAGAAAAGTATTAAAAGTGACAAATGTTCAATATTCTTAACTATTTGAGGAAAACTATGACCATGAATGAGAGAAAAAGATGTCAAAACAAAACAAATCCAAAAAACCAACCAAGAGAAGTAACATAAGAAAAGCTCACAAAAAGCTGGTATGGCTAAAATATAAACTGGGCATAATTATCTTGAAATAATCTCAGAAAAATTCAGAACTGTATCAATGAAATATAAAAAGCAACCAACAGATAGTTTTAAAACAAGATTTTTATTATGAAAAATGTTAAACATATTCAATAGAAGTATAGTATAGTCGATGCCCACCTGTCATCTACCTTCAATAATTATCAACTCATGGTTCATCATATTTTATCTCTACCCCCCACCACTTTTCCCTCCATTCTGTATCATTTAGAGAAATCTTAGATATGGCAAAATTGTACCTGTAAATATTTCAGGGAAATTTTTATTAATTAAAATTTTAATTAGCAAAGTAAAAAAAAACCATAGATAGGCTAAATTACTACATAGACAAAGCCAAAGAAAATCTAGTGACCTGAGGGACGGAACTAAGAAATTCTCCAGAAATAGGATGCAAAAAGATAAAAAAAACCATGATATTCTATAGAAACAGAACCTGAAACAAGGATTCACATGAAAGTATTTTATTAAGGAAGTGCTCTCAAAAAAAAACCTGTAAGGGAGAAATGAAGCAGAAAAGAAAAGAAGTCAAGCAAGAATGTGAGTTCAAATGATGTCTAGCCTCTTTCTATTTCATGGAGCACTGTGAAAGACAAATTGCACGAAAGAGTTTATCTTAACTTGAGGCCAAAGATCTGGGCTTTTATATTCTACATTGGTTAGTCATCTTCCAAGCAAATCAGCTCCAGGTGCCCAAAAGAAGTTTTCCAAAGAAGGTTACAAGTGTGAAGTGTTAGCAGCAATTCAGGTAGCAGTTGGAGGGTGTGCTAAAAACAAACAACAACAACAATAAAAAAACAGTAAAAGTAATACTTGGGTGGGGGATCATTAGCACCAGCTACTGATGGAAAATATAGTCAAAAGTTAAGTAACATGGAGAATAGGTACAGAACTTTCAATATCTCTAATAGAAACCACAGAAAGATAGAAGCAAAAAAGAGAAGAAAATAAATAATGAAATTATAAAAGATATTTTTCCCAATAGGATATTATAAAAGATAATTAAAAGAAAGGAAAATTCTTCAGATTGAAATAAAACCACCAATTGCCAAGCAAGACGAAGGTTAAAAATGTGCATAATTGGACATTTCTGTTCTAAAACTTTAAAATAACATAGAGAGAAAATGCTAAAAGTTTCCAGAGGGAATCATTCTAGCTACTATGGTGAAGATTAGTTTTGTGATTGATGTTCAGACTATGACATCAAAAAAGACAGTCATCCAAAGGTTTAAATGAGCAGGATAAATTATAGATTTACTAGTATGTATCCTATTGAGTTAGATGTGTCTTGCTGAATTAAATATTGCTGAAGTTATATACCACTTATGTCTCATATACAAGGAAAGTATGTATAGGATAGCAACCATCAGAGTTTTGGTTGGTTCCCCAGACTTTCACACTTGTTAAAGTCTTACTTCTTGTAGGCTGCTTTGCCTGAGGCCTACTGGGATCCTGCCAAAGACATGACTGTCCATGCCCTCAGAGGTAGGCCCACTGACCTCGATCCCACTACAGATCGTGAAGTGGCCCTGTAAGTTGGCTATAGACTCTCTTAGTCATGGTCAGGAAGCAGTTCTGCCTGCTGAGGAACCTGTCAGATGACATGTCCATCTGTGCCCTGGAAGTAGGCCTGCTGACCTTGATTCAATTTTGATCCTGAAGTGGCTCTGTAACTCAGTTACAGCCCCTCTCGGCTGTGTTCCAGAGTTCACCCAAGGCCCACTGGGTGACATGCATGTCCATGACACTGAAGCCAGGCTTGCTAACCTTGAAACAACTGCAGATCCTGAAGCAGCCCTGTGACCCACCTGCAACCTCACTCAACCACAGTCTAGGGGCAGTCCTGTCTACCCATGGACCTATCTAGTGACCTGGAAGGATCCCTCTCAAGGACCCAGCAGGAATAACACCCATCTACACACCTGGTAACAGGCCTGCTATATATGGATCCAATTGCAAACCCTGAAGCATACCCTTGTCCCAGTGCCAGCCCTACTGACCAAGGTCCTGGAGGCAATATCATCTTTCCAGGGATCAGACAGGATTCATGCCTACCCAAAACAGGCCTGTCAACCACAGATGCTACTGAGAACCCAGCAGCAATCATGTCAGCTGGCTCCGACCCCACTTGACTATGATCCCAGAGGCAATCCATCAGCCCAGGGACCCAGAAGGAGAAGGTCTTTACCTGCTAAAACCAGTCTGCAAAGACTGGAAGAGGTGTTTACCCCTTCAAATGCACAAGTGCCAACACAAGTTTGCATGGATCATAAAGAATCAGGCAAACATGATATCACCCAAGGAAAATTATAAGCTCCAGTAACCAATCCCAAAGAAATGGAGTCTACAAATTTCCTGGCAAAGGGTTCAAAATAACCATCTTAAATAAGCTCAATGAGATACAAGAGAACACAGGTAAACAACTAAACATAATCAGGAAAACAATGCATGAACAAAATGAGAAGTTTAATAATGAAATAGAAACCATAAAATAAGAACAAAAAGGAAATACTGAAGTTAAAGAATACAATGACAGAAATGAAAAATTCAATAAAGAGCTTCAATAGCAGACTCCATTATGCAGAAGAGAGAATCAGCAAACTTGAAGATAGGTCATTTGAAATTAGCCAGTTAGAGGAAAAAGAAAGAAAGAAGGAAGGAAGGAAGGAAAGAAAGAGAGAGAGAGGGAGAGACAAAGAAAGAAAGACAAAGTATAAAGTACCTATGGGAAACCATCAAGCAAACAAATACATGCATTATGAGAGTCCCCAAGGAGAAGAGAGAGAAAAAGGAGAAGTGAATGTATTTAAAGAACATTTCTTAATGAAAATATAATGGCTGAAAACTTTCCAAATCTTGGGAGGGATATGGGGATATTCAGATTTATTAAGCTCAAGGAATCCCAACCAAGATGAACCCAAGGAAGATTACCTGAGGCACATTATTATCAAATTGTCAAAAGACAAAGAGAATTTTGAAAGCAGCAAGAGAAAAGTGACTTGATCTTGGACTTCCCAGCCCCTAGAATGGTAAGTCAATAAATTTCTGTTCATTATAAATTACCCTGTGGTATTCTATGTGTTATAGCAGCACAAAACAGACATATCGTATATATGATAAGGGTTTAATATCCAAAATATACAAGAAACTCATATAACTCAATAGCAAAAAAAAAAAAATTAGAAATGGTCAAAGAACCTGACAAGACATTTTTCCAAAGAAGGTATACAAATGGCCAAAAGCTATATAAAAAGATGTTGAACAACACTAATCATCAGGAAAATGCAAATCAAAACTACAATGAGATATCACTTCACACTTATTAGGATGGCTATTATCAAAAAGGTGAATGATAATAAGTGTTGGTGAGGTTGTGGAGAAAAGGGAACCCTTTTACACTATTGGTGGGAATGTAAATTGGTACAGCCTTATGGAAAATAGTAAGGAGGTTTCTAAAGAAATTAAAAATAAAAGTACTATAGGATTCAGGAATCCTACTTCTCAGTATATATACAAAGCAAATGAAATAAGTATCTTGAAAAGATACCTACACTCCTATGTTCATCACAGTATTATTCACAATAGCCAAGATATAGAATGGAAACAACCTAAGTGTCTGTTGATGGATCAATGGATTAAAGAAAACACACACACACACACACACACACACACACGGGAATATTATTTGCCCATAAAAAAGAAGGAAATCCTGCCATTTGTAACACCATAGATAAACCTGGAGGACATTATGCTAAGTGAAATAAGTCAGACATAGAAAGAAAATACTATATGATCTCACTTATAAGTGGAATCTAAAATAGTTGATCTCACAGAAACAGAGATTTGAGTGGTAGTTGCCAGGGACTGGGGGTGGAGGAAATGGGGAGACATTGATCAAAGTGTATAAACATTCAGTTATGAGAGGAATATGTTCTGAGGATCCAATGTAAATCATGGTGAATATATTTAATAATACTGTGTTGTATACTTTAAATTTGCTAAGAAAGTAAATTTTAATTGTTTTTACCGCTTACAAAAAGGGAATAATCATGTGAGGTAATGATGTGTTAATTAACTTGATTGTGGTAATCATTTTACAATGTATATGTATAACAGATCATCATGTTGTATACCTTAGATATATAAAATTTTTATTTATAAATTATACCTCAATAAAACTGGATCAAATAAATAAATAAAGATAATTTGAAATCATGAAAGCATTCAGAAAATGATGATGTGAGACAGATGGAACAGATGGGAATATCATTGTTGTGACTAAAGAAATGTTCATTTATAGAGTTAAAAATGTAATTGTCTGGGTGCGGTGGCTCGCACCTATAATCCCAGAACTTTGGGAGGCTGAGGCAGGAGGATCAGTTGAGCCCAGGAGTTTGAGGTTGCAGTGAGCTCTGATGACACCACTGCACTCTAGATCAGGCAACAGAGTAAGACCCTGTCTCAAAAACATAAAACACAATTTTAAAGAAGAAAAATATTTTAAAATTTTAAAAATGTAATAGTGTAATCCCAAGTGATCTTTTTAAGAGAGGTAGCTATTGAGAAGTTGGGGAAGTGAAAAGGAGAGAAGTGGAAGTATATAAGGTTTCTGTCTCGGGCAAAACATAAATGTAAAAGTATGTTTTAAGATATAAGAATAACCATCATAAGTGTAGGAAAAAAAAAGTATGAGTGCCAAGCAACAAGAATGAAGAAATAAAACAATAAATTCAATCAACCCCCCAAAAGATAGCAAAGGGCAAAAAAGAATAACAACAAAAAAACAGGACAAATAGGAAACAAAATAATTGTCAGGGATAAGTACATACAATTATCCAATATAAATATGACTACTAAATGCTCACATTAAAACAAATAGTACCAGAAAAATAGTATATTAGATAAAAAGCCTGAAATACCCTATCAGAGCTATTTCACATTGATAAAATATATACTCTACCAAGGACAATCCAAAACTATAGTGCTGAAATATACAAAGGGGAAAAAAGATTGAGATCCAAGAAGACACGGCAAATTCACAGGACTGTGGGATATATACCTCATCAGCAGTCAGGAAAGGAAGTATGTAGGAAAAACTATCCTTGACATTGGTCTAGGCAAAGAATTTATAACTAAGACACCAAAAGCAAATACAACAAAAACAAAAATAAATAAATGGGACTTAATTAAACTAAAAAGTATTTGCACAGAAAAAGATATAATCAACAGAGTCAATAGACAGCCTACAGAATGAGAGAAAAGCTATACATTTGACAAGGCCTCATATCCAGAATCTATAAGGAACTCAAACAAATCAGCAAGAAAAAAACAAATAACCTCATTAAAAAGTGGACAAAAGACATGAACAGACATTTTTCAAAAGAAAAGAAATGAATGGCCAATAAACACATGAAAAAATGCTCAACATCACTAATCACTAGGGAAATGCAAATTAAAACCACAGTGAGATACCACCTTACCCCTGTCTCAATGGCCATAAACAATAAGTCAAAAAATAAAAGATGCTGGCACAGATGCAGTGAAATGGGAATGCTTATACACTCTTGGTGGGAATGTAAATTAGTACAACCTTTATGGAAAATGGTATGGAAATTTATCAAAGAATTAAAAGTTAATCTACCATTCAATCCAGCAATCCTACTACTGAGGATCTACCCAAGGGAAAAGAAGTCATTTTATAAAAGACACCTGCACCCATATGTTTATCACAGCACAATTCACAAAGATATGGAACCAACATAAGTGCCCACCAATGGATGAGTGGATAAAGAAAATGTGATATATGTCCATCATGGAGTATACTCAGCCATCAAAAAGATGAAATAATGTCTTTTGCAGCAACTTGGATGGAACTGGAGGCCATTATTGTAAGTGAAGTAACTCAGGAACAAAGAACCAAACACCACAGGTTTTCACTTACAAGTGGGAGCTAAGCAATGGGTATACAACGTCATACAGAGTGACTTAATGGTCACCGGAGACTCAGAAGGGGGAGGGTGGAAGGGGGTTGCAGGATGAAAAATTACCTATCAAGTACAAAGTAAAATATTTAGATGGTAAGTATATTAAATGCCTAGACTTCTCCACTATGTAATTTAGCCATGTAACAAAAAAATATTTGTACCCCCTAGATCTATTTAAATAAATTTTAAAAAAACATAAAACAAAGGAAGTAGATCAAAAGTTGGTAAGCATCAAAGGGTGAAAGTTTACTTGCCTCTCATCATCCTTTTTGCTCATCTTCTCACTCCTTTCCAAATTTTTGGATGAAACTCTTGATTAGATAGAAAGATAGAGCTATATAGATAGAGAGGTACACAGAGAGAGAATATATAGAGAGATTATATTAGCATAATTACGCATTAAAATTATGTTGTGAGAACTAGTCAATATTACAAAGAGAAATATTTCTTTACATTGTAGATATTTTCTTCTAAAGCATGTGCTTGATAGGATGTTAGGACATAATAACTCCCCTCCCCACTCCCCAAATGGTACTTAGATTTTGGGGAAGGATCAAAAAATTATTGAGGAGCTTACAAGGAAGGAAAGAGGAAGTGGGATCCAAAAGAAAAGAACTTCCAGCTGCTCATTCATAGTGGGCATTATTTTTTTTAAAATATGGGGAATATATACAAAAAATTAATGATGTATTATGTCATAAAGAACATTAAATAAATTCCAAAATGTAGAAATCATTTGGCCCACAATTTCTGTCTGCAATATGAAAAATTAGAAATTAGTACCACAAGAGTTGGTAAAAACCATCTGTCCAACAAGAATTTTTTAATCTTGTGAACAGCTCTTACATTAAAAGTAAAATTATACAATAATGTGAGTATATTTAACACTATTGAACTGTACACTTAAAAATGATTAAGATGCTAAATTTTGTTACGTGTATTTTAACACAATTAACAATTAAAAATATAGAAATAAATAAAAATAATTATTCACTGTAAACCCACAGGCAAAGAAGAGGAGGAAGATGAAGAGGGAGAAGAGGAGGAGAAGGCCCACAAAGCATATGAAAACTATTATCTAAGGTTTCAAAAAGAATTAAAAGAAAAATTTTAAAATGATAAAAACGTATGAAAGAGCAACATAGGTCCAAATTAGAAAAAGAAGCATAAGTGAGACAATAGAACTCAATAAAGAATTAAAAATACAATAAAAATTATTTTAGAAATGAAGATTAAAATAGAAGAAGAACAAATTCCTTCAATGCTAAAAGAACTAGACCATGAAAAAATATTTTATAAATCAGATGGAAATTTAAAAGGAAATGAAAAGGATCTGAAAGAAAGTGACCAATATGCTGGTCTTAGCCCTTGTTAAAGACTCCAGCCGTGGTCATGCAGACTCTCTTACATTGTTCCTAGGCCTGGAGATCTTTTGATATATTTCTTGTTACTTACTGAAACTAGGTGTTTCCTAACTCCTTTTAGCACATAGATAAGTATGAGTGTGCGTGTTGAAGGCGGGGCATCTCTCCCCTCTACCAGACTGGCTTAGGTACACTTATCCATGAAATAACTATGGGGGTTTGAGGGATATTGCACTTTGCTATTTCTTGCATTTAAGTTGCTGTTATCAAGAAATGCCATTACTGACCAAAAAATAATAATAATAATAAATCAAAGCTAAATTTTAAAATTATTTCAACATAAAAAATAATTTTAATATTCTATATAAAAAAGTAATGATGCAATCAAAACAGGAAGTCAAAGGAAAATACATAGCTTTAAATATTTATATAAAGTCAATAAAATATACAAATTTTCGGCAAGTCCGATCCAGAGAAAAAGAAAGAACACCATTAGAAACAACATTAGAAACTTGATATAGTTCAAATAAAGAGGAAATTAAACCATTATTGGATTACTTGAGCAATATTATGCTAATAACTGAGAAAATATGGACATAAAGAATTATTTTCTAGGAAAACATAAATCCCAAAGTTAACCTCTTAATAGGCTGAGAACATTAGGTGACCAATAATCACAAAAGAAACTGAAAAGCTAGTCAAGTATCAACCCTAGAAAGACATTGAGTTTTGGTTCTTTTAAAGACTATGGAATGTTTAAAATGATAGATGATTTCTGTTATCTTCCTAGAACATAGAAAAACATGGAAATATTCCCAATAGAAAGCAGACAGTTGTCTAATAAATATCCATGTCCCCACTCTTCTTTGCCATTAGAATGCCAATTTTGTTCAAGAAGCAGAATATGCAGCCCTCGACAAGTTCGTGAGACCTATATAGCCTCATTAGCAGTCATGAGACTTCTATGTTTTCCTGCCCTTTCCTGCCACATAATCCCAATTCGACTTCCATGGAAATCTACTGTGGGGTGTTTCTGGAAAGAAGCTCTTGCTGTCCTGATTTACAGGGCAGACCCAGCTGCCCAGATCCCTCCTTTCAATCATTTGCCTTTAACACTGTCATGAATCTGGAGATGTAGCATCTTATAACCATGTTTTAATAATTATGAGAAAAAGGCCTTAGAGTATCTCAGTGACACTGTACCTGATTCCATCAAATAGCTGAACCCATACCAGAATATTCTGCTTAGTTAAGAGAAAATAATAGTCATATAAGTCATTGTAGTTTTTTTTGTTTTTGTTGTTGGTTATTTGTTTGTTTTTATCAGTGTGTGTGGATAACTAGGATACCAGAAAAGGATATCACAAGAAAAAGACAACCTATTGGCCAGTTTCACTTGACATAGATGTAAAAATCCTAAATGGCATGTTAATGAGTTGAATCCAGCGTTATAGTACAAAGAATACATCATAGTCCAAAAGAGTTTATATTTGGAATACAAGATTGGTTAGATATCACAAAATCTTTTGATGCATTTCAATAGGTTACTGTTTAAAGGAAGAAAAAATGATCTGATTAATAGATGGTGAAAAAACTTGATAAAACTGAACTTCCATTCCTGACAAAAGCTCTTAGTAGAATTAAATGAAATTGCCTTAAAATGTTAGAATATTATGCAGAAATTCACAACAAGTAGTACACTTAATTGTGCATTAAAACCTTCTCATTAAGGTCAGATATTAGTGCAAGGTATTCTGCTGTCTTCACTACTTTCCAAAATCATTATTGCAGTTGCAGCCAAAAAGATAAGATAAAAAATACAAATAATAGATATAGACACAGCAAAGGAAGAAAAAACAATCATTATTGGCAAATGATGTGAATAGCTAGGAGAATTAACTGAACTACTAAGACCAGTAGGACTAGAGTCAGTACATTAGGGGAATAAAATATCAGCATACAAAAATCACTAGTTCCCTTTAGAACAATAACCAATTAGAAAATTTAATAAAAAACAGAAAACCCAATTCACAGAATAAACAACAATAACAATAACCCTCACATAAACCTAATAAGAAATGGTCAAGTCCTACATAATGAAAAGTATGAAACTTAACAGCGTAACTTAAAAGAAGACCTGACTAGGTGGAAAGATGTACCATGTTTATGGATCGGAAGATATAAATTTATAAATGTGTCAGTTCTTCCCCAAAATGAATTCAATGCTTTTGCAAGTAAAATTCCAACAGAATGTTTTAGAGGATTTGTTAAATTGTTTCTAAGATTTACAAAGAGAGGAATGTTCAAATATAGCCAAGAAAATCTTTAAAAAGAATAATACATTCATCTAAAAATATGTATTAAGTGATCCATATTTTCCAGATATTGTTCTGGGTGCTGGAGATACAGCTGTAAATAAAAATTATAACCTAATTTTAGGTCAAAACATGGCAAAAATCAATTACATAGCAGTCAATGTTAGAAAAGGGTTAATATAATATTTTTTTCTATTAGTTTTGAAGAGCTTATTAGTATTAACTACTGGTTTAAAAAATGGATGCAGGTAAATAAAAAGCAATTCATATAAGAATACAACACTTAATATATATTGAGCACTTACTTCAAGCCTCAAGCTATTCACATAGCTTGATGTTTTCTTCTTTTTTTGTAATCCTCACGTCAACTCTATAAAATAGATGCTAATATCATCCCCGTTTACATTTGAGAAAACTGATCTCCAAACATGAACTTTAGCTTTCCCCAGTAAGTGAAGTCTGGATTTGAACTAAAATTCACCCAGTTTTAGAGCTCAAGAACTTTATCAATATGTTCTATAAAGACCCTAATGATGAAACAATATAGCAATGTTTTTATATGTTCAACCCAACTACTAACTAAAGAAATGGCTACTGAAACAGCAATTATCAATTATCAAGTAAATCATGATAAAAAAAATATTCAAATGGGTCAGGCATGGTGGCTCACACCTGTAACCCTAGCGCTTTGGGAGACTGAGGCAGGAGGATTGCTTGAGGCCAGGAGTTCAAGGCCAGCCTGAACAACATAGTGAGACCCCATCTTTAAAAAAAAAGAAAGTTAGCCAGGCATGGTGGCATGCACCTATCGTCCTAACTACTCGGGAGGCTGAGGTGGGAGGATAACTTAAGCCTAGGAGTTCAAGGCTGCTGTGAGCTATGATTATGCCACTGCACTCCAGCCTGGGCAACAGAGCAAGACCCCATCTCTTATGAAAAATATTCAAATGATCAGGATACAGTATATAAAATTTTACAACCTTTCAGGAGAACATTCTGGCAAAGGGTTTTAAGAATCTTTGAAATATTTTTAAAAACTTTTAAAAGTAAATTGTACTGTGTATATTTAAGGCATACAACATGATGTTATGGAATACATATAGATAGTAAAAAGGTTACTATAGTGAAGCAAATTAACATATCCATCATCTTACATAGTTACCCATTGTATGTGTGTGGGGGGGGGCAAAAGCAGATAAAATCTACTCTTTCAGCGTGAATCCCATACATATTATTTTATTACCTACAGTTATCATGTGGTACATTAGATTTCTAGACTTGTTCATCCTACATATCTGCTACTTTTTATCCTGTGACCTAGTTCTCCACCCACCCCCCCACTGCCTCTGGTAACCACTGTTTTGTTCTCTATTTCTGTATATTTGAATATTTTTTTAGATTCCGCATTTAAGTGACATGATGCAATATTTTTCTGTCTGTATCTGGCTTATTTCACTTAGCAGAATGTCTTCCAGGCTCATCCATCTTGTGGCAAATGGCAAGATCTTGTTCTTTTTTAGAGCTAAATGATATTCCATGGTATATATGTACCACAGTTTCTTTATCCATTCATTTGTCTATGGACACTTAGGTTGCTTCCCTATCTTGGCTATTGTAAATAACACTGCAATGAACGTGGAAGTACAGACATCTTTATGAGGTGGTGATTTTATTTCCTTTGGGTATATGCCCAGAAGAGGAATGGTTGGGTTATATGGTAGTTCTAGTTTTAATTTCTTTAGAAACAGTATGGAGATACTGTCTTCCACAGTGGCTGTACATTCCCGCCAACAGTGTACAAGATTTCTCTTTTCTCCACATCCTCACCAACATTTATCTTTTCACTTGTTGGTAATAGCCATCCTTAATGGGCATGAGGTGGTATCTCACAGCAGTTTTGATTTGGCTTTCCCTGATGATTGATGATGTTGAGCATCTTTCCATATACCTGTTAGCCATTTTTATGTCTTCTTTCGAGAAATGTCTGTTCAGGTCTTTTGTCTATTTTTTAATTGGGTTATTTGTTTCTCCACTTCTGAATTGTATGAGTTCTTTACAAATTTTGGATATTAACCCCTCATGAGATATATAGTTTGCAAATACTTTTCCCCACTCCATATGATGCTGTTTTATCTTATTGATTGTTTCCTTTGCTGTGCAGAAGCTTTGAATAGTGTTTCCACTTCTAGGAATTTCTCTTGAAGAAATAATCAGAAATGCAGATATAATTTTACATAGAAAGATGCTTACCTTAATGTCATTCATAATAGCAAAAATTTTGAACTCACGTAAATGGTGAAAAAAATTATGGCACCTTCATGAGATAAATGACTGTAGATAATATTAAAAATCAAAATTAAGAAGAGTATTTGATCACATGGGACATGATAATTATACAATATTAAGTAATGAAGGCAGGATACAAAACAACATATAAATTATAAGCCCAATGCTAAATTTTGTATGAAAAATACATTTATATAAAGTACTGGATATAGAAAACAATTATACAGATGTAAAAACATAATATTTATAAATAGATATTTATATAAATTAATAGTTATTTATATATTTAAGGAAAAAAACTAAAATAATAATAGGGATTATGATATCAGTGATATAATTTTGAAGGGGGAGGTATTAGTTTTCTTTTTGAAACTTTACTGTATTTTCTTAACTTTCTTCAAATGAATATAGTTTACTTCACTAATACAAGTATATAAAATAACTAAATGAAAAATAAAACTGGATAAGAATAATCCTATTTTCTTTTGCATAGAACTGAATTAAAACTTCTAGATATACTAAAGCAGTGTTAGTAGGCCTTCATCTGCTTTTACTATTAGAGGGAAAATGCTAATTAATTTATAGGCAATATTTAAAGTTTATTTTATGTAACATGTCAGCAGATGTAGTTAAAAGAGAAAAGTATGTTTTACAGACCTATGGAAGGTAATAAATGTCAGACACATGTAGATACAGTTATAAGTTTATGAACACTCAGGGTAAAGCCCACAAGGAAAACCTTACACAAACACCAAATAAAAAGACATGTTTTCTAAGCAGAGTCAGGGGACTGTTTTTAACTCCACATGTAACGTGGGTGAGACAGAGGGCTAAGGGTTACAGTGCGGTGGTCTGACAGTAAACCCCCTGCAACTCAGCGCTTTGATTGGGTGCTAATTGCATACCAGGTGATCATAAATAAAAAGTACCAACAGTGTGTAGGGGAGAGTCTTTTTGTTGATGAGGGAACATTAAAATGCTGAGCTCTGTAATAAGACATAAATACAATCAGGGTTTATTTCTCAAACCTCATTCTACCCTCCAGAGTATGGGCCTCTCTAGTTTAAAATGCTTGCTAGGGAATAACATGGCTTTTAAAATGTGTGGGGGATGATAGAATAAATCAGATAGGTTCCTGAAGTGTATAAAAACCTGGGGTTTTATGCCTTATGGTTTGCTTTCGTTTGTTTGTTTATGGTCAGATGCAATGTTTTGTGTGGTTGTTGCTGCTTTCTGGCATGAGTCACTCAAAATGTCTCAAAACCTATTAATAGTGGCTCAGTCATTCAGCATCTAAGTAAAATTTCATCCATATTTTATCAGGACATAGACACCAAAAAGTATAAAACAGAGTGGATAGAAACATCAAGAACGACTCAAGCCTTCTGAAGTTCAAGATTTTTTTTTAAAGAAAAGGAATATTTCCATTTAGTTCACATAGGTTGTATCAGCATATACAAGTAAATTCGTGAATAAACTATTTTTAAGTTCTAATATTGGTATTTCACTTTTTCCAGGAAATCATATAACACAAATACATATAACCACAATATTGAAGATTGATCTTTTTTCTGAGAAATATCTTCAAATGCTTGTACAGTAACATATTCACTGACAATGTTACACATTTGAAGAGAATGAGGTCCCTGCACCCTGTATTGTAATTCTAACAAGGCATTATATACATCCAAGTTGTAAGACATCTTTAAGCTATTCAGTTTTAATACTGATAGCTGATATTTACGATGCATTTCTTGTACACCATGAACTCTGCTAACCACTTTACACATACTGTTTCATTTGATTCTCACAACAATCTTATGAAGTAAGAACTCTTAATTGACTTTTATAAATCCGTAAAAGAAGATATCTATCTGTAGAAATATTAAGCATCTTTCCCATAACTAATTTGTTGTGAAGCTAGATGTTGAACCCAAGTAAACTGTATACAGAGCACAAATCCTAAACTTCTGTGTTATACACTCTCCTTACATTCACTCTTTCAAGTTCCTGCAGAATATTCACTAAATAAATGCTTTGTTAGAATAGGGACTCTCACTGTTCTAAGACAGTTAAGGTAGAGTTACAAAAAGTTTACTTCCTGACGTAGTCTAGAGGGGTGATGCTCAAACTTTGATATTCAGACAAGTCACCTCAGGATCTTTTTAAAATGCAGATACTGATTCAGTAGACCTGAGAGTCTGCATTTCTGACAAGATCCCCAGTGATGTCTGTGTGGCTGCTGCAACCCTCACGTTGAGAGCAAGCCTATTGAATTTTGCTCGAGGTGAATGGAAGGGACGGGGGTAGAGCACCGGTTGTTTTTCTGCATCCTGTTTTCCCATTCCTTAATTTCTGTGGAGTCACAATCTAGTTCAGAAAACCCATTTCAACTTCCTGCCTCTTTATGCTTCTGTCTTATACTTCCCTCATCTCAAAGAAGAAAACTAGAATGCTAGTATAAATATAAATATCGTAGCCAAATTCTGGAAGAAAGATAGCCAGTTCAGGTGTGTTTTAAGGAAAAATAAGCTTGTGCTTTCTTTGCACTACTTTGTAGATTACAGACTATTTTTATACAAGTTTTAAATTTATAGCTGGATTCTGTATATCACTAATCTTACAGGGTACAATCAAACAAACATCTCCAAAAGCACCAATTTGAGAAGTATCAGAACAATCTAACAAGAAGAGCCATAAGAAGTAGAATGGTTAGTATTTTAGGAATCAAGATATTACCCGGAAACCGAAGACTCATCTTAGGTTTCTCCTACCCATCCAACCTGTCCTGTTATATCCAACATTTGCCATATACTATATATTTAACACAGCAAATAGCATTTCTGTTCCATCTGCTACTGCCTTGCTTTAGTCCCTCATCACTTCTCACTTTACCATGTTTCCCTAATATGGGGAGCAGGGAGGGTTCCTGTCTACCCTCAGGACTATTCTCTATACTGCTGCCAAGAAAACCTTTCTAAGTTATTAATCTAATGTGACTTCCTTGCTTTGCATCCTTCAACATCTCCCTATGGCATTAAAGTTCAGACTTCCAGGGTTAGCACACGTGGCTCATTGTGATCACACCCCATCTGTCTCAGTAGTTCATTCCTTCCGTTACTTCACGCTAACCTCTTACTGGAGGCATACTGAGCCAGAACACAGCTCTACTATTGCTTCATGGTGTTTCACACCTTTGTGTCTTCCCATATGCTATTTTTACTCAGAAGCCCTTACCTTTCTTTTCTGCCCTCTCTTTCCCAGCCCTCCCTCCTATACACCTAGCCAATTTGCCAAGAGTCAGTTAAGGAAGTATTCTGGAAGATCTGGCAGCTCCCTGAATCCTCCCATTAAGATAGTCAGAGATACTATAGTAGGACAAACAAGATCATGTGGACTACATCAACAATAATGCTAGATCACAAACACACTCACAAACTCCAAAATATGATTAGGTAGGGCCAAGTCATGAAAAACTACAAGACCCATATGGTTTCAAAACTGTGTGGAGGAAGTCAGAGGAAGGCAAATTAACTAGTGATAGCAGCACTGAGAGCTGGAAACCCCCAACTCATTAGCAGGTACTCACTGGAAAGCACAGTGGGTCTTTCTGAGAACAGCAGGAGAAAATGGGAGAAAATTTTGTAAGTTTCAATTTGAGGGTAAGGACAAGTGGTCCAAAGTTTGATCTGATGGTCCTGGAGAGTTTTAGGGTATGTGGCCTCTAAACTTTAAAACTGACAGACAAATCAACCCTTACATAACAAAGCTTAGCACTAAGGAGAAACTGTTGGGATTCTAAGCCACAGAGAGCTGAACAGGGACTAAAGGAGAGAAGGAAAAAACCACAAAATAAAATTGAGAAAAGTAGCAGAGGAGGAAGATCAATGAAAGTTAAGGTTATTTTTCCTTCATTGAAATGACAAAGAGATAGATAGCTATTCTAGTCCACCATCTCCTCTAAAAGTACAGAAAAAGTCATTTCACATAATTAACAGTAGAAAAGGATCACTACAGATTCCCACATAAAGTGAGCATGAAAATAGAATAGAGGATGAAATAAATCTTTCAAATAATGAAAGTATACCAGAAAAGTATGCCCACAAAACAAAAGAAGGACATAATGTTTCAAAATGAGCTAAAAATAACTAATAAAATTATAGAACCTATAAAGAACAACATATATCCAGAATTTGAAAACTCGTAAGTGAGGTATTGGATAAAAAGAAGATTTGAAAAGAGATGTAAAAGAATTCAGAAAATAATTAAAAGAAAAAAATTATCTCTAAAGTTGAGAAGAAACACAAAAGCAACTAAATGCAACAGAATATGCTTTCAGAGAAATAAAATATGAAAAAGGAAGTTTTATAGACAATAAAATTTAAAAATATCATTAAAAAGGCATTCAAGAGTAAGTGATAAATATTTCTGTATTTAGGCAAAGGAGGTCCAATATAAATATAATAGTAATCTCTGAAGAAGAAAACCAAAGCAATGGACAGAATGAATGCTAAAACTATAATTTGGGAAAACTTTTCTAAAATAGTCAAAAGACTTGAAACTAAATCCATAATGTTAACATTAAGATATATTCTACTAAATGATTGAACTTTATATATATATAAAGTTTCATATATATATATAAAGGATATATATATGTAAAGGATAAACTTTATATATATAAAGGATGTCATATATATATATATGACATCCAGACAAAAAGGCCAAGTCAAGTCACTTATAAGAGAAAGAGAGTCAGATTGTCATAAGATTCTTCAGCAACAAATCTCTATGACAGAACATAATGATGTATTATATTTAAGTTATTCAATGAAAGAAATATGAACAAGGATAGAACTTTATGTGAAAAAGTTACAAACTATCATAAACACGCAAGTACTTGGGGAATATAATTCCCTTAAACGCTTCTTGAAGAATCTATTAGAGAATGAACTTCAGACAATGAAAATGACTTGAGAGCCTTTGCCATAAGGATAAGAAGTAGTATTAAATATATTTTTTCTATAGAACTAAGGCTGATGGTTATAAGAATAAAATGGCTCTCTGCCTTAATGATGTAGATGTAGTACAAATATCAAAAACCGAGGTGTAAAATAAACTCACTGATTTATTCAATAGTATTCGTTGTGTCTACGAGGACATGACATCAACAAATGCTGGATGACAAGGAGGAAGGGAGGAGAAGAGGTTGCAAGCTGATTTCATTCACGCTCATAGTAGCCAGCAACAGTCGTCAAAAAGGGAGAAAGAGTGATGAATATCATGCAAAGGCATTAATACAAAGTAGTCATTAAAACAAAAATACAAAGCTTCCTAAATGCCATATGATATTTTAAAAACTTTTAAATTTACTTGTGGGGAAGGAGAATTAAAGTGAAGTGATCAGAGGCAAAAGCTAGACTTTTTTGATTATACCTTGCTTCAACGATTTAATTTTGGACCCATGTAAATATTTTGCATAATTACAAAACAAGCTTAATCTACAAAAGACAAGCTCTAAAAATCAAAATTAAAAGTATAAAAATGACCCAACTATATGAATAGTGGGGGCATAGCTACATAGAAAGGAACTCATTCAAGTGACTTTAAAACATGGTAACTTGATTGTATGTCCCTAGTGGAATATGCCCTAAAGATTAAAAGTAGAATAAAGGCAACACCCCCCCAAAAAAAAAACCCTACAAAATTAGACTGTTTGGGGGAATCATATAGTTAGTGGAAATGTTGCTATTATTATTTTAAGATTGATTAATATGAGATAAACATGAGAATTATGTTGGTGTTATTAAAAGCAGGGATTTTTTTACAGTGAGACAAAGGAGATACTATTGTAACACAAACAAAGTTAAGTCGTCTTGAACTACAGTCTTGAATTTGGATTGGAACTGTCAATATAAACTCATGATTTGTTTTTCCTTTAAAATATATTTCCTAACCCTATCCTCCATAATGCCTTGAAACAATGACCATCCCTGCTGAAATGAGTGCCTCTAGCCCTCAGCATATCAGCCCTGAGTAAGATACCTCACTAAAAGGAACCAGAGGTCCTTGGAGAAATCACTGATTCCAGGTCTGGGTTTTGGGATGGGAAATGTTTGAGATGAACCTTAATGAATTAATGAGCTAACTGGAGCAGTTCTTAAAACGTGGTCACTGGGCCAGCAGTACCAGCATCACCTGGGCACTTGCTAGCAATACAAATTCTCAGTCTTACCTCAGACCTTCGAAATCAGAAAATCTGGGGGTAGGGCCCAGTAATCTGGGTTTTAACAAGCCCTCCAAGTGATGTTAATGAACACTGAGGTTTGAAAACCACTGGCCTAAGACAATGATTATCAATGGCTCTTAACAGTAAAAAACGAGAAGCAACCAAACAGTATATTCCTTCTGGCAGCAGTATAGACTGCCAACCTATGAAGTAGTAACCTTGCCGCTCCACCAAAACCAAAATCGAATCTGAGTCAGATTAAACTCTATTTCTAACAATCAAGTTATAGAAAATAGAGAGGAACATGTTATGCAATTAAGAAAGTCCAGACTAAGGGAAATTCTACATAACCTAGGTTTTCCCAGCGAAGAAATTCTAAGGGAAAATTTATATATGGGAAAAAACCTATAGATTAGAAGAGAACAATTATAATACTATATGGACCTTGTCTGATCCAAAGTCAAATAAATAAACCAGAAAAAAGAACATTTATAATATAATTAGATATTTTTGAACACTGACTATTCAATTACATATAAGTTTGATTGTTGATTTTTTTGGAGGACAGTGCTACTGTGCTTATGGTTTTGAGATACCGATGAAATTATATGCTGTCCAGAAATAATTTCAAAATCATGCTAGGGAGGGGGTGGGGAGGAGAATGAGGTAAATAAAATTGGTTTTGAGTTGATGGAGTTGATGATTGTTGAAACTGAGTGATGGTTACTTAGGGGCTTATTATAGTTTTTTTTCTATTTTTATACATTTGAATTTTTCAATAATAAAAAGTTTCACATCCAGCCTCATCTATTTCACAAAACCCTTCCCTTAACACCACTCCCATTGTGACTTAGATAACCATTGTTGGTGCTTTCCAATCGCTCTGTGGGTAACTCTGCCTTAGCTGTGATCAGTTCCTTGAGAAGAGGCCTGGGTTTTATTACCCTTTATGACCCAGTGGCTACTATAAAGCCTGCACACAGCATCTTTTTCAGTTCAGGATCCTTATGGGAAACAGAAATCACGCTCAAATAGGGTAACTGAAGAAGGCTCAATAAAAGAATTATTTACAAGGATGTAATCAGGGTTAAGGGAAACAACAGGGGATGATGAAACCACAGGCCTGTCGACAGCAGAAAGGCATTGCCTCATCTTGCCTGGTGGGCAAGGGGATGGGAGGCCTACCTGCAACCTAGTGGGAACTGTGGCTTTAGGAAAGGGCTCCTGAGAGGGATGGTGGCTTTTGTCAGAGGAACAGATATAGCCCTACAGGGGGGAGGTTGTGAGGAAATATATCCCTCAAAGCCACTCCAATATCCTGCTGGTACTTTCCGTTGGTTGAATCCAAGTAGAATCAAGCAAGCCTTTTAATGCAGTCAATTGGGAGCAGGAGGGGGCAGAAAGTGGATTTTGAGGGTAAGAAAATTCAGCACATCAATACTAGTTTTGAATAAAATAATGATGCCTAGAAGCAGATAAAATCCAGAGGCAAAACCAAATTATAGTCCAGAAAAATAACCAGTATCAGTGCTAGAGGCAGGTGCAATGTCACAGACAAGAGGCTTCTGACCATCCTCAGAGATTTAGGAGGTTTCCAAATCATGGGTCTTACACTGTTTGGTGTATGTGTGCACACATAGGTGCGGGGGTGCCTATGCAACGCAGTGTGTGTGTGGGTGGAGGGAGGCACATTTGGTGACACCTTTATCATACGGATTCTCTTGTTTTCAATCCACAGGGCACAGGTTTTGAAAAAATCAGAATTCATGTGTGGCAGAGTATTAAAATGGTCACAAATATTTCTATTGATCATTAAAAAAAACCTTTGTCTTCTCTACTAGTTTTTTCTCTCTAATAGAGAAAATTTATTTGGATGCATACTGTATCACCTCCAGTAGTATTTTTAAGCAACATGCTAATATCAGAATATCAGTGTAAATACACCTGCAATTGTCAGTTAACCTCATGCTATTATTTTTAGACTGCCTGCGGCAGTGTATCAGTACTGTCAGAAGGAAAAACTAACACAGAATAAGGCATTTTCACAATCTTTTCCACAAGCCAAAACACAAAATGGGCTCATTATCAACATGTGGTTGCCTACAGTTCAGTATTAATATATCTTTAGCTCTCCAATAACTGCTGTGGAGTTGTTTAATTCAGCAAAATATAAACATGTGCTCCCTCAGGAATGATATGCTGCTAGGCAAATGAGTTTTTTTTCCCCCAAAATCTTCCCTTGAAATAAACTAATCAAGTTTGAAGATTCCAGGGTACAATTCTGGAGAAAAATATTTTTCTAAAGATCACAGTGTTGCTAGTGCTTTTACCCAATCAGTTCAAGCTGATGACCTTGTTATACACGTGAGGCCTAAAAACATTCTTGTCGAGAAGGGATTTTTTTTCTTGTACCAGATTTTCATAGGACCTTTACCTGATAATTTTTACTAACATCCATGAGAACTAAAAATAAATTCTCCTATTCTGGAAAATATAAATCTCCACACTTTGGATAATATCTGCAACCATATCTCAAAGCACCTCTATTAACCTGGTGGCAGAGACTTAAATTGCAAGCATTTAGGCTATAGTGCTGGCTTTGCAAATCCAAATCTTGAAGCAATACTAAATGTCCAAAGAGATGATAATGAATATTTATTATTCTTCATACACAAAGATGATTTAATCCTCTGCCAGTTAGATGGAGATCCTACATTCTTGATTTAGTAAAGATGATATATTTACTTCATATACACAGATACCTTGTTCTCCCTGAAGCTAAGGAGGGTTTAGTTGAGCTATAATTTTGGCTTTCACTCTAAATAGCTACTGAGATACACAGGAATCAAACTTATGACTTCTGCCATAAGGGCCATGAAGCTACAACCAGCTGAGTTCCCTAAGGCATCTGAGTTTTTAAAAATAACTGTAGGGTAGGGTGGTACGGTTCAAAAAGTACATGATCTGCAGCCAGGAGACTTGTAGTTTGGGTAATACCTCTGCCACTTACAAGCTATGTGAATGTAGGCAAGCCACTAAACATGTGTGAAACTTAGTTTTCTTATTAATAAACTATTTGTAATTATTTCTGTCCTATAGAGCCATTGTGAAAATCAAATAATACAATGCATGTCAAAGAACTTTATAAGTTGCTGACGACCTTATAAGGTAAGTTTACTGCCCTTTGATTTCATTGTTTCATTTGATCAATCAGCATTATTTGAGATTTGCCAACATGGGATTTCTGATGATCTAGGTCTATTTTCTGTTCCTTCTGTCTTTTCCATTTATCCTGTCTTTCCAGTTTTTCCATCCTCCATCCTGATTTAAAATATTAATTCCCAATAAAAATCTCAAGTCTAAGTAAATGTTATGGCAAAAATATTTTAGCAAAACTTGCTCTCTCTTTACCCTTAAAAGTGAATCTATTTCTAGCCCAGCTTTAAGGATTGAAGCCAGAGCGATCACAAATGTAAAGCTAGGCCAAAGATCAGCTCAGGACAGAAGACCCTAAAAGTATGATGAGGTCAAAGACCAACCTGGAATAGGTCAGGCCTGATAAGAGGTATTGTCTCATTGAGATGTGAGCCTATAGTGCGTGAGGGTTGGGAAACTCCAACACCCTACTCAAGGAGATGCCAGCAAGAAGAAAGCAGAGACATCTCAGAATGTTTTCATTCACCAGCAATTTCTCTGGCCAATGGATGTCTGCAAAGAATTAAGAACGGCTAAATGCCATATCAGGAAAAGCATTTGACTAACTGTAAGAACTAGCTTGAGCAAGTCTTGTTTGGTCTGTCTGGGCTTCAGGTTCTCCAACTGAAAAGTCTAGATTATGTCTAAATTTCCTTCGGGCTCTAAAACACTACAGTAGTCATAAGTAATTCATTCCTATCTTCATTATGCAAAATAAGATCCATTTGCCAAAAAGTAAAAAAGAAAACCCCAGCAATAATCACTAAAACTTGTGGTTTTGATTTTGAGGTTTTCCCACTCATTTGGGAGAATCCAAGGACTCTACATAAAAGGGTTCCATAAGAGTCAAATTAATATCATTTGTACCTATATCTTCAAGATGACCTTCTTCACAGGAATCCTAATAACCAGTAGGCACTCCTGCCTGTAGCAACCAATCGCAATGTATTATTAATGTAAATTCCTGTGCAACCTCATGCCAACAATTTTTTGTTAAATAGAGTATGTGAAATTTTTAACTTTCACATATAGAGAAAATTATAATCCTTTGGACCTGAAAAATTTTAATTAGAAACCTCTACTCCACCACATCCCAAAGTTCTTGCTGGTTTTGCAACATTGGCCACAGAAGAGGAAAGCACAAGGTCACTACTGGAGTGTACTTCACTTAGCATAAAACTAGGCCTTAAACTTTCTCATGTGGACAGGAACCCTCTCTTCCCCATAGCATCTCTTTTCGTCCTTCTTATCCTCTTTTTTGCACCAACAAAAAATTCTTGTCAGAACTTTCATATTTATAAGCTATTGAAGAGACAATAGCAAATAAGAACATTTTTTTCCTTCATTTTGAATTCGTTGTTGTTTTCATCCAGGAAAACATTGAATTAAGTTAGTGAAATGGGGAGAAGAATGAATCTAGCCTCATGAAGCATGGGAACATGTTAAGCCAATGATTTGTCATGCAGTAGGGTGTCAATAAATATTTTATGTTGATAAAATCTGAAGCAAGTGAGCTGAGATATGTGAATGTATTTATTATGTCATAAGATAGTATATAAAAAATATTACTATTACCCATATTTTAAGCAGAACAAAAATGGAAAGGAGACAGAAAGAGATTCTTGCTAAGTGCTTAGTGCTACTACCCCCACCAAAGATATATTCAAGTCTAGAAGTCAATCCTTTAAGTTTCCTTTCTTTGCATAATGCTAAAACTCTTGCTTTCTTTTGAGTTTCTTTATCTTCCCTTCCTCCACCCACATTGTATCCATGCCTAGATAATGCTAGTTTCTGTCACATACTCAGCTCAATTTTTGGATCCACGGGTCATAGATAGACTCTTACAATGCACTGAAAGAAGTTTATGTTTAATTGAAGATGAAGGAGGTCATTTAGAGGCATCCTCTTTAAGCAATTGCAAATAAATGGTGTTTTCAGCTCAGCATCTCAGGAGCTCTGTCAGAAAGCACACATTTTAGAATCTCTAGGCACAGTTCCTCTCTGAGGCTACAGTGGCAAAGGTAAGCCTGTTAGTTTTTTTTCTGACCCTTGGTTTTGGACTGTTCCACAGCTTTGGCCATCTGTCTTCTAAGTATGCAAGCTTGGTCTCCAAGGACACTGGTGAGAGGATGTGAATGCTTCGGGAAAATCCACAGTCCCAACTGGGACAAAAATGTAGACAATCATAAAGCATTTCCTATATGTGGAGGATGAGTAGCATCATCTTCCTATGTGCAGGACAATTTATCTCTTCCCCAACGTAAGAGAACAGAACCATTATGGTGGCGTTTTATTCATTGCTACCCAACCTACCATTTCTGTTATTATTAGCATTAAAATAAATAATGACAATGTTGTTGAATGTTGGTCCCAGAAAACTCAGCCTTTAAGAATTTTTCCACTCTGCAACTAGCCTTCCTGCCATATCTGCAAACAAAGGATTAAAGGGACTTTCAGGGGCCCAGAAAGCTCTTCCTAGCTGTCATGGCCCATCCTTAAATATTAAGAGCTGTTGAATCTCTGTCTGCAGAACTTGATGCCTCAAAAACATAGATGTATTGTTCTTAAAGCCCAGGTAGAACACAAGCCTGCTGTCGTGAATACTAACGATTTTTCCCAGTTGCAGGACTATTGGGATTGGGGGAGGGGGTAGGACAAAGGAAAGGAAACCTCTCAGAGTCACAACAACTGACTCCCAGCACCTCAGAGGAGAGACATTTCCAACCGCCAAGTTCACTGTTAGGCTCTGAATAGAATTACCTACACGTCAGTCAGTCAAGGTAGTTTAAAATACCTGTGCTCCTAAAGCCAAGGTGTCATTGTAGATTTAGCACTACTAGCAGCGTTCTCTTTGTCACACAATGAAGCAATATGGCTAATTAACGCTCTCCAGGGAGCCTGAAATAATGATGCCTCTCTCTTCCTAGAGCCAATTACTCCAAATATTCAGATTACCTTCCTACTATTTCACTGAAAGAAGTGTCTGGGATTTTTTTTTTTAATTCAGGCATTATGTATCATGTAACGTCACATTATGTGATGTTGTGTCACAGCCTGACAGCTTACAACGAGGGATATGCTGAATATATTGGGTAGTTAATACCTGTCTGAATTAACAAGACAACCAACTTTCCAAAGAAAGAAAGTCGGAGAAATATCTGCTGTACCTCCTGGGATATCTGGAGGGAGAACATGTCTGATTTACTCAATCAACCACTGTGTGTCACTGTTGCCTCTCGTAAAGATACATGAAAGGGTATTTGTCTGCAGAAATGGCACACAGATCTACACGTAAACTAACTGTCAATGGGTTTGTACAGGGTCCTTAATGGATACCCATTCATCAAGATTCCATTTCAACACTGTTTAAATGATGTCAGCCATCTAGGAGTTAATTACTGGGAGTCGGGGTATATGCTGGAAAGTGTATGGGATCGAGCAAAGCAGTTGAACACCTTGTATATGACCTTTCATCATTTATTCACTTATTCATTCAAAAATTATTTATTGAACACCTGTTCTGTACAGGGATTCTCTTAAGGGCAGATGGAATATACTCCAGCTCCATTCTTTTTGTTGTTCCTCAAACAAGCCAACATGATCCTGTCTCAGGGCCTTTGCACTGGCTGATACCAGGATGCTCTTTCCCAAGACATCTTTATGATGAATTCTCTCACCATCCTTAAAGTTTGCCCAAACATCAACTTCTCAATGATGCCCACCCTGGCCAACTTATTTAAAAATCCCATCCCTCTTTCCTTCTAGTACTCTTTGTTCTGTTTTTTCCCTCATAGAAAAAGAAATTTAGACAAACTTTCCATAGAAACCCTCCCTAAGGAGGTGAAATAAAAGCAGAGAGGTAAATGATAAGGGATAGTTACCTTTGAGAGGAATGAAAAGGAGAGATAGCTCATTTTCCTCCTCTGTAACAGGGATAAAGACCACCTATCTGGTACGGAGAGGATTAAATGAGATAATATACATAAAATTTATAGAATGTACTTTCTAAATATTCTAATTATGCCATCTACCTACTCAAAACTTTCAGTGTCTTCCCATTTTCTTCTGAACAAAATTCAGACTCTTAGATCAATACAAGGTGCTTCATGACTCCATTGCCCAGTTTTTCTTTCAGGCCTGTGTCTTTCATCAACAAACTCCATCAACTTCTACCAACACGTGTGTGTGTGCACGTGTGCGCTTTCTTTCTCTCTCTCTCATCAAGCCATATTTAACTCTTTATAAAACCCACACGCCAATGTCCTATTTTGATGCTCTACCATTGAACCGCCCTAGAATAATCAGTCTACCCTGTACAAGCTCTCCCTTAATGATCCTCTACTCCCATGCATCCCCCGTACCCTCTGCCTTCCTCTATTCTATTACTTGCTGTGCAATACTAAGACTGGTACTCTTATTGTCCTTCTTTGGAACTACACTGTAAGATCACTGAGGGTAGAGCTGTATATTTCTAATCTTTCTATCCCTAGCTCTCCATACAGAGCCCTGGACATAGTAGACCCACAATACACACATTTAAATCAGTGACAGAATCCATCCCATAGACCAGCACTACATCATGGCTGAACACATAGTTTGTTCATAATAAATGTTGACACCCTCCCATCACCTTGACTTATTTTATTATAAATGTAAGCATTCAATTTTAATCTCTTTAGTTTACATTGGTTATATAAAGTTGTACTTATAATTATATCAAATTAGATATTAGTTAATAAAATATTTTGTTTGACAATGTAACAAATATACTTAAAGAGCTATTATAAGCAGAAAATTTATTACTTGGGTGAGGGGTAGGCATAAAGTCATGGAAGAGAAATGTTAAGATCAGCGCCTTCAGTGAGTTTATAATCTACTAAGACAGACAGACATAGGTGAACAATTAACCACCTGTAGTTTGGAACAAAATGCATTGTCATATCACTAGTGTACATGAGAGAAAACAGTTGGCAAGATTACACAAGAAAGGGAAAATAAGAACGAGAAAAAGATGGGCCTTTAAGGAAATGCCATGGGGGTGAGACTGGGGCGTCAGATACATTCAAGGGTCCAAGATCTGGACACATGGAACCACAGGACTGAAAAGGTAGATGAGGTCTAGGTGGGGGAATAGGAGATGGTAGAACTCATTGGGATGTTTGTTCCACTATCTGAATGCTCAGGAGTTTGGAGTTCATCTTGCAGGCACAGAGAATTTAATATCAGTGTAGTGATGGAATTTAAGAACTTATGGCAGCATGCAGAGGACAGTTGAGGTTGAGCTTGGAGAAGGGGAAGGAGGAAGGCCAGGATCCTGAAGGGAGGGAGGCAGGTTAGGAGGCTGTTGGGAAACAGTGAAAAAAACAGGTGGGGAGGTAGTAAACTAGAACACCACTGGGATGAGTGGAAAAGCGACAGCAGTGTGAAGGCAGACCGGACTGCGCCCGGCAGGTGACTGACGGGATCAAAGATGATTCCAGGAATTCAAACCGAAGTTCAGGGGAATGGTGAACATATCGTCTGTCCTAGAATGAGAAATGCTTATTAGGTGGCAGAGGGGAGGGGCAGATTCACTGATGGTTATTCAGTCTTGGACATAATTGGCTGAGGTGTTAGGTGTCCAGGGGACACTCAGAGGTCAAATGGAGCAGGCAGTTAATTACAAACTGGGTCAAGATTTAGTCGGGAAAAAGTATATTTTTGCTAATATAAATGAAACTACAGGAAACATTTACATGAAATTAGTTTTTTTTTTTCTTTCTCTCTCTTTTGAATTATTTCCTTGGGACAAGTTTCCACAACTGCACCACATGTCTTTTACGAGGACCTCTCCCAACCCTCTAATCCCTTCCCTTGGAGCCAGCAAAATATACCTACCTCAGTGCTTCCTTAGAAACCTTGACATTTGTTTTGCTTTTAGTTCTGTTGCAACATCCTAATATACCACATTCTTCATGACAGTCACCAATAATTTACAGCAATCACTTTAATAATTTTATGACATGCTCTCAAGACAAGATCTCAGTAGATTAGCCAATACTTCGAGAACAGTTTCTAAGGCACTGTTATAATCTTGTTTCCAAAACCTCATTAACATAAGGCCAACTTTGTCCAAGGGTAGTGAGAGTGAAACATAATGAAACACTTGAGTTTTTGGACTAAATCCATAGCACGACTATGCTATTAACATATAAAGATATGAATTACTAAGAATCAAATTTAGATGTAGGATTTGCAAGTTTGCATATTTCTGTTGACAACATAATTTAAGCTTAGAAGCCATAAATAGTATTTTTGCCTTTCACAAGCCTTGGTACATCCAACCAACATATCTCTGTGTCTTCCTCTAGTTACCGTAAATGCAGACTATCACATTCTAAGCAGGTAAACAGTAAGTATAGAAAGTAATTCCTATTTTCATTGGCTGCAATGAAAATCTGGGACAGACATATCCATTCTGAGTGTTGACTCTGATGATGGTTTCAGTTTTAAACATGGATTCAATAAAACCCCAAGCTAATTGTGCTAAATGCCTTACCTCAGCATGTTAAGTCAATCTGTAGTTTAAGAAATTGCATTCTACATCTTTTGAGTTTTTTTGATCTTGGTTGGTCAGAATTGTGCTGTACTTATTATTATTTTTTAACATCTGGAAAAATTTGCTTTTGTAAAGCTTTCTTCTTATTCCTTTTAAAAAGACTAAATAGAAAAATTATATTTTCCCAAGAGTAAATGAAAGGCTTCACTTTAGCTCAAAATTATAAATCCAAAACATTTGAGAGATTTTACAAACTGTCACAGCATGTTTTATTGGCCTTATAGGAACAAGATGACCCAGGGAGGAGAAACAACTCATATATCAACATCAGCATCTCTTGACCACAGCAGGGAATATGTAAGATTATCCTGTTCCACTCCCAGAACACTCGTTGGGCCTAATTGTCATCTCTTGGATGCCTGCAAATGTGAGAGTCATCTGAGTGCTCACTCACCATGTGATGGCCACCTTGCCCCATAAGAAAAATACAAAGCTAAGGCACAGGCCATTTCACAGAGGGGTTAGTAGAGCACTTTGCCCAACTAGCCTTCTGCTTTTCTGCCTGCCCAGCTTCTTTTTTTCCTCCAATACCCAGATCAAATGTCACCTCCTCTGTGTAGCCTGACCTAATGCCTCCTCTCTCTGCATAGGAAAAGTAGCATCTTCCTCTTAATGCATCCCCCGTGACTCCATTCATCCTGCATTAACTTATCCTGCTGTATTTTAATGTATCTGCTTATCTTTATCTGCTTATATTAATAAAATTCCTATAGGGCAAGGACTGCATCTTATTTATTAGAGATAAGAAACAATAAATAGAGGTTGGGGACAGGAAGGGAGGCAACATGCCGTACAACATAACAATGAAAAGCTCAGACTAAAGTACCAGATCACCTCAGTTCAAATTCCATCCATGCAACTTTCTAGCTATGTGATCTTGATTTGGATATGGATAAGTTATTGAATCTGTGTGCCTCAATTTCCCATCTGTAAAATGAGAATATAATAATACCAATCTCGTACAGCTCCTGCTTGACAACTTAAAAGACAACTCTACAGAATGAAAGTGGGGGAGAAAGCTTGGTTTTAGTACTCATTCATTTCTCTCCTCTGCAATTAATCATTAAGAAAGTCTGCTCTCTAAACATGGAGGAAAAATAAGCTCAGTGTAGTTTTTCTCAAGTTTTTGTGAAACTTTCACAGTGTATTCATAAATCTATTACTTCTACCAAAGGAAAAAATTGTAGTGAAATGTTATTTTAAATGACTTTTCTCTGACTATAAAATTCATCTTGCTATCTATCTACCTATTTGAAAAATAAGAACAAAACAAACATTACCTGTAATTCTTCAACCCAACAGTTCTTCAAAAACCATTGTTAAAATTTTATAACTTTTCTTCTGTTCATATGTTGGTTAATAATTCAATTTTATTGGATAGATTTTCATATAACATTACTTAATTAAAAATTTCCCATGTTATTAAATGTTCTTTGAAAACATAATTATATACCTATATTTATTTAATTATTCCCCATTATTAGATATTTAGGCAGTAATGTTTTGACAAACATCTTTTTTATAAGTTGTATATATGCATTTTTCATATATTATATGACATATTTCTTTTCATATATTATGTAACATATTTCATTTTCATAACCTCACCATGATCCTAAGAAATAGGTCAAATGTTACAATCTTTATAGGAAAAGAAACCAAGGATCAGTGTTTAGTGCTTTTCTTGGCAAGTCTACGGTAAAATCAAGACCATAAGGAAAGGCTTCTGACTCCATTTAGTGCCCTTTCCACCATATCACTTCATATGTAAAAGTAAAGTGACAAAACTATCATCAGTATAAAATGAACATGGGTGTATGTGTGTTTGTTACTGTTGATGGATATGTGCTAATCTACAAACACATTTTCATGATTCCCTTTGTGATCAATGGCAAAAATAGGTGATACTGCCCCCTTCCCCCTAGGGAACCAGAGGCCCCACCTTGTGCTCACATCAGCACTGGGTTCTTATCCTCAGAGCTAATTAGCCAATTTCTGCACTTGGAGGTTACGTACACATTGGTAGCACTAAAAGCTTCACTGAGGAGTACAAAAAGGAAATCCTCTAGTGGACATACATTTGAATGGCATATCAGGTTGTCCACTTTACCTGGAAGAATATATGAGCAGAGGTAGCCATCTATACTGATTTTTGGTCAGTAGCTAACAGTTTGCCTATACCATCAAGGACTAGAAGGAACCAGATTGGAGTGCTGATGATATAAGCGCTGTATGGCCAGGATTTTGCACCCTACTATATCATATGTGCTAACAACAGCTTAGCATATCAAATACTCTCAAAAATATGTGTTGAATGAAGATCTCTCAGAAAGAGATAGGAGGATGTAGCTCTCATAATTGGCCCAGAATTTGAGGGCATTTGTGTCCCTTATGAATTGTCATCCAAGGATATCCACTGCAAAGAAGCAGATGCCCTTTAGTAAGAATTTATCAAAACTTTCTCTCAATCAGCTTTGTCCCACTACTTAAGGGCTTGTTCAAAGTGCTCATGAACAAACTGGCTATGGTGGTAGGGCTTGATGTGTGTACATACTCAACCATAATGATTTACCCTCCCCAAAGCTGTCCTGGAAAGGAATGGGTACCCTATGTTTCAACAGCAGAAAATCAATCCTAAGCCTCCAATATGGCACCAGTTCCTACAGATTAATAACATTGGGACTACCCTCCAAAGAGGGGCTGGAAATTACTCCCCACTGGAAGAAAAGAAAAAGGATTTGCCTGTTATGCCTGACCTGCATCTACAAGCTCATCATCCATGGTCTTACTTTATTCCATATTTATCATCACTATATCCTTTCATTATAATCAAATAAGTCATTACATACAAAAAGAAAGTAAAGCAGTGTGTTGACATCCATGGGATTCACTGGTCTTTTCATGTACCACCTCATCTGGAAGCAGCTATACTTAAAGAATTGTGGAATTGGCCTGTTGAAAACCTAATTGTGGTACCAGCTGGAGAAAAACAACTCGTAATCTTGGTGCTGGCCTATATGATGCCTATATGATGCGGACTATGCTGTAAATCTGTGACTATTGATGATGCCATTTTTCCCATGGATGCATCCCAGAATGCATGAATTTGAGAACTAAAAGGTAAAGTAGGTTTGTGGTTCCTCTCCCTATTATACCTAATGAACCATGTGCAAAATTTTTGGTTTTCATCACTGCAACTTTGGGCTCTGCAGGTTTAGAGGTATTCATTTCTAAAGGAAAAAGGCCTCCACCAAGGGAAGGATATGAAAATGAACTGGATATTGAGATTGCCATTTTCATTTCCTCTTGTCACGGAAACAACAGGCAAAAAGGCAGATAATGATATTGACTGAAGTGTTTGATTTTAATCAACAAGAGGAAATAAGATAGACAACAGGACAAGGGAGCTTGTGTCTATATGCAGGGGATCACTTGCAGGTGCCTCTAACACTATGTCTAACAGTAAAATTGATTGGAAGCCTGAAGCACACTGGATGGATGACCAGTGAGTCATATGCCCTCAAGAATAGGTTGAGTCACCCTTCATTCATGGAAGAATATACTAGCTGAAATGCTGGTTGAGAAAAAATGGATTATGTAAAGCATAGTGGAGGCAGTTAGTTCTATCAATTATGGTTTTGTGATTAGTTGCAGTAATAGATTTCATCAGTTAAATTTTCTTTCTTTCTGTATATTATGTATATTTGTGTATATTAACCAACTTAAAATTTCCCTTTCTGTCCTTCTGCTTTTTTATATCACATGTATAAATTTATAATTTATCCCTTAGTCTATGGAATATCAAGGTAGGGTTATGATTGAAACAAAAGGGAAATGTATAGTACTTGGACATTCACTCACAATTAATGGCACAAAGGTCCCCATTTGGGTGACAAGTTAAGTACTTTTTCACTTGTACAATGGATATGTTGCATTTTGTGTGAGATTGTGTTGTTTCTTTTTTTATTGTTTGGTAATGTTTATAATTAACTTATAAAATTTACCTACATTGAGTAACCAAAGGGAATGATTATATTTGATATTTTGAATTCACACTCAGCCTCCATTCCAACATCTTTCCAGTATATCTCTCTCTACTTTAGAGGCTAGAAAACTAAAAACTACTTTTGCAAGTCTCCCTTCCAGCTAGAGTCCTGAGTGTGGAATTAAGTTCTATTAATGATATGCACTTGCAGAACATTTGGAAGGTGGAAGTTAAAAAGAACAACTTTGCTGCTTTTTTTGGCTGTGGCCCCTATGAAGCAAGGTTATAAAGAAGATAGCTGTGTCTACAGAAGCATTCTGATGTCTGGCCCCTCATGAGTATTGAGACACATTTGTGGTGGCAGCAATATCCTTATCATTGGACCACAGCTATGGCAGTGGGTTCCTAAACTTGAGTGCCTATGATTGCCTCTTGATTCTCCACATTCGTAATTGCAGCAGAGCTACCATCTCTCCTGACATGTGATTTCAGTAGTCTTATTCTGGAAGTCATTCCTGGACACCCAACATAGAGTCCTCTTCTGTAGTACTTCCAATAATTTTATAGTAACTAATTCCCCATATTAAAATAATATTTTGCTTAAAGTAGGAGCAGGTTTTGGTTGTTGTAGTTGAATGTTAATAGGACCCAATCTACAATTAGTGGAAGAAAAATCTCCATCTTATATGCAAACAATATTTACTTCAAAAAATAACACACGCATGGTCTTTTGGGTTATCTTTTTTTTAAACCTGATTTCCAATCCTACTCTACTAATTTCCAGCAGTGGCACCAGTATTGTTCTTGTCACCCAACATAATATCCTGGCATCACCCTTGACTCTTTTTTATTTTTCCCATCTAAATTAGTCAACATATTCTGTTGACTCTTCCTTTGACAACATCTATTATCATTGTTTCTCTGGTCCAAATCCTCTTCACTTTACATATTATTTCTATTATCACTTTCTAACTTTGTCTCCAATATTCCCACACCAATAAAACAAAAGCAAAAGCTGATGGAAACTTCTGGTTAAAGATAGAAAATTTAGCACTTGTGTTTTCTTCCAATTGCTTTCCAAACCTCATGAAAATTAAAGACATTTTTAAGACAAAAGCCCCAAGAACAAAGATACTAGAACAAATGCAATGGCAATGGAAGTTTGACAGAAAATAAAAGAGTAGTAAAGGACATAAAATACATGAAAAAGCTGAGTTGTTAGCCAGAAATAGGGAAGCCTAAAAGCGACCTACTTAACACCACAGAACTCTCAAAACATTCAGAATTCCACAGTACAAAGGTCCTCTGGAAGTGGACTGAAGTTGGATCCAAAAATGAGAGGATTGGTTAAAAATTTGGTTAAGAAAAAATAAGGTGCAGATCCCCTCCATCACTCTGTGCCAGTGGGCCACTGCACTCCCTAATCCTGAAAGAAGACTAAAGCTTAATTTTTTTTGGAGACAATAAGCTGATTATTATTGACTGGGAATTTCAGGTGTTCCATTCTATAATTGGGAAGATTAAGATAATGTATACCCTGAAGGTTGAGTCCCCCAGCTTTGTTGGATCTGGGAGTGTAGACAGCCAGACTTACACACATGAAGCGTGAGATTGAGTCATCTTTTTTGCAGCCCAAAAGGAAAGACCTAAAAAACCTGTGCTAACAAGGCGGCACAACCAGGTGATTCTAAAGTGAAGACCCAAGGAATCGGCCTCACCAATGAGCTCAAACTTCCCACTAAAATTTGGTATTTCTCCTTCTTAAATATGAATCACCTGCTAAAAAATGTAAGCAAAGTCTCTGGTGGGAAAGTGGGAGGCCAAAGCAAATAGAAAAGCGCCACGTATAACAAAAACTATTGAGGGAAAAAAGGACTTCACAACTATTATTGATATCTTTAGATAGGTAAGAGAAGATGTTACAGCTACAAAAGAATAAATGGACGTAATTTAAAAAGGACGTTTGAGAACACATGAAGGCTTTTGGAAATTAAAAACAAGACAGCAGAAATGGAAAAAAAAAAAAGCATTGGAAGGATCAAAGATAAAGCCACAGGAATCTCCTAGAAAGTAGAGGAAAAGGACAAAACATGTAAAATAGGCGTGAAAAATAAGAAAATTAGAGGAAAATTCCAAATAACAAAAAGACCCAAGGAGAAAGAAAATACGTGAAGGAAGTCATCAACTACATAATTGTAACATTTTTTCCAGAACTGAAGTATGTAAGATTCCAGCATAAATGTTCTACTGAGTGTCCAGCACAGTGTATGAAAATAGACCCACACCAAGTAATATCTCTGTGAAAATTCAAAACAGCAGGGCAAAGAGAAAAGCTTAGAGGAAAAAAATGGTTTCAAATGGCTCCATTGGAAGGATCAGAAGACAGGAAGTGGGTGTCTGAAAAATCAGAACATAGCCATGTAAGCATAATATTTAAAGGTAGGTAAAGAAAAATAATTTGAATTTAAAAGTGTGAACATGTTTTCTTTCAAGAATTAGAAGAAAGAGATCTACAGGATCACTGTTTTTCATAAGAAGACTTGTAGAATGTTTGCATTAAATACATTAAACTATGTCCATGTATAATTTTGATGAAATCAAAAACTAAAATAGAAAAGAGAGGGAGATAAAAACCAAAATTTCCTGTGCATCATCCTGCACAATGCCTTTGTTAAAATACCACTTATGGTATTTTGTTCCCTATTTTCTAGCCTTCACTAACTCCCGTTTAGAATTCATATTTCTGATATGTAAAGTTATCAAAAATGTGATTCCCTAGCTCATTTTCTTTAACCTAAAATCTTTGTTCTAGTCAGACTATTCTTCTCAGTAACCCTTAACTGTAAGAAGGATGCATCTTTCATTATTCTTTCCTCACAAGGTGGATCAACTTCTCATTTTTCCCTTTTCTACTGACATCCAGCGCACATTATCATTCTCTTCCATGAATTCCTCTCTATGTACATTCCTATATGTTTTATATCACTCTCTATTTCTCACATGTTAGTTCTATTCATGACTGCTGAGTGGATGTGTGATATTCCTCATGTGTCCAAACAGTATTTGAAACAACATAAATTATAAATGCCAAAGCATTATTTGTGAATCAGGATTGAACAGGTGAATGAATACACACATACAGGCATAAATACATGCATACATGCATGAAAGAAGCTAACAAATAGTAAATAAATGTTCAACTTAAACTTGTGGAAATTTTAAAAAACATGATATACCTTTTCAATTTTAGAGAAAGAATGTATTACCCCCAAATTGCTGTTTTTCAGAGTCTTTTCTTTGAACTACGGAGGCATTCTTAAAGATTTGTAAGCACTCATATTTTATGGACTGTACAGGTTTAAGAAATAAGGAACCAGCATCTAATTGAAACTTCTGTTATACTTACCTGGCAGGGGAGATACCATGATCATGAAACTTCTGTTAATCATCTTAGTCCATAATAATGAACCACAAAAATCTTATGAATCTTATGGTTATGGGTAATTTTTATAATATTATTTAAATATTTTTTCCAGTAATAAAATTTGCAGTTGAGAAATAATTTCAAGTGCTGTAACAAGTCCTTTTCTAGCTGATAAAGAAAAATAAAAGTATCCACTGTCATTAGTGAAAGAAAAGGCTAATACCCAATCATTGGAGTGTTCACCAAAGGAGAGGATACCACATTTGGTATCCTCTCCTTTATTATTCCCTTCCTTAGCCAAACCACAAACATCCAGGCTTAATCACATTTGTAGTCTTAGCCAATAAACATATTCCTCCACCCACAACAAACACACACACATAAAGATGCTAAACCATCAATCCCTTCCGATGCTCTAAAATTATGTAAAACTCTCATCTATATTTCCTATCTCTAATTTGCCTTATTTAAATATGACAGTTAAAATTAGGTCCTTGTATTTTAACCAACAAAACTTCCTCCAAATAAAACTCAAAGAGAATTTTTTAACAAGGATGGTGGATTATTAACCACCATTGAACTAGAGTGGATGGATGTGAAGGAGGCACAAAAGTAAGCACAGCAGATTGGTAACAACGTACAGCAGGATGAGGAAGATACGCCTGAGCTACGCACACTATGTCTAGCGCAAGTGCAGTGCACTTCAGAGATGTGCATTAATAGGGAATCACTTCTCTTTTTGAAGCCCCTGCCGGCCACTGGGTCACCACGGAGTCCTTCATGAAAGTCACGTGAACCTGAGACTTGGATTCTTTACTGAAAAAATACGTTTGATTATTTGAGAAATAGTAATGATTACCATTTATTCTGTTCATTTCTGTTTACTAAGAACTTTCCTAAGCAATAAATAGTTTCTCTTGTCTAATTCTGACAGCAAACCTGTGAGGTTATTCCACTTTGCTAATGAGGGCAAATGGGACTCGGGGAGGTTCAATCATCTCTCCATATTCACACAGATATGAAGTGGAGGAGGCATGATTTTTACTCAGTTCCCTGTACTCCCACTCTATGTTACGAGTACAGATAGAAAAAATGGGTTAAAAAAGACTTTTATTCTCAAAACTGCAAAACAACTTTTGGGATGGTATGAACAGAATTTTCTTATCTATTTAACTAATAACACAAAGAGATTATGATTTGTCCAATGCCAATTGCTAACTGAACTAAGATGATATCTCACATTGTTTAACTTCTAGTTAAAAATCATTACAACGGAAATGCTTGCCATCAGAGCTCGGAGATCAGCTAATTCAACATTCTTATCCTAAAGGGGTAAGAAACTAAGACCCTCAGAGAAGAAGGCACTTCCCAGAGGTCACACAAAGCCAGGACTAAAACCTGGCTGCCTCCCTTGCAGTCCAATGCTCTTTCCCTACAGAGGGAAACGCCTCTTATACACACACACACACACACAGTCTTTCACACACGCACACACTTCTGCACACTCTGATGGTGTTAATATTCAGGGTCTTTTTTTGTTTAATAGGGAAATACTTCTCTTTTTCAAGCTCAGAGGAGGCAATAGCGTGACTATTTCTATTTTTAATTTTCCACTGTGCACAGTACAATGGAGAGAATCTGACAGAGATTGGCAGTGGCAGCACCCACTGCAACGACACGAACCTGTCAAGGGTGAGATCAGAAAAGAGCCCAACACATAAATATTCGGAATTTTCCGTTTCTACATGGTGTTTCCAACATGCCGTTGATGAGATCCACCCCTTCTCCCAGCCATTCATTGGCTCTTCCTGTCTGTCCCTCGTGCTACTATCATAGTGTATCTTTCATTCTGAATTTCCAAAGCAAAAAATATGTGTAATGTTTAACATTTTTGCTGAGCCAAATAGAAAAATAGAGCGTGGAGGTTAGAAAAGGAGGAAGAAAAGTAAAACTTTTTGTTCATGCTAATAACAAAACCACTTACTGCTTTCAGCCAATATCATTCTGTATTTGCAGTCTATGTAGGGATCATGGAATTCAACACTGCAGTAGAGCAACCCCTGAGGTGAAACTCAGCAGTCACAACAGCCAAACAGCTTAAAAACTTAACCTAAGGTGGGCGAAAAGAAACCAATGGTTAAGTCAGCCAAAACTGCCATAGTAGTGGCATATCAGACCTTAGATTCAGTCAGAGAAATCATATAGTCTGAGACCTGGAAGAAATTTTAGACAACAGCTCTAATCCCCATGTTATCCACACAAGAAAATCAAGGCTGGCAGAGCTTAAATGCTTGGTCCAAGATCACACAGTGTCAGAGCCAAAAATAGAACCCAGATTTCAAAATCTTGCTCTGCTTTTATTCTTCTTGAACTAATGTCATTATTAAAGGAAACTTGGGAATAGTTAGGATCCATTGTTTAGTTCTTTTATATTGTCACTATGGAGGGTGACTACCACATCTCCACCTACAGTCTCTTCCTGCACAATGAAAACAGACTCTCCTAAGCTAAGTAGGGGATCCTGATTCTTTAGCAAGAGGCAAGACCCTTTATTCCTAAGGCCTTGAGATTGCAGGGACCAGAGGTATATGAATGAAGTACTCAAACAGGGCAGGGATTAGAAACAACTGTTGACAATATCCCTTATCCTTCTGAGATTTCATAAAAATTAGGGATATGACAATGACCACAATAGCTACCACACAAACTTAGAAAGCTACTATTAGAAAAGAAAAAGTAATACATCTTTACATAATACTTGTATTGATGTACCATTTGCCAGAAACTGTGCTGGGTACTTTCACATTGTTCCCTTGTTAAAACTTTACAACATCCTTGAGAGGTAAGAATAACTATTGGTATTACAGTGAACACTATAGTTTGCTTTCCTCTTCTTTTGTCCTTCTAAGAAAACATTTCTCAGTATTCACCAAAATTTTCCCACAGTGAAAACTCCAGGTTCAAACTTTCTAGAAACAACAATATAAATCTTATACAAACTCTTCCATGAATTAAAAAAAAAGAATTCCCCTAACACATCTATGAACCTAGCATAACTTTGATACCAAAGCCTAATATTGACAGCACTAGAAAAGTGAAATACAGGCTGTTATAAACAAAGATGCAAAATTCCTAAATGAAATATTAGCAAAAGAAATTCAGCAATGTATGAAAAGACTGTAACCTCAGGACCAAATAAAATTATCGCAGGAGAAGATAATCCTAATCTTAAGCAAGGTTGGATTAAAATTAAAAAACAAATCAATTAATTAACAATCTATCAAAATTAAAATTAAATAACAAATCTATTAAAAGGCATGTGATTTTTAAATAGAGGCAGATAAATTACAGAACTCAACATCCATTCATTAATTATATTTAAAAAACATTAGCAGCCTAGAAATAAGAGAGGATTTCTTTTTTATTTACAAAAAAGAAATAAACATCATTCAAAATGGTGAAATATTGAAATCTATTCCTTTGAGATTAAAAACAAGAAAAGGATGCTCTCTAGGTCAAGAACTTGAGATCCTAGCCAATGCAGATTAAGAAGAAAAAAAAAGGTAAAAGGATCAGAAAATAAATAAATATCATTATCATTGTCAAAAATGATATGATTGTGTACCCCATAAATATAAAAAATAACAAATTATTAGAATATATAAAATTTTTTAAATTTTTCTGGATATGAAATCAATATTTTAAAATCTATGTCATTTCTATACACTAGCCAAAAAGATAAATCAAAATTTTAAGAAGGATACTACTTAGAGTATACAACTATTACAGTATCACCAAAAATATAAAGTGCATAGAAACAAATCTAACAAAAGATGCATAAGATCATTATGAAGAAAATCATAAAACTTTACTGAAAAACGCTTAAGTAGCTCTAAATATAGGAATAGACATACTATATTCATGTATTGAAAGAAAATATTTTAAGGACATCAACTTTAACAAAATTGATGTATAAACTCAATGTCCTGTTGATAATATCACAATACTTGCTGAAGAAATTTAATAAGTTGAACCTGAAATTTAAATCAACTACCCCGAAGGGCCAAGACAAGCCAAGACATCCTTGAAGAAAAAGGATAAGGCAGTAGGACTTTCCCACCACATATCAAGTCTTATTATAAAGCTGCCATAATTAGGACAATGTGGTGTTGGTATCAGGTAGATCAATGGAACAGAGAATAGTGTGTGTCAAAAGACCTACATATGTAATGGACATGCTAGATGACATAAGTGATATTGCAAAACTATAAAGAGGAAGAATCTTTTCCAAAAAATTGTACCAGGGCTGCTATTTATTTAAAAAAGGGAGGCATGCAGATTCATTTACATGCTGTCTTATATTAAAAAAATTGAAAGATAAGCTATGAAATAAAACTAAAAGGTGCCTGCAAAAGAGTGATGGAATAGAGTAAGGGGGCAGAGATAGATGCTAGACTTCTCTGAATATCCATTATTTTTTAGATTTGAAACTCCCAATATTTTATATAATTATAAAACCAAACTAAATTATTCTTAAAACAATTTCTAAAAACTAAAAGCAGAAAGAAAGAAACAAACCTAACTGTATCTCTAATTTGTGGCAAAACCACTATGTAGTGAAGAATTAATTTTACCCAAAGAAAAATCTGTCCTTTGCCCTCAGCTACTGAAAGAAGATCTCTAGACCCCTGCAATTGGTTGCCTGATAGGAGTGTCTTTGCTTGCCTGGGGGCTTTGGCTCCTGGACAGTCTAACAGTGTGATTTGTGATGGAGACTTTGAGCCATGACATATCAGTTCTAACCTCCAGGGCAACTGGAGACTGTAAAGGCATCAGTCTTACCTCCAGGAGAATGAGTCACAAAAGCAGTTTGTCATCAAGCCCCCATAAAAACTCTGGACACCAAAGTCTCAGGTGACAATAACCTTTGAGTATTGTCCTACATCGTAGCCAGAAGGATGTAATGCCATCAGGATACCATGGAGAGAAGATGGCCAGAAACTTTGCATTGGACCTTCCCAGACTTCAACTTATGTGTCACCCCCTTTGGCTGGTTCTAATTTTTATCCTTTCACTAAAATAAGTCTGTTATCATAAATATAGAGTTGACCTGAGTTCTGTGAGTCATTCTAGTGAATTATTGAACCTGAGGGTGGTCCCGGGAATCCCTGAATTTATAGCCAGCTGACCTGAAGTAAGGGTGGCCCTTTGGACCCCTGAATTTGTGGTCACTGCCAGAAGTAAGGGCAGTCTTATTGGGACTGTTCCCTGATACTCTGCAGTTTGACTAAACATCTGTGCAAACCACATAGAGCTCAACTATTCCAAACAACTCTAAAACATAGTAATTATCACTAGAAGATAAAAAAGATATACAAATAAAAATAGTTAACTATATTTAGCTAATCCTATTATTGGTTTTAGTATTGGCTTATAAGACCTTCCAAGATATGGCCCATTCATTAGTGATCCTGTTTTATGCAGGTTATGAGTCAATATCCAAAGCCTTACCATAATAAACTATGTCAGCCTGGCTATGTCCCAAGACATAAATTTATATATAAAATAAACTTCATGACATTGATCCAGATGTTTTGATAGCACCCAGATTAAATGATAACAATAGTGATAATAACAATGATAGATAAGGTTTTGGAGTATTTGATATATACCTGGCATTATGTGTTTTACATACATTATCACATTTAATTCTCACCAAAATCCTATATTATTAATCTACTTAAGATTGTCTTATTACAGCATTACCACAAATTTCCTTGAGCTGACAGCACTTTATAAAACAGAATAACCAAAATTTGTGCCCCAGGTCTCAATGTCAAGCTTCTTAGAAAAGCGTTGAATTGTGGCTCTAATACATGCCAAGTATTACTATTGCTTTTCTAAAGATTTTTTTTTCTGTACAGTTAAAAATGAAGAAATCTACATAAACAGACATGAAAGACAGAGTGAATGTGGTACGTTGTAATATAAAGATCTCTGTCCTTATTACCTTTTCTTCTCTTTAGCCCAGTCACCCCAGATCATGAGAGTGAGAAATGGCACATCATGTGAAACCAAACAGCAATTAGCTTCTCAGCATGTTTCTGGAAACAAAGACTTTGTCCACTCTAAGTATTTTCATTTCTGAAATATTACTTTTTCCTCCTATAACTTTTATTTTGCTTAGTGGATTATTTCAATGATGTGATCAATAGTGAGAAAAAATTTTAGAAATGCATAAAATGCATATACATGCAGCTCATCAGGGCCTAAAAACAATATATAGGCTCTTAGGCACTATAATATAAACTTTACCTTAGAGATAACCTAATCTAACACACGTGACATTTCACAGATATGTATAGATGTTCCTCAACTTACGATGGAGCTATGTCCCAACAAACCCATCGTAAGTTGAAAATATTGTAAATCAAGAGTGCATTTAGTATAGCTAACCTACCAAACGTCATACCTTAGCCTCACCTATCTTAAACACGCTCAGAACATTTACTTTAGCCTACAATTGGGCAATATCATATAACAAGCCTATTTTATAATAATATGTTTAATATCTCATGTAATTTATTGAATACTGCACTCAAAGTGAAAAACAGAATGGTTATATGTGTACTCAAAGTACAGTTTTTACCGAATGCTTATCACACCATCATAAAGTTGAAAAATCTTGTCAAACCACCGTAAGTTGAGGACTATCTGTATAAACATACACATGTATATGCGTATCTACACGTGCATGTACCGAGTTGATTCACTCTCCAACCCCTTTGGATGACAGTTTCTCATCATTTCCTCTCTCTTTAAATCTCAAACACCACTTCTACTTTGCCTCATTCTCAGATTATTAAGTTGTTTCTTATTTCATTAGAAAGTAGAAGCAATAAGAAATGGATGGCTACATACACCCCCCACCAAATTCACTCACCTACCTGCACCTGCCCATGCACTTGGCACAGCCTCCTGTTCTAGTGGGTTAACGGTCCGTGCTTTACCTAGTACCAACCCCTCCATTGGACTGGGTCCCAGCCCTTCTGACCTACCCCAGGATTGTTTCCCCTCTTTCCTACAGCATCAATTTTTCTATGTCTTCTAGATTAAAAATACTTATCAGATTACTCCACCTTCCTATTCTCCACCGTCTTATGGTTTCTTATACCTAGAGTAAAATCCAAACATGACAACACCTCTACCCCAGTTCCGTATCATTTTTCTGGCTTGTTTATTCTGTTCCTTACACCCCAAGCCAATTCTCACCTTGGGGCTTTGTTCTTCCTTCTCCTCTATTTCTTGAGAATTCATGTTTCACTTCCTGCTTTCATTCAAGCCATTACTTAAACGCCTCCTCCTCAGAACAGACTTCCTTGACCCCCTTATATCAAGTGGCACCTAAGTCATTTAAGAGTAGAGAATTTGCCTTTTGTTTCACTAGTATATTCACAATATAGGACAGAGCATGCACTCAATGAATATTTGTTGTCAGAATGAATGAATAAACATAAAATGTATTCATACAGTGTTTCATTATTATCATTTAAGGACAAATTCCATGAAACATATACAGATGTTGAAAAATTCAAATAGTATATGAATGGAGTACATATTGAGAGTTTATAAGTTTTTTCCATTAATCTACATATCTTTTCACATAAAAAATGAGATTACAAAATTCATGTCTTGTTATTTTAAAAATCTCTCCTACTATGCCAATATTAGGCATTTGGTTTCCATTTTAACAAAAATGTTGATACTAAGAAACAAAAATATGTAATATTTATAGATGTAATTTATTTTGTTCATGACTACTAACGGTTCCTATAGCTTAGATGCAAGTTGTTTGCTAAAAAGACATGCAGTTAGTTAATGAAAAAATGAAAGAAAACTGTAATTCCTCTGTATTGTACCATTAACTACTTGTGTGAATTGTTGAACCAGATGCTGTCCAAGGTCCCTTGCAGCTATAACATTCTCTGAAACTAGGAATTATTATTTTTTATGGCACACTCAAATTGTCTCATGTCACTCAGTTATCATAAGCCAAAAGGGGAGATGATAAAATAGTGACTTGTTGGTTCGTTATCTCTTTGAGATGCTCAAGATGTTCTATTAATAGAAAATCTCACATTAATTTTAGAAAGAAAAAAAAAGAATGAAGTCTTTATTCCAAGAGCCAACCAGCATTGGTTTTACAATCAGTTTAGTAAAGGGGTGGATAATATTGTCATTTTGTTGTTATTTCAAAGAGTTCTTAAGTAAAAGTACATGAGATAATCACACTTAAGTTCTGTTTATATGGTGTCTTTTCTTACTCTGTCTTCATCCCTGCAGTCAACCATTGAATATGAAATATAACAAACAAGTGAATAAAGCCCACCACTTTTAATGTAAAGTTCTTCATATATTCATGCAAAACAGATAAAATTTAGAGTTGGTTTTTATATTAATGCAAGTATTTTCATTCAGCCAAAAAATCAAACCTTTAATGAACGACAATGGCATGTAATGCTACTTGTCATCATCATGGCATTCACTCCATTAACCTGCATTGTTTTCTTACTGCTTAACAACGAACAATGGATCCACCATCATTTAATTATGGACTTAACATCACTCAAATACCTAAAAAAAAAATCTGCTTTCATTTCTCTGCCTGGTAGCACGTCAATTTTGAAGAGAGTGCTTTCCAGGACAAATAGTGACTTTATGCATTCCCCATTTCCTGCCCAGAACAACCAATCTGCAAAAACACACTTAGTCATGACAGTTTGTTTGGGGCAGTTTAAGAGTACAGCAGAAAGTTCTCACAGAGGTAGAAAAGGATAACCTGTGTCCTTTCCCTCGGCAATGCAGGAGTCTGGAATCCTACATAATACTAAGCTGGAAATGGGCTGGGTGGGTCTACAAGCCTGAAACTTCCTCATTATGCATTATGGCTGCATCATTATCCAGAAACTTACTCAAATACTTTAACAACATTTTTGTCCTGAGTCACATTTCTTAAAAGTATATATTATTTAAATTCTGCTACTCTCTACCACAGCACCCCTCAAAAATGTAAAGTTACCACTAAAATTCTGTACTATGTCTTAGAGTAACATACTTTATAAATTTATGATTGACTTTTATTCCTTATATTTCATTAAATGATACTCTACTTTGCCACTCAGTGCTTTGAAGGCATCCTGGGAAGTTCTTACTACAAGCATAAACTCACGGTTTAGAACAAACCTTTACCTCAATGTTGGGATGGGGAGAGATCACTTCAATCAGCTCTTCTTCACCTTCTCGTTGCTTGCAATGAATTTCAGTGATTTGCCTAAGTTCTGGCTGTGATGCCATGGGATGGCTAAATTGCTATACATCTCACACTCCCTCCAACACTACTATTCCCAAATTGATGTATGTCTTGTATATTTAGATCTTTGTCCAAACATATATTACTCAGAGCTCCTGGTCTGATGATAAAAACTAAAGAAAGAAACTTATCTAGGGATCTGAGGCATGTTCTCCTCCCCTATAAGGGACACAAGCCCACTTGTCTATCACAAAAAAAAAACAGTACCCTACGACCCTAATGTTGACTTGAGACTCAGTCAAATCAAGTCCAACCAGAGAGTGCCAGAATTGCATATTCACATACTTCTCCAGGCACAGTTCATTCTTATTTTTTTTCCTTTTTTTCAAAAAGATGGGGTCTTGCTCTTGCTCAGGCTGGTCTTGAACTCCTGAGCTCAAGCAATCCTCCCGCCTTGGCCTCCCAGAGTGCTAGGATTATAGGCGTGAGCCACTGCGCCGGGCCAAGCACTAGTTCAAATACCACTTTATTTATACAGTTTCCTCCATAAACTTCCAGCCAAAACAAGGAAGGGTTAGAGGTATAAACCAAAGTGGTCCACTAAAAGTAGAAAGTGTTTTTTAAAGACTTATGTTTTTCTTTAAAAATGAATGGGAATTGACACTCTAACTATAATATATGTAATTTTTAACACATAAATAATGTTTTAACTATTATAAATAAAAACAATTGCTAATTTTCTCATTCATTAATGAGTAAAATGATGTTATATTAAATCTGTCTGTATAGGATAGCTGAGCTGAGATGAAGCAAGCTGATTTAACATCCAAGCACTGCTTCCTCTTCGACTTGACATCACACTACTTTGAGATACTACATTCACACAAATATGTGAACACAAATGGCAACATTTAAAAAAAATTCTTATTGAGCTATTTTAGGGAAAACCCCTGCATTTCTATGGCCAGAATCCTGCCAAAGAGACAGCAGAGGGCTTGATACTCATAGTGGGAATTTAAATAATAGTATCTTACTACAAGATCAGATCATGCGTGCCTTATTATGAAATTGAAATTTATGGGGTACATTTTGCTCTATCTCAAAGAAATATTTATCAAATCCCTTTTCTAGTGAATAAAAAGACTTGTAAGTATGTTCTGTAACTGATGCTAATTCCGACATTTTCATCAGTTATAAATGAATTAGGTCCCATAAAAACCTCATAGTCCATATAGCAATTTTCTTCATCCAACTCTCCAATTTCAATGTCAGTTAAACTATGTTAGGTGATGTAAAATCATTTAGAGTTCTACCATATTGATGTTGATTGAGAGATTCTGGCTAAATAAGTCAATATGGTCAGCTACTTTTTATCATAAGGGTGAGAAATGCATTCATCCTCTCCAGGTTTTTACCCTTTGCTGTAATGTCTTATTTTCTCCAATTCAAAACACATGCACATACACATATCAAACTAAGTTACCTTCTCCTGCACTTTGTCCATGCCACGTCAATGTGATAATAATAATGAGGACAGTGATAGCTAAAATTTATAGTATATTCACTATGAGCCAGTGATGTGCAATTGTTTTATATACATCATCTATTTAACACTTTAAGCAACCCTATTTGGTCGGTATTATATTTACCTACATTTTACATATGAAAGATCCTAAGGTCTGACAGGTCGAAACAGGATTCTAAACTCAGGCTCTCCAGAGCTCAAACTCTAACCATTATGCTATATTGCATCCATCTATCTAGAAGAAAACACTTTCTAAGTCACTTCCCATTTCATGACAAATTTGATTGGATAAAAATAATTAATGTATGAGCGTTCCAAACCTTTACTTTTTCTCCTTTCCCTGCGTGTTGGAAAGATTTCTAGTTTTGTTTGCTTTGGCTTTTTGTTCTCTTCTGCCCTTAAAGGAATTCCTTCCTCCCTAATCGTTTCTTAGGCTTTTGTGAATGAGGGAAAACAGTGAGAAAAGAAGACAGCAAGTGGATCACAGGTAAGGTCTGGAAGGGTATTTCTGAAAAATTTGAGAAAAGAAGAAAAGGAACAACTCTGGCTTATGAGGGTAGTTATGAGAAAGAAACAAAAATTGCTGCCCTACATCTCTTCATTTTGTTCAATAAACATAAGAAATCATTTTGAAATTACTTTTGGTTGCTGGGACAGTGTTCTTTGGACCACACTATGACTGGTATCCAACTGTGAGGGTTGATATTCTATAACAAATTTTTCTGAAAAGAACATTTTTCAAACCATTGTGTTAAACAAATATTACCTTTTAACACCTTGTACACACCAAAAATATCAAGAGGTCAACCCTCTGAGCATGGTGTTCTGCTTGAAATTTTGGTGGCTGCTTTTGGGGAGAGGGCAACATGGCCTTCACAGCAGGTTTTTCATTTTAGATTTTTCCCCATCTGGGCTCAGTTGCATGTATTTTTCCCAGTCAACACTATGATTTTGAAATTACTTATTGGCTGAGCACTTCTTTGTCACTTATTGCAACACTAAACACTTATTAAATTAGCATGACTTCTGTATGCCATCAATATAAATACAGAGCATAAGGATAAATATTAATATATGTTTTCATGCCACATATCAAAGAACTAGTTTTACCTTAGTTTTTCAAACAGTTGTTCAAGAATATACGTGGGCCACAATAAAATGCATTATTTGAACATTCAAGAAGGGCAACTCTTTGAGTCTGGCTGTTTCTTTGTGATCCAAAACAGCCAGATCTATAACACAGAGTATCACTGAATTTTTCCCCCTTATTTGAGATTCACTTGCCATGGTAATTCTGAAACTGATAGTGAAGGAGGCTTCAAGCAATTTTGGTTATTGCTATTTACTGTGAAAGCAACTACAGTGATTCTATGTGTGCCCCCCTTTCCCATTTTCTGGGCATTCATCTTTATACACGAGAGGCTGCTTGCTAGAAACACCTGCAGCTCTCTTCCTGAGATCTACTCTCTGGCTGTGGGAGCACACTCAGCTAGAGAGCAGGACAAGCTGCAAGTGCTGAAGCATAACAGCCCATGGACACAGTTTCAAATATGACACATGAAAGTGATGGTTACATACCCCACTTTCCTGGGCCCTATCTCATGCTGAGATGTCTTCTATGCTGTATCCCAAGATTCCACAGTGGGACTGCACCCCAGTTTTTCATATTCAATAACAGGCTTAATAACACACTCTTTTCCATTATTGGTTCCCTTCATTTCCTTGACTCATTTTCCCACTTCCTAGTGCTATCTCCCAGGACTTTCCTCAAATCTTTGTCTTAGGGTTGGATTCTAGAAGAACCTAAATTGAGACACTACCCATATGTATAGTTTTATAAGCCAAAATTTGATTGATTGATTGAAATTGCAGAAAGAAGATGAACACATTTATAGGTACCAGTGATGTTTCATGTAATCAAAAGGTTTTTAATTGTTACTTTGTAATGGGATGAATTTAATTTTCATTAATCAAGGAATATATATGTGTGTGTATATATATGTGTGTGTGTGTAGGCCCGCAGGCCTGGTGAAAAATCACACATTTACACTACAATATTTTGTTATTTTGCAGATAATCCTTAATGGCATAGACCAATCACATCATCATAATCTTTTCACCACAGTGTTTCATCCTGTTTGTGGTGACAATTCTGTATTACTTAATAGCACTGCATACCCCCATGCCACAGAAGAACTGCATAACTGTTTCACTACATCAATGTTTTCTTCATTGGGTTTCTACTTTTGCTTTTGCTTGCATGCAATAAAACTTTTTAAAGAGTTCAGAAACTTAGAACATCTACCTCTGATTTCTAGTAGAACTGACAATCTAAGGAGATGCATTGTTTTTTACTGTGGCATCTAATATTCCCAAAACATTATTAGACACCTCTGGGGGTGTGTACATGCCAGATTGAGAAGCACTGACTTAAGACAATCCCTGGCTCTCCTCAGAATGGTGCTGATCTGCATCCCCCAAACCTTCAAAATGCCAAAAATTCTAAAACTTTTACATGGGTAGCTGCAAATTATACTTACAATTTTTTATGTCTGTCAGGCACATTTTTTTATCTTCTTACTCTGTAAAGTAGAAAACATCACCCTAAGTGGCATCTGCTGAAAATAAAATTATTAACAATAAGCAGCTCTTTATTAATCTTCCCACCTCCCATCAATTCTTCTATTCTTTCCTGGACCCACTCCCTCGTGTATTGAGCTCTATGGCAGATGTGATTATTCAGATGATCAACAGGACAACTGATAAACCCTCCCCAAGAGCTGAGAGCACATGTTGAGCACAGGTCTTCTTCATACTCAGGGCTTAGTAGTTGAGAATAGCTACAGTAGGCAGAAACCTCAAGACATTGGTAAACTGACAAAAATCCACTGAAAGTGGCTATCAGAGATTACAATTGATTTGTATATGTTCAATATTTTTTATTAAGTCTTCAGTTCTGCTAATTTCTAATGAACAAGCTGATTGGATTTATAAAAAGCTTTGATTACAAAAAAGAATTGCAGTTTCATTATGAGGAAATAGGTAGAATAATTCAAACCAAGATGATACAATATAGTCCAAAATAGAATCTTAGACAACTACTATAAGAGGCAGATAAGAATTATTTGTAATTAGGGTATTGTTTATTTGTATACAAAACACCCACGGGCAGTTAAAAATTGCTCCTTCCTCTCTTAGAAGTCCATCTAATTCCTGTTTATACTGGTAATTTACATTTGCTAAGAAAAAAAGGATCTGGAGTATTTGCTTGGTCCTTCATTAAATAAAATTTTGCCTTTCTTCTTCCTTCCCCTTTAATAAGTTGCCTTTGAAATAATGGGACTTACTAGACTGAGGATTAAAGAGAGCTCTCGTTATGGGTTGAATTGTGGCCCAAAATTCATATGTTGAAGTTCTAACCTCCAGTACCTCAGAATGTGACCTTATGTGGAGATAGGACATTTACAGAGGTAATCAAGTTAAAATGAGATTATTAGGTGAACCCTAATCCACTGTGACTGGTACCTTATATAAAGGGGAAATTTGGAGACAGACATTCACACAGGGGAATGCAGTGTGAACACATCAAAACCGAGACTGGGTTGATGTGTCAACGAGTCAAGGAACACCAAAGGTTACCAGCAAACCACCAGAAGCCAAGGGGAGAGGCTTGAAACAGATTCTTCCTCATAGCCCTCAGAAGAAACCAACCCTACCGATACCTTGATCTCAGACTTCTAGCCTTTAAAACTGTGAGACAATAAATTTCTGTTGTTTAAGCCACCCAGTTTGTAATACTTTATTACAGCAGCCCTAGCAAACTAATATAGCTACCAAATGGGCTCTTCTTCCTTTCTCCTTAGAGTGGTAAACTTGGGGGATAAGCACTAGACTACACATCTAGAGACCTGTGTTCTGAAGCCAGTTTCATCCATGGCTGACTATAGGAACTTGGATACATCACTTAATTGTTCCAGATCTCAGTTTCTTTACCTAAAAGATGGTGGTACCATCCAACTCAAAAATTCTAAAGTGCAAAAATTGGCACAGATTTGTTTTTAGAGAGAGAATATCTGTAGGTTCAATTGTATTTCATCTGCTATATAGAAACAGACTTAGAAAACAAAGAGTTAATATTAATAAATGACTATACATACTGCAAGAGTTTCTTTATATTAAAACCAAATCAAATACAAATTTTCTTTAATGATGGGTTTCCTGTCTCTCTTAAGAACAATTCTATTTATTAAATTTAATCTGTAATCTAAGCCCAAGGGCATGCAATCAGTACTGACCCAGATATTCTGGGCCAGCTTCAAGATGGCTAGAAGTGGGCCACAACCTTTAACTGCTCTAGAGGTTAAATGATTAAGAGAAGGATATCTAATTTAGTGTAATGAAGCTGCCACTGAAATGACCAGAAGGAGGAAATTTCTCATCTCCAATCTTATAGCATCATTTGCTAAGTAGTTATACATACATGTGGAGTGGGGAGAGTCATTTTTTTTTACAAGCTCAAAAACTAGCCTCCACAATCAGGAAGCAGAAACCTTGATGAGTGTGTGGAATTTTCTTTCTTTTTGGGAACTCAGGTCTCTGTTATTATTTCAAGAAATAATAACAGACCTCTTATTATGTATATAATTCTCTAATTAAAGTGAACTGGAACCCCTTTCTATCACAACTGCATGTTAATTGTAACCTCTTTAGAATAGGAGGAAAAAAATTAAAAATCTAGGTGAGTACAACTATGAAATGGCTCCTAAATGGAGAGGTAAATAAAGTCTTGCCTGCTTTCAGGTTGTAAGTGACTGGTCAGGCTAAGAGCTGAATATATTTAGTTCAGGTAACCACTTCAGCTTGACTGATACAGTTGTTGTTTCAGTGCTTGGCCAAACAGCCTTTTATGTTGCAATCAAGTAATAGATACAAGATTGACAAGTAACAAAGAAAAAGAGCTTTCAGTCAACATGGACTAAAATCCATTATTGTGGTGTGTACACTGCGCTGGGGACCTGTAAACACATCTTCATTGATCCCACAGAAAGATAGAAATATCTCCCCTTGTATGTCTCAATCAAGGCTCTTTTCACAAAGGTAAAGTGCAAACAATATTGAAGAAGCAGAAAGAGAATGACATTACAGTCAAACAGTAAATAATGGTCGGGCTCAGAAAACCTATCTATAACATTTCAAATTCCTGTCAGCTCAAATGAAAGGTATAACCTCTCTATTGCAACCTCAGAAAGATCAGAACATGGGGGGCTGAACATTCCTCTTATTGTCATCCCCCTTTTACCAACTGACCAAATCAATAAAGAAAAAAAAATCTCATTTTACAGTTTTGCATTTTCATGGGTATCTCAGTAGATAAGCCTCTGAAAAAGATCTCATCTGTGAAGGTCAATAATTCATTCCTCCCCCCTCAAGCCTCCACATTTAGGATCTGCTGCCATTTATGTGAACACATTTTGTTGATTATAAAATAGAAAAAAATTAACATGCAGTGGAAGTAGAACTGAGTTTTCCTGCCAATTTGAAGTTTTATTAGAATTGCCCACTGCATCAATTTTAAACTTCCACTTTCATTTATGTTTAAATACTTGTAATTAGGAGAAGCTATTTGGGAGCTGTAGACACCAGTAAATAGTTTGTATGGGTTTCTAAAAAGGTTGGCAGGATGGTTTGAAGCTCAGCATAGTTTATAAACAGATTCATCTGTTATGTAAATCTCCATCCATAATCATTATTTATCCATTATGGCTAATCAGCATTCCAAGAAGAGGAAAAGTGAAAAGAATTGGTAATGTCTTAAAAACAATTGCTCTTATACCTGCAGATTCCTTAACTTTAGCCATCGACTGACTAGACATTTAATCCTTTGTTCCTCTTTAAAAAATGCCTAAGAGAAATTAATATTGCACATTTATAAACAATGTTCTTATTTAGATACAGACTAGGTAAATAAGAAACAAATTGGATTACTCTTTTATACCATTTACTATCCTGCATCCTTCTTTTCCTCCTTTCTTTCCCAAACACAAAATTCCAAAGAAAACAAAGACTCATTTAACTCAGGATGAGGTATAGGTTATGCCCAAGTGTAAGGAACAGACATAATATGATACTTTCAATACCTGGGATTCTTGTGTAGGGAGCATTAATGAGGTGCTAACACAGCTCATGGCATAGTCCTTTGATGTAGATTTATAATCAGTGTACCAAGCAAATACTCAGCATAAGGCAATGCATAATTCTATCTTCAGGACTCCAGGAAAAAGCTTATTAGAACAAAAGCAAACCTAGTCAGGAGTAAACTGAATCCTCACCCCAGTGTTCCACATTCTACCCCATATTTCAGGTAATGTTCAAGAACTTGGTGTTCCTTTAACAAACAAGATACTTATTGACCTCCTATTAGGTGTTAAGCCCTATGCTACCTGTGGTTAGCTTGTGTTTGAAAACACCAGCAGTCATATTAATACTTGTACAAATTTAAGTCCCTTTCTGGAATACATAATAAACAATTTTTTCAAGGCCCTGGAAGAGTGAAAAGGAATATGCACATTCCAGAATTTACATACACTCAGCTAAAACTTGTAGTAAAATTGTACAAATAAATATTTTACATATTATATATTTTCTTCTGATTCCCTGGTTTCACTTCTTTCTTTTTGAGAACTCAGGTCTCTCCTTCAAGAAATAATAACAGAAAGACCTCTTATTGTTTATATAATTATCTGATTAATGTGCAACTGACACCCACGAAACCATTTCCCCAATTTCATTCTCTGCTAGGTAAATATTTTCCCAGCCTCTATGCTCTCTAACCCTTTGACTCCAACTTTCAAAATCCAACTATGCTCCAAGTACCAGTGAAAAAGCTCTTCCTTCCATAGTCTCTTTACTAATTCTTCATCCAGAAATGTTCTCTTTTTTGTTGTATAACCCATCACAACCTATATTTATCACATCTGTCATTGAACACACTTACTTTGGCCCATGGCTTACCTTCCCTGCATGGCAAGAGCTATGTTTTATTTCTTTTTATGCCTAACCACAGCACTTAATAAACTACTATAAGCATAGCAGTTTTAAATAAATACCTACTGAACTGAATCAGGCATGTATAAATTCAATGCTAAACCAGAAAGGAAAAGGACCCCTCAATTCTAATTAAAGCTTCAAAAAGTTACCTCCAAATGAAGATTTCTCTGAAAGGTTATATCAATAATAGTAGTTTTATACATAGAAAATAATTAGCAAAATCACCCTAAATTTGTTCTCAGATTTTCTAACCAGAGTCTAATTCTGAATGCTCCAATTCTGAAAGAAACTGAGTTGAACTCTGAAACTTAAAATTATCCAATGTCAACCATTTGTGATGGGTTTTATCATGGGTAAAACATAAATAGCTCCTTAGGGGAATAATATTTATTGCTTATATGTGTATATGTCTCATGGTTGAGAATTCATCTTCATTAAAATTGGTTCTGACGAATGGGAAGAGTTTAACTTGTAAGTGAGCTAAATGGTCCCAATTTCAGGGAGAGTAGGAGTCCAATAGCCAGAAACTATGCAGAGCCCCAAAATATAAATCCTGTTTCATCACTTTTCTCCTACCTGCAGCTGAAATAAATCTCTCAGCCAACTACTGTCTCATTTCTCTCTTCCACACCAACTCATGTGCCTCAAACAGCATTCCAGATCGGAAACACCAAGCCATTTGCTTCCCCTCAATTTAAAACTATTTTAAAGTCCATCTTTAAGAAGCTTTTTTTAATAAACTAGGAGGCCAACCCCTAAAGATGATTTATGGCACCTATTTCCTAGACTAGTAATACTTAAGATCTAAGAATTAAAGAGGATATAAAGAGATGATGGGTTGGCTAACTCTTTCCAGTACCTAGTGAAGCAGAGCAGTGACAAGCTCTGCTCTGTCATTCAGAAGACAGAGGCACTTTGGTGTCATCCTGACGTACCACTTAGAGATCTGTCTTCTCATAACAATATTAAATTAATCAAGACCAAATTCAAAGAATAATGGCTTAGAATTTATTTTTGGCTTCTTTCTTTCTTTTCTTTCTTTCTTTCTTTCCTCCATGCTTTCAGGCTTTCAGGGAAACAAAAGAAACAGCCCAAAATAATATAAAACCTCAGCATTCATGTATTTCACACTCAAGGTTTCAACTATCTGTGAACAACTGCAAAGACCCATGACATGTAAAAATGTATAATTTTGCTAGACTGGAATGTAGGAATGAATCTTTGGCTAGTAAGTAAGTCTTCCTATCTTCCCAACAGCTTCACTCATCTCCATGTAGCTAGTTGTCTACTCTTGTTATTGTGTTAGAATTTGTGGAACATATTTTATTCTACTTTTTTGCACATAAATTTGTGACATTCTAAATCCTTTCTTGTCATTTCAACAGGGTTCACAGCATCTTCACCAGGAGTTGATTCCATCTCAAGAACAAGTAACTCCTCATCTGTCCAAGTTTTACCATAAGATTGGAGCAATTCAGTCACACCATCAGGCTCCACTTCTAATTTTAGTTCTCTTGCTATTTCTACCACATCTGCAGTTACTTCCTGCACTGAAGTTTCAAATCCCTCAAAGTCATCCATCATCCATGAGGGTAGGAATCAATGTCTTCTAAACTCTTGTTGAGTGTTAATATTTTGATCTCCTCTCATGAATCATCAATGTTCTTAATGATATTTAGAACAGTGAATTTTTTCAGGTTTTCAGTTTATTTTTTCCAGATCCATCAGAGAAATCACTGTCTATGGCAGCTATAGTCTTATTAAATGTATTTCTTAAATAATAAAATTTGAAAGTCAAAATTACTCCTTGATCCATGAACTACAGAATGGACATTTTGTTAGCAGGCATGAAAATAACATTAATTTCCCTGTATATCTCCATCAGAGTTCTTGAGTGACTAGGTGCATTATCAATGAGCAGTAATATTTTGAGAGGAATCTTTTTTTCTCTGAGCAGTAGGTCTCAACAATGAACTTAAAATATTCAGTAAAGCATTCTATAAACAGATATGCTATCATCCAGGCTTTGTTATTCCATTTATAAAGAACAGGGAGAGTAGATTTAGTATAATTCTTAAGGGCCCTAGGATTTTCAGAATATAAGTGAGTATTGGCTTTAACTTAAAGTCACCAGCTTCATTAGGCCCTAACAAGAGAGTCAGCCTGTCCTTTGAAGCTTTGAAGCCAGGCCTTGACTTCTTCTTTACAGCTATGAAAGTCCTAGATGGCATCTTCTTCCAATATAAAGCTTTTTCATCTATATTGAAAATCTGCTGTTTAGTATAGCCACTTTCATCAATTATTTTAGCTATATCTTCTGAATAACTTGCTGCAGCTTCTACATCAGCACTTGCTGTTTCACCTTGCACTTTTATGGAGAGGCTTCTTTTTTGAAATCTCATGAACTAACTTCTGCTAGCTTCCAACTTTTCTTCTGCAGCTTCATCACGTCTCTCAACCTTCATAGAATTAGAGAGTTAGAGCCTTCCTCTGGATTAGGCTTTGGCTTAAGAGAATATTGTGGTTGGCTTGATCTTCTATTCAGACCGCTAAAACTTTCTCCATATCAGCATTAGGATGTTTTGTTTTCTTAGCATTCCTGTGTTCACTGGAGTAGCACTTTTCTTTTCCTTCAAGAACTTTTCCTTTGCATTTTCAGCCTGGCTAACTGTTTGGTACAAGAGGCCTAGCTCTCAGTCTATCTTGGCTTTCAATATACCTTCTTCATTACGCTTAATTATTTCTAGCTTTTGATTTAAAATGAGAGATGTGGAGCTCTTCCTTTCACTTGAGCACTTAGAGGCCATTGTAGAGTTATTAATTGGTCTAATTTCAATATTGTTTTGTTGCAAGTAATAGGGAGGACTGAAGGGGGGGGAAATGGGGAAATGGCCAGTCAGTGGAACAGTAAGAACATACAGAACATTTATTGATTAACTTTGCCATCTTATATGGGAGCAGTTCCCCATGGTGCTCCAAAGCAATCACAATAGTAACGTCAAAGATCACTCATTACAGAACCATACAAATATAATAATAATTAAAATATTTGAAATATTGCAAGAATTAATAAAACATGACACAGAGGCACAAAGTGAGCACATGCTGTTGGAAAACGGCACCAATAGACTTGCACTATACAGGGTTGCCACAAACCTTCAGTTTGTAAAAAATACAATATCTGCAAAGTGCCGTAAGTGCAACAAAATGGGGTATGCCTGTATGTATCCTTCATTTTTTCATAGGGAAGAACATGGACCAAAGAATGGAATCTTCAAGGAGTCATATTTTTACTCAATAGAGAGTTTACAACAAAAATTTAACGGGCTAGATTATGTAAGTTCCATATCAAGGAATATATTCAAAGAGAAATTGCATGAGATAATGCAATAACAGTAACAATAACGATAGTAATTATTTGCTGAGTACCTGTAATATACTAGACAATATGATAGGCATTTGCATAAGTATCTCATTAATACCACAATTCTGTGAAAATACTATCATTAGTCCCATTTGCATAAATAAGCTGAGGTTCACAGAGAAAGGTCACTGAACCAAGATCACATATTTAGTAAAAGGCATAGGTAGAAATTTAAGCCAAGTGTTTCTGACTCTAGATTCCCACTGCCACTACCATCACCACCACCATCACCACTTCTCTGTCCTTAAGCCCACACACATTCTCTGTGGCAAGAGAAGTCTAAAGAAATGATCTCTAAGACTACCTTTCAACTCTGAGTCTCTAATCTTCAACTCATTTCTTCTGGATGCTTAGGGGAATTTAATCATGAATGTCCCACAGAAAGACAGCCTAGTGAGCTTGAAATCCGAGGTTTGACAGGTAAATAAATGCCACATTCTCTTTAGCAAACATAAAGCCATTAGAATCCAGCATCATAAAACTAATTCCATTATAACTTTTTTAGAATGCTGACAAAATAAGACATATTATTTCCCGTATTTTAATTGCCTCTATCTCCTTTGTGGTTCATCCTTCATTTTATTGTTGCTCAGAAAAAGTAAATTTCATTTCAGATTATTGTATATTAGGAAGATTACAATTTGGAGAATAGATTAAATCTGAATCTGCAATCTATTTTCAGCCTATTAAGAGTAATTATTTAATTCCATCTGGAATTCACCACAGAAGGACGATGCTTCCCTGGGTTATAAAAAGCAAGGTGTCATTTCCCTGGGATTTGTTATTATACCTCAAGGTAGATTAGGACTTTCCTACCCAAATAAACTCTAAGAATAACTGCTAGTGGAATTCTTCCTGAGAAAGTCTAATTACATGAATTTGTCCTTATTTTAATAGAGAGGTCAGCATTCAGATGCTTTATTAATATTTCAGTTGGACTTTATGTCGATAGAGCTACCACGGCCCTTCTATCATCAATATATTCAACAATATCTCTCTTAAGTCTACATTCCAACAAGTTGGTTTAACCAATGAAAATAATGCTCATTTATCATCTGTATTCTTTACAACCCAAGACTCTCTTCTATTCCCTATGCCACTCTCCCAGATTAGGTTTCTTTACCTCTCATCTAAACTATGAAAACCACCTTCTAACTAACTCACTTCCAGTCTCTGGTGTCACACTTTGAGGCTTATATTTCCTAATAATAGTTCTGAACATGTCACCTCCTCAAAAAACAAAACAAAACAAAACAAAAAACAGTGAATTTCTATTTTGTAGTAAATATCATTTAACCTTTTGGGCAAAAAATAGGATCCTAATCTTGGCCCGAAATTTACCTTTATGACTTCTATTTCTAGCAGGATAACAGAGTAAGTACCCTGAATGACCTTCCTAAATAACCTAAATGCCAAATAAAATGTAAAAATAATCTTTTGAAATTAATTGCTGAACTATCTTGAAAGAGTATTCCAGAAGACAAAACAGAAGTAAAAGAGGGACTCCTGGTATGTAAGCAATTAGCAAAGATTCCATCTGTCAGAGAGTTTTCTACCGATCCCAGATGATGTTAAACTCCTCCTTAATGGCTGTGCCATACATGAGAGGTAGTAAAGAAACCATAGTCCTCACCCAGAGGTGAGGATGGGCAACTCCCACATATACATAGGATCCCAAAGGGTATCACATTTAGTGTAAGGGTGGCAAGAAATAAACCTGCCACACAGAAGAAGAAAGCCAGAAAGCTTGTCTATATTGATTTGGGTGCCAAAGTAGAAGAAGGAAAACGCCTTGAGAAGCAGATGTAGGCTCTTCTCATGGTGTTATATGTGTGCATTCCTGATGTAGGTCAAAAAACTTCAAATGAATAATTTATGTAGAGTGATCTTACATTGGTAGTGCCACAACACAACTCTCAAAAGCAAAAGCAATTCCTCTCTGGAAGAATCTACTTCGATTTAGGCCTAAACAAACTCTCACAGATACATGTCCAAAGAAAATGCATAGCTCATAGTCAAAAATCTAACAACACATAACAAATTATCCTTAGCGGGAGAGAGCAGAAAGAGCAGATAGCAGAGTCCGATGTATAAAGATTTCAGATCCTGTAATTATCAGACAGATTTTAAAACACCATGTTTAATATATCTAAAGAATCTTTAAAGCTTAAAAATAGAGTAAGGAATAATAAACTACAAAGAAGGACAAACAGATTTTTTAAAAATAGAACTCCTGTAAATAAAAACATAATTAAAATGAAATTATACCCTTCCAAGCTCTTCTCCAACAGATTTCTAATTGTTCTCTAAATGTTCCCTGAACTTTCTTGTCTCTGTTCTTTTGCTCCCAGTACTCTCCCATTTTGAACTATATTTTTCTCTCTATTTGCATTTCAAATTATATCCATTGATTAAGGCTAAGTTGCAATGACAACTCTTCCATTAAGCCACCATAGACATTCTTCCAAATGAAATTATTCATATGGGTCTCCCTATTTTGTTTACACATTATATTTGACACTTAGAATATCTTTTATTAGCTAGTTGTTGCTTAGCTTATTTGCCCAATTAGATTATAAACAAGAGGGAGAGAGGTCATGATATAAGCAACTCCATTTACCTTGCCTGGCTGAGTATCCTACCCAGAATAGATGTTCAATGTATACTGATTGAACTGACTGGAGATAAAAATTCTTTTATTCCTATAACATACTTCATTCTGTAGCCATAGAAACTTAAGCAATGAGCAACAATTGCCTAATTCTCAATTGTCCTAATTCTTACTGTACAATATTTATAAAAATGAACCCAAAATTGCATCCTCTGTGATATTCTATATCCTGCTATCTTTCTACTGAGCTAGATTTATGATAGTAGGAGACCCATATTCTTTTTTGCATCAACTTAAGCCTCAGTTTTTTTCAATTTATGTTATGGAATTATAATTATTATTATTATTGATATTATGATATTAATGATAAAATACCTATTTAAGGCCAATTCTGTTAAACATATTTAAGGGGATTTTTAATCATCAGCACAAGTTATTGAATTAAATTAGATCTGAAAAGTCTTTTTTGTACTGTTAGGGAGAGGTGAAGTGATACAAGGAGGTGGTAGGTGTATTGGACACTAAAAAGAGGATGGCTTGGGGTGAGATCCTTCTTAGGGAATCTAGAAGACTTTGAACTAAAATGTAGGTTGTCAATGGGTTGGACAACAGTAGAAAAGGTTTTAAACACAGAGGGGAAAAAAGAAAAGAGTCAAGTAGAAAACATGAATAATGAAAAAAAAGAGATAGAAAAGATGAAAAAGCAGCTACAATGGGGATTAAAGATGGTGAATGTCTTTTAGAGAAAGGAAACTGTTCACTGAAAAACAATGTAGACGGACTTATAAATATCAGGTAAACAGTCAACCATTCTTTAATGTTCCCGTTCTCTTGGATAACACCAAAATGGTTTCAATTTTAAAAAAGGAAATTTGGCATGAAAGGGTTCTGTAACATGGCCTGCCCACTTACAGGATTTAGGGTAAAAAATGTAAACCAGCTGTGATATTGAGGTTTAAGAATCATCTGTTGTCCATATTCAGTAGCTTTTCCCATGGAATTACAAAAAGAATTGTATGATGGATAGTCTACATCCTAATTATGTAATTACACAGTAGAAAAGACCAGCTGAAGAGGAGACATTTCACCCTTGTGTCCAATGCCTGCATAATCTGCGTATCACATAATGGATGGAGCTTTTACCGTACAGTAAACCATAATTTTATTATGAAAGAATGAAATGTTGGTTTTCATATAGGATTAGAATATGTATGTTCAAGCCAGTAGAAATAAAATTAGAACTAATCTAAAGCTTCAACCTGAACATCAACCAAATCCAAATGAGTGATTGTTAAGATTTTGATATATTTTTAGGGAAAAATTTTTTCTTGACTTAGTTCCTCTGCTCTTTTCAAGTGCATCCCATCCCAAAGCAGGAATATCAGAGTGCATTCCAGCAGATAAAGATGTTAAAGGCAAATGCCAAAACTTTCTAGGTGTGAACCTAATGGAAGTTTCTGAACCTACTAGAAAATCTAAGTGCTGAGCTCAGAGTAGGTAATCAATCATCTATTTTATCAACTATTTCTGTGCCCTTGATGTCAGGAGAGGTTATATGTGCTGTATCTCTCAGAGAAATCTCTCCCAGATTACCAGAAAGCAATTCTAAGTGTGGAAAGTGTTATCACCATTAGCTATTCAAGAATGGCACAATGTGAAGTCAAAAAAAAAAAAAACCACGTCACACATTCACAGGCTCCCTATTATTTACAAAGTGTTGGAGGAGGAGTACAGGGGAAAGAAATTTCAAAGGGAGCTGCAGAAGCCTCACTGTGAAAACTAGTAGCAGGTGACTTTTCAAGACACCTGTAGCAGAAACATTTGCTGACTTTAATTCTTACTCTTCATTAAAATCACAATGAACACCAGATATATTTGGGTAAGTAGTGAACAGAGAAGGGGAAGTTTGCCAAAATAAATAGAAGTGAAATAAATGCTGGCAAAATCTGCTGCTTAATCTTTCCAGGGTAAAACATCTTGGTCCCAAGAGAGTAGGAGCTATTTTTCCCTTGTCTGCTCATTTTCATTCTTTGTGTCTTGGCCTATCTCCATAGTGTGGGGTTTCTGGCCAGCCAGCAAAGCTCTTCTTGCACAGCCTGTGTCTTTGCTTACTGCAGCAACATGTCTTTCACTGCTACAGCATGTGACATGCTTAGTCTTAGAAATGGATTCGGGATTTAGTTCTGGGCCACCGGTACAAATTGTAGAGAACAGCTTGCTCAAACTCTGGGGGAAAGATGCTGACTTACAGTAATTGATAAGGTCATTCCTTGCTGGATGATCCTCCAGTGGAGAAAAGGTAGCTACTGTGCTTAGTAGAGAACTGGGAACATCAGTTCCAGAAAAAATGGCTTCGCATTTCACATGACATCTAAGAATTATATCACTCCCTGTAGTCCACTGTATAATAAGAAGTCTGTAGCTTTCATTCTGTAAAAATTATTAATCATTTGTGGCTGAAAAATGAATCAGTGAAGTTAACCTACATTGTCAGGTTTGATTTATCTGGAGGTAAACAACATTCTAAGAGGATTTAGTGGGCTAGTGTTTAGTAAAAGGGTATGTCCAGGTCGTGGCACTACATAGATTGAATGTCCAAACATTTAAAAGCTCTTTCATCATTGGACTGAATACGAAAATGACAGCCATCATTTGGTGACCTTAGAATGTCCCAGCTATTTGTAACAGACTTTCAGTAGTGAATCTAACCTCCCATCAGGCTGGGGTTAAATAAATGACAAGTTATTTTTCTGACTTTAAGATTAATATTGAGCTGCCCTGTTATAAATATGTTCTTCTGAATAGAACATTAAATTACAATTATTTGGAGGAGTATGTGAAGGAGGAAAGAAGAGAGAGGCAAATTTTTTTTGTTTTTGCTCCTTTTCATTTTATTTCATTAGGTTGGTGTCTCTATACCTCATAATATTTTTCTGTCAATACAGTGATTGTTACACTAACCACCTGTGCTAGACAAGCACCTGCCTTAAAAATGTAATTTTTAGCAAAGATTTAAATTGCAAACTAGAATTCCAAGGCCCCCTGCCAAAACAAACTCACTTTTCTTTTGAAGAGTATGTTGTCTCCCAAAAGGAAGATTTTCCTGTACAGTACTCTGTATTTTGACTTAATAGTAAATCTCTCTTTCTCTCACTAAATTTTTTCCTTTCTTGGCAGCTGGTTGAGGGCAGTATCTTTATCAAGATCTCAAACAGCCAAGTGGGAGGACCCTTTCAAATTCTAAGAAAAAAACTTCTCTTAGTCATTAACTCACCCACATTTTAGGGATCGATTTGTTCTTTATACAATAGTCCCCCCTTACCCATGGGGAATACCGTCCAAGACCCCCAGGGGATGCCTGAAACCTCTGACAGTACCGAACCTCGTATATACTGTATTTACTATGTTTTTTTCACTATACATGTATACCTATGATAAAGTTTAATTTATAAATTAGGCACAGAAATCTTGTGCTTTGGGAACATTATTAAGTAAAATAAGAGTTACTTGAATACAAGCAGTGCAATACCATGATAGTTCATCTGATAACGAGATGGCTACTAAGTAACCAAGGGACGAGTAGTGTAGACAGCGTGGATATGGTGGACAAAGGGAGGATTCACATCCTGGTGAAATGGCATAATATTTCATCACCCTACTCAGCATGGTGTGCAATTTAAAACTTAGAAATTGTTTATTCTAGAATTTTTCACTTAATATTTTTGGACCACAGTTGACTGTGGGTCACTGAAACCACAAAAAGCAAAACCACCACCAAGGAAGGACTACTGTATACCTGTTCAGTAATGAAGACTTCCAAGCAAAAATTCTGAATGTGACAAGCTGAGCTGTTCCTTTATGTTCAAGCTTTATTTGAGGAGCATTTTAAGGTTTCTTTTATAATCTGGCTCTGGAAAAGGCTAAGAAGCCCTGTCCGCTACCTCTCATGTCCTCTGGTCCCAGGGTGCAGTGGGAGGCAATGAAATGAGGCTTGGCTCTGGAGAGAGACTTGCGTTTGAATCCCTACCTGGCCCTAAGAAGCATCAGCCCACCATGCTACTTCTTTTAACATAAACCTGTTAATCCACGTAGTACAAAGGGATGAAAATTAAATGTGACTTTTCCTAATATAAACTCCTGCAGAAACTAAAAAATAACTCAAGTAGGGACAGTGACTTTCTGATATCTCCTATTGAAATGGTCCTCTATGATGGAAAAGGTCAATGGAGGCTCCCAGGAAATGCTTTTTAGAGACAACGCAGGTACCAAGTGATGACTCTCACTGAGTTCAGTTTAAAGACAAAACAGACAGAAACCTCATGGGACACTTCACAGAATTAAAAGTCTGTTATCACCATGTTGTTCCACAATGAGACACACATGCCAGTAAGAGCTCAATAAATAGTTGACAAGAAAAAAGAAAAAGTGGATCCCACAAGCTCGTTGTTCCTCAGCTACAACACAACCCTGTGCATGTTGCATGTATGTTATCCACCTTTTCACCCTGTGTCGCCCTCCTGAGATTTGGTGGGCAAAAGGAACTGATACAAACATGATGCCACTTGCTATGCTATGAATAATATAATCCTTTGTCCCTGACTCAGAAATCTCATGTATTCTAGCAGCATCCATGAAACAATAGGCTAAGTTACCAGCCTGTAAGTAGAGTAAAACCAAATCCCAGACCCAACAATGACATGTTTTATGTCTCCTACCTAACTCTAACCTTCTTGAGGACAGTATTTGTGTCCTCAAGACACAATTGTGATTCATTTTCACACCACCCAAACACAGTGCTTGCATGGAATAAGTACTAAGAAAAGTGTGTTGACTAGTTAGATGGTTGAACTAACTTATCTACCAACATTACAGTAACAAATATTGTGTTTATTCATACATAAAATAACCTATGACTTAGAGTTCACATTAAAAATAAAAAGTGGGAAAAAATCAAAACAAATATACAGTGACCCAACTTAACATCAACAAACTTAGTTGTTATGCCTGAACAGAAGATAATACTACTTCACATTTGAATGATTTACACCTTAAAAAGTTCTTCCACATTTTTTATTTTGTACCTCAAAACATGGAGGTAGGAACAGCATCATTATTCCCTCAGGGATGAAAAAATGAATTTGTAATACAAACCCAAGATCATTCAGCTGGTAAATAGCTGAGAAAATCCTGCAACCCAGATCTTCACCTTCAGAGTTAGGGCTTATTTCAAAATGTGGTGTTAACAATAGTATCTTAATTTATCCATGTTTCTTCTTTGAAGGCATCCACTCATGTGCTGATTAAACTTAATAGATATAGTCCTGCCAATCTTTTCAGATTCTTTTGTGTGTGTGTGGTTGGGAATGAATACAACTTCATTATTATTGAATAGGAAAAACAGGTCTGCAGACTTTTCAAGTATGATCTGTTTTGAATACCATATCTTCTCACATCCCACATAGTCAACTCAACAATGCAATGAAGCTAGTAGACTTAATAGATGCATTTATTTTAGTACAAATTTTGAAAGCCAACCAATAAACTCAAGATTCTCTTTTTAAAAAGCCAAATCCCACAGTGCAATATCTATTGAAATTGTATTGGTATTAGACTGATTTCTTCATTGATTTATTTGTGAATGGGGCCAAGTTTATACCACTATTAACACAAAGCTTAGTAGTTTTAAATCTCCAAAGTCCCCTTTCTAAATGCTCTAGAATTGTGTGTGAACTGTTAAAGAATCATTTTTTTGAACTAGTTTCCCATCTTTTAAAGTCATCTTAATTTATGATAATATATACTATCTCATGCTAAGTGAAATAAATTGCCTGAAAGGCAAGCAAAATGCACTTAAGTGTTATACAAATCAGAAATCATTCACATTTCCGTGTTTTTCCAAAGAAAAACTTTGAAATATTAGCAGTTAAAACTTTTCTTCAGTGCTCTGTATCTCACTACTCAGCATTATTTCCTCCAGAGTATTTAGGATTTTTATCTGGCATGTGAGGAAAAGAAAAAAAAAAAACCAGAGTCTGAACAACTTAGTAGCTCTGCTTTATGTGATCCAGTTGGCTGCAAAAATAACCAGCCTCTATCAAGATCATATTTCATAATTTCTAATTTCTACGTAATTGATAAACTCTCAAATTTTAGGCTGGCAGAAATAACATCCTTTACGTGTTGTGGGCTTGGGGCAGGAGGGAGAGAGGCGTGAGATGCTGCACGCTTTTCTGACACAGGCCATCGACGCTCTGAGGGGGTCTGGGGAGTGGTGGCCCGGCATCAGTGGGCTGCTTAAAATTCTCGTTCAGGTCCAGTTTGATTTAGACGTCTCTTGCCGACAGTCCTATACGACCCCCGATTCACCTGTTTTTAGAAAAATGCTGTCCGAGTATTAACATGTGCAGGTTGCCAATTTGGGGGCTGTATAAATTTCTTTTGTCATTCCTAATTCTATTACATACATAAAATACAAAATACATGAATTTGTTATTTTACCCAACCCCTAGACAAGAGGAAAATAATCTGTAATAACACACAACCTACATGCAGTAGATCTGCCAGACAGAAAGTAAAAGAAAGAGAAGAAAAGGGGAAGGAGGCAGGGAGTGTGGTTGTAAAGGACACATGAAGGGAAGTGAAAAGGGAGACAGGCAGGTAAACCCTCATTCAAGGCTGCCCAGCAAAATGACTTTGTGTCCCTGCCTACCCCACATTCCCGCTTCCGTGCAGTTCCGAGCTTGTTCTCAGATCACTGGTCTGGAAGAGACACCTGAGTCAATGAAGCTGCCTATCTTTTACCTAACACACAGTCACACAGCTTTCTGTTTCAACTCTGCTCGAACTACCACCCAATACGTATGTAATAAAATCAGTCATACAGTGGCCCGATTTCAATTTCAGGCTAATTCTGAGTAAAAGTTCAGGTATTATCTTCATATTAATAAAGACCCAATTCTTATGTCTGAGAAACTTAATTCTTGAAAACCCTCATCTTCACGTTAAGCCAAACAAAACCCAATGGTAGGGTTTTCTTGAATGAAAGTAAAAGTGTTTATGTGATTAAAGTTTCACATAAACAGTATGAACAACTTAACCAGACCTCTGGAAAGGCTAACCCCACGGGGGAAAAAAAAGTATTTCCTGTATCAGAGAGAACTCTCCTTTAAGCTCATTAATTTGCAATTTATCATCTATTTGAATGTCTACTTCTCTGTTCCTAGGAACAGAGTTCTAAGAACATTGTTATAATGCATAATATGTAGCTACTTATCAACAATCTTGTCATTTAATAGCAAAAGAGGTAGAAAGCACTAGATGAATAATGATTTTCCTCTTTCCAGGAAGGTGAACACACAGAGCTGCACATATCATCTTTCCTGTGATATTACAGAATAGAATTGTAACTAGGAAATTTATGACTGCAAAGTAGAAGAAAATATAATGGAAATTCATGGGTAAATTTGATGTAATTCTGCTAATATCGAAAGTAAGGTAAACCTTGCTGAAGATCATGTATCCAGCATATCCCTGCCTTCTTTTGGTTTTGTAAACCAGAGTTATAATCTTGGAACATGAGCTGTTAATCAAGAAATCAAAATTTATGCCAATTGTGAATCCAGCTTTGAACTAGGTGTTATGGAAAACACAAAAGAAATAAAAACACAGACTTCCATTATCAAGGACTTTATAATCTGTTTGGAAGCTCTGGGCTCTGTCTTCTCTGTTCATTCCTCTCCTTCCTATGCAGCCCTGTATGTGATCCACTCCAAGCTGTCTGCTTCCTCTCTCAGAATTCAAATAGAATGTTCTATTTCATCAGCCACATCAAGAAAATAAACATTTAAAAAATTGAACGAGGTGAGGTTGTACCCTCCAATGGGCCTTAGCCTTCCTAATCAGCACAGCAGGAGGCCACACTACAACTTCAGTCCCTGCTTGCTTTTCCTCCTTTTTGCGACTTATGAAGCTGCTCTTACATGAGAAGATGCTCCGGTATCCCCCCTCTTTTCCAGAGGAAAATAAGAGGTTTATATAACAGCAACAGACTGAGGATCCATGACTAATCATGAAGACAATGCCTTCACAAGACACTTTCTTGCTGAAAGTGAGTGGAATGAACTGTTTTCCTATGTGGAATGCAAGCGTTTTAGGACTCATGCGCTCTCCATTTCCTGCAGCATGAGCAAATGAAGCACACAATAGGTGCCTAATAAGAAGGTGAACCAATGAATAAGCACATAGACTATTTGACTGCCCATGTATTCCCTTTTGAGATGTCAACGTCACCCAACAAACACAGTACAAGCTTTTATAGACTTGTAACAAACTGGACAGAAGTGATGGACATTTTCTCAAAAGATCAAACAACAATGTGTCAAAAATATTTATTCAAAGTTTTTATTAATGTATTTCTTTCCACACTGCTGAAAATTAGTGCATTGATGACAAATTAAATCAAAGTCCACAACTCAATTTCCTAGATTTCATAATTAGTAGGACCAAAAATAACATATTAATTTCAGTAGGATGAAGATAATTAACACTTTAAAAAAATTCTGTATTATCGATAAACTCATGGTTCATTTTCACAAATGGAGTTTGTTTCAATTCTCAGCTGTTGGATGATGATTTGACTTGGAGCAAAGGCAATGTAATTGGGTAACAGCTGAGATGTGCTTGTTTGAGTGGGGCTGAAAGATCCATTGCAGGATTTCTAAGAGTGTGAATTACAATTCCAATGATATCAGAAGCAACTAAATCTGTTCTTTAGAAGTGAGGACATAAAAGAAGTTTGAGGTTTTCTTATTTCAAGCTTTAATTGAGGGCTAGGTTGTAATTCATTTTCATCCCTGAGTGAGTGGTAAAAACATACACAGCAGGTAATTCACACCACCTCAAAAACTGTTGGTGCAGTAAGAAGACTAATCAGGGTAAGCTTCCAGTAGCAAATTATCAGCTACAAATTAAAACCTTGCCTCATGCTTGCTAAAATAAATCTTCCTTTTCACCAACACACACATGTGAATATTAGTAACTGTTGGATTGCAGCAAGATGGGAAGATTACAGATCCTACCTACTTGCATTAAAGAGAGCCCTGGATAGGTGCAAAATAAACTAGACTTCAAACAATGCTAAATTTTTGGTTTAAAAATGAAAAATCATCATAATCCCAGGTGGGGTGGTATTTATTCTGAGAATGGAAATTTAGTGTTGCACACAAATAAAGAAGTAAACTTAGACTGCTAATAGAGTTTGAAACAGTTAAAGTGTTTCTGGGTAGGCATCTTCTTGAACTATATTCCTCAAAATAAGAACAAAAGACTGCTGACTACAATAAGAATTAATTAAATTTCTAATGTTAATTAATCTCAAGGAAATAGAGAAAAATGGTAAGACAAAATTTCTGTGATTTTCCTGGCTTTACACCATAACCTCAATGTAATTTAAAAGTATATTTTTAGCATTTAACCTTTTCAGTGATTTTTGCTTAGATGATGTTCAAAATTGTTTCAAGAAAGCTGCAAAGTGGCAATGATAATACATAAAGAGTTCAAAATGGTTGCACATATCTGATAAATATATACGCTATATACATAATTATGTTATTGGCTTAAATGACCATAATTGCACCTTTTGGGCTGTAGATACACTTTTAGTTCCATCTCTCTCTGAACAAAGCTGTTACAACAGCAATATAGACATAGCTATGCAAATAGTAAAAATACTGTGTTTTACTAGGGCTAATTTTCTAATATTCAAAATCTTGATTACTTTAATTCAGAAAATCAAAAGAAGAGAAAAACACCTTTTCATGGATTAGCCGAAGCAAATTTCCTTAAAGAAAAAACACACGCTGTTTTTAGAGCTATGTGGACCCACAGCAAATCTAAGACTCTACAACGGCGCTTTGTTTTTCAATCAAGTGTCTCTACCTTTAAAGGGGACTGAAGAGACTTTCTGGAAACCCAGATAAATTACTCAAGAGTTGCTGAGCTCATTTTCTGAATGCCAAGTTTTAAGCCTGAAGCAAATTTAAACACTATCATTTAAATCTCTGGAGGGGAAGGAGATGGGGAGGAGAGAGGATATTTAAAATGGAAATCTTGGTGCATTGTTAACACCCTCTCTCTAACACCACTTAGCAAGTCATTCACTTCTTTAAATTCAGAGGTCTAATGCATGCTGGACCCAGCTTGATAAACATATATACAGTCCTGAATTTATCTGTACCATAAGGTAGAGTTCCTAGGACTCTACCTTGAGAATCACTTGTAGATCAGGCATGGATAGATTTCTGGTTGGCTGCATCATAGAGGTTCAGTCCAATATGTGTGCTTGTGTGTATATGCATATGTGTATTCAGCTTAATTTATCAGTATCTCTTCATTTGAGGCAAAATTATGACAAACAAGGAAGGGTCAAGACTCGGCCTTTTTTTCAACAAAACCCTGTTTATTTTTCAAGATCTGGCTACTTTGTTCTCAGTTACACTCAAAAGAAATGAATATTTTCTAAGTGCTTCCTATAAGTAAGACAGTGGGCTCTGTTGACAGGGTCTTCTTGGGAAATTGGATGTCAGGAGAATGTTTCCAAACTCTTATCAGCTTTGCAATTCCAATTTTCTTCCCCAAAGGACTTGGAATCAGACCGTTATCCCACCATGAGGTGTATGTAATGGCTGAGGTGAAGCTCCCTCCAGCATCCAGCCACCTCTGGAGCCGAGCTGGTCCTCTTGGGTTCGGCTCCAATGAAAGCAGAAAACAAAACAAGCCTGGATGTCCACCTTTCTTCCTCATTTTAAAGGTCCCTGAACATTTCTCCTAAGAGTTAAGTGATGCACAGGTCTCATTAAATCTACTAAGATAACTGTTTGATGTGTTACTCAATAGATGAAACACAAAACTGTTCTTTAAAAATCAGTTAAATTGCTTGAAGGAACAACAAATTCATACATCAGCCCCATTTTTTATGTTCTAAAGTGCAATTTATGGGGCTAAACGAAAGTAAATGTCATACCTTTAATTTCGTAAAAAGTTATGTACAAGTCTATTATTCAAAATAATCACATAACAGAGAACAGCTACCTTTCTGCTCAGTGGGGTGCCATTTTATAGACTTTAAAATTCCCTAAGTTCAAGCAGCTTTCGTTCTAAATAATACATGTGCTAAATATGTCACATTAAAAGTGCTTTTGGCATGTAAATGATCCGTTTTCTCATAGAAATGCTTTTAAAAGAATCTGAGCTTACTTTTTTTTTCCTTTTTCTTCTTCTTTTTTTTTTTTTTTTTTGGAAATTCTAAGTGCATTGAATTTCATTGTCCTACAGAACCATGCAGAGTTGAGCGAAGTGAACTGCAGGGACAAACCAGCCCTTGTCAGCCTGTGTACTTATGTATCATTTGAACTGTCAGAAGTATATAGAGTTCTATTTGCTTCAACATTATTTTCTGTTCCAATCCGGGGGAAATTTTCTCTTTCACTCTTATTTTTCCCCCTGGAACTAAGTGTTAGCAAGCAATTCCAGGTCTAAAAAGTTAGTGATTTACTGTTAAAACATAAGGCACGTGTATGAACAAGTTTTCTATGTACTCATTTAATTCTTCAAACTCTTTCCTATTTCTTCTGTTCTATAAAACTGAACAATAAAGCTGATGTTTTATGGGTGATTTAAGGTGCTTACCCAACAAAAAACTAATTCAAAATTCTTGTGCAAAATATAAATAAAACTGTAAGCATGATCTCTCCCTCTTGTAGCTTCATTATATTGCTGCATACACAGGAGTCTTCCCACACTGTATATGCAGCCTACCGAGGGAGAGTCTTTCATAACTTCTGAATTGATTATTCCTTCTCTCTCCTTTGTAATGCCATGTAGTGGAATTTGATGATATCAGCTATCTTCTGCTTTTAAAGATCTTTTGCTCTTACTTATTAAAATAGAGCAATGTGAACACAGCTTGATATTCACTATGCAGTTTATAGGAGTTATTTCTCATAGACTAGTTAGCTTCAGGGTTCCCTTAGAATTTTAACTTCACCATCCCTTCTACATATAAAGAAAAAAATATCTCAAGAAATAACTCAGAAATGCTATGTATAAAAGGGCTGAGATCAATTATAAGCAAAGGAGTTGGTTTTAGGATAATTTATAATATAACCATAAAATGTATAAATAAGAGTTTAGAATATGAGTTGGGTCACCATACTTTTCAAATAAAAATATAGAACATTCAATTAAGTTTGAATTTCAGATAAACAACAAAAATATTTTAGTATAAGCACATCCTATGCTTATACTAAAAAAGTAGTCATTGTTTATCTGAACTTTAAACTAACTGGACATCCTATATATTAGCTGTCAACTCTAAATATGAACCTACTTTAAAAGTCTAACTTAAATAATTCAAGATAAATCTTTTATATAAACAGATCTACCTACTTTTGCAGTTTAGGTAATGATTATCCATCACATCTACTTTACATACACTTTATCCATTCTGATACCAGTGTGTTCCTTTTAGGAATGCATTTCTAAGGAAGAGGTTCAAATATTTTAATTAAATATGATTAACCAGAATTCAAACAGGCATATGCAGTAAGAGAAGAGTTGCCTTTTATTTGTTCAACTGGTATTTGAAATATTTTAAGTGTGTCTGTTTTTAGGATATCAAAATGATTCCTTCCCTCAATTTCTCCATTTTATTACTTAAATATGTTTACCTCGTTTCCTCTAAATGTATGACTGGATTTCAATTTCCTCATTAAATGAGACTGTTCCATAATTGCTTTTAGGAAGAGGGTTTTCATTTATTGAGCATCTATTATAAACCAAGTACTTTAATTTTTAAAATTTTCTTTAATCATTACAAGAACTATAAAAGCTAGATACCAATTGTCATTCTCATGTACACATCTAGCACAAGTTACAGAGCTAACATGTGGTAGTGGCATGCCTGGTAGCCAAGTCAATTGAATGGCAAACTACATATTTTTTCCACTATGAAAGATGCCTCAGAATAGTTGACTGAATCTTTAGTCCATCTGTCTTTTACAAGACAAGATTGAACTTGGGAAAAACCAAGATGGTAAAATCAGGACATGAGTCTTATACTAACTGAACACTGTTAGGAGGAAAACTTACTTTTCCTCCAGTTGTTCCTTTAGCAAACCTAAAGTAGATCAGTTAATGAAAAATTTTCTACAACGAGTGCCTGGAACTAAGAACATTTTTTCCTACATTTTTTCTGCCCTTTAGATTCATTTCCATAACATTGAACAGAAAGAATTAGATACCTATAGAGCCCAATTTTAAAAGAAAAGTCTTAACCCATGTCTGCACTAAGCTTGTAACTTGTGCATAAGCTCTAAAGCCACTTCTTTGGACCAGTCCCCTCTACAACCACTGGGAATTATTCGTTAACATTCACAGTGCGAAAAATGCATGAGTAACACCACTGTATTTTGTAAAATGTGATTTTTGGCAGGTTGATTAAAATCTTGGCAAGCATTACCATTTTCCCAAAATGTATTTGCATATAGGCTTACTGATTTTTATTACTCTATTTGGACCCTCTCCAAATTCTCCCCATACCAAAATTTAAATAGAGCACTTCAGTAAAGGTTTCTTACAAATCAAAAATTGCTATTAGAACAGGTGGAAACATGAAACTAGCACTTTCTGTATTACTTTTTTTAAAGACCTAAAACATATTCAGAGGCATTTATTTACCATGTTCCTAAAATTACATTTATTTTTGATAAAATATAAGTGTTTTACAGGTTACCAGAAAGAAAACCTTCATAAAGAGTGATTTAAGACATTCTAAGAGGAAGATGCAAATACTACAAAGTTGCATGACAGGGACATAAAGTATTTTGTAAAATATTATCACCAGTCATTTAAAGATTGTGGGCTAACACACACAATATACAAAATTAGTCTGTGTGTGTGTGTGTGTATATATATATACACATATATAAAAATATAAAAAATAGAAAAGATCAGAATCTGTTATGCCACTAGGCAATCAGATAGACAAAGGAAACATTGACAAACAGGGTACAATTCCTCTTTTCCAACTATATTTACAAAAGCAAACAGTACTGGAATGAGTACTGAAATGGAATGGAATAAGGAAACTTTAAAAACAAGACTCCAAAACTTTTACAACAAATCTTTTGACAGTGTAGGGAGAATCACTGAGAAAAAGCCACCGGGACGCCAGGCTGCTTCTCCCCACTCACTGATGCCATCACCTCGGCCACCCTGACCAGAACAGCTTTGGAGGATATTAAGATGTTTGAGAGGATTAATGAATGATGTGTGCTGGCCTGCACATTATGAAAAATGTTTGTATCTAACGTGCCTGAAGATTTTAATTGTACAAAAACAATTCTCTTTTGATATAAAGGGTTTCTGGATCCATTGTGAAATAAGCAGGATTATACTTTTTAATTATGAGAAATAGTTGCAATAACATATTTAGTCTATTCTAGAATTTGATAAAAACTTCAGCATAAGAAATCATGAATTGTCAGGGAGATGATATTTTCTTTTGCATTCCTGAGTGGTCAATTTGCTCTCAATCTCTGAAGTAGATTTTGCCCTTTGAGGAGAAAGTTCAGTGTCCTCATAAATAAACTTTTTTTTCACAATATTAAGGGGGTACAAATGTTTAGGTTACATGGATCGGTTTTATAATGCTTGAGTCATGGCTATAAGTGTGCCCATCACCCAAACAGTGTTCATTGTACCCGTTAGGTAGTTTTTTGCCACTCCCCTCCTCCCCACTTGCCTCTGCTTGATTTTCACTGAGTTTCACTTCCCTCTGTGCACATGTGTGCTCATCGGTTAGTTCCAATTTAATAGCGAGTACATGTGGTGTTTGTTTCTCCTTTCTTTAGGTACTGCAGTTAAGAGAATGGTCTCCAGTTCCATCCACATTGTTGCAAAAGGCGTTAATTCATCCTTTTTATGGCTGAGTAGGACTCCATGGTATACGTATACCACATTTTATTAATCCACTCATGAATTGCTGGGCACTTAGGTTGATTCCACATCTTTGCAATTGTGAATTGTGTTGCAATAAACATTCGAGTGCAGGTGTCTTTTTGATAAAAATATTTCTTTTCCTTTGGGTAGATACCTAGTAGTGGGACTGCTGGATCAAATAGCAGGTCTACTTTTATTTCTTTGAGGAATCTCCATACTGTTTTCCATAGAGGTGGTACTAATTTACAGTCCCACCAAGAGTGCATAAGCGTTCCTTTCTCTCTGCATCCATGCCAGCATCTATTGTTTTTGGACTTTTTAACAAAAGCCATTCTAACAGGGGTAAGGTGATATCTTATTGTGGTTTTAATTTGCATTTCCCTGTTGATTAGTGACGTTAAGCATTTATTTATGTGATTATTAGCCATTAGTCTATCTTCTTTTGAAAAGATTCTGTTCATGTCTTTTGCCCACTTTTTGATGGGGTTGCTTGTTTTTTCTTGCTCATTTGCTTGAGTTCTTTGTAGATTCTGGATATTATCAGATGTGTAGTTTGAGAATATTTTCTCCCATTCTGTAGGCTGTCTATTTGCTCTGTTGATTATTTTCCTTAACTGTGCAGAAGTTTTTTAGTTTAATCAAATCCCATTTATTTATTTTTGTTGTTGCTGTAATTGCCACTGGGGTCTTGGTCATAAATTCTTTGCCTAGGCCAATATCTAGAAGTGTTTTTCCTACATTTTCTTCTAGTATTCTTATAGTTTCATGCCTTACATTTAAGTCTTTATCCATCTTGAATTAATTTTTGTGCTCATAAATAAACTTATATCTATAGTTTTCATATATAAAAATAGAGTTTTTTGTGGCCAGGAGAAAATGAAGGTGAAGTGGCAATTGGAAGCTTTACCATGAACGTGATTTGTTTTTACACCAAGCTAAACTAATCTAATGTATATTATCCTGAAGTTACAAAAACCTCAACTTTATTATTCCAAATGCATTGTCCTCTATTAACAAGGATGGCATTTATTAAGCCCAAGAATCAATTTGAACTGTAGCAAAAATGACTCAGTTTAGATCTAAAGGAAAATCCCCTGCCAGCTTGGTTATCAGTAGGTTACTGAGAGAGTGTATAAAAAAATCTACATTTAGGAGAACTTTTGTCTGGGTACTACTGCTTGGGTAATCTCACCTTCAAGCTAGGAGACAATCCATATTTTATCATTAAATCCCTGTTAGTCACATAATTTAAAAATTGTTGGGTGATATCAATGAGAAAGGAATATATAAAAGAGTTTCATTTTATTTCTAAGAAACATGTGAAGAGTTAGCCTAATGTCAAAAAAAAATTCTTCACATAACTTCAAAATAATAACATTTTCCAACTGATCCTAGTTGATGTGGAAAAAAATGCAAATAAAAAATAATCTTGCAACATTCTTTTTCTTTTTTCTCCCTTTGACTATTTCAGGAAATATTTGGTAAACCCTGAGAAAACTTCCAAATTTTCATGAACTCATTGATACACATTCCATGGTTGCCTAAGTTAAGTGTTTAAGATGATATTTTTACAAGATAAAGGAGCCCCACCACATTCTAGTACTAAACTGGTTGTAGGACTTGAACTCAGTCACCTTTCAGAGGATTTCAGGTCCCATTTGGGATCACATACCTTTTCATCTTTAATATTACATCAGGACCAGCACTGCATAAAAAGAAAACCTGAGATTTCAATGGAACCATGGATATTAAGCAGTAGGAATGAGGGCAAAAATGGAAACAAACCAAATGGATGTGTAGAGTAAAGAAAGATAATGTAGTCAAATAGATTAGAAGGGCACTGGGTGAGCATCCTGGCTCCATGCTTTACTAGTTGTGTGACCCTGGACTGAGGTTCAATTTCCTCATTAATAACAAAGGTTTTTTGTTGTTATTTATACTTTTATGTTTTAAAGAATAAAGTAAGAAAGTTGAGTAAATACCTGCCCCTTATTTCCAATTTGGTAACTCGAAAATCTCTGAAAACCAAAAGGGTTTTATATCTCATTGGTGGCAAAACAGGTCTGATGTTAATATGCATACATGTCTTAGTCCATTTTATGTTGCTATAACACAGTACCACAGACTGGGTAATTTACAAACACAAGAAATTTATTTCTTACAGTTCTGGAAGCTGGGAAGTCCAAGGTCAAGGGGCTTACATCTGCTGAGGGCCTTCTTGCTATGTCATCCCATGGCAAGAAGCAGAAGGGCAAGACAGTGTGAGAGCAAGAGGAAGGGCAAGGCCAAACTCATCCTGTTTCAGGATCATACTCCTATGATATTGACATTAATCCATTCATGGGGGTTTGGCCCTCATGATTTAATCAACTCTGAAGTTTGTGACTTTCAACTTGTTGCATTGGGGATTAAGTTTCCAACATATGAACTTTAGGGGACGCATTCCAACTATAGCAATATATTTCACTACAGAAATATGAATGTAATAATTTAAGGCCCTGCCCAGGTGCCACTAAAAGTGTTAGCATAATATATAATAGATGTACCAAATTCAGTTTCTAAAATTCAAAAATTGTGAGTCTAAAACATACCCAGCCTCATGGGCTTTAGATGTAGGAATTGTGGGCCCATATGGCTATTAACAAACATTCTTCTTTCCCTTTGTGTTTTAGAAAATTTAAATAATTAAGTCAAAGTCATGCAAGTTGTTGGAGTGGGCTTGAACTTCACTTAGATCACCTGTTACAGTCTTCATTTCAAAAGGATTTAAAATGATTAGTTATAAAGACGGGAAGGAATAAAGTTGCTTACAAAAGTGTTCTTAAAGAGGACTGCAATTCAAAACAGTCTAAATTAAATTGCTAGGAAATATGCCCCCCAAATTACAAGATGCTATAGGAGTAAAGCTGGCAGGTCATTAAAACACGCTGATATGGTTGTCTGGAAAGAAGAGAGAGCAAGCCTTGTGAAAAATGACCTCACCTCGAACCTGACTATAATAGAATTTATATTTCCTTACTCAAACTCCTTAACAAGGAAACAGTCCTACTAGCACTGATCATGGATTTTTCTATCAAAGTCCTGTTAAAGATGAATGAATATGTTTAAAGAATGGTGGACTAATAGCAGTAATGTCCTGCTCTGTCCATTCCTGAATGGGCTTTCCTAGACTAGACAATGCCTGTTTTTTTAGCTAGTAAGAATAAGACTGCTTGACTTGAGACGAAACACAAAACAACAAGGAAGGGTTTAGACGCTTGCAATCCCTGAGGTCTTGTAACAAAGAGCAGGGATTGCATCTCCTGGGTCCTGGCCTCATTCTTACATCAATGATTATGTTCAACCTCTCTAAATCCCCTCAGTGCACCACTTCATTTCTTATTCTCAACTGTTGTGTCATGAGCACCTGCCAAGTGTCTCTTAAATTCCTCTTGGATGAATTTTCAGTCAGTTTCCAAGGTATCTCCCTTTTGTGATAAAAACTCTGCAATGTATTTCAGGTGAGGAATTTAAAATCCCACTCATAATTGTTTGAAATCTTCCCTCATTCAAGCTGTCAGAGCTTGACAGCCCTGGTTCTGTTGTTATGCACTATTAAATGGGAGCTTCTTTCCAGCCTAGGGGTACCTCTCTGTTTCAGTGGTGGGAAAATGGGTGAAGCTTATTGGGGCTCCTTGGGGAAGGCAACACCACATAAATGGGAGTTTCAGCAGGAGGAATGAAAATAATAAGTCCCTTTCTGAAAGCTCAAACCTACAAAATTTTTGAATGTGTTGACAATGTTGCATTTTGATGCTCCCATTTCTATTTCTGAGTTTCAAAATAAATTTAAAGTGCGCAATTTTATAGGTCAGAATATGGGAAAGGCACACAATGTGTTTGTGTTTTAAATTTGGGATTTTCTTTAAAAGCCATAGAATAGTAAATGTTTTGAAGATACTAACTACTTTCTACATTTTGGTGAAAGTGAAGGGGGCGGGGGAAATGTGATGGCTTTTCCATCTGATTTCTATTTCTGATAAATACCTAATGACTTCTGCTGCAAGATGCAGAGGTCATTAGAAAGCAGTATTACTAATCTAGATGGAAACAAATTTCAATCTGGGCCAGTAATATATCTTACAGCTCGTAAACACATTGTGCCCAATTACCTTGATATGTTCTACATGATAAGAGCAATTATAAAATATCTGGAAGAACTGATGTGCTGAGGGTAATTATTTTAATTTATTCACACCTAGACACTGAGTTAGGATATGAGATATACTTCCATCACTGGTTTTTTCTTCTGGAGACATTCATTGATCTATTTATTCACTCATTCAATAAAAACATCATTAGCATTTTTCAGATATTGTCCTAAAAATAGGTGTTATGGAACACACAAGAAAGAAGTGAATATAAACACTATCTTAAAAAGCTGGCACTCCAGTACAAGAGATGAAGCATTTATATAAGTAAAGCTAACACAGTACAAAGTAGAATAAGCACAAACTCCCCCTCTTACAAAAAGCCATTTGAAATGAAAAGAGAGCATTTCTAGCTAGGGATAGCTTTTGGGAGATGTTAAATTTGAGCTAGATCTTAATATAGGATGGATTTGGGTAGCAGCAGGTGGGAGGAAATGAGACAAACTTGAAAGGGAGGCTGAGGGATGGTGTGAGTCAAGACAAGAAGATGGCGAAACACAATGCACAAAAAGGCAACAACAGGCAATGTGGTCTGGACCAAAGGTAGAGAACATAAAGGTGGGGAAGGGGAGATAAAGCTGGGAAGGCTGGCAGACAGCCAGGTCATGGGGGAGCCTTGGTAAGAAAATGCAAAGCTAAGGAGTTGGGACTTTTTTAATAAGCACTGAGGAGCCATTAAAGGTTTTTGAGAACAAAATGACACAAGGATATTAAAAAGAGTAATCAGTCAGCAGTACGATGGGTAGCTTGGAAGGGTGAAAGAACTGAGGCAGGAGAACAACCTAGGCAGCCACTGCCCTGGACAAGGTGAGCACTAATGAAGGTATGAGCTAATGTGGGGGCAAGAGGAGTGGGCGCCGTGAGGGTCTTGGAGGTCTGAGAAGACCTGAGCTGTTGACAGGCTGAGCCAAGAGGAAAGGCCGAGTAACAGGGAGGTGCTAGAGACACAAGGACCGCACGGGAAAATGACGGCGTCATGCCCGAATGGAGGTGGGAGCAGGGCACGATTGGAGTAGGCTGGATTTCATAAGCAGGAGCACTGAAAGGCAGCTGAAGTGAGGAGGCTTGGGGGACAAGCAGGGATTTGATAGAGAAGGAAAAATATCTAGGCCAACCAATGCAGAGGATAGATTAGAAAAGACTCTAGGGGTTGAGTGTGCAGATTATCAGACAAATGAGCACGCTTTACTCAAACTGGTGGCGTAGGAAGTGGTGCCGGACACTAACATAGGTAATGCAGGCAAATAAGGCCATGGTAGATTAGAAATACCAACACAAAACTTCGTGGAATAAATATAGACAGCTCCACCTAAAGTGGCAACATCCTGAAAGTCACAAAATTAGAAAACTATGTAATGGTTTGGTCTAAGTGAAGGGAAACTGTTTTATGTGACCTTCCCCTATTAAATTAAATAAGTAAATGTGGGTTTTGTTTAGTTTTTTTATTATGTATAGAACAAACCTCTTGTTTCACTATTAAGTAATGCATATTAGTGACCCTGGCACAAGATAAAAATCTTCTTCCCACATAAAACTGCCCGTTCACAAAACAGGTATCAGAGGTAAACAAGGAAAGAGGGAGGCCAGGGAGCGGTAGTGGGTGATGTGCTTAGGACACATCCTCTGAAAGCAGCTGCTCCAGGAGAGCTAGGAAGGGCAACATTTCCCTCCTCATCCACCACCACCCTTTATCAAGGTGACACTTGTCTTCCAGTTCCAGGAGCATAGGGTCAGCAATTAAAGCCCTCCCTGTCAGTAATGAAAAGAGCCGGCCCTTTGTTTTTTTCTCTAATTTTGATAACTATGGGTTCTCCCTCAAAGTGCAGGCCCATCACAATTAGAGGCAGAAGGAAAAGGCTTAGCCCTCCAAGGCATACTTTCTGGGAGATGGGAAAGGATGTCTTTCAGGAAGATGTAAAATATTCATAGAGCATAATGATCTTAAATGAGAAGCTATAATGATTATGTATTTGTTTTCTAAGAATACATATATAGTATATTGTATAGTAAGTTGTACTGTATTTTTGTGGGGTCCAGAATTTTTTTAAAAGGCTGTTTCTATACATACACTTATCAATTGTAAAATTCTTTCCTATTCCTCCATAGCTCTCCTCCTTCCTTCCAGTCCCTGCCATCTCCAGCACATATACAGTCTCTTGAATTTAAAGTATAGGTAACACACATCACTGTAAAGAAAAGCTTTGGCAAAAAAGAACATTGTTTCCAACAAATAAGTCCATTGAGATACAGGTATCAATTTAACAGAATGGGTATGAGCCAGTGTTTCCCTGGGAAAACAGGTGCTAGAGATGCTGGTACCTTGTACGAGAATGTACCACACACACATACAAACACACACTGGGGCTTATTGGTGCCTTGGAATAAGAGACATAGCAGGTTAGCACTAAAAAATGGGAACGAAGAAACATAAACTGAGTCACACATAAGAGAGATTAAAAGGAAAAGCCCCTGACTACTAGAAACCCTTCTGCACCTCTGGGCAGTAAAGGATTAATTTAGTAGGCCTGGGCTTCCCAAACCCTGCACATTTCCAGGGTCTTCAGGACTAGCCCTTGGTGTAGCTCCTGGGAAATGACTTCTCAGGCCTTGGAGCATCTGCCTAACAAGAGTGTTTTTTGTTTACCTGAGGCTTTGAGATATGAAAAATTGTTTATTCTAACAGTGTGATTTATGATGAACACCTGTTTTTGTGTGCCTGGGATTTAGGCCCAACTGTAACAGTTTGACCTCTGGATTAGTAATTGTGGCAATTGTCACATTAACTGATTTTTCCTATCCAAAGTACTCAGGGTAAATAAAATGGAGAGTGAAACTGAATTATTTTGAATATTGAGAGGACTGTGTGAGTAAAGTTACTTTTATAATCCTTTTTCTAATGTAACTGTCATCTTTAGATAAATTCAAACAACTGCTTCATATTTAATGTGGGCTTTAGGTAAAAAGGAATTACTTAATTAAAATTAAAAAGCAAAGTACCTGTTTTGTGTTAGAATAATAAACCAAAAGGTTAATAATCCTCTCAGGATTCTATTCTACAGAATTATTGTTATTTCTCTATTTCTTCACTTGGTGAACTTCGAGTTACTCTTTTTTTTCTTGTTGTTACATGGATTGCTTTTGTATTGCTTGAGACCAAGTTGTAAGTGTGCCCATCACCCAGATAGTGTACATTGTACCTGTTACATATGGTTTCACCCATCCCCTTCCTCCCCCTCCCACCTACATGACTTCCTAATGTGCATGTGAGTGCTGTTCAGATAGTTCCAATTTAATAGTGAGTACATGTGGTGTTTGTTTTTCCATTCTTGTGGTACCTCACTTAGGAGAATGGTCTCCACTTCCACCCAGATAGATACAAAAAGTATTAATTCATTTTTTATGGCTGAGTAGTACTCCAGGGTATACATAGACCACATTTTATTAAGCCACTCAATAATTGATGGGCATTTGGGTTGATACCACATCTTTGCAATTGTGAATTGTGCTGCAATAAACATTTTAGCGCAAGTGTCTTTTTGATAAAGTGACTTTTTTTCCTTTGGGTAAATACCCAGTAGTGTGATTGCTGGATGAAATGGCAGGTCTACTTTTAGTTCTTTGAGGAATCTCCATACTATTTTCCATAGAGGTTGTATTAGCTTGCAGTCCCACCAACAGTGTAAATGTGTTCCTTTCTCTCCACATCCACACCAGCATCTTTTTTTTTTTTAATTCATTTTTGTAATTTCAGAATATCATGGGGGTACAACACTTTGGCCATACACATTGTCCCTGTTCTGCCTGTGTCAGAGTGTTTGGGGACTTTTTGATAAAAGCCATTCTCACTGGAGTTAGGTGATATCTCACTGTGGTTTTGATTTGCATTTTCCTGATGATTAGAGTTGTTGCACATTTTTTCATATGTTTACTGGCATACATAGATACATAGATAAATATGATTTATCTATCTTCCTTTGCAAAGCTTCTGTTCATTTCTTTTGCCCACTTTTTAAAGGGGTTGTTTTATTTTTTTCTTGCTGATTTGCTTCAGTTCTTTGTAGATTCTGATTATTGGCCCTTTGTTGGATGTATAGCATGCAAATATTTTCTCCCATTCTGTAGGTTGTCTATTCTCTCTGTTGATTTTTTCCTTAGCTGTGCAGAAGCTTTTTAATTTAATCAAATCCCACTTATTTATTTTTGTTGTTGCTGTGATTGCAATTGGGGTCTTCATAAATTCTTTGCCTAGGCTGATAACTAGAAGAGTTTTCCCAACATTTTCTTCTAGGAGTCTTATGGTTTCATGTCTTAGATATAAGTTTGTGATCCACCTTGAATTAATTTTTGTGAATGGTGAGAGACATGGATCCTGTTTCAATCTTCTACATGTGGCTATCCAATTTTCCCAGCATAATTTATTAAATAGGGATTCTTTTCCCCAGTATATATTGTTTTCTGCTTTGTCAAAGATCAGATGGCTTCACGTGGATGTTTTTGTATCTGGGTTCTCTGTTCTGTTCCATTGGTCTATGTCTCTATTTTTGTGCCAGTTCCATGCCTTGTATTGGTTACTATAGCCTTGTAGTATAGCTTAAAGTCTGGTAAAGTGAAGCCTCCAAGTTCATTCCTTTTGCTTAAGGTTGCTTTGGCTGTTCAGGCTCTTTTATGGTTCCATACGAAGTGCAGAATTATTTTTTCTAGATCTGCAAAAAATGACATCAGTATTTTGATGGGGATTGCACTGAATCTGTAAATCACTTTGGGTGGTATGGACATTTTAACAATGTTGATGCTGCCGATCCATGAGCATGGTATGTTTTTCCACTTGTTTACATCCTCTGTGATGTCCTTCCTCGGTTATTCATAGCTCTCCTTGTAGAGTTCCTTCACCTCCTTGGTTAAATATGTTCCTAGGTACTTTATTTTCTTTCTTGCTGTTGTGAAAACTGTTGAGACTTTGATTCAATTCTCAGCTTGAATGTTGTTGGTGTATAGAAATGCTACTGATTTGTGTACATTGATTTTATAAACTGAGACTTTGCTGAATTTATTTATCACTTCCAGGAGTCTCTTGGTAGAGTCTTTGGGGTTTTCTAGATACAAGATCATATTGTCAGCAAAGAGCAATAATTTGACCTCTTCTTTCCCCATTTGTATGCCCTTGATTTCTTTCTCTTGCCTGATTGTTCTGGCAAGGACTTCCAGCACTATGTTGAATAAAAGTGGTGACGGTGGGCAACCTTCTCTAATTCCAGTTCTAAGTGGGAATTTTCCCCATTCAGTATGATGTTGCCCGTGGGTTTGTCATATATGGCTTTTATAATTTTGAGGTATGTTCCATCTATGCCTATTTTCTTGATAGTTCTTACCATAAAAGGGTGCTGAATTTTGTCAAATACTTTTTCTGCATCTATTGATAGGATCATATGGTCTTTGTTTTTTCTTCTGTTTATGTGGTAAATCACATTTATGGATTTACATATGTTGAACCATCCTTGTGTCCCTGGGATGAAGCCCACTTGGTTGTGGTGGATTATTTTGTTGATGTGCAGCTGAATTCTGTTTGCTATAATTTTATTCAGAATTTTTGGTTCTATATTCATAAGGGATATTGGTCTTTAGTTTTCATTTTTTGTTGTGTACTTTCTTGGCTTTGGTATCAAGGTGATACTGGCTTCATAGAACGAGTTGGAGAGGATTCCTTCCTTTTCAATGTTATGAAATAATTTCTGCAGTATGGGTACCAATTCTTTGTAGGTCTGGTAAAATTCAGCTGTGAAAGCATCTGGCCCAGAACGTTTTTTTTGTCGGAAGATTTTTTATTGGTGTTTCAATTTTCTTGCTCAATGTTGGTCTGTTCAGGAGTTCCATTTCTTCTTAATTGAGCCTAGGGTGGTTGTGTGTTTCCACGAATTTGTACATTTCCTCAACATTTTCAAGTTTATGTGCATACAGATTTTTATAGTATTCAGAGATGATATTTTGTATTTCTGTGGTATCAGTTGTAATATCTCCTTTTTCATTTCTGGTTGAGCTTATTAGGGTCCTTTCCTTTTTGTTTCTGGTTGATCTAGAGAGAGATCTGTCAATTTTGTTTATCTTTTCAAAGAACCAACTTTTTGTTTTATTAATCTTCTTTGTAATTCTTTTGTTATCTATTTCATCTAGTTCTGCTCTGACCTTCATTATTTATTTTCTTCTGCTGAGTTTGGGATTGGTTTGCTCTTCCTTTTCTAATTCCTTGAGATGATTCATAAGATTGTTGACTTGTGATCTTTCTGTCTTTTTGATGTAGGCATTTAAGGTCATGAATTTTCATCTTAGGACTGCTTTTGCTGCATCCCACAGATTTCGATAACTTGTGTCCCCTTTGTCATTAGTTGAGGATCTTTGATTTCCATCTTATTACCTCTTGACCATAATGTTCAGGGTATGTTGTTTAATGTCCATGACTTTGTGTAGAGTTTCTCTGTTGGGATTGATTTCTAATTTTATTCCACTGTGGTCTGAGAAGATACATGGTATAATTTCTATTTTTTTGAATTTCTTGAGACATGTTTTATGGCCTAAGATGTGATCAATCTTAGAGAATGTTCCATGTGCTGAGGAGAAGAATGTATATTAAGTAGTTTTTGGGTAGAATGTTCTATAAATGCCTTTTAGGCCCATTTCTCCTAGAATCCCTCTAAGTCCAGTGTTTCTTTGTTTATTTTCTGCTTGGAGGATCTGTCCAGTTCTGTCAGTGGGGTGTTGATGTCCCTGGCTGTTACGATGCTGCTGTTTATCACTTTGCTTAGATCTAGTAGGGTTTACTTTATGAATCTGGAGCTCCTGTGTTAGGTGCATAAATATTTAGGATTGTTATGACCTCTTGTTCAATTGCTCCCTTTACCATCATATAATGATCATCTTTGTCTTTCTTTACTATTGTTGATGTACAGTCTATGTTATCTGATGTGAGAATTGCTACGGCAGCTTTCTTTTGGTTTCCATTTTCATGGAATTTTTTTTCCATCACTTCACCTTGAGTCTGAATGAGTCCTTGTAGGTTAGATGTGTTTCCTGGAGACAGCAGATACTTGGCTTGTATATTTTTATCCATTCAGCCAGCCTATGTCTCTTGAGGGGGGAATTCAAGCCGTTCAGGTTTATTGAAAGAATTGATAAGCGGGGTAGATTTCTGTTCATCCTGTTGGGTAGAACTTTATTGATTTGTTTTACCTCTTGAGCCATTATGGTATAGGGGCTCTGAGCATTAGCTTTTGGTTGATTTTACACCAGTGTGTGTCTGTCATGCTGATCAATGTATAACACAGATCTGAGTACTTCCTGCAGGGCAGGTCTGGTCTTGACAAATTCCCTCAGTGTTTGCTTGTCTGAGAAAGTCTTTATTCCTCCCTCATATAAGAAACTTAGTTTTGCCATATAAAAAATTCTAGGCTGGTCATTATTCTGTTTGAGAAGACTGAGAATGGGGCCCCAATTCCTTCTGGCTTGTAAGGTCTCAGTTGAGAATTCTGCAGTTAGTCTGATGGGTTTTTCTTTGTAAGTTACCTGATGTTTTCACCTTACACCTTGTAGGAGTTCCTTCTTCGTGTTAACTTTGACCAGTCTGATGACTATGTGTCATGGTGATGTCCTCTTTGCAATAAATCTCCCAGGAGTCCGTTGACCTTCTTGTATCTGGATATCTAAATTTCTAGCAAGACCAGGGAAGTTTTCCTCAATTATTCCCTCAAATAGGTTTTCCAACTCTTGTGTATTTTCTTCTTCAACCTCAGGGATCCCTATGATTCTTTTGTTAGGCCTCTTTACATAATCCCATATTTATTGTAGGCTTTATTCATTCCTCTTATTTCTTTGTTCTTTATCTTTGACTGACTCATTTAATTCAAAGGTGATGTCTTCAAGCTCTGAGATTCTTTCTTCTGCCTGATCTAGGCTATTCTTGAAGCTTTCCATTGTGTTTTGTATTTCCTTAAATAAATTTTTAATTTCCAGTTTTGTTTGATTTTTTTAATAATTTGATTTCTTTAGTTAATTTTTCATTCCTTCCTGTATTTTTTTATTTTTTGTTTGTGTTGGCTTTCAATTTTCTCTTGTATTTCATTGAGCTTCCTTATAATCCATATTCAAAATTCTTTATCAGTCATTTCAATATTTTCATTTTGGTTGGTATCCATTGATGAGGAGTTATTGTTTTCTTTTGGGGGTGTCCTTTTGTTCTGCTTTTTCATATTTCCAGAGTTGTTTCACTGATTCCTTTTCATCTGGCCTCTCAATCAAGTCCTGGGAATACTGGGTCTGGCTTGAAGGCCTGTCCCTGGGACCCCAGATATCAATCCTTGACCATGCCAGGGAGAAGAGTGGTGGTCCTGAGTTGTCTATGAGGTGTTCAAGCTGATTTGATGATCCTCTCAGTTTGCCACTGTCCTGCTGTCTTCACCTCTTCCCAGCAGTGTGAATTGTGTTGGGTCCCCCAGCTTAATCTTCAATATGGTGGGTGGCCCTTGTGAGTATGAATCAGCCACACCCTGTTTGATTGAGTTCGAAGATGCTATGAGGTATATAGTTTTTCTCCCTGTCATTGGTTAATGTTTGTGTGAAAGAGCCAGCTGCCAAGATGTTCTTTTGTACCCTTGGTATACTCTGGTCCCCCAGGTGGAGTACTTGAGTGCCCCAAGCTTTAGGAGGGACCCTGTAGCTCCCAGGGGGTTTCTTGATCTCCATGACCACTGAGGTGGGGGGAGGAGCAAGGCACTTTGTGGCTAGGTCGTGGGAGCCTGAAAGGCTTTGCGAAGCCTCTGTGTTGCTCAGAAGTTGCTTTTCTGGCCACTAGGGGGAGCTGCTGGTAGGAGGATCAGGACAAGCTCTCCAAACCCAGAGGGCTGCTCATTGGGGAAGGGTCTAAATGTTTGTATGCTAAGGCCCCGGGCTGGGATCTTTCTGCCCTTATCCAGTAATGCAGTCTTTCTAGGGGGAGAGGTGGGTGCTCTCCTGAAATGCCACTCCTTGGACCCCCACACACCCTGTAAAATTGATTTAGTAAATGCTGTAAAGGGTGTGCAAATTGACCTCCCTGTCCGTAGGTGGCGCCTGCCAGAAGGAGCAAGCTGCAATGTTGTTTTTGGGTCCTGTGACCAACTCTAGTCCCTCAGGAGAAGCACTTGAATACTCTAGGTGGTGGGTGGGGCCCTGGAACCTCCAGGTGAGTTCTTATTCTCTGCCACAGCAGAGGCAGGTGGGAGAGTGCAGGTGGGCAGGGCTGGGTTGGGTGAGCTTGCCCTCAGCCTCTATAAAAGCTGGAAAGGTAGCTCTTTTGGCAGGGGTCAAAGGTCTGCTCCCAGCTTCTGGGCAGAGCTGCCAGGGAGGGTCTGAAGTGGCCCCACCAACCAGAAAGTCTGCTTGTGGAGGAGGGGCCATCTGAGATTCACAATCTGGCAGTCTGGATTCGCTCCTCTCCCTCCTACTCTGCTCCGTGGTTTCCCCCGAGCATCTGCTGGCAGGCAGGAGCTTAAGCCAGCTGAACTCCCCCATGACTCTGCTGCAGGCTAGGAGGTTCTGCACCCAGGATCCCAGCCTGAGCTGAGTGCAGCGCTCCTGTGGGGGAAGGGATTCCCTGTGATGATGGTGCAGCTAGGACCCACACTGCACTCTCCCTGCTGATCTGCCCATATGGACTCACTCACTAATTCACAGATCTCCCCTCTGTGCCCCCAAACAACATGATTGAGTCCTGGGAGTACAGGATCTGACCTGTGGACCCGTCCTTGGGTCCCTGAAGATCAATCCCTGACCGTGCCAGGAAGAAGCACGCTGGTCCTGAGTTGCCCACAGAGTGCTGGAGCAGGGTCGATGTCCCCTCTGCCTCAGGGAGTACCCCACTCTGACGGAGCTGCCAGGCAAGCAGCACCAGGGAGGGCCAGTGAGCAGGGAGCTCACAGACCAAGCAACCCTCCATCCACTCCACGACCCCAAGATCAAAGGCCTGAGACCCACTCTGTGGAAGCCTTAGCATGGTGGCATTGCCTCTCTCAGCAGCCACAGGTGGGGGAAGGGAAGGGGAGAAAAAAAGTCTGGATGAAGGAATGCTAGCACTCTGGTCATCTCTGTCCCTCTCTCCAAGAGGCAGTCCACCCAGAATGTCCACACTCTGGAATCACGCTGATCACCCAGGACCCACTGGACCTTAGTGGTTCCTGCAGTCTGGGTCAGAGTTGGGAAATGTCTGTTTGAGAACAAGCAAGGTGAAATCTGAGTAATTAAAGCCCCCTGGGGAGAACAAAGGCACATGGTGGGGGGTAGAGAAGCAATGCGGTACCTGCTGTCCTGGCTTGGGTCTGTGGGGTGAGTAGCACTCTAGGGGACTGGGATCCTGGTGCCCTGTCCACAAGAAGCTCCCAGATCACTGGCAGCAGCATCCTCTGGGCTTGTGTGGGCAGAAAGTCTCTCCAGCAGCTCAGGAACCCACCAACTGTCAGAGATGTGAAGGAGGGAGAAACAAACTACTCCACCTCCCCTTCTTGCGGGACTCCAAACCTCTCAGGGGTTGATCTCTGACAATACCTTGCTCCTTCTTGTTCTGCTTCACAACTTCTTCCCAGGGAGCCTCCTGAAAGTTCTGGCACCCTTCCTTCAGACCCACATCTGACCTATGATTGTCTGTTTGTTCATTTTTTCTCTTTCATCTAAAACTTCTCCTTACTGAGATGCTCTGGCAGCTAGTGTCTCTGGTCAGACATCTTCCCAGTTACTCTTTAAGACCCAGATTGAAGGTCATCCCCTCCCACCCTACTGTGAGGTCTTTTACAACTCTTACAACATGTGCGTCCCTCACTATTCCCAAAAATCTCTTTTCATATCCCCCAACCACAGGTCACATTGTATACACAAAGCATTTGTGTGCTTTTCTGTCTAATTTAAAGGATCAGGAGCTCATAATGGTTAAGAACAGCATTATATTGAGGTTTCTAGTCTGCAAGAATTTGCTTATGTCCTGCTATATAGGCAGGAATCACAAAGTTAAATACATAAATGAGCTAATGAATGAATAAATAAGCAAAAGAATAAATGAATACATACTGATCTAGGACTCTTGTAGATAACCAGATAAAAGAGACTATACACAATGCTATTTGCAAGGTCTTTGAAAATAATTCTTCCTCTTGAGAGATTTTGATGGGCAGTGTTGGAACAAATTTTTTCCATGAAAGGGTTGATGTTTTCCATGCAGAGGAGTTGTGATGATAAAGAATAAGGCTTATAGTCTATCACCTGGGACTTGAAAGAGTAATATAAAATACTAGGGTTCTCTATTAATTATAAAGTTATGGCTATCTTTTTCAAAGATATCTGGATTTCTGAATTAGGTTCTTATACCTGGAACAACAAAATAGTAACCTATTTTCAAAAAGCCCCAATCACCTTGTGTGTAGTTAGAATTCCTAGTAAAATTGGCAGGGGAAGCCTGCAATGATACTCACGGCAAGAGTCAACTTCAAAATATTTGGGGCCTAGTCTACCAATCATCAAACAGAGGGGCCTTCACTTCCTGAAGTGGCCTTTCTAGAAGGGCTATTTGGGGGAAGTAGTCTCTCCTTTCAACCAGTATTTATGAAGCATCTACCATGCGAGAGCCTTTGTGCTAAGCACTGTAAGGTCTACAGAGAGATGAATAAGCCATGGTTGCTGCTCTCAAGGAATTTTCAATAAAGCATTTCTCTTCAGATGCCAAAAAGTGAGGAGTACAATCTCTACACAAAGAAATAAGATAGTCTGGAGCAGAGAATCATATGCCAACTCTTGGTATAGTTATAAAAGCCAGATCAGAAGTGAATTCTTTATAAAACTCTCATTTCCATTTGAGTTCCTGCTTTGAGGATTAGGAGGTACAGATCATTTAACAGAATAAACCATGTGCAGACATCACCTTCCCATTAGTTTCTAATTCCCCAAGACCATCAGATGATAGAGGAAGGTTAAAAGAAAAAAGAAATGTGTCATCTGTAACCCAAGTGGACTCACCTCTCAATCATACTGGGGCCTTAAAAGAGGACTGTCAGGAGAGGGAAAGCAAACCATGGGAGCTGGCTATGGCTAGGAAAACTGATCAAGTTCTAGAACTGTCCCTGGAAAGGCATGGCCAGTGTCTAAGGGACATAATTTGGTCCCCTTTTGTAGTAAACTTTCTGTTGATGGGCTTACACAAAATTCAAGAGACCCAAACCAGTAGCAGGAATCTTCTAGCAGGGGTCCTATCCCATTTAAAGTTGAGACTGTAGCTAGAGGGAGCAACATCCAATCCAACCTCAAGCAGAAAGAGATGTGCAATAATTATAACACCTGAAATTTAGTAGTGCTTACTACACGCCGAGAAGTACAGTAAGTGCTTACTCTTCAAGTGAAATTAAATGCAGCATACAATATTTAAGAAATACCTAATATTAAGAATATTTTCTTCAGTTGTTCAATGCTAGATATAAATAAGGTCTTGTATCATCTCTCTTAAACATCTTTTTAAAATGTGATTCTATTATGATATGGGACAATTAAGAGAAACTACATTGCAAAAGACAAGACTGTGGTGCCGATCAAGGTGTGAAATCCCAGAAAACAGTAATCTCATCAACTTGGTGAGACATGAGAGAAGTCATGAAAGAAAGTGAACACAGACATAGGAAAATTACTAGCTTTCATTAAATACAAGATGCTACAATAAGTATTTATAAAGAAATTGAATTGATAAAACTGGCCTCCATTATTATCCTCTTCCTACAAGCCTCCTTTTCTTAGGAAAAAGAAAAGATTCACAGAAAGCAGGTAAGAGTATTACATAAGTGGAAATTCAGTTCTAGTCCATCTTAGACAACCATTGAGCTTCACAAAATGGCTTCTATTCCCAGCATGCTCTTCACCCACTAACCCATTTAAATCTAGGGAGAGCACACTATCATTCTGCCACTAGATGGCACTGCCACAAATTGGGATGGACAGTACTCTGTGGACCCTAAACTTATAAATATAACAATTTAGAGAAAAAGCAATAAACATTAAATATACACCAAAATGCAATAAACATTACAGTGATGCAGAGAATAGTGCAACAAACAAACAAAATATACTGAAATAGTGTTGTCCCAATGGGACATAAATCACTAAAGATCCTACTTTATGACTAGATTCTATCCCAGATACACTGAGATATAACATTTTTTGTCCAACATATTTTGGTTCCCAATATTTTTCCTTTCAAGCTATTGAAGTTAATATTTAACAAACACATTTTCTGCCAAGTTTTACTGTGATATCATCCTCTGAAGAAACAAAGTCCAGAAATAATTTTTCTTTTTGGCAATATTTATTAGTATTTTGACACAAAATCTGAATTATTATTGAAAGTAAATAGGAAATCAAGGACTTAGATCTCTTGAATTTTTTTAAAGTGCTCTCAAGGTTATCATATACTCTGTGGCAATGAAAAGGCAGATAAATAAAGGCTATATGGTGTCACATAATCTGTAATATTTCCTATAACTGTGACTATATTTTAAATAAAATTTTCTAGGTGACAAATTTAATTTCCTCTTTTGGTTTTGTTTATACATTGGATTTCCTGGTGTCATGGAACTGAACACAAAAACTAGGTGCTCTGGGTTTTTCTACTTTTCTTTTGACTCTTTATCTGTCATTTATAGTTGCAAACTTCCCATAAGATCTTTTTATCTCAAAATAATTATGTATATAATATATAATTTATATTATAATGTAATATAATAATGTAATAATTTATACTATATTAATTATATAAATATGTAATTATATTATTAATTATATATTATATATAATTATATTTTTAATTGTATATAATTTACTTTTTTTATATATATATCTCCCCACTAAAAAAAGGTCTCAACTTAGTGATGGAAAAACCAAAAAGGAACTAACTTGAGTCCCATTCAGGAAGTTTCTGGAACACCTACTGGAACAATGTGGAAGACAGCACATTCCTGTCTTCACACAGCTGGTGGTGTTTAAAAGAACCACAGAAAATGAACCAGTTTCCAACCTGTTAGCCACTTCCAAAGGGCAAATGGCTACAAGCCCTTAGGGACTGAGGGATCTCATTTAAGATGGCACATCAAAGCTGAAAACTGGCCCTGGTCGAACAGTATCAGCTTTGAATGAATATGTGTATGTGTGTGTATATAAAACAATCCATGTGTGTGCACTCACACACACAGCCAATAAATGTGATATGAACTCCACAGACATTCTGGTCTAAATTTAAACAGGAAATAAAATCAGGTCATTGCTACCTTGAGGTCAGGGCAAGTATGGCAATCACAATAATTCTGCAAAATACATTCAAACAAGAAAACAGGAGGGTGTGATAGGAGTTGATGGTCTACCAAAGCAGACCCAAAAATGGTTTATGATAAACATCACAGGCCCCCAGAAAGGCTGTGAATGACAGAGTGAATTTTCCATCCTTCAGCTATGCCTTTATTGTGAAGGTCTGGACTGCAAGTAGGGCTCCTTTGAATGGGCATTGGAGAAACAGTGAGCAGGGCCAGTTGTGAGCATTTGCTTCTATTCCAAGGGAAAAACGGCCCAGTCAGTCACTGAGAGTTTGACTCCTTAAAGAGCTTTACCATGTCTTCACAGTTGTTTGTTCTGAGAATACAGATAGACCAAGGAAAATCTGAAACTCTACAGAAGCATTTCTTTCACAATGAGCCACTACACTGAAGCATATAGTATTTGACAGCCTTTTGTGAGTAGGAGAGTCCGTGGATTTTTTTTTCTCCAGCAGTGATATCCTTTCACCTCATTATAAAATATAACCTGTCATAGCTAAATTGAGGAGTTTTTCAACAGGGCTGGAAAACTCATTTTTAATTACTGTATAGGAGAATGCTTCTGAATTATCAACTGTGCAGAAAAAGGCTGAAAGGCAATCTGACCACTGAAAGAAACAGACATTCCTTGATAAAGAAGGCATGTTGTTGGGTTTTCAATTTCTCAGGTGATGTTGCTTTTGATACTGATGGCTTTTGAAATCCATATAAGATGAAGAAAAAGAAGCGCTTTCATTAGCCTCATAGTATTATGTGTACACTTAACTGTCTATGCACAAATTGTTTTAAGGATTTTATTGGGTTGCCAGTCTTAGATTATAAACATCTAGATGTGCACTCTAAGACAATCTCTAATGGAAGTTTCCTTTATACTAGCTTAATGTGTTGGTTACTATAGTAAGTTTTGACAGACTTGTTTCCAAACTCAAGCTCAGTCACTAACTAGCTGATGACCTTGGCAATTATTACCCCTCTCTAAGCTTCAGTTACCTTATCCACAAAAGGGAGAGGTCATCATACCTATATCATATGAAGTTGAGAAGATTAAATCAGATAATGAATGTAAAGAGTTCGGCAATGTGCTCAGTGCATTATAACCACTCAATAAATGGTAGCTATTATTACTGGAAGCATTTTACACTGAATTTCTGATAGTTTTGGCTGGGAATAAAAATTACATTTTAAAGCCAGCCTAAGTATTAGAAAAAAGTGTCCTTTTTTTGCAGGGGGCGGATAGAACAAAATACCTCAGGTGTATATCTCAAAGTTACAGAAATAGGACAGGAGCCAAACCAATAGACCCCTGGACATTTGGCACACTGAATCCTATTTTAATTAATCTCCTCTCAAAGGCAATATTTTGATTCTGCAGATTAGCCAGTCACCTAAGCTATTTCTCAAAAAAATGCTTCCAGTGGACAAATAACTCTGTACAATACTACATACAACAGAATGTGTAAAGAAGTTGTGCAGTAAAGAAACTATGTTCACTTTGTTTGATTCAGATTCCCCAAACCTATCTGATAATGCAACTCTTTTTTTTTTTTCACATCCAATGGCTATTGTTGCACTAATAATTCAATCAGTACTACTACATGCCAGCCACAGTGTCAAGCATTTTACATGTATTAACTCATCAAATCACAATATCAAGACTATGAGATTGGCACCATTATTATTTCTGTATTACTTGCTCAAGATTACTCAGCCACTAAGGGATAGCAGGATTCAAATCCCAGTGTTCTGACACGAGTCACAGTCTGAACCAGCATTTTATATTTCTTCTCAGGATGTGATGTGAGTCCTATTATGTGTATCAGCTATGATGCTTTTACTTGCAAATAACAGAAATCCCAGCCAAAACTGATTTAAAGAATAAAGGGTATTTATAGTCTCACTTAACTAAAAAAGTAGTGTGAGCTTCAGGTACCAGGTATATATATAGTTTCATTCTCTGAAGTTCACTCATCTCTGACCTCCTCCTTGTATCAGCTTCATCCTGGAGCCAGCTCCCCTTGTGACAGTCTCTTCTAGGTAGTCCTCATTTACCTCCAAAGAGAAGAGAAAGCTTCTTTTCCTCAAACATCAAATAAAATTGTTAGCCTCTTCTGATTGTCATATGCCCACCTTGGACCATTCACTATGGCCACAGAAATGTGATGTGCTGATTGTTTTAGGCTTGTATATCCCTAAACGAATTATGGAATGGCTTGGCTTAGGCCAATCAGGGCCCATTTCTGAAGCTGAGAGTAAGGCCAATTCCAGGCAAACTGCATAACAGGGAAAGGGGGTTCTTTTAGCAGGGAGAAAGGGGGAAATGGAGTCCTATAGATGATGCTTTCAATAACAGAATTCCCATTCAGATCTGAGGTGAGTGTTCTGTGGAATACACTTTCAAAATTACCACTTTATGTTTTTCTTATTCCTATACTATCTGGTGGCTGATAGCAAAGTGGGGAAAAAAAGGTAATCAAGGAAACTGAAGTCAATGAAGACAATATATCTAAGCCTTGACTTTCTCCAGACAATTTTGGCCCTTCCTCCATCAGTCCTGATGTACCTAGATCAGAAATAGACTATAGAATGATTCTGACAATTTTTAACTGAAAAACAGAAGTGTCTCTGCAATCTATTTATGATTTTTATGTAAAAATACCTAAGTATGTTCTCTATATTTAGAAAAACCCAAGGATATGGAAACAGAGAGCAGAAGTAACCCTCCCCTTGCTCACTCTTTCCATTCTCCTTCCCAGAGGGCATTGATTTGGTATAAATATTCCTAAACTTTACAAACACATATACATATAAAAATATATCTTTTGTGACATAAATGGGAACATGCCTTTCTTTTTTTTTTCCACTCAAATATACACCCAAAGAGCTTTCCATCAGGACAAATGGGTCTTCTTCCTTCTTTTGCATGCTGTATGGGATGTCACAGTATAGATGATCTGTCATTTAAGTTTTCCCAGTTGTTCATTGATAGATATTTAAGGGTTTCTAATACTTTACTATCTTAAAAGGAAAAAATGCTCAAACTGAAATGACCGTCCCTGCACATGATACTCTGTGTACATGTGGAAGTTTTTCTCTAAGATAACAACCCACTAGTGAAATTGCTTGGTTAAAGGGGTTTGAGCACTTTAAATTTTGATAGAATTTACCAAATTGCACTCCAAAAAGACTGTTCCAATTTATACTCCCACCAACAGCGTCTGAGAGTACCTGTTTCCCCACTGGATATTAGCAGTCTTTTTGCATTCAATTTCAAAGAGTAATCAACAGGACTCCAGTTAACTCTGTGATGAAAGTGGCTCCCTAAGAGCTTTAAGAATGTATCATTAGACACGAAAGAAAACAATTATTTGGTGTGACCTCACTCGGTGCTTGGTATAATAATAATAATAATAATAATATAAAAAAAACCTCTTGATTGAACAGCTACTTACCTTAGACTTTAAAGACATTAACTACCTGCTTTACAGTGCTTTTAAGAGGTCAATAAAGGTCATTCATCCCCATTTTGCAGATGCAAATTTTAAAGCATAAAAAAAGCAAGTAAAAAATTTCTATCAGGCTACATAAAAGAATAGAAAATAAGAATGTAGTTCTTTTGAGTTCCTACTTCATTTTCTGGTGGTAAGGTAGCCTCTCAAATCTAGAAACAAAACTCTGATGTATTCCCATTTGCAGCCAGCTAAAGTCTAGGTACTTGCATTAGAAACATATTTCTGCTTTAACTTCTACTTAAAGCTGAAATATGGCAGAGTGCAAGCCAGTGAAACTTCAAATTTAGTTTCTAAACATGTGGTGGCCTTTACTCCTTCTGGTAAGGTTACTAGTGTTCTTTTCTTTGGCTGACCGTGCAGATCTGAAAGGAAATGAACAGAAAATAAGGTGCTATCTGCAGAATTCAATATTTACTTCTCTCTATGCTCCTAGGTAGTGGTGGAAGAATTCAAGGACTTGTGAACTTGAAATCTCTATACAGTAGGTGACAGAAACATTGGCAACTTATTTAGGGCACTTTTGGGATCATCACTTTATGCTCAGCCCCAGATATATGTCCCAGAGGGAAGCCATGTGGGCTTTAATGCACATCTTGTTCCCTTGCAGAGAAGTCCCAACTTCCCCAAATATACTTGTTCACAGTCAATCTAATTGAAATCTCCAGAGAGCTGACCAAGGGAAGACAAGAACACCCCTTCACATGTGGGAGCAAGCTACCTGTGCTCTTTGAGATGAATACATTTTTCTGAATACTTGATTGTTTCTTATATTTCAATTTCAGGTCAACAAATTGTAATGCATCAATACAAATATAAATCAGTCGGAATGCTTGTTACAAAGTGGCTTTCCAGACCAGAAATGAATTTTTTTTTAAAGTAGTAATGCTTAGCTATTGTAAGAGAAAATGTCAGTAACTTTATCCTTCTGCAAAGACTTTCCTTTTCTCTCCTTCCTGCTTCAGTACTTTGACTTGGAGGCACAATCCTGTTCTACATCTACCCAGGCTCCATCAGCAACCAGTACTCCCTGTCTAAAGCTTTGACACATTTGTCACAACAGCTAAGGTTGAGGAAAGGAGTTGAAACAATTTCACAAGGCTTTTTATGACTCACGTGGCCCCCGTGTAGTCCTCTGTTAACATCCTTTGTTCCCCGTTCTTCCAATAAAACATGAGCACCAGCTGTTTCCCCTTACACAGTGTGAGGCAGAAAGGCAGAAGCCTTTGAGCTCCTGTTCCAGTCTACAGATCATTAGAGCAGATGATATTGTTCTGTACATCAAACCTTTCATGCCAGCTTCTAAATGAGGGAGAAAGACTGACGTGATGACAATGATCTATTAGTACCCCTTTCAATAAAGATACCCCTTTTAATGAAGATTCCCCTTTTAATAAAATTTAAAGAAAATTTTAAGGCCTAAGGACCATGTAGAGAGGGGGTCTGGGGTATAGGTAACCAGAAAACACAAGGTGGGGCAGAGAATAAGGACAATAAAGGATACATATTTGGTTTCCTGCCCATATGATCCTGCTGCTTTGTCTCCCACTAAGACCTATAGATCTATGGCTCTTTAGAAGTCATCAGATAATTCCAACTGCTTTCTAAAGTTTAAATATCACAAATTGATGGGCCCGGATGGAGACATCTGTGGTTGAATGTGTCTGTGAGACACAAGCACAATGACAACTTGTATTTTCAGAGGGTCTTTCTTTCAAAACTCAAGGCATTTTGTAGATTTGATCTAATTATTCCTCAACAACATTGATGGAACGTAGGAAGTAAGTAGGAGACAGGGCAGTGAGTATTATGGGATGAGGATGTAAATATCATTATTATTTTTTTTTCCTAGGGAAAATAAAACATGGAATGTTTATAAAAGTGCTCTAAGGCAAGGCTTTTTAAACTTCTTAGCTGCTCTACTTTTTTATTCAAATAAAAACTAATATTGAACACTAACACAAAAAATGAAAGCAAACCCCTCTCAGAAAAAACAAATCAATGCCAAACAGCCTTCAGTGGAACTGTCTCAGGGTCCTACCTGTCTAACCTTTTTATCTACTTGACCTGATCCTTAAAACTCCATAGAAATCCAAATTAAAAAGAAAAAATCACTTTTCCAAGTAAGGCAACAAAAAAACTACCAATAACCACTCTCCAAAATTGTACTCTAAGCAGGCAATACAACCTCCCAAGAAAGACAGCCAGCCAGCTCCTGTTGTTACAAATGGAAGAATTCAGAGTGTATCTTTAGAGACCATCATAAGGTACAACCTAGCAGATCAATTTCTTTTTTTTTAATTTCAAAATACTAAGGGGGTATGGTACAAGTGCTTTTGACACATGGATACCTTTGATAATGCTTAAATCAGGGCTTTTAGTCTGCACATCACCCAAATAGTAGTCATTGTACCCAACACGTAGGTTTCCACCCATTCCCTCCTCCCCTCACTCCCCTTCTTGATTTCCAATGACATTTACATCTCTTTGTGCCCATATGTGCCCATCAATTAGCTCCTAATTAATAGAGAGTACATGTGGTGTTTGTTTTTACATTCCTGAGATATTTCATTTAGGATAATGATCCCTAGTTCCATCCAAGTTGCTGCAAAAGACTTTATTTCATTCCTTTTCATAGCTGAGTAGTACTCCATGGTATATACTTACCACATTATGTTAATTCACTGATGAACTGATGGGCACTTAGGTTGACTTCACTTCTTTCCCATTGTGAATTGTGCTGCAATAAACCTTCAAGTGCAGGTGTCTTTTTGATAAAATGACTTCCTTTCCTTTGGGTAGATACCCAGTAGTGGGATTGCTGGGTTGAATGATAAGTCTACATTTACTTATTTGAGGAATCTCCATACTGTTTTCCATAGAGGCTGTACTAATTTGCAATCCCAACAATAGTGTGTAAGCATTCCTTTCTCTCTGCATCCACACTGGCACCTATGGTTTTTTTACTTTTTATTAAGGTAGTAAGGTAAGGTAGTATCTCATTGCAGTTTTAATTTGAATTTCCCTGATGATTAGTAATGTTGAGCATTTCTTCACATGTTTATGGGCCATTTGTCTATCTTCTTTCAATAACTTCTGTACATATCTCTTGCCCACTTTTTAATGGGTTTTTTTTTTCTTGCTGATTTGAGTTCTTTGTAGACTCTGGATATTAACCCTTTATAGGATAGATAGTTTGTGAATATTTTCTCCAATTCTGTAGATCATCTATTTACTCTGTCGATTATTTCCTTTGCTGTGCAGAAGCTTTTTAATTTAATTAAGTCCAATTTATTTATTTTTCTTTTGCTGTATTTGCCTTGGGGTCTTAGTCATAAATTCTTTGTCTAGGTCAATATCTAAGAGGGTTTTTCCTATATTTTCTTCTAAAATTTTTATGGTTTCATGCCTTACATTTAAGTCTTTTATCCATCTTAAATTAATTTTTGTATATGGTGAGAGATAGAAGTCCTATTTCATTCTTCTGCATGTTTTCCCAGTACCATTTACTGAATAAGGTTTTTTTCCCTAGTGTATGTTGTTTTGTGCTTTGTCAAAGATTAGTTGGTCATAGATAAATGATTTTATATGTGTGTTCTCTATTCTGTCCCATTAGTCTATGTCTCTACTTTTATACCAGTACCATGCTATTTTGATTACTATAGCCTTGCAGTATAATTTGAAGACAGGTAATGTAATGTCTCCAAATTTGTTCTTTTTGCTTAGGATTGCTTTGGCTATTTGGGCTCTACCAATCCATGAGCATGAGATGTTTTTCTATTTGTTTGTGCCATCTGTGATGTCTTTCATCAGTGTTTCATATTTCTCCTTGTAGAGATCTTTCACCACCTTCGTTAAGTATATTCCTATTTATTTTATTTCCTTTGTAGCTATTGTGAATGGTATTGAGTTTCTCATTTGACTCTCAGCATGACTGTTATTAATATATAGTAATGCTACTAATTTGTGTACATTGATTTTGTAACCTGAGACTTTGCTGAATTTATTTATCCATTGTAGGAGTCTTTTGGTGGAGTCTATGGGATTTTCTAGATACAAGACAATATCACCAGCAAAAAGTGATAGTTTTACCTCCTCTTTCCTGATTTGGATACCCTTTATTTCTTTCTCTTGCCTGACTGCTCTGGCTAGGGCTTCCATTTATATGTTGAATAGAAGTGGTGACAGTGGCCACCCTTGTCTTGTTCCAGTTGTTAGGGGGAATGCTTTCAACTTTTCCCCATTCAGTATGATGTTGGCTGTTGGTTTGTCATATATGGCTTTTATAATGTTCCTTCTATGCATAGTTTTTTGAGGGTTTTTATCATGAAAGGGTGCTGGATTTTATCAAATCCTTTTTATGCATCTATTGAGATGATCATATGGTCTTTGTTTTTGCTTCTGTTTATGTGGTGAATCATGTTTATTGATTTTCATAAGTTTAACCATCTTTCCATCCCTGGGACGAAACCCACTTGATCATGGTGAATTATTTTTTCTTGTGCTGTTGAATTCAGTTTGCTATTATTTTGTTGAGAATTTTTGCATCTATATTCATAAGCGCTATTGGTCTGTAGTTTTCTTTTTTTGTTGTGTCCTTTCCTGGCTTTGGTATCAAGGTGGTACTGTCTCCATAGAATGAGTTAGGGAGGATTCCCTCCTTCTTGATGTTATGGAATAATTTCTGTAGGATAGATACCAATTCTTCTTTGTAGGTATGTTAGAATTTGGCTGTGAATCCATCTGGTCCAGGGCTTTATTTTTTGGTTGAGAGATTTTGTATTACTGCTTGAATCTTCTTGCTTGTTATTGATCTGTTCAGGATTTCTATTTCTTCCTGATTGAGTCTTGGGAGGTTACATGTTTCCATGAATTTATCCATTTCCTCTACATTTTCTACTCGATATATATAGAGATTGTCATAGTATTCATGAATGATGTTTTGTATTTTCCATGGTATCAGCTGTAATATCCCCATTTTCATTCTGATTGAGCTTATTTGGGTCCTTTCTCTTCTATTTCTGGTTTATCTAGCTAGAGGTCTATCAATTTTGTTTATCTCTTCAAAGAACCAACTTTTTGTTTCATCGATCCTTTGGGTTTTTTGTTTGTTTGTTTGTTTCCATTTCATTTAATTTTGCTCTGAGCTTTGTTATTTCTTTTCTGCTGGCTTGGGGTTTGGTTTGCTCTTCCTTTTCTATTTCCTTGAGATGTGACATTAGGTTGTTAATTTGTGGTCTTTCTGTCTTTTTGATGTAGGTATTTAAGTGTATGAATTTTCCCCTTAGGGCTGCTTTTTATGTACCCCACAGATTTTGACAGCTTGTGTCCCCTTTACTGTTCAGTTTGAGGAATCTTTTGATTTCCATCTTAATTTCATCATTGACCCAAGGATCATTCATCAGAAGGTTGTTTAATTTCCATGACATTGTATAGATTTGAGTGATTCTCTTGGAATTGATTTCTAATTTTATTCCACTGTGGTCTGAGAAGACACATGGTATGATTGTGATTTTTTTTTAATTTGCTAAGACATGTTTTGTGGCCTAAGAAATGATCAATCTTAGAGAATTTCCCATATGCTCATGAGAAGAATGTATATTCAGTAGTTTGGGGGTAGATGTTCTGTAAATATCTATTAGGTCCATTTGTTCTAGAGTTCCATTTAAGCCCAGTGTTTCTTTTTGATTTTCTGCTTCAATGATCTGTCCAGCTCTGTCAGTGGGGTGTTGAAGTCCCTGGCAATTATGATGCTACTGTGTATCTCTTTGTTTAGATCTGGTAGGATTTGCTTTATGAATCTGGGAGCTCCTGTGTTAGGTACATATATATTTAGGATTGTTATGTCTTGTTGAATTTCTCCTTTTAGCATTATATAATGACCATCTTTGTCTTTCTTTACCATTGTTTATTTAAAGTCTATTTTATCTGATATGAGAATAGCTACATCTGCTCTCTTTTGGTTTCTGTTTGCATGGAATATTTTTTCCCATCCCTTCACCTTGAGTCTATATGAGTCCTTGTGGGTTGGATGTGTTTCTGGAGACAGAAGATATCTGGGTTGTGTTTTTTCATCCATTCAGCCAGTCTGTGTCTTTTATGTGGGTTATTCAGACCATTTACATTGAGTGTTAGTATTGGTATATAGGATGTCATTCTGTTCATCATGTTGGGTTATACCTTATTGTTTTGTTTTCCCTCTTCTTCTATTGTTTTATAAGAGCTGTGAGCTTTAGCTTTTAGGTGTTTTTACACTGGTGGGTACCTATCATGCTGATACATGTATAATGTAGTTCTATTTCCTATAGGGCAAGTCTAGTACTGATAAATTCCCTTAGTGTTTGCTTGTCTGGAAAAGTCTTTATTTCTCCATCATTTATGAAACTTAGTTTCTCAGGATACAAATTTCTTGGCTGACCACTGTTCTCTTTAAGAAGACTACAAAGGAGTCCCTCTCCCTTCTGGTTTGTAAGGTCTCCACTGAGAAGTCTACTGTTAGCCTGATAGGTTTTCCTTTATAGGTTAATTTTTGCTTTCATCTTGCTGCTTGTAGAATTTCTCCTTCATTTTGACTTTGGTCAATTTGCTGACTATGTGGCTGGGAGATGTCCTATTTGCTATGAATCTTCCTGGTGTTCGATGACCATCTTGTATCTGGATATTTGAATCTCTGGTGATACCAGGGAAATTTTCCTCAATAATTCCCTTGAATAGATTTTCCATGATTTTTGCTTTTTCTTCTTCTCCCTCAGGAATAACTATAATTCATATATTAGTTTGCTTCACATAGTCCCATATTTGTCTGAGTGATTGTTCATTCTTCTTTATTCTCTTTTGTGCATATCTGACTGACTGTGTTAGTTGGATAGTCTTGTTTTCAAGCTCTGGTATTCTTTCTTCTGCTTGGTTTAGCCTGTTGTTGAAGCTTTCTGCTGTGTTTTGAAATTCCCTAAATGACTCATTTCTTTAAGTTCTATTATATCTTTTCTTATGTTGTCAAGCTCTTTAGCAGATTTTTCATTTTTTTATTAAAGTCCTGGATTTTTTTTGGCTTATTTTTGTTGGTTTTCAACTTTGTCTTCAATTCCATTCATCTTATTTGCCATACATATTCTGAATTCCATTTCTGACATTTCAACAATTTCCTTTTGGTTGGGGTCCATTCCTGTAGGTCCATTGTGATCCCTTAGGGGTGTTGAACTGTTTTGTTTTCTTCATGCTGCCAGAATCTTTTTGCTGGTGCCTTCTCATCTGAATCCTCTTCTCTCAGCTCAGAGTTGATAGGTTTGCAGGGCATCTGTTCTCCTTTGCTGGGAAGTCTCCTACTTAATGAGAAGAAGGAGTGGTCCCTAGATGGCACTTTTGTGTCCTACTCTGGAAGATTGGCTCTGCAGAGGAAGGGCAGATACACTGAGAGCCTGTAATGCTGCTGTTCTGTTTTGACCCATTCCCCTGTGACTATCACAGTTCAAGCCAGTGCTGGGTGATCTTTGTGTGGAGTGGTGGGTTGTCCCCAGGCTGTTGTTAGAAGCTTGAGTTGAGGGATGGGTGAGACCCTCTCCATGAAGGCTGGCATTGCAGGGGATTGCTTTGCCCAGGTCTCCCTTCAGAGGTAACAGTGGCAGCTGGGTGAGGCTACCTAGACAGTGGGCATAGGTGTCCAGGCTGTAGGTGTTTGCTTGAACAGGTTCCAAGTGTGATGGTGGCTCAAGGCTGGCAGGTCCTTGGTGGAGTGCTGGACTGTGGGGTGGTTCCCGCCAGGTGGCCAATGGCATCCCCGGGGCTGGTCTGTGTGGCTTGATGGCAGCAGGGAGCCCCAGCAGGGAGCTTCATCACCAGGTTGTGGACCCAGGGGCAGCATTGGTGCCTCAAGGGTGGAGCTGTTGGGCCCTGCAGCAGCAAAGGAGCCTTGGGAGAGGAGCCTCAGGGGTGGAGCCTCAAGGCCCTTGGGCAGTGCTGGAGCCTGGAGGCAAAGCCATGGGGCCTGGTGCCAGTGATGGAGCCTCAGTGGGTGGAGCCATGGGCCCAGTGGCAGCACTGGAGCCTCAGGGGCTGAGCTGTAGGGCCTGGCAGTAGCACTAGAGACTCACGGGAAGAGCCACGGCTCCCACTGCAGTGGTGGAACCTCAGAGGCAGAGCCTTGGGGCCTCGGGGTAGTGCTAGAGTCTCAAGGGACAGAGCTGCTGGCCCAACAGCAGCAGTGGAGCCTCAGAGACAGTGCCTAGGGGGTGGCGGTTGCCCTGGAGCCTCAGAGCACTGAGCCATGGGCCCAGCAGCAGCAATAGAGCTTTGGAGGTGGAGTCTCAAGGCTTGGGGCAGCTCTGGAGCCTTGGGGATGGAGCTGTGGACCTAGTGGATGTCGTGAAGCCTCAGGGGCAGAGCCTAGGGACCTGACAGGAGTGAAGGAGCCTCAAGGTCGGATCCGTGGCCTGGAGGCCAGGCAGGAGCTGCATGCATGGGGCTGTGGGTTTAGACAGCAACATGGGAACTGAGGTGGAGCCACACTGGACAAGCAGCAGCAGTGTGGGAGTCATTGAGGTGGGGCTGTGGGACCGGGCTGCCAGGTTGTGGGACTCTCCCCCTTTCCAGGTCCAGTAGAGGGAGAGGGGCAGCAAGCCTTCTCAGGTGACATTTTTGGCGTCTGAAACACCCATTCTGCTCAAATCTCTTGTTGGGGGGAGGGGTGTTCAGTTCCCAATCACAGGGCACAGACAGGAGAGCATCTGCTCTGCCTGCTCTTTCCCTGGGCCCAGCAGGGGTGATGCAGAGGCAGCTGCAACAAAGCCAAGCCCCATGTATACCTGGCACCCTGTACCTGAGAGCTCAAAATGGCATCAGTTGCAGTAACCCAGGAATGGTAGACACTAGATCCGTGCTGTACCTGCTCCCTGGTGCAATGTTGCTACATGGACTCCAGCAGCTCCCTGTTCAGACCAGAGGTCTGTAGTGCCATTGGGGTCCCCCTCACAGCTCAGGTGGCAGTGCCTTCTGGGGGAGCATGAAGCACCAGGGCTGTCTCCTCCTGTCCTTTCTCATGTGTGTTTGCCTCCCCCTGGTACCTTATAATCTTGCAGAATGAATCCCCCTGTCAACTTCCCCTTCACTCTGAATGTTCCCTATCATTTCTCTGGTGTTTTACAATGTTCTTTCCAAGAAGACCCATCTGTGGGTTGGCATCCACCTGCAACTTTTGATCCTGTCCTTGAGAGCAGTGTGCACAGGCTGCTTATAGCCTGTCATCTTGCCCTCCCCCTACCCTAGATCATCTTCTTAACACATTCTCCTTTGGGGAAAAATTTTTATTGAGAAGTATTTTAATAACTGCATGGTATAATTACATTTGCCAACCACAAAATTATGACTCTGGTTATTCCAGGCATCCTGAGAACACAGACTGAACTTATTGACATGGTTTGTTATCACTGTCGCATAATATCATATTACACTCTAAGGAGGCTCAATTTTCCCAGAGTACCTGCAAAAACCATTTTTGGACTTTTAAACTTGACAAAGCAGGACCCAACCTTACTTCCACCCTTCTCAGGATGCTAAGGCAGTGTTGGTAGTAGTAGCAAGTACATATGTGCATTCAAGGAGATGTGAACTAAAAATATGGCCCTACATGTCTGTTATGACTAAGCAGAAAAACGTCTTTCTGTGGCAACTAAGTGAGGTGACTGAGTGGAACAGATCCCAAACAATCTATATCATCTCTTGGTGCCAAAGGAAGATTTGTGGCCTAGAATGCAAGTCATGTGATAAAAGTGTGTGAAATTCTGTTGAAAAACAATTCAAGTGTCCTCGTGTATTTTTTCTATCTCATAAATGGAATTACTAGCCATATCTTGCATGTCATCTCTACCTAGTGTGAATTCCAAATACATACTTTAAGGAAAATACACTGAAATATTAAAGACAAAGTTGACTTAAGTTCTTGTCTTTTGCTGTTTTTATCAATGACAATGAATTAAAAAAAAAATTTTAGTAATAATAATGCCTCGCTTTTCTAAGATTTTTGGTAAGAAACTCAAAATGCCTTATAGTTCATGAGTCATGCTCTATCTTAGAATGGAATGTCACCACATGTCTGAGTGTGTCACCAGTGGACCAAAAGCAGAGGCAAAAGAAAAGATTGTGAGGAGAGAGTAAAGTGAAAAGTCAAGTGGAAGAATATAATAAAATAAATTGAGTGAGGAGAAAAGGATGAGAAGGATGAGAAAGAGGTGAGTTTGAAAGGATCAGGTGCTCAGTAATGTCACCATCGTATCAGGGTGCAACCTGTGATTATAGACCATTAATCAAATGTTAGAAAAGCAGATCACTATTCTCTATCTATCTATATGGAGAGAACTAGGGAGGTTATGTTATTTTCACAAATCCATGGTCATTATAACACAACTGTCTTTTATAAATTAAAAAATAGACTTCAGTAGCTTTACAGTGCATAGCTATTTGTCCTATGTTTTTTGACCTACTAATTTTTTCTTCATGTCATTTCTCTCCTCAAACTTATGACAATTCAAAAATAGAATTGGCATTTGAATCCACCAACTTGTCATTTTTTCCCTAGATCTTGAGGTCCTTGTCATTCTCCTAACATTTCATTGGTGGTCTTTGACTAGAGTAGGCAACCCTGACACAGTAGAGATACTGCTTGACAATTATCAATAGTAGTGACCCACATGTTCTTATACATCTGGCTTCCAAACTTCCCAAGACAGAAGATCTAACTAGGTCAGTCTTTCACCATCCACAATGGTGAGCATGTTATTGCCTTGCTTATCTCCTGTCCATAAATGTTTGCATTTGGCACTACTGTCTGGTCAAAGAGTTAGGATCAGGCTATTTGGGATGGTCTGACTTGATGCACACAGAATAAGGCACAGCAGTGACAGCAAGAAAAAAAGATTTGGGGCCACTTTCCTCAAATGGCCTGGCAGTTATTTCAAATTTCAAGGGCTGCTTTTTAGGGTAATGCCATTGACTTAATACAAGAATTGGCAAAACATCTGCTCCATACATCTTATATTGCTTGAATGACAGTGGATTTCAAATGGATTTATAAAACTCCATATGTCTGTAGCCATGGAAGTTATTTAACAGTGCTAAACAAAAGTATCATAGGGTCTATATCTTTAGAAAATTCCTTTTCAGCACAGATTTGTTGTGTATGTTGGATTTCCAGTCAAAAGTTTCAACATGGTACTGCAGGTCAACAGAAAAAGACATCAGACACAGAACACTGAATATCAGATCACAGACACAAAAGAAAAGTCATCTTTAGGGCAATAATAAATTGGTGGCTGCATTTTTCAGATATATTAGAAGGAAGTAAAACTTTGGAAATGAAGTCAATTTAGACTTTATAGTTAATAAGGTCTGAACTTTGGTATATTTCCTATAAAATATTGAGAAATTTCTTAATTAGTATTAAAATCTGTGATTCAAGGAAATAACCATATTTGCAGAACAATGCAGAAAAAAATAAAACCATATATAGAGAAAGAATTCAGGACAACAAAAACAGAAATAAATACCAGAATGGAGACATTTTCTTTGTGCCTCCTTGGTTAAACATTTTACTGATTCTTAAAGAATTAGTGGTTGATATAGAACCATTACGTAGAGTACTTATGACTTATATATCTGCATTCATGATTAAGTTCATGTTATGCTAAATGGAATGCAGCCTCCATTTTATAATGTAGGTTTGGTCATTCTCAAGCTTTTTATTTTTATTGTAAAAATTCTGGATAAGGGCCCTCTTTCTTCTGGTCTTTTTTTCTCAAACATCCTAACTTATTCTTTTTCATGAGTCACCCCACAAATGACAGGGGTTTAATCTTTAACCTTCTTCTCTTCTAACATACATAAACTTCCTATGGGTTATCTCATTAACTCCTTCATTTGTTTTCCCAATGTAATAGATGCAGAGAAACACTACCCCCATCACCCTGGAAGGTAGGACTTGCTGCCCAAGTGCAGAGAGTGTGGCCAGCAAACAGCCTTCAGGATGTGCCTCAGTTACAGAAAGCCACCTCACCTGAGGTCATACCCTTCCCAGAGAAGCCCATTGCTGGTGACTGAGTGAGGTAAAAGTATAAAGACCTAGCCTTTTCAGTCCATTGCAAGACAACTCTGATGAGCAATATTTTCTCCAGAGCTCCCCAATGGATTGGTCAAAGCATTGTCAGGCATACATCAAAGTTTGACTTTTCTCTTTGTTCAATACTGCTTAACCCTTGCTAAACATCATCCACCCCAAATTCTATCTCAATGTCTGCTTCTAGAAAAAAAAAACATAAATCCTCTATGGAAACATTCATCCTCAACTCAGAGATCAAAAAGTTATTATAGACAACTACTATGAGCTAAAAATTGTAAAACACAAAATACAGAGAATGTATATGCCATGATCAAAAGTCTTCAGGAACATATCTAAAAAGTGTTAAGATATATTGGACAAGATTATCATATAAGTATAATTAATATATTTTAGGAAGAAAAAGATAACTTAAAATATAAATAAAAACCTAGAGGCTATCAGAAATGATCATGAATATTTGGAAAGGAACCAAATCGAATTTCTACCAAAAACAAAGTAAACGAATTAAAAATTTTGAAAGCCTCAATAAATAGTCTAATTAGGAGCTTAGATATAGCTGAAGAGAGAATTAGAGAACTGGAATATAAAAATGAAGAAATTAGCCAGTACATAACAGAAAGAAGAAAAAGAAAAGGAAAACATAAAAGAGAGAAGAAAAATAACTTCAATAGAATGAAATTAGAAGGTCTAACATATATCTAATCTGCATTAGAGAATAAAATAATTTTAAAAATGCAGAAAATACAATATATAATGAGAATGTCATAAGAATTTCCCAAAGCTCATTAATGACAAGAAACCTCAGTACTGTGACTTAAAAGATATGTGTATTTCTTTTGAAATTGGAGGACCAAAGATAAAGAGAAAATCCTAAAAGCAAGCAGAGAGAAAACAGATTACAAAAAAATGAATGATGGGTAGCTGACTTCTTGAACTAAAAATGGAATAGTGGCAAAATATAGTGGAAAACGTCTTTAAAGGGCTTAGAGAAAAACTTAATCCAGAGTTGTATATCCAGCAAAACTTCCTTTGAAAAATGAGGGCAAAATAGAACATTTCTTTTTAATAAAACTAAGAGAGTTTAGCAACAATATGTTCTCAATAAATATATTTCTAAAAGATCTCCTTCAGTAAGACTAAGATCTCAGAAGATTGATATGGAATGCAAGAAGTAATAATAGTAAAGAAAATTGTAACAATTTCAATAGATATTAACAAAAAAGGAATGTATAAAATAATAATAATGTCTAATTAATTTTTTTAATAAAGAGAAAGCTGAAATACAAAACAAAATGGCATACATCAAAGGAAGTGTTAGAGATAAAGTGTTCTAAGCTGCTTGTACTATTTCAGTGCAGGTCAAAGATATTAGTTAACTTTAGATTGTGCTAAGTATGCTGTTGTAAGTTCTAGCATAATTCCTAAAAGTCTATATATAGAGTGCATAACATCCAAATTTGTAGAAAAGCAAAAAAAAAAAAGAGAAAATAATTCAATCCAAAGGAATATAAGAAAGGCAACCATAGAAAAAATATAGAAAAAGTCCATTCATAGTGAGAGAAATACAAAATAAGATGGTAAAAATGAATCTGTCATCAATCACAATATGTTAACTATGTTCTTCAGTTAAAAGAATAAGATGGTCAGACTATGGTTTAAAAGCTTATGACAGTTATAATTAAAACACAAAGGCAGAAATATTGAAAGGTAGACAGTGGAAAAATAATTGTGCAGCTATATTATTATAATATGAAATAGATTTAAAGGCAAAAATCCTTGCTAGTAATGAAGAGAGTCACTATGTAAAAATATAATGGTCCCTTTGCTAAGAAGATACTGAAGTTCTAAACATTTATGAATCTAATAAATTGGATTTGAAATATCTTAAAATAAGAATAAAAATTCATTAAAAGAAAAGTAGAGATATAATAGAGAAGATCAAAGAATCCAAACACTGGCTCTTTGAAAGAAAAATAAAATTGACAAATACATAATTTGAGATTATGGCAAGACAGTTTATGAAAAGAGAAGTACAGGTGATCAATAATATGAGTAAAACAGAAGACATAATTAGAGATTCAGTAGACATTGGATAAATAACAGAATATTATAAACCAGTTACATCATTAAATTTGACAAATTAAACAACATGAATGTATTCCTACAAAAATATACTTCAAAAAAACTAACTCTAGAAGAAACACAAAACTGCCAATAATCACATAAGCAACTAAGAAAATTGAAACATTTTCACAAAAGAAAACACTATGCTTAGTTTTTTTATTGGAATGTTCTATAAAATATTCAGGGAACAAATAATTTAATCTAATACCAACTCTTCCATAAAAGAGAAAAAGAGGGTTCATTCCCTAAATTATTTTATTTGCTCAGCATAACTTAGATAACAAATCAGATAAAGATAATGTGAAATGTATAAAAAGAAATTATAGGTCAACTCACTTACCACATGAATGCAAAAGTAACTAAACAAAATGTTAGGTATGAAACACATAATACCTATTTATAAAGGGATTTGTCACAAGAAATTGGGAGTACGGAGTCCCTAAATCTCTAATTAACAAACAAAAGACCCAGGAGAGCCATGGGTTTAGTTTCTGTGCAAGTTCAAAGGTCTGAGAACCAGGAGAGTTGATGGCATAAGTTCTAATAAAGCTGGCAGAGTTGATTTTTTCCATTTGAGTGTAAAGGCAGGATAAAACTAGCTTCCACCATCAGGTAAAAGGAGTTCCCTCTTATTCAGCCTTTGTGTTCTATTCAGGTCTTCAATTGGTTGGATGAGCACTCTTCTTTACCCAGTCTACCAATTCAAATGTCAATCTCATCTAGAAACACCCTCACAGCCACACCCAGAATATTTGACCAAATATCTGGGCACCCCTTGGCCCAGTCAAGTTAACACAAAAAAATTAACCATCACAATAGGAAAACATATAAATGTTGTATCTTATTTACACAATGGAATTCCTTATAGCAGTGAAAGTTAGTGAACTCTAGTTATACACATACACTATGAAATCTTACAGACACAATCTCAAGTTTAAAAAAAAAATGAGTACTACTCAGCCATAAAAAAGAATGAAATGTCTATTGCAGCAACTGGGATGGAACTAGAGACCATTATCCTAACTGAAATGTCTCAGGAATGGAGAAACAAACACAACATGTACCCTCTAATAATTGAGAGCTAATCAGCGGACACACAGGAGCACAAAGAGATGTAAAGGACATTGGAAATGCAGAAGTGGGGAGGTGGGAAAGAGGAGGGGTAAAAACTTACCTGTCATGTACAATGAACACTAATCTGGTGATCGGCACACTAAAAGCCCTGACTTAAGTATTATGAAAGGTATCCATGTAACAAAAACATTTGTACCTTCTTAACATTTTGAAATTAAAAAAAAAGAAATCTAAAGAAGACACATACTAAACATGACTAAACAATGCATTGTTTAAGGATATTTACATACAACATAAAGCAATCAAGAAAAACATTAAATGGTATTCATAAAATTCAAGGTAGTGATTATTTTGAAAGAGAGAAGGGACTCAGGGAAATATCTTGAAGGAGCATGTAAGAAGCTTCAAAGGTCTTGTTGATACTCTATTTCTTAGAATGCGTGTGAGTATGCTGATATTATTCTTTATACCTTATATATAAAGTCATACATATACACATATACAGTCTATTCTCATCATTCTCAGTAGTTATGGTCTATAAAGTCATTGCTAACACTGAATTGCCAAATACTGAACCATTGTTCCTAAGGGATAAAGACGAAAGTTCCTGAAAGCTTCTAGTCACATTTTCATCAACCAATAAACACATACCCTTGTTTTATGTGTGTTTATATTTAAAGACACCTTTTGAATATATTTTCTTAATTCATTAACATTAAACTCACTGCCAATAGCACTATAATTCACGCCTGAATGGACCTTATCTAAAACACGTATTTTCCTCTGTAAGACATATAACAGCTTTCTTGTGCTTAGGAACACTAGATAGCACTTAAGCACTATGCTTGGGGACCATTTTAAACAGGGAAATCACCAAGAAAAGGCACAAAAATGCAAGAAAACTTGTCACTAATTGGCACTAAATAGACCACAGAACGGGCACTTATTTACATTATGAAAACTGAAGCAAGAAGGCAGAGTTTCACCTTGTTCAGTCTCAACTATGAATATACAAATCAAGCAACTCAAATTTTTCACAGCTCTTTGTACATCTGAAAGTGATTGGGAAAGCACCACAAATATTGATACTGAGGTTACAAATAAACTTTAGCAAGTAGGCACATTTGCAAATACAGAATCGGTGAATAATAAGAATTGACTGTGTATACGCATACACTTTTACATGTGTTAAACATTTAATCATTTTTTAAATGGAAAGAAAAAAGACTCCTTATGCTTTTGTAGCTCAAAGGTATGATTGGGTCAAATGTATCTCCCCATATAATAAGGAGGCCTGAATCCCCCACTCCACTGAACCTCCTCCACAGGTATCTCACAGTGATTTGTAGAAGTAACCAGAGTGCTTTCTCCCAGGTTCTCTATGAACCCTAGTCACCCTGCTGTACTAGCTCCATCTCTCAGAGGTTGTTCTACTCTCACTGGTCCACTCGTGCTGCCAAGACTTCCAGAGAAACTTCACCTCCTGACACTCATTGCTATGAGAAAGCCAATGGCCATGGCTAGTGTGCTGTTTCTGGATTTACCCAAAAGGATCTCATCTTCCAGAAGTTGAGGGTACCATGCATTCACAGAGGTAAGGATCTCTCCTACAATGCCATTTCAAACTTGATTGCCTGGGTTCCCAAAGCTGCCCTTGAGGCCAGTCACAAAAATCTCTACCAAATGGAAATTTCAGCTACTGCCTTTAACATTATTTATTGGGCTCAAAATCAATCCAAAGAAATCAGTGGAAGGTTGGCTTTCTCTTTCCCATCTCCAGGCCACTGCCCCCACCAAACTTATCTCTTCTCATCTTTAGTACATATAAAGAGAGATGACAAATATGGGGAAATATTGGGAGAAAGGAGATGGGTTATTATCTATACCTTGGAACTAACAGCCTTGATAGGGTTTATTGGAGGAAACCTCAGCTCTATAGCACTGAAGAATTTTGTGGGTGGAGTTTCATTGCCATCTCTGAATTTAAAACTTTCTTTCACTCACAATGTTGAAATACATTGGAAATAAATTGGTCATATGTTTCCCATTTTCCTTTCCCACAGCTGAGTCAACATAAAAGTTCTATTAACTTGAAATGGAGAAAGAGAAAACACATTTTTCTTGAAAGATGGAAATTCTGATGATTGCCTGATGAACAGATCTCATCAAGCATCTCCATTTTTAAAGCTGAAATTGGAATATATATTCAAAGATTAGCCTTAATTTTCCACAAAGAAACTGGTCTAGTGATATGTCCAAGGGAACATGAGTTTTTAAAGTACCAAATATACTTACCTTGAATATAATTAGAGCTTCTTATGAATGTCACTTAATTTTGTGCCTCCCTTCAAAATAGCCAAACTGAATAAATGTAGTTGATCATCTCTTCTGAAAGCAGCTATCATACCCCATGACATATATATCTTTCTTCTACCAAGGAGTCACTCACATTAATAGTATTTTAATAAGTACATATACAAATCAGATAATTTCTGATCATTATAAATTTTAACTACTCTAGAACTTCTTGAACTTCCTGTAACTTAGCTAAGTATTTAGAAAATGACTAAAGGTTATACCTAAAATTTAAATATTTCAAGTTTTTTCTGATCTTGTTCTACACTAAATCTACATGCTCAATATTCTCTCAGTGATTCAAGTACAATTATTTAGATTTAATAGTAGGACAAATTCTATCATTTAGAGTTGTCATTATAACCAATTATTTTTTTAGTGTAAAATACAATAATTTCTGTGCCTTATTATAATCTGTTGGCTTTCATTCTTTGTTGTCCCTTCAAATTCCATATAGTTTCTTTATCTCTCAGCTTCTCTGACATTTCCCAACTGTAAGATCCTAAATGTCTTACAAATACAATTAAACAGTGTGGATAATTAGCTAAAATTGTGTTCCCAAAAAAAAGCAAATCAAACATTTTTCCCTATTGATAAAAAACAATTTATTTCCTTGATTTAATACGTATCTTATATGTCTTTCTCATTATACTTGATGGCAAGCTTCCAGAAGAGAGGTTTGAAAATTTTAAGCCAAAGATCTCTGGAAACACCTATCGCCTAAAAAGAAAGAATTGTATTTTAATATCCAATGGTAGTTCACGTATATTCTCAGGCCTTTGGCAATAACAGTGAGATGCCATTATTCTAAGCTGTATGGACTATGAAACTTAGACAAATTAACATTATGAATATAATTTCATGTATTTAATATGCTTGATTTCACTGATGGACATTTCTCTTCAAAATATTCTAATTTCTATATCCATCTTCTTTATAATCCCACAACTCCTTTAGTAAATCCCAGATTGTTCTTTAAAGACTCTCTAGTCTAGTCTACTTCTGGCTCTTCCTAACAGTATAATTTAAGGGCACATTGCTTATGGCTTAAGCCAAAGTGGACTCAGAGTTCTAATCATTGTTCTACAATTACTCTCAATTTAGTCTTCATATTCACTGTTATTTATTTATCATCCTGTTAGAATGTGCATAATTTTGAAGAATGCCTTAAATCTGTTTTGGAATAAGACAAGCACACATATAAAGCATCCTAATTATGACTCTGATAAACTAGGTCTGATTTTCCTTTGGTTACAATGGAGATATTAATATTTGTTCATCAGTTATCTTCCCTACTAGTCATTGCCTACTCTACACTAGTCACGGTGATATAAAAATTAAGACCCTTACCTCTGTTGATGAAGCATTTACAGCCCAGAAATTTAAAACAGACTTCTAAACAAATATACCTAAAAAGCTTTTACAGTTGCTATAACTAAAATACTCACAGACCTATGCAGGCACAAAAGACTGAGTGACCAATTCCCCAGCGGATTGTCAGAGTGAAGAAAGGCAATTCAGATGAGAAAGATTTCAGAAAGGCTGTGGGGAAGAGGTTGCAACTCTGGAGGGTTCTGGAAACTGCAGAGCAATCTCTACGACTGGAGCTTACAGGACACAGAAAAGGCTGGGAGAAATTAGAGATCATGGCAAGCCTTGTCTCGTACAACCAGAGTTTGGACTTTACCCTAGGGTCAAAAGGGAGCCATGGAAAGGAGCAAGGGAATAACATGACCAACTAGTTCATGCAAAGAGCATTCAGTAACTATGGAAACCAGATAAAAGCAGCAAAAGCAGACTGAAACTAGTGCACTAGTCTAGGCAAAGGATTTGGCTGGCTCCTTCAGCTTGGGGGTGTGGTAGGAATAAAGCAATTGCTATTAACAAAGTGTTCCAATTCCCTCTGAAAGTAAAAGGTAGAGCTACATTAAAAAAATAATTTTGTCATATCAACCAAGAGCCACTCTCAACTACTTGATGCATTTTCTGAGTTTGAGCATAGTAATGAAATTTGGGGCCTTGAATTCCCACCTGGGACCAGACCAGTGCTTAATTTGGGGCCATGATATAGAGTAATAAGAGAGAATGCTAGAAATAATTTATTCATTACTCTCCCCCCCACAGAAACTCAAAGTCTTAATTTTGCATATGTTGAAAATGAGTCTTAGGAAAGGTATAAAATTAACAAGTGATATGGACAACAGATGTGTTCATCTAAGCATTTCTCTTTGTGTGCCTAGGCCACAAGATTGTCTGTTGCTGGCATCCTTGGGAGTTTAGAAGGATGAAGTCATCAGTGTGATGGAACAATTTCCCCAAAGAAGGGCATGAAAGGTCACTAGCACTTGGATCTACCCAAGAACTCTGATCTGTTGGCATATGGAATTTTGTAGTTTTCAGGTCCCCAGTAACAAAATCATAGCTGCTATTAGTATTAAGCAAATTCTCTTGTCCCTTAGATTCTTCAATCTCAATATATTAAACCACCAGATGAAGCAATAGGATAAATAATCATTTTGGCCTAAAACACAGGAAAGAAGAGGTAAAAAATATTTTTTGTGTGTCCCAGAATTGATCTGGGGCAACAGAATCAGCCCAGAAAATAGTGAGAATTAGAACAGAAGAGGCTTTGTTTTCAGATATTGATTCACCTCTAACTTTACACTGATTTCCTCATGGTTTATTTTGGCCCAGTTGCCTTAGAGTTGTGTGTCTATTACCTGTGATAAAACTATAGATGTGCCAATGCAAATTTATTAATTCACAAAGTATTCTATAGAGTATAAGAATGAAAATCAGCACTGATATAAATCAGGAATAGCAGCAGATAATAACATACCCAATCTGTGAGGTGTGTATTATTTTCCTTAAGAGATTATACACAAGGAAGATTATTTATAGTTTCCTTTTGAATGATGTTAAAAAATATTCAGAAAGCCAAATTAAGCTTCCATAAGTGATTCAGTGATTTTCATTTAAACAGGTATGTATTGCTTTGGTTCATAAAGTTGGCTGTTGATTGTCAGGCAGTTAAACCCAAAGAGCAAAAACAGGAACATCCCTTGTTCGAAGACCAAGTCTAGTTTAGCTCCATCTGGTCTCCAATCCAAGTTTTTCAGATATGTACAGAAGAGCAAGATCTTAGAATGAAAAGGTTATGTAAAGTCCTTCTAAGAGAGCACCTGTAAAAATGTTAAATATACCCAACAACCCTACTTTTGGTACCCAAGCCTTCAGAAATAGCAGCATGAAAGCATTAAGACATAAGAATATGAATATTCATTATAGTTGGTAATGATCCCAAATTAGAAATAATCTAAGTGTCCTTCTATAGAGAAATGTATAAATATATATTTGATATAATCCAAGTGTATAGGCATGGAAAGAGGCCAATGATCTATTCTTAAGTAAATAAAAGCAAATCATACAACAGTAAGTTTAGATTAATTTTTATTTAAAAAGAAAAAAACTACTATTACTGGTTAACTCCAGTGGTTGATGTATGGAACTTTGGGTTTTTACTTTATAGACTCCGTATTGATTGATTTTTTTTAAAAAAACAACAAAGTACTATTCTTGTAATTTAAAAACAAAGGATAGTTATCAAATTCATCATCCTGTCTCTAAGAAATACATTACCTAAACACAAAATCTTCCTGGTATCTTTCAGCCATTTTGATTAATTTAGCTCTGGGAAATTCAGCTAATACAAAACAAAATTCCTGATGACATCCAAGGGATATGACCCCACATGACTAGGACTTTAAAAATGATTTGCATAAATCTCTGTGGACTAGAAATATTAACTTTCACCCAGCTCTAATGTGAAAGTCAATGGAATTTTAAGATCTTCCTTAGGTATGGTTGGAATTCCCGTCATAATTCTTCTTACCAGCTCCCACCCTCCCCCTTTTATAAATGGATAAACTGGGAATGTGGAACAAGTAGGACTTTCTGTAGGATGTGGACAGTACATGTTGGTAATTACAAACATACGTTCAGAAATGGCCCAGTGTATTTAGGCATCTTATCATGAGTATATCATTTTTTAAAGCAAACATTTTCTTCACCTTCTGTGCATATCAGTGCACATACCAAAAGCTAAAAGGATTGTTTCAATTTCACAGCCAACTGGATTTGCTTAAACTGTTGACTAAATAATAACCTTGGAAAAATAATAGGCTTCACCTATTGGAAACAAGAGATTAATTTATACAGCTGCCTCATAAAGTTCAGACACATCAGCAAAGAAAAAATACAATTCATTTCTAAGTGAAAAACATAAAAATCTGCAACTTTTAAACATTATGTAGATGCACAGTAGCCATTTTCACCCTGTTTCATATATTTCCAAATGAATATCAAGAAATTATAGAACTTGTTTGTTCAAAATCTTATAAATCAATACATGTCAAGAAATAAAGAAAACCCTTACTTTTCTTTCTATCTACTCTCCATATCATATTTGCTGGAGTCATAAATGTTTTTGTTATAAGTAAGAATCCTTTTTTTTTTTTGAAAGCAGGAAGATTGGATGTATAGCAGAGGAAGAAAAAGTACCCATCACAAGGAAAACTGTAGTACATTAGAACCACTTGGAACTTTGAAAAGAGATTGCAAAATAAACCCTCAATATTATGTTCCTCTTGCCCCTTTACATTTTGATTGTTTTTGTCTATACCAATAATACATTAAGGTTCGTAGGTAAGTGTCAAAAGCTTAGCAATCAACAAATGTTTTACAGACCCAGATTTCCCTTATGCCTATAGTAAGTGCAAAGGGCATATTGCATTCTTTTCTAAATAGCTTACCATAAATTATCTCTCAGACTTGAGAGATATCTGGATATATGCTGAGATACTTAAATAATATTTAAGTATCTGAGACCTATTATCTTTATTTTATTTTATTTTTTATTTCAGAGTACTACAGGGGTACAGATGCTTAGATTACATGTATTGTCTTTGCTCTGCCCAAGTCAGAGCTACAAGTGTGCCTATATGAGACCTATTATTTTTAAATTGAATAACTTCCAAGCCAGATGTCAGAAGTCATCTCTACAACAGTCACATATATTCATTTTTCAAAGAGTTAATGTTAAGAAAAATCAGAATTTCATTTATTAAGCACAAGAGTCTACAAACTAGTGAATTGCTATTGAATGGTAACTTAGCTGGAAGCTTCATTTTAGACTAAAAACATCAACAGAGTGTGGTACTACCAAGAATTAAAGACAAAAAGAGTTTCAAGGAACCCATCATTGAGTCTAATTCTTTTGCTTTATAGATGAGGAAACTGAAATCCAGAATGTATTTGATTTAACTTTTTAGAGCCCTACAAAACAGTTTTTCATAAATACGTATTACAACAAGTGATATCTTTTAATGTTATGTTTTTATATTTTTCTGGAAATATAACTTTCTTTATAATTACAATCAATTACACTAGCAAAAATTCAATATATGAGCCCCAAAGTCTTCTCATTATATCTTCAATATATCAAAGTGGTAGCAACCAGAAGGCTTTGGAAATTTAGATCTGAAGCTCTACAGGGCTACAGAGAGGAAAATAAAGGAATCAAATGCTTATGAAAATTGTTAAAACCATAGTGCCTGTAAGATAATCTGGTATGAGTAAATAGAGTGAAAAACAAGCCAAATGTCAGATTACAGCCTCCATAATATTTTGATCACTTAACTCATCAGTTCAAACAATAAATAGAATGCACTATCAATATACTGCATGAGGGGTCTTCAAAAAGTGCATAGGAAATGCACATTATGAAAAAATCATGCATAGATTTCAAAAAAATTTGTACCAAAATAAATTCATACTAACTTGTTATAACCTATCTGAACAAGATCTAGTTTGAAGCACTAAGAAGGATAAGATATCAGTTTAAAAAGAGCCCATTTCAGAGCAACATGAATTCTGCTAAAATTGAAGCAAGTGCAAACATCACATTTATGGTGAAGTTTGGGTGAAAGAATGGTGAAATTATTGATGCTTTACAAAAGTTCATGGGGACAACGTCCCAAAGAAATCAGCAGTTCACAAATGGGTAACTCATTTTAAGAAGAGACAAGATGATGTTGAAGATGAAGCCTGCAGTGGCAGACCCTCCACATCAGTTTGTGAGGAAAAAATTCATCTTGTCTGTGTCCTAATCAAAGAGGACTGATGCTTAACAGCACAAACAAGAGCAAACACCATAGACATCTCAATTGGTTTTGACTAAAAAATTGAAGTTGAGCAAACTTTCCCCTACATGGGTGCCAAAACCATTGCATTCATATCAGCTGCAGACAAGGGCAGACCTTTCAATGGAAATTTTAAACAAGTGGGATCAAGGTTCTGAATCATTTCTTTGAAGACTTGTAACAGGAGATGAAACGTGGCTTTACCAGTACAATCCTGAAGACAAAGCACAATCAAAGCAATGGCTACCGAGAGGTAGATGTAGTTCAGTTAAGACAAAAGTGGACCAGTTGAGAGCAAAGGTCATGGCAACGATTTTTGGGGGATGCTTATGGCATTTTGCTTGTTGACTTTCTGGAGGACCAAAGAATGACAGCATCTGCTTATTATCAGAGTGCTTGAGAAAGTTAGTGAAAGCTTGAGCAGAAAAATGCCCAGGAAGACTGCACTGGAGAGTCCTTCTCTACCACGACAATGCTCCTGCTCATTCATCTCAGCAAACAAGGGAAACTTTGGAAAAGTTTTTATGGGACATCACTAGACATTCACTTTATAGTCCTGATTTGGCTTCTGACTTCTTTTTGTCTCCTAATCTCAAAAAATCTTTAAAGGGCACCCTTTTCTCTTCAGTTAAAAGTAAAAGAAACTGCGTGGACATGGTTAAATTCCCAGGACCCTCAGTTCTTTAGGGATGAACTAAATGGCTGGCATCATCACTTACAAAAGTGTCTTGAATTTGACAGAGCTTATGTTGAGAAATAAAGGTTATATTTTTAATTTTCATCTTTTAATTCCATTTTTCCATGAACTTTTTGAAGTCCCCTCATATTTACTTACTTTTATAATAAATTATCCTTGATCTTGAACAAGTTACTTAACCTCTCTGGACCTCAGCACTTACTTTACAGAATGTAGTAAGGATTATATAACCTACCATAGGGCTAGTATATAGTAAGACTTCAATTACTGTAAGCTATTTATACGTATACACATACAATATATATATATATATGTGTGTGTGTGTGTGTGTGTATATATGTGTGTGTATATATATACACACTATACTAAGGTGATATGTACATAATGAAAACCATACAAAAATTATTTAAAGATAAAGGAAAAATTAAATATAAATAGAATTTCTAATATAATATAAATAGAATTTCTAATATAATAGAATTTCTTCCCCATGGGATTCTTTCACTCCAATTTACAAACTATTCCTTCAGGGAACTGCTTTTTTGAGGGGTAAGCTAACAAAAGATGACCAAGACTCAGGGCTATGCTGGAGTTAGCTGGCACCAGATGGAGAGAGACAATGGTTCACATCTCTTCTCAATTCTGCATTCAGTGACGTCACACTGGTAGCTGGAAATGGACCATGGTGAGAGTATTTACACCACAGAAATCAGAAAATACTACATATCAGAGCTTTATTTTTTTCCTCCAGAGAAATGGTTGTTAGACATTTGCCAACACATTGCTGTCAGCATTTCAGAAGTAGGAAGAAAATAAGGAGAAAGTATCATGGAGTCAGAAGGCCCAAAAGGAGAGAATGAGAAGCCTACATGGTCCAAACAATCAAAAGCTTTGTAGGTGTCATTGGATTGGACAATTAGGTCATCAGTGACTTTTAGAAAAAAATGGTTTCTGTAAAGGAGCTGGGTAGAGCCAGGTCACTGGGCACTGGTCAGTGACTGAGAAGCTAGGGAGAAAGAAGTCAGTGAAGGAAGGAAGTATGATTGAGCCACAAGTCTGAATCATGGACGTGTTGGGAATAGAAGAGGACGAAGAAGTCAAGGCTGGGTGGGCGTGGTGGCTCACGCCTGTAATCCTAGCACTCTGGGAGGCCAAGGCGAGAGGATCATTGAGCTCAGGAGTTCGAGACCAGCCTGAGCAAAAGCAAGACCCCGTCTCTACTAAAAATAGAAAAAATTAGCTGAGCGTGGTAATGTGTGCCTGTAGTCCCAGATCCTCAGGAGGTCGAGGCAGGAGGGTCGCTTGAGCCCAGGAGTTGGAGGCTGCAGTGAGCTCTGATGATGCCACTGCACTCCAGCTTGGGCAACAGAGTGAGACTCTTGTCTCAAAAAAAAAAAGAAGAAGAAGAAGAAGAAGAAGAATCCTCCAGGCTGAGGAAGGGACTGGAGTATGCAGGGGTTGACAGAAGCAAAGATGAACAGTGGTTGGGGCCACAGCAGCTGTGGGAGGGGCAGGAGTGTGTGCTGGTGTACAGATGGTGACCAAGTTTCTGTGACAGGTGATTCCAGGATGACAAGAAGACCACTGAGGGGCAGAGGCTGAGCCACGCAGGCAGAAGTTAGAAAATTTCTGTAAAGGGAAACTGGTGACCCAAAGAACAGGAAATAGGAAAATAGGAAGAAAAATCACCCAAATTCTGTATTTCCAGCTGGATATGAATCAGTTAAAAGAAATTTAATGTACGGTTTTCAAAGGTATTTGTTTCTACATTTTTAAAATAGCTAGAATTTCAATGATGCTTAATCCACTGAACGTGGTAGCCTAACCATTATTTCCACATGGCTAAATTCTTCCATTTTATTTTGTTGAGGGGAAAAATTACTCTGATCAGGTTATTTTTACACACAGAGTTTAAACATTTGATTAGAAACTGCACTGAAAACTACACATCTCATTGTGTGCTTAACGCTCGCAAATTTGCTCCGCCTGAGATAGGGCTGAAAGCCCAGGCGTAACATTGCGCTGATGCCTTTGTAACTGGGACAAAATCGCCCTGGACAAATACATCTGCCACTTACAGCTGATGACAAGCCTTTAATTAATTGAGTTTACAGTTTTGTTTTCTCTTTTTATTACTTCTCTTAACCTAATGTTCACTCTCTATGCCCCTATAAGAGGAACAGGAAAAGGCCAGGTGAAAAATAAACTTCCACCAGCAATATTTACAGAGCTGTTTCTGGTAAACAGTCCAACTCACCAGGTTCTTATATCATCATTTATTTGCACCTGTCTTTTAGCAAGGCTTTTTGTGCTGCCATAAGCAATTCTTAATTTCCATCAATAACCTTTCATTTCAAGCATGGCCAGTTTGCATTATGAGAAGGAGAGCTGAGAACCATCCTTTTGGAAGCTGGAAATTGAGGGCTATACCACAGGAAGACAATTTGGAGATTGGGCTAAACACAACCGTCACAGACCAGGTGAGGATGAATCTGTAAATTGGGTTGATTTGGGTCGCCTCACTGGGAGAAGAGTCCTCAAGTCTAATGGAACCATTGCTGGGAAAAATGACAAGGATAGTACCTTGTCCACCTGGAGTGGCTTTTGCTCTCAATAACATTGTATATAATTGATTTGTGTTGTTAATAACCCATCTAGAGTTAACTAGACTCCCCGAGAAATTAAACATGCTTTTTAAAACTGCAAGAACTATCTTGATGCCTTCTGAGGTATTACATCACTCTAAGAAAACCATGCCTGGCTTCCAAACTGCTACAACTCCCAATAAGATCTAAAAAGACTAATGGCCAACATCTCTAATCATCAGGGAAATGCAAATCAAAACCACAATGAGATATCACTTAACTCCAGTGAGAATGTCTTTTATCAGAAAGTCCCAAAACAACAAATGCTGGCATGGATGTGGAGAGATAGGAACACTCATACACGGTTGGTGGGACTGCAAATTAGTGCAACCTCTATGGAAAGTAATATGGAGATACCTCAAAGAACTAAAAGTAGAACTACCATTTGATCCAGCAATCCCACTACTGGGTATTTACCCAAAGGGAAAAAAAGACATTCTATAAAAAAGACACCTGCACTGAAATGTTTACAGCAGCACAATTCACAATTGCAAAGATGTGGAAACAACCCAAGTGCCCATCAATACATGAGTGGATTAGTAAAATGTGGTGTATATATACCATGGAGTACTACTCAGCCATAAAAAAATGGTGAACTAATACCTCTTGTATTAACTTGGATGGAACTGGAGACCATTCTTCTAAGTGAAGTATCACAAGAATAGAAAAACAAACACCACATGTACTCACCATTAAATTGGAACTAATCGATCAACACTTATGTGCACATATGGAAAAAACATTCATCAGAAATCCAGCAGGTGGGGTGTGGGGAGGAGGGGTTGGGTAAATTCACACCTAACGGGTACAATGCACACTATCTGGATGATGGACACACTTATAACTTTGACTCAAATGGTACAAAATCAATTTAGGTAACCAAAACGTTTGTACCCCCCTAACATTCTGAAATAAATAAAAAAATGTACATATATAAATTAAACAAAAAAAGATCTGACAAGTGCAAGGGAGTTGGAAAGAAAATATTAGTTCTAAATTTTGGCAATAGGCTAAAAGAAACTCAGATTTGGCAGAGGGTAATGACTCAAGAATCATGTTCAATTGGGTCTAGAGTTAATACAATACAAATTGATCTGATGGCTTTGTAACTTCAATAACAGGTATCCCCTAGACTGAGTACTTCTTGGGACATAGTACACATTCAATTGATACTATTTTAATAACTATTTGCCTTACTTGCTGATTGGGTCTGACATTAGAAATGTTACCCTTCAGAACTCTGGCTATAGACCAATGTAAAAAATTATGACTCAGCATGAGAACATACCAATTATGGCCAATTAATCAAGAAGTAGCAAGAGGGTGGAAAGTGTCATTTAGTTAAAAAGGAGTCAATGCTAACTATCAATAATTAGAAAAAGACATATAAAAAGTAAATGGGGTTTTCGGGGGTTTATTAGTTTCACCTTTTCAGTTCAAAGAAAGCATGATACATTTATTATTCCCCTTTAAGAGAAAAGACCAGTTAAATAAAACTACATTAATTTTCATTCTCTGTGGTCCCAGATTAATCATTTTGTATGAGTAGCTTCTCAAAATCATATGCTGGTTTTGAGAAGAGAAACAAAAAATGACTAGAAACAGATTCTCTCTTTCATTTGTTACTCAAATGAGTTTGGTACAATGCCATTTAGCATGTGTGCTAGGTTTAACCAGTGGTATCAAGGCTCTGCCAAGAACACTTCAGTGACATTACTTGGTCCCTAAACAGAGGCTCCTCTAAGATATTCCTAACACTGTGGTACAGGGGGAAGGGGATGGATTCTGTGGACACACTGCAATATACTGTACTCAGAGATTCCACAAGCAATCCTGCCACAATCTTAGGCAAGCATCTCTGACATCTTACATCTTACATCTAACCTAACAGCTTAATTAACAAATTATTAAAATTCAGTTCACAAATATTTTTAGCACCTTCTATTATGTGGAGTCAGTCCCTTCCAAACCACTGGTGCTACACAGTGACAGATATTTGTTATTGGGATTGTCTTCTTAGGGCTTGGGCAAATTACACAAAAACATGACCTACAGAGCAACAGGTACAGCATTCACTAGAATACGTTTGGAGCTGAGTAAAGTCAGGAGAGGTCATATAAACAAGTGGCCCGAGGCACGTTGAAAGAATGATGGGGGGGTGGCAGGGATACCTGAATCATCACCTAGGAAGAACCACAGTCATAATGATAAAGACCTGGGGAGAAATCCAAAGCAGAAAACAAGCAATACTAGCAAAAGCTGGGGAGATGGAGATCGTGTGGTGGAGCAGAGGGAAGAATGAGTAGGGTAAACTGAAATTTTTTTTTATATGTGGTCTGGTGCAAGGAGAAGATAGGGCATCACAAAGACCCTAAACCATAAGAATGTGGCCCATCAAGATCTCTTGCCATTTCACCAAGCAGATGACTGTGGCAGGTTTTTGGAGTATGGTTGATTTGGGACTTCGAGACCCTCGGGTCTTAATCTTAAAGGTCCTAACTTTTATGGCTAGTTCTGCTTGGAATTTAAAATGAGTAGCACCTCTCATCAACTGAGGTCTAGCATCTTTTTTTTAATGTACTACAACATTTTAACAGATGTAAGCAGAGAGGGGTAGTGACGTGACATTGGCTCATGTATTGAAAATATTGATCTGCATATTTTTTGGTTTTATTCCTCTTTCAGTATCTTCTAAAACATTTGAATAATCTGATTGGCATGTTATTTCATATCTAGGATGGAAGATCACGTTAGGATGTGTCAGTAAAGCTCAGTTAATTAATTTCATTGCTGTTACAAAGACAATTTTACTATTGTATTTTTCTATATTAAAGAACAATTTGCAAACTATAAGAAAGTGTGAATGTTGTAGGAAAGTAAAACTTATAGATCTTTAAATATGATACTTTATCATAAGTAGTCAAAGTCAAAGAGTTCATTATGCTAAATATTTTTCCAGAGTTTTCTAAAGTTCACAGATCTAGGGCAAGTGATCATTCCTTACTCCAGCCCATTACCTTTATTCCTTCTCTTTCCTGACAAATGAGGTAAAGGAAACAACCAAGCACCCCAAGGATACTGTGATTTTGATACCATCATGGAAAGAATCACACTCAGGAAATCCAATAGGAATGGCTGTTTCAATGGGCTCGGGGTTAGGGTAGGAGAGGGGCAGAACCAACAGAATTCTGCCCACTAAAGAGTCAAGACCAGAGGCAGAGAGACAATAGATCCATGCAACCCAGAATTCCTTCCTAGCACTTGAGTTGAACCAAGAGAAGCAAGAGGTAAGAGGCAACAGTCAATGCCTTAGTATCCCCCTTTCTCAAATCTTTTTCATTTCTCAAAGCTGACCCACACTTGCTTTTCATGCATCACTACTTGTATCTCTGTTTTGTTTCCTTCACCTTTAACAGGAATTGTGCTTTTCAAAATCCCCATCAAAATTCATTTTGCAAATATCAACCCCAGGATTACTCTAGATATGTAAAAGAAGTAAGATGTCTTTCCACTTAACTAAAGTGGGGTAAAGAAAAGCTGTGCTGAAAAATTAGAGAAAAGATATTATTAACGATAGTCATGGTATACGGGGAAATGCACAGGAAGAGGATTTATAACCAGCTACCACAGTTACTTGATCATCACTTTCATTTGCTCAAAAAACATAGACAAAGGTGACCATTCCAACAAATATTTTTCTAGTCTTTTATTTCTCCAGTTTCAAATCTTCTTACTTGGTATCCTTACTGACCAGTCCAGGAAATGCAGAACAAGAGCTTGACAAGCTCAGCTTCTTTGATTTCTTTAGAAACAAGTTGTCAGAACTTGCCATTGTTCAGCTAGCCTCACCTGCCCAAACACCAACTTAAATAAACTAACACTACCTGAAACAAAAGGAATTTCAACCATGAGTGTTAAATAAGCCCTGAAAATGGCAGAGACTGATGTGTATTGTTGCTCAGTCTGAACAAATATTGAAATGTTATTGTAAGCCTTCAGTTTGACTTTCAATGTGCATACCTGAGTGTCGGGGGTAGGGCAAAGTGAGGTGGGAGTGAGGGGCGTCCACACTCCTAGAAACAGACACTTACCTAATTCTGTGTTCTTACATTCACTACTCTTGCTCAGTCTGGCAAGATACATGAAAAAAATTAAAATGCCAGAACTTCTTTTGCTATCAGGTACTCCAAAAGAAATGTAAATTAGTGTCTGTCATAAAGTTATGGAGAATGAATTAAAGTCATTAATGCTAACACATTATTCACAAAATGTAACACTTTTTCCAAAGTAGAAGCTCAATCAATATAATGCAATAAATCAAACATGATTCAGTAGGGAAAGCAACCGATTTCTAGTTCACTTTAAAGGGATTTGGGATAAAGCAGCAGAACAGGTTACTGTTTAACACATTTTTCACATTTTTCACTAAAAATAGACAAAATGTCTAATTTCAGGCTCTGAACAGAATGTGTTTTAATGTGATTTCTTTGAAAATCACTGTTTCTTGTGCACCTCTGAATATATACTCAATGTGAATTAATTACCACTGGTTCCTTCGCTTATATTTTAGTCACTGCAAAAAATGAAACCTGTCCCCTTTGTCTCTTCACTAGAAAAGGTAATATGTATGCCATTAGCATGGTGTATGGCCCTAGAATCAATGTGACACATGGAAAGTTTTTTCGTAAAACTGGGTTACATAGAACCATTGTGTCTTATGTGATTGTACCTCTGAGATCTTTGATAACATTTTCTCAGTTTCTTTTGTTTTCCTGTTAACATTTTCATTTCAGTGTTGCTGATAATTTTCTATTATCTGTCCCCTCTTTATATTTCTCATGTATTTCCCTTTCAGATAGTCTCATTGAATTAACTGAAGAATAAAACTATATAATATAGTCTTATTATAAGCAGAAGAAAATGAAGATGATCTGATGAGATAAATCACTAAAGGTTAATAGCTTTTTTAAAATCAATCTTCCTTCAAAGGAAAAGGCTAAATGGCTTAGTGGATGAAACGCTAGCCTCTCACCTCTGAGACCATAGTTCAAGTCTAAACTGTGAAGCCTTAAGTGGCATGTTTACTGGGTGGAGATCAGTCTCTAGTGGACAAAAATCTGCACTGCATGAGTTTGAGGCCTCTGCAATAACACTCCCCCCGTACTTCCCGGCCCAGCAGTGGGCCTGATGTGATTCGTGTTCCCAGTGCATCTTGTCCCTTTGGAAATGGTCCAGGTAGCAGTTAACATCACTGTCAGGAAACGGTGAATGTTTTCAGAGCAACTTCCTCAAATAGCACCAGTGCTGTGAAGTCACTAGGGGCTGCTGCTTCCCAATCTGACCCCTCAGCTGTCACCCAAATAACCTGACCTTCCCCTCCTATAAACTGAGTGACACCTTTTGCTGTCAATTAACAAACTAGGACAAACAGAATTCATCATTTGGCTATTCCAGGCTAGCTAAGGACTCACTTACCAGAGGATAGTTACTCATGTGGAAGGTAAACTTCGGTAATTAAATTCAAATAAAATAAGGAGGCAAAATACACATGCGGGTGTGTGTGTGCGCGCGCATATATATACACACTCATATATAAGTGTGTATATATCTAAAAGTGTGTGTAGTCATGTTTTAACAGATACAAGTTTAGACCATCCATTTATCCACATGGGTAATCCTCCATTGCAGGCTACTTAAAGGGCTCCTTTGTGTTTACTCCTTAGTAATGTGTTTATCAGTTTCCATCCTTCAATAGTATAGTACACTGCATTTTGAGCTACCAAAAGTGATACAAACTGTTTACAGAACACACACATGGCACAAATAGCTATTATTTAAAGAGATTGCAGTCAGCTCAATTTTATGGGCAAAGATGTATAGATTGAATAATCCTATTACAGTGTCCAGCTAAAACCAACACTTTATTTCACAGTTTTATGGTGAGGTACGTTTTGTCTGTGCCTTTTATGTATTGTGCCATAATCCACTCTAAAGTGGAAGCAATGTCTAATTTGGAACTATTTGGACAGGGGATGGAATTTGCATACAATGAAATGCGTAAGAAAGTTTAAGAGTAGAATCATATTAAAATGTTGATGCATCCATGAAATTTCCTTATTCTTCCAAAATGATTTATTAATGGTTGTTGTTTACTGCTAATTCAAAACACCTGCAAATCTCTTTGTTATGATTAAAGCAGTCTTCCCCCTAACCCCCCAGGCTGATAGATGGCTCTGTAATTTCAGAGGAAATATGCTAAAGGTCATGAGTTAATACATCCTCTGGTACTTTCTCTTCCCATCCTTGCTTTCCCAAATGGGAGGAAAGCTGTGTTGTATTATTTCCATGTCTTTGCAATGTCCATTCAAAATGAAATTAGAGAGTGCATTAGAAAGAGAGTATCTGTGTGTACACACAGCAAAACCCACACGTATTCTGTATAGTCTATTACTAAAATTATACAATTGCCTTTTGAGAAATTTCATACAAAAAATCTTTCCTTAATAATCTATGAATATCACTGTCTGAATCAAGTATTATTAACCCTTTTAAAATTAAACTATCCACAAAACATGCATTTACTTTCCGCTATGCAAAATGCTAATAATGCTTTTAGAATGGTCTTTAAAAAGTCTAATTATATCAATTTAAAAACTGAGAGACCAAAGGGCAAGCTAAATTCTCCTAACATAAATCAGACTTTTTTTATTTCAATGACTTTAAAAACCTCAAATGCAGTAATTTTAATAGCAATGAAAGAATGAATAAGTCATAACTCCGCCTGATCACATAACTGTCTATAACTGTTATTAAATGCTCCAAAATAAGTGAACTCATTATGTTTCTGCACTGCTTTTAGCTAATCTAAGATTCTGCTCACTTAATCATGCAGAAAAGGCTTCGGTGCAGTTTTAGACCCTCAGCAAGGTCACTTCAATGCCTTTTTTCTGTTCTATACTGATCATTTAAGAACAGCACTTTGACCTGAAACTGATGCTGTCTCACATAAGCTTGAATGTTTAACCCCCACAGAGCTGCATTTAAGATATACATTTGCACAGCCTATTGTCATATTTGCTGCAAACTGAGCCAGGTTCACTTTTCAACAAAGAAGGAAATGCCAATCAGAATTTGTAAATGTGATGTGCCCAGTGAAACTACCTCTCACATGATTCAGAGAAGGAATTCACAATTTTAAAAATACACCATTTGCCTGTGAACACTTTATTAAGTACTAATTGACTTTACAGGTGTAGTGACTAAGTATTTTTCACTCTGTTTTTGTTATACCATATATAAATTTAATGCAGAGAATTTACCCAGCAAAGTAATGCCTTTGGACATAGGTTGAGGTTTTCCATGCAGTTAAGGAGGCCATGAGATAAAAGAGTACGGTGCAGACCCTGGTCAGGTTCTGGTCCTTTACCGATGAAACAAAGGCCAATTTCAAACTTGAATAATGTTCCTACATGTCTGTTAAGCCACAAATATTAAAACGTGTGTTATAGGAAGGGTCCTAACAGCTGTTCTGGAACCTGGAGAGGGGGTTTCCTGTTGTTAAAGGAAGAAAAGGAATCTACATGTGAAGAGGACTCAGGTGAAGTGGTCCTGAGTGTATATGAGAAGAAAAAGACAACAGTGAAAAATCAAAATGAAAGCAACAAAAAACACATGTGATAAGAGATTAAAGAGAGACAGACAAGGAGGAGGAGGGAGGCGGAGGAGTAGATGAAGCCAGAGATGAGGAAGAGGAGGGAGAAGAACAAGGGCAAAGAGAGGGAAAGGCCACAGAGAGATGACTAAGATCCAAACAAGAGTTTTTTTAAAGGATGATTTAACTCTGGAAAATAGGTAAATCAAAGGGATTCCAACATCTGGTTCAATCTTCCTGGAGGCTCCAAAAAAGGGAAGGACAACTTTGAATCCGGTACTTGAGGCAGGTTGCTGGACTGGATGGCTTCTCAGGCGCTGTCCCCTGGGGCCTGACTTCTGGGAGACGCACACGCTAGTTCAGGGAGTGCACGCCACCTGCTAAAGGACCTAGTGCAGGACTGAACTCACAGCCCCGGTCCTAACAATTTTGAATGACGTTTTCTCAGACCAGAAAACCAGGAATTGAATTCTGAAACTAAACCTTACTAATGACATATTTAATATTTTTTTTCTGTGTCTTTTTGAATAGTATACAGGATGGCAACATAAATGCTCAGGGAAGTGCACACAGAATAAGCACTGAGACACAGCAAGTGTGATATAACTAGGTTCCCATCACTTACAATGCTAGGTATGTAAAATCTGTTAATAGTGGGACCTTTGTATTTTTGCTTAAGTATTTGTGTTCACTTGAGTTTGTATTAGGCCTTGATTATGAGATCCCACCTTTGAAAAAATCTAACTCTATTCAGCACGCATGTAACTGACATGCAAACTAACTCTATGAAGCAGGCACCATGAGTAAGTACTGCACTGTGCTATACTTACCAGGATGGGGTGATTGTAACAGGAATAAAATAGTATCCCTGTTCTCAAGGAATATAGAATATACTAGAATCTAGATCACTCTTCTGGGAGTTAGGACACCAGTATTTTTTTATTGGTTTATGTTCTGACACCATCTGGGGCACTGCAATTCAATTCTGGCTCTAGCAACCTGTAGTTAGTGCAGACCCCACAAGGTAAGGGTTCAGTTCTCCATTAGACTGCTCTCACTTCAGATGCCAGCCACACTTCAGGGATCCTGAGGCCACCAGCACTTCTGACCAACTCGCTATAAATTTAAGGGATCCCACAATGTCCTCAGATTCAATAACTTGCTAGAATGCCTCACAGAACTCAAGAAAGCACTCTACTTACAATTATAGTTTAATTATCAATAACAATCAGAACCGGGCAAATGAGGAGACATAGGGCAAGGTCTGGGAGGGTCTTGAATGCACCATTTTTGTGCCCTGTCTCTGTGTGATGGATGTGTCACCCTCCCAGTGTATCAATGTATTCATCAACCAAGAAACTCCACTGAACCTCAGGGTCCAGAGTTTTTATTGGGGTTTTATTATGCAGGCATGACTGATAAAAATGAATCATTGGCTAGATGACTGAACACAATATCCAACTCCCTCCCATCCCCAGAGTGTGTGAGGTCCAGCTGATACCAAGTGACTCAAAGCCCCAATCCTTTAATCATGTGGTTGGTCTTTCCAGCATGACCAGTGTCCATCCTGAGGCTACCTAAGAGACCATCATAAGTCACTTCATTAGCATAAACTATCAAGTGTGCTCCAAGGGGATTGTGAAAGACAAAGATACTCTTATCACTCAGGAAATCCCAAGGATTTAGAGTCTCTCGCTCAGAAATCAGGGACAAAAACCAGTCAAATTCTTTATCATACAACATTTCATTTGTTTATTCATTAGTGAATTTATAAAGCACCTACTTAAGAAGGAGCCCTGGTAGTCACTAAGGGAAGAATCCAAATGTATTTGACATGACATTTACTCCCTAAAAACTTATAACCCATTTGGGAAGATAAGTCATATGCAAATAGTAACAAGAAGGGGATACGGCAGTTTTGGGTAATTGTTCTCTTTGCTCATTCATTACTTATTCATAAAACAACTGCCAGAAAATCAGAAATAGCAGTCAGGAGGATAATCTAAAAACTTTTTTGAGTTTCTTGGAGAAAGTCTCTAGATAGTAGTATTATGACCATGACAACTCTGCAAGCCTGGTACTTACATAACAGCCATGACGGATGGTCTGGCATGTGTTTTTAAGTTTTCGGAGCTGCTGTTTTGCACTCTTTGCACCCCATTTATACCTTCTCCTGCCCATGCCCTCACATTATCCCTTTAATTTCCATGTCCTTAAAATGTCTCTGTTGCCCTGTCTTGCCCTTTCTGACCATTTACTTTAATCAACAAATATTTATTGAAAACCTGCTCAGTAAAAAGAGATTGCATTTATACAAAATTTATACAAAATTTTTCTCTCCTAAAGATTATCTTTATGGGAGTTGATAAAAGTTAGTGGCAAAAGCTGTGATATTAGTATAATATTAACAAGTGATACTAATTTGATAAACAGTCAGTACCAAACTAATCGTGCCTTCTAAGAGTGGTCTTCAATGCTTTACATCTGGGTTTCTCAAAGTTTTGTAGAACCTGGATAGCCCAATGAGATGTTTCTTCAGCAAAAGTGTTTCCCATGGTAAAAAATGTTTAGGAATTATCATGCTTATATGTCCCTTTAAGATGAATGTTTCACAATCCTATAGTAAGGGATATGTTTAACTGTTTAACCCAGTGTTTCCAAACTTATTTAGACATGATTGTTCTCTTGCAAAATACTTAAGCCTGTTTTGGGGAAAGCCTGTTTGGGGAAAGCCTGCTTTAATTGAAAATAATTTTACTCCTTCTGTCAGATCCTTGAAGGAAGTATATTTGGAAAGGTAGGTATTCTACATTAAACCACATATAAAATAATAAAGCAAAATATCAATGTAAGAAGTATTATTATTACTCCTGAAGAAGAAAATACAAGTATGATTAACTAGTAATTAAATTACTGTCTGGCAAGAATCAGTTTGATGTATCTGTAAGGATAATCCTATTCCTAAAGCATTATCATTAGTGTTTATTACTATTGCTACTAGAAATAAGTATTTTTATAAACTATAAAATGTTTACAGTTAACAGAAGAAATATAGTTGAGGAGAAAAAAAATAGTACTGTCCCATAATTACCCCCACCCTGTATTTGATTCTTCTTATATCTTTGAGTACATCTTCTATTGGTGTCTAATTAAAGCTATAATTGGGGCTGTGCCAATATGTCTGCTCAGTTCCACTGGAAAAACATCCAAGCCTCAGGGAGCTCACCGTGTAGGAGAGGAAAAGAGACCCACAAATAGATAATGTCCATATAGCATGGGAAGAGACACTTTAGAGCTAAAAACAGGGCGAGAAAGCAATGGAAGAATTATAGTCCACATAAAGAAATCAGCATGAACAAAAACCAAAAGGAAGAAACTGTTGGATCAAGGCAGGGAGCTGCCTCAGTTGGCAGTCTCTAATGGAAAGAGATGAGCCTGGAAATGTGATCGTGGATCAGTTCGTGAAGGGGCTTATCCATCATGCCAAAGAGCTATTTCTCTATTCTCAGGCCCCAGGTCTCCAAATCTCAGGCCAAAGGTCTGCAATGATCCTTTGAGATTAGGAAGAAATGATAACTTCTGATTAAATTTACTTTTTTTATGCTTTTAAAATTTCTGTTTATCTGTTTTTTAAGTATCTAATACACTAATACTTTCTATGTGCATATTACTTACAATTAAATTATGCGTATTTTGGAGTGGGGATATTCTCAAAATCGTTTTTTATGATGGGAGTGTTATCAAATTGATATAAGACCATTTTCTAGGCAATCAGGAGCTCATGAGGAGTTTTAAATATGGAAGTTAACCAGTTAGATTCACATTTTCCATAGATCAAAGTTTATTTGGGGACTCACTGGAACTTTTCTCACCTGCTATTTGCTGTGAAACAATATTCACTATAAAGGGGTTCTGTACCTAGCTTCTACCACCTGCATATGCATCCTCAATACCATCAGTGAAGTAAACTTTCCAAATGCAGATTTTATTATGTAATTCCCTTGTTTAAAATCCTTCAATAGATCCCCATTGCCTCTAGAAGAAATTTTTAAATTCTTTAGAAGAAAGTATCATGCTCTTTCTCATCTCTGAGCTTGTGTGCTTGCCACAGTTTAAGAGATGGAGATGGTTCAATCCTTATTTTCTATACCCTTCGCCCTTGTTCTGTAACTGGCCCTGACGGTGGGCTGAGCTCCCACAAGGAGAGAAGATGAGTATAAGCAGTAATGATCAGATGTTTGGTGCCGCCTCTCATGTGCTCCAGTCCCCACTCTCCTGCAGGCATACTTAGAGCCCACGGGGAGGGGAAGCCCACAGCCCGGGGAGAACAGAGGGCAGGGCAAAGAATATTCGGCCTTTTTGAAGACTTGAGTGGGGATGTTCAGACCTCCTAAGGATGTTTTCAGACCCTTGCTGGGCTTCTGAGCCAGGCTGGTTTGCCTGGCCAGCGATGGCAGAAGCAGGCCTTCTCATGCTTTGGAAAAACAGCCATCTGCTCAGGTCTATTCCAGGTGCTTCCCTACTTGTCAGGACTCTTGTGCCCAGTTTACTGTCACTGGTGCCTTCTCCTGGGATAAAGTAATGAGCTTTCTGATGACCAGTTGCTTGGGTACTCAGGCCCAGTTTTTGGGCTTCAGCTATGGGAATTCTGATTAGGCCAAGTAAAAGAGCTAACGTGGTCATTTTAAGGCCTTGACTATACAGTGGTAGACCTTAACAGTTGGTGTTTAACAACCCTCCCCACTGACATCTTAATGATTTGCAAAGGTGAGCCTCCATCTATTTTCTATATATTCTAACTCCAGTGTCTTTTGCATTATCAAATGATCCATAATTTTGCACTTCATTCATATGTGTAAACAATATTTCCACAGCCCAACTGAGCAAGCACTGGAGCCATGACATGGTTTCCTTTGCTCTGCTCTCTGAGTCACATCCATCTATCTTTTCAATCAGTGGTTCTCAAAGCATAGTCCCTGGATCAGCAGCTTTTGGTATCACCCACAAATTTGTTAGGATGAAAAATAAAAACTCTCAAGCTCCACCTCTGACCCACTGAATGAGAAACTCTGGGAGGTAGGCCCAGCAATCATTGTTTAAGCACACCCTCCTCGTGATCCCGATGAACACTTGCATTTTTGTTCTAGAGATACAATCTCTCTAGCCTGTTCTGAGCCACCTGAAAGAATCACTTCACAAGCTTGATTCTTCACTCAAATAATTTCACTGAAACACATCATCCATTCCACATGGCATATTTGCCTTAATTGAGTGCTGCAGGTGCTTGAATAAAAAGTGCAAATGAATTACATTGAAGAGTAAACCTAAAAAAGAAAATGACCAAAATTGAGACCATCTGCCCCTGCTGCCACTCGCATAGGATAAACACACAGGCTGTTGTTAGCAAGACAGGTTTTTCTCTCACCGTGACACCATGCATGGTATCCAAATAGTACAACTGTGTATTCAAACACAGAAGCTCCCAAGCACTAAAGAAACAAATGATATAAATTTACATAGTAAGTGATATGTTCTAAAACATATGTTGGGCTTAAAATAATTGATCTTGGTAAAAAAAAAATTAAGGTGCTTACAGAAAGGATTCAAGGATATAATGATACTAATACCATCTGTGCAGTAGCCATCATAAATGAATCAGCAACACACATTTTTTATTTTTTTAAATCCTATAATGGATGCTCCTGAACAACACTGTAATTTCCATGAAAATGCTCCTGAAATCTACTGCCATATTTTTAATACATTAATTCATTATAGCTTTCTCCTATGTTTTCCCCCTCCTTTTCCTGGGAGGTAGTAAAACCACAAATCACATTTTTCAGATAATTTGTCTCTCTTTAAAGTACATTGTTGGACTGTATATGTTTTTCTAAATATATTACCATTACTGATATATTTCATTATTTTGCACAATATTCTACTTAAATATTGTTTATCTTTAAAATGACACACACAAAAGTTGCTATTCCCCAAAGTATTTTGAGCCCAAATCATTTTACAGATTAAATGCATTCAACTCTCGGCTCATTGCTTGTATTTCCTGTGTCTATTGAGAATTACTATGAGGCTTTGCAGTTTTGCCCTTACAAAACTGTTAAAAGAATAAGAGATGTTAGAGGACTTAATTAATTTTTTTCTCTATGAAAGGATTCTAGGGCCTTGGAGAGCAGGGACTAAACAAGGGACAAACATGATAAATGGAGAATTTAAATGAATGTTAAAATAAAGACATGTGACAAATAGATGAAATTAATCTATGCTACTAGAAACCAAGTCATGGTACCCTTGGTGGAGGGGTAGGTAGTGATTGGAAGGAAACAAGAGTGGGCTTCTAGGGCACTGGTAATGTGCTTTTTCTTGATCTGGCTGATAGCTGCACAGTTTGTACACTTTGTGAAAATCAGCACTTATGCATTATGCACTTTTCTGAAATATAATATTTCAATAAGACTTCAATACCTCAATTAAAATAGCTAATGATCCTCTATTAAAAGTTAAAAATAACAAAGGTACATGCTTTACTTTACATGCTCTATTAGCTCTATTTTCATATTCAAACTAGCTTCTGCTATATAGTGTGCTTCCAGGAATAGCCACAATATATATATGGCCAAAGGTAAGGCATGGAATCACTTAATTTTTAAAAAATAAATATTAGGAAATAAACTAGCAAAAATAGGCTGAGGCAATCATGGATTCCTTCTTCTAGTAAAAGCTCCCTCCACCATCACTATGTGCCTGGTTTTATTCTAAATGCTGCGGGGGGGAAAGAGGAGCATGCCTTGCCCTTGGGTTCCTTACATTGCACTGTGGGAGGTAAGCACCCAGACAACACCCAAAATAAAATATACATCCACACTATGATGTTAGGGAGTGATAAGTGCTAGGAAGAAAAGCAAAGCAGGGGAAGGGAGTAGAGTAAAGCTGTGGGGTTAGGACAATCAGGTAAGTCCTTTCAAGAGGAGGTGACATTTGAACAGAGACCTGAAAGAAGTGAGGGAGCAAGCTCCACACAGATCTGCAGAAAAGTGTTCCAGGCCCAGCGAAGCAAATGCAAAGACTAGAATGCTTGCTTAAGTTGCTGAAATGTCATGAAGGCCAGAATGGGTAAAGCAAAATGTGCTGGGTAAGTGGTAGTTAATGAGCGGCCAAGTCAAACAGACAGTGAAGACCATCATCAAAAGCTTGGATTTTATCTTATAAGTGCTGGGAAGCCATTGGAGAATTTCGAGAAGGGGAGCAGTATGATGAAATTAGAAGACAAGGGTTTAGATGCTGTTTCCAAGACCGCAATGATATATAATTAAGGTTTAAAGTATATCTCATCATGTTTATATAAATCCTTGTGATTTGATTTAATTGGTTTCTTCTCATTGGACCATTTTTAGTTAGCTTGCTGAAAGGGCAGAGGTTTTTGAGTCCTGAGTTCAAATGTCACCTCTGCTGAATTCTAGATTTTTAACCTTAGGCATGTATCTTAACCTTACCAAAAATGGAAAAAAAGCATTTTGCACATAGTAGTTGCTCAACAAATGGTAGTGATGAGGGCATTTTTTAAAGGTACAAACAAATCCAGAAAGAAGAAATGAATTTTAAAACATACTCTTTTGTTAATAAATTATGTCCTGCAGAAGGAGATTTCATAGAAATCTCCAGAAAGCTGAAACTAGGCTAATTCAGACAGCTGTTCCCTGAGATGTACAGCAACTAGTTATGATATTCTGTTCCTGGTGGTAGCACAAGTATATTTTATTCACTGGAAAAACAAAGGCTTCAGAGAAATGAGGGTTTCTAATTTAGCTCCTGAAAAACAAAATTTGTTTGGAAAATAAGAAGCCTATTCTGAAAAACTGGAAGTAGCCTAGTTGTCCTTCACTAGGGGAATAATTAAGTAAATTATGGAACTGATGCCTACTGCAGAGTACCATGCGGTGGTTAAAAGAACAAAGCAGAACTAGTGAACTCATAGAAACAAGCTGAAGAACTATATAAAAATGTATTATAAAACTATTTAAGTAAAAGTCATTTTATATGCATCTAAAGAGACATTTGGACAAAAATGTCCATGATATATTGTTGAGTGCTAAAAATATGTGTCAAAATAGTACATATAGCAAAAACCCTTTGAGGGAATATATGTTTACATGTTGAAATAAATAAGCAAACAAATTTTATTAGTAGAAAACAATTTGGAAGAATCAAGATGGAAAAGGAGAATGCCTCTCACTTTTCGACTTTTATGCTTCTATGCTGTTTAAATACTTTTCAACTAACATGAATTTAAAATAAAAAAACAACAAATATTCAGAAATTTTAAGTATATGCTCAAGAAAAATAAGGTCTATATAACTGGAGTTAAGAATAACAAAAATAATAGCAATGTTGCAATAGTCATTAAACACATATTATATGCCAGGAACCATGTTAACTATTTTACATGTATAATCTCATTTATTCCTAACAATAACATTATGAAGTAGGTACCATTCTATAGACATAGAGACTGAGCAATAAGGCTCTAAATAGCTCGCCCAGACTCACACAGTAGATCTTGAATTCTATCCAGGTCTAGCTGTTTCTAAAAAATATTCTTTAACCATGACCTAAATGCTTTCCAATATAATGGAGATAAAACTAACTTTATAGGGCCATTATGACTGCAAATTCTATGCCATGCCTAGCCTACTGGCTAATCTGCACCCATCTTGGTGACAAAGATTGATTCATCTTAGGTATTGGTATAAATTGTGACCTAAAACTCTGTCACCAGAATTACTGTCATCTCAAACTGTAAGCCTATAGAGGGTAAGGATTGTACATCATAGGAATAGATTTAAATATTCTAGATGGTAATGACAATGTTGGTGAAATACAATCTTCCTATCAAAAATTTCTGACTAACAATAAATGTAATTTATAATATTTAGTTTATACAAAAATTCAACAATTTTCCCAAACTAAGTGAAGTCTTTGTTTTAACTTTACTACTCACTTGTCATTTAGAACTTGTCATTCTGTCTTTTTGTTCTATGACAGATCTTAAGAGTATTTTACTGAATTTGAGCAAATAGTACACTCAGTGATTCGGCTAATCATTATGAACAAAATGGTGGCCAGAAACACTTTTTGAATAGGTACATCTTCTGTATTTTTAAGAGATTGTCATGCAAAGTGGTAGAGAATATAGAGAGAAAAATGTCTCAGATGAAAAGCAAAGTTAACATTTATATCTGAAAACTGCTTCCTTCCCATGTTGCTTGACAAGTGATGTGGATAATTTTATCCCCTAGTGAGGTTTACAATTTGCAGAGCTAGTACTTATGTTGATCTCATCAGAACCAAGTGAAAAAGAGTAGATATTACCTAAATATCATGCCTAAAATGGAAATAATCCATATGGCAAATAGGTTCCATTTTTGATCAGATTTTTTTATTCTGGAGATTCTCTCTGCAGTAGCTTGGTTGGTTCATGGGATCCTTTCTACAAATAGAAATCCTATTTTCTCTTATTTGTATGAACCTTTTCCCATCATAATCCCAAACATTGGTTTAGTCATAATTAATTGGCTGGGAGGAAGGCAGAGTGGTCAGTAGTATATCAGACATTGTCCTAAGTATAAAATCCATTTTGTAAATGTGTGTCTGTGTTCCAAAGAAGAAATAAATTAGCCCTAAATCTTACAACTTAAAAACATTTCATACAAGTCAACATCATTACATTTGACATTGAGTCTACACCATAAAAATTACTTAGGAGGTTCATGGGAACAATGACCTCCAGTTTACCTTTCATGGTTTCATTCTTGTATCACCTGACTATCCTGGCCACTAACTTTAGTTGCAGCTCAGGACAGATACCACATACCTCAGAATATTTAATGCATCATTCTGCCACTTAGCAAAAGCACCTGACCTAACTGTAATATAGTCCAGTTGACCTAATATGGTTTGTGTTTCTCCTAATTAATGTATATATAAAGCTTCTACAACCATTTTTTTATTGTTAAGAGAAATATCTGGGAATATCTTCATGTGTGTGAGTGCATGTATGTGTATATGTGCATGTGCATGTGTATATGTGCACGCGCATGTGTACGTGTACTGTCAGGTAAACATAGTACCAACCATATTAATTAGTTACTTATCTGACTGTCACCAACTGTATCCTCTCATGTATATGATAGAATCATCCTTATATTTGTTTTTATTCCCCATGTTTTAAAATACTGAGTTAGACAGATGCTACCACATCCTCACTGGGTTCATACAAGTCTTTCTTTTAGACTATTCAAGATCCTGTCTTAGGACATAAGTCAGCCACCTCTCTTCAACCAGTAGAGCTATATAAAATCAATGGGAGGTCACTGGTCATCTAACATTGTGGTTTTCAAGCCTGCCAGGAACAAAGATGCAAGTTTTTTGTGACCCACAACCTGGAACTGTGCTGACAATAGCCATGTGCAGCTATTAAACACTTGAATGTGGCTGTAGGAACTGAGGGACTGAATTTTTAATTTTATTTAACATTAAATGGCCACATGTGGCCAGTGGCAATCATAAGGAATAGTGCAGATGTGGATCATTTTCATCATCACAAAACGTGACACCTTGAAAATTTCGATTCAGCAAGTCTAGCATGTGGCCCTAGAATCTGTATTTTCAGAAACTCCTTGGGTATGGCTGAAGTAGAGCCAGATTTGGGAAACACAGAAATAAGTGATGGAGAAGCATAAACAGAATTGGAGGCAATTGGAAAGGCAGTTGAAAATTAGGTATTATATTTGTGCTAAGGGTACTAGGGCCAAATCCAGATGGAAGGGATATTTTCCCAAAATAGTCTAAGGGGGTGTAGCCACATTGAAAGGAGCCAACGTTGCAAGCAGGCAAATCAAAAGTACAAAGTGATTACAAAAATAAGATCGAAAACCAGGATCCCAGAATGTGAGTTGTTCTGAAGCAGAGGAGAATCAGATGCAAAGACTGGATAAATCATGTGGTTCAGTGCTAGGTCTATGAGATGTGGAGCACCCATGTTCCTTGATGCTTTGTTGCAAAGGCAGGAGCAGCAACTTGAAGGAGCCATGCAAGATAGGTCATGGAAGAAGAGAAAAAGAGGAGTATTTAGGTGAAATAGAAAGTGGTACATATAAATTAAAGAGAAGACCACCAACAATTGTCTAATGTACCACTTAATAGTATCACAGCCAATTGCTTGTCCACCTTAGCCTGACAATTTAGCCAAGGAGATTCTTTTGCTATATATTGTATCAACTAAATACCCGTTATATTCTGGACCTATAATTTCTATTCTATATTATATTGCTTTATTACATTGCTCTTTAATATAAAAATCTATCTTTCTGCCCAAAAAGTACATGTAGTGATAAGTCATTGCTTTTCATAGTCACTACATACCAAAACTAGGACTATAAAAAGGAGCCATAGTATCCTTGACCTACTTGGACACTTCCCTGATTTCTTCTTTCCCACATTTCTTCTTTCCCCAGATGTCCAAATGTGATAGATGTACGTGATTAGAGACATAAAAACTGGTGGTTGCCAAGTTCCACTGTTTCTAATAAGCATCGTAGCTCTTAAATGTGTTTCTTTTTTATCAGTTCCTAAATAATATTAATTACCTACACTAGTGTGAAGTATTAGTGTCTTTACAATATGTTTCTATTAATAAATATAAATGGAAAACTGCAGAAGTGGTCACTCAGTTTGCCTTTTAAGTTAGTAAATGAATTGCCCATCTAACCCAGTTCATAGCATGTGGTGAATGCTCAAAAGTGTTTGATGGATGCGTGAGCGAGTAAATGAATGAATTTACTCCCTGGAGTATCGATGAGTGGTTATCAACCAAGGGGTATAACCTAGAATCACTGGGGAGTTTATTTTTGCCATTTGTTTGGTTGTTTAAAATACGCACGCTCAAGTCTCTCTGAGATTTTTGTACATCTTGAAGAGTGGAGGGAGGTAAGAATGAGTTAGGATTAACATGGGTATAATGTGTATTTTGAAAAATCTTCCTGGGTCATTCTGATATGTCCTGTTCTCCCCACTCCTTGTCCCTGTTGGGAAACTTAGCTGTACACAGTAACTAAACTGATGTGTAGTAGCAGTGATAACCATAGCAATAATATTGCTCATAAAATTTGATATTATTTATAATAATGCCTTGCATTTATAGGCGTGTCAAAAGAATTTTACTTATATCATCTCACTGGACACTCACAAAACTCCAACGACAGAATTAACATCGTGGGTATGTAAAGTTGATAATGTTTAGTATTTCCATGGGAACTTGAATTGTGATGCACAGGACAAAAAGGAGACAATAGAAAATTAGGTTATTGAATGAACACATCCAAAGAAAGGAGGAACAGAAAGACCTTGAATATTACAATTATAGTATTTTTGCTACTTCTATCATTACAAACCATCTTTGCTGGTTAGTATCACTGACTTTTTCCTTCCAGTGAAAACAACCGTGAATTAGATGTTGAGAAATAAATTGTAGTCTTTACTCTGCCACTTACTATATAGAACCATAGAAATAATACAATTCATCTCTTTGAGTCAAGGTAATAAAAAAGATTTTTCCATCTAAAAACTAAGACACATAGTTCAGTCAACTTCTGTGAGCCTCAATTTCCTGATCTATAAAATGGAAAAAACTATATGCCAACCTAACCATTCTCAAAAGTTATTAGAATTTCCAAATAAAGTGAAGATACATAACGTATGCATCTTTATCCTGTTTGAATTCAACTATATGTGCTCAGCCAAAGTTGAGAGACAGAGTACAATTTAAATAGTGCTGTTGTTTTCACCTACTGTATCTTATATATGAAGTAGGATACAGGAATCTGGGGCTCAGTTGGAGAGAGGTAAAACCGACTACTTGGCCTTTTGAAATAAAGTGTATTGGTCTCTAATGTGATGTTTCCTAGGGGGTTTTTATGAGCAATTTTGACTCCTTGTGATTTTTGCCTCACTCACTGACTTTGCTACAAACCACTACATGTGATAAAAATTCAGTGTTAATGGTGGATTTTCCTATTAAGGATCTTGACATTTCATTACTGTAGTTGTTCTTAATCTATTTTTTTTAATCAGACTCTTTGAGACTTCTCTCACACGTAGACATAGGCAAATGCATATTTGCATAGACTTTGTACACCGTTGCACAAAGGTTCTAAGTCTACTGAAAGCTATATTAAGGATCCTCTAATTTAAAGGAAGCTGCCCTGAGTTATGTCCATAGCCCAAGACTCTATCGATGACACATGTGGAGTTGCCAACTATAATTCCAAGTATAACAGCAAGAGATCACCTAAGTAATTCTTCTCAATCAAGGTATTTCTTGTTGTTTCCTAAGTAAAGCTCCAATGTCACCGGTGATGTTTTCCAAAGAGGCACACACATCGATCTCTGGTGTTGGTGCATTACCAGGCAGGTGATAACACAGCTTTGTTTCATTTTTCCCCTCTGATGTCAAAGTATAAACTATATTTTAATTCTGACACATTTATGCATTCAGGAGACAGCATGAAAAAACAGTTGAAGATCACCTAGCCATCTGTCACCTTGGACTCTTCAGGACAAAATGGGGTCACTGTCTTGTTTATAACCAGGGCAATAAGGGTGATCCCAGGTGGACAGGGAAAAAATGGAAAATCCAAGCTATTCAACAGTGATGTCTGATATTCTGCATCGCCACAGGCTATGCCAGCCGCCTTTCTGCACAGAGCCACAGATGTCCAAGTGATGTAAAAGAAGTTCCATAAGACCAGTATGAAAACAGAGGCCCAGGCCCACATCTGTTTTAATGTGCTGAGAACTGACACAATTCAATGCATATATAGCTCCGAAATGCAGGTATATGGCTGTGTCCTTTCCATGTGAAAACTAAAAATGTACCCATGCTTGTCCCATTTCTCCACTTTATAAAATCCCCAGTAATTTTCCTCAAATCTGCTCTCTGCTACCCCAAAACAAAACAGATAATAGAATTACATGTCATCTTTATTCCAAACCGTTTTTTGGTAACTTCATCTACAATGGTGAAACCCCCACAAGGGTCTCAGAAAACCAGCACAGAGGATGCACAGAGGGACATTCATCACCTCAGAAGGTGCCTAATATGAACAAATTCCACATTCTAGTGTTTATAAGGGAATTTAATGCACCACTTAGAAGTTCATTTAGGGATGTACTGACATCAGTCTACTAATAAGTCATCTACTCAAAGTGGATACCTGATTACTATTACTTGAATTTTCAATGTCTGAAGGCTCTTAGACATTCCAGTACCCATTCAAGGAAAAGAGAATTTGCAGCCAGTTTAGCAAGTTCTTTTTGTAAGACAAATGGATAATTCGTTAACTTTAAAATCTACCTGAAGCTAAAATATAGGTGATTCTTGAACCTATATGCAGGAAGCTTTTGATGAAATCACAATTAATTTTCTCCCCTGAAATACACAGTAGGCAAAAGCTGCTTTTTAATCATCACTCTTTCTCTATTTTATATGAATACCAATGGATCATGCTATACTGTTTTAAAAAACATTTAGAAGGAAAACTCATCACCGGTTGCACATTATTTTTTTATAAATGTCATTCTACATTTATACCGGCAACTGCAGCAATCTATGCAAACCAGATTTGAATGGTTAGCAAAGCAGAGTATTTACAAACACCTTGGGTACTTTAGCATTCACACTTTTTCCTCCTGCCACAGTGAATTTGAATTGGATACCACAGCTGCTGTCAGATCCAAACACGAGTGCATCCTTCAGCTGCCGCCCCCTACCAAGACTGCCAGGCAAAATCTGCTCATCTTTCATCCACATCTTCTACCCTGTACCTCACAATTAGTATTTTCAGTGAAAAAAAGAAAATCAAAGGAAACTAGAAGTACAGCTTCTTCCCCATCACCGATGGGACATGGAAGCTGTCAGAGATGCAAACTGAACAAAATTCATCCCTAAAATGCTTCTGCATCCCTTCCCAACTAGCACTTGTCCCCCACCACTCCCACCAACTACCACCACCATCATTTTAGGTTGTAATATATGATCAACAGAACCCACTGGGAGCTACTACATTTCCATAATCAGAACAATAGCTCATAAGCCTTTGTTGAAGCATTTTCCCCATCAGGTCTACAGCTAACTCCCTCCTCCCTGAACCTACCCCAAAGGTCATGGTATCACATTGCAGCACTGTAGATATTCTTTAAGAGCTATAAAATAAAACAATACCCTATGTTCTGTTTTCCTTTATATCCAGATATCATAAAATTATCTGTCCTTACTAGTGAGAGATTAGCACATTCCATTATTCATCCATGTATCTCCTGTACCTGTTTTAATCTAAACCTGACTGTGTTCAGGGAGACTACCTTTTCAGAACAACTCATTATTATAGGTATTTTAATATCTCTTGTTGCCCATTTTTCCACCAGTAACAGGTAGTACTACAGCCGCATGCACCGAAGTAGGATTTAATGAAATCTAATGTTCATTCAAATGAATCTCTCATGGCTAAATAGGTAATACTGAAACACAAATATTTTTGTGTTTGGAGCAGATTCTCTAGAGAAAGGCACAGGCAATGTGAGTAATGAGTGACAGTTTCTTAAAGGTTAATATCTTCTTTAATCTATTTCTATAATAGAAAGGAAAAATACTGTATTAAGCATTGGGTATGCTTTGGGGATTGCAGAAACAATTTCAACCATTACGTATATGTTAGACAGTAGGGAAAACAAAGAATCCTACATATACATTTTATTTCATGAAACACAAAAGTGCTTTAAGTATATTTTTTCCTTATTAAAGAAGCTCCTTAGATGTGTGTGCACATGTGTATGTATGTATAAAAAGGAAGAGAAATAAAACTGCCCTTAATACTAGCCCAGGGACCATGATTGTCACGTCAGGTAATGAAACCATTAAATGCATGGTATTAAGAAGAGACAAGATGCAATTAGCCAAGAAATTACTCTGATCTCAGTGACATTTTCAAAAAATCATAATACAATATACATCGGAAGACATGATTGACAGCCTAATCCAGTTTTGATGGAACATAGTCCACATACTGTGAGTAAAGCAGTGCATGTCCAGATAAAGCTCACAGCTGTGAATCTCTGATATGTCCTTACAGTCTTGTCACCCAGGAAATTCCTCAGGTTTAAAAGATGATGAAAGTATCGACCATTAATGACAGGATCATCTCCTGCCCTGAAATAAAATGTACTAATCCCTTTTGCTAGGTCTATGAATTCCTAATATAAATTATATAAACTCTAGTAATTCATCTCTGTTAGCACAGTTGTGTTTGGAAATTGTACAGCAGTCTTTGCCCTATTTGAAATGCTAGATGAAAGCAAGACATGTTCGTTTAAGCTGCAGCATAAAGTAATTTAACAGAGGGGACAGAATAACTTCTGGGTAACGAGAACTACAGATGTAAAAAAAAAGGAAGTTTAAAAGTTCTAAGCTGGTTTGATGGATTTATGTTTCATCTTTGCAAAGAAGCTAGAAATACAAATGTACAATTTTTAATTAAGCATAGGTTCCTTAACTGTGCGTGGCTAAATAAATGACAACCAACAGTTTGTGATTAACAAATAATTACATGGAATTAACAATTATTAATCAGAGACCTTAGAAATTTCAAATAAACAGTATTAATGAACAGCTAAGGTGAGATGAGTTTCAACAGTTTTGTAATTACGTTATTATGTTAATGAACTATTCCAGCATAGACCCACATATATATACTGCATTAGATAGAAACAATGCGTGCTATGAGATATCTACATACAAAAATACAGAAAAAGAGTAAATGAAGGATATTTGATCTTTCAAAATCTACAATTATTCTATGGTAGAAAAGCACCTAAAAGGTAATGATGGTATTAGGAATTTATTTACAGTCTAGATAATTTACTTTAATTATATTTCCTGATGTTTACTTTTTATTTTGAAAGTTGGACACTAAATATTACTTTTAATACTTGATATCTATCAAAGTTACACTTGATATCTATTGGAGTTATTATTCAAGGAAAAATACAGAAAGACTAAACTTTGCTCTATTAAATGTAACTTGAAAAAAATTAAATACATACTTAAGGACATGACTAAGTGGTAATGTTTCATTTTAAAACAAATATACTAGATCTTATCTATGGGGAGAATAATTAAATGATACAGCTTCTGCCATTACTCAAAATTTATAACTGTTCTCTGTAAATTCCTTCAGAACAATTGGCAAATCATGTAAATCTTTCCTATAATGATACTTTTCCTATAATGATACTTTTAATAGCAACCAATACTTTCACTCTATTTATCTGCCATATCAGTTGGGCTTCAAGGGACTTTGTCCTGCTCTCCAAAACCAAAGCTATCTTCAATTGGTAAAGATTTAAAAGAATTTGGACAGAACCATTATTCATAACAGCCAAATAGTAGACACAATCCAAATGTCCATCAACTAGGGAATGGATAAACAAAACATGGTACATGCATGCAATGGAATATCACTCAGCAATGAAAAGGAACCAGCTACTGATACATGTTACAAAATGGATGAATCTCAAAAACATTATGCTGACTGAAAAAAACAAGACACAAAAGAACACATATTGTATCATTCTATCTATGCCAAATCTCCAGAAAAAGGAAATCTATAGGAGCAGAAAGCAAATTGGAGATTGCTTAGGATTAGAGGTGGGAACGGGGGTTAATTCCAAATGAGTGTGAGATTTCTCTTTTAGGTAATGAATATGTTTTAAAATTGGACTGTGCTAATGGTTGCACAACTCTGTAAATTTACTAACAATCATTGAGTTGTACATTTTAAATAACTGAATTTTCAAAAAGAAAAAAGAAGAAGAAGAGGAAATAGGTTTGGTGAGAAGTTAGCAGTCTCTAGCTGTAACCAAATCCCATGCTCAAACTTGTAGACACTGTGATGTAAAAATGTGCATATTTATGTGTTGGTGGAGGAAAGGTGTCAGTTGGAACGGCAGATAGGATCATGAGTTGCTTTCACAAATACAACTTTTGTGGCTTTTTAGAATAAAATGGCAAAACCACATTTTGTACCTTCAAAAAAAAAAACAGAAAAGAAAAGAACTGAATTTTATGGTATGTAAATTATACCTCAATAAAGTTGTTTTAAACAGAGACAGAAAAAGATTAAATAAGATAATCATTTCTTTTTTAAAAAAAAGCAAGAAGAATTTGGAACAGAATATGAGAGCAGATTATAAAGAAAGCCTTTCAAGAAATCAACATCATTTAGGCTTCCTAAGGTGAGTGCATGATGGGAATGATATTAATTTGAAATAACGGTCATTACGTTTTGGTCAGCCTTCAGGAGTATTGCCATATGGAAAGCCATTTCATTTACTAATGGCTACTATTGCCTTGAAATCAGGTCTCAACCCAAGTGAAGAAACTGAACAGTTTTCAGATAAACTAACAATCAGATAGCTTATTTGGAAAGGAAAACAAAGACATTCATTTTCACCAATAACCTATCCATCTTGCCATAAAACAACAGCAGAAATCATTATCACACGTACTCCTCTTTTTCCATCCATGAAAATTTACTTCCACAAAACTCACCCCAAACTTCAGAGCTAACGGGATTTTCTATTTTGAGAGTCCTACAGGAAACAGAACAAGGGAGAACCAACTCTTACGTCTGCCCAGAGAGTTATAGTCAAAACCATTGTCATGATCAAAAGCTAACAATGTACATAAATTCCACTACTTGCCTGAATTAAAGATACCTCACAGGTATGAGGTATGATGAGTTACATCTGACTCAAGCCCCTCAAACTGCAGCAGGTTTCAGTAAACTTGAAACTTGAGCCAACCCACGTCTTATGGGGGTAAAGGGGAAACGGAAATGACCTATTTGATATTAGTTACTTGACACTTTTCAAATATGTGCACAACAATGTCAGGCCATAAAGTAGAAGTAAATCAACTTTAAAAGTCACATGTGGGGGGTGGGGGGGCGACATAATGGATTGTGCCACTTATGACTCAGTTTTACAAAATACTGCAATTCCACTGCTCTAAATGGCTTTAAATGTATTCAAGATGGGTGGAACCGTGGGTGTTAACATGCTCACAATTTGTTAATGCTTAGAAGGTGCTTGTTCTAGAATCATTATTTGCATCTGAATGTTTAATATATTGGATTTTAAACCCCTTGGTATTTTCTTTATATTCCAAGCTCCAGCATCTTTTAAAATTACCCCCAAATTGTGTGCTATTTACAATTCTTGTGGCAACTTTTGTTGTAGCTTGAAATATCAACTTTTATTACTCTGGTTTTTTTCCTAGAAAAGTACTTTTAAAGCAGAAACAAAGATTAAACATTTTCAAGTTGTTAAGAAGTTTAAATAGAAAAGGGAAGGAAAAAAATTTTATCCACAATAAAGAAAAAAATGCAGCCACAAAATAACATTTAAAACTAAAGTTATTGTGAAACTCCTGGTAACCAACCCTCTCAATTTCTTACCCCACTTGTTTATTTATGAACATTGATCATATAGTAAAGAGCAATCCTGGAAAAGTACTAAAACTCTTTTCTTTTTCCTTTGGTTTGGAACAAAGTTCCTAGGCACCTTGACAATGAAAAAAAGCATATATAATTTTTCAAAATTTTCATCTATGGCATTTTTTTTCACTTTGGAAAATTACAATTTTACTTTATGTATATCTAAGTATGATTGTTTCTTTATTTAGGGTAACTAAAGATCATTGACCTGAATTGTTTCCAATTGCTTTACATTACTCACACTTTGATCCATAAGAGCACAAATCTTTGGAATTTAGATTTTTTTCTTAAAATATAATCTTTAGGGTATTTTGTGTTATTTAGAGAAATATAGTATAACTTAAAGAGATGACTCCCATTTTAAATGGGTCAAAAAGTAAACAAATATGCATAAAATTGTGTGTTTAAAATGCACAAAGATAGCACTAGCATTTGAGAAGTTTTTCCAGGATTTTACCAATTTGTCATTTTTATTCCATTTCTGGGCAATCAGCTACCATTTTAGTGTGGTGTTCTAAAGCAGAAAACTATGTGCCTAAATGAAAAGCAACCTCATCACTGGCCACTCAGATTTTGCCATTTCAGTCTATATATTAGGGGTTAAAGAGATATGAAGAATAAACTATTTCAGGGCCCTTAACATTTCTAACTTTAAAAATGAGTGCCTTTCTGGTGTGTACTGATTATGAAATGCTGTCTGTTAAAAATGAAGCACTCTAAGCAAAAACATTGCTTGTTTGCTCCTACTGCCATTAGACTTTAACGACTAACCTGACATTTCGCTTTTAATGTAAAAATTCATTTGCAAAAGATATTTTCACAAACAAAGACTGACTCCTATATCTCCCTGTGCTACAGTTAGACCTGGATAGCCAAAGAGAAATGAATAAGACACAGAAAAATTTTTTGAAATAAATTTTAATTTCTAGAATAATGGGGCAGAATTCTTACTCAGAATATTATTAACCCTTTTCTGTACACATCAGAAACAAAGGCATATGAAATAGTCCTAAAGATTATAAGCAAACAAGTACATCATTGGCGTTTCATTCCAAAGGGTTCTATCACACAAATGCCATTCCTGGGGCCTAGTTTAATATTTAAGGAAAAACATTCAATACACAACTAAATCACTATTTTGGGAGGAGGAAAGGAAAGAACAAGGGAGGGAGGGAGAGGGAAAGGTACTCCCCACTTACCATGTACTCTTAATCACCATTTAGATGACCAAAAGTATATTATACCTACTTTTGGAAATTATTTATGTAGGGACAAATTTTCCCAGCCTAGTGCTTTTTTAAAAAACGTGTATCAACTCTAAAAGCTTCAAACAATTAATATAAGTCAAAAGAACTGAAAATTAATTTAAATGCTACTTATCATGTAATTAAGGTAGAGCAATAATGGGAAGCTCACATAAATAGAATTGCTTGTGAATTTTCTGAGCTAGACAATTTTTGTTTTCCACTTAAAGCAAATGTTAAATTTTTTTCTGTCAAAATCCTAAATAGCTTTTTGACAGGTTTGTTATGGTTAATTAATTACTTTCATTTGCACTAAGTTGTATACTCGAAGATGAATAGTACATGATAACAAGGCCAGCCTCTGTGAGGGAGACCTTTGGCGGTCTATGCAGTCTGCTGCCTCATTACAGAACTAGCTATCTGCAGGAAGCCTGACTTTGAAAGGTACAGCACGTCCCATAACACCCTCCCCTAACTGAGATGATTGTAGCTTCTTCCGAAAAGTGATGATTAGGAGAGAGAAAAGCAAAACGGAATGCTGTATGAATATTTCATGTAAATGAAAGCAGGCACTTAGCGAACGAACGTGCATCTTGATTGATGCTAGAGTGCCTCTAAACGTCTTGACATTGAAGGGTTCCGACTCCCCTTCCCTCGATGACTGCTTCAAGAGCTGCAGTTAATAGTGGAATACGACCATATTTAGCTGAAGGGCTCTTTATTACCGGCTGATATTAAATAAGACCACAGGCCTCGGGTTAGCATAAGTAAATTCTAGATAAAAGAGACTTCAGAGGGAACCCTAAATGAGATATGATAGTCGTGTTTTATTTTGGTTTTTATTTTTCCCTCCCTGGAGCATCATTGTTTATTTCACTTTTAACCCCCCTCAAGAAAGAGCCAAAGGACTCAAATTGCTTTGCAGAAAGAGGCTCAATAAACAGCAATGAGATGGTGTAAAAATGGATGCCCATGGTCTCCAAATCATTTTACATAAATAGTAGTCGTAGCAGATCAGAGCAAAGCCCTCATCATGGGAGCTTTTAGAAATATAATTATTTTAGAGATAAGTAACATTTTTCCAAATTTGTGCAGTAAACCATCAGTCCTTTACCCTCTCTTCATATATGCAAGTTTTATCTTCTTAACAAGTAAGGTGACCACCTAAGATATTCAAGCAACAGAATAATTTCCAAATGCAAATTCAAGGCTTTAGAAATACAGTTCTATGGCAGGGGCGAGAAGAACAGCAGTGATAGGTTTGCTGACATCACCATAACCCCCAACGCCCATGTTAGAGACTTAGGTCATTTTCCTCCAGAAAATGCTTGGGTGACTTTGCTTAAGTCAGGACTTCAGCCTCTACTGGCTCTTCACAAATCATCTGTCATTGAAGGTAAACAAAGTCTGTATGAGCTGTGACCACCAGAGATCTTCCTGTCCATGGCTCAACCAGAACAAAGAGTCCAGAGAGAATAGCTGGCAATATCCCTGCATACCAGAAGCTCCCACTTCTCTTCTGTGAATCACCTAACTAGAGAAAGGAAAGGAAGGGAGAAAGTTCAGGGAAGTATCTCAGAAGCTTGCTTAGAAAATTCCAGTTGTGTTTAAAAATTCAATTCTGCAAAGTAACAGGCCACACAAAATCCAGTAACCTGTTTTGTACTTTCCCAATGTCCCTTCTTTTCTGATCTTACTCAGGGACTCTTGGAGCTCCTTTAAGGAAAGAGTTAATATGTCACACAGGGACAAAATAAAACTCTGAGGTGTACAGAAACACACATCTATGGATTTAAGAGCAAAGAACTTGATATGCTCTTGAGTCTGCTGAGATCTACATCGCTGAATCATAGAACTGGAAAAGACTTTTCAAAATCACTCAGACCAGTCTCTTGATCAAAGGAAGCAAAGAGAGGAAATTGCCAAGAATCACATACTTAAGGAGTAGCAAAACCAGTACTAAGTTTTAGGTCTCATGATTCTCAATCTTTTTTCTTTTAATGTCACCAAAATTATATCATTAATATATTTTTTAATTTACATGGCATCTTTCTTGAAAATATCCAATTTTTAATTAATAATAATCTATCTTTTATCTTGTAGTATCCCGGACCTTTCTTAACAGTTGTTTAAAACATCATCCATAGGTAGCAGTTTTATTAAAGGCAACAATACATCACATAATTTATACAAGTTTGCAAAGTACTTTCACATTAATTATCCAATTCAGGCCTTCCAGAAGTCTTGGGAAGCAGATATTTCTCTACTTATTAAAGAGAAAGAAACCTAGTCTTTCTTTTTTTTTCTTTTTTTTTTTTTTTGCATGCAAATTAAACTGAGGTTGAGTTTCTTGCCTCGGCTGACAGATACTGTAAATGACAGAGCAGTCTCATATTCACATCTTCGGGCTCCGAGGTTGTTGGCTCATTATCTCTCATTCTATTATTTTTAAAGTGTTTGTTAAATACCTACTGCGTGCCAAGCTTCTGATTCAATTCTAAGGTCATATATTACCACTTAAAGACTGGCACACATTTTTCCTACATTGGAATACAGTCTTTCCATATTTGTCCAATCAAGTTTTGTCTCATAGCCAGTTAGAGTTGGTAAGTGCTGACCCTATGCTTACTTAATTTTTATCTACTATATTACCTCTGTCTTTCACAGATGCCCCATATGGTACACATATGACTTCCAAGTGTGGTCTTTATGTATAACTCTAGATACAAGGATGTCTTGACTTTTCAAATGGCATTAGTACTATAAGACAGAACAAAGAAATCCTGCAGCCGGCTTTTAGTGAGTTACAAAGCCTGACAGTAACACGTGCGGCACTCAGGGCCATAGGAAGCAGGCAGGAAAAAAACCTACAGGCAGCGTTTAGAAAATGACAAGTTGTGGATCCCGGATGCTGTTATTATTATTATTAGAATTAAATAGAGATTTAATCTAACATTCCATGGGCAGTGAGGCAACTGACTTTAATAACTATAAACTGAGGCTTACATGGTACTGCACTCAACCCGATGCTTTCATTAAGTTTCCACACAACCAATAGTAAGGGCCAAGGTGTACACAGAGGCGGCGGGCTGCCTGAGCACAGTCCCTGGCAGCCACGCAGAGCAGCAGCCGTTGATGCTCTGACCGTCAGATATTTATGAAAGAGATGCTCTGAATTTTATCGTAGTGGTATAGATCAATTTTCAGGACAGAGTCCTTAACAGTGTATTCAGAGGCTAGGTACAAAACCAATTTTATCTGCTTCAGTGATGTGTGAACTGTATGAGGAAAGACATCTCCCAACTCTCTGATAGCTTATCTTCCCTGGTGACCATTTATGCATGCTCTTGTAAATATACATATTTTACAAGGGAAGGGAGGAGGAGAGAAATGCTCTTTAAACTCTCCTTTGAGATGACCTTGAAGTAGGAGCATTTGAATCTTCCAGGAAATTAGCAGCCAAATGTATTTAGGTAATGATGAGTGGATGGGAAGTGCCACTCAGAAAATGGGCAATATCCTGGGTAGTGGGCACTTGACCAGAATGTCTTTCCCTCTGAGGCCGTTTCTTCAAGGAGGACAGAGAAAAGCAGAGCTTCCCAGGCCTGGGAGCCAAGTCCTTCCGCGAACACTGGAGGACTTAGTGGATACAGAGGCTATTACCAAGAAAGTAACTATGAAAGAGACGTTGATTTGCTATTTTCTCAGGCGTGTAAGTCTAATAAACATCAAGAGAGAAATGAAAAGGCCCTTCTAAGTAAATATATAAGTAATCAGTTACTTTCACATACCAAGCAGGACGGCGGAACAGCAGTGAAAATTAACCTTTGTTTTGTGTTGTTTATACCAAGACTATGGAGTCCATATGTAAACCATACTGATTGAAACATGTTTTCCTTCTTTTCCATACTAACTGGATATAGGATGCCTGTAAATCTTACACACTTTCTCTTTTGAGATACGTCCCCTGTACACTTTTGGGTAGACATCTGAAGAGTGATTTCTTTCATACACCCAACACTTGAGCTTGGATATCTAGTCAGCTGATTTCATATGCATTGCCACGCACCTTCAAATAAGTGCCTCTTTACTGCCTAGCCCAGAAGTGGGTAAAGTTTTCTATAAAGAGACAGATAAAAAATATTTTAGGCCTCAAGGACCCTATGGTCTCTGTTGTAACTACTCAGTTCTGCTATCACAGCATGAAGGCAGCCATAGATGATACATAAATAGATTAATGTGGCTGTGTTTGAATAAAACTTTATTTATGGACACTGAAATTTGAATATAATATAATTTCCATATTTCACAAAATATTATCATATTGTCTTTTTTCAACCACTTAAAAATGGTAGCACATTCTTAGTTTGCAAGCCATGCAAAAAGAGACAGCAGGTGGAATTTGGCCCATGGACTATAATTTGCTGGCCCCTGGCCTAGAGAAAGGATACAATGTCAGAATTACATGTGCTACCATACTCAGCCTATTAAAGATATTTTATACAGGTATTTTTTCCAAAGCATGTGCACTAATTTACAATTATAACCTAATTTAACTTTTACAACACCTTAAGATGCAAACAATGGGCAAAGCATCCAGCCTGGTTTATAGTGAATCACTGCTGTGTAAGACCCTAGGCACAAGACAATCAAGTAAGATGGCCAAGAAGAGAATTAGGACATTTAATATATTGATTCCACTAAAATATATCATGAATTATAGCTCTGGATACATGCTGTGTTCATAACCATTGGGTAGTCTAACTTGGTCTTTATATACCTTAGCAATCACGTATACCTTCCACTTGGGTCCAGATATTTACATATTTCAGTCAAAATAAATTATAGCAAGTAACTGTGACCTTATTACTTCTCTCCTCTGAAGATGTTTAAGTCCATCATAATCAGTATAAGTGTGGGGGACGTTGCAGGGAGGTAGATTGGGAGAGGTGGCTGTTCTTTCTTTTACATCTTATATCAGAAGTACCATGGTTCAGTAGATTTTGGTGTCAGAGAGACCTGATATTGAATTCTGGTCCTATGGGCCTATTTACCTCTATAAGCTCCAAAGCACTATACATAGGAATCATAGCACTTAATTTACGGAACTTTTGTGAGCTTAAAGGTGACAACACTCCTAAAGCCTGGCTCTTGGTAGATTCTCAGTAAGTCTCTGTATCATTTCCCTTTCTAAGGCATCTTCAAGAAAACAAAAGGAAGACCACTGTAAGCTGGTGAGCTGGCATCCTTGCCTTTATATCAATCAGGTCCATCTCATCCACAGTGCTGCACTGCTGTAAATTTTTGAGAAGACATTTCTTCCCATTTATTCTTGTATAGTCCATAAAGGAAGCCTGGTGCTAATGTGACTTTACTTCCTTCAGCTAGGTTTATTCCATAAAATTCCCAGGATTTTTTAAAAAATGGAGAAGAGTTTCTAAGTGCAATATATTTTCTGTTTCATAAGTTCAGCTTGGTGGTGGCAATTCCAGGATAAATTACCTGTTCACAAGCAGGTATCATTATGGATTCACTGGCAATGGCATTTTCAGCTATATAGAGAGCCAGTAAATCGTGATGTCTGAACAGACTGATTTGAATAATGAGAAGAACCTTCATTCTGGCCAGGAACCTGAGACAGTCTATGACACAGTGGATTTTTCAGATGAACGGTAGTTAGAAATTCTCGTTTCATTCTGCTATAGTCCGAATGTTAGTGTCTTCCCAAAATCCATATGTTGAAATCCTTATCCCCAATGTGAGGATATTAGGAGGCAGAGCCTTTGAGAGGTGACTAGGTCATGAGAGTAGAACCCTCATGAATGGGAGTAATGTCCTCACAAAAGAGTCTTGAGAGAGATCCCTCATCCCTTCCACTATGGGAGGACACAGGACCATCTATGAACCAGGAAACAAACCCTCACCAGACACTGGATCTGCTGGCACTTTGATTGTGGACTTCCCAGCCTCCAGAACGGAGAGAAATAAATTTCTTTTGGCTATAAGTAACCCAGTCTATGATAGTTTATTACAGCAGTCTGAATGGACTCAGACTGATTCCTTGCCTCAATGTACCTTTGTTATTCTGTGCAGATCCTGTGCTCTGCCCTGGGAACATGGAAATCAGCAAGCCACAGTCGCTGCCCTCCCTGCTTCCCAGTCCAAGGGTGGAGACAGACATATGGTGACTGTAACAGGCTGTGTGAGCAACCACAAGGGGTATAAAATGACGTCAGCCTGCAGGAGTGGGAAGACCTCCCCAAAGAGGTACAGTTTGATCTCAGCCTTAAGAGATGAATAGGAGTTTGCCAAGGATGGAGAACATCCCACACAGAACAATCAGAGAAGAATAATAAAACACTTCCTGGCTGTGGCAAGTCCCCAGATACCTGCTGGGCTGCGGTGACCACACCTTTTGTGCCTCGTCAAGTCCTCCATTCTGAAGTTAGTTTCACAGCACCATTTTCTGTTTCCCCACTGAACTGTAATATAGACTCCCCAAAGGTAATATGTATCTATCTAATGGAAAGGGGATAATCAAGATATTTAGAAGATGAACAAAAATGAAAGGATGATATATTTTAAACTCATCTATACTTCCAAAACATTTTTATACAGAAAGACATGTAATTTATAACCCACAAAGTTCACTTATAAGTACTTGTAAGCCCTGTCATAAGAATCAGTTAAAAAGAAGGCTGTAATAAATGCTGAATCAACATTTGTTACGTGAATGAATGAAGATGTGACAAAAATTAGGCCAAAAAAAAAATTATGCCCTTTCAAATATTAGGCTGCATCAAAATAAAGCTACAGAACTGACACTTTAAAAGGAAATCTGAAATTCTGTCCTCCCTGCCATTCAGCTTCAAGCACTGGGAAGCTCCAGCAATACCTGTGCCACCGATGGGAGGTGTCTGGAATCCGTCTTTCTAACCCAAAGCAGATGTGAATCAAATTTGGGGTGAGTTTGTGAAGCTGCTGCTACCTCCTTCCCAAGTATATTTACCCAGCTCTCATGACTAGGCTTCTACTTGGTACTCTAAGTCCCTGAATGGGATTAGAGTGCTGAACCACAGCTTACTTAGCTAAAACCTTGACAACCTGCCTAGACCTTTCTAAAGACCAGACTGCATTTCCAGAAACCCCAGCTACACACAATCCACGTTCCTGGGCATCCCTGTATAGGCCACCCAGAATAGCAGTGATGACAGCTATTCATCCCCACCTTCTCCCCTTTCTGGAGCTGTCCCATTTCACTATACCAACTACTTTATCTCACCCCTGGTGCACATCAGCCAGCTAGGGTTGAACTAGTATTAGCCACACGCCCAAACACACTGGCATTTGTATTGCTGGCCCCTCACTGCACTTTGAACAATTCTGCCACAGATTAGGGACTTAAAACCATACTCAACATCCCCCATCCCCAACTCTGGCCTTTCCTGTGCCCTACTGGCCTAGGCAGGGTTCTCAGTGAAGCCAGCGCATGATAGAACACTTATAACAACCGCGTTGCTTTCCACTGAAGGGCTGTTTAAAACACTAAGTATCTGTGGGTGTTTTTAAAAAATGATGGGGGTGACAATTTCTGCTAATGCAAGTACATTTTAAACCTCTGTAAATTAGCAAATAACAAGTGTTGCCTCATTGTGGAACCAAAATTCAGGTTTCAGAGTCTATTAAGTTATTAACTTAACAGTACAAGTTTTACACACCCTGCACAGCTTATTGATATATAGATTGTGTATGAAGACATAAGCAAACTTACCTCTATTTCTGTCCATGGTTTTAAAGTACACTCTCTTATAACCTAATATTGCACGTTCATTTCCCTATCCTTTAGCAAAACCTATGAAGCAATCAGGTGAACAGAAAGTACATGAAGGAAAATACCTAAAATAATCTCAAAAGAATACATCCTCGTGTGTAAAGAGAAAACATGCTTGAATACAAAGATATTTTCAGTATTTTAGAGTAAAAAGTTTGAGCCCCACAAATCATTTTCTTTTTTGATAGCATAAATTCACATTTAGCAACTTAAAGAGTCCTTTCGTTATGAATTATCATAACCCCAAAACCCAGAAAACCTTTTAGGTACATTTAACAATTATTCTTATTTTAGAAATCAAAATAAGTCTAATTAAAATTATAAGAGCCCTACTAACCCTAGGAGCTGAGATTTTAAAGAAAACCTTTAGTATCTTTATATTGTGATTTACTTTTTATTTCCAATTTTCTGTTTTCACTGGTTAGACAATTAACCAGTACTCAAGTCTGTGAAATACTGAGATGCATGAAATTTACATAAATAAAATAAATTAACACAGTTAAACAATACAATATTGCCTCCTGACATCCCCATTTTCAGATGTCATCAACAAATAATCAAGATACCAAGTCAGGGTAGGCATTGTTCCTTAATAATTGCTTAGATTATCACAGATTCACTAATCATTACAATATTGTACAGAAATTTGTTTTTAATCCAGTGAACATATTGCTAATGACTGAAACATCTAATAGCATCATCTTTTCTAACAGCAGCAAAATGCCAGGGAATTGATTTTAATTAGGTTTTAGAAAAAGAATTATGTGGAATTCAAATATGTCATTCAATTTATATGTCAAGGAGACTCTCAAAAAAGATTATGTGGTTAGCTGGACTTTGGGATAGAGAGAGGTCTGTGTTTGGAATTCTGCAATTCATTTTGAAAGCTTTCCATATACATACTGATGCTGAGTATCTTACCTCACTCTGCATTTTCCAACAGGTTTCCTTCTCTCTCCCTTCTTCCGTAGCAATAACAACCACTAAGGCAGACCACTGGGATGTCACAGTATCAGGAAAAATTATCACTTTCCCAAATCTTTCTTTATGTCACCACTGCGGGTTCAGGATTTCATTTAGTAAGGCAGTGCAGAATTTTGAATTAAGAACTTATTTAATGAGAGTTAGAATAAACAAAGCCTTCTAAGCAGGCAAAGAATAGAAGGGAAACCAGGGAAATGCTACCATTAAAAAGGGGCCATTTTGAGATGGTGAAAATGGGGGGCGGGGAGGAGTGAAAATTAGATACATCTTATCCTTTCAAATTCTAGCAATCCTTATGCTTAATTACTTTAGGCGACCTTTCAGGACACGCTAACAGTAGTGTTTCTTGTGCATTCTGACCACTTTCGTTGCATTGGCACCTGTGAGGCTAACACAGGTACCTATTGAGTAAGAGCCACAGAAGTTTTATGGGCTTCTTGAAGGAAAATTTCCTAAATCCACAGTACATAAAAGGATGAGTAAAACACAATGTATTTAATAAATGTTTTCAAATATTCTTTTTAAAAATAATTTCATTTTCATAAATGACATGTTCTACTAAAAACAAAATAAAACAAAACAAACACACACATTCAAAGAAATTCTGACCCTGGGGAAGGATTTGAGCTCCTAAACTCCTCAAGCCCTTTGGAAACAATTGATATTTTGAGTTGAAAACTCTTAAGAATTCTCCCCGACTTATAAGTGACCACCTTTTCAGTTACTGTATATCTGATGTACTCTAAAAGATCTTAAAAATTAAAGTCTGAAGCTGATGTTTCCATAGGAAAATTTAAATCTCTCATTTATGCCTTTTTTACTTTCACTCATTTATCCACCCATCCACCCACTCATTCACTTAAGATTTACTGAACACATACTATCCTACCTACTCGGCTCCTGAGTAGTGGAATAGTTCTTTCCTGACTTTACATGAAGCCAAAAGCCTCATACAAGAATCTTGCAACAGGGTAAACACAAACACAGTGGGAATCCAAAGCTCTAGAAGAAGAGTGCCATGTGGTGATCGAAGAATAGTGAGCATCACTGCCAAGCACTCTATTCCAAACTGCAGCTCACACAGATTAACAAAAAGTCTAAATAGAACAGGCTTGTTATTCGAAATTCACTTAAAGAAAACTCACATAATACAAGAAGTATATAATGTATTTGAAATTGCAGTATGATGTGGTACTCAACAGAGATATGTGCAGGTACTAGTGGTGCAAGGAAAGGAGCATGGGGTGCGAGAGGGGCGTTGAGTTCATGGAAGGTTCTACAAAGGGAACTCCTGAGCAAGTTCTGGATAAGATGAGTAGGAGTCTGAAAGGAAGACAAGGAGGATACATTATCCTGGTTTGATGAACTAGCAACAGTAAAGGCTCAGAGAAACTGCAGGTATTTCTGTACAGGTTCTAGTGAAGGGGTTAGTGTTGGAGGCTGAGCAGAATCAGGTCAAGCAGGGACTTGTCTACCTTGCTAAAGAGCATGGATTTTACCTTGTAAGCCAGTGGTTCTCAATCGTTTTGGTCTTGGAATCCCTTTCTACTTTTAAAAAACTATTAAAATGGTTTTTAAAAAGTAGAATAATAATGTTTCATTATTTCTGAATGTAATAGGAAATTCAAATTTCTGTGTCCATAAATAAAATTTTGAATTTCATCAATAAGAAAAAAAAAAACTATTGAAGGTCCCAAAAGCTTCTGATTATGTGGGATATATTTACCAATATTTATCATATTAAAGCTTAAAATTCAGCAATGTTTAAAACATGTATTTATTAATTCCTTTAAATGACAATAAACCAAATACATGATAATAAAAATATTTTAATAGAAAAATAACTATATTTTACCAAAAAAGATAGTGAGAAAAATTTAGTTTCCTATTTTTACAAACCTCATTCATATCTGGCTTAGTAAAAAAATTTTTACTAAATTTTTTCTGTTTCTGCATTCAGTTTGCTATATCATGGAAACACTGGAAATTCCACTATACATTCATGAAAGAATGATGGTGGAAAACATAAGCAATGTTTTAGTATTATTATAAAAATAATTTGACCTTTCACATCCCCTGAAAGAGTCTCAGGGTCCTCCAGGGATATCCAGGCCACACTTTAAGGACAGTAACACTGTTGTAGTTTGAGAATCAAAGTATGTTTTAACAGGCCATAAACTGACTACATCTGCATTTTAGAAAATGTCATTTCAACTGATAGGTCTATGAAGATAGCAAAGCGAAAATATTTTAGAGAGTATACCCGACTTTCACAAATGGTACAAAAAATTTTCATGTCCCTTAAGCATTGGCTTTTCACTGCAGAGGTTTTACTTTTTAACACCATCAAGATAACATACACCTCTTCAAATATGTTTGATATTTGTCTGGTCCTATATTTGAAATGATAAGAGGTAATTACAGATAATTTTATGCCAATCAACCAAAAACTTAAACAAAATACACAAATACCTAGAAAAATATAATTTACTAAAACTTACATAAAAAGAAACAGAAACCCTGAGTAGTCCGATTAGCAGGACTGATACTTATCTTGTAAGCATTTGTAGAGTCATATTATTTATTTACAACTAGCATCCATTTGACCAATCAAGTGTCCACTCTAGTTGACCTATGCCAATTTCCTGTCTCATGTCAATAACAAGATTTAAAATATCACCCCGACCTATATCCATAAAATGATTCAATCACTGCCCCACAAATAAAACTACAAGCCCAAATGACTTCACCCTTGAGATACACCAAACATTCAAGGAAAAATAATTCCAACTTATACAATTTATCCCACAGAATTGGAAAAGAAGAACCAGTCTCGAACTTGTTTTCAGAGACTAACATAACTTTGATACCAAAACCTGATAAAGAGCGTACAAGAAAGGAAAATTGAATGACAACCTCAGTCATGAACTCAGATTTAAAATTCCAAAATAAAACATAAGCTAACTGAATATAGCAATATACAAAGAGGATAACACACCATGACTAAGCTAAGTTCATCCAAGGAATGTAGGGTATATTTAATATTAGAAAATCAACCAATGTAATTTACCACATTAACAGATTAAAGAAGAAAAATCATATGACCATCTCAACAGATACAGAAAAAGCATTTGATAAAATTGAAAATCTTTTTTTTCTTTCCAGCATTGATCTGGAAGTCCCATCCAGCCCATAAGGGGAAAAAAAGGTATTATTAGCAAATGATAAAATTGTGTAAACCCAAACAGCTATGCATATAAATTTTGGCATTAATTAGAGAGCTTAGCAAATTGTCAGGATATAAGGTCAATATAAAAAAATTAATTATATTTCTATATATCAGAAAGTAAATGTGAAATAAAACTTAAAATGCTAAAATAGTACCAAAAATATGAGATACCTAGGAATAAATGTAACCAAAGTTTCTAAGAATTCCCCTTGCCTTTTGGGAAAAAAATCCCCTTTCCCCTGGGGGAAAAGGGGAAAATAATAAAGTGTATTGAAAAACACTAAAGAAGACCTAAATGAATGGAGAGATATTCAATATTCATGCCTTGGAAGACTCAGTATTGTAAATTTGCCAATTCCCCGAAATTAACTAATAAACTCAAAGCAATCCCAATCAAAATCCCAACAAATTTCTTGTGGAATTTAATAAGATGATGGAAATTCACAGATAAAAGAATACTCAAAATACTCCAAAAGATGTACAAGGTGGGAAGACATGCTCTACCATACATCAAAAGTTATTAACGGATACAGTAATTAATATGTTTTTGGCACTGGGACAAACAAATTACTCAAAGGAGAACCAAAAAACATTCCTATACATATATGGAGGCTTGATTTATGACAGAGATGATACCTTGGAGCACTGGGAAATAACTTTTTTTAAAAATAAATTGTGCTAGTAACATGAGAGATCCACATGGGGATTCATACCTCAAAGTGAGTAAAAAAAAATCAATTCTAAGTGTGAACAATAAAACTCTAAAGCCTTTAGGAGGTAATATAAGTAAATATCTTTATATCTTCAGAGTTTGGGAATGATTTCTCAGATAAGATACCAAAAAGTAATAACCTGAAAATAAAAGATTGATATATTTGATTATATTAAAGTTCAGATCTTCATGAAAAAAGAAAAAAACCATAAAAAGTTAAAGATAACCCAGAGATTAGGAAAAGTTATTTGCAAGACATCTATCTCAAAGACTAGTAGCCAGAATATATAAAGAATTTCTATAAATAAATAACAAATAATCCAACATAAAAATAGACAAAAAAATTGAACAAATATTTTACAAAAGAAGAAATCCCAATAGCTAACAAACATACATGTAATTCACATGCACCGTGTCAGATCTTCTTGGTCTTAACTGTCTCCATAACATCTGGCCACTTGTTCCAGCCCCAGCCATTGCCAAGGCTACCAATTCTGAAAGGACTCCAACCAACTCATGCAAACACAACCCAGTGATACCTAACGTGAAACCCATGCCAAGCGCGTCTCACCTCCATCCCCAGGGACTTCTCATTTGACGGTTAGGACAACTTAGCATGCATATGTGCACAGCCCAGAAGTGCATGGAGCTCAATGGTTCATTGGATGAATCTTCAGGAAGTCAGAGATAAGAGCCAATGAGTAAATTCTTCACCCTTCCTCCTGACTTGCTTCCTTCCTAACACAATTACCTATAGATTTTCATGAGAAACAATCCTTTCTACAGTCTCTCAGAAGATAGTCCTGTGAGATCCAGCAATCATTTGCACTCGATAACAGAGATAGCTAATTTAAAACACATCCTTGAATTAGCCAGTTCCCCTTTTTGCCTTACTCTTTTAGCCCCTCCTTGCTGCTCTCTTTGATACCACCCCCTACCAAAGCCACAGCACATGAGTTTTACCTCACGCTCTGCTTTCTGGGGAGCCTAAACTAAGGCAATATGAAAAGTTGTTCGATCTCATTTGTAATCAGTGAGATACCAATACATGCCCACCAGAGATTAGCAAAAATTAGCAATTCTCACAGTACCAAGTGTTAGCAAGAATGTGGAAAAACAGAATCTCATACACTGTTAGTAGGAGTGCAACTTGGGACAACAACTTTGCAATATGATTTGGCCTTATCCAACAAAAGGTGAATATTTACATATCTTAGAATTGGGCAATTCAATTTCTGGTTATATACCCAAGAGAAATAGCGGTTTTACCATGAAACTCACCAAATTTAAGCTTCTCGGTGGCATGGATTCCCCTCCAAGACCTTGTACCTAATTTTGTATTCATAATTTTGATGTGTGTGTGTATGTGTGTGTCTGTGTTTGTTTTAAAGAGAGTCTCCCAAATTGCATAAGCTTCAGGCTCCAAAAGTCCTGGATCTACCTTTGCCCAGATAAAATTGTCCAGGATACAACTATAAGAAGCAACATTGTTCATTAAAGTCCCAAACTGGAAATAACACAAATGACCATCAATTGTTAGATGGCATATAGACCAGGGAATCTTAACTGGGAAAAGGGACATGTAATAGGAAGTTGACCTCACACAATCATGGGATGAGCTAGGGAAATAAAGGTCCAGAAGGGGGAGTTGAAGGATCAGAGAAGGGGTCACTACCCAGGCAATCTTAAAAGCTAAGCTGATGTCCAAGAAGGAGGGAAAGATCACAGAGGTGTCTCTAGGAAGCTGCTGCCTCTGGGTAGTTACCACCTTTCTGGGTCTACAGCCAGGGGATGTGTTGATCAATAGGGCCAACAGTCAAGAAGAAATGGACAAGGAAGAGTATATGGACAAGCTAGAATCTACTGACCAACTCTGTGTCTATCTGTCACCACATCTTCATCACCATGAAGATGTTCAGAGAACAATGGTTGCTGCTTTATTTCTGCCTTCCAAGTAACATGCAAATTCTTCTTTTAGTCAACTCTAACTCAGAACCCCACAGGAAAGAGAATTCTGGAAAATGTAGTTTCCGGCTTAACCAAGTTGGCATAGCATAATCCAGCACAAATGGATAAATTGTGGTATATACATGCAATGAAATACTATACAGCACTAATTAGGAACAAGTTCAGCTACAAGTACAACCCATATTTTACAGACGTTAAAGGAGAGAAGCAAGACACATAAGCTTCATTCAACCAAGAATTTATAGTGTATGATTCCTTTTACATAAGTTTCAAGAAGAGACTAAACTAATCACTTTGATCATAGATGCATACATAGGTGATAAACTAAAAAGAAAAGCAAGGAAGCAATTACCATGAAAGTCAGTATAGTGATTACCACTAGGAGGAAAGGGGAGGTTGTCATCTAGAAGGGATTTTGGAGAGCTGGCATTATTCTACTTTTGGACTACAATGTTTGTTACACAGTTTTTGGTTTGTAAAATGATTCCTTAATTTCATATTTCTATTGTATGCATTTTTCTGCATATGTGTTATATTTCACAAAATTAAAGAATAAATAAAATAATGTTCGACAAACTGATTTCCACTGGCTCTCTCCCTCAGTGCCTATGGGACCAGGCAGCTGCATACTACATCGAGTTCTGGAGGCATATGTCGGGAAGAGAGGGGGTGCTCCCGTGCTGTTCTAGTGTGATCCTCACTCATGAGTTTGCTTTCAGCAATTATGAATTCCAGGCAGGTCACTATGCCTAGATTTGTAGACTTAGGAATATTATCTATTACTAACTAAATTAACCTTTAAAACATGAGGGTAGTTAAACATTTTCCTGCAAACAAATCAAGGATTGAAGAAAATAAAATACTACATGCACAAGTGAACAAGGAGAAAATGGCAGAGCTGATGTTTCTTCTCCTACTAGTTTCTTCTCCTTTATTTGGCCTCAATATAACATAAAATTAGTAACAATCAGCCCAACTTGCTAATAAAGTTATCAAGAAGATAATTTGACGTGATGTAAATTCACCATTGTTTATTTAAAAAAAAAAAAAAACTTGTCCTAATATTAGTTTGCCTGAATGAAAAAACCCAGACCACTAATACTTATGTGTTGTGTGACTTTGGGCAAGTTACTTAACCTCCCTAAGGCCTGAGTATCCTTTAAAATTAATGATAAAAAAATACCTATATCCCTTGTGAGGATTAAATGGGATAATCCATGTAAAATGCTTAAGGTGGTACCTGGGAAACAGCAGATGTTCAGTATATCAGATTTTTTTAGTTTTGTTGCCGGTTTTTGTTTTTGTTTTTGTGTTTTTGGTTGTTGCTATTCAAGGGGTCCATAAATAACCCTGGACAGGATAAGAATCCATGCTATGAAATCATAGCTCAAATAGTCCTACAGAAAACTAGAAATTTAAATCTGATCTTTATTTTCTGAGAAACCACAAAATCCACATGAAGAAAATCAAGTCCCCCAAATATATTTGAACCTAGAACAAGAAAAAATATAGCTCTCCAGTAGATATTCAGTATCAGTGTCTTATTAAAAGCATAAAATACTTTTTTCATAAGGTCTTCAAATACAATGGTAGCAAACTTTATATTGTACCCATATGGATAAAACCATCCATCTTCAGTAACTGTCTCCAAAATTAACCCTATTTGCTTTCAGCTTGAAGATTCTATTTTTTAAAAAGCAAGCATAAATTTTATTTCAGTGTTAGAACACTAAAAGAATTTTCTTTACAAGATAAAAAACAAAACATTTCAATAGCTCAAAGGTAAAACATCCAATTTAGCAAGAAAATAGTCTTCAATGAAGAAACTATGCTTTTCAATGGAAAAAAATACTGATTTGAATTCCACTTAATTGGCTTCAAATAGTATCACTGTGATGTGAAAAAGCAAGTAATATCATTGTCTTGAATAGGTATTATGCCAGTTTTATCATAGCTGATGCTTAAGCTGTAATTCCTGTGCATATTACCTACCACAAGCAACTTTTAAAACCCATGGAGGAGACACTATAGCAAGACCCTCTTACAGTTGTTAGGAAGGAAGAGAAAATGATTATCTCAGTGCAAAAAATCCCACTTGTTGAGAACATGTTAGGGTAAGATACACAAGGGTTTCCAGAACAATTTTCCTCAAGATTTATCATTCCAATGTATGGTCTGATTGGGCGGCACTTGGCATATCTGTGCTTGATTAACATATATCCAAAGAGCCCAATCTATTTTTTTAACAATTTTTAAATTAAAATATAACCAAAATAAGAGGAAAAACAAATAACCCTATCAGAGAAAGCATAAGATAAAGGATATGAACAGACAATTCACAGAGCACCAATCCAAATGACCTACAAGATATGCTGAAAAGACAGTGAAATTCACTGGTGGTGAGGCTTATGTTTTAACAAGAGACATCACTGTAAAAGAATCAGACCGGTAAAAATATAAAAAAGCCATAACATCTTTTTTAGGTTGGATGTGGATAAAGGGACATTTGTAGACATTGCAGGCAGCAATAAAAAAGTGTTTTGGTCAAATTAATGAATGAGATAAAAGAAAATCTAGGCCACTTTTAAATTTTGCCAGCCTAGATCCAACCATGGAATCTTAAAAAAGATGATATCTTCTTTATGATAGCCACATATTGGTGGCTGTTTTAGGTAGAAGGAGAAAGCAGTTTTCAACGTGGACAGCGTCTCTCAATTGTCAAAGAGGATGGAGAAACCATGGTCGAGTGATAGTAGATTTCACTGAAAAAATCATCTTGTGTGTGTCAGTGGTACACAAGAAAATTAAAGGCTTTGGAGCTCAAGAGCCCTAAACTTAGAAACTCATTAGCTGCTTAACTTGGAAAGTTTTTTTAACCACCTGTAATCTTGGTTTCCTCATCTATAAAATACCATAGGCCTAATTTATTGGGTTACTGTGCTTATAACCCACAACAGGGTGCACTGTGAACACTCAGTACATGGTCATATCTTTCCTGGGGCCAGAGAGTGCTGATCTCCTCTTAGTGTGTCTACTCAACAATTAGGTCTCATATCTCTTCAATGAACCAAGTTTATTTTGGGTCATTTCTGATCCCAATCTTGAAGAAGTAAATCTATTCTTTTATTGATACACTTGGATAACTAACAGTGATTCATGTTAAAATGAGTTAAATGTCTCATCTTCTCCCTGGGACCTGCAAAACATCCTGTCTTTACACTGACCATTTTCTTCCAGAACAGAGACTATTCAATCCCTACCAAGTCAGTGAATTTAACCACCCTTGATGTTCAATAATAAACCTAAAATAATTGATCTATAATTTTAGTTTAAATGATCTGACATAGCCAAGCTACTTTTAAATGACAGCAAATGGGATTTTTTAATGGAAATATTGATAGGCCCTTAAGTGTATTGGGGAATCGAGGACAATGACAATGATATTGCACTAATAAACCTAATGCCACAGAGATTGTCTTTTTAAAAAATGTGTCTTTTCTTTATCACAGCATAATACCTAGCTTGACAACAGAAATGTCAACAGTTAGGGCTCTATTCTTCAAACCGTCATGCTCTATTAATGCTGTTTTTCACTGGGATTTACTTTGTCAAGGAAGGAAGAACCAAAGAGGAAAGTCTATGGTCTTCCTATTCACTAAATCCCTCTTCTCACTGATGCACAAATGACTAACTACTCCCAGAATGAGTGTTGAAAACATGCCAAGATCATCTAGGGAGCAGGGGAAAAGAGCTAGCCTTGTACAAGCAAAATTGTGCTTAGGCAAGAAGAAAAAGTAAACAGGTAGTTGATAGGAATGCCAAGGGATGCTCCCTAATTCGTGCTTGTGCTCTTCCAGTTGGGCGGAACAGTAGAGAAAAACTTTGTGCAAATATAATTGAGTACTGTTCACTGAGGTCGAGAATAGTGTCTTAAATGGGTTCCAAAGAAGCTCATGCAATTCAACCCTTTTAATCCAAACAGGAGGAGAATAAACTATTTGGCTGGCAAAGACACATAGGGACATAAAATAAGGCTGAGGAGGGGTTAAAAGAATTACAAATACTAACTGCTAATTGTAATCAGGGGGCATCAGGAGTAATAAGACAGCAGGAAACAGGCAGAATGGAGCTTTGTTTAGCTTGGATTTAATTGTGAAATGTGGGTGCAGAAGAAATTTTGGTTTACCCTTTGCATTTAGAGAAGCAATAATATACAGTACACTCTGATATGGAATAGACAAAAAAACAAGTTCTATTCAAGAGTTCAGAGCTCAGAAACCACTTGAAACTTTAAATATCTGAGTCAAAGAAACTGCTGTGTCACCTATCCATATGTAGGTTTCAGACTACATTTGTGCACACTATCTTTTTCAGTCGTCACAAAAATCCCATGAGATAAGCACAGCAGGGTCTATTTTCTCCATTTTATACATGATGACACTGAGGGTCACTGAGGGTAGGGACTTCCCCAGAGTGACACAACCTGAAGGTATTTCCTTGGACCATCTATTGTCAGGCTCTGTGTATATGCCTATTTCCCTACAGGAGACACTACCTTGCAAAAAATTTTTAAAAACTCTTTAGCAGTGAAAAGCCCTTATGTCGACAGAAAACTCTTCTACTAATTTTTAATTTGATCACATAACAATCTTCTACCCTAATTCTAGAATTCATCTAACTTCTTTCCCAAATAAGTACTGTAAGAAATAAACATAAAAGCTAGGATTTTCTGTAGCAAATTGCTATGGAAACATGAAATTATCCTCATGTTAATCTTGTTATGTCTCATTTTGCTAAGTAAATGGTTGGGAAAATTATGCTTTTTTATCTACCTTCCTTTTATGACTTAGAGTTAGGAAATATCCAGAAAGTATTAAAATTATTGCTACAGGAGCCAAATTCCAATATCTGTGTTTTTGAATATGTATTTATAAACAAATTCATTAAAATCAAGCAATTACAGAATATATGATCTTTCTGGATATTTTTCAACATTCTATAGCAAAGATTCTATTAATAAAATAAAAGGCTTTCACTTCCAGCTAGGATCAGATGGCTGATAAGGCAACCAGGACTTGAGGGGATATAATCCTGGAGAGAACACAACCTCACTGATGTATTAATAAATCCACATTCTGCATGCTACTTTTCTCCTTAGGGAACTTGACAACTCTTGGCTCAGAGAGAGAGTAAGAAGTCAGGTAGAAGAGCCACTGCTTGGTGGCAGAGAAGCCAGCAGAACTTTTGGCAATCTCATGGGACTAGGAAGAAAACGACTGAAGTTACAAAGGGCTACATCTCGGAGATAAGGAAGGACCAAAAAAGTAAGCTCAGCACTTTGCGCTGGTTTGCACTCCCTGCACCGCACCCTCTCGGGCATTTGTTGATCAAATGGGAAAGACAAGAAGCTAAGAAGCCAAAGAAAAATCAACTGAAAGGCAAAGTGGATTTTTGGGAAATTTTGCAGGATACATGAGTCAAAAATAGGAAATCAAGACCCAAAGAAAGAACCTCATAAGGACCTTGGGCTCTCCAGTTGCTGCATTCTAGAAGTAGGTGTGAATCTTGTTTACAGCCGTACCACCCTGAACACACCAGATGTCATCCATGGCTTATTTTCTTTTAGTGTTAAATAACATTTCATTGTCTGGATGTACCACAGTTTATGTATCTATTCACCTTCTGATAGACGTCTTCATTGCTTTCAAGTTTTGACAATTGTGAGTAAAGCTGCTATAAACATCCATGTGCAGGTCTTTGTGTGGATATAGGTTTTCAATAATCTGGGCAAATACAAAGAGAATGACTGCTGGATCATATGGTAAGAGTATGTTTAGTATTGTAAGAAACTGCCAAACTGTCATCCAAAGTGGCTGTACCATTTTGCATTCTCACTAGAAATGACTGAGAGTTCCAGTTGCTCCATGTTCTCACCAGCACTGGGTGGTGTCAGTGTTTTAAATTTTCATCATTTAATAGGTATGTAGTGGTATCTCATTGTTGTTTTAATTTGCAATTCCCTAACGACATATGATGTTGACATACAATGGAACTTTCTAGTTTTACAAAGAGTATCTTTGCCCTACAGCAAAGGTAATAATGATGAACTGTTGAAATCTTTTTTCCTAATATTGGAAATAAGATGAAGATACCTGTTCTCACCAATTCTACTTGACATTTTACTGAAAATCCCAGTGGTCAATAAAACAAGAAAAAACAAGATATAAGAAATGGAAAGGAAAAAATAAAACTATAACTATTTACAGACAAGAAATTCCAGAACAATCTATATATAAAAAGAATTAACAATTGAATTTAGTAAGATCCTTGATTCAATGTGAAAACTTTTAAAAAATATTTTCTTATAGCAGTGATAAGTAGAAAAAATTATTGAGAGAAATTTACAATCTAAATAATTGACAAGATATACCATAGTTTAGGGATTGAAAGACTCAATGTTGAAAAAGTATCAATTCTCCCAAAATTGATTTATAGAGACAGTTCAATCTCAATAAAACTCCTAACAGAATGTGTATGTGTGTGTGTGTAACTTGATAAGCTGATTCTATTACATAATTTATATGTATATACAAAAGACCAGGAATAGTGAAAACAATCATGAAGAATAAAAACAAAACTGAAGGATTTATGTTAATATATATCAAAATTTATTATAAAACTGTAGTTATTAAGAATTATTATACTAACCAAACAAAATATAAACAGGTCAATGGAACATCATAAAAAGCCCAGAAACAGATTCACATATATATGGTCATTTGATTTGACAAAGAATACATTGAAGGCAATGGGGAAATAATGTTTTTTTCAAGTATTGTTGGGTCAATTGGATGTCTATATGGAAAAAAAATGCCCATTCTCATGCTATACATAAAAAAAATCAAAATCAATTCCAGGTAGATGGTAGATTTAAATTAAAAACAAAAAATGATAAATCTTTAGAAGAAAACAGAATATCTTGGGAAAACAAATTTTTTAAACAGTACACAAAATACTACTCATAAAGGAGAAAATTGATATATTGGACTACATTAAAATTAAGAATTTCTATTTATCAAAAGACACCATTTTGAAGAGGCAAGTCACAGAGTTGGAGAAGTATTTGCAATATATGCCTGATAAATAAATTGTATCTATAATATGTAAAGAATTCCAACAAATTGATTTTAAAAAATAATAAAAGCCATCAGAAAAAAAACAGGCAAAAGACTTAAACAGACACTTCATAAACAATACCAAAATGGCCTGTAAACCTATTAAAAGTGTTCAATATTAATACTAATTAGGATTCTACTCATTAACAGTAGAATGGACAAATAAATTGTGCGTGTATATGCAGTGTAATACCACACAGCACTGAGGATGAACCAACTGCCATTACTCTAAACAACACGGATGTAGCAACAGAAATTGGGTTAAGAGAAACAAACCAGACTGGAAATAGCACACGCTGTATAATTCCATTTATAATACAGTTAAAAACAGGCAAAACTAATCAATTATGATATCAGAAATCTCTCAGGAGTATGCAGTGATGGGGGAACAAGAAGGATTTGGGGGAGTGCTGGTAACTGTTTCTTGAACTAGGTCATGGCTGCATGGGTATGTTCACTTGGTGAAAATTCATCACATGATCATTTTTCTGTGGAATGCTATACTTCAATGAAAACTTAAACAATGTCACAATGAGCTTGAAAGAGCATGTAGTTATAAGTAGGAAGCTAACTCAAATTATAAAGGGTAAGGATAAATAAGTTCTTCTTTAGATATATAAGTTTAAAAACTAAAAATTCCTAAGGATCAAAGCCAAGTCATGTTTATAAATGATCTAGATGAGGGAGTATGTAATGAAATCCTCACACTTGCAGACAATACTGGTATCTTTGAGGTTATAGAGAACCCAGTCAATGGGGATAAAGTGCAGGAAGATTTAAAAGGCTTTGAAAGTGAGCAGAATAGTAGTAAATGTGTTTCTCTGTGGTCAGCTAAATAGTAACGTAGGGAATAAAAGGAATATAAAGATGTCTTATTTGACCTTATATATGTATCAGGACTTACAGGACAGTATATTTATACACAGTCGGTACTAAAAATCATTGTTGATAAATGAAGGATTAAATGAATGAATAAATAATGGGCTGAGACTAAGCTATCAGTTTCAATTTAGGAAAATGTCAGGGCTAGAAGTTATTGTAGATTATTTCCTGAAAAAACAGACCTAATATGTTAGTGAATCTTGGGCAATATTCCCAACAGCAAGAAGAATTTTAAATGCAAAATAGAAAATATTATTCAATGAAAGTTCTTAAAATACAGGAATAGGACCTCCAAGAGGAGAGTGGGTAGAAAGATCTGGCCTGTTAGGATGAAGGTAGGATGGGAATATAACCGAAGGCCATGAAATCATTCCTAGTGAGTGAAGTATCGCAAGAATGGAAAAACAAACACCACGTGTACTAACTATTAAATTGGAACTAACGGATCAGCACTCATGAGCACATAAGGAAGAAAAACTCAACAGAAATCAAGCAGGTGGGAGGGGGAAAGAGGGGATGGGTGAAATCACACCTAATGGGTACAACACACACTATCTGGGTGATGGGCACACTTATAACTCTGACACCAGCTGTACAAAAGCAATCCATATAACCAAAACATTTGTACTCCTGTAATATTCTGAAATTTAAAAATAAATTTAAAAAAACTATTTGAACATGGATATTAATGCCTGTGGTGGTTAGTTTTATGTATCAACTTGGCTAGGCTATAGTACTCAGTTATTTAATCAAACACTCATCTAGGTGATGCTGTGAAGGTCTGTTGCAGGTGTGGTTAATATTTACAATATTGACTTTAAGAAAAGATTACCCTCAGTAATGTGAATGGGCCTCATCCAATCAGTTGGAAGACCATAAGAGAAAACAATTGAGGTTTCCTGGAGAAGAAATTCTGCCTCAAGACTGCGTGTCAACTCCTGCCAAGCTGCCAGGCTTCCAGCCTGCGCAATTTGAATGAGACAATTCCCTAAAATAAACCTGTGTTTGTGTGTGTGTGTGCATGTGTGTGTGTGTGTGTGTGTGTGTGTGCGCGCGGTACGCGCGCGCATTGGTCTGTTTCTCTGTAGAACTCTGACTGATATAATGCCCAAAGTACATAAGTAGCCTTCTCATATGCAAAGGAGGATCATGCAACAAAACAGCAAATTGTAAGATAGTCTATTGTCTTGAGAATTTTTTTCCTCAAATTATTTTTTTCTCCGTTTAACTGATCTACAATCTGTCAGAGAGAGATCTTACTGATCATTCTTCTCCCTGGTCCCCTTGCCTGCTACCCTGTTTTAGGGACCTGCTTTCTAACACAGAGAGAAGTTATCTCCCATATCTTTCTTCCCCTGAGTCCCAGATCCCACAAGCTCCTGTCACCACACTCACCAGAAGAAATCCCAAATTTCTTCATTTTAAAAAAAATCAATTCCAAGAACCATGACACCATCCTTCAAATTAACAGAAGCCAACATCCACTCTGAAGTATTGGCCTTTAAATTTTTTTCACCAATGCCAACAACAGTCAGTATCAAGTTCATGACTGAGAGGTTTGTGGCTAAGAAGAAGAGAAGGTTCTCCAAAGCAAACTCTTATAGATCCAAGAAAGCATCTCCCCAAGGATGAATTTCTGCTGTGCTCTTAGAACCATGGGAAGCCAGTTTCTGGAATTTGGAAATAGCTATTTCACCTCCTCCTCAAGCAAAGGTTTAGGAATAGGCAACTCTAGTCTGGTAATTAATCAGCCCTTAAAAAGGAACAACTTGCCAACAAACATTTAAAAAATTGCTCAATTTCTCTAATCATCAGGGAAATGCAAATCAAAACCACAATGAGATATCACTTAACTCCAGTAAGACTGGCTTATATCAAAAAGTCCCAAAACAACAAATGTTGGCGTGGATGCGGAGACATAGGAACACTCATACACTGCTGGTGGGACTGCAAATTAGTACAACCTCTATGGAAAGTAATATGGAGATACCTCAAAGAACTAAAAGTAGAACTACCATTTGATCCAGAAATCCTGCTACTGGGTATTTACCCAAAGGAAAAAAAGACATTCTATAATAAAGACATCTGCATTCGAATGTTTATAGCAGCATAATGCACAATTGCAAAGATGTGGAAACAACCCAAGTGACCATCAATACATGAGTGGATGAATAAAATGTGGTATATGTCTACCATGGAGTACTACTCAGCCATAAAAAACAATGGTGAATTAATTCCTCTGGTATTATCCTGGGTGGAGCTACAGCGCATTCTTCAAAGCGAAGTATCACAAGAATGGAAAAACAAGCACCACTGGTACTTACCATCAAATTGGTACTAACTGATCAATACTTATGTCACACATGGCAATAATATTCATCAGGGAGTGGGCAGGTGGGAGGGGGTGGAGGGGATGGGTAAACTCACACCTAATGGGTGCGGGGCGCACTGTCTGGGGAATGGGCATGAATGTAGCTCTGACTTGGGCAGTGCATAGGCAATATATGTAACCAAAGTGTTTGTACCCCCATAATATTCTGAAATTTAAAAACATAAATAAATAAATGAATGAAATGGCCCCCAAGTATGGTGCTGAAAAAAAAAAAGAAAGAAAGATAGAAAGAAAGTATCTCAAGAAGAGAGGAGTTTGGGGAAAGCAACACCCATGAGGTACATGTAAATTGGACAACCTTTTCGGGTGGCATACTGGCCGGATTGGCACCCTCCATTGGTGGAGGCCTTAACCACTGCAATCCATGCTTCGTGATTCGGCCCTAAGCAAGCCTGATAGTTGAGTTCCTCATTATCCTTACCGGAAGTAAATCAAAATTCCAGCCAGGGATTTTAAAAGAGGAAGCATAGCTCTCATACTACCTGGACGCTTCAGATTGAAAACACTTCATTTTATTTAATTTTCTCACTTTGCAAGACCTAAGGTTCATAGAGGGAAAGCAACTTGTCCAGGACCACACAGAAAAAGAAACATTTCCGCTCATGTTATAATGTTTAGAAGACAGTTCCAGTTTGACGCTTGTGATCCACTTTATGAATGTTGCAGAAAATTCAAGTTTACCAGAGAAGCATTTGTTTCCCTTATAATAGCTAACATTTATTGAACTTAGCACAATGCCAGGCACTATGCTAAACTCTTTACTTGCACTATGTCACTTAATCTTTACAATAATGCTGGGAAGAAGGAAATTGTATAAATCCCCATTTTACAGGTGATAAAATAAAGGTTCAGAGATTTCAAAAAAAAAAAGGAACAACTTGCAAGAAATCATAAATATTAGCTGCAATCATGCAGTTCTTTTTTTCCCGAAGCCCATATATGCAAAATTATGCTTTAACTAAACTCACGATAGCTTTTAACCCAAAAATAAGGAGAGCGTTTTAGGGCCTTTCAAAGGACTGAATCAGCAAGGTCCTGACACTAGAAACGTCTGCATGTCCCTGCTGCTGAGGGAGGGAAGGGACAGAAAACAAACCCTTTCATAATTATAGGTGAAATTTTTCCCACCTCTCCTCAGGTTCTCCCACAATTTTTCAAAGTTTGAATCACCAGGATCTTTTTTTAATTTTTTTTTTTTTTGGCAACTGATAAACGGTTTGAGTATTGGCTGCATGTTGCTAACACTAGAGTGAAATTTCAGTGTCAGTCATTGAAAGATACGGTATGGTAAAGAAATTTATCATCAGTCCATCCTACACCCCTTTCCTCTTGTTTCCTGATGCCCGGCTGTGTTGTGGCTAGAACCCTAAATTAAATAGCTCCCCTCCAGCAACAGTCTTCATATTTTACTCTCCATCCCCAAGTGCAGGCAGGTGTACCAATTCAGTACCAGAAATATCAGCTATTGTCCCACTGTGGGCAGTAGATGAAAGTGAGAAATTTATTTGGATTATGAAGCAGGCAAGAAAATATGCATAAGATACAGAACTTGGATATATATGAGAAACAGATTGAATATTCACTTGGAAAAATATTTGCAAACATGAAATGAATATACAGTGGTTCCATTACATGAAAATCTCTCTAAATAAGGGACTCTAGCCATCAATCAATCAAGAAACATTCCTTGTGCAACCCACTATGTTCTTAGTAGATTGTGCCATATGCCATAAGGGTATAAAACCGATGCTTAAGGAGCTTAGATATAAAATAAGTGCTCAACTATGTAGCTGCCTATAAGTTTAACAAGATTTCAGAGAGAGTAAAATGGCTATTGTCTCTTTCAGCTACATCCTTTAGTCACCTGCCCTGACCCAGCATTAGCGCTGGCCATATGTAAATTGTTCCAGAAACACATTAAACTTTCACATGCTCAGTTCCGGAAGTGTACTGCTTTACCTCTTACTAGGTGCTGGGCTTGGCTTGCCCATTACTACCTGTTGCTCATTCTCTAGGCCACCTGCTGCCCAGATCTTCCAGCTTGTTTACGTTGCCTTCTCCTAATCTCTATCTCCATCTTTGAATTCTGATTCTATTCTCTCCTCTGGTGAGCATTTCCTTAGACAGATAACTCAGCAAAGAGTCCTACTGACCCCCATTTCTCCTAACTCCTGCACTTTCCTCATGCAGTCTGATCGTGGGTCAATCCCACAGTTGAGAACTAGATTTTATGCCACTAGTCCTTCATCCCTGGGGCACATGGGAACAGTAGAGTGTAGAAGTATGTGAGTGTGTTGGACATTCTAGTTCTCTGGAATAAGGTCCTATCAGAGATGAGCTCCTTTTGGTGAAAACAGACCCCTTTCAGGACACCTGGGGAACACTTTGGTGAGGGTGACTGCTATATGCACACATGATTCACCCTTGCCAACAAGGTACCATGCCACATCTGGCCATGCCCCCAATAACTACACCTAAACAATTTTAAGAAAACCATGACATGCTGCCTTGATTTCTAATTTATTTGGCCGATTTCATGAGCCGCCCAGTTAAGCCACATCAGGAAGTATTTCTGATCTCCCAGATGTGGCCTAAATATAATGAAGTGCTTGAAGGTGCTTATTCCTTCAAAGAATCAACCTGCTGCAATAGCTCCAAGGAGCCATGTATTAAAGAGGCTGTATCTCCAGGGAGTATAACATACAATATCACAGTAGAGCAATGAATGTAAGACCAAACAATGCTTGAACCCATTGGTTATATTCAGCCTCTTAGTTTCTCCAATGTCCAAACAATGCCGCAGCACCTCATCAAGAACAACCTTTACAACCTCTTACAGAGGTGGGTAAGAAATGGGACATGGTTCTTGGATCTGGGTTTTATACCCACATATTCATCCACAGGAGCTGACCTCCAGAAGCCTTTGGTAGAGATGAACCTGAATCAACAGTAGAATGTTATCCTAATGTAAAATTAAATTAGTACATTTTTGAGTGACCCAAAGTAGTATTCTTGGGCTATCATCTTAAGAGTTAGCCAGAACTCTCAAGAACTCTAAATTTTTGAATTATGGAACAAACAGGCCAGTGATTAATGGGAGCAGAAATTGAGGAAGAATCAGGCCCATTAATGGGTCACTTGCTAGCTGCAGTTTAATGGGATTTATAGAAAAGAAAAAAATTTGCAGATTAGCAGAAAAGGATAAGGTTATTGAAAATGGGAGAGAAAGACACAGACCAAAGTCAAGTTCAGTCACACTGGTGATGAAACACTAAAGACCATGTGCCCCTGTTGCTGGATCCTTACAGCTTCCTTGAAGACAGGACGACATCCATAAGATCTTCTATTCTTGGATTTCCATGAGATGGATGTCTGCTCTTTAAATCCAGAAAACCTAACATACATGTCATTTTTTTGAAATGGTAACTCCCTAAGCTATTACCTATCTCCCCTGGTTTTATACTTAAGAGGTTTCTTATATATACTTCTTATATATATATTGCAAATCTGGCCCTTCTGCTGATAATCCACCTGTACTAATCTACTAGGGATGCCATATCAAAACACCACAGACCGGGTGGCTTAACAGAAATTTATTTTCTCACAGTTCTGGAGGTTGGAAGTCTAAGATCAAAGTGATAGCATGTTTGTTTTCTCTGAAGCCTCTCTTCTTGGCTTGCAAACAGCCACGTTCTTTGCTGTGTCCTCACACATGGCCTTTCTTGTGCCTGAACATCCCTGGTTTCTCTGTCTCTTCTTATAAGGACACCAGTGCTATTGGATTAGGGCCAAACTCTTATGACCTCATTTAACCTTATTTATTTCTTTAAAGGCCCTATCTCCACAGTCACATGGGATGGGTCCAACTTCAACATATGAATTTTGTGGAGGACACAAAATTCCTAACATCACTTTTAGGAAAAGGAAACATCATCAAAAATTTCCTAACATCACTTTTAGGAAAACCCTGGATTCAACTGAATCCCAGGAATGGTGGATGTGTTTAAGAAGCTGAAGATGCTATTCACCTTTAATCCAATCCAAGTGCTGCAGTATCTGAAATCAGTTTATAGTAGGCATATGCCTCCAGTGTTGGAATGGCAACTGTTGTACCCTAGGAAGCTCCCAGACAAGGAGCTTCAGCTACTCATTTTTTCACAAGTTGAACCTAGAAGAGCTAAACTATCTAGAATGGGGAAATGATCTATTACAGGCTATATAGTTGTTTCTAGAAGCCTGAAGTCACCACCTAGAGATTTTCTAGTCAAACCATTGGAACATAAGCATCTGTGGACTTCCTAGGAGGTTTGGTGGGCCTGCACCCTCTACAACTTGGCTGACAGCTCTTATATATTCTAGGGATCCAGAATCACTGTCCCAAAACCACTTTGTCCAGAAGACCCAGTCCTGGAGCCCGCACTCCTGTGGGATCCTCTGCCAGGAGAATTTCACAGGCATATGCTAGCCCAGCCAGACCTACTAAGTCTCTTCTCACCTACTCAACAGTGTTCTGGTTCTGGTTAGCACCGGTTGGTGGAGCTTCAGGATGGTGCCTGACTCATTGCAAGCACTCAGAAAATTCTTGAATGAATAAAAAGGGAATAAGTTTAATTCATTTGACTGTCTGGTGGCATCCAATCAAAGTAAAGATGTGTCTGAGCCGTCCAGCTACAGCCCCGTCCTCACACACTTTTGTGCAGGGCTGATAACCAATCAGAACTGCTGTGTCAGTTGTTTATAGCTGGGGTCCATTTTGAGGGTCAGACATGCGCTCTGATTGGTAGGTCTCAGGCTCTACAAGTCGATAAATACTTCTGATATCACTTCTGCTTATTCCTAGGGAAAAGGTGGGAGCGTCTGTGGTGAGTTCAGGGATTTCAGGGCTGATTAAGGAAAAGACAGGACTACAAGATGACAGTACTGAACAATAAGCATTATCGGCCAGTGCTTATGCAGGGTTGCATGAGAGAAGCCCCTCTTCCTTCCTAAAGGAGTAGAACACCTTCCAGAAACAGCAGTGTGGGGTCAACACCCAGCCGGCAAAAGAGGCAAAGGGAACTTCTGGGGGAGAGGGGAATCAGAGATGGGACTTATGTGTCCAGGCCATGTCACTCAGCAGTCTCTGGGTTTGAGTCTTTTATAGCTATAGGGTTTGTCTTATCTATGGTTGGCAGATATTGTATATTGTTTTGTGGGGTATGTAAAGCAGACAGACTCTAAATGGCTTAAAATATGCTTATTTGGGCTATATTTAAAGCAATTGGATATGTAAGAAGTTGAGTTTGGCACTAGGGGGTTTAAGCTAACTGTCCTAGCCTGCTGTGAAGAAGTAAACAACATAGGGACAATATACAGGGCCCATCTTTAGTCCACTTACATATCAGTGTCCTATGAAACTAAAAAAAAGTATCACTAGGTTCCTTAGACCTTTTGCAGAGGAGATCTTCCCCCACGCTCTCTCTCCAAAAGGAGACACCAAAGGAGGATAGGGTTTCTCTCCACGCTAGAGAGAGACAAGCCCAGGTGAGAGGTGGAGCTGGTGAGGAATTTCTGGTGGCTGCAGAGGACGAGAATTCAGGCTCTCTGGATTCTCCTCTCCCTGTACGAAACTTACTGGTCCTCGGGTCTGTTTTAACCCATAACCCCTGTTTGTATTCCAGTTTTGAATGGTCCTTCTTAGAGCACTTCAGGACAAGAATCACCTCTTCCTTGCATACCACCAATCCCAGACTGATAACCAGATGGAATGTGTAAAGTGTGCACTGCAAAAGCCTCTCAGATGCAGCTTTTTTCCTTCTTACAAGTTCTTACTCAAGTCAAGGTTGCCTTAATCCAATCAAACATGACTCCACTTAGAATAAACCATTTTATCAAAATCATGGATTACACACACATACACACACACCAGTTCCCTGCTCTCATCCACTACCCTCATTTCAAACCCAGAATACCTGGAGAAGCCTCAATCTACACAAGAGGACTTTCAGGTTTTCTTCTGATGAGTTTTTCTGATGATAGATTTCCAGTTTACATCCATCAAGCTTCACACTCTGGGGAAAGTCATTCAGCAGTAGCCTATAATGTTCACACCACTAGAGCCATCAATTTGAGAATGAGTTCTTAGGCCAGGGAATCTGCTTCAGCATCCTCCTTCCCTACACCCACCCATCCCCATATCTCGTCACTCCCTGCCACACCTGGCCTGGGGAAAGGAACGTTTTTACACACCATAGTTCTAGGGTCTGCCCCAGGGATTACAGAGAGGAAGCCAAAATACTTTTTGTGGGCCATCCCATGCTCTTGATTCAGTGGAAATTTATTGGTATGTTCATAATAGAACCTTCCTTCTTTTGAAAATTAGCCACAGGAATCCTTTGTTTGATTAGTCAATAAATTCCCATTTGTTTAAATTAGTTTGAGTTGTGTTTCTGTTACTCACAACTAAGAATCCTGACTAATTTCCTCAGCAACAGAGAGGCCTGTAGTTTGTGGAATGAGTGATTCATGGACAAGTAAAGAACACATGGAAGCCTTCCACCCATGCTAAGTTTGTTCTCAACCAATAGAAACATAGCTTTTCGTTGCAAAGAGAAACTGAGGAAATCTTAGTCTGGCCTTGGTAGAGGGAGAAAGAAACTTGGTAAACAATTTTTTGAGATGGTCACTCCTAGCTCCACAAGGGATGCTAAACTACAAGTAAAAGGCACATTCCAGCAGATACTCAGCATTCGGGAAGTTAGCCCCCATTTTGCCTACATGTAACTTTCTGGTTTTTGGTTTATCCATTTTCAACCCTCACTCATTTTCTTGTGTCTCCTGTTTGCTGACTGACTGGTCATCTCTCAGCTTTCAGAGTTTGTCTCCATTTCTTAAACTCATATGTAAAAAGTTTTTCCATGTCCACCCCCAATCCCATTGACCTCCCACATGAGATTTATGATTTATTTGGTAATGTATACAATTAAGTACTAAGGGCAGTGGCTAGAAGTTTGTTGCCTTTAGTAATAAAAGAAGAGTTGGGCTTGGAGCTGGCTCTTGAAGAATGGGTAAATCATAGATAGGAGAGGAGGAGGGAAGAGAATTACAAGTTAGGAAACAATATGAACAAAGGCACTAAGTTCAGAATCAGAGCTAGATTTAACTAGATCAGAGAATGTGTCTAATGAAAGCAGTTTGCACAGAGAGACTAAATTATAGAGAAATATAGATGCAAAGGAGTTTAGACTTAATTCAGAAGTCGTTGAAAGCTCTTATTCTAGGGATATTCAAATGTCATTTGGTCATGAAACCATAAATAAAGAGCATACCATATCCTTTCCTCAACCTCTAGGGACTACCATATAAATCGATATTATACCCAGGTACACACACACACATGCACACCCCTGGGTCACAAATAAAAGCCTGCTTAGCCCAAGAGGCCTTTCTTAAGAAAGTTGCTTCAGAATACATTATCCCTGAGAGAGTATTACCCCCTACAAAGAATTTAAGCTTGGGGAATTTTGAGCTATTCTTTGTATTGCATCAGCCAATTTGGTAAGCTTTTAAAGTTAGTGCAACTTCAGTGCCAAAAATTCAGATATTTGGAAAATTATATTTAGGGCCCAGCAATTCCTAGACCACTTCTCAGATGCTTTCAAATTAAAGATCAATTGAAAACCACAGTCATGCATTCCAAATTTCAGTGACCTAATGGGCCATGGATAAAGCAATATGTCTCTATTTTTAGAGTGATATAAAAGAAATAGACATTTTAAAACCCTTTCATTTTCTTCTTTTTGAACTCTTTCTCCAGAACTGGACATTTGTAAATTCCACAATTGCTAGGGCAGCTTTAAAAAAAAAAATGGCAGAAATATTGGAATTCAACTTTTTGTGTGTATGTCAGCACTTTCTGGTTTTTTATTACACACAGGGAGATGTCAAGTATAAGCATTGTATAAGAATGTTACAGAAGAAAATCAAAATTTTTTTCTTGAGGACAGAAGAAAAAAATGCTTTCCTTCTATGAATTTAGATACTCACAGAGACCCCATAGAAGAGGAAAACAGGATGAAAGGTCAAGAAGGGAACAGAAGAACAAAGAAAGTGATGAATTTTTATTGAAAATAAAATTCTGAATAAAGAGGCTCCATTAATCTGTTTTATTCAGAACATGCTATGTTATGCTATGGTAACAAAATAACTCCAAAACCTCAAAGCTTTAACCAAACGAAAGTTAATGTTTTGCTCATGGAACATCCACTACTGGCATTGGTGCCTTTCTAGGGCATCTCTGCATGCTCAACTTCAAAGTTTTAGTCCTACCCTCATAACTAAAGCCTCCTCCACAACTGCCACGGCGATGGAAGAAGGACCTAGAGGGGTGCATGGTGACTTTCCAATTCTTTAACCCAGAAGTAACCTACTTCATTTTGAGCCACATCCCATTAGTCAGAAGTAGTCACAGACTCTGCCTAACTGCAAGGAAGCCAGGAAATAAGGGCACCAACAATATCCAAATAAGAGTGCTGTTAATGGACAGCCAAGGGAGAAGAGGAAATAAAGGAAAAATGAGAGGTGGGGTATGGAGTTTATAGAGAGAAGAGGAGGAAAATAAATGGACGTAATTCAACCACAGTTTTAGAACCAAGAATTATACAAGTCTTAGGATTTTTAGCCAAGTAAAGAGAATTTCTTGAGAGATAAAAAGCAGCTTGGAAAAATAACTATTCTAGAGAATAAAGTGCTCTGAAAAAACTAATTGGAAAAAAAAATATATATATATATAAGCCAGAAACATAGGTAGAAGCTAAAAGCCTCACAGAAATACAGAATACTCTGTATTTTATATATAAAGATATGAAGACACCTGGGAATGCCACATACATTTCTACCTATAGGCACCAAAACATTCAACCAAACATTCAAAAGAACTTCTCCCCTTAAGAAATCACAGATCGGACATAGCTATCCTGGCAGAGAGGAGCCAGGAGCCACTATTAGGACTCGCATCTGGAAGTCTGTGATAGTAACCAAGCCCTATCACCAATTTTGACAGCTCTATTACTCAAATTCTCATGTGCAAAATAGAACTAGTACCAGCATCATCCACCTACAACAAGAAAGTTTTTGAAAGGTTCATAGTGCTCTGTAAAATAAGCACTAACCAGAAAAGTACCATATACCCAAGGTGGCAGTGGCACCTAGAGGTTTCTTCAAAGAGTACTTTTGTTTCCAGGAGAATTCCTTAGGTCACATGGTCACAAAACCATTTACTTTTTTGGTGTTATTTTCTAAGTGGGAACAATCTGATAATATTAGTTGATCCCTATTGAAAACACATTACATGCAGTCCCTGACTTCCAATGGTTCGACTTAGATTTTTCAACTTCAGGTTAGGTTTATCGGGGTATTAAATTTTTTATTTACAATTTTTTTTTTACTTATTGGGATGTAACCCAATTGTAACTAAAGGAGCATCTGTATGTATCCTTGGAGAGCATTTCTATTCTACTGAAGTCCAAGGTTATCTTGCTTAAAGAAAAAAAAATATATATATGTGTGTATATATATATGTGTGTGTACATGCTTGAGGATATATCATTACGTATTTTTATGCATACATATATACAAAAATTTATTGCTGGTGTGTGTGCTCATGTGTGTGCTTGTGTGTATGTTCTTTTCTCTGTGACCCATATGTCCCTTCTCTAGAATCCAGACTAGGAGGCATGCAAAATGGATACAGTCCATCTGAATTCAGCAGCCTCATGGATTTGGATGCTCAAAAGCAGCAGTCATCTATCAAAGGAAGTGTATTGGACTAAATGGAGAGATTTTTAATAAGAGGCAAGGGGGTGCACTTTACCTAATAAAAAGAGCATAGAAAGACCCTGGCTGTGGCTAATGTGCATAAAAAATTCAGCCTGTCAGATCCTCACTTTTCTAATTCAGTAATCTAAATAATTTATTTGACATTTTAGCTCAAGATGACCTTTCTTAGGAAAAAATTACTGTTTTAAACTTTTAGCAAGTGCAACCCCAGCCATAGAATCCCTATTGAAGTCTGCATTTTCCCAAATGAGCAAAGGTTAATCTTGTAGTGCTCAAACACATTGCTGACCCTTTTAAACAGTTCGCAAAATGTCATTTAATTTTTTAATCTAATTTCAATTATGTTGTAATATTTGAGTTGAGTATTTGGGGGTGGGGGTAGTGACGTGAGATTCCAGTCAGGTCCTACTTAGAGAAATTTAGGCAAATGATTCTTTTTAAATAAAGCAAGTATTAGATAATGTCATGCATCTCCCCTGTGGTTTGGATGTGTGTGTGTATGTGTGCATATGTATATATATAAAATCATGCACAACATATAATAAAATTATACATAATTCCTCTGAAGGATTAACAAGTGGGGATTAAGGTGGTTGATTCTTGAAAGAAAAAATATGAGAATCCAAGATTCTCAAAGGTGCTGTATGATTGAGGCAATTAGCCTTTAAGCCAACCTGCTCAAAGGAAACCCATGTTCTAAGCCATATAGTGTTCAACTTATCCTCAGATTCCATTCTAGGACAGTTCTGAATCAACCCAGGAGAGCAGGGGGGTGACAGATGTCATAGACAGATCACTCTCTCATCCATTCCACAAGCAGTTAGTGAAATCCCAACCTTTTCTCTCAAAAGCCGTTCTTTTAGCTTTCTAGCGGGTCAGAAAAACAAAAAAGGTAAAATTGTTTCTATGAAGATAATCAGATCTTGCGCTCTGCACAATAAGCTATCATTTCATCATTGTATCCCAGAAAGCTTATTTAGGAGATTTAGAGATGTTACAACAATTTATTAACCAGGCTTTCCTCCTACCCACACCAAAGGATAATAGAATTTTATACTCTAATTTGACAAATATCCCATTTTCTGCAAAATTGTCCATTGTCATTTTTTAAGCAATGTCTTCATGGGAACATGGGGTGGCTTAAGTTTCTCCACTATTTGAAAATCCAAAATATCATCATTGGTAGCTGTGCCAATGATCTGAGTAGAACAAGCTTATATGAACATCAAGCCAAGATATGAAATCTCAGCCCCATTACTTCCTTCTCATTATCACCTCTCTTGATTACAGCATCTCCCAGAGATCCTGGTGCTCCTTATTTTCCTTACACTGAATGTCATAGTTCCCTTAATCAAAAGTGCCTATAAACCACAATCACAGAAGTTGCCTCAAAAAAAAGGGGAGTTTTGTACATAAAAACATACATGAAGATGAGTCAGTCTCCTGCCTCTCCCTCTCACTTTGCCACTTATACTAAATTTGTCTCCAAAGGAACATTTAGAAGGTAAGAGGCACAGACACAAATGAAGATGTCTCCTGATCATTTTTACTTTAAAATGTATGTTCTTACAAGTGCTATCATCAATGAGAAATGTATGATGTCTAGCATACCATGCTATTTCATAAATGAAAAATAGGCAATTTCTGTTATTTTAATTATATCCATCCCAAGGGTTCTCAGCTCAAGGTGAACATCAGAATCATCCAGGATTATTGCAAAACACAAACTGTGAAGCCCCTCTTAAATCTCACTGAATCAGAATCTGTGGGGGTGGGCCCAGTCTCATATATTGTTAAACAGCTATACAGAATTTTTTATGCTTATCTATCCCTGGTTAAGAATCACTAACCAGATAAGTAAGTTTTCAGATGGGTTATTAGTGTAATTGGAATAGTGAATGGATGTGTGTTCTGAAGAAGAGGATTCCCATCGTGCCTGGGTAAAAGGATAATCATTCAAAACACCTGAAAGATTTAAAACATGTAGAAGACAAAAGTCCTGTGTAAAATTGTATCCATAATAACACTTTCCTATGATTTATTTTAGTTACTGTTATAAAATACATCATCTCCCTGGTGCTGATCATTGTTTGGCGTATTTGCCATAGAAATTGCTGTTGCCAGAAATTGCTGGCATTCATTTAAGAAAAACACACAGCCAGTCAGTCCCTAGTATAAAAACTACACAGTACTGTGTTGCCATACCACTCATAAAAGAATAACACGAGAAACTTTGCCGGGGAGTTACCAATGAATTCCCCCACTCCAAATTTCCTGGTTCTGATGAAAGTGTAAATGGAATAGATTTGGATCATGTTGGAGAGAACACCCAGAACACCAAAAGTTAGTTCCTAAAAACTCTCCTACCTTATTCTTTTTTCACTTTAGAAGATTCTAGAGGGCTCTTTCCACTTCAACATCTCAGGTCCCAAGAGTCCAAGCAGTCCCACACTTTCATAGAAACAAGTTTCCCAAAGCTTGACCCATGGAACATAAGTTCTGCAACAGTTCAGAAAGAAAATATTTCTAGGGTCAAATAAGTTTGGGAGCTCCAAATGCGTGTTAGCATAGTTGAGTCTCTGGGAAACTATTACTATTGAAATAAAACCTGTTTAGCCAGGCTTTCCTGAGCTATGAGATATGACCTTTATTTCATACAATGCATTAACATCCAATGAGAAGCTCCACAAAACACACTTTTATAAACACAATAACAGCTGTGAATCAGCCAAGATTGCTGTCTCTTCTACCTCTGTTCAACATTTTAGAATTCAGTAGAATTAAAATAGGTGGCAAAGTACATAGTAAATAGACGTATGATGTATCTTCCTTTAGAATGATGGAAAATCTGCTTGAAGACAGAATTGATAAAATTAGAGGAAGAGAGAAAGAGGACAGAGCATGTGCCTGAACAAGATATGCTATAGATTGAGAAGTACAAATCCAGGAATTCTTTTGCTTTTGAAAGCTCAGCAGCATTCTAATGTAATTAACTGTTGCTCCTTTCTTCTTAACTTGGAGTAAACTTGCTTACTATGTGTAAAGTTGTAAGATGGGAAACAATTTAATTGCAATGCCTGAGTTCCCCCCAACCTATGACATAAATGTAGTCATTAATGTTGATATTCTAATCCAATATCTCCAAGTTCCATTAACTCAGGTCCCACCCCCAAATTCAATAAGTTTCAAAAACTTTCCTCAGGACTTGGGAGAGCTGTGATTGGAATTCAGGACTATGTGGCTTTCAAATACTTGTTCTCAATGTTTTCTTAAATTGGTCCTGACAAACCAAACCTGGAGTCTGGACTGGAATACTGAAAGCTGCACTCCATCACATGCCCCTCCAGTAAAGCTGCCAGGATGACCAACACAGCCACTATCACCTGTGTACCTGTGTATGGATTCCTGCTGAGAGGCCAATGATGCCTTCGCAAAATAAAAACCCTCTCTCCTTCCTTGCTTCTGTGTAATGGTGAGTTGGAGTGTTATCAGAGTCCCCCAGAGTGTTTCAGATCTCTATAAGACAGATTTTTTTTTCCCTCAGACAAGACTTGCCATTCCTGCCACCAGCCAAGCTACCAATGCTGTCTTGCCACCCATCAAACAAAAATCCTGTACTCTTTATGCCCACCAAAATACAGAGGAGAAATAGCACCACTGTCCCTTTGGTGCTGGTGAAAAAAGAGGGAGAATGGTAACAACTTCCCTATCTCTATGCATGGATAGCTCCATGTGGGGACTAAGTGGCTTAGTCCCAAAATATTCTGGTATTTTGAGAAAGAGCTCTTTCAATGGGCACACACACCTCTTTCAACCACAAGTTACAGAAATTCCAGGAGAGCTGCAACACCACTCCAGAAATTGTATTTAGCCCTGAGGTCCTGTTGCTGAGTTAGGCTTGCCTTGCCAGACTCCATATTCTGTCATGGACAGTAGTCCCTTTCTTTTCTCTCATCTTTCCCCTAAAATGTGACTTCCATTCAGTCCCTCTCCTCAACCCTACCCTCCACGATCAGAACATATTTCCCCTGGTATATAACTTCCAAATAGTCCCCCATCCCATCCCTAACCTTTACCATTCAAGGCTCCCTGAGACCCCTTCCAGGACACTCCACAAGCCCCCGGATAAATCACTGGCTACAGAAGGAGATAGTTTGAAAAAAGAGATGTTACTCTATTCATGTCCAACGAGACAGAGTCACAACTGAGTCAGCCTGACCACACATCCCCTTGCTTTCATCCCTTCCCAACTCCTGCCCTGGGACTTTGCTCCATGTCTTTAACCTAGTCCTGTTTCCCAGCTCCTTGCCCTCAGCCTACAGAGGTTTATTACGCCCTTGGTCTTTTACCTAGATTTTCTTGGTGCCCTATGGCTCACCTTCCTTTCATTTTCTAACTCCATTCTCTATCTTTTCTCTTAACCATTCATTCACTCATGCAGCTCCTGCAATCTGACTTCTAAAATGGTTCTTATTCTAATCCCCATTGTTAATAGTTGGTACACCTGATGGTTCCTTTTCAGTCCTTAATTTTCTTGACCTCTGTGCAGCACTGCCGACCACCCCTCTCCATTAACTCCTGTCGCCCCCTCTCTCTTCTATGCCATAAACCTTTCTCTCCTGGTTTTTTTTTTTTTTTGCTCTGTTTTGAATGCTCCCTGTTTTGTTTGCAGACTTCTTGTACTCTGTCTTCCCCTGAAGTATTGGGACTTCACCCTCATCACTCCATACACTCTCCTTCAAAAGATCTCATCTATCCCATGGTTTCCCTTACCACCTATGGACCCACCTCTTCATCTCCCACTCACTTGTTTCCCCTGAGCTCCAGACCCTTATTTCCAATAGTCAGCTAGACAAGTGTGCCTGGGTGTCCAATAGATGCTCAAAATAGAATTATCCTATCTACCTACTACTCTACATATTCTATCTAAACATGATTGAATTATCTTCTCTCTCTTACTCATTTGGGTATGAATCTACCCAGTCACCAAAGCCACCCAGTCACTGAAGAAAGAAACCTGAGAGTCCCTCTCCTTCGTCTCCCACATCACCAGGTCCTATCACTCTCGTCTTCCAGCTCTCAAGTCTGTCCTCTCCCCGCCATTCTCACTGCCACAGTTCAGACACTCAGAATTTCCTATCTGGCCCCCCTACTTCACACACTCACAGCACCCAACTGCAAGTATGGTCCAATATATTTATACTGAACTACATTTAGTTCCTCAGTGCATCATTCTCTTTAACGCTTCCATGATTTCAACCATTCTATCTTTCCATTCAAAATGTCTTCCCTCTCCTTGTTCATTGATGAAGAGTTCAAACGTTAGATGTAAGTTCACCTGTGAAATGAATCCTGACTTTATCATAAGGAGGTATCTTCTTCCTTTGTGCAGCATAGCATGCTGGATACCTACCTCCATTAATAGCATTGTTCTCTGTGGTTGGCAACTATCTCTTTACATCTTTCCCCTGTAAACAGCAAATGTTTCAAGGGTAGAAAGGGACTATCTTCTAGTCATCCTCGCATCCCCAAAATTTAACATGATGGTGGGTTTTTAATGATTGCTGAATGAATCAGTTTGTCTGCTGTGCATTAAAAGAAGTAACAGAAATTGATGTTAAGAGAGAGGTGCAGCCGGGCACAGTGGCTCACGCCTGTAATCCTACACTCTGGGAGGCTGAGGTGGGAAGATTTCTTGAGGTCAAGAGTTTGAGACCAGCCTGAGCAAGAGCAAGATCCCATCTCTACCAAAAATAGAAAAATTAGCCAAGTGTGATGGCTCATGCCTGTAGTTCCACCTACTCAGGAGGCTGAAGCGGGAGGATCACTTGAGCCCAGGAGTTTGAGGTTGCGTGGAGTTATGATGACACCACTGCACTCTAGCCCAGGGGACAGAATGAGACCATGTCTCAAAAAATAAAATAAAACAAAATAAAATAAAATAAAATAGAGAGGGGCAAGGCTTTTTAGCTGGGGGAGCATCAGGGAAACATACCTGCTTTTAGGGAAAGAATTCTGGACAGGCAGGTAGTCTGATGCTTGGATTCACTCACTCAAGTTCTGCTACTGGCTTTGTAACCTAGATGAAGTCAATTACCGTCTCAGCCTCAATTTATTCATCTAAAAAATGAAAAAAAATACACAACTCAATTACCTCCAAGATCTCTCTTATCTGAGTCTTCAAGATAAGTAAAAATTAGCCAGAAAAGAAGGGGAAAGTGGAAAACAGTCTAACATAACATGCAGGCCTGGGTTCAAAGCCCAGCTCTGCCAATTTCCAGCTGTAACCTTAAGTAGATTATCTAACTTCTCTAAGGGTCAGTTTCGTTGTCGATAAAGTATAAATAATAAATGTTTTTCCATCATAAAATTATGTGAGAATTAATTCAGTTGATACATATACAGCATTCAGAACAGTATCCAATACATACAAAGCACTTACCAAATAGAAGACAGCCTAAGAATGAACCTAACTTTGACTTCTTAACTTTTTACTTCAATGTTGATCAGCTGTAACCTTCAGGCTCCCTATATTTGTAAGTCAATAAACCTGTGAGTACCAATATAGTCTGTAATTTCTGTCTCACGTGTGCTGTTTCTGCCAGAAGAGCCAACCATTCTTCCACAATGCTGATACCAAGAAATCTAGCATGCATGGAACTGGCAGGCAGGATATGGAGGTTTCAGAAGTCTGTCTGGGCATCTGTCTTCCACCAACCCTAATGAGGCCAAGAAACAATTCATGATCAGTGTTCCCTCGATTCTGGGGAAAGGAGTGACAGGATCAGAGATCACTGGGGGAAAGGAGGTGATGCCCCTTACCTCTCCCAGATAGGAGCTGATCAGTCATAAGACTGCTTTTTATTAGGAGCTAGGAGTAAAAAGAAGAGTATAACTCCAAAAGCCCATATTGACCTCATTTTGAGAACATGATTTTGACTACTGATCTCTTTTAGTGAGACTTCCAAGAAGGTCCTTCACCTCTGACTTCAACCTTAGTCTTAACAGACCAACACAGCATAGAAGTTGGTGGAAAAGCACCTTTGATTTCCCCTGCTGGATTGATACCCGGTTGAGAGGCTTAGTAATAGAAAGCCTTTCACCTCCATCAAAAGGCTAAGTTACCCTTCAGTGAGACTATTAAAGTATCCACCATCTCTCATGCATTAGACAGATTCTATATTTAATCCCTTCATTTGATGAGTAGCACAATAGGTAAAGGAAAAGCCCAGAACTGTGTTCAGGATTTCTTGAGATCAAGTCATGCAGGCTGGCAGTGGGATCCCACAGCCATTGCTAGGAAAATGAGCAGGTAGGGCTCTTGATATGTGGTGAGCCCTGGCTACATCATTACAGCTGCTGGGAAGAAAAGGCAGGATAGAAGATTTGGGCTACAGGATGCCACTTGTCTGAATTAGTAATAAAGAACTTGGAAGACATTGGAGCAATGCCATTAGTCTTTGCTGCCCTCATAATTTTTAATATGCCTTTGTTTACCTTCATTTCCCTTTAAGAATGGGGAAAGTCCATGTAAGAATTCATGATTTCCTATCCCAATCTGCCTGTCTATAAAGTGGTGCACCTAAAATGGCACAGCTGTACAAGCATGCTAGCAGACCCTTGCCAGGTGAACTGCTCCTCCTTAGAGTCCAACAGCAACAGTGTGAGTGGGCTAAGAGATGGATGGCAGCCCTTACCTGGCCACAGTGGGGAAACCTTTAAAAGGAGAAGCAAGCAACCTAATTTCCTTTATTCCTCAAGGCAATCATGAGGGGTTTTGATCTTTCCTGGGTTTGTTTCTCAGCCAGCTCTCATCCTTTGTCTTGCCCCTTTCAATGAGGTTCTGCAGTCTTATTTTTTCTAAACCAGAAAATGTAGCGTGATTCTGTAAATGTTTTCTTGCTGTTGTACTTTTCAGACTATTTTCTTCCTTGTTTTTTGGGGGCCTGAATCTGCCTTTGGTCACACTATTTGCTCCTCTATGGTCACCTCGGAGAAGATTAACCCTTTCATTAGAAAAGCCTGGCCAGGGTCAAACTACCGCCTGGCTAGGGACTCTTACATCCCTTTGATCTCCCAGCTATGGAGAAATTATTAGCAAATTCTAAGCCTTCCCATGTGATTTGTTTTTGTAAATTTGTAGAAATTATTCCTAATCCTATTACGTGGCCTAGGGCAAACCTGCATTAAATATAGGAGACTTTTTGTTATGTGGCAGATGGATAATAAAGGAATGCTGAATGCAGCTCCATTCCAAGTTATGGGAATCTGGACACTTCATCAGCATTCACTTAATCCTCTGCCATGGCTCCGCCTTTGATGAATGCTCTCATTTATGACCACTGATGCCGCTCACTTAATTTCAGAGAAGAAAAATAATACCTAGCTGTTAATGTGAATATTTGAGTTTATGGCTGTACAATGAATAATTGTGACATTATCAAAGGAACATCTCCTTATACATTATTCAGTTGTATAGACCACATTAACCAGAGATTGGAAACTTGCAATTTTGCATCTTCCATCTTCTTTGGAACGGAGACACCACGCAGACAAAAGTCAGTGTCTCAAACCAAATTCTACCTGACAATGCGTATCAGCCCGCACTATATTTTGCTCATTGTGGTGCCAATCTCCTATCTTACCAATGACATTTTTTCAAAGAAAGAGGGGATTTCCTAGAGACTCGACCCCATGCAACTTCCATAGCTTATTATTGAATAGGAAAATGTAGTTTTGGTTTCTGCTTTAATACTGATGCCATGGAGGATGTCTTGAGGGTTAGACTGAAAATTAAGACAGCACACCTTTGCTACTTATACTTTATATATAAGCTGAGGGTCTTTTACAATGTATGTTTTCACTTAGAAAGCAGGAGAGAATGTTTGGGAGTCATCCATGAATCACTGAGTCTTTGCTGGGTTCAGCCAGGCAGAGATCCATGCTGGTACCATTAAGGACAGTCATGCAAAATCACTCACTTCTCTGTTACAGAGATAGATGTGCCTCAGCTGCTTCAGCATTTATGCCTTTGTTTCTGGGGAGGTAGGGAGTGAGGTGTCAGAGAAAAGAGAGAATAGGGTGGAACATTTTCATCGTAAAAACTCATTGAATGGTGTTTTTAACTAAGATATGTGTATAGGTTATGTACAGGCATGTTGTTTGAAAATACCAGGAATATTTTATAAAATAACAAATTTTATTTTATAAGACAGCAAATACCTGTATCAGACTATGAATGGTACCACTGAGCTATTGATTTCTTAAAAATCCTTCCATTTTAATTTAATTTCAATATTGCTTGGTAAATAGACTTTGAGGTTAAGATCAGATTTCTCTAAAGATGCTTTTCTGAGTTGCTGTTTGGGTAATCCTCGTGAGATCAGTTATATTCATTGATAGCAAAATGCCCACAAATAGATCTTTGAGACTTGGGAGGTGCACTAAGGTAAATGAAATCAGCAATATGTGTCATTTTTCCAGTTTCAGTAAGCCATAAGCCAAACATTTTCATATTCTGCTAGTTTCTACACTATAGTCAATTTATGGGCACAAACCATTAACTGGAAGATTGTAGAAAAGAAGTATTTTAGTCCATGTTCAGAAAATTCATTATAGAAGTACATTTATGATTGCTCAATGCCTAGAAGCAGGTATAAACAGGGCATAAATAGTGCTATTCAAACTGCATATGATTCAGTAATTCATAGTGTTAGCAATACAAGAGACTTCTAGAGAGTTAAAAAGTGTTCTAGTCACGCTTCATTTTCATATCATATCAAATTAACAAACTGAATAGCAAATTTGGTGTTAGTAGGCAAATAAGGCTTTCTCACCTATTCCTCCTGAGACTGGTAGTGATGCCATTGAGACCCAGGTGTGGACTCTCGGAACTACTGAGAATAATACCCAAACGAATACCCTCAGCTGAAGAAACTGCAAAGTTACTGCTGTCACGGGTGACTTGGTGTATGCCCTCAACCCACAGGCACCATTTTGCTTGTGGTAGTTGTTCTCGTCAACGGAAAAAATGCCTCTAAAAACAATTCTAACAGCATTTATCAGTGGCCATTCTGGATTATCTATCCCAGAAAAATAGATGTAAAAAACATTACAAATGGAAACGTAGATGGAACAGCATATTGACTATGTTAAAGACCAGTAAGTACTGTATTGGTGCCAGCTTAACACAAGTGTCTTCTATCTTCATAAATATCTTATTACTTAACTAGGGGAGGGGAGGACACCTTATGCCTGTGGCTCTTCACACTGGGCAATGGATCACCTGTGGTGTTTTAAAAACTACTGATGCCAGTTTCCCACCCTGAATTTACTAAATTAGATTTTCAGGAGTAGAAATCAAGCGTTTGAATTTTTTTAAAGTTCCACAGGGCGTGATTCTGATTCACTGCCACAGTTGATAATTGCTCCTCTGTGATTTACCTTTACTTTAAATGCATCGTGGAAGAAGAAAAGGGGCCTCGGCTTTGAAGCCAGCCAACCCTGCATTGAAATCCTGGCATGCCTCTCACTGGTTGTGTGCCCTCAGACCCGTCGTTTTGGCTCTGCAAGCCTCTGTCTCCCCCTCTGTAAAATGGGGGTAATCCCACCTACCTCACAGAGCTACTGTGAAGTTACTACTACAGCGTGTGCAACATGGGAGGCACTCAATCACTGTGGCTTTCACGCGAAGCTGACCTAACTCCTCACAGTACTGGGAGGAGACGCGAGAAGAGGAAGAGGAGGAGGAGAGAAGGAGGCGAGGGCGAGCGAGTTTGCCCAGCCTTCCTTTACTGAAAACAAACAGGCTTTACTGTCCAAACAACTCGCTGTTAACTTGTATTCTGAAAACAAAACACCTTTTCAAAATAGTTCCAACTCTTTTTTCTTCCAAAATGACAGCTTAAAAAAGAAAACACCTACCTAAAGTAAAATTTGTGTTCATCGTCACTTAAAGCAGGCAGGGAAGAGAGGGGAAAAGAAACTACCTTAACACTTTCTCTAAGACCCTTGTCTCCCTTTGAGGAAAGTTTAAAAGAATAAGACAAAGCCAAATGAGCCATCAGATGTGAAGGCCGTATGTATTTTTTTCATGTGGGAAATGAAAAAAGAAAATACCACGCAAAGTGGAATTGAGGTGGCCTGCCACAGCCAAAGGAACCTGCCGGGGCAAAAATACATACATGTATACATATATACCCAAGGACATAATGTGTACCTATATACATCCACACATGATAGAGGAAAGACATTACACTCTTGCCCCTGACCATGTTAGCACTTACATTATCTGGTACCCTGACATCAAGTAAAGCCAGTCTCTTGGCCTCCCTGATGGTTTAAGAAAGGCAGAGAGCAACCACCACAGGGCTGCAGACCCACTGACTGAAATTTTCGACTTTGATCTAAGACGTCTAGTGTCAGTTTTCTTTTGTGCAAACACATCTTCAGCAAATGGGTTGGGAAGCTCACCATCTATATCATGTGCAATAAATTATACTTTGCTGAAATGTTGCCTCGCTAAAATATGCTAAGAAAGCTGTGAACAATATTTACAAATAGTTCAGATGTCACAACAAAACACCCACCACTCACGCATTCTTACATTTCGCTATAATGAGCATGGTAATAGAGGATACCGCTCTTAAACATTGGAAAAGTATTTTTATGGAGACATAATTGGGAGAAATTCTTTAAATTTACAGAAAAATTCTCTTTTTTCCCCTCCTGAGGAGCCTGCTCTCTCAACTGTCAAGGCGGCAGCCTCAACTGCACTCGCTCCCAGCGTCTCATCACACAGCAGACTGTTAGTACTTATTTTTATTTTGGTACATTGTTCATTTCTTGACAAAGCAGAAAACTTTCTTTATCACTATTATATACTACTGATATTTTTAAAACTTGATGCAAACCAACGAATGCTATGTCATTTCGGGGAAGAAGAAAAGAGTTTCCTCGCATGTACGACAAGTGACCTGATTATGTTTCCTGGGAGGCAAGTGGCAAGGTAGGGCAGGTGTCGTTATTTCCACCCGTCACTGGAAAAAGGCTGGGTACAAGGGAGGCACGCATGCCTAGAGGCCTGTAACGAGGAAGGGGAAGGCCCTATATTCTAACTTGGTTTGCCTCCACCAAAAGCTCATATTATTTCAAAAGGAGACAAGCATGAGAAGGAGCTTTCAAGGTAAAATGCAGCATTCTTCTGTGAGATGATATTTGGGAAAAAAAAAAAGTAGAAACAGTTTACAATGGGAGAGATGTCAAAAGTAAAATATTTAAATATCAGGCATTTTTACAGTGAAAGAGCTCTTTCTGTGATATACGAGAGAGATCAGGAAAAAGTGCTACACTAAAGGAGTGCAGAAAGTTTTCCAATTTACCTGTTCTTGATTTTGTTCATAAATCAACATTGAATTGCAATATTGTGGTGCCCACAAAATTTTGTAGTCCAGCTACTTACCCTATTTTTCTCTACAGTGAGAATCAGCCATGTGTTATGTTAGTTTTTTTATAAAGAGTGATATGGTTTTTTATAAACATATAAGGAGAATCACCTTTTTTCATCAAGGAAATCAAATATTTTTAAAATAAAGCATTTGATTCTTTGGTTTACTTGCAGCTGCTTTGCTTTTTAAGTACAAAAATCTCTCTTCTTTGCTCTTGGGTCTGTTTTCTAAACTCCACCATTCGGCATTTTGTCATTTAATTAAATTAACCCTGTAGTCTCATTCTAAAGGTAATGCAGTGAAAGAAACCCTCAGTTTTTAATTCCCCCTGATACAAGCACCATCCTCTCAGCTGCCTTTTTGGCAGAGAAAGTACAGAAAACAGAATCAGGTAAAAAATAAATGTGTTTACCTACCATCAAAACACCTTTCAAGTCCAATACACATTTTTGTTCCATTAATGCCAACGCAAATATGCAGGCATGGTGGCCAGGGGTGCTTTAAAATATAGCTAGACAGACCGATTAAAACACACTGCATTCTCTCTGCCAAATTCCTGCCTTTGGGGAGCAATTAAATTTGCCTTCCGCACATTCAAATACTGAATAAGAAGTGAATCTTGTATCTCTGCCACTTAGACAAGTATAATTCCAATGGCAAGATTTATCAACAACTCACAGGCAGTTTGGGGTTTGGTTTTGTTTGTCAAACAGCACAAGCCCTCATACTGCATCTGGACTCTGTTACAAAGTCACACGGGGGACGGGAACCCCAGGAGAAGGGCGCTCATTTTGGCTGATGAACAAGCAAATAAACCCAAACATCAAGGAGGCAGCTCTGAACAAATAAACCGTTCTGTGCTAGACTGAACACACATAACATTATCCAGGAATATAACCAAACAGCAGAAGGGCTACTTTACTGTGGCTTCTTTGCAGTTAGAGAAGTCAATGTCAAATGTAATTGCAGAAGCCCATAACTGAAATTTTTTAAATTTGAATTTATTCTACCGATACCATGTGAAGTCACCAAAGGTTTTCTGTATGATGGAAAAACCCCAGCATTTAAGGATATTTGAAAGTAATAATAAAATTACAAATTAGTCAGGACAAAAAATGTTTCAAGAAGATTTGGTGCTAACATTTTTATTTTTAGGTTTTCAGTTTTTTTCTGCTCTATCGATTATTTCATGTGTGTAGGTTTGTGATTGCTAGAGAGATAAATGGTTGACGGCTGTTATTACACTGCCCCAGTTACGACACTTCCACCCCGACTGCCTGGCTTCAGTGATCTTCTGGGTATGACATTTCAGCTTTGGCCGCGGTCCCCATCAGCCTCTGAGGCAGATTCCAGGCAATGATCTTTGTGGGACCTGACTAAATGCCTAGTTAACTACAAGGTTACTCACACTGGAGCAGGTCACAGGGAAACATTCAGGCCCCCAGATGTCTTTCTTCTTGCCTCAAACAAAGCAGATGTCTTAGATTTTGCAAGGCTGTGTGTAATCTATTTTGGCTTTGCAATTTGGAAACTATATATTTACCATGTTTTTGGACATTTTGTCCTTGTTGTTTCAAGGGGAATATGTCTTTCAAATGCATATAGATCAAATAACCTTTGAAATTTTGCAAGTAATGATGCTTCTACATACAGATTTAGGATAAAATGTGGGAGAGAAAACTGTTTTTCTAATTTACTGATCAGTTTATTCAGATCGCAAATATCTCAAGATTATCATGCATTGCATTTTCAATAAAAGGTGAATCTGTTAATGCTACTGAAATCATTAATGAATATTTCTATTTTGATATCTACTTTCAAGATTTACAAGCAGATGAATTCACACTAGGCTGAGAACTGGCAGACAGATTAATATGCCAGAGCTTTGTTCTTAATGAATTTTGATGTTTCTGTTTCAATATATAAAAACAGTTTTACATGATCTTAAAAGAAATATCTTCGATTTTTCTGGAAATAAAAAAAAATGAACAATAAATAGATGAGTACCTTAATTGACATTAAGAATATTTGAATAAGGCTCAATAGTTTTATAGGTTTTATGTATGTGCATATATACATATATGACAAATATAAATATGGGTATCACATTTTAAAAGGAGTTATATCAATTCAAGTAATTTGGTACATGTCTTCACAGAATCTATCCAAAACCCACTTAGAAGTTTTTCTAAATATGTTTTTTCATTTCATTCTTTATTGGTCCCAAAACATCACTGCCTAGCCGATAAGTAACCACTATCTCTAAAGCATTATAAATATTCATTTTTAGACAATAAAGTCTTTAAAAATCCTCTCAAAGAATTTCAAGCTATACCAAATGGATAAATCACTGCACACCTAAGTCCGTATTTGCATAGCTAAATTATGTATTATAACTGTGGAGTCTTTTACTTCTATTATATCAAGGCACACACTGGTGTGTTTCCATGAATCTTTCCTTTAGGGGCTGCAGCATTATCATAATAAAGTCAAATATCCCATACTCTACAATAGGTGCTCCATTTTCACCTGGAAGGGACTCAGATAAAAAAGCAAAAGGTACCAGCCCTGGAGTCTGAATTCCTTTCACTTTGGCAGATTATGTCATCTTTTTGTAGTAATTGAATTGCTCATTTTCTGTGGATTAGTTTTAGCAGACTTTCCCTTATTTATATAAAGGCAAAATTAAAACACTTTTGAAATAAACTTAAAGTATATAATGTTACCATCTTTTGTTTTGTTTCTCTTTTGTCTCTAAAAGTGCTCTGACATGCTATAAAGCTTTTTCTAGACTATAAATTCTAGGATAAAGTTTTAATAAAGAGAAGTTATGTCACCCTAATGTGTCAACTACAATGGCTACAGTCATTCTTCCTTAAACTTAAAACACTGCCTAAAATGCAAGCTTATTAGAAGTTAAGAATTTAGCCACTTTTTGTGAATTCATGTTTATTTATGAGATTTGCTTTTTGGGGTGGGGTTGTGTTTAATTTGATGCAATCACTAAAAGCATCTACTGAAGTTTCTGGTTGTCTTTATAGATTTCTAATATCACAATAGGCTACTGGGAGAAACAATATTTCCACCTAAAGAAAATTCCATTTGTATAAAATATCAAATTTCTAAAATATAAAATAATCCACAGAACATAGTTGTCCTTTAACATAATATATTTGAATTTTTGTTAAATTGTTAGTGGAGAAGTATTGTTTCTTTCCTTTTGTTTTTGCATTTATTACTTTTTTGGTTTTGTTTGTTTTTGCTTTTACAAAAAGTAAATGCATGAAGAGGAATTTTGTGTTTTACATGACTGCAAACCTGATTTTTATTTCTGGTGTTCTAAGAAATCACAGGTGATTTAGAACACAATAAAGAATAAAATATGTGATCAATTGAGTAAAGTATTTCTGTAAAGTCTGAACAAAGTAGAAACCTGAATTGCAGCCCCAAGTGTTTAAATAAGCTATTACAAAAGAAGAGCTAGAAACCATTATATTTTGTGATTTCTTGTGAATAATGAAAATGCTCTCTATCAGGTGTTTTTGTTTAAATGGAATAAATGTTTCAGAGGGATGTTGTTCAGCCATTGTAACCCTCTATGCCACCAGTATTAGTACTGTTATAAATTCATCTTTTGAAAAGGAGTCATACACTAAAAAGAAATTCACAAAGTTGTGAAAAGAAGTACAATTTAAACCTATCCTCCATCTCCATCATTTGCGACTGGATCATTTCTCCTATAAGGACACTGATGAAGACTTTCAAGCATCCTTTCCCTGAGCATTCTCCTGTCAAAGCTAAACAATATTACAGCACTCTTTTAGGATAATATGTCTCCTCCAATTCCGAACACCATGCACTGACAGTGCTCTTAGAAGTTCTTAAAGAAATTAAAGATAGATTTACTATAAATAGACTGCCAACGCCTTTATATTAATTGAATTTGCCATCTCCCAAAGATCCTTTGGTATGGTTAGCTAAAGGGTAATACAGTTTGACCATTATCCACTTAAAGTAATTTAAATAAAATCTGTGTTGCATAGAATTAAAATCATATTTGGTGGCATAAGGATCATACTTAATCATACTGGAATGCTCCCAATTTCCCATTTGTAAATAACATTTCCAACCAGAGGCTGGAGGCCGGGGGAGGCATTTTGGATATTGCTCTGCCATAGTCTGTATTGCCTCGAGGTAGGAGGAGCACTGGATGGGGAGTAGGGGCCTGGGCAGAAGTGCTGACACCACCACCACGTGTGTCCAGACAAATCCCTTCATGTCTCTGGACCTCAGTCATTTTTTATATAAAAATGGCTAGATGATCTAGAATCCTCCATCCTCTCCTACAATGGTGTGTCTCATCTGAGTACACATGAATAGGAGGACAATAGGGATGTAACTGAGAGAATGTTGTTACACAGTGGGTCTTCCCAAAGTCAATGTGCCTCCACCAGAACCCAGCAGCATTTTGCTATCATGTAAAAGACTATACGTGGAAAGTTTTCATCTGTTTGAGTGAGTAGGAAAATTTTTAAAAATTATTTAAACTTATTTAGATATTCAATCCAAGCATTATCATTTCTAATTTCTTATATCTTAAATAACTTTTACAAAGAAATTCTGTATCGTTGCTCAGATTGCTTGCAGAAAGAAGACGGCCCCTCCAGAAAACAAAGCATGACAAAAAGAGTCTTTTATTCTTATTATTGCTGTTGTTGTTCTAAGAGTTTTGGTCTAAAACCTAAAGTCACCTCCAACCAAGTATTGACAGGCCTCTCTTTTGAAGACCATAGTTTGGATACAAAGAACTTTTCCATGGGTGCTTTTTATTTGGCTCTGTGGTGGTAAAATGCTAGCTACTGTTTACAGATTGTTTATGTGAACATTCCGGCGATATGAATTATAAGACAGAAGCAGTGAATGCATTATACGAGAGAATTATTAAATTCTTCTCACTTGCTAAAGAAATACCTGATTTCTGGTAACTTATTCCTCTATTCACTATACCTGAGAAATCAGAGTGTGGGAATCTAAACAGCCTCACCTCGTTCAAGAAAGGCTCACTGTTGCCACAACGTAGAAGTGTCCAGGCTTGACTTCACCCCCATCCCCCAGTTTTCTGTTCTGCTCTTCCTTTTTCATTCCCCAGTTGTTGTCATGAACCATAAACTTCCTGTAACATCTCACTGTGTTTTCTTGAAAATAACGATGCTATTAGAACACAATAAATACATAAACAAATCAATAAAAGCAAAACGACAGTGAGTTTTGAATCATCACATCTAGGTGGCAGAAAAAAATGATTCCTCGTCTTCAACTATTTGAAATTTTCAAAAAATGTTTTTATTATATTATTTGAACCTCTTTTTATGTAAGATTCTGTCTCTTAATAATAAAATTTATTAAAGATCAACACGTATGCAGACAGAGTGGACAAATGTGAAACCGGTAAATCCTCACCATGGTTAGTCTACATCTGTGCATGTTTACATCTTGTAGCTAAACACTAGTTTAAATTTTTCCAGCAAACATAACACTTAAATTATTCCATTTATTGTCACTTTGTGGAAAGCTGAATATATAAACTAAGTACAAGATAAGCCTAGTTTATTTCCCATTTCTCTAATTACATATGCAACGGTGCCTATTTAACACGCAGTGCCCGCTTGATCCAAACTTTCCAGTGGATTTTAGATGACTCTGTCAGTTATACAACCAGCTAGTTCAAAGAAAGCAAGAAGCACTTGCATCCAAATGAAACCTATATTTGGTAATTCTTAAAATATCATTTTTCCATGGCTTTGTAGGGCATATTGCTTACTCAGATAATGCACATGCCTTTCCAGTGAGGCACTTTTTTGAAACGTGATCCTGGGTCACTTTATGTTAAACTTACTTACTCCGCACATAGGATGAGTAATGCCAGATAAAGTACTGTCATTAAAAGCATTTTTATTAAGGGGGTTGGGAGAGAAACCCTTTAAGCAGTGTTATCGAGCTCTTTGTTGAACCAGGTGGGACATAGATATGAATAGAATCTCTTCAGACCTAGCCCTCAGCCACAACACACCTGGCCAATGTTTGGAAAAGAAAGTCTCTCTTGTTTGGCTACACAGTCGGCTACAAAGAGCCAAGACAACCTTAATTTATCCATTAAGAGTGGAGGCCCATATTTAAGAGTCATCAGCAATAAAGGAAAATACACTGGATCATTTCAAGTGCATGCTAATCATTTAATGTAATAAATGGAGCAACTCTAATTATCTCCCGAGGAAATGATTTCACACTAAAACAATGGGAATGAAGAGGTTACTTCAGGAGCATAATACACAGCTGAAAATTACCCATGTGAATCTGGAGATTCCTCTTGCATTTCAGAGGGGGGAGGTTTCCCCTGCATACTCCTAATTCAGTTGCCTCCTTAATTCTATGGGATATAGTAAATGGGGTTAAAGATATTTAGTACCAACCCTGCCGTGCCCTTGTTTTATAACCCCAAGCAAAGCTCCCACCAGGCTCAAGATCAGTGTCCATCACGACTGCTTTGAAAGCTGCTCCCTAATAAGAGAGTATCTGACTCCAATGCAGCAAAACAAATAAATTCGTCTACAGACCACTGTAGCCTCCCCATTTCCCATTCCTTGCCTCCCCCAAAATGATCAATTTGCCACCCACACTAGCCATTACAAAAAAATTTCCAGGAAGATGCTTGAAACTGTTTTTTAAATGTTTCAATCTTTGTGACAAATTTTTTTTCAGTACAGTTCTTTTTTAAGTTATTTCTGTTTAAGTGTGTGTTTTACTTTTTTTCATCACAAAATTACGGTTAAAAAAGGTAATGGAGGATTTGTGGAAGAATAAAATGTTTAATTATTTGGTCAGGTCTCTCGCAAAAGAGAAGTTTCATCATAAGCTTAAAACAGCCTGCTAAATTCCACATTTCTATTGCCTCGTTCTGTTTCTTTTGATGAAGCACATAAAATGAATACTACCTGTTTAGAAATTTTTAAAACATATTCACATTAAATAGAATAACTGCAGTGGATAGACATACAACCTCCTCAACACTAGGTAAAAGAATGATTTTGACTTCTTGCAAATCCTTCCTTTAAGTAAATTCAAATCTAAAGAAACAAACAAAAACCAGATAATATGAACTTGATTTTTGAATAGTCCTTCCCCCAATTTCTCGTTGCTTTGCTTTTTGGAATAAAGAACACATTAGAAGACTCTTCCTCTTCAGAAATAACAAAGAATTAGGAAATTGTATCTGCTTAGGTTCTACATATAACCTAAGACATTCTAAGTATGTATTTATCATTGTGAATATAGTAAATGTAAATAAATTCATAAATCCGTTTCTGTTTTGGTAATATTCAAAGGTGTGTTGAATAAAGAATCAAATCATCATCAGATTAGAATTGATAAACAAATCAGAGAACATAAAACAACAACATAAAATAGAAAACAACCCAATGCAAGACTGATTAATTCTCCAATTAGCGTAAAAAGCATAAGTGGAAATCGTAATTTTGAGGGAGCAGATTTGCATTCATTTAAAACCGACATCTATATTTCATAAAAGGGAATGCTTTAACTTTTTACCTTAGTGTCACTGCTCTCTGTGTACATGAAAACAACCGATATCAGATATGAAGTTAATTGGAATCAACTGCGCCCATCTTTACAGGAACACACCGGAATGTGTACCATTCAGGCTCGGCTTACCATAATATTCTCTGTGGAATAGTTGACCACAGGATTCTCATTCACAAACAGCCAGGTTAAACAGTTAAATGCTAGCAAATCCTGCATAGCCCTGTGGGAAATTTCACTTTAATCCCGAACTTATAAGAGGACAATCAAAGCCCAAAGCCTGGGTAACAAATCTGATCCTCTGTTGCAATCTGCGCCCTCATGGGAAGGAGAGAGGTGCTCTCTGTACAAGCCCAAGATGGATAAATACCTAAATGATGAGATAGATGGGGAATGCAGAAGAGGCGTCTGGCCTCAGTCATTCGCTTCCAATTCCATATCACACTGCGAGAGGCAATTCTTGTGCAGCTCAGGAGCAGCCAGTCCTGATTACTAGAAGTTGAAGTGTGGCTTAAGGAATGATTAATGACAGTGTCGGGAGAAAAACAAAGCACAATGAGAGTTATCTCTAATCCACCTGCTTGCAGATGCTATAGTAAGGGAATGAAAATGGCCCCGGTGAGCCCTGATGATAAAAAAATCAAACTAGAAAGGTGCAAAGCTGTAGATATGTATTAATCTGATATATAAAAACTAGGTCTTAGCTTGAATAAAGCATTAGGCATGAATGGAGCCCCATAGGTGATAGATACTAGGCCATAGTGGACTTCACATTGTCTGTATTTTTTAAATCAAACAGAACTGTTCCCTTCAGTATTGCCTTTGACATTAATAGGTTGGTATTTGAAAAGTCACAGTTCACTAGATGAGCAGGCTTGTGAGTGCAAGCTCATTAAACAAACCCCCTTTTCTTGTTGTTCTTAAAAGAAATATGGTGACACCATACCACCACCTTGTGGTTTTGCTGTGCATGTACATACCACCCCAGGAGAGAGGTCTAAAATTCAATCACATTTTCCAAACATATAAATCCAGGTGGAATGTAATTATAAGATCGATGGTGTACTTTATAAGCAAGCACATTTATGAGTAGCTTTCACCTAAGACAACACATTGCCAATAAGCTTATTGGAGTTTCATAATGTATTTTTGGATGCAATGTGAGGTCTCAGCCTGGTCATTCCAATTATATCTGTTCTAATTTCAGGCCACCAGTGAGTGCAACGAGATCAGAAGACATCAAATATCCATTTATCTGAAGAGAATGAACAAAAGCATTTTACCCACTGGTTCCCCTGCAAGTAGTCACTGACTTCCAAGAATTTAACATAGCTAAGTACCAAGAACACTTTGAGTTTTCATAATTTTTCCACGTGTCGAAAAGATTGTGGAACAGTGAAATATATATGTGCTTTCTTCTAAAACAAAGAATGTTTTGTTCATATTCCCAAATATATATTGATAGAACTCTAAGAACTTCTGTAAGCTAAATTTTCATGTTCAGGCATTTTGTTGATTTGTTGATTCACCATGCATTCACCTTTTGATATGAACTTGATTCTATGAATGAGATAGCATTCCACAATTCCGCTTGGGATGCAATCACTCCTGTTAGAAGGTAATGATGGGTGACTCCCTGATCCAGGCAGTCTCTGGACACCAATGTATTCCCACGCTCGGGAAAGCTGCTTCTGCTTTTGTCCACAGTGCTGAACGCCTACTGCATTCTCTCCCCTTTAATCTAACTAGCAACAAGTTAAATGTTAATTCATATTTCATGCAAGATTTTTAATATTGAAAGTCTAATGAAGATTTAGCGTTCCGTTTTTTAACAAGGCTGACATTACTGTTGAAAGAAAGCAAATACATTATTTTAATTAATATCAATTCATAAGTGCTCCTGATTTATATATTAAACAAAGAGAGAAAGTGTCTTGTCATACACGACAATTGATTCTGTATTCACCCATCATTTACTCAGAGCCCATTTCCCCCCTTCTTCCATGGGAAAGGCATGATGGAAGCCACCATGTAGAATTGTGTGTCTCTCACGTGCTGTTAATGCTGTGCTGTGATCACCTCACCCCTTATTTCCTTATGACGAGCTTCAAGTCAGTTCTAGGCAACTGTGCTTGTCTCCACCTGACATCTTCTACTATCAAATAAGCAGCCTCTATTGTTTTAAGCTTAATGCCTTTGTGTATGGCACAGCCTTCCAAAAATCGCAGAGAACCTGACAATTTGTGTGTTATAAAGGCATAATGTTAGGCCAAAGGAGGTAATTAATAATAGCAGTTTATTGCAGCTGGGAACAAGAATTGCCTTACAAACCAAAATATCTTCAGCCATTTAGCTAAGTACAGAATTAGCAAGATGGCAGGGACCTGAATGCAGAAACAAATTCTCGGCCTTATGTGTTATGGCATAGTAGGCATTTAGGAAAATTCCGGAATTTTATAAGATGCTCTTATCCCACCAGACCATGATTAAACTGAATATTATCTATTAACTAAATTCTACGGGCTTTTCTTCTTCCTCCCTTCAGTTCTCTCAATGGCAGCAAATTGTCCTCTTTTGAAGTCAACACCGTGATTTCCTCGTGTGAAATCTCTACGCCAAAGTAGGCGGTGTTCTCCTGCTTCCTCACCTCTCCCCACGTCCGCCCGCACGTACACATTCTGTCAAGTTACGTATGTCAATTTCCAAAGGAAAAACAACAACAAAAGTAGACAGTAGGCCAATTCACATTCTGTGCTTTGAATAAAAAATACTTTTCTCTGAGATCTGCTGCTACATCCCTGCCCCAGAAAGACCCCAGAGAGAAGGGCAGAGCTGAGGAAGATCTTGTGGGTGGGGCAGCAGGAGGGGCAGCAGCAACGGGGCTTGTGCAGAAATGTTTCTAAGCCAAAGAAAGGATTTCATTTCTTCTTAATTGTTAGGCTGTGGTACAAGTCAGTAATTATTTTGTCCCCCAGTAGCAAGACAAAAACAAAAGAAACACCCTAATGCTTCATGCCTGAATCATTCCAACCAATAATGCTAGCTGCTGTTTCTGGGGAGAAAACATTCCAAAGCCCCAAGTCAGGATATTAATCCCATCCCATTTTTAAGAGAAAAATAAATCATTTGCCAAGAGCAAGACAATTGAGACCGTGAGAGAGGACCTGACCTGGAATGCCAGCCAAATTCCTCTCCAGTTTAACCCAGTCTCTTCGTTCAATCAGTTTAAATCTAAAGGTATGTTTGTCTTTCTGGACTGTAAGAAGGCTCCATCCCTAGCAGTGGACGTGGTTTCCTCCCCCAACTTCCTGAGAGGTAGTAATGGTTTGAGTCTTCTAAGCACACTTTATAGCTCTGCGGTGTCAGCTTGGACTTGGAAAGATGATTCAGAAATCAACATGCAAAGGAAAGCTCCACCCCAACAGGAATGCCAGTTACATTTATGCTCTATAAAATAAGGCATCTCCCAATTTATTTACGCTGGCATGATTATTTATCTGGCATTATATTGCAGCAGTAATCCAGGGAGTTGCTTTGTAGTTACTCTGTTACTGCTCTTGTTTTGCAGTAACTCTGTAAATAACTTGTGTCACCATTCTATGTCCCATTTCCAGATGGAAGATAAGACGTTATTTCTGCTTCAGTGCAAAATCTTAACAGCTGATGTAAGGAGGTGTTCAGATTCCTATCTAAATTACATGCCAGACATTCTGCATTAGCATTGTTAGGCGGGTTATTTATCTACAACCTGAATATATTTCCAGGATATCAAATGATGACTTATAAGCTATCTCCTATGATGTGATGTGCAAGCCTAGAGCAATATAAGAAAGATTTTAAAACCACCTCCACAGAAGATCTTAGCTTAGAAAAACTGATTCAACATTGTTCTATTTACCTTAATTAGCACAAATCTTAGCCATATTTGTTTATAACACTGTGATAGTGACTAAATAAAACCATTATGAAGCTGCCTACAAGGCCACTGGGTATGCAAGGAAAACTACACAGTCATTACTACCCAGTAGAGGGCAAACACATTGTATTTTATTGCTAATTTGGACCAAATCCCTGTAATTTGGTGTTTAAAGATTGTGCATGGATTATGAGCATACAGTTGTTGAATAAATGTACCATGGTATGTTTTTAGCATCTGTGGATGTTTTAATTGACTAATAGTCTCCTTTCTGTATAGCTTAATGAAATGCACTGTGTATTTGGGAATTCAAACAAGGTATACTATTTGGAAAAGAAATCACAAAAGAATTTGCTTGTACTGTCTAGAACTCCCTTACCCTACTAGAATCTGGAAGAAAAGATCAGGATTAAAACCAAAAAACTACATTTAGGTGGATAAATGTGTTTTTGTCCATGCCATCTTCAGTTTCCCTTTGTTAAGAATGAAGCTATACACCTCTCCCCGACCCTGAGGCTTTCTTTCTCCCCAAGTAGAAGGTATTATAGTTTGGGCCAATATGTTGTGTTATTCCATTAGTTTATGTTTTAAGACTAAGAAGAGATATTTCTGTGTTATAAATTATTTATAAACACAAGAACAAAGAGAGGCTGTCAGAGCTGCTGCTACTTTGAGAAAATAAAAAAGAAATGATGAATTTATGGAGAATCCAATTTGATAAAGAGGGAGGAGATACAACTGCTAATTATTAACATCCATCTGCAGACAGAGACCTGAGAGCAGAGAATTAGATGGATACATTTACATCTGTCTGTCACCAAAAGAAATCTCACTAATGGTGTTCCACACTGTCACCAAACTCTCCCCATCCAGCTTAGAGAGCGTTGGAGACATGTAAAGATATTTTAATCAACAGCAGGGCGTGGAAGAGATGCAAAGAACTTTAGAAATGGACGTTGACAAACAATAGCACTCCTCCTGCATGCCCTCTTTTTTCCCTTCTCAAAACATAAAAAAATAAAAAGTGGTGTAGACTTTATCTTTGTACCTAGTTGATGTGGGGAACAGCAAGTTTTGAAAACTTTTCTATTTAAACAGCTGCAAGACACACCCCCACTGATATCAGGCACAGTGTGGAGGCAGAGACACAGTGAAGAATGTCCAGCAAAAAAGAAATGGTTTACGATGTGAGAATTTTTTCATTATATTATTCTAACACTGAGCCTATCTCTTATCTTCTAGACATTGCTTTCATCAACAGGAGGGAACCTAAAATGGGATGCTTTGAAAACTCAGGATCCTGACCTACTGCCTTCCTTTTTTGAAAGGAGAAAGGAGAAGGATAAATATACTAAGAATTCGTCAAAGAAAAAGAAATGCACTGTGCCTGTGTGCAGCTTGCTAATGAGGGGGAAAAAGCAGCCCTTCTTTCTTGAACATTAGTTCAAGTCTATAGACCCCTGAAAGGGGTCACAATTTCAACTTTGCCCTTGTCATCTTATTTTCAGTAGCAAGGTCATCTATATTTGGGAGGTTTCAAATCACCTTTGAAAAATTTAGGGCACTATTTTTATCTGTCACCCTTCTACACACAAGCCTTGGGTTGGTTCCCATATCTGCTATTCATAGATCTGGCAGTTTTTTAGCCTGAATTTTTGATGTGTTGTCCATCATGTGATTTTTCCCAGTTGGTCTGAGTTAGCCAGACAGGGTATGGGAAGAGAGTTTTTTCCAATTCTCTTAGTTTATCACATATTTTTAAATCAGACAGGAGGAAAAAGTGGTGTGACTCTTTGCAAAATTTTGGAGATGCCACTCTATTTATAGTTTTCTGCACTATAGACCTTCTACAAAGTAAGACATTCTGACAAGATCACACAGTTATTACTCCAAACCAGATTTTTTTCCTTTAAACATTATTGTGTCTTTTCTTGAACTTTTCCCAGTTAATAAAGCTGCCTTACAAATTTTTATGAACTAATTTTAATAGTTCAGGAAACATGGATTTAAGAAAATGGTTATAACTATTCAGTCCTAAGATTTCTATAAATGTTTAATTCATTTAGTATTTAGTGCAGGAAGTAATGAGTGTCCACAAAAAGCAATGACTAATGTCAAAGACAAAATAAATAAATACATAAGCTGACCATAACTTTTGTTCTTTCTTCATGGACACTACCCAAAAAAAATGAGACAGGTAGAGAGGCTGAGAAATATTTTGCAATTGTCTACAAAATTGATATTGATCAAATTGTTTTCAAACATTTTATATTAATAATAGATTTTATAATAATCTGTGAAATTGAAACTTTTAAAAGTGTTTTCCCTCTTCAGTTATCATTAAAGTCATTGGTTTTTACCATAGAAGTTAAATGCTGGAAATAGGCCTGCAAATCTCTATAGAGTTCCATACAATGGAAAGCTGGCCATGAGTTTAATGGGGTCACATATGGTGAATTGAAATAGATGGGCCTGTTTTTAATAGCAATTTTGTTAGAAAGGTACAGAGAGGTCAGCCAATAAATCAATCTAAAGTAAACTTTTGAGGATTGTTCTTTCCTCATTTTTTCCCAAATACTTTTCATTTATTATCTGGAATGTGTAGGATGTATAGAAATTCCAGAAAAAACTTTTGCAACATGGTTTACCAGATGTCAGGGTTAGACCAGGGACCCTGGGGACCAGATGATCAGGAAATACTATAGAGTGGAGGGAACAGTGTGGGGACACATGGCTAGAGAAGAAACACAAGATGGGGGACCCGTTAGTGTCTGGAGTATGACCCCCACGTTCCAAAAGAACACAGTCTCTGTAAAACTTCCACAAAGAAGAGGGAAATAATTGAGATTTGGGGGAATTGGGCATGAAAGAAAAGAAACAAAAGGACATTAATAGAGCACTGAGGAAGAAGGAAAGATTACTCTATAGGGTCAGTGCCCAGAAACACAGCAATTGAACCCAGCATCCCTTTATCTAGACAGAAAATGTCCAGAGGCGTAGCTCAGGGGCTTACTTTCATTTACATGGGAAATTCAGGTACTGAAGTTCTGATAAGTATACCTCCCTAGGTTTAGAGAGAAGCAAGAAATCCTGGTGGGAAAGAAGGGATGTTGACCTGAGATGCAGAAATACTACTTCCACCACTAACGAGCTGGTGGCTTGAGCAAACCACTTCTCACTTCTGAGCCTCCATTTCGTCACCATCTGTGTAAAGAACTTGGGAAACAGGCTTCTTGTAAGAGGTCTCGTTACTGGGGGCTGCATTCAGGTGATGAAGGAAGAAGTTGGAGAAAAATGACCTGCTTTAGTTCTTGAAATTATTAATATATGTTCCTAGAGAGTAGACTAAGAATACTCTCATCTCCGTCTCCCTCCACCCACACACGCACACATACACATATACATACAGACCTACAAACAAACACTTTAAAAATAACCTACATAGACTTCTTTTGGGTATGAATCATATCACGTATTATAGAAAAATGAACTTTCAACTTTTTTCCATTTTCTCTTATCTAGAAATATAAGTTTCAAAAATAAAAATAAAAAATAAAATAAAATCACATCCAAAGATTGACAACGAACAAATTCTCCACTGTTTCCTTCATTTAATTTCTAGAGGCCCAACCAAACACATTTTTTTAGCAACTGAGCTGTATGCCTGCAGAAGGTAGTGAATTCTAGTATATTACACAGCACCATAAATGCTTGACGTAAGTACTTCAAGTCCTGAAGATAGGAATCATGGAAAGGGAAATGCATATCCTTGTAAAGAATAACTCCAAATTTATGGGATATGATATTAAGATAAGTTTGTTAAGTCTTCCATCCAAATACTCTACTCAAAAATTACTATCATTTCATCTTTACATTTGCACATGCTCCTTGACTTACGATGGGGTTGCGTCCTGATAAATCTATCATAAGTTGACAGTATTTTAAGTTGAAGTTCATTTAATACACCTAACATACCGAGCATCATAGCCTAGCCTATCTTAAACATGTTCAGAACACTTAAATTAGTCTACAGTGGGGCAAAATCATCTAACACAAAGTCTATTTTATAATAAAGACTTAAGTATCTCATGTAATTTATTGAATACTGTACTGAAAGTGAAAAACAGAATGATTGTATGAGCACTCAAAGTACCGTTTCTACTGTCTGGTATCACTTTTGCACCATCGTAAGTCAATTTCGAAAGTTGAACCATTCTAACTAAAGAACACCTGTACTTCCCTCTCACACCACACACTAAGCTTATCTGCTCCATACCCCCCAGCAACCATACCTTTGCCCACACTGCTCCCTGCATCTTTTGTGTTCACTGATTCTCGTCTTCCCCATACCCAGATTCTATTCACCCCTTAAGACTCGGCTCCCACACAGGGAGTTTCCGTATCTCTACTTTCTCCCAGGACAGTAATAGTTCATACCTAGTGGCTTGGTATAAATATTAGTAGCTGTCCATTTTGCTTTCTGGTTTAGGCAGTAAATTATATAGTTACTGTGCAAGTTATCAACTTATTGCTTCGTGGCTCCAAATACATACTTCTTTGCTCAGCTTTTGAGCCGGACCTTTGCATTTTCCTTTGCCAGATGGCACAATATTAGGCCTTGCTAGTAGAGGATGCTGGAGAGACAAGACCAAGCGGCCTCTCTTCCTGGTTCTGGTTCTTTTCTTGCTCCTACAGCTGTGGCCAGCAGGTGGCTTCATGGCCAGTGATGTGTAGAGATAAAGGAGTTTACACCCTCCAGCAACTTCCATCGACATCCAAGTAGGTGGCCTCTCCGTGAGTTTTGACAGCATGCCAAGACACTTTTTCCTGTTCACCAGAACTTCAGCAAACTTCATCATCCAGTGGGCAAAAGAAGAGTTCGTAAACCCAGTTTCTGCCTCCTTCAAAAGAAGTATAAGATTAAGGCACTAGGCAAACAAACACCTAATTGCCCCCACCCTGGGGAAATTTGTTTGGGATATGACAAAGATAAAGAAAAATCTTAAGATACAATACTATAATAAGACAACATTAACAAAAAAAATCCCTTGCGCTTAAATGTAATGTGATTTTTTTAAAAATGAGTATTTTTGGTAATACAAAAACCTAAAATTCAAAATCAAAACTATCTGGTAAACTCAATGGGAAGAAGTTTCATAGAGTGTGGAATTACAAATACATATGCTTGTATAGCTAACTGATTTTACAAGTTTCTAAACCATTGTATTGTAATTTCTCTTAAGGAAGGGTTAGTAGTTTAATTTGATGATTTGCACCTAGTATGTGATAAGAAAATATTGATTGGAGAAAAGACAAACCAGATAGCTCTGAAATATTAATAAGATGGGAATCTTCCAGTTTTTAATCTCAAACTGTTTTTGTGAAGTCAAATTCTAACTGATAAAAGGATAAGAAGTAAGAATTCTAATGGTTTTATGAAGAGAGACATGATCCCAACAAAGTATCTCAGCTAAATCTAAATTGGACTATAGTAGATTGCATCCCTCTTCCTCAAAAATATTAGTTCTTCTCTTTGTGCCCCCTCTCACCTTGTTGACATCATGCTTGACCATGTAATTTGCTTGGGACATTGATAGGTAGTCAGGAATAATATGTGTCGCTTCCAAGACAAACCTTTTGGAGCCAGGATGTGGCTGGCCATTTTTCTTCTTTCCCTGTTCCATGAGACTAGGCATGTATCCACAATGAATGTGCCTTCAGCCCGGGTCCCACAGTGACAACAACGTGAAACAGGCAACCCACAATAGACATACACAAAAATAAAATAAACAAACCTTCGTGGTTGTAAGCCATGAAAAATTTCAAATTGTTACATTAGCATAACCTAATTTATTCTAACTATTATAATTTCAAACAGCAGTGCATAGTTGCAAATGAGGTAAAAGGAGGAGAAAATCTCAAAGAAATGGGTTACCAGCCTGAATGACCGGGAAGATAGTGGAGCTCAGGGAGATCATGGCACTTTACCCAAAAACATTTTCACAATATAACACAAGTCCAATGACTTTACCCTGGCTTCTAAATTGCTATTTTTATTATAGATGTGGGAAGCCCCTATATCACCATCATTCTAATTAAAGCAAAATTATTATAGATTCCATATATTAACCAAACATGTGAGGGATAGCTATATACTAACAGTAGAACTAAGGCTATGACGTACAAAAATCCAATACAAAATGTGATGTTACATTCGTACCCTTAGACACCCCCCCATGAAGGTAAGGTAAAGTACATTTTACTTTTCTCCACAAAGGTTGTAGAGTTGCATGTTAATAGGGGCTTATGATTGAGTTCTAATAATGACGGCAGATTGAGTGTATTGGAAAACCAGCGTATCTACCTCAACTCTTTAATATATGAAAAATATTATTGTAAACATGTATGAGAATACACGGAACCCTATATTATTTAGCACAATAAGGGAATTGAGTGCTTAAACTAATCAAGTATTTCAGTCTTCTACCATTGCCAATTTATAAGTAGTCAGAAAACAAAACAACACAGAAAAATACACTTAACACCAAACTATGTTGAATACAATTCTGTTTTGTGAAGATTCATATGGCACTACAGGATCTTGCAATGTTTCATGATCATCATTTATTATGACCCTTGTTAACAAGGGGAAGATGCAGAAATTGTATCCTGTGAGACACTACAGTGTAATGAACATAGCGTCAGAAGACCCAGATACAAGTCCTCACTCTGTCACTTATTGATAGGAACACCACACACTCTGTGCTTCCCAGAACGGTCCCAGTTTGTGCTGCTGAACTGGTAAACTTATTAATGGCATTCTCATTTACTCTCAGAACTATTCCCACTGAGCACTGTATTATAAATATATAAGTATATAAGTATGTATAAATATACACTTATGTCTGACCTTGAAAATCCATTTGCTATTTAGAGCCCTGGTTTCCTCAATTACAGATCTGAGGATAAAATTGAGATAATACACATAAAAGTGCTTTGTAAGCCTTTTAAGTGCTATGTACATGTAAGGTATCATTATCATCACTATTATTCGAAAAAGTTAGTCAATAGAGTATCAAATTGTAAAGTGTGCTGTCTTAAAAAACATTGTGTCCTTTTTATTTCCTTCATTCATTCAAAAAATGTTTGTTGGGTTACTACTATGAACTGGAGACCATCTTGGGCACCAGGGATAGAGATGAAAAAACAAACAAACAAAAAATGGCCCATTGCTTTTACACTAATGCCTCTGTAAAAGTTAATCCTGTTGAAAGTCCAAATGAATAAAAGCAACTCTATTTTATCTGTTTAATTGGGGAGACAACTAAAATGTAGAAAGGTAAGGTTCTCAAATCAGCCTGCAACTCAATCCATTTTGGATAGAGGCTAAAACTTGTGAGTCCTAGTTCACATCCATGCTCTGGCCAGTTCATTATTTTGTTTTTAAAGGATTAATGGAAATTCTCACAGAGTCCTTGATCTTGCCTCAAGAGATCTCCTAGTTCATGCTGGCCTCTAGGCAGGATTGCCTTTAAAGGCAAAACAAGAATGAGGCTAATCCTTGCAATTGTGCAAAGTTGGTTAGTCCTGTTTATACAGGCTCCACACACCAATCTTCTGGGTGTTATTTTCAAGTTGGCCCCATTCTCAGAACTTTCTAAGCTGCCGTAGTCCTACAGACCTCAAAACAGTTACATTCTCTGCTGAGAAATGGAGGACTTTGAAGGGAAATGAAGGTGGGAAGCCTTCCATAATAAAATGCCCAAACAAATCACAACTGAGCAGAGTTTTGGCAAAGGGTCTATAAAGGTAAGTTTTCAGAGTGAATAGAAATATTTGTCTTCTTCTACAACTATGAAGACAGCAGCTCCTCTTGACACTACTCTACAAATACACAGGGAATAAGATCATGATTCACTAATATTAGATACACCTAAATAAATGCAGTCTTCAGTTTCAAAGAGACCAAAGTCAGAGCCTGACTAACTGTGTCTTCCACCTCACTTCCAGGTTCCAAAACCGTATTTTAATCAGACCTATTCTATGGGAGTAGGAAAACATCCCGACAAATCTGAGCCAAATGCCTGCTCTGATGCCGCTGTGACAGCCATTCGGAGAGCTCCAAGTGCCCTCTTTTGGCCTGCAGAGAGAATTGCAATCCCCGTCTATTGTCAAAGGAGCCCTTTGGAAAAAGAATGTGTTTACAACAAAGCCCTTTACTTATGAGCAAACCACAATGATGACTAGACAAATGGAAGTTGCCTCTAGTCAAAGCACTTCTGCTTTCAGAAAGCCTCATTCAATGAGTTTCATTATACATCTCTCAACCCTGGTCGGCAAACAAGGCTCATTCTTAACCCTCTCCAGTCGGACACTGAATTTTAATAGCAATTCATCAGGGAGCACACAGTGCTCTGTTTTATAAGCTGCCTCCAAGGACAGGTTGTGGCCAACAGTTACTATTCTCTTCTCTCTCCATTAGCGTTTATTTCATCCTGTCCTATACTATATATAGTTAGCTATTTACAAAATAGCTTGTCAATTTCTTGAGGGCATGGGCTATATATTGTTGTATCTCCACAGCACTTGGCACACAGCTGGGCTCTGTAATGACTGAAAGGATTGTGGGATATGGAAGAACTCATTTGGAGAAAATCTTCTGTTGCATCATTGTTGGAATGATTTTTCCTCCTTCAATCTGTTTTGTTCTAATTCCCTGGTAAACTTTTCAGTACCTTTCCTTTTAGAAGCTTTGGGGCCTTGAACACAGCAATAGGATCCAATAGGGTGGCATAAATCTTCAAAGGCAAGAGGAGGAACTCAGAGAACTAGGTCTCTGCCTTTAAAAAATCTACAGAAAATGTAGTATAAAGTTAGTTACAATTCTCAACCTTCTACTTTGTCAAAGAGCTGTACAGTTGGTTCTACCCAGGTGAAAAATTCAAAACCTACTAGGTCAACATCAAACCTTATAATATATAGTCATGGGAAATCCTACCTTTGAGAGATATCCTTGAGCAATGTTAATATATCTTTAGCACTATCCTACACTAAACATTTTCTTAGGTGATCTGCATATCAGCTTCATCATTCTGATTAGTGTTACTGCTGGGTATCATGGATGGGTGTTGGAGATGCTTCCTTGATAAATTACAATGATTTTTTTAATGTGACATACACTTCAGATATTATATCATGTCTTTACTGAATGCGATTTTCTGAAATGCCAAAGAACAGGGTGGAATACCCCTAAATCTCACAGCACAATATAAGCTCATAATGGCTGCCTACATGACCAAATTAAGTTTCATCAGCAGTTATTGCAAAAGAGTATTGGAGATTTCCTGGACATACTTGGATCAGACAGAGCCATTCTTTGTCATGAATTGGCATTTACTGAACATCTGCCAAATCCAGGGCACCTTGGCAGCTACTTGACCAGAATGGCTGGAAAGGCAATGGATGGTGCCAAGAACTGTGGTCTCCAAGCAGTGGGACTCAATCCACATCACTGACTACCTGAGTGGCTGGCATTTATAGAAAGTAGTTGAAACATAAGCCAAGCCACAGATACCCCAATGTAAGTGAGTAGAATAAAGGCTACACCAGAAAGATAGTAATGCATGGCACACTCAAGTCTAGTTAGTATCTGCAAAGATCACAGAAAACAAAATGAGTGTTTTGAATATTTTTCAGAAGGGGTATATAGAAGGTATAAACTACCTCCTCCTTTCCCTAGTCCAAGAAGTCTTTATAAAGTAGCTAAGATAGAAATACTGCTTTCAATTAGAAGTTGTGGCAAAGGATCAAAAATAAAAGGTCAGTGGAGAAAAAGACAGTTAGGGTAACACATAAATAGAACAATACCTTTGCCAGAAATAAATAATTTGTTTGAAAAAATATTTTAAAACATCCAAAATTTTACCTCTTTTTTATACCAATTTTGAAGAACTGATGACTCAATTGCAATGTGACATAGTAATACAATCTGAAGAGACGAAAGTAATTAATTTGTAGAGATTTTATAAATTTAATAAATTTATTTTTTAAAACATCAATAAATAACAGATTGATTCATAAATGGATAATAGTAGTCTTTAAGGCAATGAGAAATTTCCATTTTAAGTCTTCCTTCTAAAGTATAACATTAATAAAAATAACTTTTAACTGAACAATAGATTCAAACCTTGATATCTATGTATGTCCATGGATGTATTTATAAATATAGACCTGTGTGTATAAATGTGCTTGGGGATATGTATATATACATACACACACACACACATCTCTCCTCAAACATAATCACAAAACATAGTTGCTTGGGGAAATATTCAAATCAAGAAACAAGCCGATAAATCTCTATAGCAGAAATTATTTGTTAGCATTTCTCCTAAACACATACCTGATAAAGAAAATATGTTATTATATACATTATATTTATTAACATTTCCAAGATTGCTCCAGGTATAAATTTCCTCTCTGGGCTGAAGCATTTTGCATTTGATCATCATGTATAACCATTTAGTTAAGCAGAAAAGGTTTTTCAAAAAATATGCCCAGTCCTTCTCTATGGCTATAATTGTCAACAACTTGTTACCACTGTTGCTGGATCATCCTCTGCTTCATGGAAATAGGTGAGGCAAAGGAGGAAGTCTGTCTTTAAGGTGATGGTATCCATCTGTCTATCTATCTATCTATTCTCCCTATCTCATATATATATATATATATATATATATATATATATGTATGTATGTATTATCTAACTATAGTTCAAAACTTTACCTAATCCACAATTTATAAACTTTTTGTGCTATGGACTCCTTTGATAGTCTGGTGAAATCTGTGGATCCCTTCTGAGAATAATATTTTTAAATGTATATAATAAAATACAGATAATTACAAAGAAACAAAATACATTAAAATATTTAAAATTTAAAAATTTGAAGGTATTGTTTACCTTTAAAATTTGAAGGTATTGTTCTATTTATATGTTACCCTATCTTTTTCTCCATTGACCCTTTATTTTTGATCCTTTGCCGCAACTCCTCATTGAAATATACATGCTTCTTTAACTTGTAACACATCAATATAAAGTGGCAGACTTAATAAGTACCATAATTTTAAAATAGTGATGAGCATAAATGACAGTTTGAGGGATCTAAAACAACTATAATATGCTATAAAAATATCTGTGATTTCTATTGGTGACAAATTCCCAGGTATTGCTAAAACAAATGTGGTTTGTTGCCTTATTCCTAATTGAAAGAAATGTTACATTTCAGCAAGAGATTAGTGGAAAGAAAGATGTAATTTTTTCCCCCTTCATGCTCATAAACTCCCATATCCTAAAAATTCCCTGATATTGTCTTACAATACAGATACACAGGTCTTCGATGGTCTGATTTTGTTAAAGTAATAGTAGTATATATTGCTTGTTTAGGAATAAAATATGTCTAGCTCTCCCCCCATGTTATTGATACAACTTACATAAATCTTTACAATGCTGAATTTACACAGAAAAAAAGCAATTTTTAATGTTATACATTTTACGATGATTCACAGAATTGTCCAAGGCAATTAGTAAAACACTGAATTGTTTGTAGATCTCATGACACAAGGGAAGAATATTAGAGAATTAAATGAAAAAGAAGCAAAAGAAAAGGGACTCGAATGTATCTGGATATTTTAATGGGATAGGGAAGGTATAAATTCAGTGATATTTAAGAGTTGGTCTAGAGATTTCAGATACAAAGATGTTCACTAACCCTTGTTTCTAAATGCTATTCTGAGGCTGCAGATCTGGGATTGTACAACATGGACTACAGAACTAGATGTAGATAGAGTTTGAAAAATCTGGAATGAAACAAATGTCAGACAGAATAGAAAGAAAGCACTGCTCTGGAGCTTGGCTTGAGAAGAGAATGGGGAGGATGAAGGAGGATCAGGTTGATGATGATAAGAAGCAGCGTTAAAGGTGAGAGGAAAAGAAGTTGGAAAGCCAGAAACAAAATTGAGCTTTCCCATTTCCTGGACATCAGAGTCCACTGTCCTCTGGGTGGCATTTGAGGCCAATAATACATCCCTGACCTCCAAGCTAAACTATTCACTATTTTCTAAATATGCTAGTGTACTTTACCATCAGCATTACCTTTTTAATGCTCTTTATTTAGCCTGGAATTTTTTTTTTCCATCTCTACTTATAAAACCTCACTCATTCTTCCAGGTGTAGCTGAAATGTAAATTCCTTGTAGTCATTTGTAAAGAACACTCTCTAGTTAGAATTAATCTCCACTCCTCTAACTTTGGCATTTCCACATAGGACTTACCACACCATGCCCTTCATTGAGTTGGTTGCATAAATGAGTAGAATGACTAGCTCTTGACTAGATCACAAGTTCCTCATGTTTGGTATTCTTTGCAGCATTTAGTATTACACCTAGACTATAATAGGTACTCAATAAATGTTTATATATTGTCAGCAATATCTCACCAGCATGAACTGAATCTTTGATTCTGCACCATTCATGGAGCCATGTTGCTTCTGACCAATAGAAATATCCAGGATAAACACACAATCATCTATTCATTGGATGTCAGCTCCAGAAATGACCTTGCCAACCATGTCTCCTTGTTGTGATTTAATGATGAGAAAATTAAAGTCCAGAAAAATCTTTGCACATTACCCAAGATCACAAAACCAAAACAACAATGCAGATTTCCTAAATACCCAGCCCACTGATTTTTTGGCTTCACAACAAAATCTGTTAAGAAGAAAAGACAACAGAAGCTCTTGATTGAAAGGCCATAATTCCTACCACATTAAATTTAGCTTTTAGGGAGTCTGGGTCATCTTTTTTTCTGAGTAACTACAAGTTAAAAAATAAATTGAAAAACAATGAAAAATAAAATGATATGTCATAGGAAGAAATGGGACAATCTTGAGCTTGAAGGTGAAAGATATAAATAGATAAGTCATAATGGGCTGAGGAAGGCTGAAGAAGCAATGCAGGGGTAGAAGCTAGGGAAAGAATGAATAGAGAGGAGAGGCTGACACGCCTCCTGAATGTCTCCCATCATCACTTTAGTTCTTCAGACCAAAACCCTTGGAGTCTTCCCTAACCCTCCTTTTCTTGACCTTCTCAGCAGCAAACATTGTTGACTCTACCTTTAAATCCATCCAGAATTTGACGATTTCTCACAATCCCCACAGCCATCTCTTGCCTAGATTATTACAATATCCACCTAAATGATCTCCACTTCTGTTTGCAGTTCATTCTCATGGTAATTGGGGCGACCCTGTTAAATTTTGGTGAGGTCACATCACTTCTCTGCCCAGAGCCCTCCAACGGCTCTCCATCAGCCTCAAAGTGAGAGCCAATGTCCTTAGTGTAGCCCCTGAGGCCTACATGATCGCCCCTTCACTCCCCATTAGCTCTCTAACCATCTCCTACTATCATGCTCACTCACCCAAGCCTGCCACATTGGCCTCCTGTCCTGCCTCTCTGATCCAGGCCCACTACCCCCTCTAGGCCTTTGAATTTGCTCCTTTTGGGCAAGGAATATCCTGGCTGGTTCTATGCGGCTAGTTCAAAAGTCAAGTTCTCAGTGCAACCTTCCCTGTCCACCTGTCTAAATTGAACTCCCCTTCCCCTCATGACTCATTTGCCTGCCCATGCTATCTTTTTTCTCTTCAGGTTTTAGCACTCAATATTTTAGTTATTTATCTTGCTCATAGTCTGATGTCCACTTAAAGTGTTAGCTCAATAAGTGATCTTTACCTTTTTTATTCTTTCTTAATCACTAACATATCCCTAGTGCCTGGAACATTGACTGATATATAGAAAGGTGCTGAATAAATATTGTTGAATAAATTAATGAATAAATGCACAAATCACACTCTGCTTCCAGGAAGACGACCCCTGAAGTTTGTGTCAACACATTTTTTCTTAGGTGATCTAATTTCTACCACATGTTCAAAGGGCCTTGAACACCCTGTTCTGTGACTTTCCCCAGTGCACATGCACTCACACAGTAGTAAGATCATCAGACCAATGGAAATATGATGCTTTTAAAAAATAGCAATTAGGTCTTTTCTTGCCATATTCTTACTCATCTCTGTGTAACAATGAGAATCACCCTGTGCTGACTGCAGAGAGGCTGTGACACGGGCTACCTGGTTGTCATTCATCTGCATATGAATGTTTGAAGACAAACAGCAGGAAGGATGTGTTAGGGGGAAATCCCCATCTCTCCCCAGAACCACACTCTTCACCAAGAGTGGGCCCTCTAACTGAACTAAGAGCAATTCCATTTTTGTAAAACATTTATAAAATGGGTGAGATAATAAATTCATGGAAATAGTAATAACTAAACAGAACAAAAATCTCATCAAGATTATGGGTTTGAACCAAAGATGAGAATTCATAGCTGAGTATCAGAAACAAGCTCTTAACAGGAAGATATACTAAAGGAAAACTATATCCACACTCTAAACTCATTTAAAACCAAACAAATTTTTCAAAGGCCAGTTAAGATTTTTTTCTTCCAGAGACAAATTAGACAATTTCCTACTGACTAAAGAACTGCCTACTTGATCACTGGAATTTATTAAGCATACCAATTCCTCAGATTATGCAAAGAGTCATGTGTTTTGACCTTTTGAGAGAGGCTAATGTCCTCTAGACCAAAAGATTGCTAAAGGCATGATTGGCAGGCATCAAATTATTTGGCTACTGAGAAACCAGAATAAAGAATTTGGCCAAAACTGGAATATGAACTATGGAAATTCCCAGAAAGGACAGAAGCTGCTATCTGGAACTCAGAAGTCATCATTCTGAGCCTTGGAACTCTGAGTATGATTCTCATTCTAAAAGTCAGTTGCATAATGTTTCATAATATTCATTTCAGAATTTCTCCATAAATTTCAGGCATCATTGTGATCCAAACTTAGTGAGAATGAGTTCATTATAGATGTTACCTAGAAAATAGAAAAGAATATATTTTATAAATATTAATATTAAGTAGAACTTTACAGTTTTACAGGGAATTTTAATGTGTATCATTTTTGAAGCATATAAACTTTGTTTCTATATTTTACCTTCCCCCTTAGTCTTTACTGCTCACTTTATCTGCATTTTCCCTAATCATGAATTTTATCTATTTTTATCTATTTTATTGTACAAATCCATACAAATAGATTTAAATCATACATGGAACAAGGCAAAAAGAGCTAGCTAGCTAAGTATAGTGGATGTGTATGTACAAAGTTATATTATCCATATTTTGCAGGTGAGGAAGCTGAGTTCAGAGAGTTTAAGTGAATATGTCCAAGGTAACACACCTCACTAAATTATGAAGCTGAGATGCATACAGAGATCATCTGACCCATGCTCTTTCTACCAAACCACCCGTCCTTTCTGTGATATGCCATCAAACTAGTGAAATGCTTTGTCCAAAATGCTAATTTAGCATAGAACATATTGCCTCATACTGTGCTTATTCACACAAGCCTGTTCCCCTAGCTGCAGCACAAGCTCTTTGAGTTGTCAATGTGCAAACATGGAGTGACCAGTCAGAAGGCAGACCACTCTGCCTTCCTGAGTTTAGTCCTGTGACAAGCCCAGTGCCCGGTGCAGCAGCGTTCATCTTGGCTGGTGGTGTGGCTGTGTGAGCACGTGTGTGCTCTCTACCTAGTGCTCTACCTATTCTCTAGTTTTCACCCAAGGTTCATTAACATGCACACTAGGCTGCTGTGCAAAGAAATGTGCTGTACATGATTTAAGAATTTGCAGCTGTCTGTCTTGTCCTGGTAAAGTGCCTATCACATTGTGGATTTTCAGTAAGAGAAGTTAAATTACCTAAAATGATTAAAATGTTAAAATGACATATCTATGGGTTGTAACACGGACATTTATATTATACCCAAATTTTTTTCTGGCCATAATAACATTCCTAGCAACATTTGATTTATAAGGACATCATGAAATTCTCTTTAAAATCCATATGCATCCGGAGGTTTCCCACCATAATCACTCAAGCCAAGTGAGGGAGGCTGTAAGAAAACCTCACAGAGGGCTCAACATGCAAGCCCTAGAGTTTGGAGGACACAGAGCCTAGAGTCCAACTCTAATCTGGAAAAAGCCCAAATGTGCAAGGGTTTGAAGGAGCTGCTGCCTTTTATGGCCAAGGAGAAGAGTGGGCTATGGTGAAAGCAGCCTGCACTTTCAGAGTTTATGGGACAAAAGAGCCAAATGTTTCCTTTGAGTCAGAATGGCTGCCAAGGAAAGTAGCAGGACTTGAGCTGCCATCAAAGGGCCATGCCCAAGTGGCCATCCTCCAGGGTAGGATGACTCCAACAGAAAGAATCAGGTCCCAAGGTCAGCCAGAGGATGCATCTCCTTTGCCAGGGAACAATAGGAGTCTCCAAGAAATCCCAAAAATATCCAATCTGCCACCCAGAGGGCTCTAAAGTCCTAAGAATAACTACTACTAATTAAGACAGACCTTTGTTCTTCTCTCTCCTTCCCTTCCTTACCTCATCCTGACCTTGAGAAGTGAGTAGAACAAGGTGGACAATAGAAAGCAAAGGAGACCACACATCCTCTATGCCCCCTGCAGGTTTCTGACTCTGAGTCAGGCTGGGAGTTATGGGGCAGAGATAGGGAGACAATCTAAATAGAATGAGAGATTGAACGTTTGACATTCCAGACACTGGCCTTCCAAGTTGAGTACTCTTCCTATGCGTTGTGTTTACTCACAGTAACTTCCAGTTTTCATCTATGTTTTTTATACATTATATATGTCAGACCACGCAGTATAGAGTTTAGGAGCTCTGGCTTAAGGAGGCAGGAAGACATGGCCTTGAGCAAGCTACTTGACCTCTCTAAACCTCAGTTTCCTCATATGCAGAAAAAGAATAACAATAACACTACTTAACAGGTTGTTGTGAAAAATGAATGTGATAGCACATGTAAAGCGGTAGAAAACTCACTCATTTAATCAATATTTATTAAATACCTACTGTATTAGTTTCCTAGGGCTGCTACAACAAAGTACCAAAAACTAGGTGGCTGAGAACAACAAAAATTTATTGTCTCACAGTTCTAGAAGTCAGAAGTCTGAAATCAAGACATTGGCAGGGCCATGATCCTCCTGAGGGTGATTGATAGGGATGGATCTGTTCCAAGCCTTTCTCCTAGCTTCTCATAGTTCCTTGGCTTGGGGCAGCACAGCTCCAATCTTCACATGGTGTTCTCTCTGTGTCTCTCTGTATCTTTACTTGGCCATCTTCTTATAAAGACCTGTCATATTGGATTGGGAGCCCACCCTACTCTGGTATGACTTCATCTTAACTAATTATATCTGCAACAACCATATTTTCAAATAAGGTCACATTTTGAGGTACTGGGCATTGGGGCTTCAACATATGAATTTGGGGGCTACATAATTCAGCCCATAACACTTATTTTGTGTTAGACACATCTAGGTACTAGCAGCATAGCAGTGAACAAACTGTACTTAATGTATTTATGTTCTAGCTGGGAAAGTCACACCATAAATGCACAAACAAATAATTTCAGATAGAGATTAGCACTCTGAAGAAAGTAAAAAATGGATTAGACCAGTGGCCTCAACATTTTTGTCTCAGGACTTGTTTACCTCTTGGATTCTAAAGAGCTTTTGTGTACATGGGCTATATATAAAATGGTCAACATTTACTACCTGAGAAATTTATCCTATTAAATATTTTCACCATTGTTTCAAAAATCAGTGACATGTTTAATGCTTCATGCAGAAACATCAAATTTAATATCAAAAAAGCTAGATAAATTTATGCTCAGAACAATATGAAATTTTAGTGTTAACATTTATGACTCAGGAAACATGATTTTTATACCATCACAGAATGTTTGTCCAAGTGGTCACTCAAAATCACACCTAGCCAAACCACACCTACCTGAATACCTAAGCATTGTATACATATTTGTAGACAAGTTATTGCCACTTGCCTCTAAATATGTAGTTCTCAGCCTAGCTACACCTGAAAATCACCTGGGGAGCTTAAAAAAATTTGATGACTAAGCACTACCCCAAACCATTTAAATCAAAATGTTTGATCATGGGTTCTACTGGGTGTCAGTATTAGTTTCTTTATTTCACCATAGATAATTAGTAAGCTACAGTAGCTGTAAAGAATTGAAACCAAACAGACACAAGTATTATACAGGTAATCTAAGCCAGGGTTGAGAACCACTGGCCTAACTTAGATAAATATGAGCTCCAACAAGCATAGATTAGTAAAATCAACTTCTCCCTCAAGTATTCTGAGAGTCCTCAACCTGACCTTGCTCTACTCCAGGTCCACGGAATCATTTGGATCAAATATGAACACGAACAATGATATGTATGTTATATTAATTCCACCTATGTATAGATGGCCAACTGATTTCAACGCTGGAAGGAAAAGTTTAGCTCTTGCTGCTTTGGAAAATGCCCAACAATATGTCCTGCAAAAAGGTTGAAATGTCAAATGACGTTGCTTCCTACAAAACTGAATTGGAGTGTGACCTCAAATGTTAATATATTCAGATCTTTCTTCTACCCTTAGAAGGTCAAATATTCACAACAGTTACAAAATCTGCACTGACCTATCCTCCCAGGATTTCTGAGGCTGCAGTAACAAATTACAAAATTAAAGAAAAAGAAATCTCCCACTGAAGGAAACTCACAGTCTAAGAAAAAGTAAGACTTCCTGAAGATGTAGCTAAACAAAGAAAGGTGCCATCAAATAAAACATTAATACCTAATAGTTACATCATACTTTAATTTATAAAACTCTTTTGCATCTGTCACCTAACTTGATCCTCATAACAGTTGTATTTGGTGACTATTACTCATATTTCATTTTCTATAAAAGGAAATAGAGATTACAAGAGGTTAAGTGACTCAGCCATGTTAGTGGCACAGACCTAAACTCAGCTCTTTTTCAGGAAATCCCAAGCCCTCTCTACTGCCTTTTCCTATATGTGGGAATGTGTCAACGTTTCTTGAATAGAGTTTCCTGTTACATACATCCTGCAATAAAAACGTTCTTCCCAGACCAGATAAATACATAATCTGTTTTTAAATTTTATCAATACATTGTGCCACTTATAATTCCCTAAAATAGTAGTTTTCACCAAAGATTATTGGGCATTTTCTAGTCTTTGTTTTCATTAACAACAGTTTAAAACCAACAGTTGCACAGTAGAACCAGTTTGGGACAGAGTCTTCAAATGCTAGACAGAATTATTTTAAAACCCTTTCTTCTCAGTATTGTCTCTAAAGCAAGTCAAATAAACTGTAATAACTCTGAAAACTCTAACCAAATAGACATAAATACAATCATCCCTAGAGAAAATTCTGAGTCAAATGAAGAAGCACAAAGCTTCATTAAAAAATGAGCTCTCTAGCATTTCACCTAAAAATCCAATTGAACAAAGAATGCAGTAATGGTAACCCACGTAAAAGGCAGTACTCTGAGTAATAGTGATGAATAGGAGATCCAGTCAATCCCCCATTTTAAATAACATCTGTGGCTCTTTGTAATCAATAAAAATAATAATATGACTCTCTTTAGTCTGTGTTCTTGTGTAGAGGCTAAGGGGGAAATAGGTCTTAGAGTAATAAGATGGCAGGGACATTTGGTATTAATGCCCTAAATAGCAGTCAATTTATACAAGATCAAACAGCCAAACGAAAGTTGGACAGAATAAGGGACCAGGGGCAACAGAAAAGCAGATGCTTTGGCGAGAAGGCAGCCTATAAATGTTGTTTTCCCAGGATTTTGATAGTAGGAGTGTTTATCTTACTGAAAGCAGAGTCTAATTGAATAAAAGAGTTTTTAAAATAGTGAGCCATTAATTAGGCGGCATGGGGTAAAGCACAGGATTCAGTAATGTACGAGGCTTCTGGGAGCCACACACCATACTCATCGATTCTGTCAGGATGCCAGAGGAACGGGAGAGCCGAATGTTTTGCCTGTTCTGGAAACCTACCTGATACATTTGGAAGTGGCTTCCCCATGCATTGCCTCTGTTCAAATCATCCCATAATTACTCTGGCACTGTAAGCTGCGAACTTGGTGGGCTCTGAGGGATATCAGATGTTTTTCTCATGCTTGCTGAACCTCTCTTAGACAAATTTTGCATTGTTTTTTGTGTCAGTTTTATCGTGGAACATCGTGTTGCCATCTGGGAGGAAAAACAACATGGCAGAGGAGCAGCTGGTGAATGGCAATGGCCAAATAAACATTGGCAGGCACCCGCCATTAGGTGAGATAAGACAGACGGGCAGCCGCCAACACCGACGAGTCCTCGCCATTGGAACATCTTTCACTGTCCCCTTCTCTCTTATCTTCATTCAAATTCAAGGCAATTTTTCATTCTGGGGCTGAAGCTCTCCAAGTGTCAGGTGTTGGGCCTTCCCTTCTCTGTCCTGGAGGAGCAAGATAGATCCATAAAGTGCCCAGCCAGTTGAATTTCTCTCCCTGGGCAGGACAACAGGTAAGGGGAAAGCTTCTGACACCTTAACCAAAAGACTCCTCCGAGGGATGAGAAGATACCAAAATGCAAACCAAGCCTTTCAACCAATTTGGTGGCCTTTATTTCAGTCATACCCAACATCATCAGTATTCATGGCTCTCAAACCCTTAAATCTTTTAAGGACCATATGTGTGATAAATAAGTATAAATAATATGGACTTGCCTTTGATAGCAGAGCAGCAAGGGGAAGTAAGTTTAACAGATTAACAAAATTTTACTCCATGCTTTCTTGTTTCTAAGATATAATTTTTCCATTGTAACATTTCTAAAAACATCGAATAGATGTCTTTTAAAAAATCTGACACCTTCCAGGTAGCAGAATAAATTGTGAAGTACCAATAGTCCTCATTGCCTACACATGTGCAAACTGGTGACTAATCGAAGGTGAACATTCATCCAACCACATCAGTTGCATTATTTCTATTAGTAGAACCAAAATGGTTGAATTTTTCATTTAAATTTGGATTCTAAGTTTTGGCTTAAAATATCAAAAAGATTACACTGTAATATAGTATTAATTTTTTAAGTAGTTCTGTTTATAGAAATTTGTTTCATTGCAAGCAGTATAAACAGAGGCAATAAAAATTGCTGAATCAATCCAAATAATTCAAAAATGTTTAAGTTAGTAGAGGTTGGCATGATGAACACATGTCATGGAGACTGACCCTCAAAACTAAAGTCTTTCTGACTTTCAATATATAATTCAATTAAGGGCAAAATTGTGTGTGTGTGCGAATTTAACCAAAAAAGAAATGGAAGAGGATGAAGTTACAAGCAAGAAGAGCAGTGCTGTATACCACCCTGCCATTTATAAAGGCCAGTGGCTGAGGACCTTTGAATGCTGGAACACATATTTTGACTGTGATAGTTATAAAATGGCATGAAATTATATGCGTCATTAGTTATTTTTTAAAATCTTGCATAAAACTGATGCACAGTTAATATATTGTTTTTTTCATCATGAAAAAATAATCAATGGTGATGGTAGAGAAAATATGCTATCTTTCAGAATTATTGAGAATCATCTAATTCAACCCTTTGTTTTAAAAAAGTAATAAACCTGGTCCTAAGATTCTGCACTCCATTCATGGCAGAACTCAAACAGAATTGCTGAGCAAAACAAGGGGACTTCTTAAGAGGGAGAATAGGAGAGTGTAAAATGAAATGCTCTCTCCCAAGGGATAGACCAAATTAGGACCAGGCAGTAACTCTCCTTAAACAAAAGTAGAGCAAATTCTCTTTTAAAAAATCCCTGAAACTGAATCAATCCTCATTTATACAGCTATGATTAAATATGATCAAGAAGATTGTTGGGGAAAATCTATGAGAAACTAAACCATAATGAAAACTTCCTAAATGTCTGTTTAGATTCATTTCAATATTATTCATGAAAAAGTCAGTCACTCTGAATGTTTTAATAAATAAATAAATAATAAATTTAATAAATACATAAATAATATATGTGCAGCCACATTCTTTTGTCAATATGCTATTCATTCTTTTGACGTCTGTCAGGTAAGTATATGACAACTGTTTTTAACCTGATTTAATTTCCAATGAGATTAATTGAGTTAGTTTCTTGCTATATTGCTAATTTAGAAATTTTGAGATCATAATCTATTAGTCCATAATCTATAATCTATAAATTCAATAAGATTTTTGCTTACAGACCATTGTAATCAATATTTGTAAGAAATTTTGTTCTAAAGTAGCAGGAAAATATTTTCTAAAGTAAACCCATCATTGGCAAAAAGAAGCTATAAGCACTTCCCCTTCCCTGCTTGAGCATTTACTGTGTATATAAACACCAGATAGACTCTGTAGTGACACTCAGAATTGTGAGTCTTGGCTCCATTTTACTGATGAATAAATTGGAGCTTAGAAATGGTAAATAGCTTGCCCAAGATCAAGCAGCTCAAAAATCTAGAGAATCTGACTCTAAGGGCTGTGACCTTAACCACTATGATGTGATACAAGGTGTTACAATACCAAATTAGCAGCAGAGAACCAGATGTTGTGACTTCTAAGTCAGTTAAATAGTCAGGTAGTCTTCCTGGGAGAGCTGAAAAATGAATAGAAGCTTGGAGGGTAAATAAACTTGGTAAAGGTAGATTTTGTCAAAGAGTCAGCAAATAAATAAATAAATAAAACTGAAAAGAAACTGTTGGACAATAAGGAAGGGAAACTCAGAAGGGAATAGGTGGAATTGTGCAGAAGGCCTTCATGAGAAGAAATTTGAATTGAAATTAAACACTGGCCAAGGCAGTGCAAATCAATTTGTAAATGAAGGACGTCCCCATTGGAAGGCTTCCAGAGAGACACAGCAGTGCAGGCAGGAAGTAGCCTCCCTGTGATGAGTAAGTCAGCACCTTCCTGTGCAGGGTAATAGCCTCACATCTCAGTGGGGCTTAGATGACAGAATGGAAGAACATGACAGAGCTAATATGATCATTGCATGATAAATTAGACCATATAATCACATGGAGATTTTTCACCCCAAAAGACAGGATCTTGTCACTTAATAGGATCAATGGAGAAAGAAGCATATCCCCTCAACGTCAAGAGGCCCCCAGAGCAGCTGCATCTCTGCAGTGTTGAGAAGAGCTGTTTTTGAGATAGCTACAAATTAATCTTCTGACCCACCAGAAGGTTCTTGCTACCAACAAAGTGTAAAAGGAATAGAATACAATGTAACCATTAAGTCTAAATGTCTTAGTCCATTTGTGCTGCTATAACAAATACCTGAGACTGGGTAATTTTTAAACATTGGAAATTTATTTCTTACAGTTGTGGGGCTGGACGTTCAAAATCAGGGTGCTGGCAGGTTTGGTGCCTGATGAGGGCCAGGTCTCTGCTTCCAAGATGGCATCTTGATTGCTGCATCCTCTGGAAGGGATGATCACTGTGTCCTCACATGGCAGAAGGGATGAAAAGGCCAAGAAGGGCCTGGAAAGTTCCTTCCAGCTCTTTTATTATAAGGGGCTAATCCCATCCATGAGGTCAGAGCCATCATGGCCTAAAGTCCCCACCTATTAATACCGTTGCACTGGGGGTTAAGTGTCCAAGAATACAACAATAATGCTTGCTATGTAAGTTGAAGCCCAGGCTTTGAAGAGCCTAGATTTAAGATTCTAGGGCAGGAAAACCTCATCATATCAACACTCACACAAAGGGCACAGTGAGTTTGAAAAGCTAAGAAAAGTACCCTTATATTAGAAATAAAAAAGATTCTAACATGTCATACTTACAAATAGCCAGGCCTGGGATGCGGGGAACAGGCAACGAGGGTAGGGGTCCCTACCACAAAGTGGGCACAAGTGGGAACCATGAAAGCTACAGGACCTATTGAAATATGGAAGGCAATTATTCTGACCTGTAAGTGGAATGCTAGGATGCAATATCAAGTGCCTGAGATCCCCCATATAGAAGCCTAAACGGTGGGAAAGCAAGTGTGAGGAACTAAGAAGTTTGACCTGACAATAAACTCTTTAAAAAATGGGGTAATATTTTATTTATATTAGAATCATCAGAACCGTGCACAATTCTCAGCACATATTAAGAGCTCAATAAACATCTGATGAATAAACGGAGGCATGGTGTCCCTTCTAAGATTTTGGGAAGTGCAGTAGAGACAGAATCAGCCTTCCCCAGGGATAAAATGGCCTCACGTAAGTGACGTTATCTGAGCAGCACAGGGGGCTCCTTCTTTCTCTGAACTTCTCCAGCAGCCCTCATCGCAGGTGCAAATGTGACGTGAGAGGGGCATTTTTCAGTGTAAAACATTGCCCCTCCCCCTGGCAAATGGCCTGGGAAGCAGCAGGCTCATGAAGTACTAACATCTGACTGATGTCACTCTCTGAAACATGAATAGCATCGACAGCCTGATTGGCAGTTGTCAAAAACAAGCGAGGACAAAAAAAAAAAAAAGCGTGCTAAAATGAAACTGTCAACTTAACAATTTGCCTCAAAGCCCAAATAAAGACCCCATCCTTTGTAGCATACAGGCATCACCATATTTTAAGGCATTAGGCAATGTTTGGATTCTCTGGCCCTATGTTCCTCCCTTTTTACTCTCTCCTTCCTTTCTATTGTTCACTACCTCAGTTGCAGGAGAGTCTGTGTGCACAGGCAGCCTCCTCTGGGTGAAAACAGGCCCCACTGTGTTACGTTGAGCTCCTGGCTCCAGCTCTTTCTATTCCCTCTCATTTAAGCTGCCTACCATTTATTTACCCCACCAAATATTAGAGCATCCTACGTAGCTACAATAACTAAAATTCTGTGGTTCCACCATAAGAATAGACAGAAAAAAAGGCAATAGATGGCTTAGAAATAGACAGTAGTGTTTATTGATATATAGAGAGAGTAAATGTGATAACCTGAATCAGTTTCAACAACAAATATTACCGAAATATTTAGTTAACTATTTGGTTTTTAAATCCATTTAATTCCTAATTTATTTTTAAAAATAAGTGCAAAAATCTAAGCCATAAAAAGTTAGAGGAAAATAAAAGTTAAGCTTATCAATTTTCTGGTTTTTCAAGCTGTAAAGTTAGATAAGAAATTACAGAAGAAAGTTAAATGTAACAACATATTACTTTAAGTCTTTATTTCAGAAAACACCTTGGAACAAAATTTAAAATATAATAGACTTTTTTTTTTTTCTGGCAGCAGTGTCTTAATTTTCCTTTGGGCAAACAGTGGTTCTTGCCTGGCTTAATTGAGGGTGTCTCTATCCCTCCAAAAATGGACATCTGAGGTAATTGTGGCCAATCCTACATTCTACATCCCTAGGCAGAATGATCATTTCAGGAATAGGCACGTGGCCCATGTCCACCCAGTGAGATGCAATTCAAGAGCTTGTACTAAAATGACTGGGAAGGAGAATCCTTTTTACACAGTGGTAGCTGACAGGACTGAATCTCTGCTTGGTCATTTTGCCTCCAAATAGAAAAGGTCAACCCAAAAAAGGTCAATCCAGAGGAAATCCCAGCCAAGACAATGGGCAGATTCTGAGGCTGATTGACACTATTAAGTCCTTAAATTCAGCTCTACCTCAAGACAGTTCTCCAGCCTTCAGTAACATGAGGCAGTTAATTCCCATTTTTGTTAGGCTAGATTGAAGGGGCTTTCTGTGTCTTGCAAGCAAAAAATATTAAAGCTCATAATGAGGGGAAAGAAAACGTAATAAACATAGCATAAGGGTGGTAATTTTCTGAATATATAAATTACTCATATAAATTGATAAGAATTTTACCTCATTAAAAATGAGTAATTTAATAAAAGGATAAAATAGCTAATTAACATGTGAAATTTTTAAAATACGCCACACTAATAATGAAAGAAATACAATTAAAGTATATTTTAGATACCATTTTTCACCTATAAAGTTTACAAAAAAAGATGTAATAATCATCCAAAATAGATGTGAGAACAAGGTAAAACAAGCACTCACAAGCACAGCTTATGGGAGTAGTAATCTGTACAGAATTTTTTTAAATAAAACTGTTGCACAATATATAGAGACACTTCAGTATTCTAATACTTTGTTACAATAATCCCACATTTAGGAATCTATCCTAAGAATTTATCTGAAACAGAGATAAAACATTATGTATAGAAACTTCAAAAATCATGTCACTAAAAATGACATTTAAAAAGAGTTTTTTAAATGAATAGTAAAAGATTTTCATTATATCCCTAAGTTAAAAAGGCAGTAAACAAACTTATGTTTATAATATGACTGTGACTGCTTGAAAAATTATGTAAACGTGGAGAAAATGAAAGAAGATACACTAAGTGTTCATAGTGGCTATCACTGGGTGATTGGGTATATTTTTCTTCTTACTACTTTCCTGAATTTTCCACATTGCCTGTAATAAGTATAATCTTGATAGTCAGTGAAAAATTTTAAAGTTCTTTTTAAAAGATTACTTGCCCCTTTGTCCCATTTTCTTAAAAGTATCTTTGAAGATGCAGAATGTCACAGACTCAAAGTGTACCCTAATTGGAAGGGATTTCAGAGGTGATATGGATTAACATTTCTCCGAACACAGCTATCACATTCACAGCATCTCTGACAGATAGTCTTCTCTTTCTATTTGCAGACCTGCAAAGACAGTGGGAGGGGCAAGGCACAGACCTCATTCATATTCAAGAAGGCTCCTAGCTCTCAGCGATGAAAAGTTCCTACTTATATTGACTCTGCATCTTATGCTGAATTTTCTTATTTTGACTCTTCTCTCGGTAACTTCTAGTCATTAATCTTAGTTTTACTCTCTGGTGCCATAAAAACCATGGGATAGGAAGATCTTGGCTCTATCATCAAGTAGATCACAGTTTGAATCACACTGGCTATACCACTGTATGAGTATGATGATCTTGAACAGCAACTCTGAACCTCTGCTTCTTCATTTGTAAAATGGAGATAATGACACCCATCTCTCAGAGAAGTAAAAGAGATCCTATGTATAAAGCACCTCACATGGTACATGACAGACACTTATTCACTGTTAATTCTCTATCCTCTTACCCTGATGGCTAGGCACGTTGCCTAGAATATAAGGATCCAGAATTTTTGTTGAATGGATGAATAAATTGTTTTTCAAACAGCTGTGAATACACCTAAGTGGACAATAATCCACCCACGTTTCCCCATCACATCTTTGAGAATGCTATGAAAGAATATGAGGTGCCATATGGAATTTAGGATACATTGTATTTCAGCTTCCCTTGAATTACCAGACTAAACAAGGGGAGAGATCTGAATAGCCTGGTTGATGTTCTTCTTGAACCCATGTTGCTCTCAGTGATCACACTCCCTTCCTAACTGCTCATAAAACATCTACTTAATCGTCTAGTCAAGAATTATGCTTAGAGTAGACATCAAGATCACTAGGCTATAGTTTTCAAAACTTTTTTCCTTTCCTGTTTTTTTCTTTATTTGATATTTTGGCAGGTTCTGTGTAACCTCCCAATGAATTTTCAAGAAAAAAGTGAAGCAATTAAAAAATGAGCTCTTAGTGATGATATGTATAAAGTGCCTCACATAGTACAGAGAATACACTTACTATCTATTAATTTCCTATATAATATCATCAGAAATCATATTTGTTGCTTCTTTGTACCCTAGATATAATGTATCAGGGCCCAAAGATCTGAACTTACTTAAAGCACATTGGTACTCTCTGCTTCCCTTTACTACTAGTGATTTGATTCCATCTTCACATTTTCAGTTCTATTCTCTCCAGGAGGGAGATAAGGCACTCAGAGCCGACAGGAGCAAACTGTGACTTTTGTTTTCTCTGTTAACTGATGATATTATACCATCCACCCTTCAACAGTGGTTCTCATCCCTCTGGACTCCTAGGATTTCTGGCAAGCCACCCCTCCTCTGGGCCAGCAACCTTACCTAAATGGTTCATGTCGGTTTCCACCCATTCATCCTTGGTTATCTAACTCTGATTTCATTCTTTTAGGATAGCATATGGTGATATTATTTAATATTCTCTCCCTTTTCTTTTTCCTCTAGATTGAAGCAAGATATGAAGTAGGAATTTTCCTGTTTTCCCACAGCTGCATCTAAGACCAAAGCTGAAGACTAAATATGCTAAGACAACCCCCTCCATTTTCTAATATATAGAATGTCCCTGCAGGGCTTACTACAAGGTGTTGCTTTAGAATAAGTTTCACTACCAGCCACTGCCAACTCTTCCTGGACAATGTAAGAAGATAACTTAGAGGGTAGTGAGGAGAGTCACCTTTTAAAGAAATACTATTCTATGAGGAAAAAGGAAAGTAGGTTATCTTGCTACCTAAAAGCAAAGGAGGAGAGCTTCAAGAGAATATATTTTAAGAATAGGGGGTGACTACATGAAGGCAAAATGGGCAATTCATTTGCCAGTTGACAATCTGTTTGGCCAGCACACCTGGGCTGCCTGAGCCAAGAAAAAGAGGGGTGGAGAGCAGAGTGAGGCTGAGAGAAGAAGCAGTCATGAAGCTATGTACCCCATCATTTGACATGGCAAAGACAGATGACCTCCCTAAGAGTCAGTAGACACTAAAAAAAGTTGTTAAACTCTGGCTATCTTGCTAAACATCACCAAGAGGTCTGACCACCAGGAAAGGGGGTCTCAGTTTGGGGTGTACAACTTTTGGAGAGGATTAGGGAGTAGAAAAGATAAAGCCAAATTTCTCATATCAGGAAGTATGTGCTGGGAAGGGAAGAACTCTGGAGGCCGTCAGAAGAACCCACATATGAAAGGACAAGCAACTCCACGCCTGCCACACAAGAGGGCATTCATAATTACCTTGAGCCAAACAAGCAAGGGCAACTAACCAAGCAGAGAACTCAACTTCATCATAGGCAGTTAAATACAAATGCATTGGCCCTTGTCCCTCTTCTACATTGCCTATTTAAAAAAAAAAAAAAAAAACACCACAAATACTCCTGGCCAGAAGATGGAAGAAGAAAAGTCAATCCTTTGTAGAATGAAGGGAGGAAAAGAACTTTGAATTTAATTTAAAAATAAAGTCATGAAACAACAACACAAAACTATTCTAATAATTGAAAGTGATTGGAAAGTGACTTTCCAACATATTATTAAGGTACCTGTTATTAATTGCGTGCAATTGATTGTATACAATGAAGAAGCACAGTGATTGGAAGCTTATACTTAAATGATTTGAAACTCTTCAACAAATACATTTAATTATATCTTCTCATGCGTTCATCTTTGTTTAGAATGAGGATGGCCATATTGCCATTATTTGATGTTCTCTCCCTTTTTCTCCCTTGTCTGGATTATATTACAATGGCAGATTTAGTATATTTGTGCCTCTTGGTATCCCTTACAGCACCACAATAAAAATGATATGAAAGAATAACCTGAGGCAAAATCCTGAAAGGGTCCCTGTTCTACCTTTGCAATACCAGAATTCAGACATGCCAGGGGTATGGTGGCAAGGCCATCAGCAAGGAGCAATGACTGGATGGGATAGAGATGTGATTACATAAACATTCAAAGAGGGTGCCTTGGAACTTCTTGGCAGTGTGAAATATGGAGGGAATTCATCCCAGTGGGAGATCAAGATGACTGGTTCTTCAATCATCAAGAGCGAGGGGAACATTTTATAGGTCATCATGGGCAATATCACTTGTAATATCTCCCAACCTATTCTCATAATAACTTGTACCAAATTCCACTAGAATGGGTGATATGGGGAGTTGAAAGAGTGAGGAGAGGAATTATTAAATTGAAATGAATTAGGAAATCAATAGGCACACTAAGTAAATGAAAATTCAAGATCAGATTATTGTAAACAAGTTGTAGTTGGTGGGAAGCGAGTTCTTCCCCACTTTACCATGAGTAAAACTAACAGCCCTATGGAATGACAGTCACGTCAAGAGTTGTGCCATCATAAGGCAACAGCAAACCTACATCCTACATGAAAGGTAGTCCACCTTATCAAGAATGTCAGCCTAAAAAAGGGAGCTAGAGGGCAACAGAGAACAGACTGAAACAAAAAATTGTGTTCAATAAATGTTTGCTAAAATGAGAATGAAATGGTGTCATAGGAGGACTTCTATAAACATCAAAGAGAATGTGAACTACTCTGAGGATCCTGCCAAGAGAAGGGATTTCATAGATTCTTGATAGGGATTTGAGGGGGGAAAAAGAATACTTTCATAATAATTCTCTTTATTATTTATGAATCTTACCACTTTGGTTATATTGAATCTCTAGAATAATTATGGTCTGGAAGACTTAATAATTAAAACTAAGGTAAGTGTTAAATGTTGAAAACATAGCATTTTTATTTTAATTGAGCTTACACCAAAGTCATAAGTAACACAAAAATTTCAGATACCACTACAGCAAGAAGAGGGGCCTTTCCAGAATGGACTGCATGTTTTAAAAATTTGTATGATATTGGCAGCCTAGGACTATACTGATATTCTACTCTACAAAGCTATGTTTCTGACCAATGTTATCAAGGCAAATGTTTCGAGAGGTTTTTTTTTTTCCTTTCTTTTACATTCACGAGTGATAAATTTAAGTTGATCTAACTCATTGCTCAAACTTCCTTGTGACCACTGAATAAATGAAATGGTGTCCTCACAGAGCTAAAGCTCTGTGACGTTCAGTTCAGACTGCTGTGATTTTTTGAAGTCTGACATGAAATCTTCTATAACTCATGAATAAAATAAATTTGGCAAGTTCTATTTCAGAATATTTCAGCTGAATATTTCATATCCAACTATTTTTTATAAAGCCCTAAAGAGATATTGGAAACCCCAAAGTGGTAATTTCCCCATTTTGAATACTTCTGAATTTCTTGGGGGAAAAAAAAGAAAGGTGAGTCCACTGCTACAGGACTAAAAAAAGTTGAAACTTACCACATTCAAAACTAAGCATTACTTACTAGTTGAGAATTCAAAGCACCTCTGAATTATAGTACTTTTTGGAAAATGAACACGGAATTGGCCTGGGATACCATATCTAGCTTGACTAGAGGCAGCACAACTGCTAAGCAAATAATGTGCACTTTTACCTCCAAGGATCTGGGAAACAAGCATAAACAAAATAGTCTTAAAATTTAGCTGTGGGAAATTTACTGTGGCTAAATAGAGAAGAAAACAGTTGATCCCAGGGGAACCAAGTAGATGGTAATGTAGGGTGCAATTAAGAGCAGTGGTAAAGTAATTCACCACTACTGTTTGTTTCATCCAGTCACTCTTGCAAAGGCAGCTGCAGCAAAGGAATGGTCCTCTCTATTCCAGCATCTGGGGAATTCAGGGATTTCCAGCACAAAGACCTATCGGTTGAAGGGCGAAGTGACAGAAGATTCAGGGAGATTCGTTGGCTAATGGACAGGGGAATAAATTCTCCCAGAACGCTCCCTGTTCAAACCACTGGAAATGGAGTCGCCCTTCAGATAATCTGTATGCCTGTTTCTTTTTTCCATTTTCAATTTATAATAACAATAACGACCTAGACATAGGACATTTCCTGGGCTTTAATGACTGTCTGAGGTTAATGGCCCTCAACTACACCTCAGGCCATCAACCCCTCCCAGCTGGTCATTAATCTCCAGGAAATATCCTGTTCCAGGGTCATTATTGTTTCAATATCAACTATACCTTAAAAGCTTTATAGATTCTGCAAATACAGATCTCTCACCAATAGAGTTATAAAACCTGTTTAGAATTCTGAAATTATCTTGAGTTTGACCTCTCAGAGATGTTTTCTTCAAAACTAAAATTGGCTTGGGAAAACATTCAACTTTGTTTATTCATTTACACTTTCTCAGGAAAGAGGTCTATTAAATATTACAAGGACTGAAACAAAAATCAATTAATATTGGGGAAAAAAAGTAAACTTTAAAGGGGAACACCCTGTCTCCTGAACAGGAGTATAACTCAGCCTTTGAAAACAAATGTTATTTGTGAAAATAGCTCCCTACAATGATTTATTGCTTAAATATCACCAGATTACATCCTGTGCATAGAATTTTCAAGATGTATCTAATTCTAGTTTCCTTTTCATTTTTGTGCAATCTATACATTAATATTATTACAACAAGAATCCATATGAGGAGGGGCTGAGACAAGAGTGAAATACAACTTCTGGACAGGGCAGCTATTAAGATTCTGATTCAGCAGAAAAGGGAAGGATGGTTATCCAGGAAGCCTTTGAGATCTAGAGAGTTAGAATAGGCAAAGGAGGGGGACAGGGCCAGAAATCTAACAAATGGTAATAGAAGCATGCCCCAGTAAACAGGAAAACCACAGAAACATGGGGACTTGGGCAAGCAGGGCCTTGGAGAGATTTGGAAGCACAGGATGGGCCCCAACTTTGAGGAAGAATTGAGGATCAGAGATCCATACATGGAGGTTCTGACAAGAACAGAGTCTAAATGCAGGGTTAGCCAGAACAGCATTTGTAGGTCAGGGTTTCAGATCCTGAAACTGAAGAATGAGCTAGGACACTGGTCACAGGAAAAAAGCACAAGCTCAGGTACCAGACCAAGAGCACAGAATGAGTGAAAACAGTTTTGGTCTGCTCAGGCTACTGTAACAAAATGCCATAGACTGGGTGACTTAAAAAAAGGAAATTTATTCCTCCAAGTCCTGGAGGCTGGAAGTCTAATATCAATTCAGTTTCTGGTGACGGCCCTCTTCCTTGTCTGCAGACAGCCACCCTCTTGCTGTATCCTCACATTACAGAGAAAGAAAGAGATCCCATGTATGTCTTTTTATAAGAACCCTAATTCCTTCATGTGGGCTCCACCCTCAGGACCTCATCTAAACCTATTTACCTCCCAAGGTCCTACCTCCAAATACTATCACATTGAGGATTAGGGATTCAACACATAAATTTGGGGGGACACAAACATTCAGTTAATAGCATAGGTTGACTGGATTCTACCTGAATTAGGCTCCCCATGATCTGTGATAGAGTGATCTTAGAGCCTGGCACAGAGCTGAATCTTGGAGATATAGGGCTGTAGAACAAAATATCAAACAGGTCACACAGAGCTGTTCACTCCAATACTCTACTTATAAAGTGAAAAAACAAACATTTCTTTGAGATGCCACTTGAAGATTTTACACTAGGTCATATAAATATGAAAACTGGAAGGTATCAGGACTCAAAGAGCAGGGAGTAGAAGTAAACAACAGTTTCCCAGAATTTTTAAATAAACTCTTCATCAGAGGGAAATGAAGCATTTAACTCAGAAATGATATACTATTGTTTTACTACCTGACTGCTGTTATAACACCTTCTGCAAGCACTGAAGTTAACATACTGACTGCTACTGGAATATTTTAACTGTGGAATCAGGAAAGTATAAGACAAAAGACGAATTCGAAACAGACTCTGAGATAAAGGCCTGAGTATAAGTAGCTTATTTGGAAAATTGTTTAGATGATTCTTAAACCCCACCTACTTTTAGAATTAAAGTTGAGCCAAAGAGTGCTGTCAGCAAGATGGCAGAATAGGAGTTCTCCAGCTTCACTTTGCCCCACAGAAATACAACTAGCAGCTATCCACATGCAAGAATACCATGCACATATTCCAGAACTTGGGAATGAAGCTGAGTCACCTCCTTGAACTGCTCAATCAAGAAAAGTAGTGATCAGAAGAGCAATTCTCTTTGACCAAACCACCCCTCCCCTAAGCTGGCACAGTGCCACACACAGAGAATTCCCCTAAACCCAATTTTACAGTGGGAAAATCGAGTTGGAGGTGAACATTCAGCTTCCCCACCATTCTGGTACTCTGCAGAAGGCTCATTTCTATCTTGTCCCATGGGAAACATTGGGACTACTGGCAGGGCTAGACAACCTGGGATCAGTTAAAAACAAAGAATAGGGGTGGGGAACTCATAGTGACCAGCATGCAGATCTTGGTAGTTGCTCTGCATTCCAGGCAACAAAAGCACCATGCCAGAGAAACTAGTCAGCAGCATCACGCTGCAGGAAACACAGTCCACAGGTCTTTCAGGTATGAATACCTAGCTCAGCTTCCCCACACAGCCTGAGTCTCGTTAAGTCCTGCCCAGGTCAAGAGGCAAATGTAGGTGAGAAATTTCCCACAGAGGGAGTATCTGGCCCCACCCAACCCCAACTGCAGAGCTGGGACTCCACCAAACCTTGGTGCTCTACTTAACCCTCTCTCAGCCAGGAGGCAAACCCTAGCCCACACATCTGTGGAGCATGGTCTCTGGCCCTGTGCACACTGTGTGGCTGAGCAGCAACCCAGAGACTTCACTCAGCCTCAGAACCCATCATACAACCCTTCTCAACTACAGATTCCAAACAATAGTACTGCCCAGCCAGGGAAAGAAACCTGCAATCCTGCTAGATTATAGATGACTGCAGAGCCCAGCCAGCAGCCTAATGGCAGAGTCCAGTCATTGGTCTCCCTGGACCACACAGCACAGCCAACAATACCATTCAACCTCAGAGTACAGCAAATAGCTCAGCCTAACTAGGGAACCCAACACCAAGGTCTGGGTTCCCTTCTCGAGGTTGCTACCAGCCAGCACATCCACAAGCCCAGGCTAGACCAAATAACAAAGGTTTATCACCACCAAAGAACATCTACAAAGGCCAGAAAATGTGGATGTCTCTTCAAATGTGCAAGCATCAACATAAGAATGCAAGGATTATGGAAGAACAGGGAAATATGACACCAGCAAAAGAAACTAAGAAAACTCCAATAATGGACCCAGAAGAAATGGAGATCTATGAAATGACTGACAAAGACTTCAGAATACTCCTCTTAAAAGTTCAGGGAACTACAAGAAAATACAAATAAAAAATTAAATGAAATTTGGACAATTCATGAACAAAATGAGAAGTTTTACAAAGAAATAAAAACAATTTTAAAAATCAAATAGAAATCCTAGAGAAAAAGAATATAATAACTGAAATGAAAAATTAATAAAAACTTCAACGTCAAACTTGATCAGGCAAAAGAATCAGTGAGCTTGAAGATAGACATTTAAAATTATCCCACCCAAAGAATAAAAAGAAAAAAATTTTTAAAGAATGAAGAAGGCTTATGGAAATTATGGACACCATCAAGCAAAGTAACCTTCTCATAATAGTTACTGAAGGAGATGAGAAAGAAAGGATATTTAAGGAAGTAATGGCTGAAAATTTCCCAAACCTGGGGAAAGACAACAACATTCAAGTGCAGGAAGCTCAGAGGTCACCAATCAAGTTCAACCCAAAGAGGAGTTTACCGAGACACATCATAACCAAGTTATCAAAAATCAAATACAAAGAAAAAATACTGAAAGCAGCCAGAGATAAGAAAGATATCACATTCAAGGGAACCACAATAAGGCTTTCAGTAGATTTATCAGCAGAAACCCTATAGGACAGGAGAGAGTGGGATGATATGTTAAAAGTGCTGAAAGAAAAAAACCTGTTAAACCAAGAATACTTTACCTGGCAAAGCTATCCTTCAGAAATGAATGTGCTTACCCTTATTTGTTAAAGTCATTCCCTTTCTTTAGGATCCAACTCAACCCAAAGTCACCTCCCCATTGAAGCTTCCCTAAATCACTTAAAGCTAGATGTTCCTCCTCTGTATTTCAAAGCCCTTTCTACCTGCCTCCCCTATAACATTTATCACATTTTAGGGCCATGACTATGTACATGTCTGTCTCCCTTATGAAACTGAGTCCTCTAATCATCCATGGGTCATCCCATTATCTAAATCAGTACATACTGAGTGCTGAAAAAAAGTTTGTAAAATAAATAAGGAAGGATGGAATATGTAGCCATATTTAAGCTAATGATAAGTCATTTTTTGCATGACTATCCCAGCACAATATTACTTTAGTTAAACAAAAGTCACCCCAAAATCTCAATGTATGGAAGACATCTCTATAATTATCATATGAAACTATTAAGAAAATTTAAATGATTTTATTTCTCATACAGGGCAGAGAGAACACAAGAGTTAGAAGACTTGAGAAAAAGAGTATAAAGTTACATCCAAATTCAGTGTAAATTTTTTATGAGTTTCCATGCAGAGGCTCTAGTTATTCTTTTCATGAATCCTCTATTCAATGATAACTTCCTAACTGCAAATTTTAAAAACATAAGCTAGAGAGGCAAATTTAAAATAAATCAAAGGGTGTTTAAAGCAGAGAACAAGCTTTGGTTACTTCAGAAAAAATGATCTCTTCGTAAACAAAAAATTATGTCACTAATATGAAGGGTACACTGAATAATACCAGCTCCATGTTATCATTGAGTAAATTCACTTTTCCTGTTGTACTTTTCCAGGCTCACAGAAGAATGAACCAGAAAATGTTGAGGGGTATAGTTATATGTATGGGTAATTTTTTTAATCTTGCTTTTTAATTCCAGCAAGACATTTACTCTCTTGTCCTCATTTTCATCTTTTTTATCTTGTATATTCAAAAATAGTAAAAATACAAGTGGTTTTTTTAATATTTTGCTTACACTGAAAACTATAATGCTTATACTAATATAATCTTTTAAGTGTCTTTATGGGGTTGGTGATGGGGAAACAACATGAATGTTCAGAAATTCAGCCACAGCTAAACATTCATTGAGTGCCTCATGTGTGCCAGGTGATAGGGGTAAAAAAGAAGATTTACACACTGCTGTGGGCTGAGTTGTGTCTTCTAAAATTCATATGTTGAAGTCCTAACCCTTAGTACCTCAGAATATGACTGTATTTGGAGATAAAGCCTTTAAAGAGGTAATTAAGTTAAAATGAGGACACATGAGCAGGCCCTAAACCAATATAACTGATGTTCTTATAAGAAGAGGAGATTGAGACACAGACACACACAGAGGGATAACTATGTGAGAATACAGGAAAAAGCCATCGGTAAGTCAAGTAGAGGCCTCAGAAGAAACCAACTCTGCCAACACGTTGATTTTGGACTTCCAGCCTCCAGAACCATGAGGAAAGAAATATCTGTTGTTTAAGCCACCCAGTCTGTAGTACTTTGTTACCATAGCCCTAGCAAATATAGGCACTCTCCTGGCCCTGAAAAGCTTGGAGTCTAATAGGTGAGACAGATATGTAAACACATAAGTAGTATGGTTTAAAAAAAAAGTTATGGTAAGTTAATTATGAATATTATCAACTCAGCAGAGTTTCATGCAGTGATTAATATGGTAATTATAGAGAGTATGTAGCAACCTGAGAAATGTTTATAAAAAATATTAAGTGAAAAGGAAAAACAATAATATAGCTGTTCTATGATAACTATAAAAGGTAGGTTGTTAATAGACAAATAATAGAAGAAAACTTGGAAAAATATAGTGTTTTTGCTTTGAGGTGAGATCTTTGATGAACTTTCATTTTTTAGTTCTTTATTGTTGTTATAATAGCAATGATGCAATAAATTTTAAAACATTTAATTTAAAAAAATAAACCTTATACCAGTTCAAACTATCATATTAGGTCATTAAATAAGAAATGTCTGATTTCAAATCACCAGTGTAGTTTATTACATCTCAAACAAGAAGCAGTACAATTAATCAGAGTATGCTCCTGAACTATTGACACAATTTTGCCATCTTAAGGGTAGCTTGTTTATGCCATCAGTGAAGAAGCCTGGAGAGCAAGTGACAATGAAATCGCAAAAGGTGTTTTCCATAGCTTGTTGAGAATTGAATATTTTTCCTTGCAAGAAGTGGTCCAAACCCTGGAAGAAGTGGTAGTCAGTTGGTGCAAAGTCTGGTGAATACAGTGGATGACAGAGAGTTTTCAAGTCCACCACCTGTAGTTTGAGCAGCGTTGTTTGTGTGACATGTGGTCAAGCATTGTCTTGTAAGAGGATTGGCCTGTCTGTATTGACCAATCTCGGCTGCTTAATCACAAGCATTCTTATCATTTTGTCCAGTTGGTTGCAGTAGACATCCACTGTAATCAATTGACCAGGTTTCATGAAGCTATAGTAGATAATAGCAGCGCTGGACCACCAAATAGACACCATTAGCTTTTTTTAATGAATATTCGGTTTTGTACTGTTTCAGCACTTCATCTTTAGCCAACCATTGTGCCGAACACTTGCAATTGTCAAAAAGAATCCATTTTTCATCACATGAAACAATACAGTGTAGAAATGGTTCGCCGTTCTGTCGTGACAGCAAAGAAAAGCAAGCTTTGAGACGATTTCTCTTCTGACACTTGTTTAATTCATGAACACATTATCCAGCTTCTTCACCTTGCCCATTTGTTTCAAATGGTCCAGTATTGTTGGAATAGTAACATCAAACCTTGCTGCTAATTCATGCGTAGGTTGACATGGATTCACTTCCACTACGGCTTTCAGCTCATCACTATCCACCTTGGTCTCAGGTTGCCCACGTGGATGAAAATCACCAGAACAAAACTTCTCAAACCAGCGACGTACTGTGTGTTCATTACCACATCCTTCTCAAACATTTTGAGCTATCTGAGCTGCACTGGTTCCGTGACGGAACTCATTCGAAAATAACACGAATTTTTGACTTATCCATGGTTTCACAAAAATTGCTCTAAGAAATTTTTTGAAAGATAATCACAAGCCAAACCATGCATTTGAAAGAACGAGGATGTACCTTCACAATAAAAATAAAACAAGAAGTGTCAAAGTGAAATGTCAGAGATAGCAATTATCAAACTTAGTACTTAAGGAAATCAGACATTTCATACTTAATACCCTAATAGTGTATTGGTTATGAAATTTTATTAGAACCAAATTTTGACTTGTATATGATTAAGCAAAAACTAAAAGTAAAAACAAACAAAAAGAAGCTTGGGCAAATTAACAGTATTAACTAATGGGTACATTCCCTCTCTGTCTCTCTCTGTCTCTTTGTTTCGCATTTCAGTTTAGTTCAAGTTTCTGCTTCTGAGAAAGATGAGGAGAAGTGTTCTAAAAGGAAATTCAAAGAGATTTTATGAGCCTAAACTTTTTTTCAGAAAAAGTCTCTAAGCATAAGAAAGGACTTAAGGAAAATAGCATATTTGAGTCTGTATTCAAAGAACAATGATCTAAAATGAGGTTCTAGAGCCCTGCCCAGCTGTGAGCCTAAAAACCAAGCTCATTTTATAAAATATCCAAGAAGAATCTGCCAAACTTTGAAGTGAAGACGAGTGAGGTGAGCAGAAGACATAGCTCTCTACCCCTCTGAGGCAGCTGGAAGGGCCAGAGCCTGGACAGCTTCCATTCAGGGCTCAGGGACCTGGCCAGTCCCCATGCAGCAAAAGGGCAAAGGCTCCGCAAATAGAGCCTGAATGCCCAGCCTGGAAATAGAGCAGGTGTTTTCACAACAGACTTCCACACAAAGGCAGCCGCTTTCTGGCAGCAACAGAACAAAACGTGAAATGTCTCTCAGCGACTCTTCTGCACAGGGCAAGGCATGGCATAGAAAACTTAACAAAGCAAAAACAGCTGCTCTAAAGCTGCACTGGGTGTTAATCAAGCCATCTCCCAAAAAGCAGGAAAGCTTATATCAAAGTCCTTAATTTGCCCCAAGGCCCTGTTTTAACTTTGATTTAACAATTCCCTTTGATAACAATCTGTTATCCTCATCCCACACAAGGCCCCACGCTTGGGGTTCTGCTGCTCATACCAGCTTGCCTTTGGTAGCCCCTCAAGGAGAAAAGCTCCCCAGGAAGGAGATGGAGCTTTATTTTTATACCAGTTAAAGTCCCTATCCAATCCATTAACAGCTACAATAACCTTGGTCCAGGGCATTTCCTGCAGAAGCTATAACCAGCTGGGGTTAATGAACTCTCCCTACCATTAATTCCTGGGAGAGGCCGTTGGCCTGAATTGTTACTTAATTACTCTTCTGTGTACAGCTTCATAAAGCAATGAAATGCCTTCTTTCAGGAAGAAGGGAGATGGTAATGGGGTCATCAGAAGCCATTAATTTTACAAATAGTTTGTTAGAAACTACACTATGTTAAGAAGTCACTCTGGCCCACAAATCAACTCAATGTGGTCCTTAGTAAGTAGAGGTCCAAAACTTCACAGGTTTCCGTGACTTGCACACACAAAAAGTTACAAATTATGCAGAATCTGGTCAAAATGTACACACACTCAGGTATGCAGAAATATATTCTTTATATTCTGCAACTGATGTTGTCTTCCTCTCCAGCTCCTATTCCTAAAGTTGGCAGAAAAGACTTCATGGAGCCAGTTGGAGATATCATGGACTTTTCCAATTTAAAAATCTCTTTTGGGTAATTCCTCAGTCTTTTAGGGAGGCTCTCCCTCTCCAGAGCTCTCCTCTTTCCCAGGATGGTGGCAGGTACAAGGAAAACCTATGTATTCATGAAGTCTTGCAGGAACAGCTTTGGATCTTCATGGTGCTCCAGATCTCCTGAACTCTGTGTCCACCTCAGCACAACCCAAGGTCCATCAATTCTCTTGCCACAACTGCACCCCACTTCCAGGTCTGAGAATGCTCAGCCTCTTTCTCTCCATCACCCAATTTAAAATTGCAATATCCCCCCCACCACACACATACACACATGCACACACACATGCACACATTGCATTTGCTGTTACCCCCTTCACCTGTTTATGTTTTTTCAGTCATCCTAAAATAATCTAAATGATCATAGTCTACTTTAAAGAGAGTTTATTCAAGCACAAAGTTTAAGTACAGCCACCCAGGATGCACAGATTCCAAACAATGGAAGTCAATGTTCTGAAGTACAGAAGTTTGGGATTGTTTATATAGACAAAGTGTAGGGAAGCTTAATAGAATTTCAACATATTTCTATACAAGGCTTAATGCCTCGTTACAACAATCTGATTAGTTAAGGTGGTCTTTTTCTTTCAGGAAAGGTGTGTTGACCATTCCACATTGAAGATGTAACAGTCACGGAGTCTTTTGCGCCATCTGGTCTGAGTTAGGTACAGGACAATAAAGGAGGCAGTTAATTTATTAATATCACAAAGATCAGTGATTGGAAGAAGGGAGGTCTGGTCTCTGGTCTCTCCTAGTCATTTATAGAACAAGAACAATGAGGAAGAGAGTCTATAATCTAAGAAGCAGAATTGCAAACATGCTACGTGACTCAGTCTTTAGGGCTTAATTTCCCCCTTGGCATGACAAATTTAGAGGACACTGAAATTTTATTTTCTTTTATACTTCGTAGCATTCTCCTCTTTTATCATACCAAATAAAATAAATTTACTTATTTATTTTATTGATTGTGTTACCCACCCCCCAACACAGATACACACACACACACACACACACCCCTTAGAGTGTAAACTCCATGAGGGCAAGTGCTTTTGGCTGTTTTGTTCACTCCTTCTCTCTGGTGCTTAGAAAAGAGCCTGGAAGACATAGGTGCTCTTTCAGTGTTTCAGTGTTTGTTGAATGAATGAGTAGTCAGTTGGCTACATGATGGGATCATGCTGGCCACAGGACCCAGAGTTCCCATTTCAGTCACACTTGGGTAAGAAGACAGCCTTACCTCCCAGAGAAATAAAAAGTAGGTGCCACCCCTTCAAACTGCCCAGAAATCAGATCCATTGAACCTACTGCTAGATAGGGCAGACTCGGCCATGAAACCCACACCCCCATCTAGGCTCTGAACTCTACACAAATGATGAGAAACTGTTGCCACCCACCCCATTGTGACATGCTGCCCTGCCCATCCTGTGTCAATAGCACAGTCATGACCTCTCGGAAGGTTCTGAGATTCTATTGGATGGTTCCAGTGAGGAAAGGTTAGACTCTTCAGAAGCTAATTGACTAGGGCAGGATCAGGAAGACAATACACATCAGAAGAGAGGTAGAGTTTGTAGAAGAAATGGAGAAAAATAGGAAACTAAGAGGAAGAGAGAGTCAAATAATTTACATATGCTTGGTTTTCTGAGCCCTCTTTAAAACTAAAGATCTTGATAACTGGAAATTCTTGCAGAAGCCAGGCTACAGAGCAGAGATGACTTTTCCAGGCAGTTAGGAACCTACATCCATGCCATGGGGCCTTATGGAAAACAGCTAGTCCTAGAGCAAAAAGCAACTTAAGACTGATGCCCTCTATTTCTTCTTACTGTCTTATATAAATTTCCAAAGGGTTTTGTGTGGGTAAACCATCTCTGAATACATCTGCTAGCAGGACATATATTGCATTTTCCAACATTATCCTTGTATCCTAACTGTATCCTTACTAAGGCATAATTAGATCATGGGCAGAAGAACCAGAGGACTGGGATTTGTCATGGCTAAAATGTGGGGATTGGAGGGAAGAAACCAGTTAACTTTTTGGGGACTCTTGGTTAGTTACTCTATGCTTCTTGAAGGGACTCATTTCCCCAATTCATTAGATACATCTCTGCTGGCATTTTAGGGAATCTACAATGGAAGAACACAAGGAAGATCAGCTAGATTATGAGTAAGTAATCATGATTATGCAAAGCCATAGCCAGGGACCAAGGTATGAAACAGGTCTGCTAGTGACACCTTCCCTCACCTTCCAGTCTCCCTGTCCCCTTCTACTCCCATCTGTCCACCCACCCCAAACCCTAGCCCAAGCACTTCTCACCCTCCTGAAGTGATAAGTATTATAAATCCCTCATCCAAGCCAGCCCTTCCACATTAGGACTTTATTTTCCAATATCATGCTTCACTCCTACCCAAAACAAAAGTTTCTGTTCCTTACTACCCTATTCCTGGCTAATTAATTCAAAGTCAAACCCATGAATTAATGTACACACAAGAAAAAGAAAATTTTATTGAGATCCTTCCATGTGCCGGATACCCTTTCTAGACTACCCTAAAGTTACCATTATTTCATTCAAATGTACTTCAAAAAAGATGTTTTCATTCTTAAAGCTATGCCTGGGGCCTATCTGTGTGTGCTCAGTGGAATGATTCTTGTGGCAGAACCTCAAACTTTGTAGCGGGCAAGTGGAGAAGTATTGAGCAGAAAAGAGGGAAGGCCCGAAGCCTCGCCTTGCTGGTGGAAAACTCTGTGGCTCTGCATAAGGCCAGGCCCGCCCAGAAGTGATGTGCTAGGTGCCTAGATAAAAGTCCTTGATAAAAGTGGATTGTATGAGCAGGTTTTGTGGGAAATTTATCTAAGAAAAAGTTGCCAAGAGAAATAATTCTCTCCTATGCAAAGAGCTATTTAAGGAAGCAAAGCTGCTCATGGAAGCAGAGCAGAGGTGCACTATTTTATTGAGCACTTTGGAGGAGAAAGCCTGGGAAAGACCTCCCTTGCTGACTGAGTTGAGAATTAATGAAACAACTGTTGAGCATGATTAGGAAATATAATATCTCAAGAATGAAAAAGGAAAGGTGTACCCTTAGAAAGAGCAAGGTTAATGAACTCCACGCATGTCTTCTAGACATCCCCTTTGGCCCAATGATTATTGATCTTAAGATAACTGGCCCTTGTTCATTTTGGGGGCTGAGTCTATAGGTCAGAGAAAATGGAAATCTTAAGATTGGCCCAGTCAAAGAAAAACATTATCAGTTTGAACATGGACCTTGAAAGGGATATGCAGAGAATAGATGAAGCAAATCAGGAACTTCTTTTCAAAATCCAAGAGAGAGAAGATGAGATTCAGAGGTGAGTATTAGGGTTTCGTGAGGGAAGTTCCTAATCCAAAGGAAGGGGTGGAGGAAAAGAGACAAAATTGAATTTTCCTGCTTGCTCTAGAGACCTATATCTTGTGTAGCAAAACAAAATTTCTTCTTCATTCTTTGGCACTTCTCCGTGAACACTGAAACATAGCAAGTCTCAAATAGATACCTAAAAGACTGAGTAGTATTTACTTGAGTTGAGAGAACATTGGAGTGTTTGTCTTGGGAATCAGGCGGCTCTTACTTCTTGTGACTTTGAAGTGATTCTGATTCTATGGATTCGTTAAAGAAGAGTTTCCAACTTGAAATTCATGTACATTGTCATCAAAGTACCCTCACAACAGATATCTGCATTTTATCAGTTGGGAAACGACCAGCCACGGGTGCTCATGGAGTGTGCTTGTGTTGTCCAGGCTGGAAAGTGAGGTCGCTCAGATCGGGGGCCTGGCAGGAGATGAGTGGGACGAGGAGAACACGGCGGTGGAGAGGGAAAGGGCCTCGCAGGAGCTGGAGGAAGAAACAGCCAGACTTGTAAGTGAGAAGCCGGGAGGAGCCATTTAATAAGTTTTATTCCTCTTGCTGTCCCTCAACAGCTGTCAGATAAGCTGGTCTCTCCTACACAAAGAATAGTTACCCCGCAGTCATGACAGAATCTGTCCAGGCACGGAAGGGGATCTGTGCAGGGCAGGGTTTCTTGGGTAATATTTAATACCGGGACACCCCACAGACAGGCATGCCTAGCCCTGCGAGGTTGGTGTGCACACATTACAGTACGCAAGTGAGATAGAGTTACTGCAGGAAAATACTGCTGGGGTGAAATGGATGACAAGCAACTGAACAAGAACGGGTGGTGGTGGACAGATGCAGACTTACACTCTGCTTCTTTCTCTCCAAGGAAAGGAAGAATGAGACGCTGGTCCACAGCATAACAGAACTTCAGAGAAAGGTGAGGTGGGGCTCTTGCCCTCTCCAGGGCCCCACAGCAGCCCCATTCATGAAAGAGGCAAGGGGGGAACTGATCACAAAGGGACCCACATGTCAGAGAGGCCTGTGCTTGGAGTGGGTACTGCTCTCCGTTCCGCTCTCCTGAGTCTGAGGCTCATGACCTAAATGCCATGGATTTTCTCTGCAATACGTGGTGAAATGAGTAGATAGGATATTCAGTGATCCCATTGGCTTTTCATTCTAATATAAGAAAATGGATTCCAACAGGTACTCTGTTGAAATGATTAACTGAGACCTTTGTGGTAAGACATTAATTTTACTTCAGCAAAGATTTTAAAAAAGAAAAAAAAAAACTTGACTTAATCCCCAAGGATTCTCTTTTCCTTGTCTAGGCATTTCCTTTTACCCCGACACCTCCTCAGAATACAGTGGACTTCCTATGATTACCCTACTCTCTGACCCATGCCTGCATCCCTGAGTAACCCAGCATGAATCAGGGGTTCAGGGAAGTATTCCTGCCTTGAGTGGACTCTAGCATTGGTGGCCAAGATTAGTGAGAACGAGATGGAGGTAGAACAAAGATGTTTCCACATGGCACCAAGTATCTACCAAGGGACCACATCCTGGCAGCTTTTATCAAGGGCATAGTTACTGATCCCCACATACCAGACAATGTCTTTGCCTTCTACATTTTTTAACTTAACGTATTTTTTATTTAAAATGTATTTTGTATTTCAAACTATAGCTTACAAGGAAATCACAAAAGATAACCAAGTGTGAACAAAGCAATCTAGACGGAACCCCAGAAGAGTCAAAGGTAAATGAAAAAGCAATCCTGAATAAGGTTGGGCTGTGTGACCAGGAAACAAGCTGTTAAGGTGGAAACAATTGTCAAAGTTGGGACAAATTCTCGATAGTTTTTGCCAATGTCCAGATTAAGCCTGGGCCACTAGGTGCTGAATTCTCTTCTGCCCTTAGTAAGGAATGTCTTCCTGAAGCTGTATTTTTTGTTCTCTCTTTTATTAGGAAAAGCAGGATACAAATGCATATATAACATTTGAGACAGTTGAAGTCCCTAGTTTATATCCTGGTCCCAGCACCTAATTTAGTGTGCAAAGTTGGGCAATTTAATCACTTCCTCCTTGCCTTAGGTTGAGAATTAAAAGAGATTGTGTATGTAAAATATTCTTTCCTTTTTTGGATGGTTGAAACCCCAAAAAGTCACATAGATATTAAGTTATTATTTAAAAGTCTTGCTGAAGTATATGTATGAATTCACAGAGGCAGAACTAGGATTTGTAAGTCTACTGAGTGCGAGGCAATTTATATACTCTGCCACTGATTCCAGTCCAGAAAAGGATTCATTCAATTAGTCACTCACGCATTTAATGACCACTACCTGCTAAGCACATCATACAGTGCTTAGCATTTCTCTAATTGTGTTCCAGAGCTAAGAACCTGGGGTCAACAACAAACTATCTGATTAAAAAACAAAACAAACAAAAAACAAGAATTTGAGACTTTTTTTTTATTCAGAAAGCAGATAAAAATTTTTCTTGACACTTTCTCCAGAGTTACATCTTAGTCCTTGCCTTATCTAACTTCTAAATCCCACCCACGCTTTGCTGTGTGTATGAAGCCTCTGAAGATACGGATACACTGAAAATAGAAATAGGAAGTGAAAGTCTAGATGATTACTCCCCTATTTCTGCTGGCCAATTTAGTGTCGGTGGCCACAAAAACAGGAGGTCCAAAGCCACCAAGTAAGCTTTCTTGGTTGTGCTCATCCAGGGAAGTTATTTAGAAAGATATCTGGAAAAGAAAGCAGGACCCTGAGAATACATCAGGAAGAAATTGGTGTTAAGACTAGAAAGGGTTACAAAGACCCTTGACTACACTTGCTATATGACTACGGCAACCAGGAGACTGATTTTCTTCCAAGATCCCTTCTTTTACCCAGAAGGTAAGCCCAGCCAGAATTGACTAATGACATTTTAAATCTGGCTGTGCTGGCTATGTCAGGTGAGCTGAGCTGGTAGAGTCTAGAGTCCCGGGCTATGTCAGAATAATGCCCATTATTTTGCTGGCAGCCCAGCCCTAAAGAGTTCTAGGGTATTACTAACCCTCTAAACCACTCTCTTTTGCCCACTTATTTTGTCAAATTCTCAGGTAGTATCTCTAACTCCATGAAATATACAGCATCTCTTTTGTTTCTGCTCCTCTGACATGCTGGTAATCAGTTCAGCACTTTAGTGGGGTGCCTGCTTCAACCCCTTGTGACTCTCACCATTGGACTGAAACTACAGCCCTCAGCACATTTGGCTGACTGGCCCTGGATGTAATCGACTAGAGGGGGAAGCAACTGTCAAAAGAGTCCAGATGTGAAATATGGCACCTAGATGAAAGTGGGAACATCGGGGCTGGGATGGATGGTCATGTCTGCCCTACCTCCAGCGTACATCCCAATGCATCCATTCCTCTCTGTCCGCCAACACTGTCACTGCTACCCTTCTGCAAGCCACCACAGCCTCGTACCTGGACGACTGCAGTCCCTCTTAACTCGTCTCCCTGCTTCTACTTTTACTCCCAAACAATCCATTTTTCAGGCACAGAAAAGACTATATAAGTTGGATTGTGTCTTTACACTTCAAGCTGTCTCCTGGCCTTTGACTGCAATTAGTATAAAGAATCAAACTCCTTCTAGAAGCCACAAGGCCCTACACAGTCGATCCCCTGTCTGGTTTTCCCTTCCTCCTCTCCTTCCTACCAGTCTTCCCTATGCTCCAGCCACACAACTCCTTCACACATCAAATCTGTGCTGCTTCGTGGTCTTGGGCCTTGCTATAGCCTCCCCATTTAACATATTTCTTGCAGATCTCCATTTGGCTAATATTTATCATTTAGATTTCAGCTCAAGTATCATCTCATCAGAGGCCTTCGCCAACCACTGACCTCCACCTCTCACGCTGATCTCTCACACACCCCCCCACTGTCTCTCATTAATCTGTTCTTATTTCCTTCATAGCACCTACTACTGTCACGTTGACTTATTTGTTGTGCCCCCCCAACTAGAGCATCAGTTCTGTGAGGGTAGAGAGCCCGTCCATCCTGTTCACCACCATCTCCTTAGTACCACCCCCGCCCCTTCATTTCACTCCAGCACAGTGTCTGATGTAGAATAGTCCTTTGCCAAATATTTAAGGAAAGAAAAGAGGGAAGAAGAAATACAGGAAGGGAGAAAGGAGTGAGCAAACGCCTTGGAGTCTGATTAACTATATAAAAGGAAGAGTGAAGTTTTTCAAGACTGATGTTATTTCTAAGAGAAATAGCTAAGTAAGAGAAGAAAGCTAAGGACGGAAGTTTAGGGGTGAAGGTAGCATCAGATGAACACTAAAAGGTGGGGAGTGTAAACGAGCAGTTTCACCAAGCAGCTGCACAGGGCGCTGGACAGTTTAATTCCTCCATCAGAAAGACATCTGAAATCATGGCCCTGAGGCTCCAAAGCAGCCTGTGAGGTAACCTTGGGCGTAACATTCCATTCCTGTACGGTTTGCACCTTGCTGAGTTATCAATCTCTTTTGCTTTCTTTAGGTTAAGTTACAACAGCTGGAAGCTTCCTGTGCAGACCAAGAGAAGGAGCTGGTCAAGGTAACAGCAGGGACTTCAATGTTACTCCTCCTCAAGGAAGGAAAACTTGATCCTCAGTCAGACAATCTAGTACATTCCTCAAATGATTTGCTTATAACAAGGTTCCAGACCCAGGACCGTTACAGGGCTAGGGAGGGATAAAGAAATGGAAGATGAAAGCAATCCCCTAGGTTACCTTCTCATTAATGTTTCACAGAATGCATTCTGTACTGTGTATCTGCCACATATTAGCATCTATTCCTCTCCCAACTGCCCCCAAATAATTCCCATTTGGACTGTAATTCCCATTTGGCTTGTTTATCCTCAAAAAAAAAAAAAAGGAAATGAATTGATAGGTACAGAAAAAAAATGTTTAGAACAATTAGAAAATCACATTTAGATTCTCATGACACCTAGAGGAAACATATATGCTTTTGTTCTTATAGAAATTTACTGAGAGAAATTTATGACTGAATTTTGATTCTCCAGGTAATGGAGGACTATGCATTTGTGGCCCAGCTTTGTGAAGATCAAGCCCTCTGCATAAAGGTACAGCCTCTCAGTAAAGGGATAGCAAAGCTTTTGTTAAGGTACAGGGTGAAATGGAACGAGGCTTTTCAAAGACTACAATCTAGAACAATTTTAACTCTTCAAAGTGGCATTACCAAGAGACTTTAAGGCCATCAGCACCCCACTACCAATATCACTCTATTGTCCTCTGACTCCCTGGTAATTACTGCCCTGGTCTCCCAATCTCTGTGCTCTTAAATTAATAAAGCACACTTCTGCTATTTATAATCCTATTATGCCCAGGAACCTACCCAATGGTGAGCAAGTGAGGGATCAGGAGAAGTGGTGGGGTGGGGTCTATGAAAGCAGAGACAATGGCAGTGGGGATACCAGACATTCACGGTACAGTGTAGTAACTAGTGCTTGCTATGCTTAGAAAAATTATAAAGCTTCTAAGTAGTAACTGTGGCATCCTTTATTTCTCTTTAAAGAAGTACCAGGAAACTTTGAGGAAAATAGAAGAAGAACTAGAGACTCGGTTCCTTGAGAGAGAAGTGTGAGCTTTGGCAAACAAAGGAACATCCTGGTTTTAGTGGTAACTCCATCTCAGCCTGAGTCAGAGCAAATGGTTCTCAGACCAAATCCTGCTTGGAATCAAATAAGCCCCAACACCACATATCTTTCCCCTCTGTTAGTGATCTGGTTGACCCCTGCTAGACCACACCAACTTTAAAATTCTGGTTCTTTTCCCATCCTTCCTAAAAGACTGAAGAAACACATCTCCCTTCATAATTTCGTCACATTATCACATTACTATTTGGGTTTATATTAAGAGCAGAAATATGTCCTTTAAAAAGTATTAGTGGTCAGCACCTATATAAGTAGGATATTCCTTATATTTCACAGAAAGGCTTTAAAACTAATACCATCCTCACTACCCCCAAATATATGGAAACCCACTCTATGGGGTAGGCACGAAACTAATCTCTAAATACACATGACATTCACCACGTTATAAAACTCAGAACTGTACACTGTATTGAACTATGAACATTTAAAATTATAATGATAAATAAAGGGAAACCCCCCCAAAAAAAGTACTCTCTAAGTTTGTCAAGAGTCTAAATAGTGAGAAACCAAAACCAAAATGCTCACCTCCATTTCTTGATCCTTTTTGTAAGTTAAATCCTAACCCAATCCAGAAGTATTTCTATTTATTAGATATTTTAGAATCTTGGGATCAAGAACAAGACACCAAAACTGTAAAACGCCTCTAAACAGGCCGAGTGCCAACTGTGGCCTAGGGTCCAGGGCCTTAGGACTTGCAGGTCCTTGCTCCTAAAGGACACCTTTAAGTTTCTCAAGATCTTTGCTCAACACTTGGTTATGGCTTGATTATTAAGCTAAGATTCTAGAACAGGGTTGCCCACTAGAATTTTCTGTGTTATTCAATAGGTAACCAGTAACTCCATGTGACCATTGAGTACATGGAAGATGGCTAGTGTGACCGAGAAACTAAATTTTTATTTTAATTAATTTAAATTTAAATAGCTACAGGCAGCCAGTGGCTACAATATTGGGCAGTGCAGCTTTAGAATATAAAGCTGTTTTTAAATAACCATCATGTAGTATGAATATTTGAGTGCACTTTATTCAATCCCTGTCTTGTTTCTTTTCTCTCTAGATCAAAAGTCTTGAGCATGAATTCTGCGGGAAAAGAACATAACAGCCAAAATAGTGAGGCAAGCTCTCCACTCCTTCAACGACTCTCAATGTCATTGCTTTTCAAAGAAGCTTTCGAAAAACTATAAGCCACCAAATACATACCCAATCTTCCCATGTGCATATTCCAAGAACAGAACCAACTATAATTCTAAAGCATTCTAATCCTAAACAAACAAACAAACAAGATGCTAAGGAACAAGCTGCATTCCTCCCTTATAGCCATACAAATGACAAATTCTCAAAAAACTAGCCTAAGACCTAAGAGGACTCAGAATGCAAGCAAGAAGGCACATTGAGGGTATGCTATATAGAAAGGAGGCCAATACTTGGCACAAAGCCCAGCCCTCCCATCTCCTGCAATCACAGTTCTGAATCTTTCCCAACACAGAGCACCAGGCATCTGTCCTCATCTAGTCAGAGTAGGCCTGGGAGTTAAAACATAGGAAGCCATTGCTTCTTTATGATACAGTTTCAGTGTCTGTTCATATCTCACATCATGAAGTCACCAGCACACATGCAAAGGTCCGAAGGAGACAGAACAATCGGATACAAAGCACTAGTCTTCTTGGCCTGCTTAATGTCTTCTGGCAGAAGGCATGTAGGGTTAAAAGTTAAACTTTTATTGGCCTTTAATTTTGTAATTTATATCGGCTTTAGAGCCAAGGTTGCCAATCACCAGAAATTATATGTAGTCCAGATATATGGTCTTAATAACCTCAGAAAAGAGAACTCATCTCCTTCTTAAAAGCAAATGTCAACAATTGATCGATGTCCTGGGGTCATCCACGTGTTTGGATAGATGTTAGACCATGCCCACAATTCCCATTGTCTTAAACAAGTCATTCTAACCCCCAAGCTTGCATATTCTACTCAGCAAACAAAACTCCTGAAATTAACTGGACTTACCTCTCTAGAACTGAGTTTGGCAGGGACTGATGTGTCCCACCATCTGCCCCCAGTGGCCCTTCAAAGTATTCCTTCTAACCACCTATCAGAGAAAAAAACAGAGTTGTCTTCATCAAGTTTGTCAGAGTCTCATGACGGTTCAATGGCCTAGCAATGTTTGAGCAACTTTATAGAGAGGCTGCCTGAGCAACGGACTGCCTGGCACACCACTTTATCCTACCAGCCTACAGAACCAAATTCATAATCCTGAAAGTTTCTTTCTAATTGCAATTCTTCATTTCCACAGGCCTAAAATGTGATCACAATTCTTCTGTTTTTTTTTTTAATCTCTCAAGGAAGTTAAAAGGACAGTGAAACAACTGAGAAATTTTTTCTTTTTTTTTAACTCTAATTCCATAACAGATTACTGAGAAAATATTTTGAAAGAGGGATGCCACAGAAATCCAGGATATATTCTCAATTTTAGATTTTTATAGCTTTTAAAACTTATCTCTTAGTATATGCTTGTGTAGTTTCCACAGTCTGTAAGCTTCTGTAAGGGTCGCTGGCTGAGTGGAAGGTAAAATGGTTCAGTTGAGAGAGCCAAGAGTGTGGATTCAGAGGACTCAGGTCTCAGGCCTGGCCCTGCCACTTACTATATGACCTCAGGCAACATACTTTACCTTTCTGTGCCTTTGTTTATTCATATCAGTATGTAAAAAGGTAAGGCAAATAACAATAATAATTAATATATAAAACATTTTGACTTTTAAAATTACATGTGTTTATGCATATGAAAAGAATTTATAAAATGCTATCTACCTGTTACATTTAACTCATGGCTCACTGAATATTATTTGATGATATCTTCCAGAAATTGCTTATTTATCAGTGTCTTTCTTCTTCTACCAGGGTAATTCTATCCACCAGAAGGCAACATTATTCAGTAAAAGGTAAGTAAAATTTCTTCAAGTAAACTTCCTGGAAAACTGGGAGCTCTACTTAGCCGTCCTGGCAGAGAATAAAGTCTAGACAGATCTTGTACATGCATACAGACACACACATACATACACACACATACATGCACAGAATCAAGTCAGCAAACTAGTGTCACTGACTACATTTCTCAGTTCTAATGTCATGACTTACTTGTTTAAAGGTAATTCATAATCTCGACTTTCCATCATTAGAAATCAACAGCCTAGTAGAAATGAGAAACAGGAATCTGATCCTCTAATAGAGGTGTGGCAAATCTCATATTCACTCCCTTTTCCCTTTAACAGTTTGAATCAGCTTGATGTAGCTGGTTTCCTAGTAGCACCAGTAGATTAGAAATGAAAAGAAGACTGCTAGATGCAAGGACACCACTGCCTAACAGCAGGCAGAAGGAGAGACAAGAACTGTGAAAAAGAGCACATAACAGTGTCCAGCACATAATAATTGCTGAAAAATACTTGTTAAACTGAATAAGAACTTCAGATTCAAACACCCAAGTGGGTATTAGTCCTGAGGGAATGACTGTGATAGCAAAGTAAAATTGGCATTCAGGAAGCCCCTACGTTTTTAAGAAAAGGTCAAATTATGTTCAATATAGTCTGTTTAAGAAGGCATAAAGAAATATATTCAAAGTAGTATGAAATATGATTTAGAAAGAGTTCTATCAAAATAGTTAACATAAAATTACTAGTGCTTAAAGGTCAGCTTCAATTGTCTGTAAAATTTGCTTAAGGAGAATACCCCTTCATACCAAACAAATGAAGTATTGCATATTTCAATATCCCCAAATATAACATTCCTCAAACAACTAGCAGAATTTTCTCCAGAACTCCTAGGCTGCCCTCTTATACTCTAACACCAGTGCCTAGCATGGGATTGTTTGTGTGTACCTAGGATAAGGATTGTCTGACTTAAAGAGGGATAGTATCCTGAAGGGAACCTGGCTAAAGGCATCCTGCAAGTCATCATGCCAAACTACAAATGTCTTTCCTCTTGTTCTGCTCCAACATCTTGTAGGGCACTGGTACATTGGGCACTAACTCAAGAGACAAGAAAGCTAGACTCTTCCCAGGATTTTCCCTGGGAATGCAATCCCAGGAACCTTCTCATAAATATTGTATCCAGTTTTATGGAGAGCAGTGGGAAGAGGTTTGTCAAGGACTTTTGATTCTAATTCTGCCCAAGATGTTCTACTAGAATAAATACTGGCTCCTGTCACCAAGATCAACCCTAGGGGAAAACTTGAGAAAACTTGTGGGGAAGGGGCTGTTTCTGACTGATGGATGGAGGTGGGTAGTGAGTTTGTCCTGGGGCAGAGGCAGCCCAGGACAGCTAGGTTAGAGCAATACAGGAAAGGAAACAGTGGAAGTGTGCTCATGCAAATCATATTAAAAACACAAGGCCTAAATAATCCATCAGTTAAAGAAAAAAAATCAAGACCACTCTAGGGAGGTTTATAGAAATTTATTAGGAAATATTAAAGATAACATGAATGAAAGAAGAGAAGTAACATAATCATGGACAGAAGATTGTATATCCTAAAAATGCCAATTGTCTCCAAATGATTAATAGACTCAATTCAGTTCCAATCAAACTCCTCAAAAGATTTTTTATGGAATTGAATAAAATAATTCTAAAATACACTGTATATGGAAGAATAAAGGGTCAAGAATAACCTGGACAGTTTTAAAGAAGAGCAGAAAGTGAAAAAATGCCCTTCCAGATTACCATGAAGCTGGGATAATTATAATAGTGTGGTATTGGCACAGGAATAGGAAAATTGACCAGTGAAATAGAACAAAGAGTTCAGAAATAGTGCACATAGAGAACTTTGGTATGTGACAGCGATTGCATGTCAGACGGAAAAGGAAGAGCTGTTCAATAAAAACAGCAAGGGAAAAAAGAGGTTATATGCAAAAAAAAGGAGATTGGATCACTATATACAGAATATACAAAAAGCAAGCCCAGATGTGTTAAAGACATAAATGTCAAAAAAAATCTGTAAAACTTTGTATTATATATCTGTTGCTGCATAATAAATTACCCTAAAACTTAGTAGCTTCAAACAATAAACATTTATTATCTCACAGTTTCTGTGGGCCAGGAATCTGTGATCTGCTTAGCTAATCTGCCGTGACACTAGCTCAGTGTCTGTCATGAGGTTGCAGTTAGGATGTTGACCAAAACTGCAGAAGGCCTGCCTGGAATTAGAGGTTCTATTTCCAAGGTGACTTACTCACACATTCTGGTGGTTGGCAAGAGGTCTCAGTTTCTCACCACATAGACCTTTCAATAGGGCTGCTTGAGTGTCCTCATAACCTTACATCTGGCTTCCTCGAAAGAGTAAGGAGGAAGCTGCAATAGCTTTATGGCATAGTCTAGGAAGAGACACACTGTGCCTTCCACCACATTCTATTCTTTAGAAGTGAGTCATTAAATCCAGCTCACACTCATGGGAATCTTTTGAAGAGAGAAGTAACAAGTAATTTTTAGGCATGTTTTTAAACTACCATAGACTTTTAATAGAAAAGATAAGTATCTTTCAGGCCTTGGGGTGGGGAATGATTTTTTAAAACAGGACATAGAAAGTATTGATTCTAATTAAAGAAAAGATTGAAAAACTAGACCTCATTAAAATTAAGAATTTTCATTCTTTAACACCTTATAGCAAGTGAAAGTTACAAAATTGGGAGAATATATAACAATACACACAATGGAAAAGGATTGATATCAAGAACATATGAAGAACTCCTACAAATCAATAGAAAAGCCCAAACTACCTAGTAGATAAATGGGCAAGAAGAAACACATAAAACCAATACACCTATGCACAGATGTTCAACATCATTGTTCATCAGGCAAATGCAAATAGAGACCATAATGAGATATTACTTTATACCCATTTAACCAACAAAATTTTAAAAATCTCACAATATCAAGAGTTGGAGAGGATGTGATTCCACAGAAATGAATACCTTGCTGCTGGGGTATAAATTAGTGCAACTACTTTGAAAAACAATTTGCCAAAACAAAAATAAACAAAACAAAAATTAAGAAAAAAAATTAACAAAAATAAAGAAAAAAACTATTTTAGATAGTGATAAAGGCTAGAAAGAAAATAAAACACAGCGATGGACAGAGAATAACCATCAGGCCAGCACGTGGGAAGAAACTGCCTTTTTAAAGGGTTGTCAGGAAAGGAGACAACAATTCATGGGAGAAGTTTGAATATCAAGAATGAGCCAGACATGCATTCAGGTATGATTTATTTTTTTGTTCCAAGTTTCCTAACCTTTGCCTAATAGTTTTTTTACGTTCTCTTTTCAGGATTTTTCGCTATCTCTTTTTCACCACCCTATTTTTCATCAGACTGCTGGGCTACATGTTTTTCCATTTAAGTTTTATAAACCCAGATCTCCTTGTCATTATACTGCCCAAGATCCTGAGCAGGAGTATCTTGTGGAAGCTCAGATGCTTCCTCTTTCCATCTCTCACACTTGAGACAGAGGACATGTTACCTCACTGATCCCTAAGAAGTATCCTTGGGCAACAGAAGGCAAGTGGGATCCGATCCTGGAGATGGGAGATGGTGGAACTTGTGGAGGGAAGTGGTTTTCTTCAGTTTTTCCCTAGAGGTTTGCCTACTTCACTACCTTCTGTCTCCATGTCGTCTTTCCAGTATTAACCTTGCCCAGTAAAGAGCTCTGCCAATATGGTTTCTGTGGCTATATGGATAAGCTGAATAGTACCTGATAGTAAGCAAATTTGACCACTTGGGCAATTATATAGATACTAAGCAAAGTGAGAGTTGATTGATTATTCTAGTGAATCTCAAAACTCTAAGAGACTGGATCCCTGAAATGCAGAAGATTTGCTCACTGTTTATATTAGTTAGAACTCTTAGGCTGTAAGTGACCTTAGCTTAAGCTAATTTATAGCAAATACCTAAAGACTTATATTTATATATTTAAATATAAATATGGAGTAAAAAGTCCATGAATAGATCTGGAGTTTCAGGCAAGGCTGGAGCCAGAAGCCTCAAAACAATGTCGTAAGGGCTTCCGCTTTTTCTCTCCTCTCCTTGGATGGCATTCTCCTTGGAGTGGCAAGATGGCTGCCAACAGCCTAAATCCCGAACTGTCAGATTAGCAACCTAAGTGGAAGGAAAGTCTTTTCCAATAGCTTCAGCAGTAAAGTCCAGAGAAGGTCATAAACTGGCCTCTCTGGGGCCGATGACCTACCCTTTTCCCACAATCAGTGCTGCCAAAGGGACGGGAGTATTCCAAGCACAGGTCTATGTTCAATCCCTTGTTAAGGAATAAGAGAGGTAAAGGTAGGAGAAAGAGATAGGGAAATCCCCTAAACTATATGGAATTTGTTTCCCACAGGAAAAGGGGCTCAGTTCCCAGTGAAGGGGAAAGGGATGCTGGGCAGGCAAAACTCGATGTCCACTTAATCGCTAAACTCTACTAATCAAACAAACTCTTAAAGTTGTAGCTCACTCCATGTATCTTCCTACCAGCAAAATTTATAATTTTTCAAGATCATAGATGAGATACTGTCAGACTACTGCAAAGAGCTCAGTGTTAGAACCATGTAAATCAGATTGCTAAAGTAAATGAGCATTCTAAAATAAATAGTACATGACTGGTGTAAACTGCTTCACCAATTCAGGACAACCTATATATGGTCACATCTCTTGTTTTACCAATCAATTGCTGAAACACCCACATGCCTTATTAACAGAATATATTCAAACTTCCTCTTGAAGTTTTCCCTCTCTCCTAAATTACCAGGAGCCTTGACAGCTCTGAAGTTCAAGGGCAGGGAAGGGTCATTCTGGTTTCCACACCAGCCAGGAAAAAACCTGAAACTCCTTGGTCCACTGCCATTGCTTCATGAGACCACACGATGTCACTGTTGAACAGTGACACAAGGTGATCAAATAATTTATTGTACAAATTGAGGCATATTTGATAACAGAAAGGAACACTGTTAATAATTATGCCAGGACAAGAGAAATCAGACAGGATTGTTTCAGAAAACCAGGACATATGGTTACCTTATATGTAGTTCAAGATTCTGTTCACCCTGTGTGTTTTGCTGAGGCAGGTGGATCCCACTCTTCAATGTTAACTGCAGCCAAAGGTACCCCATGCTTAGGATCCCAGCACCAGCTCAAGGTGCACCTCTCCTTCTGTTCAAATACCCAGCCCTCTGCTCTAGAGTCAGATTCCTGGGGGATCAAGTTGAATTCCAGTTTCTGCCTCCCCAAGATGCCCTTCAGTTCAGGAAGGCAGCTATGCCCTGGAGATCCACCCCTCCGGAGGTCAGGAGTCTTTCCTTCGGAAGACTCAACCCTCAAACACAAAGGGCCCAATGATATCCCCCAAGAAAGGCTCCGAGGTGCACACTTTTCCTTCCAGGCATTTTCCACACTCTTTTGGAACTTCTGTGCCTAGAGGAGAGAAACATTAGTTTATTAAAATACAGTGTTAGAGCCGCCATTCATTTCTATACTCAAAGTTGGGTTTTCTAAGCTGCTATCAACTGACCTGTGTATGCCTTCTACATTTCAAAATAATAATTTCTAAGAATGATGAGCTCACATTGCTCATGATTTGAAGGGAGAAGGGAAAGGAAAGAGAAAGAACATTTGTTAAATCCCTAGTACTGTAGTTTTGGGGATATAAAGACAAAGAAGATATAATATCTGTCCTAGAGAAGGTGGGAAGGGGAGACAGATATATCACATGTGTACATGCTAAGTCCTATAATAGAAAAATAGAGGAGGGAGTAATTCCCCATGTCTGTGTGCAATAGGAGGTGACATCAAATCCATGGATCATGCTAGACTTAGAGGAAAAATGACATGCCACATACTAAATAAGCTGACCATGTGTTAGCAAATCCATTATTTACTGAAAGACTAAAAGCATCTTCTATCCTAGGGGAATATCTCAAATGGAAGTAACTAAATAGAAGTACCAAAACAATTGAACAACTTTCTTAAGCTGTTAAATTGTATGGAATTGGTAAATTCTTTATAACACCAGGCTTCAGAGTAAATCAAATTCTAATGCACAAACACCCATATTCTGATAATACAAATAACTCTGAGATATTTACTCATGACCCTATCACCCTAAATGGGAATCCCCAACACCAGGTCAATGTCTTGAGGGTTTCCAATAAAGGTCTGCGTTTTGCACACCATCTCTTCCTACACTGAATGGCAGTGAACCTCTATGATTCAATGGAACCTGGCAGTTTGTTCCCACAGGGTGGCCAGTGCTACATTAAACTGGACTCCATTCTTGGCAGAAAAGAAGGATAAGATGTGGCAGCATCCTGCCACAGGATAGAGCAAGAAATCCACACCCTCTAAACTCATGAATTTGAAACTCAGAATCATTAAAAAAAAAAAAAAAAAGTACTTTCACACATTGTGGTTTTAGAATCATTTATTTTAAGAAAACTTAAAAAATTTTTTTCCTTTCATGAATTTTTCATTATTCATCACTATATTTTCTCTGCTGTAGCTAAGTGGAATAATGCTAAGAACAGTTCAAAAGTTATTGTAGAGGACTCAAATCTAAAATGCCAGCTAAAAATCTACAGAATTTCCCTTTTTGTTGTTTAAAGTAAAGGTAAATGTTGACTGCATTCTTTGGAATCATGCCCAGAATATAGCTGCTGAGAGTGAGAATACAAATCACAGATGTCTGCTCAGAAAGTAAAGAAAGCCAGCAAAAAAAAAAGTGGTCCCAGAATGCAGAGAAAGCCAGCAAAATAGTTTTCATTATTCCTGTAGAAGGAGATTATGTGGCATTTTAGATGGTTTCATTTAAAAAAATAAAAAAAGAAGAGAAACAGAAAGAAAGAAAGATTTAAGGTTGATCCCTTGCCAGTGTTAACTTTTGACAATAAACTGCTGCTGCTTTATATGCCTTTATTTCATCACAGCTATTAACTAAGCTTTCTTAAAGTGGTTTAAAATTTTTAATTTTATAATACTCAAAACCAGAGATCTTTTCAAGGCAAGTTTCAATGGTTAACATCACTGTTTTTAAAAAATCTTTCTAGCCAGGTATGGTGGCTACGCACTTTGTAGCCCAGCTACTCAGAAGGACAGGCAGGAGGCTTGAGCCCAGCAGCTCAAGGCCAGCCTGGGCAACATAGCAAGACCCTCATGTCTAAAAAAAAAAAAATCTTTCTAATAAGGAGCAAAGTTAATAGCAGCTTTCTGTATTTGCAGTGAAAACCGGGAAGGGAACATTAACATGTAGCATGGGGTCAGAGCCTGCCTAGAAACAATTGTAAGGGAGGTAAACTGCTGTTGGCTGGCTGTCTTGCTTCTCCTGATGAATATTTACAACTGAGACTGGCTGTAGGTGCCAGCAGCTGGCCTTCCAAACAGTGCCTTGATCATTACAGACAACTGAGCAGCTTGCTTTGGCTCTTGGAACTGTGCGCTTCCTTAAGATTTGATCATGGCTGCGTGCTTCTCTCATGAACAGTAGAGGGCACTGTTCCGTGACACTTGGGATCTCTTCAGAAGCCAGACATTTACATAAGTAAATTATATCCCTGCTAGATGCAGACCAGATGGATCGAGGTCCATGATAACACCAAACCTGTCCCATTTTTCACAGGTTCATAGGCTCAAGCCAGATTTGAACGTCAAGAACATAGATGATACAGTATTATATATGAGTGCTCAATCCCAAGGGCTTAGTCACTACATACAATTAAAATCTGCCTAAAATCTTCAAAATATGTGGTCTGAGTGGGAGGATTTCTTTACACAGTCTCTGTCCTTATGCCCACCTTGAAGCAGGACTCTAAACTTTGATAAGTGCCAAAAAAGATCTCACTCCACAATGCTACATATACTAAATTTTATATGTATACACACACACACACACACACACATATATAAAGATTGATGGAGACAAAGGAAAAGGATGCATGTTGCTCGTCACATTGCAGAAACTGAATCAAATGGGCATGTTTATTTTTTCTTTTCAAAGTCCTCTCTTCTCCCACCTCTTCAATCAATCTATTTTCCTCTTCCTCTGCTCAGCCTGAAAAAGAAAAAAATTGCTGCCCAAAACCATTCGGCTCTCACTTTCAAATTATATTTTCTACTCAACAAAACCAAAGTTTGGGAGTTTCCTGTACAGTAACCTGAACTTATTCTACCACATACTTGCAGGTGTCTCAGCAGACCCAGAAAGAGCATGGCATGCACCTGCCTGACGCTTGCTTAGCCTATTTAGACGCTTGCTTAGCCCCATTAGACATGATAATGACCCATTTACTGGGCATTTATTATGTGCCAGGCACTTCACTTAGTGCTTCACGTACATCATTGTATTAAACACAGTCTTCTAAGGTAGATATCATTATGCCCAGTTCACACATAAGGAAGCCAGTTTCTAAGAGTAAATAACACGACCTCGGTTCTGAGTAGAAAAAGCCAGGATACTTGTACCTGGCTCGAAAGCTTGGCCTGGGAAACCTCTGTTGCTTCTAACAACCGGTGTTGACCAGATGGCTGGCTAGGGAGATGCTGGGGCACAGCCCCAGGTTGGGGGAAGTTCACCCACCCTCAAAGGGAGAAATCCCAACCTTGACAGCATTTATAGAAGAATTAGGCACCAGGGGAAGTCTCATACAAGTCACAGACTCATAGAATTGACAAGGGATTTAGAGAGTCCTCATCAGACCCAGGGAGTTACTTTCCCAAGATCACAAAACTAATTAGTGACAGAACCAAGATAAGAACCCAGTCTTCTGAGCCCTTTTTCAGTGACCCTTCTATTAAATTAGCATTTCCCAACTCTCTACAGTGGGGTGCTAACAGAGATTTTGTTGCAATTGTCATTCAAAATCAAAATCAACTGAACCCACTTATGTCTTCCGAGGGCATGAAAGGATCATGTTGCTCATCTAAGTCTTCTAAGTCTTATATCTTTTAAGTGTCACCTCTGGGAAAATAAAACTCCATGTTTCTCTCCCTCCCATTATAGAAAGTAATGAGGGCAGGGTAAAGAAGGAAAGGTGACACTGGGAATGCATGAAGCTTTTTTTAGCAGAGCACATTAATAAATTTTGAGCTATGCTAAGTGTGAATGAGGGAGGAGGTGGTAAGTGCTAAAGCTGAAGTGCTCTTTGTAATAATAAAATAGAAGGAATTTTTGTCACAACTGGGAGGCAAAGAAGCAGCAGGAGAGAAAGCTGAATGATGTGGTATGACACTGAAATCCAAGTTAGTGCAAATGGACAAGGGATTTTCAGAGGACCAGAAAAGCTAATATTGTTAGAATATTTTTGAAATGGTGCTGCAATGTATGGTCCTACACAATTACTTCAATCTCCAGTAAAATCTGCCACACCTGGCTGTAGATATTTGCCTGTACATGTTGCCTCTTTGCTATGGTTTGAATGTATGTGCCCCTCCAAAACTCATATATTGAAACCTAATCACCAAGGTGATGGTATTAGAAGGTGGGGCCTTTGGGAGGTGATTATGCCCTTATAAAAGATGCTACAGGGAGCATTTTTGCCCTTCTGCTCTTCCACTGTGTGAGGACACAGCAACAAGGTGCCATCTTGAAGCAGAGAGCAGCTCTCACCAGACACCAAATCTGTCAGCACCAAGAGCTTGGACTTCCCGGTCTCCAGAACTGTGAGAAACAAATTTCTTTTGTTTATAAGTCACCCAGTCTAAGGTATTTTGTTATAGTAGGGGGAATGGACTAGACACTCTTACAAGTGAATTTTGGGAGAAAAAAAGGGGTTATGTCTCAAGTTTAGGTCAATGCTGGATCAGAAATAAAGAAACAACCATTAGTTATATTACAGACTGGAGAAGGAACTAGGAGAAAATATTTGCAGAAATTCTCAGGAAAGGAACAAACAGTACATGCAATGGGGTGGGGGGAAGGCAAGGCCTTAGCTAGTACCAAACAGTGTGGTGGCCCCTGCTGACATTTGGGTTATAGAAGATTCTTCTACATCATTCTTTCAAAAGAGTCAGAAAAAGCTCACTCTCACTTTCCCACCACACAGGAGGCAAACCATGTGGAAGGTTATAGAAGGATTCCACCAGATTTTAATTGTGAGGTTGCAGGGTAGGATAGTGTTAATTTTTCTTCTAAAATTAAAATGATTTTCCCTGGGTTTTATTATTGGATTCCATGCTCTGTTGTAAAAATATTTTAATGCAAATGAACAAAAATTGTATAATTTTTTGCTGTCATCTTTCATGCAAAGCACATAAGATTCCTAAGTTTCTATCAGAGTTCTAGCAATACATCGTAAATTTTTAAAAGTACTGTGGGTAACTATAGAAAATGTACTCTACTATGCTAAGAAAATATTTTTTAAAAACTTGAAAATTCCCTTTCATTCTATACTTAGAAAATAATCAGGTAAGTTGACTTTCTCACCTCTAAGGACATCTCAGAGAACCACGAAAACAAATTCAAGGCTGAGTAGTGACCCATATTACCTTGGGTCCCTTTAATTCATAATCTGTATTCATTCAGATATGAGTAGACTGAGGTTTTGCCTTGGTGATTCTTATCTATTAATTGAAACATGATTCTGTACCCAGCTACCCTGTTACCTTCTTTAAAATCAAATTATGTTCTTGAGATTGTATTTATTTTTAAAATGTCCTGAAACAGTGATCCATATTAGCCTTCCCAAAGTTAATCTAAATTTTACTATATTCTCTGTAGAGTTAATGTCTTGGTTGAAGCTTTTTCTGCTCAAGAAATCACTGTCCAATAAAGAAAGTAGTGTATTATTATTATCCTTCAGCTTCTAAAATTTTTAGAATTTTGGAACTGGAAAAAACAACCAAGACAATTGAGTCCCAGAGAAGTTAAATGACTTACCTCAGGTTACATAAATAACCAGTACTAGAAGGCAAAACACAGAGAATCATAGAAACTCGGGTTTATAATAGATTTTGAAGGGCAGTTAGTTTAACCTCTCAAATATCTTTTTAAAGAGAGGCTTGCATAAAGCAGACATTCAAGAAATAGAAATTAAGTGAATGTAGACATGTACATACTGCCCAACCTAATGATTATCCAGTCTCTCCTTAAAAACCATCAGGAAAATTCCCACTAAAAGCATTTTCTATATATGAAATATAATTGAATAAATATCTTTCTGAATAAAGCTAGAAAAGATCGGGGGGGAGAGTTATGTGTGTATATATGTGTGTGCGTTTAAATAAAACATTTTTTATTGTCGTAAAAAATATAACATAAAATTTATCATCTGAACCATTTTTAAGTGTACTGTTCAGTGGCATTAAGTACATTCACAGTGTTGTGTAACCATCATCATTATCCACCTCCAAAACTCTTTCTTTTCATCTTGCAAAACTGAAACTCTTTACCCATTAAACACTAACTCCCACTTCCCAACCTCTCAGCCCTCGGCAAACACCGTTCTACTTTCTGTCTCTTTTTGAATTTAACTACTCTAGGTACCTCCTGTAAGTGGAATTACACAGTATTTGTCTTTTTGTGACTGAATTATTTCACTTAACATAATGTCTTCAAGGTTCGTCCATGTTGTAGTATATAACAAAATTTCCTTCCTTTTTAAGGCTGAGTAATAATCCATTGTATGGATATACCACATTTTGCTTATCCATTCATCTGTCAATGGACACTAATGTTGCTTCCACATTTTAGCTATTGTGAATAATGCTTCTATGAATGTGGGTGTACAAATATCTTTTTAAGACCTTGCTTTCAATTTTGGGAGGTATATACCCAAAAGTAGAATTGCTGGATCATATGGTAATTCTATTTTGAATTTTTTAAGGAACCACCATACTGATTTCCATGGCAATTGCAACACTTTACATTCCAACCAACATAGCACAGAGTTCCAAATTCTCCATATCCTTGTTAACATATATTTTTTGGTATTTTTAATAGTAGCCATCCTAATGAGTGTGAGGTGATATGTCATTGTGGGTTTTATTTATATTTTACTAAGAATGATGTTGAGTGTTCTTTCATGTGCTTACTGACCTTTTGTATATCTTCTCTGGAGAAATGTCTATTCAAGTCATTTGGTTAATTCTTAATCAGGTTGTTTTGTTGTTGAGTTTTAGGAGTTCTCTGTATATTCTGGCTATTAATTCCTTATCAGATACATAATTTGCAAATATTTTCTCTCATTCTGTGGGATGCCTTTTTACTCTGTTACTTATATCATTTCATGCACAAAAGTTTTTAATTTTTATGAAGTCCAGTTTGTTTATTTTTTCTTTTATTGCCTGTGCCTTTGGTGTCATATCCAAGAAATCATTGCCAAATTCAGCATTGCAAAGTTTTTGTCCTATGTTCTCTTCTCAGACTTTTATAGTTTTCTTTTATGTCTTTCATCCATTTTGAGTTAATTTTTGTATGTAGTATTAGGTAAGGGTCCAACTGCATTCTTCTGCATGTAAATATATAGTTTTCCCAGCACCATGTGTTGAAAAGACTGACCTTTCCCTATTGAACGATCAAAAATCATTTGGCTATATATGTGAGAATTTATTTGTGGGCTCTCTATTCTGTTCCATTGTCCTACATGTCTGTCTTCATGCCAGTACCACAGTGTTTTGATCACTGTAGCTTTGTAGTATGTTTTGAAATCAGGAAGTATGAGTTCTCCAACTTTTTCAAAATCATTTTGACTATTTAGCATCCCTTATGATTCCATATAAATTTTAGGATAAGCTTTTCTATTTCTGCAAAAAAAAGAAGTCATTGGGATTTTGATAGGGATTGCATTGATTTTAGTAATTTGAGTCTTCTTTTTCATTGTCTAGCCAAATGTTTGTCAATTTTGTTGATATTTTTGAAGAACCAACTTTTTGTTTTATTGATTTTCTCTATTTTTAATTCTCTATTTCATTTATCTCTTCTCTAATCTTTATTATTTCCCTTTTGCTAGCTTTGAGTTTAGTTTCTTCTTTTTTAGTTCCTTAAGTTATAAAATTAGGTTGTTGATTTGAGATATTTTTATTCTTGTTAATGTGTTTATAACTACAAATTTCCCCCTTAGCACTGATTTTACTGCATCCAGTAAGTTTTGATATGTTGTGGTTTCATTTTCATTTGTCTCAAAGTATTTTTTAATTTCCTTTGTAATATCTTCTTTGACTCATTGGTTGTTTAAGAGTTTGTTGTTTAATTTCTACAAAGTAATGAATCTTCCAATTTTCTTTATGTTATTGATTTCTACCACATTTTCATCCCATTGTGGTTGGAGAGATACTATCTTAGTTCATTTGTGCTGCTATAACAGAATACCACAGACTGGGTAATTTATAAAGAACATAAATTTATTTCTCACAGTTCTGGAGGATGGGAAGTCCAAGATCAAATTGCCAGCATCTTGTGAGGGTCTTCTTGTTGCACATACACATGGTGACAGATGGAAGGGCAAAAGGGAGATGAACACTGTTTTCTCACAAGGCAGAAGAGCAGATGAGAAAGAACCAAATCCTGTAAGCTTTTTTTATAACAGCATTAATCTATTCACAAGGGCAGAGCTCTCATGACTTAAATATCTCCCAAAAGGCTCCACCTCCCAACACTGCCCCACTGGGGATCAAGTTTCTAACACATGAATTTGCAGAACATATTTAGACCATAGAAGATTCTTTGTATTATGTCTATCTTTTTAAATCTATTGAGACTTAATTTGTGGCCTAGAATAGGTCTATCCTGAAGAACATTCCATATACATGAGAAGAATGTTAATTCTGTAGCTGTTGGTAAAGTGTTCTGTATATGTCTCCTATATGTAATCAGTATATTGTGTTGTTCAAGTCCTCTATTTTTCTACTTTCTTCTGTCTGGTTGTTATATCCATTATTGAGAATGGGTATTAAAGTTTCCAACTATTATTCTAAAACTGTCTGTTTCTTCCTCCAATTCTTCTTTTGCTTCATATATTTTGACGGTCTGTTAGTAGGTTCATAAATGTTTATAATTGTTATATTTTTTTGCTGTATTGAAACTTTTATTAAGACATAATATCCTTCTTTGTCCCTTGTAGCCTTTTTTGACCTAAAGTCTGTTTTATCTGACATTAGTACAGCCATTCCTATTCTCTTTTTGTTACTATTTGCATGCAATATCTTTTTCCATCATTCCACTTTCAACCTATCTGTATCTCTGGATCTAAAGTGAGTCTCTTATAGACAGCATATACTTGGATCACGGGTTTTTTTAATCCATTCTGCTGATCTCTGTCTTTTGATAGAGTTTAATCCATTTACATGTAAAGTGTTTACTGATAAGGAGGTACTGACTTCTTTCATTTTGCTATTTGTTTTCTATATGCCTTATAGCATTTTTGTCCCTCAAGTCCTGCATTACTGTCTTCTTTTGTGTTTAGTTGATGTTTTTTAGTAAAACATCAACTTTTAATTTCCTTCTCACTTCCTTTTGTGTATATTCTATAGCTATTTTTTATAGTTACCATGGGGATCACATTTAACATCCTAAAGTTATATCACTTCAATTTGAATTTATATAAGCTTAATTTCAATAACATACAAAAATTCTGCTCCTATACAGGTCCATCTTCACCTATTTTTAGTAAATGATGTCACAAAAACACATCTTTATACATTGTGTCCAAAAAAATAAGCTAATCATTGTTTTTGATGTATTAATCTCATAAATTATTTGCAAAACAAAATATGGAGTTACAAACCGAAGTTACAATAATACTACTTTTTAGACTAGTAATTTTTAAAAATGTGTTAGGATCTTAAATCATGTAGGAAAAAAGTAGACTTACAAATCAAAATTAAAATAATACTGGCTGTTATAATTGCCTGTGTATTTACCTTTACTGAGTTATTTCTTCACACAACTTTAAGTTACTGTCTAGTGTCCTTTCATTTCAACCTGCCAGACTCTTTTTAGCATTTCTTGTAGTACATGTCTAGTGATAATGAACTCTCTCAGCTTTTGTTCATCTGGAAATACCTTAATTTCTCCCTCACTTTTGAAGAACAGTTTTAGAAGTTTTTGGAGGACTTTGGCTTTTGACATTTTGCTTATAATGTGTTTTAGTGTGGGTTTCTTTGACTTCATCTTACTGGGAATTCCTTGAGCTTCTTGGATATTTATATTTATGTCTTTCATCAAATTTGGGAAGTTTTTAGCTATTATTTTCTCTGAATAATCTCTGCCCTTCTCTCTCTCTTTATCTCTCCTTCCTCCTCCTCATCCTCCTTCTGGGACTCCTACATTGTGTATGTTGGTCTATTTGATGGTGTCCCACAGGTTCCTTAGGTTCTGTTCATGTCAATCTTTTTTCTTTCTTTTCCTCAGATTTAATAATTTCAATTGTCCAATCTTCAAATTCCCTGATTTCTTCTTCTGCCTTCTCAAATCTTCCCTTGAATCCCCCCAGTGAGTTTTTCATTTCATTAATTGTATTTTTCAGCTCCAGAATTTCTTTTTGGTTTCTCTTTTTAAGTTTTCTATCTATTTATCAATATTTCCATTATGTTCATATATTGTCATGTTGGCTTTCTCCACATCTCTTTTTAGTTCTTTGAACATCTTTATGATAATTGTTTTAAAGTATTTGTCTTGCAAATTCACCATCTGGACTTTCTCGGGATGGTTTCTAGTGGTGGTGGTGGTGGTGGTGTTTTTCATTTGAACGTGCCAAACTTCCATTTTTTTGTACTCCTTGTGATTTTGTTGTTGTTATTGAAAGTTGGACATTTGAATCATAATGTAGTAATTCTGGAAATGAGATGGTTCCCCTTCCAGAATTTGTTGATTTTTTTGTTTTGTTTTTGATTTTTTTATTGCTCTAGGCTGTCTCTCTGCTGGGGATGACCCAGGGTGTGAAGGTCTTCTCAGGTCTTTTGAGCCTGTACCTTTCCCTGGGCATGCACATTAACTTTCTAAATTCCCCTGTATATGCAGTTGCTTTTGAATGTCTTAGACTTTAAATGTCTGGCTCCCCAAAACAAAATAAGATTAAAATGAAGGGATAGAGGATTGGGGGCAGACTATTAAAAGGCTACTGGCCCTTTAAATCCCCTGGATGTTGATTCAGCTTCAGGGAAGGGGGCTTGCAACAGTGTGGGGAAGGGTGCAATGATGGCTGCCTCCTATATGTCAGCACCTCCAAGATCAGAAGTAGCAATCATTGATTAGAACATAGATCCCCAATTAATGAAGGACAAGATCTTTATGGCTCACCTGGCTCCCACAAGGGACTAGGGGTGAGAGATGGGTAGCTTTACTCTGCTAAGAGCTAAAATTGACTGAAATTACCCACAATTTACCACCCAAACCTTGCCCTGGATGTTTTATGCCTTCAAATAACTCCAGAGTTCCAAAAGTTACGTCAGACAGATTTTGCCAGTGCAATTGTTGTCTAGGTGGGAAGACAGATTATTGGTGCTTCCTACTCTACCATCTTCCCAGAACCCTCAACATGATGTAGTTTTATGGATTTGGGGAACCAAACCTAACTCAAGAACAGAATTTAGGCCTCTCTCCCATCCATCCAATCTTCCTCTGCAGAACATAGGGTCCACTGCCTGTGTCCCTGTGGCCCAGCTGGAAGGTGGGGGAAGTAACACTGTGACAGGGAGGGGCCATCTACAATGAGAGTAGTGATCCCAGAGATAAGGTCTCAAGAGGCTCCCAGACCTCCATTAGCAGGGTTCCAAATTAAAACAGAGTACAATAAAAAGGGCAATGCAAGATCCAACTAAGAGAGTCAGGAGCTCAAGGAGCAGAAGCATGACAAGATTGTCCAGTGACCAGTAGGAAATAAGGCTCAAATATTTCCCTGAGCTGGAGTTCTAGTGTTCCCATGGCTTTTCACATGGTGTCCCCACCTCAGATAGGGATGTAAGGGGACAGTTATAAGGGCTGATGCCAAAAGGTTAATAAATATGGAACTTGATAGTCATTGTAATTAATTGAACTTTTAATCCAACCTCTCATTCCAACTGCTTGATAATCTTTGGGATCCTAAATCTGCACTTACCATATCAGCTGGCCCACCCAGCTTCCCGTCACACTTAAGTTCCATAAATGGCCACCTACAGAGGAAATCTTCGCAACATGTCCCTAAAAACTCTGTCCAGACTGTCATCAGCCCGTATTCTACCATAAGAGGCTTTTTCAATATGAAATTCCAGATATCTTAATGTCTACAGCTGTAGGAGCCAGACCAGTTCTGGGAAGGAGGGAAGGGAAAGCGTGAAGGCAGTAGTGACGAGCGGGCGGTGAAGACTGCTCTATACATTTTCCTATCACTTCAGTAGCTCATCAAAGAGAGCAAATGTTAGCACATCTTGATTTATTTTTGACTCTCCCAAATTTCTACAATTACAGCTTCCTGTTTTAAGCGCTGGTAAAACCTTTTCTCTTTGGAGTCAGAGAACTATGCAAAGAAAAGAATAATACTGGAAGAGTAGTCTATTAGGTGTCAAATGGTGCTAGATCTTTATAAGCAACAGCTCTACCTCGATCCTAGCCAATTTGGAAATGAGGGGAAAAACTCTCAAAAGGGGAGAGGCAGACCTAGCTTCTCTTTAGGGATTTTAGTGCCAGCTACACAGGAGAGACCACAACAGAGGTAAAAATATTTCTCCTATCTTTGCCAGCCATTCCCTCATTATGCTTTTTAGACTTAAAACCACAGTCAGTAGAGCTTTTATACGTTGTTCTCTTCTTACCTCTTCATTCTGACTCCAAGGAGTCAAGAAAAAACCCATCTCCCTTTCCCACCCTGCAGAAGATGAACTGTGTGGTTTGATGAAATTCTTTTGCATCTTACAGCCAGATTTTATTTCTCTCCCTTTCCTCTGATCCAGCTCATATCCCTTGGGCAATAAAGGTCAGAAAGTTGCCTCAGTAACAGGCCCTGACATTTCTCACATTGTCTAAATCAGGAACTTCCACTTGAGAGCCCAGTGGCTGATTGCAAACGATACCTCTAATTTATGCTCTGACACAAAGGTGCTCTGTGAACCTCCCACTGTTGCCTTCCTGCAGATCTGTTAGACGTTTTATAGAGGCACACGATCCTTGGGAGCCCAGCAGTATGTGACACTGCTGCAAAAATTATTTTTTATCACTAGGCTATTCTGCAATGAATCAGAAAAGATATAAGAAATAGATGAGAAGATATCAAAATTGTGTTTCCAGAGGCATATATTGCAGGCCCATTATGCAATACAAAGAAAAACCTGTACTCACTTTATCCACACGATGGTGCTAGCCTCAAAATAATTGTCCTCAATCTTCCAAGACAGAAATGAGAACAGTTCCACTTTCCTCTCATTAATGGCAAAGCTGTACACTGTGGTCAAGACATCAGTCACCTAGGGGGACACTAATCCTGCAAATAAGCACCTAAAATAGATGGGTTCGTCCTAATTCTATCCACACCCAACTTCTAGGGGGTGCAAAAAAGGAACCAAATCACCATTCTTTTCAACTCACTGACTCAGTCAATCTTTACGGACCTGGAGGCAAACAAGTGACTGATGCTGGGCCGCTGGGTGTGTGCAATCCTGGCTCAGAACCTTCCTATGCCTGAGAGGGAGCTGTGGCTGGGGGGGCGTGGTTACTCAACTAGCCATCCAGGGCTCCTCACTGGGGTCCCGTAAGTGCTGCTGGGAATCGAAGAAGAGGGGAGCACACACATTTCACTCGCGTCACTGAATAAAAGACGCAAGTTCAACGTGGGTGCCTTCCAGGTTAGCGGGCAGAGAAAACTAGGAAGTCTGGTGTGGGCTTCTAAATTCAAAAATATGCTCTCCACCTGTCTAATGACCAAGTTTCACCAGCTGTCTCTTCTTTTTACAGAATCTAAATCTTTCATTTAAATGTTTTAAAAGCTCAGGGTAATCTCATTAAGTATGCTAAGTAGTGCTTAGGCAACCATAGAAGATACCAAATGGAGCCAATTACCAGGTGTATAAACAAACAATTTTTAAAAACCTGCTACCTGTCAACACCAAAATGCACTCTCAACTTTAGAAAGGGAGAAGCAACAAAAGTTTGCTAATGCTCTCAGTCAGCCCTTACGCGAGGCTGATACTAGTAATAATGACAACCATGACAACGGTGATACAGGTCCAAAATGTCTTCAGGCCTGGCCCTAGACACTGCAGCTCTATGACACCTGTGATGTGGGAGCTGGCACAGGCGCCACTTACCATTACACCCGAAATCCCCCTCTGGCCTGCCATGGATTTTTGACCCTTTTACCTGTTTAAAACCCCAAACTTTAGACAAGAGCTGCTAGGAATACCATCCCTATAACTTCAATTTTAAAATATATATCTTGACTGAGAAGGAAGAAAAGACCAAAAGAAAAATTCCCATTAGAATGAATGAATTCATTAGATTGGCTAATTTATCCTTAGAATGGCAAGGGGGTGTATCCTGAGGAGATGGCATATGGGTCAACTAAGTGTCAACGAAGAACAAAGAGTTTGGCAGTTATAAGTTCTAGGGCCAAGGAATGACTTGGGATATGGGCAGGAATGAGTTTGGAAGGATTTTTCTATTTATCACAGATCAGACATAGCAAAATGATGGCTCAGTGGTTCAGTCAATGCATTGTGTTCAGTTTACATGGTGTGTTTTTTATTTGCATTTGTTGCAAATATTTAAAATTCTGGAGATGTTATCTAAAAGCCTTGATTTCAGGCTGCTTTTTAAAAAATGAAAAGTTTGTCACCATTGGACAGAATTCTCATGTGAGAATAATTGTTCAAAACTGAGAAATAGCAGCTGTCAACAGACTATAGGGCCATTTGTTCACAATAGTCCCCATTACCCCTATTGCATCATACTGGATCTACTTTACTCATTTGTGCCACAAGCGTGTCTTTCTAGGTCCTAATCAACCTTGATTCCTAAGGGTCACCTAGAGAGAGAATCCCTAAAAGGAAGATGATGGTGCCAATAGCATGAGGAGGTACCAAAAGACAGAGAACCTTTGGAAAGGAGCATGGTCATACCTGACAGAACCAAAGGAAACACCTAGAAAACATTTAATGCAGCACAGCTCCTACTGGGCAAAGTAGAAAGCATAAGGGAATCCAGGGATCCAGAGCAGTGTGAGGAAGAAAGACAACTGAAAAACTGTATGATGAGAAAGTTTTCCTGAATCTCAGCTTTTGATTTATGAGGAGGCAAACCACAAGACTTACTAACAAGTCATATGAACTTTGGAGACAGGCAAAGGCTCCCTGTGTGGCCGGGATGCAGCCAGAAGTTCTCGCTTTCTCGCAGTTCACGGACAAGAAGTGAAGGAACAGAACTGCAATAAAGGAGGCTTGGCTCGGGCTGCACATTAGGAACAAATCTCATTCTAGAATTATATACGTTAAACTCGGAGATAATTGCACAGAATTATAAATTATTTATGCTTAAGTGATTTGTGCCCGGTCTTAATTTATAAAGCTGAGTGACTGATGACATGAAGAGGTCAATGCCATTGAAAGAACAGTTTGTTGTTACTCACAGTTCTCCTGGAAACACGAGGCACAGCACACCACATGGGGCCACGTGGAAGCACCAGAGCTGGTCAGAAGGCAGAAGTAGGAGGCAGGGAAAAGCATGGCCCAGAGCCTTTATTGCATTTTCCGCATGAAAGGCAAGGTGGGGCAGGAGAGACAGTTTAGGCTTGGCTAATTTGAACAACGTTGGTGGGCTCTGGTTACAGGGGTGCTCTCTAACTGCCTGGTACCCGACCCTGGATGATATAGGGCAGGGGAAATACTGGCTTGGTGTGGAGAGTTAGAGAAAGGAGGTGGTTGTGGGTATGAACTCAGGATTGGCTGGAGGGTTTGTAATATGATTTTGCACACCTGCAAAAGCTGGATCACAGGAGAGATGTAAACAACTTTACCCATTAGTTTGGCACTGCAACTAATGGATTTCAAATAGACAAATACAGAATCTGAGAAAACACTGAACATTAAGGAACTCTGGGAAGCATTCAGTCCAGTCCCTTCATTTTATAAAGGAGGAAGCTGATATTTAAAGATGCGACATCATTTGTCCAACATCTAGTGAAGCTTGCTAGCAGCACTGCAAGAAACAGAATTCCTGTACACTATTCCCAACTCCGTGATCTCTTGGCTATGCTATACTGACTTACGCAGAGATAATGCAATTCCCTTCATCCTGTATTGGGAATCTAAAGCAGGGGTTAGCAAACTTTTTCTGTAAAGGATCAGATAGTAAATACTTTAGCCTTTTGAGTCATCCAGTCTCTGCCACAACTCCTCAACTCTGCCATTGTAGCACTAAAGCAGCTGTAGACAATAGGCAAACGGGTATGCCTGCGTTCCACTAAAACTTTGTTTATGGACACTAAAATTTAAATTTCATATTAATTTCCATATTATAAAATATCCTTTTTCAAAAACTTTTTCCAACTATTTAAAATGTCATAACTATTTTAGCTTGTGGGCTATACAAAAACAGGCAGCAGGCTGAGTTTTACTATGAGCCATAGTTTATTGGCCCTTGGGCTAAAGAATTTGTATGCACATTTATAATCACAGATGATTGAATCAAATGGCAGTTCACCACTGTAGGTCTTTGTTTCTCCATTGATAAAATGAGATAACTAGACTTTAAAGTCCCTTGTGGACCTGTGACCTTCAGGTTTTTGCCAAGGATACTCAAACACAAAAATGGGCTCTCTTTCATGGTACACTCTCAAGAATACCTCTACCTTAAATATCTCCAGGAACCAAACTAATTCAGAAACTACATTGTGAAGAACATTAGATACACATAATGTTAAGGTAAAAAAAAAAAAAAGTTTGTGGAATGATAATTTTTGGAAACAGAACTAAATAGATTTCTCTACTTCTCAAATCTAATATAAATTAGGGCTATTCAAACAATAGGGAACAATAGGGATTCCCCCAAAACAGACTCTTAGACAAAGACTTGGGTGCTGGTAGTTAATGTCAGAGGCAGATGCAAACGAAGCAGGGAAAATTAAGATAAGGAAATGAGAAAAGCCATAATAAGATTGTGTTAATGAATATTACTGCTGTGAGTAACTGGAGCTCAATTCTGCTGGAAACTCAGAAATTATGCTGTGGCTTCAGAATTGTTCCTCAGAGTGTGGGGAGGCTTGGGCATTTACCTAGCAAGTCCAGCCTCTCAATGGTTGAGGGTTGTCCTGAGGGTATAAACTCTCCCACACTTCCAGGATGTACTTGCAGGGAGGACAGAAACTCCTAGAGTGCTGAAGAAAGTCCCCAGGCAAAGAGGAAGAGAGCTGAATTAAGGTGGGAAGCTATAAATATGCCAGAAACATCCACCGTGGCTGTAATCAGAGAGCGGCTAAAGAGATATGGTGTGGGTGTCAACATATTAGCTACAGGGGTGATGGGGGAAAGAAGGAAATCAACATTATCAATATTTTCTAAACTCATTTGGTCTCAAAACACTTTCTTCCATGAAGCATTCCAACTTACTTGACTTTAGAACTCTTTTATCCGTAGAGCATCTGTCCTTAGGGAGATGCTACAATAAGGTAAATAGGATAGTGCAGGTGACTGGGTAATCTTAGCAAAATTAGATCTCTCCAGCCTTATTTTCTAAAATCAAAAAGACAAAGCATGAACTAAATGCCAGTAAGCCTCTGATATCTCTGGGATAGAAACTAGGCCAATACATTTCACACAGTGCCAGGCATGAGGTCAACTCCGCCATGAAAAGCACAGTGAAGAACAATTCACCTCAAAATGAGGTTGCCATCTGAAGTGATGCATGTCAGAGGAGGGACAGAATGTTCAAAGTGTGGTTGGAACCATGACAAGGCACCACCATCTGCCATGCGAGTCCCATCTGCACACCTGCTCAGGCATGTCACATTGAGGAAGGGATGGTCATGCCATCATTAATGCTATAGCGATAAAAACAAAAGCTCAAGAAACGGCTCTTCGATTTCCATCATCATTACTTCCTTAAATTTGGAACCTGCCTCCATGAAAAAACATATGGAAAAAGAGATTCATAAGCCCAAAGCTTAAATCTACACAAGACTGAAGTTTCTGTGTGATCTGAATTTTTAGACTACCAGGTCATATGTAGAAAATCAGCAAACTGTTAAAGGAATAGCATAGCAAATGCTGAGCAGAACCTAATCTGGAATCCATTACCTATATTCTCATTTTGAACTTTGATCAACACAAGAATCACCTCTTCTGTAATCTCATTCAGATTTCACCTTTAGATCCACTTTTCTCAGGAAAGCTAAAATAAATCCATCCAAAACTAGTTATGGAGAAGTGCCTCTAAGTGCTCAAGGCAATCATTCCTCCCAAAGAGCCTTGCATAAAAGAGTGGAGCTTGGCTATTCTAGTTCTTTAGAGCCTCAACATCAGAGATTGGGTTTATATAAATGTGGTTTCCTTGTGCAGGATCCATTCTGTAAGAAAGGCTATTTATTTAGTCTATCTTCTCTAGGCAACAGTATTTTTATTCTAAATGTTAGATAAGATTCTCCCAGTTTAAGTTCCTCTCCTTAAAAATAACTAAAGGAGATCTTTCAACTTGGGAGTTATAAGATACCAAAAGTCACACTATCAGTAGAAAACTCACTGAATGTATTGTATCCAGGGAAATAGATATACCCTACCCTTTTCAAATTAATTAGCTTATGCATATGATGGGGAAACAACACAGCATAGCGGTTAGATGGACAAGCCCTGAGGTCACACTGCCTGGCTTCACCACTTCCTAGCTGCCTGACCTGAGTCAAGTCGCTCAAGCTCTCTGAGACTCAGTTTCTTTGTATATGAATAGAAATGATAATATATGTAAACAAAATGCATGTAAGTGAAAACACATGTAAAGTGTTTACCGTGGTATCTGGAGCATAATAAGACTTTTAAAACTGTGAGTATTTGTTGTCTGCTGAAAAATGCCCCCCCAAAGGGTATTTGTGCCCTAAGCCCTGGAATCTGTAAACGTTACCTTAGTAGAACAAGCAACTTTGCAGATGTGATTAAGGTAGGAACCTTGAGATGGAGAGACCATCTGGGTTATTAGAGTGGGCCCTAAGTACAATTGCACGTATCCTTATAAGAGGAAGGCAGAGAGAGATTTCGCACATATATACATACACACACACGCACACACGGAGAACACGAGGCCATGTGAAGATGGGTACAGACAGAAAGTGCTGGCCTTGAAGACTAGAACAATGTCATCACAAACCAAGGAATGCCAGTAGCCACCAGATGCTGGAAGGGGCAAAAGAAGGATTCACTCCTGGAAACTTTAGAGGGAGTATGGTCCTGCCAACACCTTGATTTCAGCCTAGTGGTATTGATTCTGGACTTCTGGCCTCCATAACTGTGAAAGAATAAATTTTGGTTGCTTTAAGCCACAAAATTTGTGGTGGCTTATAGCAGCCACAGGAAACTAGTGTAACAATACACTGTTGTTATGTATTTGTACTGATTATTTATTACTGTGGAACAAAACTTAGTGGCTTAAACAGCATACATTTGCTATCCCACAGTATCTGTGAGTCTGGAATCTGGGCATACCTTGGCTGAGTGTCTGTGCCTCAAGTTGTCTCACCAGGCTGTAATCAAGGTGCCTCAGGGCTTGAATGAGGAGGGATCTAAGCAGCATTCAGTTCTTCACAAGCTACTACACTGGGGGCCTCAGATTCTCCGTGAATGTGGGCAGAAGCTGCCCTCAGTTTCTTGTCACATGTGCCTCTCCATAGGACAGCTTACATCATGGCAGCTGACTTCATCAGAGTGACGAGAGAGAGAGAGAGAGAGAGAGAAGATGGAAGTAAACATCTTTTTTAACCTAATATCAGAAATGATATTCCATCACTTTTGCTGCATTGTCTTTGTTAGAAGTGAGTCACTAGGTCTAAGACCATAAACTATCCACAATAATTATCTGCACAGAATATTTTTATTTGATAGCTGTCCTGGCTCTTCATCATCTGCCGATTTTTTTTTTTGAATACTAACTTAATCTAATTCACATTGGTCTGTTTATTGTATAATGCAGGACTGTTAATAGAAAAAATTCCCAGGCTTTCAATCTGCAAATGCTCAAAACTCAGACTTTAAAGTAAAAAAGAAGTATCGACCATATTTATGCAGATTTATAGTTTTACATCTGTTCCCATATGTTTCTGTGTATCTTCTCCAACTCTGAAAAATATGTCTGCTATGTAGTCGCCTAGGAATGTCTTCTTCTACCTGCCACTGTTGCGGTGAGAGGATTTTTGTAGATTTCCCTGCATTTGGCACAGGAGAGCAACTTCCAGCCCAGAGCATCTCTTCTCATTCTCAATAGGGGTTATCCCTGTGTCTCTGTGACATGTGCCTCTCACCAGCCCCAGAATCCAGACCTAGCCTTCAAAACTGTCCTTTTGTTTCACTAACATTTTGCTGTTTGACTGTTCACACCACTTAGGTCAAATATTACAGGTCCTTTGAGCTAAAAATATCTTAAATTTATCTAACCAAGCTTTCTAAGAGAAAAGTTCAGAGAGACTTCTCTCTGATATTCTCTGATATTCTCAGTGCTAGTTAGGGTCAAAGTCAATATTAAAGCCTATTATCTCAACTCCTGATGGTAGCAGTTGTATGTGTGTGTGCACATGCCCATGTGTGAGTATGTGTGTTGCTCATTACTACTGCTTTTAGATGCTCTGATTAGTTCTCCAGCATACAATATGTACTCAGGAAATGTTTGTAAGCAACATCAAAATCCATGCTAGAACAAAAATAGTATCCAAAAGAAACATAAAGTTGAAGATTCTGATGAAAAGAGATGTTAATGTGTGAACTTGGTCCCATGCAAAACACTAATTCTTTCTTTGACTTCAGGTCCTAGTATCAGTCAAAGACCAGTTAGGAGACAGAAATTACACAGTATTTTGAAGAGGGAAGGATTAATATATTATTAAGTATTTATAGGGGATTAGCTACCAAGAGGGGATAATAGAGAAATCTAAAAATCACCAGGTCTGAATGAGAGAATCCAAGGAAAGAACAAACCTGAGTCTCCAAGACTGGGATTCAGACCTCACTAGAGGGGTTGTGGCTTCAGCCTATTGGACAGCAGAGAAGTCACAGCTGGTCCACAGCTTTCAGATCATGGCTGGCTGGCAGGGAACCATCATTAAATGTCAATGAAACTTCCTAGGAAGCCATCAGCAGATGTTGAATTCACTGAAGGCTGTCAGAAGCACCCATAGAACATACACAGAAACCACCTACAGAGACGCTGCTAACATCACTGGAAGCCAACTTTCCAGGAAGCTGCCTGAAGCTGGTACCACTGAAACTTGCTGGGGGTCATCTCCATTGAGTGTCCTGCAGCAGGCCAGCCAAGCACCACAGGAAGGAGGGAAAGGGACATCTGAACCAGGAAGACCAATCCTTTTTCCCTGCATTATTCCTCTATTGCCTTCCACAGACAAAACTTAACATGGTGCCAGGAGGTAAAGAAGAAATGTTTACAAGCTCCATCTTGGCTATCAAGCATGGCCTTAAAGGGTAAATTTGGAGCTGAGAGGCAATAAATCAATAACAGGCACACTCTTGTCATCAGTGATATGCCATGAGCTTTAGCCTCAGTTCTGCTAACGCGCTAACACCGAGGGACCCCTTAGACAGGTGATTCCCTGTGTGATACTTTGGTATCATTTCACCTTCCTTAATCCAATCTATGAAACATTTTGAGTTTGATAGGCCCAATGAGCCACTCTTATTTCAACACACAATAACTAAAAATAGCAAATGAACTGAACACACTTATCAAGATTCCTAGAGCTTACAATAATTTTTTTCAAATTTATTTTTCCAGATATCAAACTCTAAGAAAGATAATCTGTATTCAATTTGTCTTTCTACTGTAGCAAATTTATCATAAACTTAGTGTCTTAAAGCTACACAAATTAATTCTCTTACAGCCCTGGAGGTCAGAAATCTAAAATAGGCCTGCTGGGCTGCATTCCTTCTGGAAGATCTAGGGAAGAATCCATTTCCTTTTCTCAGCTTCTAGAGGTGAGCTACATTTTTTGGCTGGTGTGCCCTTCCTCTGTCTTCAAAGCCAGCAGAGTATCTTCTTCTCTGCTCTCTGACCTCTGTTTCTGTCTTCATATTTTCTGTCTGACTTTATCCCTCTTGCCACCTCCTTCCAAGAACTCTTGTGATTACTTTGCACCCATCAGGATAATCCATAATAATCTCCCCACCTCAAGATTGTTAACTTAATCACACCTGCAAAGTTCCTTTTGCCATGTAAGGTAACGTATTCACAGGTTCTGGGGATTAAGTTATGTATATCTTTAGGAGGCCATTATTCTTTCTACCATACAATCCTTCCTAAAATTAAAGTCTCTTAAATATTATCTGGTTTTGCTTCATGTATATTTTCTCATTTAAAAGGATCTCAAAACCTACCTACTCTGACCCCAATTTTCAAGATGCCATAATGAGTCACCTGATACTCTTCTTCAACTCCCCTATTCTTAATCTCAATTTTTTCTTTTTTTTTTTTTAGAGAAAAAGAATCTCTCAGTCACCCGGGCTGGAGTGCAGTGACTCAATCACAGCTCACTGCAGCTTCAAACTCCTGGGCTAAAATGATCCTCCTGCCTCAGCCTCCTGGGTAGCTGGGACTACAGGCACAAGCCACTGAATGTGGATAATATTTTTTTTGCTTTTATTATTATTATTATTATTATTATTATTATTATTTTTAGAGATGGGGTCTCTCTATGTTGCCCAGGTTGGTCTTAATCTCTCCCTCTTGGGCCTCCTGAGTTGCTAGGATTATAAGTGCAACCCACCTGCACTTGGCTAAAAAAATTTTTGTTTAATCAACTTTCACCCTCCTAATTCCTTTTTGTTAAACAATAAAATAGAAAATACATTAGCTTATGAATTTGCTAAACCTAATGACATAAGCTTCTACAAACTATTAAATTGCTCTACCAACCTCTCCATGTCTACTTGAATTATCTTCCAAGAGTTAGAACGATTTCTGGATTGATGGAGAGAGGTGAAAATAGCATTCAGTGCACATGAGTGCATGCACGCGTGCACAAACACACAGTCCTACCCCACAAGCCTAAAATTGCTTAGGTTGTTTCCCTCTCTTTCCAAGTTCTCTTTACTTTCCTTCTGTCTCTCAGTAAATGACAGTAGAGAAAGTGGAATGCATAATTAATTCTAAGTCATTTAAAGATTCTAAAGGCAAAGACAGTTTTCAATGAGAGGACAGAGAGTCAAATGGAACTAAGGAAACCACGAGATACCACTACACACCTATTACCTATTAGAATAGCCAAAATCCAAAACACTGACAACACCAAACACTGGCAAAGACATGGAGCAACAGAAACTTGTATTCATTGCTGGTTGGGAATGCAAAATGGTACAGCCACATTGGAAGACAGTTTGGCAGTTTCTTACAAAACTAAACATACCCTTACCATATGATTCAGCAATCATACTCCTTGGTATTTACCCAAAGGAGTTGAAAACTTATGTCCACACAAAAACCTGCACACAGATGTTTATTGCAGCTTATTCTTAATTGCCAAAACTTAGAAGCAACCAAGATATCCTTCAATAGGTGAATAAATAAATAAATTATGGTACATCCAGACAATGGAATATTATTCAGTACTAAAAACAAATTAGCTATCAAGCCATGAAAAGATATGGAGGAATCTTAAATGCATCTTACTAAGTGAAAGAAGCCAATATGAACAGACTACCTACTGTATGATTCCAACTATATGACATTCTGGAAAAGGCAAAGCTATGCAAAAAATGAATGGATCAGTGGTTGCCAGGGGTTAGCAGGGAGAGAGGGATGAATAGGTAGAACACAGAGGATTTCTAGGGCAGTGAAACTATTCTGCATGATACTATAATGGTGGATACATGTCATTATACATTTGTCCACACCTATAGAATGTACAACACCAAGAGTGAACCCTAATGTAAACTATGGCCTTTGGGTGATAATGATGTGGCAATGTAGGTTCATCATATGTAATGAATGTACCACTCTGGTTGGGGATGTTGATAATGGTGGACGCTATGCATATGTGGAGGCAGTAGGTGTATGGAAATCTCTATACCTTCCACTCAATTTTGCTGTGAACCTAAACCTGATCTTTAAAAAAATCTTTAAAAAAACCATAAAATCCTAGAAATAAACAACAAATAATGTATAAGACCAATATGAATAAGGTATAAAACTTATTAAATCACAGAAAAATAATTTGAATAATAGAAGAATTATTCTATGTTCCTCTTGAAAACACTCAATTGTGTAAAAGAATCAATTTGCCTTAAATTACTGTGTAAGTTACATGTGATACAAATCCCAGTGGCTTTTGTTGATGCTGCTTGAAACTTGACAAGTTGAATCTAAAGTTCATCTGGAAATATAATGTGCAAAAATGAGAAAATTTTGGAAAACAAAATATCTGGATCTCAAACTTTACATCAGTAATTAAAGCAGTATAAAGCAGTATGGCACTGTCACAGAAATAGACAAATAAGTCATGATACAGAGTAGAGTTGAGAAGCAGATTCAGATATATATGGTGTCATCTAGTAACAAACCACCCCACAACATAGTAGCATAAAATGTAAGAATATTTTACTCCTGAAACTGTCTCAGCAGAGATGACTAGTCTCTGTTCTATATGATCCTTAGGGGCTATAAGAGGTACAGCTGTCCAGACATCTCTATCTTTGAGTAGTCCTAAGGCCTCTCTATATGGTCAACATAGCAACCTCAGAGGTAGTTGGACTTCTTCCATGATGATAAAATCTTCAAGAATGTTCCAAAAGTGAACATTCTAAAAGGCCTGGGCTAGAGCTGCAGGCTTTTTATGGCCTAGCCTCAATCACTTCTGCCAACTTTCATTGGCCAAGCAGATCACTAAGGCCAATCAGATTCAAGTGGAGAGGAATTAGGTCCCACCTCTCAATGGGAGGCATAACAAAGAATTTGTCTTAATTTACTACACATAAGAATGCAATGTGACAATCGGCTAGGCATTTGGGTGATGAGCGATAGGGAAGGTTGATCCTTATCTCACACCATATACAACTATAACTATCACATGGGTTAACAATTTTAAAAGTAAAAAGTAAACCAATAAAAAAACTTAAAAAAAAAGATTTTGGTATGTTTAAAGGACTAGTTAATGTAAAATAAATAGCTCTTTTCCCTCATATTACCACCCTTCAAAATTGTTCTGTCAGATCACCCTGCCCAATCCTATGTTCCATTTCAAGAAAATCTCAAAGCTTTTCCAGTCATTTTCAGACATTAGGACATAGGGATTCCTATGAAAAGTGTATGCCAATTTTCAGGTATTAAACAACCCAATCTTATCTAAATGAAAACTTCAATCTCACATCCTAACATACAATCTCACGCCTATTAGGGACTGGGCCACAGAGCTCCAGAGCACCCCACCCATGGAAAAATTGTCTTCCACGAAACTTAGGAAACAGTGTGGGGGTGGCACACGGCAGAAGGAAAGAAGCTTTATACTGCTTTCCCAACTTGGACCTAATCGGCAGGAGAGAAGGGACAATGGTCTCTTGTTTAAGTTTTCCTCTCCCTTGCCCTTCCATCCTTCTCCTGCCACACACTATGCTGCCACTGGGCTTCTCCAGGAAGAGGGAAAGGGATGAGAAGAAATGTCTCACTTGACTGGTGGTGTTGTACCTGCTTTGATGTCCTCCATCGTAACAGTCAATTAAATGCTGGATGTGTCTCTTGTGAGTGTCAGGACTAAGCTGAACTAGAAGAGAGAGCTAAGCTGTCAGGTGTTGGAGTAATTGACTAAAGCAACAAGCCAAAAACAAAAGAGTCAAGCCTGTAAGCACTTACTGTGATGGTATAAGCAAGAGACTAAAACCAGAGAAAATGCTAACTCACCTTATTCCACTTTCTGCTATTCCAGCGGAGGGTCAGGTGGATCAGCCTAGGTGTGGGTGTTGTCTCATTGCTGAGGGATCCCCAAACAAGAGACTCTGATAGTTTTATGGACCCTGAGGTGAGGAGTAGGGAAAGAGCTAAGGGAAAAGTACTGGGTCCTGAGTCAGAGTGGGGAAAATTGTCTTCAAGGTTTTCCCTTCTTCCCCCATAAGGAGGTCTTGGCAGAGGTGCCTGTAGAGGAACTCAGCCCAAGGCCTCAAATAAAGAGACCTAGGAATGAAGGCACCTGGGCTAGGAATGTAAATACATGAAAGAGCATGACTTGCCGGGGGGACAGAGTCCTTGACCTCAACTCCCTTCAGAGACTGCAATGCACTGACTATGTACCAAGTCTGGTGTGGGGAGGACAGCTTTTCCCCACGAGGCCTACCAGGTAAAGCTGGCCATAAACCAGGAAGCAGACACTCACCAGCCCCTGAACCTGCTGGTGCCTTGATCTTGGACTTCTCAGCCTCCAGAATTGTGAGAAATAAATTTCTGTTGCTTATAAGCCACCCAGTTTATGATATTTTGATATAGCCACCTGAACAGACGAAGACAGGCACTATAGCCTGGCAGGGGTGGAAGTCTAGGTTTCCCTGTCGGCCTTTTCTGGTGAAGGTGGAGGTAGGGCTACAGCTTTTTTGTTGTTGTTTTTTTTCCTGAGGTGTTTGGCAGAAGTAGAACTGGTATTGTTTAAATGTTTTCTATCTTGTTAGACTACCCCTTTCTAGGTCTTTTGGCTAGAGAAGATAGGTTTTTGTTGGGTCTTTTTTTGTCAGTGCTCATAGGTGTTTTCAAGTTGCTGGCTTCTTCAGCTTCAGAAAGGAGCATAAAGATGACCCAGGGAACTCACCACCATATCATTTCTTGGGTCCCCAGACAGTCTGCCTTCTTCTCTCCATCGTTCAGAATATTTTTATGTTTGCTTTATATATCTGCGGTCCCCAAGCCCCAGTCCATGCCTATTAGGGACTGGGCCACAGAGCTCTGCAGCACCCACCCCAACCCCATCCGTGGAAAAATTGTCTTCCACGAAACTTAGGAAATGGTGTGGGGGTGGCACACGGCAGGAAGAAAGAAGCTTCATCTGTGTTTACAGCCACTCCCCATCACTTGCATCACCACCTGAGTGCCGCCTCCCCCACCTCCCCATATCCATGAAAAAATTGTCTTCCATGAAACAACCCATCCCTGGTGCCAGAAAGGATGGGGACCGCTGTAATGTCCAGAGTTTTTAATTGTACTTAGCAGGAGAAATAGGGAAAAGTACAACTATTGGCAACTGTTTAATATTTAAAATATATGTTTATTATATTTTCAATCACAGAAAGTAAAACATGTTTTTTTGAAAGACTTAATTCAATCATAAATTCCTTCAGGAAGCCTTTTCTAATCTCTCAATACTGAATTAGGGCCCCTTCCTCTATGTGTTCCCAGATCCACCTGTATTTGTCTCATTGTAGAATTATCATACTGTTTTGGAAATGCCTATCTATTTGTCTATCTGCACTAAACTGCCGGCTTGGTAACAGTATGGACAATGTCTCATTTGATGTTGAATCTCCAGAACCTACAATAGTGTCTGATATATAATTGGTACTCAATAAATATATTTTGAAAAGCCATCATTTTCCTATTCAAAATCTTCAGGAGCTTGCTAGTGATTTTCTAAGAAATTTCACACTCAGTTTGTTATTGGAAACTGTGCAGTCAGGCCTACTAACTCTAGAAATGGAGCTCCCACCAACTACCCTATATAAATCCTTTTTTCAACCAAAATAGTCACCTTGTCTCCAGAGCCCTCCCACCAGCCCACATTTCTACCATCAGACTGGAAGATGGTGTGAGCAAAAGGATCTTGTCTCATCTCTTATCTCCACTTTCTCTGAAATCCTTTTGCTAACCACCCTGATACATACTTTTCCATAGATTTTGTGCATTGGAACCATCTTTGACATAAATACTGTCCTGTTTTATTTCTTTCCAGGTATATCATTATCCCCCAAGTTTCCACACCTACAAGTTCCATGCAAGTAGGATCTGTGTCTTTTGTCCTTAACACATGGCATAGTGTCTTGCCTATAATAGTTACTCAATAAATATTTGTTGTTGAAGAAAGAAAATTTAGATTTGCAGTGTTTTAAGAGGGCACACTATTAAACAACAAATTAAGAAAATTTGTTTCTCCTTCCAGCTCAGCTCCCTACTCAGTGTAACATAGTGGTAACTAGATCAAGTTACTTAGTACCCCTGTTCTTCATTTTCTTCATCAGTAAAATGGAAATAAAACCTGATCATATGTACACACTTTAAAATATATTTGAGATCAGTGGTGATTATGAATACATGGTGTTCAATAGAATTGTTTTTGTCTGTGTATTTGTTAAAGACAGCTCAAGTGACCATTTCATAGGAAACAAGCTGAGCAAGTGACTTTAAGAGCTCAGAAGTAAGCTACAAGCTCCATATGAATTCAGCCTATTTCAAGGCTCATTATATGGCAGCTGCCCCCGATACAAGCCTCTGCCCTGGGTGACTGGCTCAGCCAGTGCTGACATTCCATTCAATAATTCTCAGCAAATGCATCTACCTGTGCAAACTTGCTTTTGCTCACAGATTAATTTCTGTATGAAATGTCTCAAACACAAGCACTTTGGAAAAGAGCATGGCACAGGGTCTGTCTGCAAAGTCACCTTTTGAAAGGAAAAAAAACATAGTCACATAGTCAGGATAATTGTAGTTGCCTAAGGGTTTCCTCCAAAAGAAAGTCCACCATTAATGATCGAGGGGAGAGGGAGTCTGTACAGCAGCGATAGGAGGAGGTGAGGGGCACAGGATAGCAAAGAGATCAAGGAAAGCACTGTGCTGCCTGGACAGGACCTCCAGCTCACTTGGTGCAATAGCGAGTCCTACTGGACTCTAACAACTACTTCCATGAGAAGGGACTACAAAGGATTTCCTTGATGCAAACAAGAAAGTAAAACAAGAAAGTCAGAAAAATCATCCAAAATGAAGACTCAACTTGAAGCCTATACTCAATGGAAGCTAAAGGTGTAGCTTGGGATTCTACAGAAATAGTGTTATAACTCAATAGAAAATAATTTTAGCAATTTCTGTAGGAGGCAAGGAGGAAAGAGAAGCAGATGAATCAGACTAGCTTGGGTATATAAAAGGACCAGTGGGAGTAGTGATGATCTGGGATAAAGTGAAGAGAAGAGAGAGGCAAATGGAAAGTTATTTGGCTCTCTGTGTTGAATATAACTTTTGGTCCCAGTGCCAATTAGGTGTCAATTAGGGCTGCCATTATATATACAGTACACACATACACAGACATGCATACACACAAATGTGCACATGTATACACGTGCATGGTGTTTGTCTGCTGATAGTTCACTATTCCAAGAAGTGTAATCCAGGAAATTAATATTTTCAAGTGGATTATGTTGCTAATTCAACTCTCGGAACTGAAAATCTTGAAGAGAAAAGTATAGGACAACTGACATGCATTTATAAACAGGAGGCCTTTATACCAGTAAAGAGGATGTAGTTTATTTTTGGAGACAAATTTGCTGTTGCAGAATGGTTTTGATAAAATATCTCAGATAATAATAGACTTTTCCTTCACCACCATATAAAACCTCATGGGATTCACCCCATTGCCTTATGGGTGGTATAAAAGCTCATTGCTCGTTTGCCCCTGAATTGGAGAAAATATTTATAAGTCTTAGGAACTGTTTAATTTCCTGCCTTCAGCCTCCATAGTAAGAAGGAGTCATGTTACATTTGTAGACTCTCCTCTTCCCAAAGTCTACGACATAACTTTCAGAATACTTAAAGCGAAACCAACCTTACTGATGGTCTCCTACCCCCGTAACTGAATCCCAGTAACTGGATCAAAGACACTCAGTCCAGACCTTGCACCTCAATTTGATCATTGAATCCCTCCTGCCTTCTTTTGTGTCAGTCCTGGTCACTGTGCAGAACTCAGGAGATTAAGCCCTGATCCTGGGCATTACCCTAGACTTCTCTTCCTCACCTCCCAGCTAAATGATCATCAGACTCTATCCACTTTAATTCCTAAATATCTCTTGAATCCAATTCTTATTAACCACAGTTTGAGCCACTATCAATTTATACCTGTCTTATTATCACAGCCTCTAAATTCCTATTCCAACCTCCAGGTTTGCTGCTCTCATATTATTCTCCATGTTGCAGCCGAGTGATCATTCTAAATTATCCATCCTCTTCTTAAAGCCCTTTAGTAACTTCCTTTTGCTCCCCAAATAAAGTCCAAACTCCTTAAAAAGAATAAAGGGCTCGTCCTGATATGACCCCAATTACCACGCTAACTTCGTATTGCTCACCCCCTACCCACACCACCGCCAATCTAGACTCCAGACACATTGAGCTACTTTCATTTCCCCAGACAAACCATTCTCTCTCTCACTCTGTGGCCTATGTTCATGTCTGGAATATATCCTGTTGCCCAATCATCCTTCTGGTCCCTGTTTACACAACACCTCCTTAAGGAATCTTTTCTTGACTCCCCAAAATCAGTTATGTGCCATTTTAAATGCTCTTGTAGAAACCTTTACTTTACCCTGTCATAGAAGTTGTTGTGCCAGAGTGAAATTGCCCATTTACTTACCTTTATTCACCCTTGGACTGTAAGCCCCAGGAGGTCAAGGAATGAATAGCTCTTGTTGCCTCTGCATTCCCACATCTGGTACATATCCTGGCACATCCAAGCTCCACAATAAATATTGGACGAATGAACTAATAAACACGCAGGGCCTAGGAATGAGGTCATGCCTCTATCTTCCCCCTTGCCCTTGCACCCTTCAGGGACAGTAGTCTTGCCCCTAAATCTCTAGTCCTGTGGCTAGACTCTGCTTAAAATCCTTCCACATCTTCTCACTAGAATAAAGTCTAAATCCCTTAAACTAAAAACCTATTCCATCTGACCTAAAAATTCTATTCTATCTGCCCCTGTTTCATTACCACTTGTGGGAGCCAGCCTCCAAGATGGCCCCCAATGCTCCCAGACTCCTGGTGTTGACATCCTTGGGTAGTCCTTCCCACATTGCATCAGTATTAGTCTGTGTGACCAACAGCATACAGTACAAGTGCTGACATATCACTCCTGCAGCTAGGTCATAAAAGCCATCGTGTCTTCTGCCTCTCTCTCTCGAGGACCGCTTAATCTAGAGGAAGTTAGCTGCCATCTGATAAGCATCTCTGTGGAGAGACCCATGTGGTAAGGAAGCAAGGTGTCCATAGCCAGTGAAGAACCAAAGCCTCCAGCCAACCGTCATTCACGAGAGCCTTCCTGAAAGAAGATCCTCCAGCCCCAGTCAATCCTTCAGACGATTACAGCCCAACTGATATTTTGATTACAACCCCATGAGAGACCCTGAGCCAAAATCACCAGCTAAGTCACTCCTGGATAACTGACCCACAGAAACTACAAGATAATAAGTGGTTACTGTTTTAAGCCTCTAAGCTCTAGAGTCATTCGTTACACAGCAATGCATGGGACTCTAGCCTGGCCATAGCCCACTGCCCCTTGCTAGACTGCTCTCAATTCCAGAACCACGCCAGGCTCCCTCTTGCCTGTGGACCTTCTCACATACTATTTTTGTCTTTCTTGACCACTTCACCAGGGCAAGGGCTTTATGTATCAGCCTAAATAGCATTTCCTCAAGAGATTTCCCTGTCTCCCCTAACCAGATTAGGCCATCTCTCATATGCTTTAAGGTCAGCAGGCATTTTTCCTTCCTAACCCTTTTTACATCTATTATATCATTCAGTAACTAGTTATAGGACACCAACTGTGTGCCACATGCCATACTATGTAAGGGGCAAAACAGGCATTATCCTGCCCTCATAAAGTTCATAATCTAGAGGAATTTTTCACTTAATGGTTCACACTTAATCATTTACTTAATTACATACATTTGATAATTCATGATTACTTATTAATTTCTGTCTTTTCCACTGGCATAAAATCTCATGGGAATGATGCCTCGATGTCCCCCACTATTGTCCCCGTGTCTAGCCATACATCATTCAATCAGAGCCTGGTTACAACAAAGACCATGACAGGAATTATCAAAGAACTACCCAGCAAACCAAGAGTAGAACTGCTAGTAAACCACAACATCACAAAACTCATTCTGTCTTACTTTCCTAACAGACTATTTTGTCACACTTTTTGTATGCTTTTTATATCTTCCTTTCCTTCCCCCTTCTCTCTCTAAGAACACTTGGTAGTATGCTTAAAGGCCTTTGATAGTAGAAGTAGACTGTGTAAGCCTCTCACGGATCTTTGCCACTAAATAGCTGTAAAATTTGGGGTAAGTCCCTTACCTTCTGCACCTTCTTTTACTTTATGTGGGAAATGAATGAGTCAGGTAAGATGATCACTTTTAGATCACTGAGCTTCTATTTGAGATTCCTCAAAACTAAAGCATTAGAATCAGCCTTTCTAATTGCATCTGTATAAAACATTTAATTTTTGTCTAAGTGCTTTTCTAGCTGTTATTTTACTTGACTCTCACAATAAACTAATGATGATATAATACATCTCATACTACAGTTAAAGAAATGGATACCTATGAGATGGAAACATGAGAGTTTGAGATCTGAGGAATTTCCCCCTCAATCACATAACATCCTTTGTCTAAATATTATATTGGTGCTTCAAAAAGTCACTATACTTCTCCCCAGGTGTCTTAGTACATTTTCTGTTGCTATAACAAAATACCCAAGACTAGGTAATATATAAAGAACAGAAACTTATTTCTCACAGTTCTGGAGGCTGAAAGTACAGGATCAAGGCACCATCAGGTTTGGTGTCTAGTGAAAGTTCCTCTCTGCTTCCAAGATGGTGCCTTGTTACTGCATCCTCCAGAGGGAACGAACCCTGTGTCCTCACATGGTGGAAGAGAGAGAATGGCAAAAGGGGGCCTAGCCAGTTCCCTCCAGTCCTTCCATAAAGTCACTAATGCCACTCATGAGAGCTCCACCTTCACGACTTAATCACGTCTTAAAGGCCCCACCTCAATACTATCACATCGACAATTAAGTTTCAACATATGAATTTGTGGGGACACATTCAGACCACAGCACCAGGTAAGACTCTGCTTCATGTGGATATTGAGCACCAGAGTCCTAAAATAAATCTTTGCCCTCAAGGTCCCAGACAGCTTGGTGAGCATAATGCGAGCAGTGATATAGTAAGAGTCTACATACATGGGACACTGAGTGAGCCGAGAGAAGAGAATTGATTAGTTCCATCATACTGTTTTAGGGATTAATTTTTGGTTGCATTTTTAGCTTAGAAGAATAAAATTCCTTTAAAATGTTAAGATGAGGCACTCTGAGTCACTCCCATAGGCTGTTGCTCCTTAGCCTCCTTCCCTGGTTCTGCCTCCCAACTGCCCCCAGGGTTCTGTTCTTAGACCTTTTTTACTCACTCCAACTCATACTTCTAGTTGAGTCCATCTATTCCCACCATTCAATGACAATCCATAGGCTGCCAGCTCCCAAATATTTATGTCAAGTTCCAACTTCTCCAAGCCCTGGATTCATGTTGCCAGTCACTTACCAGACACTCCCCCAGCATGCCCAATGGACACACCATGCCTAAGTGCCACCAGAAGGGCCCCCCTGTGGCTCTTCTCTGGGTGTGATCCCCCCACACACAGGATAAGGATTCTATGGGCCCAAAGGACCTGCCCATCCAGAGCCCATACCCCCACTTCCATGCTTCAGGGACCCGGGACCCACTTCCAGAACCTACACAGTCCTCTTTCCTAGGTTGATTCACCTGCAGGCAAACTGTACCTTTTTGTACACATCCCGAAGTGTGAGGGTGGCTCTTTGTTGGGGGTTTAGACAGAGCTTTCAGGCTGGAGTAGCTACACAAAGTGTGTGATAGAGACAGAGATGAAAAGGGAAGGAGGGGAGCCACAGGCCTGGGCATTTTCACGTAGCCACATTCTGATGTGGAACTCAGAGTAGCCAAGAATTCTACACTCAAACATATGCAGATGCATGGGAGAATATAACACTTTATGTAACTATATGTTAGCTTGATTTATAACTTTTCAATATTTAGACATGTAGGATGTGGGCCTCCATTTGTGCCCTTTAACCAAGCCCCAAAAATATAAGCAGAGAGCCTGGGCACCACAGATTTTACATATCCAAAACCAAACCAATGTCTGCCTCCCCACCTATCTTAGCTTGGGGTTCTTGAGAAGTAGAGCCTAAAATAAGAACATAGGCCTGGCGTAGTGGTTCATGCCTGTAATCCTAGCACTCTGGGAAGCTGAGGAAGGTGGATTGCTTGAGTTCAGGAGTTTGAGACCAGCCTGAGCAAGAGCAAGACCCCATCTCTACAAAAAAAAGAAAAATCAGCTGGGTGTAGTGGAGCATGCCTGTAGTCCCAGCTACTCAGGAGGCTGAGGCAGGAGGATCGCTTGAACCCAGGAGTTTGAGGTTGCAGTGAGCTATGATGACACCACTGCACTCTAGCTGGGGTGACCGAGTGAGACTCTGTCTCAAAAAATAATAATAATAAAAAAAAAAACTTACAAGTAGTTTACTTGAGAGGTGATGCTAGGGAGCAGGAGTGCAAGAGTGGAGAGGGTGAGACAGGAAAGAAGAAAAGCCAACATAATAGTGTAACATGGGGGTTGCAGTGTGGGCCACAGGCTCGATTCTGCCAGAGCTTCTGAGAAGGTATGGAAAGCCTCGTGATTGACCACCCAAAGGAAGGAAGTGGGAGCATTTATCCTTTGCTTCCTTCCACCATTGATTGATGGGTACCGGGAGTGTTAAACCCCTCAAAGTTTATGTGCGTGGACTCAGCAAGCCCCTGGGAGGAAAGTGAAGACAAGGGCACTCACAGGAGGCAGGATGCTCTCAGCACAAAGTGAATGAAGCTGTGATATAACGGTCTACCCAGGGGGAAGCCAAGAGAATACAAATCATACACCAGACATGCTTGCTATACCACCCTAGTTCCCTTCCTCTCTCCCAGCCAAAACTTCTATCTTCTCCTGTATTTGATTTTTATTAATAATGCCACTAGCCAATGAGTATCCCAGGGAGAGAATTCTGGAGTCACCCTCACTTGCCCTCCCTCATCCTTCTCACCCCATCAGCCACAAAATCTCGACAATTCTACCTACAAAATGTTTCTCAGCTGGAGCCCTTCCTCTGCATTTCCCTCCCTGTGACTTAGTTTAAGTCCCAGCCCAATTGCAAGAGCTTCATATGCAGGTTTACTAGTAGCGGAGGATTCCACAGAGCTGTCTCCTGTAAGCAACACTAACTGACTTTCTGCAGAGCCTCCCTCTAACCCATCTCTTGCAACTCTGGTCTCATCTATATTCTGCTACATGTACTATCTCGTATCATGTAACTATTCCATTTTAGGACTTTTGCTGCCCCCCATTGCTACAAAATCAAGTCAGAATTCCACACCCAGCCTACAGCATCCTTCTTTCTCTTTCCAAACTTCCCCCACACCAAGCTCATCTCCCAGAGTTTATCTCTCTCTCTCTCTCTCTCTCTCTCTCAAACATACACCCTACACTCCAGCCACACCCAGCTTGTCACCATTCTCAAACCAGCCATATCCTTTCATGCCTCCATACTGTTGTTCATGCTGTTTCTCAGTCTAGAAATCATTTCTACAGCCACCACCCCCTCATACCTACACATCTGATAAATCCTTATGCATCTGTCAGGACCCAACTAAAATGCCACCTTCTTTTACTCCTCCAGGCTGATTCAGTGTTCCTGTCCCTGCTAGAGTACTTATATCTTGTTATAATTATGTGTTTGCACGACTCTCTCCATCTTTGGAAGTTCTTCCGGGTCGGGGACTAATGTTTTATTCATCGTTGTATTCTCAGTACCCAGCACAGTGATTGGCACAAAACAAACACAAAACAAAGTGACCTAATTGTTAGATGAATGCGAAAATGAGCATCTCTGAATAAAACACGAATAAATTGGGCAAGCACTTTTTACACACCGCTCATTTAAGAAACACTTGAACAGAGACACCTAAAAGGGGAATTTAGAAGGTAAACAGCGCTGAACAGAGTTGAGGCTCAAGAGGTGAATTAGGCTGAAAATCAGCTAAGTCATTGATGTTTCTTGTGGAAATACCAAGGAGGTGTTAATGTGGTATTTAACACATGAACAAGTAACAGCACAGAATGAACTGGAACAGGCAGAGCTAATGCTATGAAAATTACCTAGAGCAGGCTATATTTAAGAGGAAGAAAAAAATAGCAAAATGCTTAGAATCAGCTCTATCTCAGTTTAATCTTCATGACGATGTATGTACTTTACACTTATTTATTTAAAACCTTTATCTACAAAACATTTTACACTTTATAACTGTAATGTAAAATTAGCTAATTTCTGTTCGGGTCCAAATTAACAAGCATATGCCTCTATAAAAAGGATCTGTAAAGTATTTGGAATTACAATTTCAGAACCAAGGATTGGCACAGTGATGTTTCCAACTCAAGACGACCAAGGACCCAGACACTAGGAAGAGCAACCAAGATAGTACTTGCCATCCAGAAAATTACCACCAGTAGCCAAAAGGCATAAGTACAGGTCAGCAAGTAGAGAATCAAGGGTTTCTATTGTAGAACTGGAGATGTGGCAAATAGAATGGAGAAGTAGGGCAATGCCACAAACACAATGTCCCAGCATCACAGAGAGGTAAAAATATTTTATTGATGACTGCAAATAAAAATAATTGTTAAAAGTAAATGAAATCAGCTACGTAAATATAAACATCTTTCACAGTCCTATTTGCTCTGTAAGAGTGTAATCACACATTTTATTTTATCAATATAGAAAACAAAAACAAAGAAGAGTGATGAGACCCTATTCATGGAAAGAGCTACCCCTACTGTGTCCAAGTAATCTTTGCTTGTTTCCTAGTGAAATTGTTCTAAGTACATCACCCAAAAAATTACACCATCCATTTTATCTGTTTCCTATTACTGGAATATGGCACTCTTGTGACTATAAGGAGAAACACAATTGATTCCACCCTCAACAAAATAGTGTCTTGCTTTTCTATGAGACTACTGGTGTGAGATACAGAAGATAGAAATTTCAGTGATGCTTGAATCTTTCACTCTACTGGCTTTCAGACAGTCATTTCCCATCAGTTTCAAATAGCTTCGTTTCCATAACTAGGAAACTTCCAAGTCATCTGAGGTAAGTCTGGCTAGTTATTTAGCTGTATGTCACAAGCAGCACCACTTTTCATAGTAGTTACTGCACATTGAGTCATCTTTATAGTGTTTGAAATTAACATCAGATCACGGAGGAAGTAAAGAAGCTTTCCACAAGTATCTCTGTGCTACAGAATAAGATCCAGCTCACTCTTCTCACTTAAGTCAGTCAGGAATTAAATGTAACAAAACAAAATGGTATTATAAAGACAGTCAAGAGATTCTCATCATCAGCAGTTCTTATCTTTTTGGAGGTAAGTAGAAAAAAAATGCAGGGTTTAACTAAAGAATAAGGGATTTAAGCAAGCTATAAATTAAAAATTCTGAGTGTAAGGCTTGTTAAATATAGAAATGGATGACTAAGAAAGATGGAATCATCCTAGGTAAGTTACAAAAATAGAAGTGGTGTTCACCAGGCTGATATTGTTTGCTTATTTGGTTAAAGAAATGTAAAGGAAAACTAGCATAAAGTTCAAGCTTATATCTGCACAGTGGGCTAGGCAAATTATAACTACAGCATTCCATAAGCTATATCAAGGCACAGCCTCAACTTCATGCATATCCTCTCTCTCTCATAGTCTCTAATAAATATTAATAGTATCACTCATTATGTAGGTTATCATTCCTCTTTTATTCTGATTATTTAGTGGCTCTTATTGAAACAGGGTTTATAGATATGCATGTGCACCACGTGAGTCAAGCAAGCAGAATGGAACTCTGTTTCTTACTTCTGCCATCTTCCTTTTCCCATGCTAGAAATTGTACCCCAGAGGAATAGATTACTCTACAGCTACCAAGCACATACCTGAACTTCTATGGCAGTTTATCCTTTTGTGATAATCATACTAATAAATACACAGAATATTTGCCTTGACAAGTAAGCTTAGTGGCATCCAGCACAGATTATATAATGGAACTAAATCTTAGACTTCTGTATTAGTGTTCTAATGTTGCATAACAAATTGCCACAAGCTTAGCTGCATGAAACACCACATATTTGTTATTTCAGTTTCCATGGATCAGGAGTCTGGGCATGACCTAGCTGAGTCCTCTGCTCAAGATCTCACAATATTGCAATCAGCTTAGCTGGGCTGCATTCTCATCAAAGGCTCAACTGGGGAAGAATCCACTTCCAAATTCATTCTAATTGTTGACAGAATTCATCTCCTTGCAGTTGTATGACTGGGGCCTCAGCTTCTTGCTGGCTGTCCTCAGGCTGTCTGCAGTTCCTTGCCACATGGGTTTCTCCAGCATAGCTGTGTACTTCATCAAGCCCACAAGGAGAGTCTCGAGTCTACTAAAATGGAGTCTTATATAATGTAACATAATCACTGAAGTGACATCCATGACCATTGTCATATTCTATTGTTAGAAGCAAGTCACAGCTCCCACCCAGCTCAGATGGAGGAGATTAGACAGAGTCATGAACATCAGGGGAGGCTGGGATAAAGTGGTCACTTTAGGGTCCATCTGCCACAACTTCTATAATTGTGTCTTAACCATGAGGGCTCCATAACCAGTGAAGAGGTCACCTGGGCTGCCGTCCTGGCATTCTCTAGGAATCACGATCCCATCCTTCTGCAAGAAAATGGAGTTACCACATGCTCCAGCAAGTCCACTCTTAGGTACATTCCCAAGAGAAATAAAAACATATGTCCACACAAAAATATGTGCATGAATGTTCATAGCAGCATTATTCATAATAGAAAGAAAGTGGAAACAACCCAAACGTCCATCACCCGATAAATATAATGTGGTATAGCCACACAATGGAACATTATTCAGAAATCAAAAGAAATGAAATACTGCACATCATGCAACAACGTGGATGAACATCAAACATATTAATGCTAAGAGAAAGAAGCCAGTCACAAAAGACCACATATTGCATGATCCCATCTATATGAAGTGTCAGAATAGGCAAATCTGCAGAGACAGAAAGTAGAATAGTAGTTGCCAAGGGCTGGGGCCAGGGGAGAACAGGAAATGACTGCTAATGGGTAAGGGGTTTCTTTGTGGGATGATAAAATGTTCTAAATTTAGATTGTGGTGATAGGTACACAATTCTGTGAAAATACTAAACATTTTAAATGGATAAATATTACGGTATGTGAATTATATCTCAATAACGCTTTAAAAAAAACACAAGTTTTATCATGAAAAAATTTCAATCTAAAACATATTGCTTAGATACTAAAATATTGAAATATTGGCATTTCTCTGGCATCTAAATGATTTACAGGAAATATAAATATTCAAAATTGGGATCATTTCAGAAAATCTATGCTACAATAAGATCTCTCCATAGCACAGATATGGAAAGTGGAAAATGAGGCACTGTACATAGATGGCAAGTGGTTTTCCCAACAGCCCAGCAAAAATAATTTAATTTCTCCAGAGCTTGTGCCAGAATCCATTTCCACATTCTTTGGCGAAGATCTCTCCTTTTTCCCTCATTAACTCAAATATTAAATAGACACCAGCACAGTTTAAAAAAATAGTAATTTCCCAAATTAGTCTGTGTTTTAGAAGCTATCAAGAGATAGTACTAAGAGTATTCCCTCTTCATGTAGAACATGGGTACCAACTCCAGGTACCTTTAAGTGAAATCATACCTGCTTTTTAAGATGACAGTTTCAGCAGGATCCAATCCAGAGAGCTAACAGAGCCAGAAACCTTAGCTAGCCAGGCACACCTGCTGATACCAGTTTAATCTGATACCAGTTCAGAGATGTATTTCACACATGTATTGACTTGTCCATTCACAAGCTCCCTCTCCATTCAACCTACCTAGCATCTCCATCTTCCCTATTGCCTGACGCACATGGAAAGAAGGCCTTATCCTAAGAAACAGTAGCTAACCAGAGGCTTTACACATCTGAGTCCCCTAACTGCTGCAGATGTGCTACAGTTTTACAAAGTGGTATTATTTCCTGTAAATTGTTTAATGTTCTAGTTGATGCCCCCCCCCAAATCCCTTATCACCCTATGGAAGCAGGAAAAAAGTGTGTTATATCCCTTTAAGCAATCTAGGGTTTCAAAGATAACAATACAGCTTTTTATTCAGAGCTGTTACCTAATATGTGAGTGACTTTCTAAAGTTTCTCCAGAGAAAAAGATACACCTTTTTCTCAGTTGCAGAAAATCCTTCAGAAAACATCACCATTTTAGACACATTCATTCCCAGAGGTTCAGCTTAAATAAAGGTCCCAGTGCCTGAGGACTCCCAGTGGTCATCCAAACAAGGCACGTCATCCATCTTCTTAGTCCTTTGGAGAAAAATAAAAGGGTATGTCATTCTGTCCCCTGTCTCGAACGAGGACTGCACCTCAGCCACCTCTGACATATTTTGACCCAATTTCTAAGAAATCTATAGCCAAGGGTGTTTCTCCAACCATATCCCCAGGACACTATCTGTCCATTTACCATTCAGAATTGGGCCCTGCAGGCTTATCTCTCAAGCCCACCAAGCTCCTTTGGCGCAATCACTTGAATGTGTGCCAAGTCTCCCACTCCCGGTCAGTCTTGAGAAACGTGTAAAGTGAAAGGGTATTCTTTTCAGATTCGGCTAAACAATCCCTTGGAATTTTAACAATCTTCAGGTGCTACTATGTTTTTTAAAATTCCTAAAGATATAACCAAAGATAAAACCAAATTTTTCTGTAATATTCAAACTATGGGGTCCTCCTCACAGTCGTGTATCCTAATCTTATTATTTAACCTCCAGGGGAAGAAAAAAAGACATTTTCTGGGCGTGGACTATCTCCTCGTTGGGAAATGCCCGGGCCCCAGTATTCCCCACGGTGGGAGGGAACGGTGGAGGAGCAGGGGGAAGCTGAGGCCCAGAGGAGGCGTCTACCAAAAGCCTGTCAATCACAGTGGCCAAGCGCAGCTGAACAGATCTCGCTGAAGTGGGCACTGCAACCTGCTCTAGCTCTAAAAGCCCCCCACGTCCCCGCGCCTCAGAGGCCACCAGCTTCGGGGGTGCCCTGGTTAAACGGGCTCAATCTCAAGCCCAGCACGCTGTCTCCAGTTCCACTTTATTGTTCCCGTCAGGCCGGCTGCTTAAAAAATTCTGTTTGTTCTCCCACTTCCTTTGTCACTACTTCCTCCGGCAGCCAAAACAAACACTCAGCGATACCGCAAGTCACCAATCCTAGAACTGGAAAACAAGAAAGAAAAGGAAAATCTCACCGCACACATGCGGCCCAGGGACACAAAAACTCAATTTCTGGGCGGGGGGAAAGAAAGGTATCCTCTCTATGCCTGTTTCTCTTCCCTCCTTGCCCAGACTCATCTTTCTTCCCCATCCTACACCAGAAAAACGCAGGCGGTGTCTTCTGCCTGGGGTCCCCGCCAGGGGGTCGGGGCCGCGGCCGCGGGCGCCCCGCCCTTCCGCTCGCTCGCGTGTGCGGGACCCGCTGCGCGCTGGGCTCCAGGTCGGCCCGGCCAGCGCCTGCGTGGCGGGTGTTGGAAACGCTGCAGGGACGCTCAGCAGCCCCGCTCCTCTCAGGTTTACCTTTCCTCACGACGGCTCCACCGGTTGGGCGTCAGAAACTGTAATCTGCTGGTGAGAGGGAGCATGCGGGGCTAGGAAAACGCCCTTCTCTGGGAGGGGGTTGACCTCCATTCTGGTCAGTTTCCTCCACCGCCCGCCGGTCACGTTCACCTCCACACCGACGAGGTTGGGCAGACTATTTAAACCAGGAGGTTTTTCTGTGAAATGGGGACACCAAATCCTGACCTGACTTAAAGCAAAGCCAGAGCCCTGTGACATTCTGTGGTCCGTTCCAGCTCCGGTACCAATGATTCCATGACAGTGTAGACCAGGGATGGCAAACCCAATTACCAAAAAGGAGGGGGACACAAATAGGTGACACCATCTGGAGAACGAATGCTGTGTCTAAAAGGGGCAGCCACTATTGCGCTTCAGCCAAATTTTGGCATTCAATAATGTAGACTTGGTTTTGCCAGAAATTCCATATTACAAGAGATACGATGGGGTTTTTGTGTGTGTGTGAAATATTCTGATTTAAAAATTTTGACACCTAATTTAAAAACTTCACAATTCTGTGAAAGGCAAACACAACATACCTTGTGGATGTTTCTGCCCCCACAAGTTTGTAATCTTCTGTCTAGAAAGCAACTCTCAACTCCATACTGAGTTGAGGGTGATGTGGTAAGTAGTCTCATATCAAAATCTCCAGGAGAGGCTTTTCCAACTAACCAAGCTCCCCCACTCACAATATACCTGTAAGCACATATTCTCACCTCCCCAACCTGTGCTTTTGCCCTTGAAAATTATTGCATGACATTGATTATACATGTGAATGTCATGACAACAGAAAAAGATGGACAATTACTAAAAAGGAAGTGCTTATGTTCATTTGGACCATACAGCTTTGCAAAATTATTTTCATGTACATTTGACAGTTAAAACAAAGTTTTTAAAAAAATAAGAGAGAAAATACAAATTACAGCTCAGAATAATTAAGTCACTTGCCCAAGGTCACATAGCTGCCAAGGTCTTCCAAGTTGGGCTTTTGAGAGGCCCCTGAGGACCTACCCACAGACTTCCAGCACGCCAGTCCCAGCCCATGTTCTTTTCTTCCAGGCCCTGGTCTGGCCTGGCCGTCTTGGTGTTCTTCCCAATGCTGACATGAGTCCTCATCATCCAAAGCTTTTGGACCTCATGACACTACCACTGTGGCCACAGCTGATTGGAAGAATATGTACCATGGCTAAACCATTACCTATAGTAAAGAGAGTGTTTCCTCAAATGAAATGGATGTTCCCACTGTTGATCATCCTGGCTAAGGAAGGAGGCAGGGGAAAGGAGGGGAAAGAATGCTTCTCTCTTTGGGGATTTGACTGGGGATCCATTCAGTGGATCAGATTTTGAATTTGGGAGAGGAGGTCAAGGAAATTCCCACTGGGGTGAGGTACACAGGCCCCTCCAACACAACACAGCCAAGGACTGAAGGAAGAGGAAGGCCATGAGGAGCTCCCTGCATACGGCATGGCCAATGGCCCATGGTCTGCCATAGCTATCGTGAGGTTTCAAATTTCCTTTTTCTTCGCTGGAAACCCCTCTGTTATCCTCAAGCTTTCAGTAAAATATTTCAAATACCATAAACTTACCTTACTTACACTATTTACATTGTAAAGAATTACAAGAGGGTCAAGTGTCCACACTTGGAGTGAAGTGATTCAGGGAAAATGGAAAACACGATGCTGGATATCTTCTGATTGCACCTCCCATCTGCTCCCCATCCTCCCCTACCCTGCTCTGTGCCCTGCAAGGCTGAATGGACCACATCTGTGGGCGTCTTTGCTCTCAGGCTTCCGGTTGGGTTTGTCCAAGGGGGAGATCAGAGGACAGGAAGGAAGGAAGAGTCTGAGGTTAGGGTATTTATTCCCCCAGTTCTCTCAACATAGGCTACTATGTACTGGCTGCCTCCCTGACCAAAGCTTCTGGCAAATGGACTTCTCCATGCGGTATTTTCTGTCTCCACATTCTGGTACCAGCTTCCTTCCCTGTCCCTTCACTATAGGAGTGGTTCTGGGATCTCAGGTTTCCAGTCCTGGGGTGCTACATCCTATTGACCCTTTGGTAAGTTGGCCTTTTATTAATTGAGGTAACTGAGTGCCTCTGTTTCCTGCTGAGACCCTGACTGACACGACCAATTTGCCATTGTTGTTGTTGTCAACTAATTGTCATGAGGAATAATTTCCATAGAGAAAAACAAACAGATCTTAAGGGTCCACTTCAGTAACTATTGACGATGTGCACACCCATGTAACCAACACCCCCAATGAAGATAAAATGAAACTTCTAGGACCCCAAAATTTCCCTGATGTTCCTTTCAGGGCCACCTCCCCCAACCCTTGAGAGGCAACCACTGGATACAAGAGGAAAGCCAAAAACAAGTTTTGACTGACTGAAATTGACATGTGGCAAACAGAAAAGATTCACAGAATGAATAAATATTCTTCAGATAGTAGCAGAAAAACTGGAGAGGGGAAGTTGATAAATGACTGGACTTCCTAAGATCATCTGGAATGTAAGAGTCAGACTTATTTTTAAGGATGTTTAAGTGAGCATCCATTTCATTTGGGCGAAATAGGTTAAGCTAAACCTGAGGGCTAGAGAACATTAAGATACTTAGGTTACACACAGATCACTATATTGTTTACCACAGGATGTTCAAAAGACAGATGACTGAGCTAGAGAAAAGTGCCTGATATAAGGCATCCTCTATAGTTATCAGTGACCTGTAAGCTGGGCTGGCATGGGACCTCTAACCAGTGAATACCCCTGATCCTGGGAGGATCCTGGAAGGTCAACTGAAAGATATACACTTTCTTGGGGGAATTTTAAAGACAGACTTCAGAGAAATTCAGGAGATAGCGAATGGCACAGAGACCTTGAAGCAGTAGAAGTCATGATGATGAAACAAAAGCCATGGGTAGTCAGTAAAGAAATAAATAATGTAGTAGAGGAACAGAATTAGAAAATGGCTGATTTACCACAAGGGCCGAGCACTAGGCTAAAAGCGTTGGATGCCCGTTTCTAAGGGGATGAAATACAGAAATTGCTGCAGAATTGCTCCAGCTACTGTTGGATTATCAGAACTATGCCTACTGTTTTATTCTGAATAACACTCTCCTTCTCTGTGGGACCTGGAGAGGTGGGAGCTAAGATTTTTTTTTCCACAAAATAAACACTCAATAATTGAGGAAACTTGAGTTTGTTTCTATTTCTTACCAACTGAAAGAACTTGGCAAACTGCAAGGGAAGTTTGTAAGATTAAGAGAGATCATAAGACATAGGTCCAGGAGTTAGCAACTCTGTGTGGGAGAAATAAATTTTACTTCCTTAATGTCTTCAAATAAGTCTGGGTAGGGAGGAGACTCCAATGAAAAGGTTGCTGAGTCATTAACTGGTTGTAGTCTCTGGCCATCACCCTTTGCCAAACAGGAACGTTTGACAGCCTAAGGAGGGAGCTGAGGGGGGTTTCACAATGAGGGCCAGGTCTGTGCCTGAGGCTACAGAGTGTGGACAGTGGTACCTATGTCTTTAAAGAGGGTAACACAGACTTTGAAGAAAGGAGGTGACACAGACTAGGAACAAAAATTGAAAAGGTGACATGAAGTGTCTTGAGTGAACAAGAGGAGTCATTCATTCAACAAACATTGATGAACCATGCTATGGGATACAAAACAACCTTCCCCCCCCGCAAAAAAACCACATGATTCCTGTTCTTGGGGAGCTCATAGTGTAAGCTGACAATTCTGCACTGATTTTACCATCAGTAACCACGGCAGCAATAGGTAACCCATGTGTATTTGTGAATTAGATAATTCATTAAACACACATGGTTCATAACTACTCAGTAAATGGGAATGAAAATTAGTACAATTATTATTTTATTATAAGACCATTTTGATTTTTGCTGTTTCTCTGTTCCACTCTCCTTGAGAGAATGACCCTGTCGCAGACATCACTAGCTGCTTGTCCACTGGTCATACCCTTCTCCCTTCTAGGCTAACTGAAGCCTGATTTATTTGGGGGGTGGGCGGTGGCAGTATATCAGGATTGGTCTTCTAAAGCAAAGTCCCCATAGCCATTCTCTTCTTTTTTGTAACTTTTCAGTTTCTCAAGATCCCTTGCAGGTAGGAGTTACCACGTGACCCAAATCTGGCAAGATGTCAGGATATGTCTGCTGGGATATAAAAAGAGACTTCAGAAGAAAAGACTTTTGCTCTTTCCCCTTCTGGGTATTAGGGCTTGATATCAGGAGCCGCTATGGTCATCTCATGACCACAATATAACAAGCCAAAGAAGGAAAGCCAGTGTGATGAGGAAGACCCATGAAGACCCAGCTGGAAAGAGCCTGGATCCCTGATGACATTTTTAATCCTCTGAACAAACACTGCAACACTCCTAACTCCAGTATACCTGCTAAGTAAATAATGAGTGCCCTTACAGTTCAAGCCTTATTTAATAGGTTATTTTGCTTTTTTAAATAGTTGATAACAAATTTTCATGATTTTTAAGAGACAGTGTTCCTGCATTGATCTAGAGCTTCACTGTCTAATAACCCAAGAGGCATTAGTTAACATGTGGCTATTGAGCAATTTAAATGTGCTTAGTTCAAACTGAGATGTTCTATATGTGTAAAATATAAGCCTGGTTTCAAAGACAGTACCAAAAAAAAAAAGAAATGCAAAATATTTCATTAATAATTTGTTACCAATAAAATAACACTGAAATAACATTTTGAATATGTTAGGATAAATAGTATATTTTATTAAAGTTTCATTTTACTTTTTTAATGCAGCTACTAGAAAAGTTAAAAATATGCATGTGGCTCCTATTATACTTCTTTGGGCAGTGCTGGCTAGAACATAAAGGCAGAGCCAAAGCGTGCTTAGTTATGTTGAGAAAGCAGAAGGGGAGAAAGGAATAGATCATTAGGACGTGGTGGTGGTATATCGATCCATGAGATGGCACCACTGAAGTTTCTTTGTATGTTCCATTTTTCTGGATTAACTTTTATTTCTAAATGTTTGGAGAACCAATAAAATCAGAACTTGTACTTCATAATGTATGTAACTGATTTATCTCAGTTTGGCCCTTCTATCATTTCACCAGCATTTACAATATTTTTCCTTTCAGTAGTTGAAAGGGCATGTGTCAGCCCCTCTGTAAATACTTCATCTGATGCTCCACTAAGCTCACAGTTCAGAACTACACCAAAGAGAGAAGTGGAAGGGTCTCCTTATCTCCATATCCCAACCCTCCTCCTTGGTCTCCTGCTTCTTTACATTCCTGAAGACCTGTGATGTCCTACCCTATGCCTGACTCCACATCAAGTTCCAAATGTATTTCATCAGAATTTTATCTCTTCACTGCAGCTGATTTCAGTTAAGTATACAAACGATGTAGTCAAACTGAGGGTGCTGTAAGGTACTAAAATTTCCCTCAGGGATGTTTGCATTTCACATTTTTAAAACATACCTCCAGTTAACCTGAAAGATTTGCTCATTGCTTATGTCATAGTTAAGGCAAATCTAGGCAGCAGAGTGGAAATGGTTTGAAGCAGCAGGTCATTTCCATCAGCTGAAATGAGACCTAGTAAGCTTTCACCTACTGTGCCTCTGCACGATGCTGTTCCTGCTAATGAAAATGAGTGCATCCATTTATTCCCCCTCCCAACTCACAGGCTTGTGGGACAGAAGAATAGTTGCTGACCCCTTGTTAACACCATTTTTCATGGATTGACAATCTCCAATCTTGACCAATACCCACATAAAAAGTTCTTCATTAAATGTTTATAAAATTTGGAGATGGAGGGATGAGAAAGCAGGTGAAAACTAAGTTTCAGGTTTGATCTGAAAAACATAAAATTTAATAGCTTTCTAAGAAGGACAAGGAGGCAGCAAATTGAAGGGGAAAATTTCCAAAAGACTAGAGAGGTACAGATAGTGTTTAATTTTAGATCCCATGCTGCTTCTATCAACAACATGAAATCTAGTTGACAATTTCAGCAGCATATGCAACTCAGCTAATCAGAAAAATATGCAAGCACTTGAGTAGCTGTCTTCTAGACAAACTTTAACATATGGATCTGGAAAATATCCCAAATTCTGGGGCAAAATCAAATCCGTCAAAAAGGCATTAGGATTTTCTTACCATATGTAACAAAGCAGTCCTATTTTCAAAAGGTTCACTAACATCTTTTGGTTCCAAAAGGACTCTTGAGTGTCCCTTTATTATAAGGGAAAAACCACTGAACCTGAAATTGCAATTCAACTCTGCCTTATTGACTCCATTGCTCTTAAAAAATCACTTCACCTTTCCAAAAGACCAGATAGAGTCTAAGGTCTCATCTAATCCTCTCATTTGATAATTTTATTTTCCTTATTAGTTTTCTAACTCATGCTAATAGCTATTCACTTTAATTTGAGGAGGAATAAAGAAAAGATGAGTTAACATTTTTATGCCTAACCTATCAAAGATCTATCTAGACGGATCTAAGCCAAAATATTTAAAGTGTTCCAGTCAAATTAATGGGATTATGAAGGATTGTTTTCTTCATACGTGTGAAGAAGTCTTTACTGAAGGATGGGGTAAGGAAAGGGATTTATATCTTTGTAGTAAAGAATACGACCTTGCCCAAAGAAAAGATCTGGCCTATGCTCTGGGCCCTACTGAGAGTAGTGTGTTTGTTTGCCTGGGAGCCTTGGGTCATACTGGATAGCCTAACAGTGTGATTTAGAGCAGGGGATAGCCATACCCATATGGTCTTATGACAGGGGCTGACAAAATATAAAAAATAAGACTTAGGGCAGGGGCCTTGGGTCACACAGTATCAATCAACCACCTGGAGACTGAGATCAGCTACATAGGCAATCAATCAATCATGCCTACACAATAGAGTCCCAGTAAAAACTCTGGACACTGAGGCTCAGATGCACTTCTCTGGTTGGCAATTCTCCATGCATATTGTCACACATTGATGTTGGCAGGGTGATGTGCCCTACCTTCTTGGGAAGAGCACAACAGAAGCTCCTCATTTGTTACCTCTTCTGGATTCTGCCATACATATTTTTCCTTTGGCTGATTTTAATCTGTATGCTTTCCCTGTAATCAACCCATAACCACAAGTAGAATAGCTTTCAGTGAGTTCTGTAAGTCATTCCAGCAAATTATCAAATTTGAGAGTGGTTTTGGGAACCCCCAAACTTGCAGTTGATATCAGAAATGAGGACAGTCCTGGGGGCTGAGCCCTCTACTTTGTAGTTGACCTAACCTCTCTGTAATATCACAGCAATGAAAAAAAAATTAAAATTTAAGATATTCTTCTTCCTAAAACTTCAGTCACCTTTGATATGTCCCACAAAGCAGCCAACAGCCTCCCAACATGTTCTTTATTTATCCTTCTGCCTTCTCGTCTATCAGCCTCCCATGTCTCCATTCCACTCTTACCCACCAAGAAATTCTTGTTTGTTTTTAATGAAGATCAGCTTTCCTATTTCTCTGGATTTTTAACCCCAACATATCCATTTCATTGGAGTTTCACCTTCCAATTAAAAGTTATCTTTATTTCTTCTAATTGTTTATGCATATATTCAAATTTTCTGTCATGAATGTATTTTTTTAAAAGTAACCTCAAAACCAGACCCACATATTTTCCAGTCTTGAAAAAGATGTGCTCCCAAAAATATAACTGTCCAGCCAGAACAACTAATTGAAAACAATTTAAATTTGACAGTTTTTAAAGTTCTTGTTCCTGTTTTTTATATTCTTAATATAGCTTACATCCTAGCTTCTAATCCCCCAAATTTTCTCTTCTCTTTCAAAATTCTTTTTAAACTTTAGCTGAGAAGCTGTTCACATTTTTGCCATCTCTTCGCCTTTTTCTCTATATCATTGCCTTCTTTCCTACTAGTTATTCTCTGCTTTTTTCTAAGTAAATCCTATAATTCTATCTATCTTTCCTTTTCTCCCTCTCACAAAATACCTCTAATATTCCTTATAAGAGAAAACCAAAACTATCTACACCCACACAGCTTACTGACTATGTTAACGTGACTTTACTATTTCGATGTGCTCATCAACATAACTTTAATATTCCAGGAAATCTGTTCATAAAAATAAAAGTTACAAATAAATTTACTTTTTATTCCATCAATTTCCTGAAATACCAATCAATTCTTCAATAGAAAGCATTAAGTATACACCCCAAAATTCTTTGAACCCCTCCTCAAAATCCTTACCTTGCTGTGTTCACCAATCCTAAACCATTATATCATAATCTGTATCCAACTCTAACCAAGCCCCTGCAGTGAAAGATCCACCTTCATCAAGGTGTGTCTTCAAAATTTCAATAAATTTCCTGACTTTGCCCTCCCTCTTCTTATATAGACCATTAAGACTGTATCTAGGTTACCTTCTCTCACCATGGTAAAAACAAACTCAGCTCTGTATTACCACAGTTACCTGGTGATGTTTTGGGGAGCCAGCATTCAACATAAGGCTCAGGAGTGAGGATAAGATAGCAAGCCATAATTTTCCTCTGTGATGGAGCCTTTATATGTGTGTTTTGTGGAGAGGGGAAGGCAGGGAATGTGTTGTAGGGTGATAGGGAAGAGAAAAAAATGCACAAATATATGCTACTTTAAAATTTATAGCACATTTCTAAAACTAATATCTCGTTTGGCCCTTATAACAATACTTTGTGATAGAGAAGGTATATGTTTGGGTCCCTTATTTTAAAGATGGCAACACTAGACTCATAGAAGTTACATGAGAATAAGATTTGGGACACATATTATGGAACAGCTTGAGGAAATTTCTAAAACAAGGGTCAGCAAACTGCAACCTGTAGGCCAAATCTAGCCCCAGGGCTTATGTAAATAAAAGTATATTGAATAAAGCCAGGCTTATTTGTTTGCTTAATTGTCTATAGTTGCTTTAGCACTACAATAGCACTGTTAAGTAGTTCTGACAAAAACCATACGGCCCACAAAGTCTAAAATATTTACTATATGGCCCATTACAAAAAATGTTTGCCAATCTCAGTTCTAAAGCAACACAACATAAAGTTAACTCCCAAATAAATAGGATAAAATTATTAAACTCTAAAGGCCTTGAAGATGTGAGTCAGATAGTTCTTCATCAGACAAATATCTTCATATTTGATAATATGAAGTGATAAATTGTCAGGTTCTAAAGGGTTCCTAAATAACAGGAAAGAGTCCTTCCAGGTAGTTCTCAACCCAGATACAGATTGCATTGACAGTATCAGTTGAAATTGCATAGGTAAAGGATGATCGTTCAGTCAGCACCGTAGGCATCTATACAGCAGCAAATAGAACAGAAATAGCTGTAGTAACAAAAATATTGTTGATGAAACTTGAACTTTGAAGACTTTGAGCGAGAGAAAAGATTAAGAGCAGTTTCTATAATTGCTAAATCAGCAATAGCTAAGAAAGGAAATCACTCTGACATGGGCAGGCATGAAGTATTAGGAAACACATCAATAGCTTAGTGGATAATACTCAGCTTTCCTGGAACTCACAGAATGAGTTATGTCTGCGTTTTTGCTTTTCCTTTGTAGCCTAAACTTCAGCCTTTTGACTGATCTCCCTGCTTCCAAACTTGCTCCCCTATAGTCTCCCCTCCAAACAAAATGATCCTTTTACAACAGACGTTAGATCACGTTAGTACTTTGCTCAAAACCCTCCAATGACTTCACATTTCACCAGAGGGAGATTGTCTTTGAAACTAATAAAGCTGCAGACTCAGGGTCCCTCAAGCCTTTGGAAGGGGCCCCGGCAATGTACTCACATGACCATTTTTTTTTAATTTGCAAAGTGAGATATTTTAACCACAACTGTCTATTTTGTATTTCCCCTCTGTCACATTTCTCTTTGAGTCAAGTGGTTTGAGAATAGACACAGGCACTTTGGGGCCCAACGAAGGAGAAGTTGAGTTAGACAAGCATTTAGTTTGGCTTAGTGGTATATATTATTGTGATTCGCAGTTATTTCTATGTAAAATTTTTGCTGGTGTCAGAATGGCTTTTAGGAATACTTCTACTATCCTCTGTGCCAACTTACATTGTGATGTTAAAGTTCAAGGCCTGAGGTTACAAGATAGGAACTTGTCTTCATCATACCAGAAATATGTAGCTAGTGGAGGAGAAAAAGAGTTTGAAGTATATGGAGCCAGAAGCTAGTCTGTGGAAAATTCTTATAAATCTTATAGTTCATATAAAGAAAGAAATTTGAGGAAAGTTTTCCCAAATTGACAACAACCCTAAAAAATGTACGTGGCATTATCAACAATGAGTTGTGAAATTAAAGAAAATTTTCCTACATGATCAATAATAAAAAGATAAATTTTGACCAAACAAGCTAGAGGAAAGACTGAATTATCTTTCTATTCTTCCCATAGAAAATGATATTACAAAGTAATATGAAGAGAAAAATCAAAGATCTTTTAGCCTAAACTAATAGGGGTAGAGGTAGGGGGAGTAATGCAGAGAGGTGTCACAGTTCATTAGCAAAATTATAATGTTACTTTTTGGATTTGGTGGTGTGTGTGGTATTTGGCATTCTTTTAAAACTGGTAATTTCTTGTGATTTTTTTTCCATTACAAGTATTTAGATTTGTGCCTAATTTTGTATTCTTTAACTTATAGAAGGCCCCAGGAATATAAGCTTCAAGCCCCACAAATCCTGGCCCTGTGAATCTCAGAGTTAAATGCAAAGCCCTTGTAACTGGCCTATTGAGCCCCCACCACCAGCCCCAATGGAGGCCTGCTGCTCTCTGACTCATCTCCAACATTCTCACCCTCACTCCACGCAAGCCACTCTAGCCACTTGCTGTTCCTAGATCACGCCCAGCGTGTTCTTGCCACAGGGCTTTTGCACTGGCTGTTTCCTCAGTATAATGGTCTTTCCCCAGATATCACCATGACTTCTCACTTTCTTCAGGTCTCCTGCTAAAATATTACCTTAACAGAGCAGCCTTCCCCATTGTCTACATAAAATAGTACTGCCCTCCAGCTCCCATCACTTTCTTTCCTTGCCTCATTTTTCTTAACAATTAGCACCACAATACTTTAAATAATTGTTTGTGTATTACCAATTTCCCCAAGTAGAATGTAAGCTTCAATGGGAAAAGGACTCTTGCTCACTGCTATATCCCAAGGGCCTAGCACAGTTCCTGGTTCATAGTTGGTACCTTAAAATCAGTTGCTGAGTGAGTGAGTAAATGAAAAACAAAGAATGAATGAGTGAACGGAATTATTAACACCTGAATTAAAATGAATTAGTAGTAAATATAAGACCAGATTGTGGCCATACCTTATTTTATTTGCAATTTGCTATATATATTATGTAGTTTGATAAACTGTATCTAACTCATTTGAGAGCAGGGTTTTAGTTCTTTTCAACTAGCATTTATAGTTGCAGAGAAAGAGGCCAAAATAAGAACCTTTTCAAGTATTCCTGAGGGCAAATAATTAAACTGTGTGGGCGCATCATTATGGCTATTTCTGAGAGGGTAAACCAGGTAAGCAATACTTTTATCACCTAGCACCTGAGTGAGGCCCATTCCTATTGGTTGATAACAATTTTTCACAATAATCTTGGTAAAAACTGCCTTTTCAAAATGTTTTTAACATTGTGACTTACTCCTCATATAATTAAACATGGGACCTCATATCCTACAAGGTGGAAGGAGTGGCAGAGATCACTGGCCTGATGTTTCCCAAACTAGTTGTGTAATAGGAGGACCTGGAGAGTTAAAAAATATATAGGTTTCCAGGCCCAAGAGCTGCTCTGTTTAAATCTAGTGGTGGAGGCTGAAAAGCTGTATATATTTTTTTCAGAATATTACGGGGGTGCAAACATTTCAGTTACATAAATTGCTTTTGCACAGTTTGAGTCAAAGTTACAAGTGTGCCCATCACCTGGATAGTGTGCATTGCACCTGTTAGGTGTGAATTTACCCATCCCCTCCTCCCCCTCCCACCTGGATGATTTCCATTGAGTGTTACTTCCATATGTGCACATGAGTGTTGATCAATTAATTCAATTTAATAGTGAGAACATGTGGTGTTTGTTTTTCCATTCTTGCAATACTTCACTTAGAAGAATGGTCTCCAGCTCCATCCAGGTTGTTACAAAAGATATTAGTTCATCATTTTTTTTATGGCTGAGTAGTAGTCCATAGTATACATATACCACATTTTATTAATCCACTCATGTATTGATGGGCACTTCAGTTGATTCCATATCTTTGTGACTGTGAATTGTGTTGCAATAAATATTCTAGTGCAAGTGTCTTCTTCATAAAATGACTTTTTTTCCTTTGGTTAATACCCAATAGTGGGATTGCTGGATCAAATGTTAGATCTATTTTAGTTCTTTGAGGTGTCTCCATACTACTTTCCACAGGGGTTGTACTAGTTTGCAGTCCTACCAACAGTGTGTAAGTGTTCCTTTCTCTCCACATCCACACCAGCATCTGTTGTTTTGGGACTTTTTGATAAAAGCCATTCTCACTGGAGTTAAGTGATATCTCATTGTGGTTTTGATTTGCATTTCCCTGATGATTAGAGATGTTGAGCATTTTTTCATATGTTTATTGGCCATTGATCTATCTTCTTTTGAAAACTTCTGTTCATGTCTTTTGCCTAGTTTTTAATGGGGTTGTTTGGTTTTTTCTTGTTGACTTGCTTAAGTTCTTTGTAGATTCTGGTTATTAGCCCTTTTTCAGATGTGTAGCATGCAAATATTTTCTCCCATTCTATAGGTTGTCTATTCACTCTATTGATTGTTTCCTTGGCTGTGCAGAAGCTTTTTAATTTAATCAGGTTCCATTTATTTATTTTTGTTGTTGCTGTGATTGTCTTTTGGGTCCTCTTCACAAATTCTTTGCCTAGGCTGATATCCATGAGTTTTTCCAACCTTTTCTTCTAGAATTCTTATAGTTTCATGCCTTAGGTATAAGTCTGTTACCCATCATGAAGTAATTTTTGTGAGTGGTGAGAGGTGCAGATCCTGTTTCAGTCTTCTACGTGTGGCTATCGAATTTTCCCAGCACCATTTATTGAATGAGGATTTTTTTCCCTAGTGTGTGTTTTTGTCTGCTTTGTCAAAGATCAGATGGCAATATGAGGATGGTTTTCTATCTGGGTTTTCTGTTCTGATCTGTTGGTCTGTGTCTCTGTTCTTGTGCCAGTGCCATGTTGTTTTGGTTACTGTAGCCTTGTAGTATAGATTGAAATCTGATAAATTGATGCCTCCCAACTTGTTCTTTTTGCTTAAGGTTGCTTTGGCTATTCAGGGTCTTTTCTGGTTCCATACAAAGCATAGAATTATTTTTTCTAGATCTGTGAAAAATGATGTTGGTATTTTAATGGGGATTGCATTGAATCTGTATATCACTTTAGATATTATAGACATTTCAACAGTGTTGATTCTACCAATCCATGAACATGATGTGTTTTCCCATTTGTTTACATCCTCTGCTATTTCCTTCCTCAGTGGTTTGTAATTCTCCCTGTAGAGGTCTTTTACCTCCTTGGTTAAATATAGTCCTAGGTATTTTATTTTCTTTGTTGCTATTGTGAAAGGTATTGAGTCTTTGATTTGATTCTCAGCTTGACTGTTGTTGGTGTATAGGAATGTTACTGATTTGTGTACATTGATTTTGTAACCTGAGACTTTGCTGAATTTATTTATTGGTTCCAGGAGTCTCTTGGCAGAATCTTTGGGGTTCATATATAAGATCATATCATCAGCAAAGAGTGATAGTCTGACCTCTTCTTTCCCCATTTGGATACCCTTGATTTCCTTCTATTGCCCAATTGCTTTGGCTAGGATTTCCAGTGCTATGTTGAATAGAAGTGGTAACAGTGGACAACCTTGTCTGGTTCCAGTTCTAAGTGGGAATGCTTTCAATGTTTCCCTATTCAGTATGATGTTGGCTGTGGGTTTGTTGTATATGGCTTTTATAATTTTTAGGTATGTTCCATCTGTGCCTATTTTGTTAAGAGTTCTTATCATAAAAGGGTGCTGAATTTTGTTAAATGCTTTTTTTGCATCTATTGAGAGGATAATGTGGTCTTTGTTTTTGCTTCTATTTATGTGGTGAATCACACTTATAGATTTGTATATGTTGAACCATCCTTGCATTTCTGGGATGCAGCCCACTTGCTCATGGCAGATTATTTTTTTGATGCACCCCTGAATTCAGTTTGCTAGGATATTATTGAGAATTTTTGCGTCTGTATTCATAAGGTATATTGTTCGGTAGTTTTCTTTTTTGTGTGTGTCCTTTCCTGGCTTTGATGTCAAGGTGATATTGGCTTCATAGAACAAGTTGGGGAGGATTCCTTCCTTCTCAATATTACACAATAATTTCTGCAGTATAGGTACCACTTATTCTTTGTAGGTCTGGTAAAATTCAGCTGTGCAACCATCTGGTCAAAGCTATATTTTTTAACAGGCTCTCTTCTGAATTTTATGCAGCCTTTGTGACTCATGAGCATTTGGGAACTCATACTGACTTTGTTTCCTCCTCTTATTTATTGTGTTGCTCAAATGGTGAAACAAGTACCTATATGTAAACCTTGAATAGGAAATAGAAAAAAGAATCCAATATCATCTAAGATGATGGTTCTGAATCTGACTGAACACAGAATTACCTAGAAAGCTTTTATTCCAATGGCTAGGCTCTCTCCCAGGTACTTAAATCAGAATTTCAGGGTGGGACCTATGGTAATGGTGTTTTTTAAAGCTCTATGGTGGGTCTAAGGTACAGCCAGTATTAAGGAACCCTGATCTACAAGAAAAGAATTTTGAGAAAAATAGAAACTATATTTGTTTCATTCTTGGGCACTTCCTAGTTCCTGAGTCTTAAAATCATATTGCCAAAAAGCAACTTGGAGACATCCCATCCTACTGAGGGTTTTCTAGTTGAGAATCTGGAGTTGTAGAAAGAAACTTGCTCAGGGTCAAATAATTAGTTAGAGGCAGATTTAGAACCTGAACCCAGGTCTCTCATTTCTGGAGTTGATGCCACTTTTACTACATCAAAATCTTCCAATTCACTGTACTTCATTTCATAAGCAAGCCTCTAATGATCTGAGAATCTTATTCTGTCTCCTGGTCATACTGGGACATCTGCAGTAAACCACAGGTGGGAGCTAGTTACAGATTCATGTCAGTGGTGGGCCAGATAAGCAGCTGACCAGGATACTAATCTGAGCATTTCTCAAACTTGCCAGGTCAAAAGAATCATGTGGGAAAGTGATTAGTAATGCAGAGTTCCAGGTCTCTCCACTGAAAATTCTGAGTTAGTAGACTCAGGATGGGACCTTGTGATACATAATTATGACAAGGGCTGCAGTTGATTCATATACTCTGCAAGTTTGGGAAAGGCTTTAGTAAAATATTGTTGAAATAAATGATATTTTATCCTGCTTAACTTTGATTTCTACATATGACTCTTTAGATCAGAAGTTGGGAATCTTTTTCTATAATGGGTCAGATAGAAATAGTTTAGGCTTTGCAGACCATGTGGTTTCCGTTACAACGACTCAATTTGCCACGTAGCATGAAAGCAGACATTGACCATATAGATAAATGGGAGTGGCTATATTCTAATAAAACTATTTATAACACTGTCCTTGAAACCAAGGGAATTCTTTCCAAAAAGTGCTGGGGTTGGGGGGTAAGGAGTGTGGAGGTGGATGATTGAGATCTGTTTACATGGAATAAAGCTGGGTAAGTAGTGCTTTTAGGTAGCCAACTAACAGTGTCTGCCACAGTCCATCCCTTTGGCAATCTAACATCCACAGACATCCTTCTTCCTACACACGCAGTTTATATAGGTGCACCCACCTCCTCCCCAAGAGAGGAAAACCACAATGTTATATCTAACTACTACATCTACACCCAAATCTAGGATCTCCAGGTGCTGTTCAATCTTCTTTTTTTGGTCCAGAGATAACTTCTTACAGTCCTGGAAGTTTTCTCTAAAAAAATAGATTACCTGCTTCCAACATATCTAATATACACTCATTGGAAAAGACTAAATAGTTAATATTTACTAGCATTTACTCTACCCTATTAGAAAGGAATAGTGAGAAATACCTGCCCTCTCAGTGGAGAAAGTCTTTGATTAGTCAATCTGACAGTCCCTAGTTCTATTCTTTATTAAAATCTCCCTATTTTTCTTCCATAGCCTCTTCTCTCTAGTAAGATATTCTTTAATCATTATTTTCAAAGCCTATATCTGAGATGGGCATTCAGGAGAAAGTTCTTCTCTAATGTTAGCAACCCCTGCATGTTGGTACAAATTCAGATACCTAGAGATTGCCTTTGGAGTTCAATAATTATATATAGTTGTTGGTGAGGCTTGAAGTAACTTCAACAATAAAATTCCTCTCAAAAACTTAGTAGATTGAGTCTATTTTTGTCTGGTCAATTCCTTGCATTACTAATCACAGCTAAAGATCTCGTCTAGACATAGTCTTTGAGGCTAAGAATTCTTGTCTCTCTGCTGCTAGATGCTGTGCTCTTCCAAATCCTCTGGTATTTAACTCAGACAAACAGGTCTTTGTGCTAAAAAGCTCTACTTTTATCAGTCTTAAGGGTGCCACTTTCCCACCTCTGCTTGTTTTAACTTGGGGCACCAAAGACACCTTCTCCAACCATGCAAGACTGCAAAGTATAAGATTCTGTTCATTTAGGCTAGAGGTCACAGTTAGAAAGCACCTTTCTAAGCAGTCATAGTTTCTTCCCTCTCTGAATAGAGGCTAGCCATCTAGCTTAAGTTTGCATCTCATAGTAGGACTTTTTTGATAACAGCCACTAAAATAAGCCAACACACATAAACATCCTGAATTTTTCCCTCCATTTCCCATGCCACTATATCCTCAGTCAACCTGTGGTCTGCATTATAAGATAGATCATGCAAATCGTTGCTTAAATGTTTTGCCATGTCAAAGGTTTCCACCTGAAGAGAGTTGGTCCTCAATCTCCACACTGGCCTACCTCTTAAAGTGTGTTTCTTGCAGGTCACTTTCAGGACCCAAATTCTATATCAGTTAGATATGCTTTCCTCTGTAAATTATTAGAACTCCATTAACCATAATTTAAACAAATAAAAATATTTTTCTCTAACAAGACATCTAGGTGTGAGTAGTGCCATTGGTTCCAAGGCATCACAGCCCTGAATCAGCATCTCTATGATGTTTTTGGCCTCCTCCTCATAGTCACAAGGTGGCTGCGGCACATCATCACATCACATTTGAAGGCAGGAAATATGTGGCAGTGTCGTGCAGAGCATTTCTTTTAAGCTTCTGTCTCTTATATCAAGAAGTAAAATCTTTCTTAAAGCCCCCAAAAGAATTCTACTTAAATTTTATTGGCCAGAATTGGATCATAAGCCTGCCCATCTCTAGACCTGGGCCTACCTTCCAAGGAACCAAAGAATCTCTGCTTAAAAAAAAAAAAAATGGAGTCCTGTTAACAAAGAATATCCTTGAGTAGTCAACCAACAATGTCTGCCATGGTACCATTCCCAACGAAGTGGACAAGAGCCCAAGTGGAAATTTTAAAAAATTAAACTAAAAATAAATAAAACCTCCTCATAAACCTTTTCTCATGACACTGCAGGTGCACAGTGCAACTACAGGCTGCACCAAAACCCTGGAAATGAGATATATTAGTTTTCTATTGCTGCATAATGCGTTATTACAAACTTAGCAGTTTAAAACAATGCTCATTTATTATCTCCTAGTCTGTAGGTCTTTACTCGTTTCTCTGCATAGGATCTCATGAGCCTGAAGTCAAGGCTGGGCTTTGGGGAAGAATTACAAGTACATTCAGATTGTTGGCAGGGTTCAGTTCCTTATGTTGTAGGACTGAGGTCCCTGATTCATTGCTGGCTATCAACTGGGGGTCACTCCCAGTTCCTACAGGCTGATCTCCGCTCCTTACACAGATCGCTCCCATCTTCAAAGCCAGCAGTGACATGTCAAATCCTTTCTTTGCTTCAAATTCCTGACTTTCTTTTCCACTATCAGCCGGAAAATACTCTCTTAAATGGTAATATGTGTAGGTTAGACCCATCCTGATAATATACTTACTTTATAGTCTACTAATGAATAACCTTAATCACACCTGCAAAATCTCTTTTGCCACATAAAGTAACATAACCCCCGAGGTGACACCATGGGGCAAAGGTCATGGAGCCATCTTGGAATTCTACCTATCATACAAGCTGTCACAGGTGAAATTCTGAAAGCAAACCATCTATTAGGGATAACTACATTATTTTATTAACTTCTCCAAAGAAAGTATCTGTTTTGGAAAATTATAAAAGAAAGGTGGAGAAAGAATAAATGTTTCTGCAAAGTGGGAAAGGTTTTGAGATCAAAAAAGTTAGAAAATAAACACTTTTAAACATGTTAAAAAGGATTTGGTAACTGTCTCCATATAAGTTCAATCTTTTCTCAGAAAGAGCAATAAACTCTAAATCATCCAGTTATGCAGAGCACAAAACTGTGAAATGAAAGATAATTTTCAGTATGTTTAAATGCTGTGTTTTAGTCCATACACGTAAGTCTCCTATTTTGAATGGTGAGAGATATACAACGTTTATGAACAGAAAATCAGGTGTCTCCCTGGCCCTAATTAAATAAATCTAAACAAATATTTAAAGATTATCAGTCTGAAGTCATCTGCACAGGCTGGTCACATTTCACAGTCCAGGTTACTGGGCTTGGTATGCAAATACATGTGCTAAATGAATATTTTTGGCTCCCTGATCAAATAAATATCTGGCATGTAGGCTAGGATTGCCCATCCTAAGATAAACATGGAGTGGTGGGCATGCCCCCTATGTTTCACGGAGCCAAGATCACAGGGCTGAGGGGTGGAGGGATAGGGAAGACAAGGAGATGCCAGGGGGAAATGCAGGAATGCTGCCAAAAGGACCAGAGAGCCAAGATGAGCTAAACACAACCCGAGTGTCCGTACATTTCAAACAGTCTCTAATATCTCATCCTTCACCAAACCCTAAAGCAAATGAAGAGTTTGCCTTTTCTCTACATTCCTCAGCCTGCCTTTTGACCTTTGGGAACCCCTTTTCCTTTTCACAGCTGCCCTCTGAATTACTAAATTTAGGTAGATTTTACTGTCCGGGATTTTCCCTAGCCCAAGACTTTTCTAAGGGTTGATCAACATGCAGGCCATTTTCTAAGTAATCCTCTTAAAAGTTATTACCGTCTTCTACCTCACTCCTCTCTAAATCCACCTCACACGCTCACGCGCACACATTTTTCCACCTGCCCACCCCAGGTCTAAGTTTGAGAAAGCTTTTATAGCTGATTTTGCTCCTATGTGTATTCCACAAGGTGCAGGAAGTTTCTTGACTTACTTTTTACAGTTTTGAAAAATTCATAACCAGAAACTTACTGCCCAAACAGGCTGCAAATCCATATCCCTGTGGAGGTTTTTTCCTCACAGCTCCCATGTTCCCTTGCTATGAAATTCCCAGGGGTGCCCATAAGTCTATTGCCGTGAACCTTCTAGGGGTTACTCCACCCACAGAAAATATAGCTTATTTATGATTTGTTGCAAGTCAGGACGAGGCTAGTGCAATTATATTGGTTGTAGGACAGGAGAATAAAATGAAAAGAAACAAACAGAGGGCAATTGGTGTTCAGGGGCTAAGCAAGATATTTGCAAGCTTCTGACAACCCAATCAGTTGTCTGAGGCTGAGAGGACTGAGGCACAGGACTGTCAACCAGTGAGAGGGAAGCAATACTTTACCATAGAAGGGTGTTTTAAGAAACCATTATTTCTTCCTCAAGACAAACATAAAAACACACAAACTCAATTCCTTTCAGCCAGAATCCACTGATATCTAGTAGTGGGCCAGCTCTGGAGTTTTGTTTTGTTTTTTTAATTCCACGCTATGTAGATTTTATGTCATTAAGACTTCCAGGTACCTTAGAGAATGCAAGTGCATTTATGTCTAATGTGCATGTGTCTCTGTAAGACCACATAGTCCATTCTTAGGAATTCTTTAAGTAAGTGTTGGCCTTTGGGTTATTTCCTGATTTCACTTGCATATCTTCTTTTTTTTTTCAACCCAGGCATTAAAAAGATGACCCAGAAAAACTACAGAGCAAGCTTACGTTGGAATGCTAGGTGAACGGGGAGAGGATGTCATGGATTTTCTAAGCTTCTGTAGAAAACAGAACTGGGTAATATGTGATGTTGGACTTAATCTAATGTCTTGGACATTTAATGAGAGATAGACATAAATAAAAATGGGATAAAATGGTAGAGTTGTGGTCTGTTATCCTTATTTTAAAAGTAAAAATTTTTGGCAAATAAATTTTCACAAGGAAACCCAAACACAAAAGGAATAAAAGTAAAGATTCTCTGGTTAAAATAAGGACGTGGAAGCCAGAACCCCATTCAATGTCTGAACTCAATTTTTTCTCTATTTTGGTCCTGACATATCTCTATGGAACTTTCAGAGATCCTTGGAACATAGTTTGAAAATCATAAATTAAAAACACCTAATCATCTGAAGGGTAAATTACCTGTAAGTTTGAGGCCATACAAGTTGCTTAATTTCTGACTGGCAGCTGGGTAGTAAGAGGGACAGCTGGAGGTGTTTCACCAAAGCCATCTCAGGTCCAATGCTCTTATCATTTGCCCAAGTGACATGGATGTCCCAATATCTGCACAAGGGAATGGAGTAAGTGGGGCAGCACCTTTGAAAACCAATCACTATATTTAGCATGAATGTAAGAAAATCTGCATTAAAAACCTTGAGTGATATTTCTTTTTTAAGGCAAGTGAAGATAAATCTGAGAAGGAAAAATAAAATGTGCAAACTTTCCCTGATTGCCTCATTTATTTTTTATACTGTTGAATAATACATGCATATTTATCCATATGTATATATTTACCAACCATCTCAAATTCTGTTTGGAAGGAGGTGAGGAACGGAGAGTGGTGAAGGAGGGAGGAGAGACTGTGTAACAGCAAGATGGAAAAAGAAAAGCCGTGTGTGATAAAGATCCAGGGGTCCAAATGGATAAATTCAGGAAGAATTCAGTCATTCATTAATTACTTTTTAAGCACTAACTGTGCTAAGAATCACCTGCCAGGTCCTGGGGACACAAAGCTGAGAGTGCTGCCTAGGGGAGCCTAAAGCTGACAGTCCCCTCATCTGCAAAATGAGGCTAAGAATAGTAACCACCTCACTGGGTTGTTGTGCAGATTAAATGAGCTAATTTGTGCAAACCACCTAGCATATCTTAACTACTTAATAAATCAACCATTTTCTTTTTCCTCATATCACTCCTGATATTTCACTCTAAACTGGAGGTGGAAAGAGAGCCCATGAGAGTGTTTGGGTTCTAATATGCTTGCACTCTAAATTTATTTTGAGCTCCTCATGTTAATGGCAGCAGAACATTTCCTTCTTCTTTCACTCCTAGTGTTAATAGCTTTAAGCAACAAACTGCAGTGACTACAGGGGTAAAGTGTGAATGTATGCAAGAATATTGGCAAGAAGGAATAAAAAGGGAAAATAAAGGCCAAGGGGATTTACAAAATAATTGAAAAGTGGCCATTGTATTTAGGACAACCCTCCAATTATCTGTAAGGATCATTAAATAAGAGAAAGAAGAATCAGCTAGCTAGTGCAGCTCCAGATCCGTCTCCAGGCCTATTGTTGGGAATACATTGGAATCACAAATTAATGCGTATGAAAGTCACCCCTACCTGAGCAGCACCAGGTACTGAACCTCAGCATCCATTAGATGGGCCCAGGTTCACTTGGATCTCTGTAAGGCTGCCTACCTCAGGGAGGCAGTCTAGATGAGTCCAGATAGAGAGCAGATACATTAAGATTTTAAAAAACAAAAAAAAAAAGGAAGGAAGAAGGGCCGTCACTGGGAGCAGAGGAGTAAATAAAAACTTAAACACCTGTCCGTAAACCTCAGTCAATGGTGAACAGCTGGTTTCTGCTTGCTGTCCTTCATTTTAAGTTCTTTTTCTTTCGTACTGAGAAAAGTGTCCCCTGATGGAAGAAATGACTTTTGACTTAAGAGCTTGATGAATAACCAACCATTCCTCCTTCCTCCCTCCATCTGTGTAGCAGACTCATTTAAAAAAACCTCTGGGAAGTTCTACTTGAAGCTGTGGTTTCATTTCAAAGGAAACCAACAAGGTGGGGGTATCTATACAGGAAAATCTCTTCGCTATGTCTTCTTTAGACTCCTCAAAAAGGAGAGAGAGCACAAAAAAGAAAATACACAAGTAAAATAGGTTGAAGTACAGCAAGAATCACAGTTTCTAAAAGGCTAGTGAGAGGTCAATGATTTGAGAATCAAGAAACCCATTTCTAATGTTTATTTCTGCTGTGATTCATTGTGAAACTTTGAGGAGGTTCACAGACAGCTCCAGCCCTCGGTTTCCTCAGCTGTAAAGTGAAGATTTGAATAAGTGGCCAACCCACATCACATCTGATGTGCTTTCAGGGATTCAAAATGGGAATCGTGAACACATATTAATATAAAGATGAGGGGTTCCCTGCTGAGAAACACTAAACTAGCAGAAAAATAAACATTCATATTTGTATGCTAATTGGGTCTTCCAGATTAAAGAAATTTGTTAAAAATTATTGGGAATGAAAATCTGTGATTTGGTGATAAAAAGAGAGGATTTCTGTACGAAGAGACAGACAAGATCATAGAGATTCAGTGACTCTCGGTTACTCAGCCAAATTAAAATGCTTCCCTTTCATCCTATAAGGGAAATCCTTGAGAAGTTTGTGGACTGTCACCATCTGTTCAGCAAAACATACATCAACATAATATTTTCCACATGTTAGGTTTTTTGGGGTTTTTTTTAATTTTACAAACAGAAATTAATCTTTTCCTAGCCAAAATATTTTCCTCTAACCATTGTCAGAGGAAGTTAGTAGAAACTCTCTGTTTTGAGCCCACGTCCCTCCCTACCACCAAATCATTTGCGTTTTCTATGGCAATATATGGATTTGCTGGGAAGAAACCAATAATTGGGCTCCTTTGAAAATCATAACAAGTCTATATAGAACTCCTGCTCTGAAACCCATCTTTCATGTAGCTACAAAGTCGTGTCTCTCCTCATTCCCCTCAGCAGAACCCCATAGTGACTTCCCTCCACAACTGGATCGAGGCCAAGAGTGCCATCACCACCTGGCTACCCAGTCTTGGCTGTGCATGCCACCAACCACCCCTTTGCCCACTATCCTTCCCCTACCACTGCTCTCTGACTGATGCGCTCAGCAACCAGCCTGCAGTTGGCCAGCTAGTGTTTACAAAGCCCCAGCTCTGTGCCCAGCACCATGTGTAACACAAAAGACATGGACAACTGCCTTAGACATACTTCCTACCCATAGGGAGTTCATGAACTTCTTGGGTAAAAGATGGAACAACTGGAAGATAAAACAGTAAAGACATCCAATGTGACATGGTGAAAGTGACAATGGCAAAAGTGATGATGGTGATGAAGATATCAATAAGGTTTAACTCCTACATTTTATCTGTGTCTTCTCTTCCACGTTTCTGGTTAGCCAAAAGAAAATTAACTTTTAATTCCATCTAGTTTAAAGTTTAGTCTGATCCAATAATTTGAGTAGCCCCTTTAGGAAATTCTCAGCTGTGTGATAACCCGCTTTCCAAAAAGCTTAAATCTTAGAAAATAGCTCCTTTGTCCATCTAGCTGGTTTTGTGTAGCTCTGAGCAAGGTTTTGTCCATCAATAACCCTTGACTATTGTCACTCCAAAAACTAGATTTATTTCTAACTAGCTGCAATACCCATAAAGAAAGAAAACACTGAGTGATGTGTTTATAACATGTGTAGAGAGGGCATTATTATTATTTTTAAACAAGTAAACTGAAACCCAAAGAGCTCAACAATACATTAAAGTGTTATGAACTGAATTGTGTACCACAAAAATTCATATGTAGAAGCTGTAATGCCCAGTACTTCAGAATGTGCCTATATTCAGAGATAGGGTCTTTAAAGAGGTAATTAAGTCAAAATGAAGTCATTGCGGTGGGCCCTAATCCAATGACTGATGTCCTTATAAGAAGAGGAAATTTGGACACAGAAAGGCACAGAGGGAAGACCGTGTTAAGACAGAAGGAGAAGCTGGACACCTATAAGCCTAGGAGAGAAGCCTCAGAAGAAACCAACCCTGATAACACCTTGATCTCAGATGTCCGCCCTGCAGAATTGTGAGAAAATAAATTTCTATTGTTTAAGCTACCCAGTCTGTGGTACTTTGTTATGGCAGCCCTAACAAACTAATACAATAACCACCTCTAAAAACATTTTTCTGTGAATGGTACAACAAGAAAACAGGGATTTGTCTGTTTTTCTTACTGATATTTGCTGTTTTACACACTTCAATGGTGTCTGGCAAAATAGATGTTTGATCATATTTGTTGAATTAATAAATGAACATTATCTTTGTAGTTAATTCAAGATACAATTTTAAAACATTTTACCAACCCAAATAGAAAATAAAACTGAAAAAACTAACTTCCGTATTTTAAAAAAAATTCTATATTTACATGGTAGGTAATTTCTAACAATTGTTAAAAAACAAATTTTGTTAAAGGTCAAAATAGCAACAAGCCACAAAAGTCATCATTTCTACAAGTGTTAATGAGTTACTTCCTTGAGGTGAAAGCTTCAAATTATGGAGAGGTGGGTAACTGATAAAAGTATTTTATTTGAATTTTCATATATGTTTCTATAGCCAGAGTCTTCCTAAGATTCAATACTTTGGGTTTTTTCCTCTTATTTCAATGATCTCTTCCAAATCCTGCTGAACTTTTTAAAAATAAAATTATATCCATTTTACAAACTGAAAAAGTGAACTGGCAAGTCAGAGAATATTCTTTAATATTGGAGAGTAGGCTTATAGGGAAAGCAGTTGCACTAGGATGGAGACAGTTAAACACATGCACCTGGGAGAGGCAGAGAAAAGGAGGGGAAAAGAGGGATCTGAAATGAGCACGGTATTTGAGGGACCCAAGACAAGTTTGATTGTACCTAGAGCCCAGCAATTTAGAGCATTTTCACATTCCATCCAAAGGGTTTTTTCCTGAAGTATCTCCTGGACCTAATTAGAAGGCCCTGTTTTCTATGTAAGCAGTACATACATACATACATACATACGTTCAGTAACTACTTGTTAAGCATCTACTATGTGCGAGGCATTCTTATAGGCCCTGAAGATGCAATAGTGTACAAAACAGACAGAAACTTCCCTGCCCTCGTGGAGTTTACATTCCAGTGGCAGGGACAAAAGAAAATGAAAACCATAACCAAGTAAAACATACAACATGTTAGGTAGTATTAGGTGCTATGGGGGGAAAAAAAACAGGGACAAAGAATATATAATCTGAGGATAAGCTGAAATATTAGGTTAGCCAGGAAAGTTCCCAGAAACTTGAGTTAGGAAGCTGACTACATGTGAGAGATTGAAACACCTTCTCACCTTGTCAATCAGTATCTTGAATTCTAGATTCAAACAACCTGGTTTGCATTCATAGCACCACTCCTATTTGTTGTGTGAATTTGAGCAAATGGCCTAATTTATCTGTGTCACAATTTCTTCATCTGTAAAATGGGAATAATTATTTTTAACTAGTAGAGTTGTGAAGAGTCAATGCAAAAACAAAACAAAACACATAAGTGCTTAAAAACAGTTCCTGGTGTATAAAAACTCAATAAATATTAGGTTTTATAATAGCTTTTTTTTTTTTTTTTTGCTATTTCTACTATATGATTTCAACATTAGTTAAAATGGAAGTTCTATTAGTTAAAATGGAACTAATAATGCCAGAGCTCATTGGATTGCTGTGGGAATCAGGTGAGAGAAGACCTAAAGAGCCTTTGGAGCCTCAGTCACAGCAAGCACTAAATATATGCCTCCTGCTCTTGTTTCCATTGTAACCAGGTAACATTTTTGTTTTCTTGACAACTACAACAGCATTCTGGTTGGGAAAATAGTCATTGGGAATAGAAGGTGAGATCCTGAGGACATGGATATATGTCTACATTAATTTTCGCATAAAAGAAAGGAGCGATAGTTCAGTTTCTCTGCACTTGAGAACAAGAGGGCAGGGGATTGGGAGAAAAGGGAAGCAGAAGACAGAAAGGGGAAGGAGAGCAGAGCCCAGTCGCAGTCGTGAAGCTGGGCATTTTAGAGGATGTAGATATTCTCCAAGGATGAGGTGGTGGAGAAACATTTTACAAATAAAGATGTGTGAAATCAAATTTGAAATTATTTGTTTTGTTGCAACACGAACTCCTGTTTTCCCAGGCCACCAAAATTTTTAGTAAAGATAAGTATATTCACAAGTGCTTTGTAGGAATCTTTTGTGCAAATTGGGAAAGGTTTGATGAGCCAGAAGTGACCATGAAAATATAAACTGTACAGGAATTTCAAGAAATCTTAGGGAAGACTTTCGACTTCTACAAGGAATGGATAGAGCTTGAGACAATCCTACCTAGTTCTTTGCTATCTGGATAACAATATTAATATTAATTCAACCAGAGAACCAGAACCATTAGGGCGTGTGTGTGTGTGTGTGTGTGTGTGTGTTTTAGTGGGAGGAGGAGTGGATTTGTCATGGAGATTTGACTGTACACAATGGTGGAGGCTGGTTAAGCAATCTCTGTTGGGCTGTTGTCTTTGTGTATGGTGCTGGAGCTTCAAGTCCACAGCACAGGTCATCAGGAAAAGAAGAGAAGATACAAAGTAGGGATAAGTAAGTACAATCTGGAACTCACAAGGACAGGGACAGACTGCAACCCATATCAGTTATAACTGCCTGTAACCTTGATGATGTGGGCATCCTGCCTGAAGAAGCCAGGGCACTTTGTCACAGAACTAATCCACATGTGGCCCAAGAGTCAAAGAACTTAAAGGAGAATCCCAGGGAAGCTGGAACAGTTTTAGGCTAGGCTAAAACTTTAATTTTAATTAAATTAAATTTATTTATTAAGAAATCTTAATAAAAAGGTCTTAGCCTTTTTAAATCAAAGGTAAGTTATTAACTCTGATAATGATCCCTTCTGGCTACTTCACAGTCAATGATGAAAGCCTGGGGTTGAATAGAGCCATCAGAAAGGGAAAGGGAAATGTATTGATGACCAGATCCAATGCTCAGCTTGATTTCCTCAAGCCCCCAGGATAATACTGTTTTATTTTCTTCAATTATCGTTTTCTATAAGCTGATGGTCCTTGATTAGAAAAGGAATTCCTAGTCCATCTGTAAGTTCTGAAAATCAGCACCTAATTTTCTGACAGCAAAAATCCATTATGAGGATGGTTGCCCCTAGAAGAAGTATCTGAACAGGAGTCACATCAAGTCTTTTCATTTCAATGACTAGGAAAATGAATAAACTCAGGCTAGCCAACTCATGAAATTACCCATTCCTGCGTCATCCATCAGTCATATGATAATGTCCCAAGCTATAGTGACTGTATGATATTCATATAAAACTTCAGCCTCATGAGAGAGAACAAATCAAGTTGTTATACTGGCACTGTTTCCTAATAAAGATTTCACAGCCTGAGACTGTGAAAAAATAAGGGAAATTTTTAATTGTTCTTTTAAATATATATTTCTATGTGTATAAATACAAAAATATATTAAATATATTATTTTTATTAAAATAACTTTCTCTTATGAATCAGATATTTGGAGCTGGGTAACCAAAGCTAAAAAGCAAAGGTGGTCTGCTGTAGTAAGACAAGCCACTCCCTTTATGGGTTGACCTTAACAAAAATTTCCAAGGGGTGGCAAAACAAGTAAGCACTAATCCTTCCATTGTCTCACGAAGTGAACATTGCCCACTCCCGATACTATGTTCCAAAGACCAATGGGCAAATATCCAGTTATTCTAATTGTTCGTTTTTCTAGAAAAATAGAGATTATAGCAGAGACCTCTTGGCTGTAGTCAATTACAACGTAGACTGATGATGATGACAATGACGACAATGATGATAGTGATATCCAGGATTTTAATGACATATTTTTACACATTTAGTTTTAATTTTGACTAAAACTACTTTATATATACCATTGTCTTCTTTGATGGCATGAACAGGCAGAAGCAGAACCCCAAGTACTGGTCGACTGGGGGTTCCCCAAGAGAGGGAGGAAAGGTGTAGGAACAGAGGTAGGAGCCTGGGCCAGCCAGAGCAGCACCCAGGGAACGTGGGAGGGTTTCAGTCCTCTTCATTCCCCATTGCCACGTGCCCCACCAACACACACACCCACTCCGTTCACCTCTTAAAATTCTATTTTGTCCTTACTATTGTTCTTGCAATATGAGCACCATTCTCTATCAGTGGATCCTTCTTATCATGTAGGTAAAACTTACACTACTTGGGTACAGAGAACAATCAAAACACAAGTCTCCCTCCAGCAAAACAGTTGAAAGCACATTCCTTTAAGGTTAAAATTAAACAGCCTCGTCTGCTTTTTTCTTTTCTTTTTTTGATGGCAGCAAACGCTGGGTCTGTCTCAAGCCTTACCTGGCTACCCTGCAAATTTACACCAGTCCACAGAGGCCCTGAAGCCTCTGAGAGGCAAGTAACAAGCAGAATGAAAATGGAACAAATGATCCACAACCCCAGCACTTTGTTTCCAGAAGCAAATGGTGTCCACTTTCAGAATCTCTGAGGCTGGAAATGATGGGAAATAGCAAGGGGAACTATGTGGTCCAGAAGAAAATAGCTGTGGACCTGAATGGCTTGCCATTATTAAATTTCCCTCTTGGGCCAGCGTACTGCCACTTCGCAGTTTACTAGACTTTGCCCAACCTCATCCACATTTAAAAGTCTATGGAAAAACAGGAGGGCCTTTCAGGGAGAAATTCATTCATGTTTGGATTCAGGCAGATTTAGGAACCTTTAATAGCACTGTAATTACCCTGCAGGGCACACCACAGAGCAGCCAGCAAGCTCTCCCTCAATGGACACAAAATTTCCTCTGGAATTTACAGAGCAGAAACCTTAAACACACATCGCCGTAAGAACTAGATTACATAATGTCTCCATCACCCTCCTGACAGCTACAATTATGAGTCAATCCCTGGTTTAAATATGAAACCGGAAGCTCCGTGTTTCCCCTCTGACTATGTGGCAGGCTAAGTCAAGCTCTCCGGGCCTGTCAGTTTGGAGATCTGAGCTGCTTCCACAGTCACTAATTTAGCATGAGACCAAATGACGGGGTAATTAAAAGCAGCGCTGCAGAGACCCACTCCAGGACCAGATGTTCTCCTTGTTTAACCATTGCCCACATAAGGAACAGAAATAGCCCCTCCTTTAATTTTTCCTTTTTTTTATCCTCTCCAGATAATTTCCGGCTTCTGATCTTTCAATCCCACAAAATAAAATAAAAATAAAAGCCCCATTACAGAAAGATGACATGTTATTGAACACATGACTGTAAGTCGTAATGTGTCTCTTCTTTGTACTTCTTGAAGCATTCCAGCTCATAAGACATTAAGTTGCCCTGGCAACCTCACATGACTAACAGCTCCAGAGAGCCCCACCTAGCTGCAAGGACTCATTTAAGTCAACATGGGCCACCCCGGCACCTAGTAGCCCAGGGACTGAGTAAATAGCATTGTTTTTTGGTTTTTTAGGAGCCAAAGACTGGCTGAATGAGGTGGCCCTTTCCCTTTTATTGCCCCAAACACGGGATAAATAAAAGTGTCCACCCTAACTTCTAGAGAACCTTGACTAAGAAGGCCATGGGTCATCTGGTAAATAAAGGAGAGGTCTTCTCTTCTCTTTTTCCTGCTACTGGACAAATAACAAGGCAGAAAAAAAGGGAAGTTGAGCTAATAACTTAGAACTTTCCCAAATGGAAAAGCAGTACGTGAGATAGCTATTCCGATCTTATCAAATCGAACAAAGCAGCTTTCATATGTCCCTTGGGATCCAGAGTCTGGCACTATATAAACTGTAGGCTTCCCTAGCATTAAAACACCAGACACCTGGAGGACAATCTTGGAAATCAAGAGAATAGAGACCCAATTCTAATTCCAGAGTTTGTGATCATAGACAAGCCACTTTACCTCTCAGGTAATTTCTTAATCTGCAGTATGGAATGACAGTCCTTGTTTTCCTCTCTTCAGATACCTGTCTCTGCAAACTTCATCCTCACCCACAATTCCCAGGCATGTGAAGTTCTCGGTCTTTAGGTGCTACCAAATTGTTAGTATTTCTAGATAAATAGGTATAGTCCTTGAAAACCATATAAATCTAACTTTATAAAACGATTGTTCACTTGGGATTTTTGACTTTATAGATGTAATCAGACAAGAACCTTCCATTCTTGCTTTGAGTGATCCCTTTTGGATCATTCATTATTTGCCAGAGTCGGGTAGATAGACCCAAACTGCTGCCTATTAATGACCAATCTGCAATGAGGATAAAGCTGCTCTATAAAAACATTGTAAATCAGAAAGAAATAGAAATGATTTGGAGAAAACTCACTCTTTCTGTAAACTGAGAGGCACTGCTGTTACTATTGCACAACCTTTGTTCTATCTAGGATCACCTTACACGTGAGGTTTTATGTGGGTTGTGTCCACCTGGTGAAATAGACAGGAATGGGACAGTCTGAAAAAGAGTCTCAACTCCCAGGGATGATGTCCACATCAAGACAAAATGACGACTAGAATAGAATAGTCACAGAGCCACATGACAAGGAACAAAATTGTGGGCAGCTGTGACTTTGGCATACTGCACCCTGCCTGAAACAAACAAGGAATCATTAGGATCCCATCTTTAAACTGGATTTTATGTTACTCACCACCTGATCCAGCGTGTGGTGTAAGAGTGGGGAGAGAAGAAAAGTGCATGCATTTGCTCACCTCAATGACATGTGAGTGGTATTTCCTGCAGACACCCGGAGTATATATGAGCTAGGATGTCCTCTACTATCTCATATTTATGGGCTACAAAAGTGTACTGACTTTTTTTAAATGGGAAAAATATTCATGTACTCTAGACCTCAGAGGAAAACAACCAAATAGAAGTCTAAACCAGGTTCAAAGCAACAAGAACCGTGGAGATATGTTCACACTAACATGTAAGAAACAATGATACCCATCCTGTATGGCTCTGCATTACTCTTACTGTCCTGCTTCCTTAGGATGTTTAAAGAATGAATGATTGACTAGGCACACTCCTTACTAACATGAAACATGATTCATGTTTGCCAGTATTAACCATCAACTAACTTGGAAAGAATGACTTCTACACCTGAGTGCCCCTCTCTCCTTTGGGTCATTTTAGGAAACATTTGCAGCATGTTTGTGCTGTCAAAAATGTTTTCCTACCCTTTTCTTCAAACTTCTCCTGAACTTCTGCCTAGCCAAGGATCCCCAATACCCACCTTGCTCCCTCTATTCCTCGCTTAGATTTATAAGGAACAAAAAACAGCCAGTAAGTTAGTATTAACTCTTTACACTCCTGGACTTAGTCGTTCATTCTTTCAACATATTTGTTGAGCACTTACGATCAGGGACTGCTCTGGGCACAAGGGATACAGGAATAAAAAAGACAGGTTGGTGTTCTCAAGGAAGCACACGCTAGTTGAGAGAGACAGACTTTGGACAATTACCCCTAGTAATAAGTGGCACAAAGTCGACAAAACAAAGGACCCAACAGAATCTTTTTGTATGGACGTTTACTGAAGTTCCAGTGCCACATCTTCCACATTTGTACACATACAAAGCGCCCACCTCCAATTTAGAAAGAATTCCACAAGCACCCAGAGCTTCACGACATTAATTCTCCAGCTTTATGATAGTCATTTTAACAGATGAAAAATATTAAGCTCAAAGAGGCTACGTGGGTTCTTTGGGGTGACACAGTTGTCTCAATGGAAAAAGCAGGGAAATCCAAGAAAATAATCTGAGTATCAAAATAGCTGTTCCATCCCAGTCCTTCAACATTGGCAGGTTACATCATTTTACAGGTCTGGCTGTGACATCACTTCTGGATCTAGGACACGGCCCACCCCACCTCTGAGAAAATGGAAAATGCTGAGCAGCAACCTCAGAAACAACTTCCTCCTCCAGACGCAATTTTTTTGTCCGCCTAAACCTTTACAGCAGGGCAGGTGGGTGTAAGGCGCACTAAAGAGCCTTTCAAAGCAGGAACCCCGGCCTGCAGGTCAGCCTGGATCGTGTCCAAATTGGGTTCCACCCACGGTGAAAACCAATCTGTTTATGGGTACGCTTTTCTGATGTTACAGAATGTCTGCGAGGGAGGGAGCTCAAGTTCCCGCCCGGGTCTCTAAGTAACCCGCCCCACAAAGGTGCACACACACGCTCCGAGACAGAAAAAAAGCTCGCGGGGCCTTCCCTGCTCCCGGGCCTGCCCTGAAATGCGCTTTAATTGCATCAAAGGGCTCTTCTCAATGGGGTTTCAGAGGCGCGAGAGCGGCGTTCCCGGCGAGGGCTCCTTTCCGGCTTGCCAGCATTCCTCAGCGCTGCGAAGGGAAGGGGACGGGGCCGCTCCGGGAGAGCCCGAGGCTCATTTCCTTTGCTCTCGCATACAGCCTCTGTTGTGCGGCCCGGGCCTGCCGAGGGCAGCCGCGGCTGCCGGCGAACAAAGCCCCATTCATCCCCAGGGACGCTTCCTCCCCGCCGGCCCGCGGCCGCAGATGGGCTGGCTCCGCACGCCATCCTGCAGTCCCGGGCGCGCGGCCCGGACCGCCGCGCACAGGGCTCCGATTCAGGACGCCGGGGCCGGCCGGGGCGACCCGGGCTGCTTTTTCAGCGCGCTCCACAATGAGGATCGGCTGAAACTCGCTTTCATTTCTGGGCCGGGGACAAGCAGACACTGAGTCCTTTCAGCCGGGAAATCCTCAGTTTACTCACGGCTAGTTAAGAGCGAAGATGTCAATTTCCACTGCCCTCTCCCGGCCTCCCCGCCCCTGCCCCCTCGGGATGGGACTGTCCAAAGTTTCCCAAGTTGTGAGAGGACTTTGTTTCTCCTCTGCGGCCTCTGAAATCCCGACGAAAGGGTCATTTCCTGACTTTTGTGTCTCTTCAATCCAGTGCCTTGAAAGTTCTTACCCTCTTGTTGTGACTAAGTACATAATTGCAAGGCTTCTCTGTAACTTTTTTCAGAACTTAAACATTCCTCTAGGTTAAAGTTTGGGACTGTGGCTTCACAACAAAGACCAGTTTTTTCCTTCCTCCACCTCACCCCTGGGAAAAATTTTTTTTTAAAAAGTAAGGAAAAAAGAAAGAAACGAAAACGCATTTGTTCAGCAGCCCTGTTCACAGACTTGGAGCACATTTCCTCTGGCCCCAACAACAGGTTAAGGCTGCTGAGAGCTCTAATGTCAAATAAAAGGGCTGCGTTCTCACTTTTCCTTAACTCCCAGGCAGCTGGGGAGCGGGTCATTTCTAGTCCACAATCTAAAACAGAAATAGGTTCCAGATCTACATTCCTAGGGTGTGGATTAAACAGGGAATGGCAGAATCAAAGAACACTAGATATAGGAAAACTTATCAACCCTAATCCTTTCATTTTACAGATAAGAAACAGATAAGATCTGAGAGGGGAAATGACTTGTCCATCTTCCAAAGGAAGCTGGCTCATTTTAGTAAAAATTGCCTTCAAACTTAAAAAAAGTTTTTTCAAACAGAAAACCTCCAAGAAAAATTATTGTTCAAAATATATATCTTATGTTTTCCTTTCTCCATTTGTGTCAGAAAGGGTCTCTCCTTGAGTTGGTGGGAAAAGGGCAGGAACCCAGGTTTAAAATGAGGATTAGAAGAGAATCTTCAAATATCTTTCCAAAGACTGCTATCTGTGTTTCTCTCACTTCCTGCATTTTGAACATTGCTAACCTCTCTCCTCAAAGTAAAGTACAGTTGTCCCTCGGTGTCCGTGGGGGGTTGGTTGCAGGACACCTCCCCATACCAAAATCCATGGATGCTCATGTCCCTTATATAAAATGGCAAAGTATTTGCATATAACCTATGCACATCCTCCCTTATACTTTAAATCACCTCTAAATTACTTATAAAACCTGAAACAACGTGTACACATCACTATTCTTGTGGAGTCAACATAGTACTTGGCCTGCAACAAATTCAAGTTTTGTTTTTTGGAACTTTGTGGAATTTTTTTTTCCAAATATTTTTCATCCAGGGTTGATAGAATCCGTGCACGGATGCAGACGCCATGGATGTGGAGGGCAGACTGTATTGCATCCTTGGCATGGTTAAAAAACACAACAAAATAAAAAGTAATTACTCTCTACTTTAAGACTCATTTCCTCTTGCAAGAAAAAACCTTCAGATTCTTAAAATGGAAATAAGGTTACTTTGCACTGGTTATTTCTGAAGGTATAAATGAATCAGTATACACACAGAGAAAGAGAACGTACTTGCCAAGTACCAGGTACTATACTAAGCATTGCCTCATTTAATCCTCAAAATAGCTATGAGGTAGATACTATTACTAGCTCCATTTTAGAGAAAAAGAAACTAAGGCTGAGAGAGGTTAATTTTAACTTTATCAAGGTCACACAGATGTAAAGTAGCAAAGCCAGGCAGTCTGACTCCCGGGCCCGATCTCTTTCACTCTGGGCTTTACTGAAACTTGATGCATAAACCCAGGGGAACATACTCTGGACACAGGAGTCTGGAGTGGGAGCCTGGGAGGCTTCAGACAGACATAGGTCTTGTTCTTCTGAAAGGGGCCACGCTGGCATGACTGAAGGATACAGGAGGGAGAATCTGCCTCATCCTACCCCACCAGGAGAGAGGGCCATCTGAGGACTTTCTAATTTAACACTGAAACTCGCCTTTCAGAACACAGAATAGTGTGAGTTCATAGTCACTACCTACTCTGAGCTGCCTTGTGATTTTACCTTTTAAGCAATGCTCTGTAAACAACAAAGGTGTCAAACCTTGCCGGTTATCATGGCAGAGGGGTCAAGCGAGCATTGCAGGTAATTACACTGGTCATGAAATGTTCGGCCTGGAATTGACACACATCATTTTCCTTTATAACTCATGAGCCAGAACTAATACACCCCACTCATCCCAAACCCCAACTACAATAAGACCAGGAAGTGAAATCCTGCCCTGTGCCCAGAAAGGGGGACAAGGACAGAAGATGCACAGTAACCAGCGCCAGCGACAACATCACACTGTGTAAACACTGCTCCTCTTCTTTCGCAGGATAGCAAATCTCAGTCCTTTTTTGTGACTTCCTAATTTATAGCTAGTCCGTGAGACTTTAGAGCATTGTTAATGCAGAAGGCTCTGTAATCTCAGGAGTCGTGTTATGATAAGATTCAACAACAGCTTCTAGCTGTACCAAGCTACAAAGGTGTACCTCTGCTTCTTAGGAACTCCACCTTCCCATCAAAGGAAAAAACAAAAATAACACTTACAAGGAAAACGGTCCCCCTTGGCATACCCAACTTGGAGCCTGTAAGTGGGAGGGGGCCGAAAATTTGCAAATAAGAGCAAAAGCAAATTTTGACCACAGAACCAACAAATGGCAGGGAACACCACCTACATTCTCGTCCTCTCCCACATCAGATTCACCCCACTGTATCTTAACCTCTCCTCCATATTTCCCAAGTAGTTTCAAATGAATGTGCCTTTCTGTTGGTGTTTTCTGAACAATTCAAAGCTCATCTGGAGTTAATTTGACACCTACTTTGCTCATTGACTAACCTATGTAGAAATGTTGATCTACTTCTCTCTTTTTTGACTTCTTATCTTCAATCTCAAATTATCCTATTCTACTCTTATCTGGATATTCCTCTATTGTTGGGCATTTTAGATTGTTACTAATATTTTAATATCATAAATATGAAAAATAGCACTAAAAGAAATATTCTGGTACATAAAATCTCTATCTGAATATATAATTATCTCCTGAGACTAGAATCACTCAGTAAAATTGTATGAATTTTGCTCCAGAAAAAGCACCCTGACCCATGTCATGGCCTTTACCTCTACTCGTAGAAAGACCAAATAAAGGGAGCAGCTGCCATGGAGAAAGAGCCTACGTGCCCAGCATTACGGGAATTCCCTAGCCTACGTGCATGATGGACAACAGTGGAAGCAAATTCTTCAAGAACCATTTTCAGGATGGTATATGTGGAGGCTAAAGCAATTCCATCTTGGATGCTAATCCATCATGTTGACTTCTGATTAACCCCTATTCCAGGAATGCCTCTAAGATTTCTACTTAGGGAAATCCTGCCCTTAGATCAGAACAGCCCTGCCCTAGGCAGACTGACGTAGCATTCTTAGCACTCCCTGAGAGGGTCACCTTGAATTATCCTATCCATTTCTTCTCTATGGTATATAAGCCCTGGGTCTGGGGAGTAGTGGTGCAGGGATCCAACCATCTTGTGGCTGCCCGTGACATGGCTTCTGTTCATCAGTCCCTAGTAAATGTTTCTTTCTGAAAAACTGGATATGTCATCCTCTTTCTTCAGCCTCTCAGTTTCCTCAGACTTTGGGGGTAGGTTTGCATAGACCTGTCCACCATGGAACAGTATATATGCCTCAAGATTTCCCCATTTCAAAAATGTAACATATAAAAGTGGCCTGATTTAAAATGATTATAGAACCACATAGCCACGGATTGCTTTTGATCCAGTAAGTGAAAAAAGTAGACACTATGAGGACAACCACATTTTTTTTTAAATGCTTACAAAAAGGACTGTCAAGGACTACATAGAAAGTATCAATGTGTGGAGATAATAGGAACAATTTTTAACTTTAATCTTCCAAAATTTCAGAATATGGCTATATTGCTTTATTATGATCTAAAAAAAAATTAAGTAGTGTAAAGGACACATCTGAGGAGAATGCATGCTGGGAAAGCTGTGTAGCAGCTGCTCTTTCAGAAGTTCCCAGCCATTGTTGCACTGGAGCCAGCCCCAGTTGCCTGGATGTGGAGGCCACATTTGGGTTCCCCAGGGTTTTCATGTAGCTGCTTCCTCTCCCCCAAAACAGGGACCCACCCGGGCGTCTGTCTAAGCCAAAAATGCAATGTCGTACATCACCACAAGACACGACTGGGAGGCCCGTTGAAGGCCCAAGACCTCCTCTGAGAAAGCGCACTGAACTTGCAGAGGTTTTCAGAGCGAAATGGTTTCGCAGCAAGAAACCATTTAAAAGAAACAGGAAATGAGTCCCTCAAACCCAAACCATGTGGAACGATAGGCCACATTATTTAAACAAACCAACAAGAATACTAGTCTGTATAAATGCCCTGTTACTCCCACATTTCTGAAAAATCATTGCAGTCCAATAGGGAAGAATCTATTTATTTAACAAACATTTCTTAAGGACCTACGTAGGCCCCTACATAGGCCAGGCTTGGTGATCATCTCAAGGTTTCAAATTAAATATTATCTCAGTCCTCCTGGTACACATTCTCTTGAAAGAGATAGACAAGCAAATAACTAATCAAGTCTGACATTGTGAAAAATTTAATAAAAAAGACGACACATGCCTCTATGTTAACACAAGAGGAAACTGAAAAGGCCCACTTGATTTGGCAATTGCAGAAAAAAACTCCCAGGCTAGGGGATGAAAGACAGATGCACTGACTCGAGGCGGTAAGGTGGTGGGGAAGGAATGGAGACTGTTCTCTCGAGAAGCTTAGCAGAGAGGAAGAGAGAAAAGAAGACAGAGGAGGACAGTAGCTTCAGTTGGAATTCAGGATTAAGGATGGGTATTTTCCCAGGTGGAAGAGGCCTGAGTATGTTTGTAGATTGAGAGGAAGAATTAATTCAACACAGAGTAAGAAGAAGATGCAAGATAGACGGGGGCGATGGGAAGGGATGGCATTCAGAGCACATTTAACTAATATTATCTCTTCCTCTTGGAATTTTTACCCTATCAACTACAAAGCAAACGTTTCTGCCTGTGTAAAGAGCTCGTATTTTCCAGCTTTTCTCCTTGCATGGTTTTAGCAGGACGTTAGATCTAAGATTCTACCTTTTGTAGATCTGGAACTTTTAAAAATAACAATGATTTTTAGAATTTGTAGATTTTTTCTACTCTAAAAAGCATCAAATTTATAGCTATTTCATATTTCTCTTTGCCTTTTCTTTCTTTCTCAAGATCATTACCTAAACAACATGACCTCAAAGTTGCAAGAAACAAAGATGCACTATAAATCACTGCTTTCAAAGAAACCCGGTCATCCATAAGTTAGAATAAAAAGGGAAGCAGTTACCTGCGGTGGAGGGATATTGTATTTTTCTTTTTTCTTTTTTGAAGTGTTTTAGATTTTAGTTGCATTTCCTTTTAATCCATTTAAAAATTTTTTTTCAAAACTCACTGGTTTATCACAGATATACATCTGCTCACCAAACATGGATAAAATAAAAAGGATGAAAATACTTCATAATAGAAATAATACTTTTTCCATTAATTAGTTGCTTGGGTTTTTTCTTCAGTTAATCAAACCTAGTGCTGATTTTCTAAAAACAGATATTTGAGTGGAAAAGACAATAATTAAATGATCCTTTGCAATGAATTTTTCCAACTCTTTTCAAATCTAAAACTTTCTACAGAATTTTAGTGGTCAAAGGAAATTACAGGATACAGAATCTACTCGAATAGCAAATCTTATTTTATCCATTCTTCATCTTTTAGAGATAATGTTACAGTCTAAAAATGAAAATGAACACTTCCTGTTGCTGTGAACAGTAGACTGCCCATTAGTGCTAGCACACAAGATATCTATTATTTCACTTCACACAGAACCAGCACCCAAACTAGCACTGATAAACTAAGGGGCCTTGGAATCTTGAGTGGAAGCAGAGAACTGAAAGTAACAATGTGTCTTTATTCCTATGGTAATTGTGGTCCTAAAAGGTACACAGAAAATAAATATTTTTTCCTTTTAATTGCATTGTTGCTTTAAATACATCTTATTAGGTTGATCTTCAATTAACAGTCTTTTCTAATAATTTAGCAAAATTTTCTCTACCAAGCTTCTTCCTCCATCATTTAGTAAGAAATTGTCTGTAAACAAAGGTGTGGTGCCAGGGAGGGACAAGAGAAGTAATTTATGGAAACCTTTCAGAGAGTTATTTTGCAAAGAAAGAATGCTCTTGTTAGATGAATAACCATCCCATTTATTAACTATTTTCAAAATTTGGGTCTTCTATATTATGTTTTCTTAAAACAGAACATTCTTGAATAGAAGAAGCTGACCAGAGAAACCTTCAAACTCTACCATTCCTGAAAACATAAAAGCCAAAATGCAACTTATCACATCAGTACAGTACACATACAGTACAGTGTAGGGGATTTGGTCAAATTTAATCAAATTGGTCATAATGTGAGAAAGAAAATGGAGATATTCCTGGACATTGCTCTATTTAGCAAATTTCAGATGTTTACAAAAAGTCCATTTCTTGACCTTTTTAAAAATTTTCTTACATTTTGCAAGAGTTTGTTTACCTTTTTAATTGTTAAGAAATGGCATCCAGGCTTCTAAGTATATTTTCATAACAAACACATTATGTTATTGCTCAAGAATTGAAAGGAGTTTTAGGAGACCAATATCTAAAATAAACCTAAGAGAAAAAAGCAAAAAAAGAGCTCCTCTTATACCAGTTCTTGTCAATATGTATCAAATGCAGTGAGAAGTAGCTGGGCGAGCTATGATATAGGAATTCCACTGGGAAATAGCTACAGAATTGTGACTATGCTGCTAAATGCTAAGTGATTATATACTCCCAAACAAATGGATATCTCCTGAAGCTAAAGACATAAGGCTTCTAAGAAGGCTCTATGAAACATTTAAAGAGCACTCATTACATGAAAGTCACTGTGCTAGATGCCAGTTAGGATTCAAAGATGAAGAAGACACAACTCATGTTTCCTAACCACTCTTGCACTCAGAGCCTAGATTTAAAAAATAAATAAATAAAGGGTAGGCATAAAGCAAAAAAAAAAATCAAAAAAGACCCTTTTTTCAAGAAAAAAGAAGTGGGGGGAATGGTGGGGACAAACCTAATTTGTCAAGTGCCATGTAAACAGAAAAACATTCCTTTGGAGTAGCTTGATGAACAAGGATATTTTCAAGAGATAAATATTAAAATTTGACGAGATTTAATGGTTATCCCTACTGATCAATCCAGGCATACTATAATCCAAAGGAAGGAATGCTGAGTTTAGCTGCCAAAATCGGTGACATTTCTAGCCCCTGACATTTTGTAAAAGTAAAAACATGAACTCAATCCCATTTGGCTTTGTTTATCACAAAATTCTACTCCAAGCTATTCTGAAATACCAAAAGGCAACCATAATTCTGTAGTTCTATAAACTCATTGAGAGGAGACACTGTGCCCAGAAGTCCCGGTGATGCCACTGAATTAATGGAAAGTCTGTAGATTAGGACAACACTCTGTTACCTGAATGTCAACTAACGATTTTGGGATTGGGTTTCCCTGAGTTAAGGTGTAATAAACATAGAGCTTAGAAACCCTAATTGTAGTAGTTTTTATTGAAATGCAAACACTGTTGAGTTTTGAAGCTTCCAATAAGTAAATTATTAATTAATATGTATAGGACTTTTGAAAAAACTAGCATATCTCAGAAAAAGTATTTTACTCTCTGAAAGTACGTTAGCTTACCTGGTCCACTGAGAAGAAATCAGCATTATAAAGTTATGAATATTGATGGTAAGGGCTATTTATCTTGGATGAAGAGAATAGAAAGTAGTTATCAATTATTTTAACACCTGGAAGCAACCTATGGTCTAGAGCAGGGGTTGGCACACTACAGCCCATGGGCCAAATGCAGCCTCCCACCTGTTTTTGTGAATAAAGTTTTATTGGAATCCAGCCACACTCAATCACTTATGTTTTGTCTATGGCTGCTTTGTGCTACAGGCGCAGAGTGGAGTAGCTGCAACAGAGACCATATGGCCCACAAAGCCTAAAATATTTACTCTCTGGCCCTTTATAGAAAAGATTTGCTGACCTTGGTCTAAAGGAGTGTGAGGGCTGAACTTTATTTGAAATATAACATAAACAATTACACAATCTTCTAAACCTGCGGCTCAAAGAATTTCTGTACCTTTACCCCAAAATAGAAGAGCAATTCAGGATTTAGTTAAATAAACAGTTGTTTCTTAAACTTTTAACTTGTCTGTTCTTGTCAGCTGTAGTAAGAAGTAGTAACTCCATTTCTAATACACTCTAAAAATTCCTCCAAATCACCCTTTAAAAAGCATGGTTGGCCTTCCCACACCACTTCAGAATTTTACAAGCCTCATCTACTACTATATATACATATTTTGTTCGAAGTGGTTTCTCCCTCCACTTAGTGTTCAGTTCTACTTTTCAACATTTATCCTTCTGTGTGAGGTTGTTCCTTCTGAACAATAGATAATATCTCAACCCACTTAGCTGTTATTTCTATCCTTGGATTCCTTTCAATATATTTGGATTCGGGTTTTTCCTAGTGTGTCTCTGGGAATGTGTTTTTCTATATTGATTCTGCATATGACTGGTTCAGTGTGCTGCATTTTACTTCCTTCCTTAATAAACTATTTTGTTAACAGCGTTTTTTTTTCTCCCATCCTTTATCCAGTTGCAGTTATTTTTAAGGTGCTACTGATTCCCTGACATCCAAAATGCAAGGTAGAGTATGTCAGTTCTATTTCTCACACAGATTGTCAAAGGATGGCATGAATCTTTGTTTCTTTTAAGATAATTTCCACCATTGTCATTTTTCCTGGAAAAAACCTGCCTTCTTATTAAAGGTCCTTTCTAACTGGACTCAAGCTGTAGGTTTTACTGAACATCCTATTATATTTCTTTTCTTATTGATTATTATTATTGTATTCTTTTCGTATCTTTTTGGAAATATATATGGGTATGTGTTGCTACAGCAATAAAAATTCCAAGAGATGAAAGAAAAGCAGCAAACCCACTTTATATTAAATCACCTGTGTTAAGTGTCATCACTAGTGACAGGTTCTGCAATCAAAGCTACCTCTGATTTAAATGAAAGCATTAGAGACTTGCTGGTTACACTGATGACAAATTTGAAAAGATACCTAATAGAGAAATGAATGCTGAAATAAGCAAGATGAAATCAAGAACAGTAAATGTTAAATTCTACCTTTAAGTTTTAAAGGATCAATTGTTTCATGTCCTATTAAGCATTTATGTTGGTACAGTAACTCACACCAACAAATTTCTTACTGCTGTGCAAACATATAAGCCAAAATTTTAACATGGCTTAAAAAATGAAAGAATGAATCTTTGACTATGTTCCTAAGAGTCTGATATTCCTATTAAGATTAGCTATAGTCTGTGATAGAGCTATTCACAAATACCCCTCCCCCCCATGAAGAAATGTATTTTTCTGCTCTATTGAATTCAGTCTTGGTCACGTGATTTCCATTGGCCAAAGAAGTGTGAGCAGAAGTAAAGCGTGTCCCTTACTTATTCCACGAGGGCAAGCCCCAAGTAGAAGATCTAGTATGAGCTTTGCCATGTGTTCTTTTCCTTCTGCCACTGTGACCAGCAATGTGCACATAGCTGCTTTCCTGTCTGCCTGGGTGCCAGAGTGAGGATGACAGTGACAACATGGAGCTCCCAGCCAACCCAAAATGGCCATGTGTAAGGAGGCACTGAGATTTTGGAATTGTTGGTGATAGTATTAACATAGACACTTCTGGAACATTATAATATGTTCTCATGTTTTAAGTCCAGAAGCTGGTGCCGCAAATGATAAAGAGAAAAGATTCCCACATGGGAAAAAATTGGGATAATTAAAAAACATTCCAAAAAGCAGATATAAGTAGAGTTTTGAATTTATTAGGTAGACTAGATTTACAACAAAGTCTCTCCAAAAATGGAATGGACTGTCTTATCAATTGATAATTTCCTTTTCAACAGAAGTGTTTAAAAAGTAACTAGATGACCAGAGATCTATGGAAAAAACTAGAGCTTTAGGAACATGGCTGAATGAGATAACTCTAATGACCCCACAATTTCTGAGATTATAAGAGTGAAACAGATCTAACAATACTCATTCTACATGTTAACATTTTCAAGGCTATAAAAACTAATTTCCTACAGCTTTATAATATAAAATGTTGGGTGGAAACAAGTACATATATAATTATTTCTTGTTAATAATCATTGCCAAAGCCAATAGCTTTCCCAGTGGTTTCCAGAAACCTTGACTTTCCCACATTTGAGAAAGTCCCCAAATAATAGCTTTCAAGGACTAGACTGCTTCTATTGATCTATAGGTCCCTACTGAGAGATAGTTTTACAAAGATTTCCATTGCCTCCACAGTTTTAGGAATGATGGCTTTGGTTTTACCACTGACAGATCCCGTAATTTGAAATTAAATACTGCACTTATCTTATTTGAAGATTAGTAATAGTCTTAGAAAAAATTGTATGCCTCACTGTTAAGGAAGCCCATGAAATGCCCCCACATAGTCCTTGAAACAACTTCCTGATTTTTGAAATAAAAATTATTGTGCTGATAAAATACAACCTACCCCCAATGCATTTCAGAAAGATGAACAATCCCTGCTTCTTTACTTCCTCTAATATGCTGATAACAAACAAATGTTGCAAGACTGCATGGCCTTTTTTAGACCACAATTTATGTTACTAGCAGGCACATTGAAAACATTAAGACAGAAATATTTAACATTTTGCTAAATTGTAGAATCTGTCATTTGTATTGGCATAATGTAATTTACTTTACCAATTTACAGTTGCCTCTGGTATTTAACAATACTCTATAACTACCAAAAACAATAAAAGAAAAAAAACTGCAAAAATAATAGAAGACTGAGCTCTTTGTACCCTCTCTGACAATATCCTGGGATCATTTTTGAGATAAATTGTCCAAGCACTTCATCTCAGTTTGATCTATATACATAAACACCTCAAGTATCAAAGATTGATAATCTTTTATTGCAGCAAGCAAAAGCCTATAAAGAGTCAAATGTAGGTTAGGTCCATTTAAGGAAGCAGGAGGTGATAGACCCCAGATGTGGTAAGATTGGCAAAGGTCATCATAAAAGCAATATAGAGAAATGGTTAAGAACCAGACTCTAGAATCAGGCAGACCTGGGTTTGCATCCCTGCTCCATCATTACCAGCTTTGCCAGCTTGGGCAAGTTGTTTACCTCTGTAAATGTCAGATTTCCTGTCAGTAAGGTAGAGATATTATAATAATAGTATACACCCTAGAGAATTATCCTGTGAGTGAAATGAGACAATTCATTAATTATCTCCATGCCTCAAACAGAGTAACTGTATGAGTTACTTATTATTGCTTGGCAAGTCACTCTAAAACTTCTTGGCATAAAGTAACAACCATTTATTTGCTCATGATTCTATGGATTGGTAATTTGGGCTGGGATCATCTGGGCAATTTTTTTCTCTCCACATGGCAGTGGCTGGACTCACTCATGTGTTTACAATCTGTTGACATGTTGGCTGGGGCAGGCTGATCCTGGATGGTCTCATTCACATGTCTGGGGACTCAGGTGGGATAGTTGGAAAAGCCAAAATGGCTGAAATGATCTCTTTCTATTTTCCAAATGTTCTCTCTCTCTCCATATAGTATCTTATTTTAAAGGAGATTAGCCTGGACTTGTTCACCAGCAGCAGTATTCCAAGAGGACAAGGCTCAATGCACAAGTGTTTTATCAAACCTCTGCTTGCGTTATGTTTGCTGATGTCCTATTGGGCAAAGCAAGTCACACGATCAAGCTCTACACGATCAAGCTCTGCACGATCATAGGAGTACACTACACAAACTGTAGATACTGACGTTCACAACTCATCCAGAATCATTCCTTTTTTACTGTTGCAATAAGTTAGTAAACGACTTTAACTTAGTAAATGCTAGCTGTCTTCTTCATCACCATCAGCAGCAGCATCTATTCAGGACATCTTAATCTGAATTGAGTTTATTATCTTTGAAGAAATAAATTAAAAATTTCAAAAAAAAGAGAATTTCAGATTTCCAAGATCAGCGACTTTGGCAGGCAAACACACAATCCACAGATATTTATTGAGCACCTATGTATACCTGTTCTTTCCCAGATGCTGAACACTGATAGCAGTATGTAAATAAGGCCCTGCCTTCAAAAAACTCATGTTCTAGAGAACAGAAAAGAAGACTGCAGAAAGAATGGTAAACATATGGAATATTCAGGAAGAATGGACAATATTAAGACTTTTATGCTGAAATTTTGGGCCTACTGAAAAATCTCTCCTGTCAAATACATCTTGAAAATCCTTTTGATCAGCCAGGATTAAGGGAAATAAAATGATTAGAAAACAGCACAGTACATGATACATTGTATATGTTCAGGAAACCCCGAATACACCAGTGATTATTTTTACTCCTTTAGGGAACTTATCCCCTTTACCTTGGCATATGCCTTCAACCTTGGTATTAAATGGAGAGTCTCATTATTAGGCTACATTGGGATTCAGCAGGAGTATCCCTACTCTTCTCTGCAGCTATTTGAAGGGACTAGCTCATAAAGCAATATGATCAGCTTCAGCATGCCTTAAAACTCCACCTAGGCAATTTCTCACAATGTAAGATTACAAGTCCAGGGCCCAAAAATTCAGGACATCTTTTTACTGTCACTCTGGAGTAAATAAATATACTATCTGGTTCTGAAGTAGTCTGAGGCTCCGGGAAATTGCAAGTATATTCCAAGGACTGACTTGGCATCTTAAGGGATAAACCCACACCCCCAGGCAATGACAGGGCTGTAGCACTGTGCCAGGTATCATGAGGAGAGCAGGGGCCCAGGAGTTACTGATTATGTACAGGATTCTGTCTGGATGTGGGGAGCCAGAAACTCCAACAAATAATTTATCATTCATGTTAAAATTGAGAATAAATGTGGGATTAAATACCAAAAAAAGATCCATTCTATACATAAAAAAATGAGGCTGGAAGCTTATTGAAGCCATAAGCCATAGTCACTTCAGCTTAACTTTGATTGGGCACCTATTATGTGCCAAGCACATAATCCTGTCTGGATGCTAGAAATATACAGATGAATAGTGTATGAATAGAATATGATCTTTCAGGTAGACTGACCAACCAAAGGAAATGATCAGAAGGAAAAGTTGGGTCAGTCAGAAATCAAAATACAGGAAGCTGGTTGGTGTCATACCACAAAGTGTGTTGTTTTGACATGGTATGGAGTCAGTTCCTCTGGGTGAGCCTTCCTTGACCACAGGCAATTAGTCACTGCTTCCTCCATTCCTACAGCTCTCTGCTCTTACCTCTGCTGTAGAATTTAACCTGTTCTACCTCTTTATGTCTACTTTTCCCTAGATCATATCTCCATCCCCAGCACAAACCTTGGCACGTAGAAAGCATCTAATAAATGTGTTTTAATAATATGCTTGATTAAATGAATAAAAGAGAAAAGAAACCTGTCTTGTTTGAAGCCTTTCTTTAAGGCCACATGCCTTGCCCTACTGTCTTAGAAAAGGCTGTTCTCAGAAACAGTTCTGAGTTGGAATGAAACACACCCTTCATTTATCCTACAAAATCCTTTCAATTTCTTGAGTATGTATCTTGATGTAACACTGTAGAACTTCACAACTAAATTGATAACTATTCCAATTTAATGATTTTAATTATCAAGAAAACAATGGGAAATGTATCTTTTCATTACAGTAACAATTAATTTGTTTATTTATGCTCCTTAAGCATATTTAAGGGAAAATAAAAGTTGGACGTTTTAGGGAAATTGATACACAGTGAACCTCATCATTCTATATGATGGTTTTCATATCCACTCCAGGGATGGGATTTAGCTCTTTCACTCACACGTACACACATACCATGTTATTTTAGTCTCGTTAACAGGTGCCTTTCAGCTACTTCCTTTTTCTAAAACAAGAAGTATTAAATCAGCGATTTGGCCAGGGGGAAACTCTAAGCAATGACTATTAATAATGAAGACTTCCCAATGTTTGCAAAATCTGTTTCCTCTTTAGAAGACTGAGAGAGCAAGCTACTGAAAGTTAGTATCACTCATGAAGTCAAAGAGATTTAGGAGAAACTGCTCCTAGAAGCTTGGTTAGTTAAAATTTGGCCCACACATTTTGAGACATACCCCAAAGTCCTTTATGTTGGCTATTAACAGTGGCAACTTCCATTTTGAGATAAAAACAAAAAATTAAAATGTGTTCAACATTTACCATGTGCTAAGTACTATGATAAGCTTTTGTATGAAGTTATCATTTGACCCCAACAACCACCTTGATAATGAAGCTGGGAGTAGAGATCTGGTCTTTCTGACTCAAGGGATATGCTCTTTACTCTTACCTTATACTGTCTCCATCTGAGATCCCTAATTTAGGATAAATGCAGGTGAAACATGGATGAAGTCTCTATTCCATGAATTTCTCATTGAGAAAAGCAGAGAGAGAGAATGTCAGTTTCCCCAGATGTCCCAAGAATAGGATTCAGGGTTTGGGACTGGATGTCAGACAACTTATTACATATTTCCTCTCTCTACTTACATTATAAGGTGTTGGCTGGTCTCTGAAAGACAATGGTATTTAAACTATCTCGCTGACAACCCATTCTGGCCCAAACCACCACATTCACTTGCAACAAGAAGAGTGTGCAGTGGTCCAGGGTGACCCAGTTAAGAGCAGTCCCATGTGAATCTGTTAGAGTGTGGTTTCTTTTTCGGTGAGGTCATCCTGTTTAATCCCTCTGGACTGAAACAGCATATAAAGCAGTTTCTTTAACAGCTTATTTCAGTCTATTTCTTGGTGGACTAAAGGGCTCAACTTTTAAGAGTCTCTTAAAGTGAGAAGAAGGAAGAGGTTGGCAGCAAGGGGAAGGATAGGTAAGAAAAACGCAAGCAGCAAAATGCTAGTCACGTGGAGAAACTACTGAAGGGATTGCAAAAGGACACAGAGATTAGGAGCACAGACAAGGAGGAAGTTTGGAGACTCCCCATCCACTTCCCCAACATTCAGTAGATCTGTCCTTGCTCAGAACCAGCTGTGAGAAAGAGAAGATGTAAGAAGGATCACATGTCAAAGAATGCGTTCCTGGATCCCACCATGGAAAAATGAACAGCTGTAACTACCCAGAGCAGTTCAGCTTGTTTACAAAGCATCCTAGCGATGCCTTCCTGGAAACATGCGTAAACTAAAAAGGTATATTCCTTATTGAAATCTTCTCCTCTGAGAAGTTTCTAAACCAGAAACTTTGGGTGGAGTGGGGAGGGTGTGTCTAGCAATCTTTGTTTTAACAGGCCCTCCAGGTAAAGTTAGAGGACCAATGGCCTGTATGCCTTTATCTCCCGCACATCTCCTGCATGGACAGATAGTTAAAGCCATATGAGCTTCCTGCAATTCAGGCTATGAGATAAAGTAGATCTATATGTTCTGGTTGCAAAAGTGAAAAATATAATGCAGAATAGTATGAAGAGCATGATATTTATATAGCAAAAAATGTCTATCTTTATGTATCTATCTGCTCTGTTTATCTATCAACAGAAAATTTCTGGAGGAACTGTCAATAGTTACATCTAGGGATCAGGATATTTGGGGGTGGAAGAAAGAAGAGGAACTTTTACTTTTTACATTGATAGCCCTTTATACCTTTGTTCACCATAAGCATTCCTTCCTTTTACACCTTTATATGTTTAAAGCTTCACAGCTGATTCTGATGATCAGCCCAAATTAGGAAACATTGTAGAGAACTGGATGTCGGTTTCTACTAGTTTAGTAGCCACAGAATGACTGTTTAAGCATTTGTTCATTGACCCTGTGATTCTCTCAAGCTCACTATTTTCTGTCAGTGTCTTTTGAACTCTTGCTCCAGAAAATATGTACATTCAAGATAGGAGCATCCTTGGGGTAGCTCCAGCCCACCAGGACCAGCCACGGAGCTCTTCTTCACAAGGGCTTCTCAAATCTATTGCACCGACAAGTCCAAGGTGCCCCACGCTCAGAATCAGCAGCAGTGTGGCCAGATCCAGGAAGAAGACACTGAGACATGCAATATGGTTTATATGGGTGAATGCAATTAGCAAATATCAAAACCATTTGTCTCAGAGGGTCCAGCTTGCTCCCTCTTCAGAGAAAAATATGCTCTGTTAGCATCCAGGAAGGAAAATAATATCCAAGAGCAGAACCAGTCTGTGCCAGCACTCTAATAGGCTTCTCCTTTCCATTTACCTAGAAGAAAGGAGAGCCCAAGGCATAATTAAGTACTCTAAACTTATCTTCAGATCTTTCTAATCTCCACTGTCCAAGCCTCTCTCATCCTTTCATGCTGGGTGTTACGCTGGAAACTGAACTCCATGTTTGTACACTGCAGTGCTCAAAACTGACATCAAACAGCTCAGGAATTCTACTGCAGCACCCACCCATGCCTGCCCACCATGAAGAATCTTTAAAACTATTCCTCCAGAATTGCTCCACTCAGCGTCAAAAATACCTTGTCCCTCCTTTCCCATCCAAATGTTTAGTCCCTTAATATTTTAATTGTATTTAGCTATAACTGAAGAAAGCAATTCCAGAAATTCACACAAGAGTTGCGTCAGTAGTTCTCAATCTTGTTGTCCCAAACCCCCAACACACCTGGGAGATATGGCACGTGGAATAGTGGGGAAAAGGGAAGAGAGAAGGAGGGACTGTAAAAGAATTTTAAAGAGAATGAAGCATGTGGTTTGAAAGAGTCACCAATTCTGATACACAGTCCTTGAGTGACTTCTTTTGAGATTCACTAGCTTAGTTAAATACTAATTTTATAGTTAACTTCCCAGGGCTATTTATGGGTTAATGGGGCAATTCTTTAAACCAAAACTGCATCTCTAATTATAGAACTACGGGTCCATTGCTGGTGGGGAAAATATTTTGGGATAAGGGAACCTTACTGGCTTCTTGCAATTATATCATACCAACGAGTGACTGTCTCACCTAAACACTGGGCTTGCTCCCCTGCTCAAAACTTAGCTAAAGATTTGCTAAAAATCTTACAGAGCCTTCCCAGCAGGACACTTGAAATTCCACTTAAGTCCCACCAAAGTAAAGCAAGAGATGCATTCCACCCCCTCTTCGTTTTTGATGGTATTGACTCTTGAAACCCAGAGGAATGCCAGCTTCCATAAGCTTCTCTCCACAGACTGATATTTTAAGTCTGGAATGCTAAGAACTAACAACCTTCATTTTGCCCTTGGAGAGACAGGACATCTGTGGCTAGTTTACCTGACCTAGAATAGGCATCTCTGTTTTTCTGATGGAAATCTTGGAAACCAATATGGAAAATATGACAGGAGCTTCAGAAAACAAGGAAATATCCACCCACAAATATTCTTTAGAGCCCACAATATAGCAAATGCTTTGCCTTCATTTTTAATGGTCACTTTACCTTCTCTAGGACACCTCAAAAGTACCCATTTCTGGAGCCCCTCCAACTGAAAATGAACTCCACTCTCAATATTGGTCTACTCATCATCACCTAACCCAATCTCCAAACATCTTTGTTGCCACAAAAATCAGAAGTGACATCACTATTACAAAAGCAAATACCACCCCTATAAGTGAACTGCAACAGCCATTGTTAGCAAACAAATGTTTTGGTTTAGAACAATTAGACATGGGGTCAGATAATCTTCCTAGAGTGAGAAGACAATAGTCTAAAAGTCTAATCACATTTTTTTATGATATTCATCACAAAAAAAGCTGAATATTAATGATTCCAGCCATTAAAATTCCAGTCTGAGATCTAAAAGATGGATCTGGTGTTCTTTCACCAAGAAAAGCTGCAGCCATTTGTTAGAACCCCAAATATTGACTAAAGCCTCAGAGTGGAATCCAGTTGAAATTGTGGCACTCTTAAAAACTGTAACCTTGAGCTGTCTACCAGGAATTTAACAAATATCCTGCAGCAGTTTTTGCTTTAACAAGTCTCCTTGGTTGCAATTAACTGAAGCTTGTTGAACCATTCTAATTAAAGGAGGGGCAATTATAAGGCTATTTCATGGATTCCAAGGGTAGAGAGAACAGGCCTCATAGGCCTAGAGCCAGACAGGAGAAGGTTCTGAAGAACTAAGGCAGTAATTCATTGTCTCTCTCCCTCCCCGCCACCCCCTTCTCTCCCGCTCCCTCCCTTCACCCCTTCTCTTTCTCTTCCTCAGTCTCTTTACCTCCCTCTTTCCTTCCCTCCCTCCTCTCTTTCCCTTCTGCTCTCTCCCTCCCTCCCTCCCATGGTTTCTCATCTCTGCCATTCTCTGAGGCTGTGCCTCCATTTCTTCTCTTAGCAGAAGCATTTTCTTCACTTCTCCATGCAGAAGCTACAAAAGACCCCCCCTCAATCAGCACAGCCTGACCAAAAGCTCAGTTGCAAACTCCTGAGAGACAATCAGATCGGCCCATCTCTGGTGAACTCTGTCTCTCTGATTGAGTCAATGGAGGTGTAGAGGGTCAGGGCCTTATAGAACAACGTGGCTTCTGGGGCTGTACTCCCTGAGAGGGGGGAAGTCACCTAGAAAGAGGGTCCTTTTGAGCTAGTAAGATATTAATTACCCATCTCATTGAAAAAATTATTTAAAAATCTAAAGGTCAACAAATTGACAAATGGAAAAACCATTAGGGTAAACTTTTGGGAATTCTTTCATTTCCTAGTCGGTTTCCACTAACATGAGAACTTACAAAATATCCTTTAGTGCTCTTTCTTGGGGAAAAATACATACATACTAAAAAGATTTTTTTTTTTTTTTTTTGGTGTAGTAGAGAAATCAGTAGACTGGGAAGGTTCGGGAAATTCAAGCTCCACTATTAACCGGCAAGTAACCTTGCACACTTCACTGCTGCTATTGGGGTCTCCTTTCCCTATGCCAAACTCTAAGGCCCCTTCCAGTGCTGAGATTCTAATTCTTCTGAGATTTTATTAATAACATCTACACTCATAATTACTATAGTAGAATATAGAATATAGTAGAAATAGATATAGTAATAGAATATAGTAGAAAAAAGAGCCATCTGACTTGTGTGGTGCCTTTTAAGGGAATTGGGGGCAGAGGTCAACCAGGTCTTCATCTTGTTTAGTTTTACAGTTAGTGCTTTGGAACTCTGGGGATTAGGATTCATGGGTACATTACTTGTATACGGGTAGCTTTATTCATTCTTTCAAACTATTTGGGTGCTAATTATGGAAGTCTCTAAAGAAATTAGAATATCAAAAGTGAATTAATTTACCTTATATTCACCAAAAAAAAATCAGTCTCCAGGGCATTCAAACATACTGCTGCTAAATTGAGCATTTTCAGTGTAACTTAAATTTCAATGTGCGTTTGAAATAACCCCAATGACAATACCCTAGGCCCTATTAAGCTCTGGTCTGGGAATTCATGCAAGAGTGATAGTGAAAGAGCATTAAACATAGAAAGGGAGCATCTTGGAGACTGATAACTCATTTCCTCTGATGGAAATCAATAAGCTTTTGACCACCACCAACACTATCAAAAGGCAGATGCTCAGCAGACCAGCCACACTTTCAACTTCACATCCTTTCCCATTATAACTGCTGAGTATGGCTTTTGAACCAGGCCGGATCAATCAGATATAAAAGAAGATATTTCTTGTCTTCTCTAGCATAAGTTTCCGCTCTAAAAGGAAAGTGGGTTCCTATTTTGAAAGGTTGATAATAAATCAGGGAAGTGTAGCATCCACTGTGCCAACTATACTTTCTTTTCTTGCATATATTCTACTTTGCTATTGAGGATACTTAGGATAGTCAACTAGGGACTTTCCTACCAGAAATACTATTTTACAAATGGCCTCTGACCCAGAGAAATACTATGACTGCCAATAAAAAGAAATGTTGGTTATATGTTCAAGTGTAATGTACATAGCATATTAAGTACACATGCCTGGCACATGATAGGTGAGCAACAAATACATGTTTTCCTTCTTCTGAGTTGAATCAAATGTGCAAGAGAAAAAAAGGGAAGGATGCCTGAAAATTTTTAGGAATTTGTTCACAAGACTATAATATTTTGCTCAATTTAATTGTAATTTTTCCCATGATCTCAAAGTATTTTCACATCTATCATTAATCTTTTACAATCACCATGTGACATAAACAGGGCTAAATAATTATCAACTCCATCGTTAATTTTAAAAAAAATTAAGCATATAAAGGACAAGAGAGTTCTCCAAATATTCAGAGCTCAGTAATAGGACTAGAACTCAGAGTCTCTGACACTCGTTTATTACCCAAGTTATAATGCCTCATTGAGAATCCCATACCAACCAGCCCTGTGTGATATGCTATATGGGATTACTTAAAGGACTTTTTTATATTCTTTATATGGTAGGTCACCAATATCACACAAAACAAATAAAAATTAATAGCTAATTAGACTTTCTCTTTCTTCTCCCTCATATGTGTGTATATATATACACAAATATACATATATACATACACACGAACTGATCATATCCCATAATTGCTTAAGAGAAGAATGCCAGTTCTGAAAAATGTGAGATAATAAGTTTAAATATGAAAATTAACAAATTCTACCAACGATGTGCCATTTATATCACAATCCCATCTCAGGACGGAACCCTCATGAGACACTGTGATGGACTTTTTCAGCTTGAGCAGAAATAATAAAGAATTTGAACAGTTTGAAAAGCAGCAAAGAAATACCAACAAGGTGAAAAACTGTTATAGCTCCTAATTGTGTTCAGGGTTCATTTTGAGAACTTAGCAAGTCTGGAATAATGACCAGGAGACTGATATTCACTCTGCAGTTTGTAATAGACTATTATCATTGTTATCTTTTACATTTTTGCCACACACCCATCACATGAAACCCAATTCATAGCAACATTCAGCACTGTTATCATGCTCCCTGGAGATGTCATTTAACCACAACCCTACCCACTGCCAAAGCCTGAGTATGAAAATGAGTAAGCCTTTCTGTGAGAATCTCTCCATTACCTTCAGACTTCCCTGTGCTCTCCTTCCCTATTGGGCAGTTTACATCAGAGATGGACCCAGCATTCCCAAACTTGGATGAACTGGCACAAACCTATGATCTTGAATTTGTCAAAACGCATTGGGAGGAGAGGAAATTCGTCCTCTGCCTTCAGCCATCTGCCAGGACTGCCCTCTGGCCTCTTCCCCATTCCATTATAGACCTCCATGTGCATATGTGCCCTGGACTGCCATCCATCTTCATTTTTCTTGTTAAATTTTTGATTAAAAATTAAAAACTCAAATTCCATTTTATTAAAAATATATGTACATGTATCAGGTCATATAAAAGGCCAAATAATACCAAAGTCTTATATTTAATAATAAAAATCAGCCATCCTCTGGTTCACCTCTGCCCAGAGGTAATCACTTTCTACTCTTTCAATGATTTCTTTTCTGCCTCTTCCATCATATTTCTAGATAATTCTCTTATATTGTTATTCCTTAGTTTTCCTCCTTTGTTTTGATCTATTGTCTTCCTATTGGAGAAGACAGAATATAGCTCTCTTACATAAGTCCCTCACTGAGCACATACACACATATTTCCCATTTTCCAAATATTGAGTTTTTATTAAACCAATATCTTCAGTATTTACATTATTCTAATTGTATAGATATTATTCACAGATAAGACATGTAATGCACTTCTATTGCATTTTCTTTCCTGTAAAACTTTTCTTTTTCCTTGGAGTTAACTGTACAAAAGCAATTTATGTAACCAAAATGTTTGTACTCCCATAATACTCTGAAATTTTTTTAAAAAATTGTCACTACTTTGATTTTCTGTGTACCTATCACTAATCCATGCCCAACTCTCTGACAGTTATAAAATTCCTCTCAATTAAACACATCAGGTAGTCCCTAAATTTCTTCTCCTCTTCCCCTTGGATCAATCCTTTCTGAAGTCCTCTCCCCTACTGCTCCAATCTGGACCATCTGCTGTCTAAGCCTGCTGCACAACTGCCATCCTGGGACTTCCCATCACCATCATTCTGGAAATACCCTTTACTTCTGTGTTGAGTCCCATCTTTTATGAATCCCATGCCTTCATCTTCTTGCTTTTATTCTCTAATTGTGATGGAGCATATCTTCCAGTAAGTTGCTCAGAAAGTTTGCATGGGAGGTCAATGACACATGCATGTCCAGAATGTTTTTGTCTACCTACATACTTGGTTGGTCATTCAGCTGGGTATAGAAATCTAGTCTGGAAATAATTTTTATGCAGACATTTGAAAAGATTGCCCCATTGCTTTCTGGTTTCCAGTGTTGCTGTTGAGAAGTCTGATATTACTCCAAAACCCAATCCTTTGTGGGACTTTTGCTCTCCACCACACACACTGCAAATTCTAGATTTTCTCTTTAACCTCAAAGTTCACAAACATCACAATGATGTGAGGGTTTTTGTTTTTTTTTTTTTTGGTTTTTTGGGTTTTGTTTTCCTTATACTCACTGTTCTGGGCACTTGGTAGAGCCTTTCTACCTAGATACTTACATCTTTCAGTTCTGGAAAGTTCTCTTATATTATTTGATAATCTTTTCTTCATTTTCTCTGTTCTCCCCCTGTGAAATTTATTTTGGTTGAGACTGGATCTCCTGGATGGATCTTCTAGTCATTTTATCTTTTCCCTCTTATTTGTTTTACTTCTTTATCTGGAAGACTTTCTCAACTTTATCTTCCAATTCCTGTTATGAATGTTTTTAGTTCTGCTCTCATATTTTTAATTTGCAAACAATTTTCCTTGTAATTTGCATGTTTCTCAGTGCAATTTCTTCTTTTATTCTTCTGAGGATATTTTTTTCCTGAAATTTTCTACTTGCTAAATTGCTTTTTAAAAAAATATTTATTGAATTTTGTCTCTTGTCCACATTAGAAGGATCTGGTAAGCCTTCATTCTCTATTAATACTTAAATAAGGCTGGGTTTGGTGGCTCACACCTGTCATCCCAGCACTTTGGGAGGCCAAGTTAGGAGGATCATTTGAGGCCAGGATTTCAAGACCAGCCTGAGCAACATAGCGAGACCCCATCTCTATAAAAAATAGAAAAATTAGCTGAGGGTGGTGGCATGCACCTGTAGTCCCAGCTACTCAGAAGACTGGAAGGCTGAGGTGGGAGGATCATTTGAGCCCAGGCGTTTGAGGTTGCAATAAGCTATGATGACACTACTGCACTCTAGCCCAGTCAATAGAGTAAGACCCTATCTCAAAAAACAAACAAACAAACAAACCAAAAAACCTAAACAAGGCATCCAAGAGCTGATCAAAAGCATTTTGGGTAATTCATACGTTTAAGTGGGGTTTGAGAACTGGTGGGCTTTACTGTAGTAATATCAGAAATATTCACTGGGTATACCAAATATCAATGCCTATAGATCTTTTTTCCGAGGCCAGTCACATATTCTAGAGAATAATCCCTCCATCTCCTACCTGGCTGCAAGGGTTCTACATACCATGTGAGGAAAGGACGCTAAGGTTCGAGCTCCTCAGGCTGCAGATTGTCATTAATCCCGCAATTTTTAATACTGCTTCTCACACATATTCTCATGCATTCCTTGTGTTTCCTAATCCAAAGCCTTTCTGGTTAAACCTCTTTAAAAGGTAAGCTTTATTTCAAACTTCTGCTAGAGGAGGTGGAGTAGTCACAGCTGAACGGATTTGAGAATGAGTCTGGGGATCTAATGCTTCTTTTATAAGACCCCAATTATCAGCTCCCCCCACCCCACTTCCAGAGCAGCTTGCCTCCAATTCCTGAATCTTAGGTTCATCAGCGAGAATCCACTTATTTCCCACCTCCTGCAGGTACACTTACTTTTTTGGCCTTCCCCCTTTACTACGTAATAATGTCTTTCAAATTTTGATGACATCTCCCTTTTGCACTTCACATCTCTTTTCTCTGTTGGATGGGTTTAAACCTTTGTCACTTCGTTACTGTCAATTTAGTGGAGTTTGGGGAGATGACTCATGTGTTCGTTCCATCTATCATGTTGACTACAGGTCCCCAGGTCTTCCTTCCTCCATGCTCTGTTAATTTATTTGACTAATATTCTCTCAGCATGAGTATATACCCGTGAATAATAGGAAATACAAGCTTATAATGTATATTGTTAGCTCTAATGAGCTTATACACAAGTTGAGAGACAAAATACACATACATTAAAAAACTCTAAAACAACTTTTTTGTTGTTTTTAATGGCTCCTTAGTCAATTTGACTAAAACAAATCAATACAAACTTTTAAAAATATGATAAAGTCCTCCTAATTCAGTACTCATATAATTAAGTGAAAGTGGTATATGTAGCTAAACATGGCAGGCATTCAGAAGTAAGAACAATCTCCTCGGCTGAAAATGTGAAAGGCAGGTTTTACTAAGAAAGTAGGACTTAAATTTCATAGAATTTGCAAAGCATTTGAGAGGAAGGGAATTCCAGGTGAGAGAAACAGTGGAACACAGAGAAGGCATGGGGAACAGGGAATGAATTTGTCAAAAACAGAAGATTCATACAAGGAAACTATAACCTGGTTATCAACAATTTCACCATTTACGTGAAATGTGTGTTAAGAAAAATAGGGATAATCATTAAAAAGCAAACAAACAAACAAACTGCTGTAGTGAGACTCTAGGCTGTGGTCCTAGCTGGATCTTGAACTTGATGTGTAATTAGAGTGAGTCACTATACTACCTCATCTTTAAGTTCCCATCCATAGTCTGTGAATTATACCTAAAAAAAGCTACCCTTTCTTCTTTATAGTGGAACTGTCAGGCACAACAATTAGCCTCTCCTAAAGGAATTAGCAGATGAAGGAGCAGATTCTGTAATACCTGCTTTCTGTATACTTTATACATAAGATTTTTTGATCAACTTGACTAAAAGTTAAAAATAAAAAACAACAAGGAGTGAGTAGGTGGACTACAGCTACAAAGGAAGTGGCAGTGAACTTTTGGAAAGACAGAAGGTGAATGCAGAATGAAAGTTTCTCTGGGACAGGAAATATGCTGAAGGTGGTACCTGCATAAGCTTTCAAAGTATAATACCTGCACTCCTGTGTTTTTTGCAGCACTATTCACAATAGTGAAGATATGGAATCAACCTAAGTGTCCATCAAAAAATGAATGGATAAAGAAAATGTGGTATATATACACAATAGAATATTATTCAGCCATAAAAAAGAATGAAGGACTGTCATTTGCAGCAGCACGGATGAACCTGAAGGGCATTATTTTAAGTGAAATAAGCCAAGCACAGAAAGACAAATATCACATGTTCTCATTCATATGTGGGAGCTAAAAAAACATGATTTCATAGAGGTAGAGAGTAGAATGATGGTTACCAGAGGTTGGGAAGGATAAGGGAATGTGGGGGATGAAGAGAAGCTGGTTAATGGGCACAAAAATATAGTAAGAAGGAACAAGTTCTAGTGTTCAATAAGACAGTAGGGTGACTATGATCAAAAAATTTTTTGTGTATTTCCAAGTAGCTAGAAGAGAAGATTTGGAATGTTCCCAACACAAAGAAATGATAAATATTTGAGGGGAAGGACATCCCAATTACCTTGATTTGATTATGGCATGTTGTGTGCATGTATCAAAGTATCACAGGTACCCCCAAAATTTTTACAATCATTATGTATCAATTAAAAACAGAGTTGAAAGTATAACTTATCAAAGGGATAATGTATGTTATCAAGAGAGAAGGAAGAAACAATTCAAATTGGAACACTGTGCAAAGAAACTAAAATGTAATTGATTTTTTATCAGAAATGTTTATGGCTATTTGGTGATAGAAAAAGATCTGTAACTATGTGAAACTATAAATGCTGTATATGGCATGCCAATATCTTCCAAAATGAAATAAAATCTGGATAGATAATCAATCTGGACACCAAAAAGTTTTGTTCCTTTTATTATTGTTTTCTTTCTCCTTCCTCCCACAACACTGAACAGTCCTTCTTTCCACACAGGGCCGCTCTAGGACCCTTCAATGTTCACAGGTTAATATTCCTCCTTCCATTTTCTTCTTTTAGTTTTCTTGTTTGTTTTGTTTTGAAAGATACCAAGAAATCCATTGTGTCAAACTCCCTTGGCACTTCCCTAAATGACTGGACACCTGCTTTTTCCCTGGAAATGCTGGGGGTAACCAGGTGTTTCCCTGGTGACCTTGCAAGGAAGCTGCATTTTTCAGTGGGGATTAAGAAGGAGCCCCGCTTCTGTGAGGTGACCAAGTGCCACTTGGCTTGCCAAGACTTGCTTCAGGAGCACAGCTCTTCTGCTGGCAGTAACAGATGCCCAAAGTCAGGCTTGATACCACATGCTGGCCATAGAGAACTACAAGAAAGCCAAATTTGAAGTCACTTTTCTCACATCCAAGAAGAAATTTTGTTTCTAAATCACATCTTTATTGACAGAAAAAGCCGAGCGTCTATAATTACTGTCAGTGCATTTTTCACATGTCATGCTGGATACCTTCTACCTGCCCCTCCAGATGCTCTCTGCATTCTTCTCCACTCTGCTCTGTGCCCTGCTAGACTGACATATGAGGACCACTTCAACAAGACTCCCCTGCCCTCTACCTTCCCGTTGGGTTTGGCCAGAGTCTTGGTGGGAGATCAGAGGGTAGGAGGAGAGAGAGATAAGGGGGTGTTTTCCTTTGTCTTCCTCCCTGTGAGGTGGCCTTGGGTTGGACATGTCCTTCCAGCCAGGGCTTCTCCACACCACCTTTTTTTTTTCTGGTTTAGTAACTGCTCCTTCCTGTCATCCTTCCAGATTCAGGTGCAGGAACACCTCATCCATTGGCAGGAGCCTCAGGTTATTGTACAACATCTTGTGGTTCCCCGACACCCTATCCCCCACCACAAACACACACCTTCACAAACAGTCTCTTTGTAAACAAACTCTCCCGGAACCATCTTAATTTGGTTCTGCCATCTGTTTTCTGCCAGAAACTGACAGAGGTAATCCTCAAGAAACACGTCTATTCTTAATAAAAGATTTTATCTAAAAAGTCTATATTTGAAAAGAGGTAAAAATAATGAAACAAGTGAAAACACTCCAGTATCGAAGTCAGAGAAAGGTTGGTTCAAGTTCCAGATCATCCTCTTATAAATTGTGCGTTCTTGGACAAGGTACTCAAACTTTCAGAGCCTCAGTTGTTTAACCTTTAAAATAAAGATAATTATAGTACCTACATCATAGAATTGAAGATTAAATGAGACAATTTTAAATGAGATTAAATGATTAAATAAGTTCTTATAAGGCAAGCTCTCCATTCATATTAACTAGTAAAAACAATCATAATAATAATATAAATATTTATTAGTTAATAACTAATTAATCTTCTGAAGGAGGCTTAATCCAGAAGATGGACTTGAATTAGATCTTCAAGATTGGTTAGGTGAAAAGTATGTTGGTAGGCTCAGGTGAGACTTACCCCAGATATATTTCTTCACACAGGATATAAGAATTATTGCTTTTGATTTTCCATCAGTGTTCTACTTCCAAACTTCTAAAAGGAAAGTTACTTTGAGATTTTTGCAAGTATCAAAATCAGAAGTCACTTCATTTATTGACCATTTTGCCCAGAAATCCTATATGGGATGGTCATATACAAGTACTATTACATATATCTGTAACTTCATCAAAAAGGAAAACAAGAGCCACCATTCTCCTATCGTTGCCATGAATTAATCACTAGCTTTAATTAAGAATCACATTGCAGAGGCCTCTATAATTGGAGTGTTAATTTAATGAGCTATTACAAGTTAAAGTAATTTCCACTTCCTTGCACTTAACTGTGTTGAGCAGAGTATTTTCAGGAAAACTTCATTACCTGCCCAATTATCCTAAGCCTTTCAGACCATCTACTTTTGATCATGTTTGACTACAATCCAGGGAGCAAAATCCTGCATGGATTTGAAATCAGAAAGATGCTGATAGTACGTCCATGAAGCAGATGCACTTTTGTTGTACAAAGTTTACATATGTTAATAGATTTAAATTGGTCTATGAACAAAGTCAATTGCCATTTCTTGATTATTTATATAAATTAAAGGATAGCTTAACTTAATTTCTACCATGTGTGCCCTCTGGCAATAAAGGTTGCTAAAGATTTCAGTTCTTCTCTTTTTAAGGGATTGAGGAAGAAAGACTACCTACTATCTGCCAATATTTAGCTGTATTCCATAAGGGACAGTTCATTTTGGAGCCTATAATGATCTAATCAAGAAAACCATGGATCTGATGTAACTTCCCCCTACTCAGCTCTAGTACCTCTTGTAGAAAAGACCATAAACAAACTGCAAACAAAAGAAATAAAACTGTATAGGATTTCACCACCAGGCACAGTCCCAAATCAAGACATGCAATTTTAAGGGTCTTGACATCATGGCCAAAACAGACAAAGCAAATGTGGTTAGCTTGGTTGACCATGGATTATTGGGATGAAATGACAGCAGCATACATTAACCCCTGCACGCAGAATCAAAGAATGAGGTGTTTCTGAAAACAATAAAGGGAGATTTGTGATTCTTTACCAGTATTGGCATGTATGTATTTGAAAACAAACATATTCACTGAACACTATAATTAAATAGCACTTTTCTAGCACCCTTGGGGTTTTGGGGGGGTTTTTTTCCAAAAGAAAAAAAAGGCAAAAAATTTTTTATTGCAATAAATTAATCCAGTGAGTTTTAGCACCCTTTTGATAGAAGATCTCCACTACAAGATCAAATAGAAAAAAGAATGAAAGTTTTCATTTGTCTCATATACAACTCTATCAAGGCTTGGTTTCTATAATAAGAGTGGGTAGGCTCTGGAGTTCTTGGCCTGAGTTTCCTAACTCAAGATAGATACACTCTACCTCTATTTACTCTTATAATAGGTAGAGAGGGAGGATCACATCACAGCACCAGAAGAAATTCTTACCCCATCTATTGCCACTAATAGAGTTTGTGTCTTTGGCCAGGTATCATAACTCTGAGCCTCAAAGGTGAAGTGGGATTGTTGAGTCCAGTGAGATGATACATATACATGAATTTTGGAAATTTTAAAGTGCTCTACAAACAAGGGTTGAATAATGAAAAACTTAGCCCTGTGTTTCTATTTCTCAAAAGTGTCCAATTATTAACACTTCAGTAGTAAAACAATGCAAAATTTTCTTATTGATATTTTTATATTCAATAGAAAAGGTAATTATAGGTATAAGCCAATGCATTTATCCATTTTAATAGCCTTGGCTTATAATAAAAATATTTTATGTTAAATTACTTAAATGCAGCTTATAAACATTTTTTTCTGAATCATCTTTATGGAAAAAAAAAGGGTTCTTAGACCAATGGCTTAAATAAATCAAGGGTAAAAAGTTCATGAGAGATTAACTATGAAAAATTATGATGTAGAGTTAAAAATTCACTTTAAAAAATAGCATTTTGTATTTGAATGTAAGAGTAGCACATGCTCATTGGAGGACATTTGGAAATCACTTCTAAAAACATCATTAACGTTTTTAAGTGTTATGGTTTCTTTTCCCCTAGTCAAACATACATATGTATTACTTCCTATAAAATTTTCTCTCCTTTGCCAAAGATGAGACCATATGGACAATTATACCCTCCTATATGCCACCTGCTGGTTGCATAGCTAAAGTGAGGGTACTGGACGCAGTGGGCCGGGTCTGTTCCTCGATGGTAGTTTTCCTCATATGCTCTATGTTTTGACAGAGAAGCGAAAGGGGTGAAGTTAAGAGTTGTAGTAGACAGAATACCAAGATGGCCCTCAAGATTCCCAGCCCCTTGGTATATACACATCTTCTCCCAGGTATTCAATCAAACATGAATCCAGGTGATCCTGTGAAGGAATTTTAGAGATATAACTAAGGTCTCAAATCAGTTGTCTTTAAGATAGGGAGATTTTCCTTGGTAGACCTGGCCTCATGAGATGAACCTATAAAAGGAACAGGGCTTTTCTTGAAGAAAGAGGTTTGAAGCATGAGAGGGACTCAGTGTAAGAGGGATTTTCCATTGTTGGCTTTGAAGACAGAGGAGGTCACATGGCAATGGGTATGGGTAGCCTCTAGGAGCTGAGAATAGGCCCCGGCTGACTGTCAGCAAGTAAACAGGGGCCTCAGTCCTATAAACTGCAAGGAACTGAATTCAGCCAACAAGCTGCATGAGCTTAGAAGCAAATTCTTCTTCAGGGCCTCCAGAAAGGAGCCCAACAACTGGATTTCAGCCTTCTAAGACTCTGAGTGGAGAACATAGCCATGCTGTGCTTGGGCTTTTGACCTACACAACTGTGAGTTAATAAATGGGTGTTGTTTTAAGTTGTTTGTGTGGTATTTTGTTATACAATAGAAAACTAATACAAAAGTCCTATTTTTAAATATCTCCAATTTGCTTTGATTAAGTTCATTCTTTTTTATTGCTGCTGTAGGATTCTATTGCATGAATGTACCACCATTTGTTTTTCCAGTCAACTGTTGAGGTACATAAGGATTGTTTCCAGTTTGGAGCTATTATGAATAAAGTTGCTATGAACATTTATGCACAAGTTCCTTTTTGGAGACATCTGGTGCTAGTTTTATGTCCAGCACAGGAAGCATATAAGGAACAATTAACTCAGGACACATCAGTTTAACATCTTCTCACCTGTTACTCAGTCATCCTGCATATGAGTTCTGATCCCTGAGAATCAAGGGCCTTGGTCCCACGAGCCAGCCACCAGGTACCCTGGCTGGGTCCTTCAGCCTATTTCCCCACCTGGTCCCAGGCCATGCTCCATAATGCCTGCTTTGAACTTTTTAGCAATCCTTTACATATAAAAAGCCAAAAGATTAACCAGAGACCACAGCAGTTTACTTTCAAACTAGCTAGCAGATGAAAAGGAAGCAGACAGAACATAAACCACCCGATTTCCACACTTAGGAATGAAAGTAAGCTTCACCATGGATGCTAATGCTAGGACATATGCAAATCCAATGCTCTTAGCAATGCTATTAAGAATTCCCACCAATTATCACTGGATTTTTCTTTCCCTGAAGAAACTATTAGAGAAGCATGTCATAGTCACTGACACTGTATTTCTCACTCAGTGACAGAAGAGAATAGCAATTTCGCAAGCCCTTTTTTTTACACAAAAGGTGGAGAAGAATAAGTTTGGCAACTTACCTAGAAAATCAGTGAGTCAAGGATAGAGTAAGAATGCAGGTGTCTGGAATTCCCAGCAGGTATATTCCACATCAGCAGACAGTCCTTTTGACTTGATATAGACCTAGAACAAGAGACACCAGAAAAACATTCAACCACAGTGAATACTTACATAGTTTTTGCTTAACTTTTTGTGGGGGTTTTCTTGGGGTGGTAAAATTTTGTAAAATCTAGTTGGTTGTTTGTTTGAATGGGATTTGTTTTTGACAATGTCCAGAGCCACAGAATACCAAATAGGAAAGGGAAGAAGGAGATACTGCCTGGGGTAACCCAAGATGCTCCATTTCAAATTTGTATTGCCTTAAAACTCCTCTCTTTGTTGATAAAGTATTATTCAATTATCAAATATATACAGTTTTTTAGAAATACTTAAGGTCCCACATGGTGTCTCACGCCTGTAATCCTAGCACTTTGGGAGGCTGAGGCGGGAGGATCACTTGAGGTCAGGAGTTCAAGACCAGCCTGAGCAAGAGCAAGACCCCATCTCTACAAAACATAGAAAAATTAGCTGGGCGTGGTGGCACACACCTGTAGTCCCAGCTACTCGGGGGACTGAGGCAGGAGGATTGCTTGAGCCCAGGAGTTTAAGGTTGCAGCGAGCTGTGATGATGCCACTGCACTCTAGCTGGGGCAACAGAGTGAGACCCTTTCTCAAAAAACAAGATATAAATAAATAAGTAGGAAAAAAACACACAACAAATTAATTTTTTTAAAAGTTAAAAAAAAAAAAAAGAATGGTTGATAGCCACGAGAGGGAGTATGTTGAGATACCCAAAACTGAGGAAAGGGAAATTGTTTACAGACATTGGCCCAATGAGGTGTATGCTTTATTTGAGAAGAGAGAAAAATTTGTCCAGAAATTTATGTAGTGGCCTACATAAAAGGAACACACCAAAAGGAATACAGGAGAAGATAAAAATTGTCTTTTTCCAGTCCAGCTAATGTAGAACAAGCACTTTTGGCTGAAAACAATATCCATTTGACCACCTCCTGATCCCTGAAGCTCTGGCTGACTGTGAAGTCCTTTTTTCTGACTGAAGTCAGCAATAATGATCACCACTTCTCAAAACTCTCACCTGATTTCAGCATTGGCTCTCCCTCAATGCCTTAGCTTGTATGTGTTCACCCTCACATGTGTGTGTGTGGGAGGGTGTTCTGACACTACCAGTGTTGCCAAACGCAGGTTCGGCTACCTGCCACCCAAGAACCAAACACATGTGGTGCGTGTTGGTGAAGGAATGGTGGTTTATTCAAGTGCCAGCAGCCTGAGGAGACGGCAGACTATTGTCTCAAAGACCATCTCCTCTCTCTCTGCTTACTGAGCAACTTATGAAGGGAAGGAGTAAAGGGGGTACGTAGCAGAGAGCAAGTTTTGTACAAGTCATCGTGACTTGTTTGATGGTTATCAGCAAACAATAGGTTGTCTTGTGGATCTTGTTATCGGCAGTCTACTTGGCCTGTTCCGGACTCTTGAGCTGTTTTTCCTCAAGGTCATTTTCTAATCTTGTGCTGGCAGCTGTGTAAGTAAGCAGCAGGTTAATTCTAAACTTTTGAGACAGAGTAAGCCAAAAGCACACTGTAAGCAAAATAGCTTCCCTGTAGCTAGCCTAGTGATATAGTCTGAATGGCCCTTGGGGGTGTGCTTGTACCAGCATACCAGCCTTGTTCCCATTCATCCAGTACTGGGTCCCTACCCTGAATCCCTGAACCACTGCCCACTCTCAACTCCTTGAGTGATGGAAACAGGATATTATTGGCAGGATGACAACTTTCAATGAGGGATCCTTTGACCTTTTTAGTTACTCTGATAAATCAGGAGCACTCTATGTAAATGGGATTCTGGAACTTCCCTATTGATTATTAATCTGATCAGTATCCAACCACACCCAAAACCCCAGGGTGTTTCCTTTGGGATGATTCCTTCTCATATTCATTTGGGCTCCCCAACAGCTGATAATACTTCTAGCACCCATCTGTGTTGTGAGTCACGTGTTATGCAGACTTTATATCCCAAGCAGTCAATTCCATGGTTTTGAGACTGTCCTTTATTTGTTGTAGAACTGTTCCACGCGTGATTTTGGGAAACACTACTCTTTGGCTGGCAGAGTAGGGGAGGGCCAGTGTATGTAGTAATACCTGCCATTAGTAAGGGAGTAAACTGTATGTTCCACCGGAGCAAGCAGCTGCCTCAGGCATGGAGTTTTTATAAATTTCCTGTCGTGTTAGAGCCAATTCTAGTTTGTGAAATTGAGTCTCACAGAGGGAGGTCAGTAATTGGTAGCACCTGGCTGGGATGAGGGATTCTGTAGTGAGTGTGTGTATGTATGTTTGTGTGTATAAGGAAATGCAACAGCTCTTCACAAGTAAGTTTCTCCCCCCAAAGTGAGACCTTGAGATCATTTTTCTTAATCTTTCATCTCTGCTAGGATTTGATAGTTTTCTGAAGGAAAGACTCCACTGAGTGATATAAGGGAAAGGGCGAGTCTCTTTTCTAATCTCCCCTGCCACCAACTAACTTTGTGAACTTGAGTTAATAACTTTAGTTACCTTATCTGTAAAATGGAACAGTACTCTCTCGACCACATAATCTCCTAAAGATTTGTAGGTCTATGATTGATCTACCTGCCATATAAGCCTAAATACATGACATTCCTAAGAAATCTCTCATTTAGCCACAAAGATACACACTTTTAGGAGATAAACACATAAGTTAAATGTCTACTCAAATGTTTAGATAACTACTTATTTATGCATACATTTTTAAAATTATATTTATGAAAGACTATATTGACTTTTAAAAAATACTATATTTTTGTACTTTCACTTTGTAAAACAATGTTATTCCTCATTGCTTTCATTTTGTGACTAATCCAACAGTTTCCAGGCACATCATCATCACTTCCTTCTAAGTTGTTTGAGATGTAATACTTTTTTGAGTTCATGCACAATGCTGTCACTAGAAATGTTATCCCAAGTCATAAACAACCATTTGCATCACATTTGGTCATTTTTTTCATTTCCTGTAGGTCTATATTTGTAATCTCCGTAATGTGCCACTTGCTGAATTGCATTATTATTTGATCTCTAAAAGGACTATTTTAAAAATATCTAACATTTGCATTTCAGGGCTAATAACTTCAAGAATAACTACTAAATCAGTGATAAATTTCTTTTCTTCTTTTTTTTAACCAGTTCTGACAGATGATCTCCATAAGCATCTAAAACAGACATTAATTTAGATCATTTCACCCTAATCCATCTTCTACTAACAATAGTTTTTTGTTCCAAATTAGGTATTGAGAGAGCACCAAAAGATGACTTCATAAGGATGTGTACAAAAGGTAACTTCCTTTTTTCTGGGAAAGAATTTCAGACACAAAAAATTCACCTTATGTAGGGGCAAATGGGTGTATATGTAAAGCCATTAGTTCAAATTATTCCAGAAATTTAAAAGTAGTATATGCTTTCCTTTTATTTCTTCATTTGTCCTTGGAACCCAAGGTCACATCATTCTAAGCAGAAGATTTCCTTTAAAATTATATTATTATTATTCTCCCTTTAAAAGGAAGGATCAGAATTCGATGTACCTACTCAACCAACAAGACTCACTCTAAACCACGAGAAAACTAAAAGCAAGCCCTTTTAAAGGTAACTACTCCATGGTTTATCAGGCACAGTCCAATTGTGACCAAGAAGACAGAAGAAAGAGAGAAAAGTTCACTCAGCGCTCTACACTTGCAGATTTCCCTCTGAATTCAACTTTCTGTTGTCAAAACCTCAAGGGGGTTTCAGTCTAAGGCCAATTGCTCGTCACAAAGATCCAATTATTGAGACAACAAGGATTGCCAAGGAAGAAAGGAATTTTTAATGTGACAGATGTCTGGTCGGGAGAACAGGAGAAACTGCCTCAAATCTGTCTCCCTGACTAAGGGAGATCATGGGCTTTTAAAGGAGGGGCCATGTGCCTTGGGGCAGGTCGTGGTGTATCTCACAAGGGGCTACATGCACTGGGGGCAGATTGTAGGGGATGGTGAATCTTGGCATCAGGAAGTCTGCCTAGGGGACTTCAGAATCTCAACTCCTTTGTCTTGTAGAAAGTTCATCATTTCAGTCCTTGTGCAGTGGCTCACGCCTATAATCCCAGCATTTTGGGAGGCTGAGGCGGAAGGATCACTTGAGGCCGGGAGTTCGAGTCCATCATTTCTGGGAAACAACTCAAAGGATCAAGTAGTTAGTTAAGGGAGAAGATTATAAAAAACATATAGGGGTTCATGGAGCCAGTTACATTTCCAACAACAACCTGAGCCCTGCCTTCTTCCTCTGAATTTTGTCCTTTACATGGAAGGGGAAGAAATGCTGGTGCCTGTAATAGGTGCTGATAGTTGCTGCCTTTCATTTACTCTCCTGATCATGAATGGGTGTTACCAATTTCAAGTGGCCCTTTCCAAAGTACCAGGGCAGTCCCACCAGGACTCAACTGTGGAAACTTATTACAGTTAGGCAGGAAATGAAAAGAAACCTGTCCTTCTATTTGGCTCAAAGTAAGAACAAGTATATGTGAGCCCCAGGGGAAAAAAAGCAAGAAAAATAAACTCAGCTTTCTACCACCACCACCACCACGCATTTTTGTCCCCAACAGAAACCTACAGGCAAGCTGTTCTTGGTGAATGTTAAATATTCAAAATTCTAGGAGGGAAGTGTTATGAGCGATTAGAGGAAAAAAAATGGATCAAAGCTGTTGTGTTCTCTTTGACTCTGTAACAGGCAAAGTTATGTGTGCGGCACGTTGTACAAATGCCTTCTTCACCTACCTCGCCTAGGGGGATGGGAAGAATGAAGGGGCTTTGGACCCAACAATAAAATAAGTCAGTTCTAAAGAGACTAAGAGTCACCTTTTTAGATCTCAACTCTTATTTCCATCTGAATGGAAACCTCAGTGTAGGGTGAGGGCATCCTCAAGCAGCCAATCTTTGGGACATGCGTGCTCCTAAGCCTTTGGAGTTACAGGGGAAATCCCACTGATGAATGTCCCCTCCCCCATCCTGGACATTGGTCACTCAATTTCACCAGATCTTTGTTTCCTCTCTTGAGAAAAAAAAAAGATTTCCCAGTATCCTTATTAGGAGAATTTTGAATGGAAATGTTTCAGAAGAAGGTTAATAGTGACTTGGTGTTCAAGATGGCCAACTCCTCCCCCATACAAAAATCTGAAAATAATTCTGATAAAAAGAGCAATTCTGCTATGAGCAAACCAGATGGCTACACACCCCTTCATCAAGTCTGTTAGTTTTCACATTGCTGCCTTGGAAGTTTCTCCCCAGGAAAACACATGGACATGAGACTTTTTGACTGAGTTACAAATCTGTTTTAAAACAAGGCCCATCCACGCTAACCCCAGGTCTGCCCAACATAATTGCCCACTTCATTTTCTTCAGGATATTTTCCCTGGCAGATTGACTAACCTTCTGGATAACTAAATATATCACTTATGGTCAAAAAGAGAAAACATTGAGGCTTCTTTGTGGAGAATTCAGACCAAATCTCAGTGCTTGCCCAAATTCTCTGGATCCATGCACTAAGTTGGGTCTGGGTGTGCTTTAAAGGGCTGGAGTGCTCATATTTAGAAAATTTCTCAGATTCTACTTGAATGTTTATTTGTATAGCTGATCATTAAAGCATAAGTAGAAAGAATACAGGAGGCTATTTTTTAAGGGAGGCTTCCTGTTTCAGCTGGAAGTGGTGATTGAACACTGTATAATCCCACACAACCCCACTTCCTCTAAGTAATTGTCATATCCCAAAAAGACACGATAATTAAAGTCCAGTCTTGGAACTGACACGACGGGTGCTAGGATGAGTGTCCATTGCCCAAGATACTGTGGGAGTGCATAAAAAAAAGTTTAGTGTCTCAGCAAATATAGAATGATTGACAATAGCTTGAATTGACCAAAACAAACGTTAGTATGAACTAAACTATTCTCCATACAGGCATGGAGTCCTCAGCATGGGGTGAAGAGTCCATGGAAGAACTTCAGAGTGGACCTCCTAAAAATTTTGTGGAAAAACAATGTAGGTATCTGTACATGTGTATTTTAGAGGGAGGGTCCATAGCTTCTTTCATATTATCAAAAGGGTACCTGACAAAAACTGTTAAGACCCATAAGCAGACCATAAGCATTGTACATTAAGTAACATGCTAAAACCTCATGACTTGGTTTTACCAAATCGATCTTTGAAATGAATTCATCATCCTCTCCCCAAATTCTGACTCTGCCATAAGCTAACAACCATGTGTTGCAGTTCAAGTGATATAGTTTAAACCATAACTGCATATAAAATATTGATAGGCAGATATTCTTCTCCCAGTTTTATCTTTTTAAAAAAATCTCTCTTTAATAATATGACTCAATTAACCATTAATCAGGATAAGCTATATCTTGTGAAACAACTTTTTAAGAAATGAATGCCAGGGAAAATTTGGTACCCTTCTCACTAATTCTAATTTAACCTTAATCATCACTACGAATTGTAACCTGTCTCATGCAATGTCTGATATTTCTTAGGATCAAAGCACTCTCAAATTTTGTATTATATGTGAAAAGAATTTTTTAAAAAATGTTAATTACCTATTGCACCTGCTAGATATAATCAAGGCGATCCAGTATATGATAAGATCTAAAGAAAACACCAGGTTTAAATAAAACTCCAGCACTTTATTAACTTCATCACTTGGTCATTGCTTAACTCAATTTTGACTTCTCTCTCTCAGCATACTGTATGTACCAAAATTTTCATAGGAGCCTCTCAAAAAATTTTTATAATTGCTTAACAACACCTTTATTGAGATATAATTCACATACCATAAAATTCAACATTTTTAAGTGTATAATTCAGTGTTTTTCAGCATACCCACAAGGATGGAACCATCACTCCTATCTAATTTTAGAACATTTTCATCACCCCTAAAGGAAACTTCATATCCATTAGCAGTTGTTCCCCGTGCCCCCCCCCCAACCCCTGGCAACCACTAATCTACTTTCTGTCTCTATAGATTTGCCTATTCTGAACACTTTATATAAAAGGAATCATACAATATATGGCCTTGTGTGCTTGCCTTCTTTCACTTAGCATAATGTTTTCAAGGGTCATCCCTGTTGTAGTATCTATCAGTACTTCACTCTTACTGGCTGCCCTTTCGAAATTTTAAATGAGATTTTATTTTGGCTATTCCTAAGTATATATAGTATTATGGTGATATCTGTCAGATGCCATTTTGCTGAGCAAGTCCTGCAACACAGCGCATGGCAAGGTATAGCAGTGAAAGGCATGGCATGGTGTCCAGCTGGTTCCAAAGAAGCAGCATGTACACGCAGTTTGCTTAGGGAGTATATAATAGAGTTTAGAAAGGGCACTGAAACATGGGCTGTCCTCACAAAGCAGCTGAGTGCTGATGTCAGTCAGGTAAGAAGCTAACAGTAACTGTGGAGTTTTTTGGAACATCCAGACCCAGCTTTGGTCCCTCCAAGATTTTTATTCCCTTCAAGAGGGCTGCCAAAAATTCTAGTCTTCAAACATGTACATAGGACAGAAGAAGGTTGAAAACCACCATTTCATCTACCATTGTTTTCTCTACTTAACTAAATGGTAACTGCCATCAACAGACACTGAATTCTTTTTGGGGTAAGAACAAAACACTTTTGATCTGGTTTGATATGGGGTTTGCTTATCTTTTAGCAGAAGGCTCTTTGCTGGGTCATAACCACAGGTTTTCTATTACCATGGCTTTGGCTTTCTTTCTCCAGAGGCAGAGGAGGAATAACAATCTACATAGTGCTATGATGCCAATAAAACCATAAAAGGGTAAGGTTGTACATCCCTACTCCCTGTCATAAAGAGACTTTTATCCACTTAATTCTTTTTCAGCACCACAATACTCCCTTCTCCTCCTTATAATGCACCCACTACTCATAAGAGTTTCAACTGATTTACTTGGAGCCAGATGTGATTTTATCTGACTACAATTGCATTATTCTTGCCCATTTTAAGTACAGTGTTAGACCAATGGCTCCCATATGATGAATATGATCACATGGAAAGCATGTTAAAAATGCAGATTTCTTTGGTTTGATTCTAATTAGGTAAGTCTGGGGTGGAGGCCAGAAATTTGCATCTTAAGTAAGGACACTTGTCCCGTGTCCATGCAGGAGATCCATTAAAAGTCTGAGAAATACACTCTACTGGCTTCAGTTTATAAGCTGCCTCAGATACCATTTCAAAAATGTCCCTCTTAAATGTTTATGTATTCCATTAAGAAAATAAAAAATAAAAATAAATAAACTTGGAGCTGGGCACGAGGCTCACACCTGTAATCCCAGCACTTTGGGAGGTCGAGGCAGGAGCATTGCTTGAGGTCAGGAGTTTGAGACCAGCCTGAGCAACATAGTGAGACTCCATCTCTAGAAAAAAATGTTAAAAAATTAGTTGGGCATGGTGGCACATGCCTGTAGTCCTAGCTACTCAGGAGGCTGAGACAGGAGGATCACTTGAGCCCAGGAGTTTGTGGTTGCAGCCAGCTATGCCGCTACACTGTAAACTGAGCAACAGAGCAAGACCCTGTCTCCAAATAAATGAATAAATGAATATAGTTGGAGGACGGCATAGACTTTTTTTGTTATTGCATCTCAGTATGTCCTATGGTGCCAATTTATATCCATTCTTTCTCCATACAGAGTGAAATAACAATTATGTTGTTGCTGCTTGATGAGAAGATGGTGACAGTAGAGAAGGCTCTAAAGAGGTAAACCTTGTTTAAAAATAAGGGAATGCACATAACTGTCAACTAAAATTGTCTCTCTAAGTCTAGACCATTCCTTTTTCATCAAAAAGCTATGTGTCCAATATGTAACAGCAGTTAATGGTCAGAGGTTTTTGAGATTACTTCTCTTTCAGCAGTTTTTTCTGGTTCAGATTTCTATTTTACTTTCTACTCTATCCTTGAGCATCTAGCACTAAGTTCTATCTGCTCCCAAGATTCTAATTCCTAACTGAAATAGTGGAATATATGAGTGCACAAAGCAGGAAGCATAGAGACAGTGTATGAACCAAGAGGCAGGAAAACCATTTAAAGCTAGGGACTTCACTAAACATGATTCAGCAAGTTCAAAAGAAAACATAAATCAAAGGTTAGAGTTAGCAGAGAGGCAGGAACTAAGCAGGGAATCAAAAATCAGAACACACAAATATATGGGAAAGTAAAAAGCTAACAAAGACAAAATTAGAGGACAGCTCAACACTAGAAGAAAGCTCAAGGGTACAAAGTTACAATTGGATAGGAAGAATAAGTTCTGATGTTTTATTGTACAGTAAGGTGACGATCGTTAACAGTAAAGCACTGTATATTACAAAATAGCTGGAAGAGAGGCTTTTGAATATTCTCACCACAAAGAAATGATAAATGTATGAGGTGATGGATATGCTAAACATCCTGATTTGATCATCATACAACATATGCATTGAAACATCAAACTGTACCCTATAAATATGTACAATTATAATGGGTCAAGGAAGAAAAAAAGAAAAAAAAGAAGAAAGCTCAGGTAAGTGGTGAGAAACCAGGAGATCCACCTGCACAGAAGCCTAAGGTAGCCCAGTCTCAAAATAGATGAGGAGCATCAAATGCAAAAAGAATCAATTCTGAGGCAATCAACTGTCCTGGTCCAAGTCTTCTTAGCTATTTTCTGCTGATCTCGATCCCAGCATTTAACCTGGCAGGTAAATGCAAAAGAAGACATATGAGTGGGAAATAAGAACAGATCACATCTTTAAAGCTCATACTTATAAATTCAGATGTGGATGAGAAGGTGAGCATGACGTGCAAATGAGGGTGGGGAAACCTTTCTAAAGGACCCCAGTCAGGCATCCCGACCTTGGGGAAGCCATCCCTGAATCCTTTGCCTGGGATCGGAGCCCCTCCTGCTGCTCTCACGGCCCTCTTTTCTTCCACCTACCATGGCATCTACCACACCCTGTGGCCAACTGCCATCTCCCCACCCAGGTTGCAACCACCTTAAAAGCAAGCATGATGACTTATTTATCTTTATACACCCTATCCATAGCAGTTTTGCAATAAGGGCTTATCAAATGTCAACAATTACCTGTGTCTTATCAAACCACAAGTTCCTTATAGACAGGAAATGCACCTTTATGATACTTCATAGGGATAATATTTCAGTTGATAAAGAAGAGGAAGCATTTAATGGCCTTTATCCTCTTATAACTCATTAAAATAGTATGTCATAAACCTTAGATATCTATAGTCATGTCAAAGAACTACTCTTCCTCACATTAGAAGCTTATTCCTCTTACTGTTTTGTAGAAAGTGCTTGCCTGAGTCAGTGGCTAAGTTTCAGGAGTTTGGGTCTTTCAAACACATTCCCCTTAGCTCTGTTTTCTACAATGGGTCCTTGGTCATTTTTCAAAGAGGCAATATCACATAGTGATTAAGAACATAGACTGAAGAGATACACTGCCAGAGTTGTAGCCCAGCTCTTCCTTTCATTGTCTGGTGACCTAGGGCAACGTATGTAAACTATCTGTGCCTCCATTTTGCCATCTGTAAAATGGGAATAAAGGTGATTGTGAGAATTAACTACACTACTAGTAATTTTTTTAAGCAGTAAAATGTGCCTGGCACATATTTTTAAGTAGTAAAATGTGCCTGGCACACAGTAAGCTATAAACATTATATAAAAATTAGCAATTATATTTTGCTTTGCCAGATGCCAACTGATTACTTTGATCAATAATTATAAGACCCACAATATATCTGGGTCGTTTCTCAAAAGAGTACTGCTCTCTTTATTTAGTTCTGGTTTTTGGTTAAAAAAACATTTTATTTTGAAAATAAGTAAAAAAGCTTAAAATGGAGAAGAAAATAAGTACATGTGAATATTACTTCATTTATCATGAGAGTAAACTATAATAAACCTCCCAAATTTATCATACAAAATTCCAAGGATTTATGTGAAGAAATTAAGATTGAGGAAAGTGTATATCTTTTGCCTTAATCATTTCCTAAGAAGTTACTAAACCTGATGTCATTATTCTTTACACAGGAAAAGAATCTCTTATACTTCTGGAAAATTTCAAAACATGGCCAACATGTCTTTTGATCATCTCCACTTCCTATGATGGGGTTTAAAAGCCAGGCCAACTTTCATAACTGCTAAGGTTTACAGAGTAAAGGCTCATTTGATAATCTTGCAAAATGGATAGGCAGAACTTCTCTTCCTTTTCTAAATGCCGCATATGCCAGCTTTTATAGAGAGCTTAAAAAAAAGAATTCCAACCAGCCCCAAGCTGGCTCCACGCAGAAGTACACACAATTCCTCAGCTCCATCTCCAGGGTAGCCTGGGGAATCCCTCTTCCCTCATGATGTCTTCTAAATTTAGTTTTTCCAGCCTGGAATCCCTTATACTAGAGAAAGAAAGCAGTTTTTCCCCAGCCTCCCAGGATCTGGCTAGTATCTCTGGTATCTAAAAAATGAAAAGTGGGAAAGAATGGATCAATAAAAATAAAATTTTCATTTACCTAAAATAGTGAAGAATGGGGATATAATTAAAAGTTAATAACTTTTCCAGAATTAGCAATTTTCAAGATTTTTTAAATAAAATAAAATAAAATAAAATAACACATGGTACTAAAATCATGCTTGAACATAACTTGATTTTTCAAAGATGTGTGCTGTGGTCTATGACCATCCGCAGGAAGAGCAGTTACTGTTTAATAGGATCAGAAAATGTAGCCAACAGAGTTATAACTAACTGGTTCATAGCATCCTTTCAACATTGCTTTTTAAATTATCTTTGCTTATTTATTTATTTTTAGCTTACCAGTTGTCTCCAGTTGAGGGGAAAAACAAACTCCACTTATTTAAGATTTCTATGTTTTCTGATTTTGTTCACATTGCTCATCTTGGCCTTTAAAAAATATCTTTTTAATTTTACGTAGCACATTTTGGCCTTTTTATATAATGTGCTTAACCCCAATTTACAGATGTGTTAATAGGTGTAGACAAGCCAGTAATACCCCCTTTGTAAAAATAGAAAAAATAACCGCTTTTTTTCCCCTTAGTCCAACGAGCTCCCTCTATTAGACATATACAGCACATTTGAGTCAAAGTCCTCTTCCTCAGAAACCCTGTTGTTACCATGGGGAAACTGTAAAAATGCTCAAATGTGGGCATGTTATAATTAGAACCAAACGTGGGCTTTATGGGACCTGTCATGATGTTTCTAGGAAGCTAGTTCTGCGTTGGCTTCGTAAGACATCCTTTTCCTACCATCATGACTCACTCCTCCTTCTCCTAACTCACCCCCACTTGTTCTGGGGTGGAAGAATGCCCAAATGCTCCAGGGACAGATACGTAGGCGGACGTCCAGTCTACTAACGAGAACACACTTCTAGGCATTGAGGAAGTGGGACGAAAGATTCTGCTGGGCACATTCAAAGCCAACAGTGTGTTGGTTATATGTTTATCACACATGGAGAGACTCATTTCTTTGGCAACCAACCCTAGCCCACTCACTAATCCACCCAGACCCTCCCGTTCCTCCCTCCTTTCTTCCTTTCAGGAAAGCGTGTGCAAGTTCTCCCCAGAACGATGAATCTCTCCTCCTCAGGGGAACGCACGAGTCAGAAAAGCTTTTAGAAAGGAAAGAGGAGCCAAAGCCTTTGCATAAGTAGGCCAGCTGCAGAGCATCAAGGGCGGGGGGAGGTCTCCTTGCGGCCTGCCCGTGGACCCAAATCTCCTGCCTGCCACTTGTCTCCGTTGTCTTCCCACAGCCCCAAACAAGCCAGCCCACACCTCTGTGACAGCACCCACTGTCACTTTCAGGAAAAGAGATCTTCTGAGTCCATCTTGGCATTTCTGTGAAATCACAGAAATAATTCATTGAATCACAGAACTAAAAGAGATGACCTAATCACTTTTATTTTTAAGATGATGAAAATGTAATCGGGAGAGATTCACTGACCTGCCCAGGCTCATGCAGCTCTAGCAACACAGAGCCAGAATGAGAATCTGGATCTCTTTATTCCTACTTTTTTGCCTTTTTCACATGAGCTTGTAAAAGTAAACCCTAAGGTGACAGATTCGCTCTTTTCACCTCAGCCCTCTTGCTGTTTCCTTTAATGCTCACTTCTCCTTTATGTGATGTATACCCCACATACAGTAGAGCTAAAGCTGATTATAAAGACTCATCTGTAATGCTTGTTAAAAATAGAGATTTCCAGGCCTTTCTTTGCAAGATTCTGGGATGGGGCTCAGAATTCTGGGATGGGATGGGGAATTGTTTAACCAGTTTCCCAAGTGAATCTTATGATCAAGCCAGTTCAGGGAATAACATGGTAGAGAAAAGTTGGAAAAAAAAAGGATGTTTGATGGGCAGGGTGGCCCAACAAGAATAGAACAGGGGCATGGAGAGGACCAGGAATTTTGCCTTCTAGCTGCTTTTTTAGTGGGTTAACCACTAGACCACACTTCCTCTCTAGGAGAGGCAAGGAATTAAAATCAAAGGTTTACCACTGATTCATGCTGCCTGCTAATACTGCTTATTGCGCCATGCTGTGACCCTAAGCTCTCTGGCTTGAAAACAGATGTGGGGAGTGAGCAGCCGAGGTACTGAGGGATGGTGGGGGAGGTGGGGTGAAAGCAGACAGTCAGGGAAACAACTTCCTCTGCTGCTCAATTTCAGGCAGGAGTGGAAGTCAGTCTAAATTGTTACCATGCAGATCTGGAATCATTTTTCCAACAGCCTGGCTCCAATTCCAGGTTTGTGCATTCTGCAACAAGAACTGAAAACTTGGTAATTAATGTTCCTGACCTGACTTTTGCCTCTGCCCTCATCTGAATGCACATTATGAAGTTACACGTTTAGCTTGACAGTCATTTCATTAGGCAAGAGAGTTTGGTTACCCTCCTACCCCATCCCATCCCTTCCCCCGTATGCACTTTAAAAGGAAGTACAGAAAAGTTAAGCAATTTGACCAAGATTACACTGATCTCAATAGTGTGGTGGTTTGATTAAAAATGCAACCAAGCCATTTTAGACTAAGCTCTCTGGACTTCCTTCAATATATTCTTATCATTAGGCAACTAAAAAACTTTTGTGTTTACTTTCTCCTATATGATGAGTACTTGATATGCCCTTAGGCAGATGTGTAGTTCACCATGCCAATGTTTACCAAAAGCAAGTAGGTTTTGAGTGTTACATATCGATTCTAAAAATAGTTTTTTGACTTCTCTGCTGAACTGGAAGTTCCATGAGAATGAGGCAGGAATTTCAGCCTTGGTATTCACTAGACATTGTAAATGTGACAGTGCTTAACTGCCAGGGGGTACAGGAGCTGGATTTTAGGTCTGCAGGGGCTAGGGTTCCCAGATTTAGCAGAGAAAAAAATAAGATGGCCAGTGAAATTTGAATTTCTGATTTTAAAAATGTTAGTGTAAATATGTCTTCTCATGCAATATTTAGGACACACTTATACTAAACAATCATTCATTGTTTATCTGAATTTCAAATTTAACTCATCATCCTGTTGCCCTATCTGGCAACCCTAGCAAGGGTCCTCCCCATTTAGCACTAGGGCCTCCAGGATTTTCTCAAAGATCATCAAAATGCAAGCCCTTCCCTCCAGAAAGCTTTCCGTATAGCTCCAGAGGAGAAAGCAGTCTGTCACACAACAGTCCTATTACACTGTGATAAATGGTACAACAGAAGATGCAAAGTGGTCTGGGTCACAGACACGGAGCAAACAAATGAGAACACCACGGTCAGGAAGGTTTCACAGGGTTGGTGACATCTGGGCTTGGTCTTACAGGATAAGAGTCAATTAAAAACAAAATAAAACTTATTAAATAAAATATATAAATAAATGTCAATAACTTGCTCAAGGTCACATTAAAAAAGAAAAGGATAATAACTTCATCAGACAGATATGGAGGGTTGAAAGAATATGGTAAGTTCAGTGTAGCTGGAGCATCTGGTCTGTGTGTATCTGACTAGGAGGCAGTGTTGATAGCCATCAGGAGGTGAGATTTGAAAGTTTGATTGGGGTAGCCTTGTGAAGTGCCTTTATGCCATGCATATCTTGATGGACAGGGGAGCCAGCAAGGGTTTTTCAGCTGAGTGGCCTGATCATTTCTGTTTTTGAAAGATCATTTTTGCGGCAGATTGGAATGGGTAGAAATTGTAGGCAGGGAGACCAATTAGAAGGTTACTGAAATAACCCAAGCAAGAAAGGATGAACTTATTTCAACTAAGTCACTGATGGTGCAAATTGTGAGGGAAGTAAAAATTACAGAGACATTTAGGTGGTAGACAAAATTTGGTGATTGATTGTATAAGGGTAGTAAGATAGAGCATGCAATTAATGTAGTATAAATCTCCAGACAAATCACAGGCATTGGGGTTTTTTTGTTTTTTTTTTTTCTTGTCATCTACCTGAGTCCCTGAATGACTTTGTGGATCAGCACCCTCCCTACTCTTGCCTGCCATGACTGGATTAGCCACTGTAAGGAGGGTCTGTAGAGCGTGGTTGCGCAACGAGATCACTCTAGGCAGATACAAACGTTGTCGTCGAATGGGCTAATTTATGTCCTAATTGTTACTATAGGTAAAGACCATTAAGATCATTTACCGAGTTTTTGCAACTGTGAAGACTATAAAGATAATTACCGTTAAATGTTTGTAACTATCGGTTAAAAATAGATCTTTCGAAGGATTACATTTTTTCTCTGGTAACCCAGACCTAGCAACTGGAAGGATAATTTTATAATCTTGGTACTTCCAGACCAAATTTGAATTATACATGTAACCAATGCTGATCATAACCAGTTTTACATCATTGTGGGTGAAATGTATAATCAAACTATGAGAAAAATGCCAAAATTTCACCATCATGGTAGAGGGAAATGCCACTAAGAACGTGATAGAAAGAAAAACTTTAGAGCCCAATACCACAGAAATGCCCTGAAGGACGCTGATGCTAGAACTCAGTTTTCTTGTTCATTACCCGCTTGAGACCATTTAAGTAGTCCAAAAAATTTTCACCTTATCATTTACCTTGGTAAGTGTATGGTAAGAAATGTTACTTCTATTTGTACCTGGTGGAATAGTCTGCTATTACTCTGCACTTGTTGGATCGGAATACTCTTTTTCTGCCAACCCAGTTGTACTGGAAGAGCTGCTAATTTGGTGCAAAATTAAACTTGAATAGACAAGTTATTCTCAACCATGAACCATTCAAATTTGAATTACGCAAAGTCTGGTATCCAACCAAAAAATTTCAATTTTTTTCTGCTAAAAATCGGTACCCATTTTTTTCTTTTCTCTTTTTTCCTTTGATATCTTCTGTTTCTTGCTACTTTGATTCTAAGATTTTTTTTAATTCCTTACTTGTTTCTTACTTTATCAATATATCTAAAATAATTTGTCTTCCTCAACTTAGTTTCATTCATAAACTGATGGGCATAAGAATTTATATTCTAACAGTCTCACCCAGATGTCGTGATCCAGGGATCACACTTCGAGAACCAACAGACTAAATAACACTGCCTAATATTGGCTTATTACTAATCTCCAACTCTATGACAGTCATCAACCTGAGCAGGAGGGATACAAAAATGGGTGAGGCACTTGTTTCTGCACTTAGGCATTTACAGTCTAATTGAGGAGATACATGTGAAAGTTCCAATGCCAAGATGGAGTTACTCACATCAGACCAAAATCGAAGTGGAACCAGGAGGTCACAAATGAAGGAATCTCATGCACACATGTCTGAGATAAGTACTATCATAAGTCTTTCTAAAAAACCCAAGAAATTCCTGCATTCCCTGCTCATCCAGCTCATTGCAAAAAACTCCTCAAGATTGCAACCTTTCAGATAAGCTGCCCTCCCAAGAACACTTGCCTAGCAATGGCTGTAAGACCAATGAGTTAACACCAGCTCCTGCAACAGGTCCCCGTGACTGATGATGTTTGTTTCAAAACAGTTTATGTGGACTTCTCCTTTTTGCCTTTAAAAGTTTCCACTTACCCCAACCTCTCCAGATGTATCTATGGTTTGTCATAGCATGCACATCCTGGGTTATAATCCCCTGTTTATTCTCGAAAAAATTCAACAGAGAGAGCCATTTCTCTGTTGTTATCAATATTTTAGGTTGACACATACGAGTAAACAGAATATCAATAATACAAATATAACAAGTTCTATATAAATTGAAGATGAAATACTTCCCAATTCATTCTATGAGGCCAGCATTGCCCCAACAACAAAATAAGATAAAGCCATAAAGAAAAGAAAACTATTCCCAATATTTCTCATGAAGATTGATGTAAAATTCTTAGGAAGATTTTATAAAATAAAGTCCAACAATATATTAAAAAGAATACATCCCAGGAATGCAAGGTTGGTTTAATGTTTGAAAATCAATCAATGTGATTAACTGTATTAACAGAATATTTTTAAAAGACAACCCCAATATAGGAATAAAAGCATTTGATAAACTTTTATTAGGTATGTATATTAGCTATCCAATATATATATCTTATATATACCTAATAAAAACTCTTAGAAAACTAGGGATAGAGGAAATTTTCTCAACCTGAAAGGGCAGCTACAAAAAATGTATAGCTAACATCATACTTAATAGTAAGAGACTGAATGCTTTCCTCCTAAGATCAGGAACAAGGCACAGACGTCTAGTCTCATGATTTTATTCAATATTATACTGCAGTGTCTAGTCAGTGCAATAAGGCAAGAAAAAAAGAAAAGGTATCCAGATTGGAAAGGAAGAAATAAAAGTCTTAATTAACAGATGACATGATTATCTATCAAAAAACCCTACAAAATCTACAAAAATACTACTAAAACTAACAGATTAAGCTTAGAAAAATTGCAGCATACAGGATCAATCTATAGAAATCTATATTTCTATGTGATAGCAATGAATAATTGAAAAATTGAAAATTGAAATTAAAAAATAGAATTTACAATAGCATCAAAAATACTTGAGAATAAATCTGACAAAATATGTTATGTGACCTATACACTGAAAATTACAAAACATTGCAAAAAGAAATTAAAGAAGGCGTAAATAAATGAAGAGAAATATCATGTTCATGGATCAGAAGATTTATTTTGTTTAACATGTCAACTCTCCCCAAATTGATCTATACTTTCAATGCAATCCCAATCAAAATCCCAGCAGGCATTTTGGAGAAATTGAGAAGCTGATTCTAAAATTCATATGGAAATGAAATGGACCTACCAAGCCAAAATAACTTTTAAAAAGTAGAACAAAGTTCAAGGACTTACATTATCTTTCAAGATTTGTCCTAAATCTACAGTAATCAAAATTATGTAATATTGGTATAGAGATAAACAAATATGTCAAATGTAATAAAATGGAACAGATTAGAGAATACAAAAATAGATCAACACATGTATGGACAACTGATTTTTGACAAAAGTATAAAGGCAATTTAGGGGAGAGAAAAGAGTGTTTTCAACGAATGTTACTTGAATAATTGGACATTCATATACAAAAGTAAAATAACTTTAATCCATACCTCCCACTAAATGTCTCCTCTTTGGAGGACACTGTTAAGAGGATGAGTTAAGAGATGAGTCACAGACTGGAATAAAATATTTGCAATCACATATCTGATAAAGGCCTTGTGTCCAGAACACATAAAGAACCCTCAAAAGTCAGTATAACCTCAGTATAACAATAAACAACTCAATTTAAAAATTTGGCAGAAGATTTGAACAGACACTTCACTAAAAAGATATACAGATGACAAAGATGGCAAATAAGCATGTGAAAAGATCATTACCCAACATCATCAGTCATTAGGAAATTAAACTAAATTGAAATAACAAAACCACAATGAGATACCTCTACATACCTATTGGAATGGCTAAAATTAAAAGAGAATAACTATACAAAGCATTGGTAAGGATGTGGAGCAACTGGAACTCTTGTGCTTCACACGTGGGAATATGAAGTGGAATCACCATTTTGGAAAACAATTTGGCAGTTTCTTAAAAAGTAAATCATAAATTTACCATATGACCCAACCATTTCACTTCTAGGTATATACCTAACAGAAATACTCATACAGAGACTTGTCCACAAATATTCAGAATAGCTTTATTTGTAATATCCAAAAAGTAAAAATAACTCAAATGTCTACCAACAGATGAATAGATGTTATAGCCATGTAATAAAATAGCACTCAGCAATAAAATTGAATGATATATTTACACATGCAACAACACAGATAGATCTCAAAATTACTATGCTGACAGAAAGCAGCCAAAGAAGAAAAACAGTACATACTCTATGATTCCATTTATGTAAAATTCTGTAACATGCAAACTAATCTATAGTGGCAGAAATCAGAACAGTTGTTGCCTTGGAATGGGGAGGATGTGGGGAAGGTTGAGAGAAGATGACAAGAAAACTTTTGAGTGTAATAAATATGTTCATTGTCTTGTAATGGTTTCATTGGTGTGTGCTTATTTCAAAATTTATCAAATATAAATTTTAATGTTTATTTTATGTCAATTTTATTTTATTCCAGTTTATTTTATGTCAGTTATACTTTAATATATCTGTTTTTTAAAAAAAAGAACTTATCTGTGTTGTGTGTTCTCAGTGTCCAGGACAGGAGAAAAAAGAACTCTATTTTATTATACATTTCAAGGGGTATACAATTTCTAGATATTATTTATAAAGAAGAATTTTTCTATATTCAGACATAGTACATAAATCACAATATCATGGTTTCTTACCATAATAATCCCACAGGAAGACCCAACATGAAACAAAATACTGATTCTAGTTCTGACTCTGCCATTACCTAACTGGCGGCCTCAGAAATCTTCACATCCCTCTAGGCCTAGTTTTTGCATTCCTAAAATGAAGGCATTGGACTGGATGAAAGGGCATCATACTATGCTGTGCTCAGAGGGTGGAGAGAGGGAGGGTGGTAAAAGGAACCAAGGTGGCAAAGCTACAGAACCCCTTCTCACTCCACCAACCAGAGTGTTGTAACTTTGTTCATAAGACTTATCTTAAAGAAACGGTTTTCGTGGGTATCAACAGAAAATTTACAACTACTAGAGTAGATGACCTCTAAAATCTCAGATGCCAAATTCTATGATCCTCATTAGTAAAATTAAATCTGCCAGGCATCCACTGTGATTCTTCATGAGCAGGCATTTGTTTGCAAAGCTGGTTTATAGAATATTATGGAAATCCCAGGAATTCTCGGGTAGTTTCCTACCCAAATCATTTTGATATATTCTATTTTGATCCAAACTGAAGTAGTGTTCTTCCCTGTATTGATGAGAAGTGTGCTCCTGAGGGCTGGCGGCGCATGCACAGAAGGGAAGTGAGCCATGGGACAGATGACATGTCCAGTGCCTCCACGTAGAGAGCCCAGCTGCTGCCCCCCTGGCTCCTCCAGCCACATTTGCCCCTCTCCTCTTTCATGGTGGTTCTGAAGGGCCCGAGAATTATTCACCAGCGCATCTAAGTAATTCAGAAAATCAGCCTTTAGACAGCCATGCACCCAAATCTGCTGATTTGTGTGGGAGTCATGTTTTCCAAGAGACCCCATCTGCCTTGTAGTCTTCACAACTCTTCCTACTGGTTTCTTTTTCCTCTGAGATATTTGCACATCATGGCCTGTGTTCTTTTTAATTCCCCTAATTGCAGTGACTCAGTTTGTTTTTCTAATGCCCACATCCTTTCCCCACAAACGCAGAGAATGGAAAACATGGTATAGTGGAAAGAAAACCGATACTCTACTCCTGGCTTTGCCATTCAGCTTCCTGTGTGACTTGGGGGGTCTCATGTCATTATTCTGGACCTCAGTTTTCTCATCTTAAAATTAGAGGGTTAGATTAGTTTTTTCTAAAGTGTATAGACTTACCATTGGTGATATAGCAGATGATTTTAGATTGCTCATAATATATACATGTATAAAATAAGCATGTATTTATTTTAATGCATATTAGACAAAAATCATTGTTATATCAAACCAGCTTAAATTGTTATTTATATTTTTTAAGTGAATTGGTTTAAAGTAAAATATTAAGCAAATTCAGGGAGTAACTGGATATGGCAAAAATTGGGGAGATAATACCTAATAGTGCTTCAGGCCATATTATATACCACCTTCCCAATTTTTTGCCTCAGGGTTTCACAGGAAAATGATATTTCTCAGACCCCTTGATGTTGGGTTGGAGCCCATGTGCCTGAGCTCTGGCCAGTGAAATATGAACACAAGTTACATGTCACTCCTGGAAGAAGGCAATGAGGACCCTCCATCTCTCCATTCTCTTTCCACAGCAACATGGGACACTGTGGCATCATCATCACATGGAAAAACCTTGGAACCTTGAATCATCAAATGGATAAAAGTGTCCACCAGCCCAAATTGGACATGTGTGACTAAGAAATAAACTTTCGTTGTGTTAAGCCACAGAGACTTCTTAGTTTATTATTACAGTATAACTTATCTTATCCTGACTAATACACAGCATGATGAGATAATCAGGCTCTATCTAGCTCTAAAATTTTACATTCTTTTCTACCATCTGTTCCCTTCTTATTCAGTTTTAACCTATACTTTTTCCTGGGCCTCTAACATCAAAGATGTCCCTTCTGAACTAATTTGCTTACGTTTTGCCCTTCCGACTGCCTCTGTTTTTAGAAGTGGCATTTATTTTAATGATGGCTGTAGTTCTGGATAACTACATAGAACCCTCCTCACATCCAAAGAGGACATGGCAATTAGTGTTGCTGCCTGTTTGTGGTGCCTTTCTCGAATAGCCTTGGGTGACCATCAGCTCTTTCAGGCCACTCATGCATAAAGATAACACTTCCTGCAGATCTTCATTCACTATTGGTGAAGTAAGACTTTCAGTGGTTTATGAGCCTGTTACCTTGGCTTGAGAAAGCCACTCTTACCGCCTTGTGTTAGACTAGCCAAAATCTATCTACTGCCTCCCAAAATCTACAAGCCAGATACATTGTTTGAAGTTGTGCTATAGGAAGCTCATCTATCAACTGTTTGTAATATAAAACCCTTTTAAGCCCCAAACAGCAAAGGAGCCTGCATTCTTCTACCCTTATCATATGCCAGAAGAGGCAAGCTGCATAATGAAAATTATCATTTTATTCCTTGGAAACTGGTAACATTTTGGAACTTTATGTTGGCTTGTGTTGTCTGGCTTTATCATTTAAGAGCCATAGATTTTTTTTAAAAACTGATTTTTTTTTTCAAGAACTTGGAGTAAAGGTCTGGTCAAGTCACAGCCTCTGGGTTCTAATCACTGCCATTATTCTATATACCTTCAATTTATTTAGATGGTCTGCCAAGTTTTTGTCTGCCTCTTCTCCAAAGGATGTTAACTTTCAATTCAATTTGCTTCTCTAGTGCTTGCTTGGTGTACTAAATGCACTGCTTACACAGTGGGACCAAGAGACAGTTTTTAACAATGTAAGCTGTTGGAAAGTGTTTGATTATATATAGTGTTTTCCTTACTCAAAATAGTATAGAAACCTAGTTCTCTTAAGGCTCAATTCATATACCAGTGGTAACTCTTCATACGGTCCGGGAAAGCAGCTGCTTTTACTCTGTTAGCTAATAAAGGGAATATTTGTTATTTATACTCTAGAAATTCCCAAAATAATTTAAGAATTATCTTACAGTTATTTAAAATCATTAGCCATTAAAAACGCCATATGTGTGACAATATTGAAGTCTGTTGATAACCACAAAAAACACATAGAATGGTGGAAATGGAAGAAAACGACTAACCGTATCACTCAGCTCCTTTTTTATCAGATAGAGATGAGAAAACTGGGACCCAAAGGGTGATACCTAATTTTATTTTTTATAACACTTAATTAAGATATAATTCATATGCCCTATAATTCACTAATTTTAAGTGTGCAAGTCAATGGTTTTAAGTGTATTCAAAAAGTTGTGCAGTCATCATTACGATCAATTTTGGAACATCTTCATCACTCCAAAAAGAAACCCATATCCATTAGCAATCACTCCCCGTTTCCCCCCACTCCCCCAGCCCTGGGCAACCACTAATCTAGCTGCTGTCTCTAATGATTGGCCCATTCTGAACACTTCAGTTAAATGGAATCATGCACTATGTGGTCTTTTGTGACTGATCTGATTTCTTTCACTTAGCAAATGTTTTTGAGGTTCATCCATGCACGTATAAGTACTTTATTCCTTTTTAATTGTCGACTAGTATTCCATTGTGTTGCTATATCACATTTTGTTTATCCATTCATTCACTGATGGACATGTGGGTTGTTTTTACCTTTTGGCTATTATGAACAATGCTGCTATGGACATGCACCTATAAGTTTTTGTGTGAGCATAAGTTTTCATTTCTCTTGAGTATATACCTGGGAATGGAATTGCTGGATCATGTGATGACTCTGCCTCGTAAGGAACTGCTAGACTGTTTTCCAAAGCAGCTACACCATTTTACATTCCCACCAGCAATGTAAGGGGGTTCCAATTTCTCTGTATCTTCACCAACATTTGTTATTATCTGCCTTTTTGATTATAGCCATCTTAGGGGGTGTGAAGTCATATTTCATTGTGATTTTTATTTGCATTTCCCTGATGGTTAATGATGTTGAGCATCTTTTCATGTGTTTATTGACCATTTGTTTATCTTCTTTGAAGAAATGTCTATTCAGATCCTTTGCCATTTTTAAATTGGTTTGTTTGTCTTTTTATTATTGAGTTGTAGGAGTTATACATTCTAGATATAAGGCCCTTATCAGATATATGATTTACAAATATTACCTCCTATTCAATGGGTTATCTTTTGATTTTCTTCGTGGTATCCTTTGACATACAAAGATTTTTAATTTTGTTGAAGTCCCATTTTTTCTCTTTTGTGGCTTGTACTTTTGGTTTCAGATCTAAGAAACCATTGCCCAACCCAAGGTCATGTTGATTTATGCCTATGTTTTCGTCTAAGAATTTTATACTTTAATTTTTACATTTAGGTCTCTGTTTTATTTCTTACATTTAGCCTTTGATCTATGTTGAGTTAACTTTTGTATATTGTATGAAGTAGGGGTCCAACTTCATTCTTTTGTGTGTGATCTAGTTGTCCCATCACTATTTGTTGAATGTGGGACACAAGCCTGGGACAGTGACTTGCAGAAACACTTAATCTTTGAATCCACTTTATAATGAAAGAGAACAGCTGTGGGAAAAGGCTGATAATTTTTCCTAGCAGGCGGAAGCAGGGTGCAAGTGCACATGAAGAGGGTTACCTGAACTAACTGCAGCCTAGCCTCGACTGAAAAGTAATAATGGCTATACAGATTTTAGATTCAAACAAGCTATTTACCCCAGAACTTCAAACATCTTTGCAATCCTGTTGTGTTAAGTGTGTCTTCCCACAAATATTTGTGAGTCATATTGATTACTCTTCATAAATTCACAGTCCTTATATTTCACTAGGATTTTTGGCTTCACTAGTTTGATATACCCATTTCTTCAAAACTCCTGTAACAGAGTTCTGCATGCACCAACCCAACATAGCCTCAGCATTCAATAAATAGAACCTTTTGGGCAATTAGGTTTTCCTGTTACTTACACCTCATTTTCTTCCTGATTTTAAAGTATAAGTCAGTAGCTATAACATTTTCAGCCTACAACATATTCTCTACATACCAATTAGGTTTTTATAAAAAGGAAGTAAACCTAAACCTATAGCTAAAACAATCCATGAGGCCTCTAAACAAGTCCACTGCATGAACGAAAAATTTTTTTAAATTATAACAAACTGGGAATAGAAGAGAATTTCCTAAAACTCACAAATAACATCTACTTAAAAGACATGAAAGTTAATACTTAATGGCAAAATAATAGAAACATCCCTAATCTACTCAGAAACAAGATATGGATGCCTGCTATTCCTGGCTTTATTCAACACTTTACTGGACTACCTGTACAGTACAATAAAACAAGAAAATAAAGTATAAATAAAAGGATATGAAAGGAAGAAACAAAATCATTGTAATTAATTAAGTAGGTTTCCAGAAAAAGAATGCACAATATAAAAAATAAGCAATGTTTCCATACACTAGCAATAATCAATTAGAAAATATAAGATCTTTTTTTCTAGAGATTTCATCCAGCATAGGAACAAAAATCCCAAGTATACATCTAATCACATATGTTCAAAATATATATATGGAAATTTTTAATAATATGAAGGTCATAAAAGAAGGCCTAAATAAATGAAAAAATGTATCATGTTTGTGGATAAAATTCAATATCATAAAAGTGGGCTTTCTCCCCAAGTTAACTTATAACCTCAGTGCAATTCTAATCAAAATTTCAACAACATTGTTATAAAGTTGATTCTAAAATTCATATGGAAAAATAAAAGGCTAAGACAACTAAGACAATTTTGAGTGGAAGAAAAAGAGATGGAGGAGCACTACATGCCCTATCAATTATCAAGACTTGTTACAAATCTATAGTAAATAAACTGTGTGGTATTGCAGGAATAAATAAACAGACTAATGGAACAGAATAGAGCCTGGGAAAAGATCCACATATATGGGGTGCTGTCGTTTGAATGTGTCCACCAAAGTTCATGTGTTAGAAACTTAATCCCCAATGCAACAGTGTTGAGAGGTGGGGACTTTTAAGAGGTAATTAGGTAATTAGGCTCTGCCCTCATGAATGGATTAATGTCATTATCAGGGGAGAGGATTCTTTACTGTGGGAGTGAGTTTGCTATAAAAGTGAGTCTGTCTCTCTCTCCCCCTCCCCACTTCCACCTTCCACTCTCCATCTTCCACCATGAATTGACATAACCAGAAAGCCCTCACCAGATGCCAGCCCCTCAACCTTGGACTTCTCGGTCTCCAGAACTGTAAGAAATAAATATCTGTTAACATTATAAGTTACCCAGTCTCGGGTATTCTGGTCTCAAACTTCTGACCTCAAGCAATCCTCCAAGGTTGGCCTCCCAGAGTGCTAGGATTACAGGCATGAGCCTCAGGTATTCTGTTATAGCAGCACAAAACAGACTAAGACATAGGGAAACTTGGTATTTGCCAGATGGATGGAAATGAGAGACTGTTAAATAAACAGTATAGGGACAATTATTTGTCCACATGGAAAAATGCAAAACATGCTCAAAATTATATTCCAGATGGATTGAAGACCTAAATGAGAAAAATCAAGTTTTAACTCTTTTAAAAGAAAATGTTGGCGAATATAAGAATATTTGTAAATAAAACAAAATAAGGACAAGCCTTAAAAAAAAAAAGACATACATTTGACTTCATTAAAATTTTAAATTTCTATTTTCAGAAAATATCATAACAACAAAAAAACACAAACCATACACTGGGAAAAGACACTTGCAACATATATAACAGATAAAGAATAGGTGCCCAGAATATATAAATAATGTTGGCAGATCAAGTAAAAAATTTTAAAATCTCAGTAGAAAACCAAGCACAGCTATGACCAGGCAATTCATAGAGAAAAGCAAAATGTGATTAAATATCACCTACAACAGTAGCAAAAAAAATGCAAGTTAAAACTATGAGATACCATTTCATCCCCATAAGACCGATAAACATCTTAAAAGTTTGAGACAATGTGAAGGATATATGAGGATTGGGGAAGCAGGAGCTCTCATATGTGCTGGTGGCGGCAGAAATTGATACAAATATCATGAAAGGCAATATCTGATAAAACTGAAGAAACAATTTTGAGCCAGTTCTTCTGTTTCCAGTTATGTATTCTAGAAAAAATTCCCATATGTGTACTAAGAATGGTGTGCAAGGATGTTAATTACAGTACTGCTTATGAAAGGAAAAATAAATTGGAAAAAAACCTATATATTATCTTTGGGGAACAGAAAAATAAGTTATACAATTGAATACTACATAGTACTTTTTTTAAAAAATGAACCTAATTTTCATGTAGTAGCATGGATAAAACGAAAAGCTATAAGTTTGAGTGAAACAGGTATTAAATGTAGTAGTGGACACATGAATGTCTATTAGATTTTTATCTAACCTTTTCGTGTGCATGAAATATTCTATAATTTAAAAATAACAACAAATTACTACTTTACACAACATTAATCAGAACAAGCTGAATCTGGGAATTTCCTAAACGATTTTCCTCTTGTGAATTAGCCAGTGGACAGGAGCCACAGCATTTAAAAATAAACTGATCAATAAATCACTTCACTGAATTTCTACTAATACTTTTTTGTTTGACATTTCGATGTGTCACAGGTCACTCTCCTTTGGACATGTTATAAAGAACGCTAAATGAAAACAACCCACACATTTTCTAGGTTCCAGGTCAAACTTCTTTGCCACTAATGAGTCCTGAGAATGTGGAAAAATTGCATTTCCTCTGTAACCGACCGTCAGTGTCATCTTCCATGTCATGAAAGTTTGAACTAGGGAATTTCTAAGAATACTTATACCTGTAACTTAGTGATGTACAATTGACTAAAGAACAAAAAAGTTAACTCAAGCTCAAGTATCCCAAGCGCAAGGGAAAAAAATTAAAAAACAAATTGACATACTAATAATTCCTTAGGAAAAAACAGCTACTAATTAAATCAATAAAATGAAGGATTAGATCAGGAATTTAAGCCTCATCATCAAGACAAAGCATAATCTTTGATTGCCTGGGTTTTGAAGGTCAGTAGCTGGTTAGCAACTGAATTTAGAATATTTGAAAATATACAACTTTCAAAAACCTAGGCTCTTTTCGAAGTCAGATTCTGCTACAGGCGAACTAAACATAGCTTTGACTTAACTTTAAGATGTGTCCATAACAAACGATTACCCCAAATCCTTCTATTTTTCTCTCCCAATGGCAAAATGCAAAAGTTTTAAGTACCTCTATAATTATGGTAAACACAGACAACAAGCACTAAAATTGCAGCATTTGGCGTTCCCAACCTATGGGATGTCTATAAAGAGCTACATTAAAGGAGTCCATCTGGGAAGTGGAATCAAACGCCAGATCCCAGGTGTTTGAGAGGGAGTGCAAAAGTTTTTTATTTCCTCTTTTCAGTATTGAATGAAAATGGTTTTTAGATAAGCCATTTTTTAGCTTATATATGGAAAACTTGGAAATCTATCTGCAATTACATTGTAAACAATATTAAAGGAAGAAAGTTTCAAATTCAAAAAATTGGATATGACAGTAAACCAGCACTCATAATCCTAGTATACTGGATGGTTTCCACCCCCTTCCTACCCTCCAAAGAAAAGAACATCTTGAGTAATCTAAATGCCCATAGTGTACAACCATGATTACAAATATGTTCAGCAATCATTATTCCTCTGCATTTAGACTTATTTCATCCATCTTTTTCTTTAGTGGTTTTTCTCCCCCCTCCTTTCCTGTCTTTGGTTAGATGACATGGTTTTTCTATGTTGGTGTGGAAGCTAGTGGTTATATTTCTATTCTTCTAGTGGTTTCCCTGAACGTATGCACTTAGCTATGTTTTTCTAACAAAGTCTAAATTATTCAGTATATCTTTTCTCCTAACAAACAAGATAATGACCCTGAAACACTTGAACATTTTCTACTCCTGTAAAGTTATTACTATCTCGCTTTTGTTTCTTATTTTTAAACACAAGGTGGTATTAACAAATTGTTTTTTTAAATTTACCAACATCTTTGAACTTCTGTGCTGTGTTATTACATCCCTCCTGTCCCCTCTGGGTATACTTATCTTTATGGTGTAGTTGCTCTTTTGGAATGGGTTTGTGGGTGGAATGTATGCCTGAAAATGTCTTTGGTTTACCTTTGCCCTTGAACAACCATTTACCTGGGAATGGGCTTGTAGGTTGTCAGTTGTTTTCCCCTCAGGACTTTGAAGATGATTACTTCATTGTCTTCTGGAATCTATGATTAAATGAGAAGTCTACTGGCCATCTAATTTTCTTGGTAAGTAATCTTTCTTTGGGATCAGGTAGTCCTTGAGATTTTCTTTTTATCCTTAATATTCTGCAGTTTCACTCTGAGGTGGGTTTATTTTATTTAAATTACTTGAAATTTGAAATGCACTTTCTATTGAAGGACTCATGTCTTTCTTCAACTCAGGAAAATTTTCAGCCAATTTCCCTTCAAATATTGCCTCTCTAAGACTGCCTTTAATCTCATCTCCTATACAGAATGGATTGTCTAAATCTAACCTCCATAAACTTTCAGAGCATATGACTTTGGGTAAGCTCCTTTAAAATTCTGAGGCTGAGATAACATGAGAAAATTTCTAAGACATACATCTCCAAATTTACAAGTCCTATAGATTGCCCAGAAAGATAACTTTTAAAAGCTCCGTAACAAGGTGTATCACAGTGAAATCATGAAGCAATGGGGATAAAGAGAAGTCTCTAAAAAATTCCTTTCGTAGTAACACTGGAAACATTGAAACCACAAAATGTTTAATATACAGGAAACGTCATTTTTCAAAAGATAAACTTGAGACCCAGAGAAATTAAGGATGATTTTGCTTCAAGCTATTGTCAGATTAAGAGGACTAAACCCAAAATTTCCTGAATTTCAGTACAGTATTCTTAATGCTATTTTATATTGCCCTCCAAAAACATTAGAAATATCTTAGCCATCACATCAAAATCCACGATCAGATCATTTTGTGATCTAAAAATGTAGGGTCTTAATATCAGGGGGCAGTAGGGACCTATTGAATACCACTGGAATAAAGAAGGATTGTCTGACTCACCCAGCAACATGGATGAATTAGCCCTCCAACATTGAGCTGTGCCCAAGTAGCCAAACAACAGTGATTCACCAAAAAAAAAAAAAACCTACTGGAAATATTGTGAATTAAAGGGCCTGTTCACTTGAGGAACTGAATATTTGCTCACTATATAAGCAAACCCACACTGATTTTCTGTGGGTGGCTACAAAAATGAAGTTTCTGCTGGGCGCGGTGGGTGGCTCACGCCTGTAATCCTAGCACTCTGGCGGGGGCGAGGTAGGAGGATCACTTGAGCTCAGGAGTTCGAGACCAGCCTGAGCAAGAGCGAGACTCTGTCTCTACTAAAAATAAAAAAATTAGCCAGAGCGGTGGCTCATGCCTGTAGTCCCAGCTAGTCGGGAGCCTGAGGCAGGAGGATCGCTGGAGCCCAGGAGTTTGAGATTGCAGTGAGGTAAGGTGACCCCACTGCACTCTAGCCCTAGCCAAGGCAACAGTCTTGGCTGTCTCAAAAAAAAAAAAAAGGAAGTTTCTACCAATTTCTTAAGAACTGCATTTAAGAGCTAATTGGTGGAAATTGATTTAACTAGAAGAGCCCTTCTGTGGGCTAAAGGGCTTCTAATCATAAGTACCAGAGAAAGCTGATGGCTGATTAGGAAGAGAAAAAAAATAGTAAATCAGGAATGGAGGTAATTAACCAGACCAGATGAACTATGTATGACAGGAACATGGTTGTTCTTTGAAAGGAAGAGATAGATGGAGCTGAATAAGAGTCATGTGCTACTTTAATCTATCAATTGATAGGTAATTTCAGTATTCCAGTTTGTACTATATACTCAGCACTACATCATGGGGAAAAAGGCAAAAAAAAATTATTAGCAGCTGAGCTAATAAATACAGTAAATTGTGTTTTCTTTCTCCCTTTGCAGCAAAATGAGAAGGAGAGCTTGCATAAAGGAAGAGATCCCATTTTGTCAGCTCCCAGTGAGGCAAAGCAGGATGTAACTGGACTTTGCCCACAAGTATATAAAGAAGCGATTCTAAGTCAAACAAATACAGATCCTCAACCTGGTTAAGGAGCCCAGAAACAACAATTCATAAGCAAGAGAAGAGAAAGGGTATTTCTTATTGGAGCCTGAAAGGAGGAATCAAATGTAGGCAAAGAAATATGGATATGTTAAGAGGTAGCCTTAGCCTTGCTAAAGAAAAGATTGTGTTTCTGGAGTGGTAAAGAAAGTTTGGGGGCTTATAGAGAAAGGAATGTATTTGAAATACCATTAGGGGATGAAATTAAGCAGGTAAGAGAGGAAGAACAAGTAACAGAGTTGACGTACAATTACCAAGGAGGAAACATAAGTTTTTCGTGGGCCGTTTGGGTTTAATTATGAGTCTTTCTTTAGCAGCTCTCAGCGGTTAGGAAGAGTAGACAAAAGAGGTGCCTCTGAGAACTGGAGAATCTGATTAACAAGACCAGAAAAGCCAAGTAGGCTGAAAAAGTCATCCTGAAGTCGGTGAACATTAAGTCCTCGTGAGGAGGGAGTCGAATGTGTGTGGCCAGGGGAAAGGAACTGTCAAGACTGACAATTATAACTTTCAGTGAATTGGCAAGAAAAGGGTAAGAGGCCAGGCCAGAAGTGATGGTCCTGGGGCAAAAGAAACTAGGCAAAAGGTTGAGCTAACTCCAAAAGAAGGTGGCCAATGGTGCCAATTATATTATCCCAAGGAATCTAGAAACTCAAGTCACATTTGAGGCAGTGTCAAAATGCATGGATCTGTTTTGGGTGGGGAACCCCAGCAGGAGTCATTAGGCAGCAGTGACACATAGTTAAACAGGTTGCACGCACAGAGGCCCGACAACTAGGCAAGTACCTCTGGATTCAAATAGCAACAATGCCTTGCATGCTAAGTAGAGTCCAACCCACAGGGGAAGAAGCTGGCAAGGAATCAGCTCCTTAGCCAAAGGATCAGGGATTCAATGTTTGAATCCCAGCATAGAAAAGAGCACAAATCAGAAACAAAGACAGGAGCCAGCCATAGAGACCGGGTATCCACAATGAGGCCTGGGAGAAAATGCTGAACTTGGAAGGGTACTCAGAGTTCAAGGTATTTTAAGCCACAGACCATTTCTCAATTCCATCATGAATCCTAGGGAATATTCTTCTGACTCTTAATATATATTCAGGCTTGGTCCATATCAGCTCACGTTGAGTAGAGCTGGCCTCAAGTTGTAGGGCTTCAGTTCCTATAGCTCAGTAGTTCTCAAACAAGGACAATTTTGTCCCCCAGGTGACATTTGGGAATAACTGGAGACATTTTTGATCATCATGACAGGTGCAAAATATGGGCGGGGGGGAGCTACTACTGGCATTTAGTGAGTAGAGGCCAGAGATGCTACTAACCATCCTATAATGCACAGGACAGCCCCCCACAACAAAGAATGGTCCAGTGCAAAATGTGAATAGTGTGGAAGGTGAGAAACTCTTCTCTGCATAGGGAGGGGTCTGGCAGGGACAGGCACCAACAATCAAGTGAGAAAATTGCTATCACATTGTGAGTGTTCATTCATTCCCTCAATCAACCCTTCAGCAAACACTTAGCATTTATTATGTGTCAGAGGCTGTACTGGGCATTAGGGAGACAACGATGGGTAAGAAATGGTCCCTGACCTCAAAAAGCTCTAAATCTAAAAGGAACATCTCAACTTCACAGCCTTCGTTCTGTTTTATCAAAAATGCCAGGAGCCAAATATAAATTATTGTTTTCATCTATTCTATTCTTTGCAGAATAATTTAAATTATCCCCAAAGGCAAAGTTGGTTTGGGCTTAAATCATTGTGGGATGCCTTCAAAAGATATGGAATATGTCTAACATTTCCAAGAGCGTTAACTTCAGTGTGCTCCAGAAGGAAAAGGCCAAGAACAAGAATATGGGTAGGAGAAGAGACATATGGAGCCAGCATCATAAATAAACCTCCTGAATAGGCTCCACAGTTTGGTCACCAACCAGGAAGAGTAACTCATAAAATGCAGCTTAGAAGTATTTTGGAAGGAGTGCACTGCTGTTTGTAACTCACTTAGACATACATCAAAATATAATACGGATTGAGGTTGCATAGAAAGATAATACTTGGATAGAAATGTGAAAAGTAAGAATAGTACAATGTTAATGGTAGAGTCTAGGTAGTGGGTCCACTATAAAAATCTTTCAATTTTTATAATGCTTGAAAACTTTTATAATGAAATGTTGAACAAAATGCAGCTTACTTCCCCCGCTCCTTGTTTAACAACAACAATAACAAAATTTGAGATTAAACCAAATGTATTTAAATAGACTATAAAAACGTTTCTGGCAAAGCTTAGTTACCTTTTGCTCCGGGAGCACAGCTGTAGTAGGGTACTTAAGATGTGGTCCACGGACTCGAATTATTCGTATCAACTAAGATCTTTTAAAAAATGCAGAATCTCAGAACTCAAGACAGTCTCAATCAAAATTCACATTTTAACAAATTTCCAGGTGATTTGTATCCACATTAAAATTTGTGTGCATACACATGGGAGTATATGGGAGTAACAGAAAAATCAATGACTTAGCAGACCCAAGTTCTACTTCTATTGAGTCATAAATTTTTAAATATATATTTATTGAGTGCCTATTATGTTTCTGGCACTGTTTCAAATGCTGGGATACACAAGGATTACAACAAATCTTTTGCCTAAATTCTACTGAAAGAGACAGTCAATAACCAAGAAAACAAAATATTTCAGAAAATCTATGTGGAATGCAGAAAATAAAACAGGTAGAGTAATTAAGAGAAATTGGTCAGCAGCTATTTTAATTAGGGAACTCAGTAATTGTTGAGTAAAGTCCTTAATGATGGTGTGACAAGCAAGGCAAAGATGGGGAGAATATTCCTGACAGAGGGAACAGCAAGGGAACAGTAGGTGTAAAATCTCTGAGGCTGTAGACCAGATGCACCACCTCACATTTCTGAAGCAAAGATTCCTCATCTGTAAAATAAAAGTATTGGCCCAAATAGTGTCTGAAGTTCTTTTTAATTCTCCTATTTCATGACTGTTTTTAAGATGACTATTCATGAGTATTCTAGGAAGAATACCAAACTATATTTTTAATGAAAACAAGCACCTAGCTATATTTTTAAGGTGGTAAGTATTAAAACAGCCACATCCCCAGTGGTTCTAATCAGCATTTGAGCTAGCTCATGATTTGTGAGTTTCTTCTTCTGGTATTTTCTTGCCTCCTCATCTCTCAACTTATACAGACAAGTCAAAGATAATTGATAATTATCAATCAATGGCTAAGTGCTCAGGAAGCCCTTGTACCTAGGACCCATCCCTATCATAATCTCCTTCATCTTCCATTTATTGGTTGATACATCAAATAGTGAATTCCACCTGCCAAGGATGCCAATATCCCGGTAGTTGAAACTTGAGATGAGATTCTGATATTTAGTTAATCGGCTGAGGAATATCTAAATCTAGTTCCATCAAGCATCTCTTGAGTTTCCTTTGGAAGCTCTTCACACATGAAACAAAAGCAAATGAGAAACAAGGACCCACATTACACGTCTCTCTGGCAAGATTCCTTTGGAACACATGGTTTGGGCCCAAAATTTACAAGGAGTCTTACCTTCCCCTCAATCCTAAATCTGTGCCTTACCAGCACCAAGCTGCTGAAAGGAAGATAATGGGTTTCTTGCCAGTCTCATCCCCAGCCATTCCTCATGTTTTGTTTGTGATCAAGACACAATATCGTGAGTTTAGTTCCTCAAATCCACTTCACTCTTATTTCTAAGCCTTAAGATATACTGTTTCCTCTGCCTAGAACACTCTCCACCCACCTCTTTCTTCATCTGGCTAAATTCTGCTCATCCTTTGGGTCTCTGAGTCCTCTCATAAACCATCTTGTAGTTCTACTATCAGGGCCTTTAACACACTGTATTGTAAGGATGTTTATCGGTCTGCAGCCCCCACGCTGTTAAGAAGCATGAGACGACAGCAAGGTCTCACTCACCCTCATTTACCCAGAATTGCAATCTTTAGTTTCTGCTACAAAATAGGTGCTTAATTATTTATTGAATGAATTAATGTAATTTCCATTTGTCCCTTTATTAATTTGTTTAACTTGTTTAACTCAACCATCTTTAGATCTATGTTCTTCTCAATAAACCTTTCTGATCTTTTTGAACAAGGAAAGTTTTCGGAATTGAGAACTTGCTCCCCTTATATTTTAATGTCCAAAAATGAATTTCTTTTCAAGAGTCCCTAGGAAGAAAACCACAGTACTTTCAAAAATACAGAAGGAGAATTTTAAAAAAAAAAATCCAGGAATTCATGATTCCTGTGACAGCTGAAATAAATATACTGACTGCCTTAGTCATCACTATTCTCTTAAACCAGTTTGAGGAAACATGTTTTGCTTTTTGTTTTAAACAGGAACAGATTGCTCAGGGTTTGGGGGAGCCAGACTTAAATCAGAAAGTTCTTCCTCTTTCATCTTACAAGTCCTTGCCCTCTGCCCAGCCCTCAGATATTTACTGAGCCGCAGTTGAAACCACCTTCTTTCTCTTTCCAGGCGGCCTTGTGCAGAAAGAAGTGAGGTTCCTCCCGGCAGCCAGCCTCAGGCAGTTAGCACAGAAGGAGGAGGGCAGTGAATTCCACTCACCTTGAACACAGAAAACTCTGAACCCACGTGGCCTGAATCTAAACTGGGAGAGAGAATTGAGGTTGAAAATTAACTCTTCAGCTGCTTGGACAAGCTCAGCAAGTTGTGGAATGATACTGCTCACCAGATCAAAGAAGGAGCAAGCTGCTAATATCTGCTCCAAAATTCCTTCTGGCATCTTCTCTCTGGCTCTGGACCAACCTGTTCTTTTTTTTTCCCCCTTCTTTTTTTTTAGTTTTTGGAGGTGTATATAGAAGGAAACCAAAATTTACTGAGTTCCTTTTATGTGCCAGGCACTGTGCTAAATGCTTTACATGCATTATCTTATTTAGTCATTCCTACAACCACATGAGGTATCTATTTTTATCCTCATTTTACAAAGAAATTAAAACTCAGAGAAAGCAATAACTTAGCCACTGAATTAATAAATAATAGAGACCAGATTCCAATCCAAGTCTAATGGACTCAAAACCTATTTTTTTTCCCTCTGCACCTGGAAATTTGTACCTTGAAATAATCACAGGAATGTGTGCAGTCTTTTGGAGGTAGCCCAAAATTAAAAAGGGTTCTTTCTACACAGCTTATAACATCACAACAATAACCATTCTGTAGGAAACCAAGAGTTGACCTTAGCCAGAATATTATCACCAACTGCATTGATATACTAAGACTTCTCTGACAGTATTTTGACAAAGGTTAGCTGTTTGCCCAAATAGTACAGCTTCCCTTAACAACTGAGAACAATTCCAGCATCCAGGAATTAAGTATGCCCATCTTAAACAACAGCCTTTTCTTTCTACACAGTATTTCCCTGAATGTGCTGTGAACTTCCATGCTGCAGTTGCCTTTGTACATGCTGTTCCCGAGCCTAGAACACTCTTCTTGTGACTCTTCAACTATGGAATTTATTTTTTTTAATTTTTTAAGTTAAAAAAAATTTTTTTTGTTTTTAGAGACAGAGTCTCACTCTGTTGCCCAGGCTGGACTACAGTGGCATGACCATAACTCACTGCAACCTCCAACTCCTAGGCTCAAATGATTCTCCCACCTCAGCCTCCCAAGTAGCTGGGACCACAGGCACACACCACCACACCCAGCTAATTTTTTTATTTTTTGTAGAGACAGGGTCTCACTGTGTTGCCCAAGCTGGTCTCAAACTCCTGGCTTCAAGCAATCCCCCCACCTCGGCCTCTCAAAGTGCTGAGATTATGGATGTGAGCCACTGTACCAGGCCCCAACTATGGAATTTAAAACTCCTTTCAAATTATTCATCTTTTAAGCCCCAACTTTGTAAAGCCTTCTGTAACACCCCTAGGCACTTAGAATTTACCTTAGCATTGTATATCTATATTTTATAACATCTATCCAGGGATATTGTAATGATCTGTTTATCTTCCCCACTATACTGTGAGCTCTGAGAAGGCAGGGAGGGCGGGAAAATATGATTCATTTTTGTGTTGCTTAACCCAAGCCCTGGCACTCATGGCCACTCATTAAATGTTTGTCGAATTGATCACACGCATTTGTGAAAACACCAATTCACAAGTCAGAGATCACAACTGTGAAAACAGCTACCTATGATGCAATTTGACAAAAGATGCCATTAAAACAGGTTCAAGATGCTGTGTAAGCATGTAAAAACCATCCATTAATTCTATTTAAAGGAAGGGCTGTTTGAGAGAGTTACACAACAAAATGATAGGTGAGCTAAACTTTAAAAATGAGTAAAACTTTGCCAGGTGGAGAGGGAATGAGAAGAAAGGCATTTCAAAGATGGAAAAGCTTAAGCAAAGGCAAGAAGGCAGGAAAGCAGGGCAAGAAGCTGAGAGGGGACCCACGGATTTATCTTCTTGAGCTTTTGAGGAAGGCAGAGGAAACAGAACAAGAGAGTTAAGAATTTTTGTCAACAATATCAAAGCTCACCTACTTATTTCTTTATATTTTGCGCTTCATATATCACTTAAGGTGTGGATGTAGTCCAGAGGCTGTAAGTCTGGAGTGCACTTATGAATAGTCCATCCTCTTAGACTGCTTACTCCTAATGGCACTTGCAGGACTTCAGTGAGAAGTGAGGTTGAGTGAGCCCAAGGGCAAAGATCTTCAACACCGGGGAAAACTGTCTGGAAAATAGACACGGGTTTCCTCCTGCTAAGAGTGAGAAATGAAGTATTTCCCACAGTTTTTGCACATCAACTATTTCAGGGCACCCCATGACCCAGGACAAAGACAGGAAGTTGACATTGAAATAATCAGACTCCCCTTCTACAGTCGAAGGAGCCCTAGAGCTGTGGTTCTTAACCCTGTGTATATATTAGGATCACTTAGGGAGCTTTCAAATACCCTGCCCACCTCATAGACCAATCGATTCAGACTCTCTGGAGATGGACCCAGGCATTATTACATTTTCAAGCTCCTTAGGTGATTCCAATGTGCAGGCAAGTCTGAGAACTACTGCCCCAAAGAGTGGAGAAACTGGTGAGTAGCTGTGATGGTGAGATCGTGTTTCTATAGATCTAGGCTGAAGCCTGTGAATCTACATTTAAAAAAAATTTTTTTAGAGATGATATCTCACTCTGTCACTCCAGTTGGAGTGCAATGGTGGGATCATAGCTTACTGCAGCCTTGAACTTCTGGGCTCAAGTGATCCTCCTGCCTCAGCCCCCTGAGTAGCCGAGATTACAGGTGCACACCAGCACACTTGGCTAATTTTTAAATTTTTTACACAGACGGGCTCTCACTATGTTGCTCAGGCTAGTCTCAAACTACTGGTCTTAAGCCATCCTCCCACCTTGGCCTCCCAAACTACTGGGATTATGTGCATGAGCCACCACACCCAGCCCAAATTTGCATTAAAAAAGCGCTCCAAGTGATTCTCAGGCAGGTTGGCTGTGGATCACAGTAGAGAAAACCCTGGGATAACAAATTGGCCTCTGTAGCTACACAGTAAGAACCACTGAGATAAAATCCCTTTGGATCCTGATAACCATGCGTGAAAGCCACTAATCTACTAATGGATCATTGTTACATAACGGGAGATTCTAATCTATTCTTAATCCCAAGCACAATAGGGAAAATCTACTTCTGAGAAGAGCCATGGCACTATGTGAGAACATGTAGCATGAAATGTGATAATAATACACTATTGCAATTTCACAGATTGCTTGTCCATTTAATTGTATCATTTCTCTATCATCACCCACACTCCTGAAGGTTTTACTGAACAACAGCACATATTGGCCAAAATAAAAACGAGTGTTGGGGGAAACCTCACTGATTTCAAAAGAAAATGTACCTTGAGGACAAAAGGCAAATCCTTTTAAATAAATAGGTGTGTGCAAGTATGCTTATAACGGCCAAATATAAAATACAAGGTGTTTCTTTTCTCCCAATCAGAAGAGGGAAAACTTTTTCCAAGGTTGAATTAAAATGTTTCTTTAGTAGTGCTTATACAATTAATAATAGTATAAGATATTTACAGAATTCTATAAATCTATAACTTAGAAAAGCAGTATTAGGTTTTAACTAATTAAAAGAAACATGTATTGTGTTTGTCATTTTTTTTAAATCATAAAGATGTTGTTCTACTATATATTTACCTTCTTGAAGGGCAGCGGGCTTTCTGAGTATATTCATGGACTGGTAAATATTTTGTACTTGATCAACAAAGCTGCATTGAAGATAATTATCTCAAGAGTTCCAGTCAGGGATCAGATCCTAATAGAAATGATATGCCAACTCTTCAGGTATCTTCTTCGTGGGTAAAGAAAAGAAAGTCCAGAAAGACAAAAAGGAAATTTGTCATGGGTGCATGGTGTGGCCTACAAGCACCTTATCCTACACACAAAAGTACTAAGGTGAGTATTTTATTCCTTCAATATTCCCTTTTTATCATGCAAATACTCCCAGGAGGGGCCACACCAGATGTCACCAGTTCCTTCCTCTGCATAATTCACCAGGCTCAGCCCAGATACTCCTTCAGAAGACAGCAAATGCCTGTCACTGCAGTACCTCTGAAGTAGAATGGAGCCTGTTAATCATCACATTCTTCTGCCAAGAACTTTGATGGGCTTGAGGAAGAAACTTGGGAGCTGTAGATAGTTGGATAGAATCTAATTTGTGCAAACGGGTGGACTCAGCTGGCATCTGTCTTACAAAGCTATTTTATTACTGTGCTTTAAAAAAATACTGTACCCCCCTAAGTTTTTTGAAATAAGAAAAAAAAGAAACTGTGTTCTCCTCAATGTGAAATATATTTGTTAAGAAAAAATAAAAAATAAAAATAAAGGAATGTCATGAGAAAAGCCATGTACAAATTAGATAAATTACTTATAAGCATTTTTTAATGCAAAGAATTTGATAGCTTTAAGCACTACGCAGCCCAAGATAGTCACTCCTGGTTTCCTACCACCACTTCTTGCTAGCTGGCTCTACCTGTAGCTGTAACTGTCCTTATTTGTTTATTCTCTCTACTACTCCCAATTGAATGATAAGTTACTTCCCTTAGTGCTCTTTGTCCCTGGGAAGGCAAAGTCTTTTTCTGTCCACGCCCTTGATAGACAGACTCCTTGGTTTTAGGTCTTCCCAGTTGCCAGATCTTCACTTCAATAGGTTCCCTGAGCTCCAGCCACTAAGTTACATTGCAGCTGGTCATGGCTGTGTCCCTTCAACTTCCATCATCTAAGCCTCTGAATTCTAATGATTTTCTCTTGGACTAATTATGCTAACTGCTCCTTTCACCTTCAGATCATTATATGTTCTCTTCCCAAATTTCTTTACGTTTTCTTCTGTATCTTATTCAAAGCCTTTTTATAATTAAATTAAATTTATTTTAGGTTCCAAGGAAAAGAAACTCATGCATACTTGTCAAACATAAAAGAGGTTTTATTGGAAAAATCTAGGATAATGAAATCCAATGGGAACATCAGAGCTCAGGACTATGAAATAGAAAGAAGTAGAAATCTTTTCTCTCTGGGGCTATTTAATACCTTCTCACCTCTTCTTCACTCTTTTCTACTTCTTTCTTGTCTTTCTACAAAATGTCAAAAGACAGCCACACCACAGCTTCCTAGTATAGATCAACTCAGTTCAAATCCCAGAGTCTACGACCTAAGAACTCAAATTCAAAACAGCCAAACTTGAATAAACTATGGCCTGATCAAATGGGAAATCATGGCTTCGGGGGCTAGTCTTGTGGGTGTGGGTGAAAGAGGATCAGTTTTCAAAGAAAGAGAGATCATATATTACAGATATCTCTTATACTATAAGAGCCTCTTATCTTTTTCTGGAAACTTCTTTGGCCTTGCTAGTATTTAAGTTTTTAATCTAGATCATTTTAAAAGATGCATCATGTCCTAGGATAATGATTTCCAAATATTTTAAAGCAATGAAACCTTTTTTTTTTTCAGCAAAATATTTCACTATAACCCAAGATGTAAAGCATATGAAAAGCACAGTTGTTCTAGTTGGAAAGGAGAAGGGAAGGAGCAGAGTTCACCTTAGGGCATTTTGCTCCATGGAGCCACCTGAAGCACCTGCCTCAGCCCTCCAGGGAAGCCACTGCTCTTATGTTTATAACCAAAGGTAGTCACTTCCATTATTATCAAAAATATACTCTGTTTCTTGACTTGTCAACTTTAGACAGTATCTTCTGACTGCCCACCACAAAATATAAAGCACTTTAATTCAATTCTACTTCTACTTCCTCTCCCTCCCTTCCTAGTTTTGAAAGTTAACTTATTTTTAGTTCTTTTCTTCATTACTGTGAGAACTTTAAATATTATGCTTAAAGACTATTTTGTTGCCATTTTGATTTTAAAAAACATCTGATCTCTCCATCAACTAAAATAGCTCCCTTATACTGCCATCCACTCCTCCCCCTTTCCCATATATATAAATATGTCACTTTTAATGTCTGAACACAAGAAAATTAACCAGTTTTCTGTCCATCATTTCTATTTCTCGATCCACTCTTTCACATCATGATATAGTTTGGATATTTGTCCTCTCCAAATCTCATGTTGAAATTTGATCTCCAATGCTGGAGATGGGGCCTGGTGGGGGCAGAGTCCTCATGAATGTCTTGGTGCTGTCCTCATGGTAATGAGTGAGTTCTTGCACTACTAGTTCCCAAGAGAACTGATTATTAAAAGAGCCTGGCACCTCTTCCTCTCTCTCTGTCTCTCCCCTCTCTTGGCATGTGAGATGCCTGCTTTCCTTCCCCTTCAGCCATAAGTGGAAGCAGCCTGAGGTCCTTAACAGAAGCAGATGCTAATGCCACGCTTCTTGTACAGCCTGCAGAACCATGAGCCAAATAAGCCTCTTTTCTTTATAAATCACCCAGCCTGAGGTATTCCTTTAGAGCTTCGCAAAATGGGCTAAGACACATCTTGTGCTTATTCACTCAGTGGTCTATGAATGCAAAGTTCATTGTAGAGCAGAAGCTCTTATGAAACCATGAGATAGGAAGATTACATTCTTTTAAACAGCACCACTCACAGGTGAAAAAGCAAGCAGCTACGGTGTGGAGGTAGAGATGGTAGAAACCATTGTCACTGATTTCAAGAAGCTTAAAATCTAAATTTGAAGTTTTGAGAGGGAAAAGAGGAATGGCTTCCTACAGAAACTCAAGCATCCCCTAGATTTCATGGTCCATTTTCCTTCACGAATACCTCTGTTCTTGTTCTACACAATGACAGAACATTGCCTCATTCAAGCACTGCTAGAACTATTACTAGAGGCAGCCTGTTTCCCAGTGACTTTGTCAGGCAGATCCCACACCACAAGCACATATATTGTTTTGAGGTGTTGTCTGTGAGATGGTCAGATCATTTTCCTTGTTGACCAATTAAAAACTTGTCCACCAGTTTTCCTATGCTGTCCTCTACCTTCCTAGCTCTTCTATGAGACAAATAAAGACACCTTTTCAATCAACCTCCTCCACCGATGTTACTTCTTCCTATAAATGATTTTCCTAATAATTCGCTGACTTAGGGTTATTGGCCAGTAATTCAACACATGTGTTGTAGAAGGTGCTGAAAAAATGATGCCAAGAAGAAAACTTTAATTAGTGCTAAGTCGTCGGTGGCTTTCGTAAGTGGGGATAAAGCATCAAGAATACTCAGGCAGAACAGATCATCCTGGCAGTGTCAGGAACAGGAACCGACCACTGGAAGATTCTGTGGAATATTCTCTTACGAAGTTGTTTTTTTTCTCTTTAGTTATTCTTATTTGGCTGTGGATTTAGGAAGGCTCAAACCATGAGCAAGAGGGAAAGATTTTATGAGCTTTCTAATAACTATCTTGTCAAGGTATATCAATCATCAAGCATTTAATCATTCTGAGTACGTATTGCAATTTGGAAACATTTTCAAGTATGCTGTCTTATTTGATCTTCCCAGAAATACTGTGAAATAAAAAAGGCAGACATTATGTATTCACTTTATCTTACAGATTAGGAAACCATGATTTATAGGAATTATGTATGTTTCACAAGGTCTTACAGCTAGGATGTAGCAGAAGGCTCTTTATACCAAACCATGTTGCCTTTTCCTCTTCTGCCCAGAAGTGCACCAGCAGGGCCTCTGGGAATGAAGAAGTTTAGCCAATATGTAACCAAACAGGAGTAATGGTCTGTAATCACCAAGCAACTTTACATTGTCTCCCACTCTTCCTTTAGAGGTTAATTAATGGGGAACTTTCTTCTATGACTTGGATGAAAACTCAAACTCAAAAGTCCCATGATTCTTCTGATCACTCAGGTAATGAAAAGTCCAACAGTCCTTTCAAGTTGCAAACGCAGTCTCAAGTTTATAATTAGGAGTATCCAATTACATGCAATAATCAAAAATTCATACCTGATTTGAAATGAAAGCTTCCTCCTCCCCTTCTGCTATAAGACTTTTGATAGGTAGGAAACCAGGAGGTTGTGGGGATGGGGGGAGGAGGAGTCTTCCTTCCTCATACCACCTTTCTCCACTTCGCTAATCTGGTTCTGATCTTTTCTTCCAAGGTCAAAGGGTGTTGAGAGGAGAGAGGTGAGTCAAGGTAGGACAGGAAAACTCTCAATTAGTACCATCATAAAATGGTCCTATTCTCTCTCATAACACTGACTCTTAGGAGCTGTTTTGTGGATTCTTAGAAAGAGCTGCATCACTGAGGACTACTCAGCTGAGATTCCCTTGATATGAGTCACACAAACTCCTCCAGTTCATCCATCTAAAGCAAACCAGTCTGAGTCGTGCCTTTAGATTTCTCAAACAGGAGGCAAACACTGGTCTACTCTGTGTCCTAATTTCATATCAAGTCCAGTGAGTGATCCTAAGATTTGAGATGGGGTACAGGTGCCTCATCCTTCCCTCTTGGGGAGATTTAGAATCCCAACACAGCTATCTACAAAGAAATACTCTTTAAAATCCTTCCTCCATGGCTGGGCACAGTGGCTGATGCCTGTAATCCTAGCACTCTGGGAGGCCGAGGTGGGAGGATTGCTTGAGGTCAGGAGTTCAAGACCACCCTGAGTAAGACTGAGACCCCATCTCTACTAAAAATAGAAAAATTAGCCATTTGTGGTGGCAAGCACCTGTAGTCCCAGCCATTCAAGAGGCTGAGGCAGGAGGATAACTGGAGCCCAGGAGTTTGAGGTTGTGGTGAGCTACAGTGACACCACTGCACTCTACCGGGGATGACAGAGTGAAACTCAGTCTCAAAAATAAATAAATAAATAAATAAAATCCTTCCTGCATCCTACTTTCTTAGACCCTCCATATGAGTAAGACTTGTAAGACTCATGTAATTGGTTTTGAAACTTAACTTTTGAAACTTTACGTTTTGATCTGGAACCTTTCCAGGAAATGTACCTATTAACTCTAAGTGCCTTAGTCAAAATGTTCAATGTTACACCAAGTAAGTATAAAACATGATCCCTACTCTTTAAGTTTCCTTTCTAACTGGGAAGGCAACCAACATATGAAATTACATGAGGATAGAAACAGCATTGACTGAAGGTGCTGCTGATGCTCAGGAAGTGGAGAATCACCAGGGGCTAGAATAACACACTCTATAAACCTTACATAAAACAAGCAAAACACTAGAACAAAGAGGGCACTCCAAAGAGAAGAATCACCATTAAAAAAAGCATGAGATAAAAATGATTATGATATTTTAACTAGCTCTCAAAATTGTCTCTTCTCTCCATTTCTATCACGATTGTCTTGGTTCAAGCCACCATCGTCACTCACCTTAATTAATGCAATAACCTCTTAGCTGGCATAACTAAGTTGAATATCCTCCTCCCTGCCACACTCTCTAGCCCATTCTCATCACCTAGATGATACTTCTCTTTCAATTCATGTTTTGTTGTTTCCTCTATCCAGCCATCCCAGAAATTCCTCAAAATCTGTTATTTTGCCTCCTTTTCACATACTATTCTCTCCATCTGACTCTCCTACTCCCATCTCATTTTCACCTGGTATGTTTGATGAATGATCTGCCTTTTGCATTCATTCCCATCTCCTTCTAGTGTACCCTCCTTTGTATAGCAAAGTCTAGAAAGCTAAATATCACATTTCCCAGACTCCCTTACACTTAGGTTTCTGGGTGTGAAATAGGCTCCATTAGTCAGGTGCAATCACTCAAAGATCAGAAGGTAGAAGTGAGGGAGAAACCGTCTTCCAACTGCTTTTGGCAGCTTCCTTCCTGCAGGCCAGGAAAGATGTGCAGATATGGATGTTTCTGCAGTCCAGCATACAGTTTCCAGTTTCATGGGTGTTGAGTGACAGAGTGTTGGCAGCAGCAGCTTCCTAATCCCAGTTTCCCAACTGTGGGTCCCAGTTACAGCACCACATTTTTGAAGTTAATAGGTCCAATGGGCCTCTTGCTACCCACTCCTGCATATGACAAGGGAGTAGAGCCCATAATAGGTGGCATTCTGTGACTCATTCCTCAAGGCTCAGGCTGGAGCCCATTTTTCTAGCCCTTCCAATAATTGTATAAGCACATAAATCCACATGTTTAATTCCTTTCTGCTTAAAATACTTAGAATGCCCTCTTTATCCTATACAAATGCTTGTTTGGTTTCCCTGTCTAATGCCAAGCCATTCTTAAAGGCCCCAGTTCACATGCCCATTCATCTAGGAAATCTGAGTCATCCATAAAATAAGGCAAAACAAACAGGAGAATATTCTAGGTGGAAGTTTAAATTTTCTCCTGTATACTTTCGAAGTCCCCTGTATATACTGCTATCATTGTATATATCAAAGAATATAGGATTTTCCTAATATTTATCTTTCTTTTTTACTTGACTTCCCTACTTCTCTTCCAGAAGAAGAGACTTTGTCATATTCATTTTTGTACCTTCAGCTCCTATTACATGATAAAACTTCAGTATATGTTAAATAAATAAATGACAGGATGGAAGAATGAAGGAAGAGAGTATGAATAGACTCTCAAACTGAAGCAAATAATGACAATCTTTAACGAACCATTTCTTTTCTATTTATACATAGTTTATAATTTTTGGGGGGGTCTTCATACTGAGAACATTTTTAGATTATCCCCTATAACTCATGAAAGTCAGATATAGGAACTTTCTCAATTTTCTTTTCTGAGACACTGTTACAGAGAAGGAAGTATACAATTGCATGAATATTCTCTAGATTTAGCTTCATAATGAGGGACCAGAAACTCAAACAAAAGTAGAGAGGTGTTTTTCCCTTATATAATATGATATTACCATATAAAAAGGACTACACTGGAATATTATTTAATTGAAATAAAAATGAGAAAACTAAAACTGTATCTTAAAAGATTATGTATCTATTACATAACAATAATTGATAATAACAGTTACTTTTTACATTAAATTATATTTATATAATTACGTATAGCATATATACAATTGTCTCCATTTTATAGTCAAGAAAATTGGGTTTAGCTAATAAAAGGCAGAAGAACTGGGATTCAAACCTGACTCTGGCAAAAGACACACCTTAAGTATAAAGACACACATATGTTGAAAGTAAAATGATGGGAAAACGTGCCAACTTTACCCAAAAGAAAATTAGTGTAGCTATAATATCAGATTAAGAAGACTCTAAGGCAAGAAGTAGGACTGGAGATAAAGAGGGATATTTTATAATGATAGAAGGGTCAATCCAACAGGAAGAGAGGATAAGTTTCTATGCATTTGATAACAGAACTTCAAAATATATAAAACAAAATTGTCAAATTTACAATAACTATGTTTAACATATCTCTCTCAGTAACTGATAGACTAGGCAACAAAAAATCAGTAAGGATAGAGAAGATTTTAATAATATAATGAAAATTTGACATAATTGATATATATACAACACTATATCCAACAATTTTGGAATACACATTCTTCATAATGCACATAGAACATTTACTAAAATCAATCTTACACTGGGCCATAAAGTCTCAACAAATTTCAAAGGATACAATCACACAGAGTAAATTCTTTGACCACCGTGGAATTAACCTAGAAATCAATAACAAAAAAGTAATTAGACTATCCCAAAATATTTGTAAATTAAGCAATATATTTCTAAATAACCTATGGATCAAAGAAGAAACAACAATGGAAATTCAAAAATATTTTTAAATGAATGATAAAAATATGACATATCATATGACAATGACCCCAAAAGCACAGGCAATAAAAGCAAAAATAGACAAATGGGATTACATCAAACTAAAAAAGCTTCTGCACAGCAAAGGAAACAATCAACAGAGTGAAGAGACAATCTATGGAATGGGCGAAAATATTTGCCAACAATACATCTGATAACAGGGTTAATATCCAAAATGCATAAGGAACTAAAACAACTCAATGGCAAGAAAACAAATAACCTGATTTTAAAATTGGCAAAGCACCTGAATAGGCATTTTTCAAAAAAAGACATACAAAAGACCAACAGGTATAAGAAAAAAATACATACCTCTTTAATCATTAGAGAAATGCAAATTAAAACCACAATGAGATACTACCTCACACCTGTAAGAATGGCTTTCATGAAAAAGACAAAAAATAACAAGTGTTAGTGAGGATGTGGAGAAAAAGGAACACTTGTGCACTCTCAGTGAGAATGTAAATTAGTACAGACATTATGGAAAACAGTATGGAGGTTTCTCAAAAAATTAAAAATAGAACTACCATATGATCCAGGAATTTCATTTCTGGGTATACATCCAAAGGAAATAAAATCAGTATGTTGAAGAGATATCTTCACTCCCATGTTCATTGCAGCATTATTCACAATAGCCAAGATATGGAATCAACCTAAGTGTCCAACAATGGATGAATGGATAAAGAAAATGTGGTATATATACACAATAAAATATTATTCAGCCTTAAAAAAAAAAGGAAATCCTGTCATTTGCAACAATATAAATGAACCTGGAGAACATTATGTTAAGTGAAATAAGCCAGGTACAGAAATAAAAATACTATAAGCTCTCACTTATATATGAAATCTCAAAATATCAAACTCACAGAAGCAGAAAGTAGAATGGTGGTTACCAGGGGTTGGGGAGTGGGAAGGAGAAGGGTTGGGAAATGGGGAGATGTTGGTCAAAGGGTACAAAGTTTCAGTTAAACTGAAAGAATAAGTTCTGGAGATCTATTGTACAGCATGGTGACTAGAGTGAAAAAATTTCAAATATGACATATGACTTGTGCTATGCAGCTAATGCAGTGCTTACAGGAAAATATATAACTTTAAATACCTCTTTTAGAAAGAAAGAAGAGTTAAATAGCAGGGATATAAGTTTCCATCTCAAGAAACTTGGCTAAAAAAAGAACAAATTAAACTCAAAGGAAAGGGGAGAATAAAGACAAGGGTAGAAATCAATAAAATAGAAAGCAAACATATACCAGAGAAAATTAACAAAGACAAAAGATGGTTCTTTGAAAAGAAATGTAAAAATTGATAAACTTCAAGAAAGATTAATCAATAAAAAAGAGAAAATACAAATTTTTACTATCATATATAGAAAGGAGGACTTTACTACAGATTCCACAGACATTAGAAAGATAACAGGTAATAAATAAATTTGATTTTAGATGAAATGTACAAATTCCTTGAAAAACACAGCTTACCAAAAATGACTAAAAAATAAATGGAAAGGCTTTTTTATCATTTTTTTAATTGACAAAAAAATTGCATGTATTTATCTTGTACGACATAATGTTTTGAAATATGTATACATCATGGAATGGTTCAATTGAGCTTAATAACATATGCATAACCTCATATACTTATCATTTTTTGTGGTGAGAACACTTAAAATCTACTTTGTTAGTGATTTTCAAAAGTACAACGCATTATTATTAACTACTGTCACCATGTTATACAAGAGATCTCTTGAACTATTCCCTCTATCTAGCTGAAATTTTGTATCCTTTGGCTAACATCTCTCCCTCCAATAGAAAATTTTAATAGTCCGTTATCTATTAAAGAAATTGAATCCACAATTAAAACAATGAAAACTCCAGGCCCAAATGGCTTTCCCAGTAATTTCTTCTAAATAGTTAAGGAAGTAAGAACAATCTTATGCAAAGTCTTTCTGATAATAGAAAAAGAAAAACTGCTTTCCAACTCATATTATAAGGCCAACATAACCTTGATACCAACTTGACACTAACGTTATTACAGGGAAGGAAAATTAAATGAACCTAATACAAAAATCCCCAACAAAATATTAGCAAATTGAATCCACTAATATACAAAAAGGATAATAAATACACTCCAAATAAGTAAGGTTTATTACAAGAATGCAAGAGTGGTTAAGATTTGAAAATCAATATTAACTAATAGAATAAAGGAGAAAATCCACTTGATTATTTCAAGAGAAAAATAAACCTGAGCCAGTCTCACTTAAAATTCCAGGCTTTAGACAAGTAATTGAACAGCACTGTGTGAATAAGAAATGCATTCAGCTTAAAAATAACAGAAAATAATAATAATAAAAAATACCCTGAGTAAAAACAGCTTGAAGAGCAGGGGGCTCGTAAAGTCCAGAAGTGGGCAGTTAAAGCTGTTGCAGTGTTTAATGATGCCATCGGGGATTCAGATTCTTTCTATCCTTTTGCTCTGCTGCTTTTTAAAGAATCCATAATAGTGCCTGGCACAATAGCAGGTATTCAGTAAACATTTGTTTAATGAAAGAATCAATGTGTTGATCTTCACCCTGAAGAGTATTATCTAATGGCCATAAGACTAGACTCAGGTCCATGTTCCAGGCACAAAGAACAAAACAGAAAGGAGTATGGTGTCTATATCTAGAAAGTCAGAAACCCTCAGCTTTCATCTCTTTGTATAGAACTGACTCATTTGGCCACCTGACTACAAGGGAGCTTGGAGAGTAAGTATTTTTAGCTGGGCACATTACCATTCTGAAAAAAACAGGAGTTCTGTTACTAAAGACAAAGAGAGAATAGATACTGGGTCCCTTTATATAGAAGACACAACAACAAACACTGTTAAATCTGCAATATGAGTAAGAAGAGGCACCATCTCTAAGGAGATTGAAATTTAACAAGTGGATGAGAGAAATATAAAATAACCATTATATAGGGAAGAGTAAGATAATAACCATGCAAGAGATTGAAACAAAGTCCTCTGGGAAATCAAAGAAGGAAAAAGCAACATCCAGTTAGAAAGACCTGAACTGACTCATGGAATAAAACCTTTGAGAAGTTTTAACAATGGCTAAAATTTCAACAAGTAGCAATAGGCACATTCTATATTCTATGGAATAATAAATTCTAGCTGTAAGAATATAAGCAAAAGCAATTAGGCAATATATCTGGCATCTGAGGAACAGTACCCATGTGCTGTCATATACCAGATAGTCATAACAGTCTACGTGAAGACAAAGCTGGAAACATAAATTTGGACTATATTGTAGAGGCACTGAATGCTGGGTAAAGAATTGAAACTTAATCCAATTGACAAAGAAGAGACAATGAAGGATTTGGGGCAAGGAAATGACAAGATAGATGTGGTATTTTTAAAAGCTTATTACGGTATATAAAAAAAAAGTTTGGAACAGGGAGACAAGTTTTTAGGATATTGTAATTGTTTAGGGGAGAGGCCCATGTTCCAAGCATGAAGAAAAACAAAGCAAAAAGTTCTTAGTACTATAAAGATTTAAATCAAAGTGATAGGCTGAGCAAGAAAAGGATAGGCTGGATGAGAAAAATCCTGGAGAGGAAGAACCATTTGGAAAGGGCAGTTAGGCTGGATGCTGGTCTTAAGCTTTACCGAAAGAGAATGGCAATGTCATTAACAGAAGGTCAGATGAGAAGAGGACATTAGCTGAATTTGTTCAGCCAGCTATTATAAACATCAGTCTGCAGACATATCTAGATATAGGACCCAAAGATGCAACTTTACTCTTCATCCACATGGATGTGCAGAGTTTCTCTGAGGGAAGAAACCTAGAACAAAGTCATGAAAGGAGCCTAGTGGATGGAAAATTTATGAGGAGCCAGTGAACAAAAGAGAGAGAAAATAGAGGGAGGAAGGATTAGAACATGTACAAGAAGGGGCCAGAGACTTTGTAACACCAAAACCAGAAGCAACAAATTTTTTTGTGAAGTCCTTGCTTATTTACTTGCCTATGTGCCTCACCTGATCCTAAATTTCTTAAAAATAGGAGGATTCTCATTCATTCTTGTTTCTCCGATGCACTGCCTGTCACTGAATAAATAGTCAAATGATCTGGATGGAAAGATGGAGGTTGGAAGGGAAAAAGGGAAGTTAGGAGGGAAGGAGGAAGAAACCAAAAACAGTTGAGCTAGAGATTAGGACAGAATGTTCTCAATAGATTGGTAGTAATTAAAAGCCAGATTACACGTGGTTAAAGAGGTATATAAAACAGAATGAAGACAATGGATAGTGATCACTTTTTCAAAAGGGTTGGTGGTGAAGAGCATTGGGGTAAATATAGAAAAATTCGGGACTGTTTTTTGTTTGCTTGCTTTTATTGTGTTTACTATGATGGGAATTCATTTGAGATATTATTCTGAGTTTCTCATGCTGGTGTCTAAAGCCTTGAGTCAGCTCTGTCCTTACTCAAAAGACTTTTTGGCTTTTTTCTTGTTCCCTAAACTCTTAAGCCCTTGAGAGAAATTAGGGAAAGAACCCTAATTTAGGGTTTGACTAATTTAGTCAAAGAACTGGTTTCTCGAAGAAAAATGAAGGGAAACATATTCCCCCCAGACAAGAGATTTCCATAGGCAAAGAAGGAGGAAGAAATAGAAAGAGCAGAGAATGGGAGCTCTGCCTCCCAGCAGCCCCACGGAAGGAGGCGAGACCAGAGAGACAAAGGGCTGTATGATCTGTCCAGGGATACAGGACCCCTGGGAAAGCCCAGGAAAGATACCTTCATCCCAAGAAGTGTCAAAACAGACTTCTCAATCGTAACCTGTGCAGACCAACGACCAAGAGAACAACTGTTGCCCTTCCTCTTCTCTCCCTATTCTCAAACCTTCCTACTGCATAAGATCCATTGGGAGGAAAAGGTAAACCTTAAGAAGGATAGAAGTTCTTTTTTTTTTTAACCACATCAGCAGAATAGGGCTTTGTGTCAGAAATTGTTACATTATAGAAAAGGAAGCGAGGCAAGTCGTTGGGTGAATTTATGGACTGAGATCCACTGGAACAGGTTTGTAGGTAGAGGAGTAGGGGTGCAAAGACTGTATGCGGTACAAAGCTGGAAGCATCACGCTCACCCACCATGATATGTGCGGTACCCCCGGAGATGTCCAACCAGACAGCCCTGAAAAAGAAGGCGAGGTAGAAAAGATGGATGTTAAGGGCAATCTCCTCAGATGGCCTCTATTTTTAGAAGTTTGAGGCCAAGTCACTGCAAGAGAGAGCAGAAAATGTTTGGAACAGCAACCTTGGGAGTTGCATGAAAACACAAACCGGTGTGTACACAGGTGAGAAGCAAAGAGCACCCCCAGTCTTCTGAGAGCAGGCAATCTGTAATAATAGAAACCAGCATGTGTTTATACACTGATGCATTGATTTATGTATGTGTTTGTATTCTGCCTTGTTCAACAAAGGATAGAGGTTGCTTACAAGGCATACCTAAGAACAGTAAAATAAAAAATAAATCAGAAGCAGAGAAAATATATAAATATATATTAGAATAGAGTTCACAAGCAGGGCAATCCAGGCAACACAATTCTGTTTCTCCAGCTAACAATCTGCCACCTGTACAAAGGATCAGAAAATGTTAACAGCTGGGGTGTTCTATGGGAACAGAGCAAGAACAAAAGGGAGAGTACAGGGGTAAAGCCATTAGCTGCTCATGGCCCTGAGCTTGTTAGATGAGTGAAATCAAAGTGGGATGGACAGACTGAAAAAATGTTCGGAAAGGACCATAGACACGTTATGACAAAGAATGGGAAGAGATGGAGGAATACACAGGAGCTTGTGATCAAAGACTGCATAGGACAGACCATATGTTTAGACGCCAGCTAAGGGAAGCCACTTAAGAGACCACAGTGGACTACTGAACTATGGCATAAGCCTGAAATCCAACTCTTCCCAGCTAGATAATGTCAGAATACCAATTCTGCGCTTTTAGCCAGAGTCAATAAATATTTATTGATCCTCAGCTATGTAATAGGCTAAGAACTGAGGACAAAAATAAATAAGACAAGGTTCTTGAGGTACTCTAACTCAATGGGGAAAACAAGGTAAGCAAATATTTGCAATGCAGAAATGATTAGTGGCATAGTGTAGAGATGGGCACGGTGCTGGGGGGACTGAGCTCAGTGGCGTGCATAACTACCTTACTCCAGGGAATCAGGGAAGCATCACCAGAGGGGACCTCTGCCCTGCATCTGGAACGATGAATTGGAATTTCAGGGAAGAAGCATGACAAAGTGCAAATGTGTAAAGGCTTGGGGGCATGAATGAGCACTATATATTTTGTAAATAAAAAGACATTCTGTGCAGCTTAGTCAGAGTACTTAGGGATGTGTGGCCAATGAGGCTGAAAAGGGAGGCTGGAGCAGACTGTGAAGGGCACTGTGCATGCAACTCATGGGGACTGAGGAGCCATGTGAGGTTTTCATCAGGGAAGTGACATGGTCAGTGGTGTAGAACAATACCTCCTGCAGCAGCATGGAGAACATCTCAGTAGAGGGAAAAACAGTAGTTAGGGTGACCCCACAGGAGGCTACTGAAATAATTCATTTGAGAACTAACCTGAAGTAGTCACAGGTAAAGTGTGCAATAGGTGCTAGAGAGACTGATGGAATTCTCAAGGGGGCAGCAAAATAGACCACCTTGTTCACATCCAGGGGACTACAAATAAGCATGATCTTTCAGGAGGCCAGCTGCAATATGTACACATGACTTCAAAAGTGTTTGTACCCTTTGACGCCATAATTCCGTTTCCGGGAATCTACTGTCAGAAAAAATCAGTACTGCAAAAGGAGATTTACATTAAAGGATGCTCACCATACTGTTTTCTAAGATTTAAAAACATCCTAAGTGTGCAATAATGAGAGAATTGTTAAATGTAGTACTTCATACAATAGTCTACTATATAGGCATTAAAAATTATATTTTCGAAGAATATGTAATGATCGTTGGGTGCAGTGGGGCACGCTTGTAGTCTCAGCTACTTGGGAGGATGAAGCAAGAGGATCATTTGAGGCCAGGAGTTTGAGTCCAGCCTGGGCAACATTTTTTTTAGAGACCTGTTTCTTAAAAAAAAAAATGTAATCTCACTATAAGATATTAAGTTAAAAAGGATATTAAATAAAATACAGTTTGATACAAATTTTCTAAGTATACATATGTAGGAAATAAAATATCAGATTGAAATTCCCCAAAATATTGTGTTTATCTCTGAGTGGTGAGAATATAACTTTTATTTTCTTCTCCCTACCTTTCCATGTTTTCCAAATTATATTCACTGAATATGTATTGCTTATATAATCAGTTATTTTTAAAAATAAATGAATAATGCAAAGCAGATTCACAAGTATAAAAAGTCCTACAAAACACAAGCAGCAAAGAGAGAAATAAGTCTGTCTTGCAGCAATCAAAGGTGGAGCAAGTCTAGATAACCACACTCTCCCTGACATCAGCAGTGGCGATGGCATTGCCACAGATTAAGAATCTAAGTGTGTTCTCATTGTCGCTTCACTATCCACTATATAGGCAACTGAGAGGGAAAAACTGTTGTTCCAATACTGCCATAGGTACAACGAAGACATAATAGATGAATTTCTATGAAGATAGTCTTATTACTAATACATTTAGTGACATCTTTTAAATTTTATATCTTTTGAAAAATTCTCCATATAATGTATTCAGATTCCAAACTGCCACAAAACTCAAATAACCAGATTTTCCCATATAATGTACAGTGATCATTACTTTTCATAACAATGGCACTGAGACACTATTAGATATTTAAATACCGTTATCCCAAAACTCTCATGTGATATTCAGAGTAGTTTTTTTAATCTTCTAATACTATAAAAAAATTAGTTCTTATGCTAATAATGGTCCTAATTATCTAAAATATTCAATTAACCAGAGACTCTCCCCCTTCCCCCAACAACGCTAAATGAAGTCGATTTTACACAAATTCATCATTTCTTAATTATTTTAGCAGCTGGTGGTTAGATGTGAACAAGCAACTCTGTCATACTAAGTTGCAGAAATATTACTCTTAACCTGAACCCAGGCAGCTAAATGGAGCTAGAAGAAGAAGACATTCATCCCTACTGACCAGTCTCCCTTTAAATTCATGACATTCATGAGTATGAACTTCAAGCGTGCTCTTCATGCTGCCCAGCAGTCAGAGTGCATTTCCCTAGCTCATTTACTATTCTGCTCTCCTAGACAACAATTTCATATTTTCTTCTCTCTCCTAAAACTTCCAGCACCTCCTCCCCCATCTTCACTCTCAGCTCTTGACCTTGGTTGCTATTTCCCTGAGAAAATAGAAACAATCAGAAGAGAACTTCCACAAGTTCCCACCAACACCTCCGCCCAGCCGCCCACAAGCATCTGGGCTCAGATATGCTGCCTTCTCACCATTACCAGGGATGAATTTTCCATGTTCCCACCTAAGGTTGAACTCTCTACTTGTTCACTAGATCCCAATCCTTTTAAATATTCAAGAACATTGCTCCAGAAATTCCTCCCCGTTCTCTCTCCTGCATCATTCTGTTGGCATGCAAACGTGCTATTATTTCTCTCATCTGTGCTGCCCTCCAGCTACAAGTTCATATTTCCACTCTTCTTCACAGCAGTTCCTCTAAACAGTTATCTATACTCATGTCTCTAAAACCTGTTCTTCACTCTCTCTAGAACCCTCTTTAATCAAGCTTTTGCTTCTCCCACGTACCAAAACTGCTCTCCACCAAAGGTGTCCACGTGGCTAAATGCAAAGGTCAATTCTCTCATTTGACTCCTCAGCAACATTTAACAGCATCATTCACTCTCTCCTTCTGGAAATACTTTATTAACTTGTCTTCCAGGAAGCCACATTCTTGGTTTTCCTCCTACTTCCCAACCTCTTAACACCGGGCGCCCTAGGACTCGATATTCCCTCTGATCTTCCCCAGCTGTCTCCATGACTCACTCCCTTGCCTCCTGCAGACCTTTGCACAGATGTCAGCCGCTCAGTGAGTCCTTTCCTGACCATTCTATTTAAAATTGCAACCCAACCCCTCCCCCAGCACCTATCGCCATTTGCCATATTATATATTTTGTTTATCTGGCTAGGGGTTAGGCTAGGGGTTCACTGCTGCAGCTGTAGGTAGCAGAAGTTAAACTTTCCTCTGGTGTCCTTGTTTTTGTCTCCCCTGTTGTCTTTGGGTCTCCCTAGAGACTTACTAAATATCTGAGATGCACAGTTCTCTCCCGTTGTCATTAGACAGGAGCCCCATTGATATGGTGGTGAGGCATGAGGGGAGGGGGAAAATTCTACAGCCCTAGGATTAAGCCACGGCTTTTATTGAGCCTGTGCCCCTGGCCTGAGACCTTCACAGGTGTTTCTCAGTTTTGCTTTGCTTTGCTTTGCTTTGGTTTTTTCCCCTTTTAGAAGAGATAGAAAGGCTAGTTGGGGATAGAGGGGGTATTTCCCTTCTCCCAGGTCAGTTAGTCTTCAGTAAGACCCCTAGGTCTGGCTCAGGTAAAATAGTTTTTCTTAATGGCAGCCCTTATTAAGAACAGAATGCTCTGGGCACATTTCAAAATGGCTAATTTTCCTCTCCCCCTGCCAGAAGCACGAGGGGATTTTTTTTCTGATCTTCACTGTGAGAATCTGATATGTCTCTTAGTAGTAAAACTCATCAAAGTGTGGGGACCTCCCCTAAGACTGGGGCCCTCTGGAGTTTTTAACTCTCAAACTTGTCCACTCTGAACCTCCAGCAATTTGGCACTTACCGATTAGGTTTTCCTACACTGATACTGGTTCCCAGGGAGTTTCTTGCTCCTAGACTTCTTTTCTGGTAAGTTGTAATTCTCTGTATCTGCCTGTCTTTCTTGCCAATTTGGGGAGCAAAGTTTGCCCTATGACCTCAGTTCTCTGATGGATCTGAAAAGGGTTATTCATTATTAGCTGAGCGTGGTGGCAGGCACCTGTAGTCCCAGCTACTCGGGAGGCTGAGGCAGGAGGATCGCTTGAGCCCAGGAGTTTGAGGTTGCGCTGAGCTATGATGATGCCACTGCACTCTAATCCAGGTGTCAGAGCGAGACTCTGTCTCCAAAAATAAAAATAAAAATATAAAAATAAAAAGAGTTGTTGATTTTCAGTTTGTTCAGCTTTTTTCTTGTTGTATAGACAAAAGAGATGACTTCCAAACTCCTTACATGCTGAACTAGAAACTAGAAGTCCATTCTAGATATTTTATTCATTTATTTTTGTTCATTGTTATTATAACCCCTTAAAATGTAAATTCTAGAAGAGCAGGCATTTTTGTCTGTTTTGTTCGTGGCATGATCCCTAGTCCCTCACACAGTGCCTGACACATAGTAAATGCTCAGATAATATTTCTTTGAAGAAATTGAGTGAATGAATAAACCATCTCCCAGTAGTTTCTAGTAGAGAAATTTCTTAGCTGGGACCACTGAACAAAGGCCTTCACATATACTGACCCTCTGCCTGGAAAGCTCTTCCCTGTTCCCTACCTTCCTCTTTGCCTGGTTAGCTCCTATACATTTCTCAAGTCTCGGCTTAAATGTCAGTTCCTCAGGGAAATCTTTCCTGACCTTTGGACTGAGGATCATAAGCACTCATAACCCCATTACCTCTCACACTTATGTAACTAAATAATTATATAATCATGTATTTAATATTCATATCCATCACAAGATTATCAGCTCTTTAAAGGCAAGAACTATGTTTCTTCTGTTCGTTTTAGTATACCCAGCACCTAACAGATTGTTTGGCACATATTAGATGCTCAGTAAATATTCATTGTATGAATAAAGGCAACACCTTGTCTTGACAAGATAACTGGATTATTGCCACTTAACAAAATCCCCCAAAATTTAGTGCCTTAAAACAACAATAATCCTATATTATCTGTCACAGATTCTATGAGTCAGGAATTTAGAAGTGGCTTCACTGTGTGGTTCTGGACTGAGGACCCCTCACAAGATTACAGTCAAGACATCAGAAAGGGCTACAGCCATCTGAAGGCTTGAGTGGAGCTGGAGGCTGCACTTCCACGGTGAATCTTTCACATGCAGGCTGTCTCAGTTACTCCCGATGTGGGTATATCCCGAGGCTATTTAAGTAACCTCACAGCATGGCAGCTGAGCTGGCTTCCCCCAAAAGGGGGCAATCCAAAAAAGAGCAAATGGAATTGGTAATAATTGTTACGGCCTAGACTTGGAAGTCACAAATCATGACTTCTTGCCACATTCTATGTGTGAAAAGTGAATCCCTGTATCTAACACACATTCAAGTGGCAGGGAATTAGACTCCACCTTTGAAAGGAATTATGTCAAAGAATTTATGGACATATTTTAAAACCACCACATAACTGATTAACAAATTAATGGATAAGGAGATGAGGAAGAATTTGATGTAGTGACTCAAAATCAATTTCCCTAGTTTTATAATAGAACAGAGAAGAGAAAATAACTCTGCAGTAGTTTAAGAGAAATGCAATTAAAAAATCAGACAGTAGGTTATTATCTGGGATTACTTCTTTACTTTAATACCAACATGGATGCAGAAGAATAATGTTCATAAATACTTCTATACCTGACAATATCCCGGGGAAAGAAATGTCAAATCCTGGGAGGTCAAAGGCCAATGACCAGCACAGCTCTGCAAAAAATATCATCAGTGAATAAGGTAAAGAATGAAACAATCACAAAATAATAGCACCTTCTGTCCTTGCAGGGGCTACCGTCTGTCCACTTATTGACTGGAGGGCACACATGGAATTTCCTTTTTCCAGTGATTCATGTCAGCTATACATCTGACCCTAGGATTGAAGAACTGAGCTGATGAAGTACAAGGTAAGAATTTGGAAAAGGCATAAATTACATAAGCTATTATAATAGTACTACCATATACATTGCCGGGCAGAACTTTGGCATAAGCCAAGATGCCTAAACCATTTCTTGTGAAGAAGGGGTTAGTGTCAGTGTCTTGGCTCCCTTCCAGTTTGGGTATATGATATCTGTCTGCTAAAAAAATCTCTGTAGTTTTAATTGACTGCTGCTGTCTCCTTCCCTTCCTTTCCTGGGCCATTTTTGAGCACAGAAGAATGGTCTACAGACTACGTAAATAATAAATAGCCCACACCACACAGCATTCACATATGAAATGGAGGTGACTCATACTGGAAAATAGTTCAGTTTTAAAATGTGTCTGTGCATGTGTATGTATTCCTTTGTCATCTGAATTCCTACTAAGTGAAGATTTCCCGTAAGTGATTTTTTCATATAATGGAAACTTACTTCTTCAGGTGATCAAACATTGTTATTTTAATTTAATCACAATTAATGGAAATGTTGGTAAAAATGCAATAGATTATTCTACATTTTTAAACTAAGTGTGCTAAACTTTAAACTTTTCTTGATGATTCCAGATTATCTTTATGATTATCAAAACTTGTTCTGTATTTTACAAGGCAACATAGTACAGCAGAGAGATTATTGGATTAGAAATCAGAATAACTTCATCAAGTTCTTTAACCTTCTTGATACAGTATCCTTATCTGTAAAATGGGAATATTATCTTCCTTGGATTTCTCATTCTTTATATTAAAATATTAAATTATATAGCACACGTAAATGTAATCAATCAACTGTTGAATATAAGAATATAGATACTAAAACAAAGGACTGTTTTAGCCCAGAAGTGTTATACAACTACATTTTGATGTTCTTGTGTTTATTGTGTATGCATCATGATTTCCCAAAGTAGTTAGATTATGTTTAAAGTTGCAGTAAATAGATTCTGAGTAAATGGATTCTCCTTTGGCCGGGGGAAGTTTAGCTTTAATTATATGGATTTTATAACATGTATTTTTAATATATGGAATCTTTTTTTTTTGCACTTATTTTTCCTTCTTTGCCCTATTTGGCTAGTTGAGTTTGCTAGATGAGGGATTTCTGAATAATTGAAGTTTTATAATCTATGTATCCTTTCTTAGCATAAATGCAAATGCTGTGAATACTTCACTTAATATAATATTTCCCATGTTGTCTCTAAAAATAGATATAGGTGTATAAAAATATGACCAACACTGATCATATTTTTGTCAGTGTCTGGACAGCCACTGAGATCAGTATGGCCACCTACCACAGCCAACACAGTTAAGTTTTCCAAGCATTTGGGGAAAATGATACATTAACATATTTCTAATATTATCATCAGACTTTACAACACTGATTTCTAAGAAACCATAGGCTCAGCCAGCCACTAAATAGGGTGGATGGTATTTAGAGCATTATCCCTCCAGTGTTGTGTAAAGCAACATGTCTCTCTTGCAGAGAAACCTTTAACAGTTTCAACCTCATTCTTTACAGAATAACTGAGCTACAGAGGCTACAAACTCCAGATTTGACAGTGTTTCTGAAAGTCATTTCAGGCAATGCCTAAAGCAGTAGTTTCTAAACACCTGTGGCTGAGGGCATCAGAATCAGCTGGCAAACAAATTCCTGGTTCTGACCTCACACTGCTGAAGCCAAATCTTTTGGAGATGAGGCATAGATATTTGTACTTTCAACAAAACATCTAAGTGATAATCATGAGCCATGTTTGAGAATCAGTGGTCAAAATCAGATAACTGAAGCTCCCCTCACTCTGCATTATCTCACTGTTGATAGCATGTTCCATGGAAAGTCACAGGATTCTGCCTTTCTCCCACCCCAATAAATACCCATCAAAAACTAGTACTCTGATTTCCATTCCTTCACCGACTGAGCTCCCACCATATACACTGTGACGGGTGCCAGCTCTACAACAATGAACAAAGCAGATGTGGTCTCATCCATCACTGAGCTCAAAATCCAGTGGTAGGAGGAGGGGCAGGAAGTATATTAAGCAAATAATCACTCAAATTTCTATATATCATGGGTGCTACAAAAGAAAGCAATAAAGTGTTTGAGAAAGTATAACTAGTGCTTCAAATATTGACAGAGTATGAGAGTTGTCAGAGAAGACCCCTGTCAAGAAATAATATTCAATTTGAGATTTGAATATTGGGTACCCATTAGGGGTATAGGCAATCCAAGAGTAACAGTGGGTACATGAACTCTGCAGCAGGAAGGAGTTTTCATGTTTTGAGCACATGCTTGTTCTCAAACTATAGTTTGAGGTCCCCTGAATGGTGTGCCTTAAAGCAGTCGGAATCAGAAGGGAGTCCAAAGGATTGGTGGGGTCCTTTAAGAAATCCCAGACCCTGGATATTTATTTATTATGTACCCAATCTGGGGTTCTCTTAATCGGATTTTACATAGTTTGATCTAAAACAGTGCTTCTCAATCTTGGCTGTACATTGGAATCTCCTAGGAAGCTTTAAAAAAAAATACTGATGCCTTGGCCCCACTCCTAGAAATTCCTACTTAATTGGCCTGTGGTATAGTCTGGACATGAGGATTTTCTAAAGCTCTCCAGATGATTACAACATGTATACAAATTTGAGAACCACTACTTAAAACAGGAAAAATTATATCTAAATTGATCAACAAGGAAAGTTAATGGAGAGTTAAAATAATCTGTGTGTTTTGTATGTCTCTGTTGGAAAGTAAAGAACAGCTGGTAAAATTGAACCCTAAGTCGCTAGCACACCCACCACTAAAGATGGCCTCACTAGCTCTCTCCTTCGCATGTAGATGGCTCTCTCTGGGGCTAGATCTGCTTGTATGAGGCGATCCTTTATGCCTACGGCTTTGTGTGCTGGGCTGAGGAAAAAGATATAAGTGCAGGTTAGGAAAATATCTTCCCCCTCAGAAAATTTGAAGTCCATTTGGAAAGACAGAACTAATATCCAGAAAACAATAAAACTAATATAGTTTAAAGTATTAGCTAAAACAACAAGAGTTCAAGAGATGGGGAAAAAGCTTCACTGAAGATTGGGCTGATCAAAAGAAACAAGAAGATATGGGACTTAAGTGATATGGGAAGAGAAGAAAAACCCAAGCAAAGAAACAAGAATACCCATGGTAGAAAAAAAGAATAGAGAAGAGACCTGCCTTATCCCCACAGTGGGAGTTCAGAGTAAGAAGAGATCGTCAATCTTCCTGTCGAAGTTAGTCAATAACCAGCAGCCTTTATTACATCTTGTTTTTCGAGAACCGTTCTTCTTAGGTGTTTCCCTTCATAGCGAAGAAGGCTGATTCCATTTTTCCATTTCCTTCTGTCAGAAAAATGACTAACCATTGATTTCCAAATGATTTGATGTCAACAGCCAGGTTTTACAATTTTTAGTTTCTTGTAGATCCTCCTGTCCTCCTGGCATAGGTAGATCCACCTAGCACAGGTAGATAGAATACTCTCTCATATTTAATCTCTCAGGTACAAATTTCTCCAGATTACATACCTCAAGAGAAAGAAAATCATAACTATCCTATATTATGTGTTTAACTGAGGCACTGTGGGAACATCAGATAACATATATTGTCTCACTTAATCTTCACAACATTCCATTATAAAACTATGATCCCCATTTTTTGGATGAAAACCATGAGGCTTAGAAAAGGTAAGTGATTTGCCCAAGTTACTCAGTAAGTGGTAGAGCCCAGACTTTCACCCAAGTCTACCTTATTCCAAAGTCTAACTTGTAGGTACTGCCTCTTAAACATTTTATAACAGACAAAAAAATTAAGCTTCTTGACATTTTACTATGCCCAAGACCTCAGTGATCACTGTGCAGAAGAACCATCTGTGGCACTTTTTTAAACTACAGAAGGTTGGACTCCCCACCTCAGGACTACTGAATGACAATCTCCAGGACAGGGCCTAGAAATCTATAATATTTTTTAAACCCCACAGGTGATTATGATGTGCAGCCTGGATGGAGAACAATGGTCCTATTCAGTGGCAAGGGCTGGGAAACATTTGTATAGCTTAAATGCTGCTTCCTGCGCTTATATGCAAGTCTGCATAAGGCTCCTCACTTTGAAATATGCATAGCATTTTTCCATTTAAACTGCTGGAAACAACCATAATAAAGAAAACATGAGGCAGGAGGATCGCTCAAGCCTGGGAGGTTGATGTTGCAGTGAGCTATGATGACACCACTGCACTCTAAGCCCAGGCAACACAGCCAGATCCTGTCTCAAAAAAATAAAAAAGAAAGAAAACAGTAATGATGATAACTAATACTGTAGAAGCAAGTGTGAAAAGACACTTGAACTTGGAGGAGCTTAATAAATCCCAAGTTCAGGGAACTTGTAAAATGTCACCATTTCTAGTCAGTAATGGCCTATGGGATTGTTGCATTCTCCAAAAAGTATTAAAACATAATACACTAACCCTGTTGTCTTTGGTTTGCAAATGTGGTTGCAAATGGAGCCAAAGCCTGTTTAAGATTAACCCAGTTGCAGTCTTCAAGCTTTTCAGCATATATTTACTGCACACTTAAAAATTATTTTCTTTAGAGAACTACTAATAGAGGTCACATGCTCACCACCATGGCAGAAAATGTGATTCAAGACAGATTTGGGCATCATCAAATAATGATAATCTTGTTAATCACAACATCATTAGTGTTTGTGTTTGTTGTTATTGTTGTTGTTGTTGAGACAGAGTCCTCGCTCTGTCGCCCTGGGTAGAGTGCAGTGGCATCATCGTAGCTCACTGCAACCTCCAACTCCTGGGCTCAAGCGATCCTCTTGCCTCAGTCTCCCGAGTAGCTGGGACTATAGCAGCACGCCACAACGCCCAGCTGATTTGTTGTTTCTATTTTTGGTAGAGACAGAGGTCTCACTCTTGCTCAGGCTGGTTTCGAACTCCTGAGCTCAAGCTATCCACCGCCTTGGCCTCCTAGAGTGCTAGAATTACAGGCGTGAGCCACCGTTCCAGGCCAACATCAGTAGTTTTGAATGTTTTTACAACTAGCCTGTGATTACTGTAGGAAAAGGGCTTTGGGATAATCATGGTAGCCTGAGAACACCAGAAGTGGACATTTAGAATATTTGGAAATAAGGTGAAATAGGTTAATTTGGGTCAACCCTTTATTTGTTTGTTGGGTAACAACTAGTACTCAGGTTATTCAGAGTATCATTCTGAAACAATTGTACTTAAAGCTAAATTTTCTTTCATCTGGGGCAAAGAACTATTACTTAAGGGCTGTCTGTGTAAAATGAGACCTATAAAGGAAACTCGGCATTCTTTCATCTTTCTTAAAGACTGAATCACTAAGTGGAAGACAAAAATGAAATAAAGTTTCATAAACTTTATGAAGCATCTATCAATCTTTTGCTCGATGTGTCTTATGTGAAGTTCTGTGCTAATACATTGTTTCATCAGCAATTGAAAATTCCCAAGAAATATATTGGTGTCCAGTTGTTTGATATTTCCTAAGTATTAATGTAAGAGAATATAAATGATAAGTCAGCTTCTAGAGATAAGAGTTTAGCTATCATTAAATCTTATGTAACAGCTTATAGCTGCCTAAGCTTTCAACAACAGACAAGGACACAGCAATTAAAGAACAGTTTTGGAACACATAAACTTAATCCAATCAATAAAATGAAGGCCATAAATTTATTTGCCTACCAGCTTCTGCATATTCATTTGTTACAAGTGGTTTAATGTAGACAAGGAGGGCAATCTACCTAACATCTCCCTAGTCTATGATTCCCTGGGAAGTGGAAATTTTCAGTGGCAATTAACACAGAGAGAAAGTGGAAGACAACAATTAACGTCACAATTTCTGTTCCTTTATGCAAGTCCAAATTGCCACAGATTTTTTTAGTGGTTAGGTTTATACAATTAGAACCTTCTGCTATTTGATGAGAACAAATCATTGGAACTTATTCTTAGAGCAATCTTACCTAGTAGAAACATCTCAGTAGCATCAGCCAAGCAGTGGGCATGTCCTTAGCAGAGGAAAACTTAGGACAGTAAAAAATGGGAAATTACCTCAGTACATAGGGCAGTTTTACATAAATAATTTTGAAACTGTAGGCTTGTGATCTGCCAAATATTGGTGGCAATTCTGAAAGCACCATCACTAGACAGTAAAGACATTGGTGCTTCAGAATATCACTACACCAAGTCCCACTCTTCTCAGTAATGACCCTTTGCTCATAGAGAGTGGGAACAGACTCACTTGTAAAGGTGAAGAAGACAAAAGGCTGAATGATGCAAAAAAAATTTTAAGTGAATTCTCCATTTTACATCTTAGTTCTGGATTTATAGAATCATAAAGCATTCCATCTGGAAGGGACCTTGAAGATCATCCAGTAATCCTTTCATTTTACTGGTGAGGAAATGCAAACCCAGAGAACTTAAGTGGTTAGTTCAAGGTCATATTCCTAGTTTGTTGCTAAACTATGAGGTATATCAGCAGTGCTACAGGATATTAGAGAGAGAGAGAGAAAGAATGAATTTCTCTCTCACATTCCACCAACTGGAAATTCTTTGAGGTTAACAACTAGCTCTAGCGCGCTTTTTTTGAAGGTGCTAAACCCATTGGTCATTCCCATGTTAATGCCTTGAGTGCTTTAGACAGGCAACATCTAGATGTTTCTGTGAAAGTGTGAAAGGGAGGTTTGTTTGAATCTATGTGGAGGGGAGCAGAGAGACTCTATCCTACAGGAATGTAGGCCTGCTGGACTTGCCATTGCATCTGAAAATGTCTGTCCCCAGGTCCTATCTTACTACTTTTATGACCTTAAGCAAGTTATTGGATGTCTCTGAGCCTCAATTTCCTCTTCTGTATAACTAGGATAATAACAATTATTTCCAGGGTTGTTGTAAAATTAAACTTCAGGTTATTAAGTAAATTATGAAAATACTCAAGCAAAATGCCTGGCATTTGATGGGTGCTCAGTAAATATTAGTTCTCTTTCTTTTTCTTTCAACTCACAACTCCCCTACCAGAAACTTCTACTAAAATCACAGTGGTTTTTAGACCCCTAGGCCTAAATATCCTCATCCTTAAATAGAAATAAGATAACCTACTTCATAGGGTCATTGTGAAGACTAAATGTGACAGTGTCTGTGAAAGTGTATGCCGTTATGGACAAAAGGGGTGAATATATACTGTTATTATTACTAACCACATCCCAATATTCCTGACCCAACTTTTTGTTTTCTAATCTGCTTGAAATACCTTTATCTTTCCTCTCCAAGTACCTGACACCCTTCCTTCAATCGCCACCTTGTACTTTTTCTCCAACAAAATTAAGAAACAGTTCCCAAGTATTTGCTGTTCCCCCGGTTGCTGGGTTGCTACATAACAAAGCCCAGTCTCTCTGTTCTACTCAGGGTGATCTCCTCCTCCATCCAACTCCCTTACAGCATGTGTTTATTATCTCCTTTGTTAAGCATCTTTTTGCACTTATATATTTGGTTTCCTCTACTAGATACTAGATTACTGGACTCTTCAAGGACAAAGAGTATATTTTTGTTTTTTGTTTTGTGTTGTTTTGTTTTTGCAAGCCCCACAAATCTAGCGGAGTACTTTGATCACAGTAGGCTCACGATACCTATCTGTTGAATGATCAACTGAATACAGTATTGAATTTGGCCAATAGGTTTGTTTTAGTTACTCTGCTTACATTAAAAATTACCAGAAAACTTAGTAGTGTAAAACAACCATTTATTATGCCAATGGATCTGTAGGTCAGGAACTTGTACAGGGTACAGAGGGAATGGCTTGTATCTTTTCCAAGATGTTTGATACTGAAAGAATTGAAGGCTAGAGGCTGGAATCATCTGAAGGCTCTTTCACACATGATTAATGCTAGTTGTTGGCTGGGAACTTAAAAGGAGCTGTTGACTGGAACATCCATACACGGCCTCTCCATGTGACCTGGGCTTCTTCACAATATTGTGGCTGCATTCCAAAAGAGATAGCCAGGCAGAAGCTGTATCCTTTCTATGACCAAGCCTCAGAAGTCATACAGCATCACTTCTGTTACAGTCTACTGGTTGGAGAAGTCACAAGTCCACCCAGGTTCAAAAAGAGGGGAACTAAACTCCATCTCTGGAGGCAAAGGGCCTGGTTCTGAAAGAGCATGAAGGAGTGGAAATACTGCTTTGGCCATTTTTGAAAAATATAATCTGCCACAAGATTTATTGTTCTAATGAGATAACACCAAGTTTCTCTACATTTTAAATGTAAGGGGATATCTTACTCTTAAGTCTCTAAATAGATGACCAGAAATCTAGAGGTCATCTGTTTTGCAAATTGAGAAAGAGAGGCATGCAAAAGACATGGGCATAGTGAGCATGAGTCAAAGCACCCCCCTCCAGAATACTCAGCTAGATATTTGGGGTGACAGAGCTATACTTCTATGACTGACAAACCATCACTTACAATATGAGTAATAGATAACTAGCTCCATATTTGGCATCTAGTTGGAGCTTCTTTTGCTCCCCCAAAAGTGACTTATCCTTCTTGACACTACAAAGCTGGCTCCCAGGTAGATTTTCCTGTCTGAGAGCTAACCCTTTCCTTTGCTCAAATAACAATCTATTTAAGATGCTGTGATGCTCAATAGCTTACTGATGATTGCATGGCTAAGGGCTAAGGGAATGTATTAGTCTGAGTTCTCCAGAGAAACAGAACCAATAGGATATGTACCTATATTGATATATAGAGAAAGAGAGATTTACTGTAAGGAATTGGCTCATGTGATCATGGAGGCTGAGAAGCCCAAGATCTGTAGTCAGGAAGCTGGAAATCCAGAAGAGGCAATGGTATAGTTCCAGTCCAAGTCCAAGGGCCTAACAATCAAGACAGCCAATAGTGTAAGGTCCAGTTCAAGTATAAGTCCAAAGGCAGAAAGAGACTGATGACCCAAATTGAAGACAGAGAAGTTAGGTAGAGAAAATTCTCTCTAGCTCAGGGGAGGGTCAGCCTTTTGTTCTATTCAGGTCTTCAACAGATTAGATGAGGCCCACCCACATTAGGGAGGAAATCTGCTTTCCTTAGTCTACCCATTCAAATGTTAACTTCATACAGAAATAGCCTCACAGGCACACCCAAAAATAACATTTAACCAAATATCATTTCTAGCAGCAATATAAATATGTGTGCAGTTTCCCAAAGTATATTGTACAGAGTATAAGCTCAAAGGGATGCTAATAGATAATTATCAATAAAAGGGTCTATGAAGAAAATGTTTGAAAACCACTGGTTTAAACCTCAGACAAACTCAAATTAGGGATATTCTATCAAAAATAAAGGAGAGAAGAGAGGGGGACTACATTATTCAAAAGTGTAAATGCCATAAAAGACAAAGAAAGTCCATTGTAACCATGTGCCCATCAGATCGCCTGTAAGGAAAGAATCTGCTGCAAGGAATGTAGTTGGCCAACAGCTTCTGGCTACCACATCTTTAAATCAACCACAGCATTTGTGCTGAGACCACACTCCCCCCAGGTGGCTCCCAATCAATGACTGACCATGAAGAGGGAACTACAGCTGGGTCATTCCTACGTAATGCAGGACTTTTTTGATGAGAAACCTTTGTTCTGGGGCTCCCAGTAAGCCAGGCTGAGACTGTCCCATGGCTACTCGACAGTCTGAGCCTCTTCCCTCTCAATCTTCCTTCCTTCCCTGTCTCCCTTCACAAGTGTCAGACCTGCATCTGGGTCTGAGGCTCTCTACGCCTACTTCTACTCTCTTCCCCCCTTGTCACTCACAGGCATTTCTCCTAATTAATCTTTCTCACTTTTAATTCTGGCTTGATATCTGCTTCAGAGGACCCAAATGGACACAGCTGTAGGAATGTTCCATATTAAAAGAGACTACAGAATCATGAAAGTTTGACTGGCTCTGTACTGGAGTGGGAAAAATGCTATAAAGAACATTATTGAGTCAATTGATAAAACTGTAATACAAATGTCAAATTAGATCAAAGTAGCAAATCAATGTTAAATTTACTGACGTTCATAATGCGTACTGTAGTTATGTAAGATATCCCTAGGAAATCTGTATTTTCTTAGGAAATATACACTGAAGTATTTAGGAATAAAGTGCCATGATATATGCAACTTACTCTCAAATAGTTCAGAGAAAAATAGTCTAGATAGAGCAAATGGGACAAAATATTAAAAATAGTGAATCTGGGTAAAGGGTTCATCAATATTCTTTGTTCTATTCTTGTTTTTTCAACTTTTCTGTAAGTTTGAAATTATTTCCAAATAAAAAGCTAAAAGAAAGAAACATAGAGTCTAGTCGGGGGGAAGCAGCAACTGGGTTAAAAAAGTGAAATAGGTTTCCTTACTAAAGGACTTTATATATTGTTTGCCAATATGTGTTTACACACAAAAAGTTTCTTTGTGTGGTAAATCTTGAGGGTCAAGAGTCCCAAAGAACCCACTGGAACAGAGGTCAGTGAACCAAACTGTGGTATGAGGCCCAGAATTCAAATTCCGCCCCTGCAACAATGCCAGAACTCCTGTATTCCAAAGGAAAGTGGCTTTATTTAATCAGCCCTGTCACTATATTACCTTCCCATTTGTGATAATGGTGTGAAATATAGAAAAAAATCTGTTATTATAGCATATTTTCAAGGGTTCAAGCACAGACAAGGACACCACTCTTTAACTATGAACAACATAACTTGTTACATTATGAACACATAACAAGTTACAAGGACGTAACTTCATAATAAAAGATGTAACTTCAGATGGTCATGAACAGCACTATCTAATTCTGAAAAAGAGAAGAAAGCACCAGAAAAAACCTACCCTTTCCAGGAGTGCTCTATGAATCCAAATTTTCCTCATTTTCTGATAAAATTGCTTCCTTGTCAAGAGCTGTAGTCCTGTCTTTTACAATGAGGATTTTATTTGAAATATTCTGCTGCTTGAATGAGCATGGATCCTAATGATATATTAAATTAACAAAGGAATAGCCCCTGTTATTAGTAAATTTAAACATTCACCTTACCTAGAAAAGCATCACAATGGGAAAAAATAAGAAGAAATATAACAGACTCTCCTTCTTCTCATGAGTTTTTAAAATCATATTTCATTATTAAAGCAAAGATTATAATACCATCTGATGTGGTTCTCAATGTATGTAGAGGAAATAGTCAAGACAATTACATTTTTTAAGTGAGGAGAACAGAGGACATAAACGGAAGTAAGATTTCCACACTTCACTAGAAGTTGTAAAACATCAATACCAGTCGACTGATAAGTTACCTATGTATATTGCAATACCTACAGCAAACATTAAGAAAAGTGCATCAAGCAATATACTCAAAAATGCTATAAATAAATCAAGTTGGAATCCTTAAAGTCATTCAAGTAATGTACAGGAAGGCAAGAAAAAAGAAATAGAAGAGTGAGAAACAAATGAAAGAAACAGAAAATTTGTAATAGCAAAAAATTAGAAACAATACGTATGTCCTTCAGTGGGTGTGTGGTTAAACAAACCATGCTTTATCCATACCATGGTAGACTACTCAGCACTAAAGAGGGACAAACTGTTGAAACACACAACTTGGGTGGCTCTCAAGGGAATTATGCTGAGTGAAAAAAGGCAATCTCAAATGGTTCCATACTGTTGATTCCATGTTTACAACATTCTTCAAATGACAAAATTATAGAAACAGAGAACAAATTAGTGGGTTGGTGGGTAGGCAGGGAGAAAGCCATAAAAAGGATAGCATGAGGGAGGCTTGTGATGGATTTTGCATCTAGTATCTTCTGTATCTTGACTATGGTGGTGCCCATACCAATCTACTCATGTGATAAGACTGCACAGAACTAAATACACAGACACACACACACACACACACACACACAAGTACATGTAAAACTGGGGAGATCTGAATAAGGTCTGCAGTCTGTATCAATGTCAACCTCCTGGGTGTGACATATTGTACTATAGTTGTGCAAGATGAGGAAACTACGTAAAAGGTATACAGGATCTCTCTGTATTATTTCTTCTAACTGCATGTAAATCTACAATTATCTCAAAATTAGAAGTTCATACACCCACCCACACACACACACACTTTAACTTTTTTAATGTATTAACATTTACCTTTCCCAAGGAATAGATGTACATTTTAATGGCACCAAATGGAGAAAATGTCTTTATCCAGAAAAGCAGCTCTAATGGCTGGCTGCCTTTCAGGATCTATGATAGACCCAGGGGAAAGATATTTTTGTGCAGGCAAATCTTTTGGTAATGTTCAAATCTCACGACATCGGCAGCTGCCTACTCCACCTACTCCCTTCAGTGGATTGAAAATAAAAGTTAGTTCTTATTCATGAAGAGCTGTGCTTAGCCTTGTCCAACTTGGTAACTGACTTTTGTACATTTCCCTGTGTATAGAGTGAAACTTAAACAGAAAACTGTTTTATTCTAATTTTTCTATTTTGAAGATGAAAGAAAAGGTCGATTCTTAAAATACATGTCCAAGGCCTCAAAGCATGAGAAATAAAAAAGCTAAATTAAAATGGGTGTGTAAAAGCATCCTTCCTTTCCCTCCTCCCAGCCACTGTGGAGGGGTAAAAGCCTTTTTCTCTGTTGACAATCAATCAACAAATATTTACAACCTTTTCAGCAAGTTTTTCTACCATTACTAGATCATTAGAGAGGACTTTGAACTCCCTGGCCCTTTAAAGACATTAGGAATTTAGCTACAGAAAGATGAAACCACATACAGTTAATAAACTTCCCACTCGGCTCCCATACTGCAACCACAGCTGGCTTTTAAGAATTAATTTGTGGTTCTGGAAGAATGGTCTAGACTAGAATGGGAATCCAGAACAGAAGCAACTAGAAAAGGAGATAGGCAATTAGAAAATTCTAGTTATTGGTAGAATACTACTCAATTATATTAGACTTCTTTTAAACTAAAAAAAAGAATGCTAAACTATAAACAGTCTTCACTATTTGTGCTTCTTATCTGAATGATTAAAAAATGCTCTGCAATTAGCACATGTATTAATTTGCCCTTATAAATAACTTGTGGGCCAAGATGACAAATGATCTACTTAGAATGCTGATTTTATTAATTTACCTGCAAATCTCAGTCATTCTGCAGGTTAGAAATGTTGAATTTATTTGCAAGATTGCATATATTGTTCCAACAGTTCATGAATTCCAAAACTGAGTACTTAAAACTTCAGAGAGTATGGAGGAGAGGATGTGCATGGTAACTGCCTGTACTGTCTACTCAATTTTCTGTAAATCTAAAACTTTTCTAAAAAATAAAGCCTATTAACTTAAAAACAAAGCAAAAAATAAAAATAAAAAAGCCTTATAGGGAGCCAGAGCTAAGGCTACAAACAGATCTAAATAATTTTCTTATTTTGTATGCTGATGTGATATCCTGTGTCACTCCCTTCTCAAGCAAGTGCAACAAAAGCCAGGCCCCCTCTGCCCCTCCAACCCCCCCATCACCAAAAAAATTTGCTGGTTCTATTTTGGAAGGAATCTACTGATGGAAGTGAGAAGAAATAGCTGGAGGAGGATATCCTGAGATTGTCATGAAGGGAAGAAAGGAGGACAAACCAGAATGATTCTTAGGGACTTAGCTCCTTCAAGAAGAGAACAAGATGGGACTGGCCCCAGGCTGCTCCAAGAAGAGAAGAATCATCTGAGAGGGATCCTTGGGCATAGAGCAATCATCCTCTTTGCCTTCTATAGTAGAGAAATGGCCATATCCACTGGAAATAAAGAAAAAAAAAGCATTCTGCATGGGCGTGTGTAACATTTAGGCATCAGAAACAGGGCAGGCAAGACTGGAAGATGGTGGCCTGTGGCTGGGTCAGGAAACACTGGTGTTGCCAGACACAGAGAAGAAGTGTGTGGGAAAGACTGCAGTTCCTAAGACACCCACCCCTCAGGAATTCCCCTCCCCTGTCTGAGCAGAGGAAAGGACTGGATTGAGACAGAAGTTCCCACAAGTCACGGGCAAGGGGAGCAGAAGAATCAATTCGCTCCAGTAGGACATCCCAGCTCTATCCCATGACTGGTATGGCCTGAGGGAAATACCTGTTATGTAAGTAATCACTGAAATGATTCACCAAATCACGCAGTGTTGCTAAAACGCTGCATCCTTTGTAATAAAAATCCCCACTAATTTTTTTAAAAAGTAAACTTACTTTCAGAGAGTCAGATGATGCAACCCATTTCAGACAGTCAAAAGGGAAAGGCTCTGCTGTGTTCCGGCTTCCTCATTTTCCAATTCTGAAAGGACCTTTCAGGGACATCAAACCAATTGTACCTAAAATCCTGTGACTCTTGCTTCTACTATAGACTCATTTCATGGCCCTGGGCAAGAAGCTTCATTCCAAGGTCTCCTTTTTAACTCTCTGTAAGACGAGGATAATATCTCCACAGGAACAGCCACCACATCGATGTGCCACTGGTGACACATTATCAGTTGTATAAATATACACAGAGAACTCTAAACTGCACAAGGTAGAGCTTAGGACATGAAATGCCAATATCTAATCTGAAACCTCAAACTTTTAGAGAGTGATTCACGTGGACTTCTCAGAAATGTCAGTTAATTCCATTTCCCCAATCCTAAAAAGCCTAGAAGGGTGTAGCATGGTAATTTCCTATCATGGGTTGGCATGGAGGAAGCAACATCGGGGGGTTTCCACAGTTCCTTCATAGTTCAAGGGAGTGGAGATAATACTGATTCCCAGCAGCACCCTCAGGAGTAGAGTTTCAGGATTGTATATGGTGTGTGTGCAGGATTGCCAATGAACCTTCAATATACGAGAAGCAATTCTGCAGATCAAGTCATAATGGCTGCTTGCTGGTCTCTACCCTACTTTTCCAGATAAAATTACGATAACAGCTAATGCCAAAGTCCTAGACAAAACTCCAAGCCCCACTCTTCTCCAAATTCTTTGCTGTCCCCAAAAGATGTGTTATAGCTTTCAGTGGGTCCCATTCTGTTGCCTTTAAATGAACCCAGCTCGCCTACGTAAATGCTGGGAGCACGTGAAATACCCGCCAGCCATAGGCACTCACCTCTGGAATTCGTCTAGACTATTTCCCTTAGAAAGATTAAGAAATCTGCCCAAGGTCACACAGCCAGTAACTGGCAAAACTGGGATTCAAATCCAAGTTTGCCTAACTGCAGAGCCTGCATGAGGTTGATGGCATTACCAAGTGGCTTCTAAGTGCTCCCGGAAAGGGAAAACAATGCTGCCCAATTTGGTTTGCCAGGTTACCTGGTCCAGGCAAAGAGCACCAGTGTTCAAGAGGCTAATAATAAAACACACAAAGACTCTCAGGCCCAGGTGGTCCTCAAAATTTCAAGAGTTGTCATTATTTTATCTGCCAGAACATATTTCCTCCACCTATATTCCATATTGTACAGGTCACCGGTTACTAAATAGTATTCAAGTAAGTTAATGGGATTATGTATTTGCTATGTTCACTGCAGTTTACTGAGTACTATATGGGATTAAAATAGTAATAAAATATATTTTCTGTCTTCTGGCAACTCAAGTCTAAGGGGTAGGGTGTGGGAGTGCAGATACAGCCAGTATCGCAAAAAGACAAATAATCTGTTATTCAGCCCATTTATCATGAGATAAATCTCATAAGAAAAAAAAAAAAAAACAAGTCCTATGGAAGGATAGGTACTACCAGAATGGTTGTTCCTAAAGTACCTTAAGTTTTTTGCCGTCAAGTTAAGCCTAAGTTCCTCTAATAATAACTTGTATATTAGTTACTTTACCTCAGTAGAAGTTGCCTGGAAAAAGTCTTGACTTGCTATTCCCATAAGCCCCTCTTTCTTCTATTTTTATAACAGAGAAGCAAAATTCTCCACTGTTTTTTTTTTTCCCTGAGCATTCTTAACATGTTAAGACTTAGTTCAGATCTTTTTGAGAACAGCATAATTGGTAGGAATGTGATCAAGGGCCCTATTCACCAGGAATGTACACACGATTTACATGGCCCACTTACATTGGTTTTGGTGGCATAGTCTCAAGTCACGTAGAAGCAGCATGAAGATTAATGCACACACACACAAAATTATTCATTTTTTTCTCAGATTGTTACAGCAATATAGTGAGCCCATTCTCTCTGCTGAGCTTGTGTCAGCACTTCCAACCTAACCCTGTTTTGTCGAGTCTTTCAGACTTGGCTGTGAAACTGCCCTGTGGGTCTAAAATTCAGGAGACAGTATTGTAAGCTCATTTTGATTCGATTTTTGCAAGTTTCTCTGTCTGTGAGCTGCCTGCTCATTACATGATACCTGACGAAAGTTGCACAATTCTTAAGCTGTTGTGTTTCTAAAATGAAATGAAATTATCTACCTGACAACCAGGACAGGTTTTAGTATTACTATCTTGGAATCAATTAAAAATCAATTGTATTGATTCTCTACAATTGTGCCTAAAATATCTTTGAGTTGTATAAAAATAGAAGATATGAGATTTTAATCTCCATTTTTGATGAAATGTGGAAGTATTACATGTTTTGTCTGATTCTCCCCTTCATGCGATCAAACATCAAAATACCCTCTAAAATCTGAGGCTAAAGAAAGTTCTGTACACACTATTCTCACCTTCAGGTGATATGCTTCACTCTGATGCTCAATTATTTGGAAGCAATAGGTACCATGATTTCCAGACAGTTACTATAAGATTTGTTCCAATCTAAAGTACAGAGACAGCTTTCTCTTTTCTCTTAGTAATGTCAAGATTGGATACGCTTTTAGAGATGAAGCAGTAAGAGAAGTCCACAGATCGAAGTGTTGCCTTTGGTGTCAGCAGGCTGCAGAGAAAGGCAGACTTCTGTAGTGAAAACTGCATAGGCTTTGAGTCAACAGACCTAGGGTTGAGTATCAGTTTTGCCACTGTGTGACCAAGAGCATGTTATATCAACCTTGGTTTGCTCAACCACTAACCAGTGAAAATAACACTTCATTTAGAAGAGGTTTAAATGGTTAGAATTCATTCATTTATTTACTCAATAAATATTTAGGGGACATTTACTATGTGCCAAGTACATAGGCATTGGAACCACAGGTACAATCCCTTCCCTGGTGGAGCTTACAGTCAGTCAGGGAGACAAACTTGAATCAAATAATAACCCAAATAAAAGTAAAAAGGTAGAATTACAAAATGGAAGGTGCTACAAAGGAAAGATGTATATTGTTTTGAGAGCATATCAACCCCACCCAAGGAACCCAGAAGATTTTCTTAAGTGAGTGATGTTTGAGCTAAATCTAAAAATGAGGAAACATTAGCTAAGTAGAGTTGGGGATACTTCACTGGGTAGTGGGGGTGTGGGGGAATATTGCAGACAGAGAGATCAGCATGTGCAAAGGCCCTGCAGCAGGAAGAAGCATGGCACCCAAGCAAGGTGAGTGGAGAGAAATGTGGAGCTAGAGAAGGTGAAGTAGGGGGAGAACTGGCAGGGCCTTATAGATACAGTGATCCCATTAATAGCATTCCCCTTAACTCTCAAAAGTGTCAGAGTGTCCCCATTTGGATAATTGTATTTTTTTTTTTTTTTTTTGGAGACAGGTCTCGCTTTGTTGCCCGAGCATCATGAGGGCAGTAGCATTATCATAGCTCATTTCAACCTCAAGCTTCCAGGCACAAGCGATTCTCCCCCTTCAGCCTCCCTAGTAACTGGGACTACAGGTACACATGACCACACTGGCTAATTTTTCTATTTTTTGTACAGACCGGGTCTCATTCTTGCTCAAGCTGGTCTCAAACTCCTGGCCTCAAGCGATCCTCCCACCTTGGCCTCCCAAAGTGCTAGGATTATAGGCGTGAGCAACTGCGCCCGGCCTTGACCCTTTTCTTAAAAGCAGTAAAGATTTTAAGCACAGAAATAACATAATAAGATTATGGATTTAGAAAGCCAAAGTGTAGAGAAAAATCATTATACCTGAGGTCTCTCCTATGACCGTGTAATTTCTTATCAGCCTCATGTGGAACCATAGCCAGAAAAGTGCAGTACTGCCAATTTATCCAGTATAATGCAAATAACTATTTTCCACAAGTAGGCTTCTAATTAAGTTTTAAGAACCAATTTTAAGGCGCGTTCAATGCTTTTTTAGCCAAGATTCTCCAGGGAAACAGAATCCACTGGATGAATGAATAAATAGAGGGGGTGGGGGAAGGTGGGGAAAGAATGATTGATTGATTTTAAGGAATGGACTTACATGGTTGTGAAGTCAAGGAGGCTGACAAATCCAAAGTCTGCAGGCTACCTAGGGAAGAGTTGCGATTTGGTCTAAAGGCAGTCTGCTGGCAGAATTCTCTTGTTGGGAGAGATCAGTCTCTTTTCCAAGGCCTTCAGCTGATTGGATGAGACCCACCCACATCATGGAGGGTAATCTGCTTTACTCAATTTCTACAGACATAAATATTGATCTCGTCTAAAAAATAGCTTCACAGAAACATCTAGAATAATGTTTTACCAAATATCTAAGTACCATGGCCTAGCCAAGTTGACACATAAAATTGATCATCACAAGTGCCTGTTGGTACAGGTGAATGAATGAGGTTTTTGACCCTTCCATTTGGGGTAGAGCAGCTTGCCTAATGTCAAGGAGCCACTTCCACAGATTCTCATGGCATCTCTGTGTGGGACACCAGTTCAATCATGACAGTTTCTGAACAGACAAAGCAAAGCTTTAGAGGAGGCACAGCTGGGCTTTGTGTTTGCCGGGATTCCGACCTGCCACAGGCTACCTTATGTCCCACAATCCAGAGTGGATGTTCCGGGAAGAGGTGTGGCTGAGAGACCTCTCTTTTTGAATGTTTCCCACCTTGGAAGAATAAGGCAAGAACTGTTCGCTTGTCAGAGAAATTCCCTGAGGGAAACATTAACTTTGAAACTTCACAATTTCAACAAGGAAGTTATAAAGGCCAATATCTAAAACCTGAAACTCTTCCTCCACATTCATTAAAAAAGAAAAAAAAGACAGAGAGAGAAAAGAAAAAAAAAAAGACCTCTCGCATAAGTCACTTCTCCATGATACTTTTGTGCTTGTGTGAAGAGATAGGAGTTATGTCTTATAGTTTAAATGTGGTAGGGTAGGCTGCACAAGCACCGACTGTGTTTGTGATACCAAGCCATAATTTTTCCACTCACAAAACCCCTCCCTTCTGCTCATGAAAAAAAAAGTGACAGGCTCTGCTTATGTGCCATATATCCCAAGAAGGTAAAAAGGAGGCAAAAATCAGAGAATCCAGAGGGTATAAGGAACTTTCTGAAGGCATTTGATCTAATGCCACACCCATTTTGTTATTTTTTTTTTCCTTTTCTTTTTTCAAAGAAGGACAGTGTTTTTAACAAAGGGAAGAGAAAGTTTTCAAGGATAAGAATCGTTATGCAGACCAGCTGACTTTTTGCTTTACCACAGATAGAATAAGAGGTGGTAGGCTTGGATTTAGCATAAGTGATTGGAGTTAATTACAGAGAACTAGCTGATATGATGGAACTACACACTATTAATAAAAGAGTTCCTGAGAGAGACCGTGGACTCTGCTTCCTGAAAAGATCAGAGTAATAACAGAGGAGGATTTTCTACACCAGTAGTATTAAGACATATAGAGTCTTAAACCCTCTATCAGTGTGTCTCAGCAAAGAGTTCTGCCTCACACATCCCAGAAGCCTGTAACTTGCCCCATACCAGTAACTGTCCAGAGACCCCATATGTTTTCTTTCTGTCTTTTTTTTATTCTCTCAGGTCAAAACATACCCAGGAGTTTGGAGAAACAAAAGTGGCTTGGACTGCCTGCTCTTAGGTGTGCCTCCACCCCAACAGCCAGCACCACTAGTGTTGTTAGATTCCCTTTCTATAGTGTACACTGTAACAAAACAAAACACAGACTTTATGTTAACATATAACTATATAACCAGATGTGTGAATTTAAAAGTATACATCCGTGGCAAATCATTCTGAATAATGTTCTCTTTTTTCTCTATGTGTAAAAAAGTACTGATTTTCTTTTTCCAAACAAAGTGTTGCTTTTCTGGAAAGCTATGGTACTCCCACCAGATTAGCCAGATATTTAGAAGTTGAGACAACCGGAAATTTGAAGATTCTTTATTACCAAGTGCCAACTTCTTTAGGAACTAGCCAAGTCTAACCAAGTCCACTGTAGACAGCAAATCTATCCTCTTCTCTAGTGGTAAGACTGAGCAGAAACAAATTGATCTGATTTAAGGGACCAGAAAGAGAGTAGAGGTAGGAAAAGGGAGGTAAACTGCTCACATGACCACTTCTTTTATTGTATCATCTATCACCAAAATATGTTTGTCGAAGGACAAAAGATGTCATCCACCCCCATCTCTCCACCCTCACAGCTTTCCCTTTCTTTCCTTCCCTTAATTAAGCACCTCTGATCATTTTTTTAATCCATAACTGGTAGCTCTCCTCGCCATACCATTCTCATGCTATAGCAATGAAGCCCTGCCGATTCAGAAATGTAAAAGTTCAACATAGAACACTAACTATGACATAGACCACGACTTACTAGGTGGTTGTAATGTTGCTTTGCCTGAAGTTAAGATAGAACACTTTAAAAATAAATATTCTATCAAGGTCCTCATATGGGTATAGCTTCAACTGAGTTTAGGTGATATTTCCAAATGCTGGAATTGCTTTTTTAAATTTTAAACTCATTTGTAAGCATTCGGAAAGATTTATTATCTTACAGGTGTGAGGGAGAGGGAATGTTTTTCATATCATAGAGGATCTGATTTTTGGTTTTGACCATGATGGATTAGGAATCAAGGCGAAGTCCAGATTGCTAAGGAGAGAGATTATTATAGTCTGAATTGTGTTCCCATGGTGTTCCTGTGTTGAAGCTCTAACCCCCAGTGTGACTGTATTTGGAGATAGGGCCTATAAGTAGGTAATAAAGGTTAAGTGAGATCATAAGGGTAGGGCCTTAATCTGATAGAACTGGTATCTAAGAAGAGTAACAGATTAAGGGAATGGAAAGGGCCTCTCTCTCCTCATGTGCAGAAAGAAAAGGTCATGTGTATACACAGAGAGATGGCAGCAGCCTACAAGCCAAGAGAAAAGGCCTCAGAATAAAACCTACCTTGCCAGTACCTTGGTCATGGAATTCCAGCTTCTAGAACTGTGGGAAATAAATTCCTTTGTTTAAGTCACTTTGTTATGGCAGCTCTAGCAAATCAAAACAGAAACCAGACAGAAGTGGTAGCTCACACCTGTAATCCTAGCACTCTGGGAGGCCAAGGCAGGACGATTGCTTGAGCTCAGGAGTTTGAGGTTGCAGTGAGCCATGATGATGCCACTGCACTTCTAGCCCCAGTGACAGAGCAAGACCTTGTCTCAAAAAAAAAAAAAAAAGACAGAGATCAAGTTCTAGACTGGGAGGATGGGCTGGGACTAGAGGCCCAGTGAGCAGTTTGAATAGCTAAGATGCCCCATGGCTTAGAAAACACAAGAAAAGCACCAACATATAGAGAAACATGGCAGACAATTATAGGGAGTTTTGAGATCTAAGCCAGAGGATCAGCTAGTTCATAGCTTAGTGGTTTAGAGCACAGCAGGATTTGAATCCCTGCTATTCCCAGCTATGTGACCATCAGCAACTTTTTCTAAGCTTCTTTTTCACATTTGTGAAATATGGATAAAGATAGTTACTATTTATTGTGAAGATTTAATAAAATATATAGGTAAAAAGCTCAGCACAGTACCTGACTCGTAGGGAGCACTTACTTAAATTATCCAAAGTAAGAAAGAGTCAGAGCAGATAGGCCAAGTTTACCACCTAACAGCTAACATGGCCAGAGGACAGAGGTAAGACACAGCACAAAGTGCCAATTTATAAATGGGGGCCTGGGAACAACATTCCCAAAGGTAGAAGAACTACCAGAAACCCACAACACTATACAGTGTGACTGTTGGATCCAGGTCAGGGGCTGGCTGCTTGCTCTCTGTTCCAGGCAGCCTTGCTGTATGGATAGATGTACATGTCATTGTGGTAGCAGAAAATAGGTGGCTCACTCAAAGAGTGTGAAAGATAGAGCAAGAGTGGTTAAGGAAAGCCAAGGAAGGTGAAGCATCCCTGGGCTAGCAAAAGAGGGAAGTTGCCAGCAATCCTAGGCCTGAAGGGTAAGGGAAGGGCATGGTTGCTGGATCCCGGTGAGACCTGCAGTGTAGGCAAGGGCTCCAACAGGAGCTGTGGCCTTTTCTGGAGGAACACGGCCACTAATAACCTGGGGCCTGGCAGCAGGGACGGTGGGGAATAAGTTGCTCCTCCTCTCTTTCCTGCTGCCCTCTGACTTCTTGCCAATCCCTCCCATTAGCCAAACCCAAAAAGAAGCCAGAGGCAAGGGAGCCCAGGTGATTTAGTCCATAGATGTCAGCCTTATAGGGCCCAGAGTGGAGGAGAGTGGGGTATAAATCTGTAGGGCTGCACAGAATATACAGCACAACTTACAAAGGACAATAGCAGTGTACTGTCCCCCAGAACAAGAGGGGGGGCTAGGGGTATTGATTTCAGAATTGAGGCTAGGTCTTCTTAGGAGCCCTCTTCAATCTAACTACAGACTCCTTAAGGTAGAAACAAGCTAAGAAATCCCTCCATCTCTTCAGGGGTATGAAGGCCCCTCCCTAGCTCCTTTATCCAACATGCATCTCCTCTTCTGATTATATTCTCTCATATGCCTTTCAGAATCTTTAGCCTGATTCCTGCCTGGATGGCTGCTGCCCTTTTCTCCTCTAGCTTTCTGGAAGTTTAAATTACTTTCTATAAATTCTATTTCCAAGTGAGCACAAATGACCCTACTCTACTATACCTAGGGACAAGTTTGACATAAAATGTTTTAGGATCTAGTGCATATATGAACATAATTCAGAAAAAAAATTAAAATCTTCTATTTCATCTTTAACCTGTGTCCTAAATGCCCTACGTTGCTTTCTGTTGGAGTCATTGAAGAGTAATGGGACTTTGATCATTTTCGTCTTGGAGTGTATTGCGAAGATGTTGACTTTGGGATCTAGTCCCCTTGCCTCCACCCCACCGGATATGCACTCATAAGTCTTGTTGACATTAATGAATAGTTGTGTGTGCACAGCGTGAGGATAAGGGAGACAACCGAGGGGTCAGAGTGGCAATTTCTTTGCTAGAAGCAAAAGCAATAAACTTTGTCCAACAAAGGAACCAGTGGAGTAGCAATGCAGGCTATTATTTTTTCTTTATTCTATAGAGAGACATTATAAGTTCTCCTAATTAATAGAATCTTTTGTGCATCACATTCAGAAGAGTTTTTCCCTTTCAAGAAGGAATCTAACAGCACAGCAAACATATGCATTTTTGGCTGCATTTCAAGCCATATTTATTAACTAAGTGCTAGGGTGGAGGATGATTTTCTTGCCAACAGGATTCATAGGACACAGCACTTGAAAGCACATCAAGGAATGAACCATTTCTATGACAAGCACAATCACTGCCTGTAACTCCAATTTAGCTGGTGCTGTCAGCACTAACCGCATAAACCGCAGACTAACTGAAGAACTTCAGGCACCTAAGATTAAACACAGTCTCCCAGTATGACGAGGTGCTGGGGCCAATCCCCAGAACCACTTGAGTTTACAGAAAATAGCAGCTGGTCAGACAGAGACCATTTCCGACTTCTCCCCACCATTTTGGGCACAGGGATCTTCCTGGAGCTGAACTCTCCCATATCCTGTTGTTGGGAAGGAATATCCTATTCACCAGCGGGCCTGCTTTACTCCACACACCCTTTGCAAAACAACATTTCTGGAAGAAATCCAATGACCTATGAAACCTAAGCAGGGAATAAGCCAAGTAATTAAGACCCAGGCAGGTTTTCTTTTGTACATCCCCCTCTTTTGCTCACACTCTCTCCCATCTCTCCCTACTTCCGAAGTCAGAAATCCTCTTCCCCCGGAGGCAGCACCCGCCCCCTCATGGTCCCCTGCACCCCACTGCTCCTTGGTAGCCTGTGAAGATGAGGTTGGAATAAGAGGTAGTTACAGAGTTCATGTAAGGTGACAAAGCTGGCACACACTAAACACTTAGCATTATACAGCCACCCCTTAAGAGTGCTCCAAATCCATCAGTCATCATGGAAAAATTAGAAGCTTTACTGGATTGCTGCCTCTCCAAACAGATCTTCTGAACTCCTTAATGGACTCCATAATTCAGCATTTGAGAATAGAGCCTCAGACCAGCAAGACTGTCTCTGTAATACACTGTCAGGCAACTTGGAACAGGCAGAGAGGAACAAGTCAAAACAATCAGCAATTTCATTAAGAGGATAAGATTAATCTTGAATGATGCCAAAGTCTGACTCACATTGTCAATTATTATATATGATCCCTATGAACAGGCCATTTTCCCAATTCGTTGAAACATCTGCACATTTCAATGGGCTAAGCTTTACCCTGTCCACTGCCCTCTAGCTGTTTTTGTTGTGGATTATGTAATTTAGTGAGTGATGCAATAAGAAGAAGAATGCTTTCTACCTGTGCTTTGTATGAGATATTGTCCAATGATTAGTGCAACAGGCTAGATGGCTCAGAACCTTGGATTTCAACACCCTAGTGTGCTCTGTGACCTTGGGCCTATTACTTCCTCTCTCCTGGCATCTGCTGTAAAAATGGGGAGGAGCAAATATTCTGGCCTCTTTCATCACCTCATCTGAAAACACATTGCAACTGCCATGAAAATAAGCACTGGTCCATGAGACCAATGCCCAGAAAATTCAGGCTAAGATTCCTGGAAAGTGGGCAGTGGGCATTATTTGCAACACACACACATGCACAGACAAATTGCCTTTATTATTTGCTTTTGCCTTTAGCTGGGTGGAAAGCTGTGGTTAAAGAGGGACTTCGATTTTCATCCAGTGATGTGAAGAAGAGAAAGAGGAGTTAGAGAAATCCAGAAGGTAAAAAGTTTGCTTTGTTAGATGAAAATAAGTTCACATTTTACCATAAAATATATTCTACAAGGATCAATAATTTAAATGTAAAAAAATGATGCCATAAAAACATTAGGAAAAAATGGGTGAATACTTGTATTTTTATAACTTAAGAATGTCATAAAATCTAGATGTCACAAAGGAAAAACTGCATAAAATTGTAAAACTTCTTTACATGAAAAAAATAAAAGATACAAAGCCAATGTATCAAAGAAGAACTGGAGACAATGTTTGCATTTCACAATCAGAAAAAGGCAAATGTCCTTAACATATGGCATACTCTTTAAAAATCAATATGAAAGTCATGAATACAAAAATGAGCAAAGAATATGAACAGGCAACTCAGAAAAAAGATGTAAAAGGCCAATTAACATATGGAAAAATGTACAGCCATGTTCATAATTGAACACAAACTAAAATAACATAGATATACCAATTTTTTACCTATAAGATTAACAAATATTTAAATGCTTCTTAAATCCCCTGATTGATAGAGGTGTGGAGAAATGGACATTCCACATCTTAATGGTTAGAGTGCAAACTGATAAAAAATTGACAAATTGGCAAGATACGCTAAAATCCTACTTATGAATTCAAAGTGACTCTCTTTCTAGAAATTTAGTCTGCAGATTTACTTCTAAAAGTATACACAGACTATTCACTTTAGCACTGTTTGTAACAACAAAAATCTGGAAATGGCCATACAGTGCATTACTCTCAACCTGCAGTCCCTGACTCCAGGGCTGCAGATCAACACCAGTCCATGGCCTGTTAGGAACTGGGCCACACAGCAGGAGGTGAGCAGCAGGTGAGCAAGTGAAGCTTCATCTGTATTTACAGCCACTCCCCATCGCTTGCATCACTGCATAAGTTCCCCCTCTTGTCAGATCAGCGGCAGCATTAGATTCTCATAGGAATGCTAACCCTACTATAAATTGTGCACGCGAGGAATCTGGTTGCACACTCCTTACGAGAATCTAATGCCCGATGATCTGAGGTGGACCTGAGGCAGTGATGCTAGTGATGGGGAGCGGTTGCAAATACATTATCATTAGCAGAGAGGTTTGACTGCACAATAAATGTAATGCACTTGGATCATCCCAAAACCATCCCCCCCACCAGCCCCCAGTCGGTGGAAAAATTGTCTTCTGTGAAACCAGTCCCTGGTGCCAAAAAGTTTGGGAACCATTGCTCTAAACCATTAAAAAGATATAGTGACCCTTATATACTGACAATGAAATATGTCTAATCTATGTTCTTAAGTGAAGTAAACAAGTTCCAAAACAGTAAGCATAGTATACTCCTATTTGAGGTTAAGAAAAGGATTTATAATATTTAGAAGTGTGTGTGTGTGTGTGCACACATGCACGTGTGTATGTGTTGCTAAATGGATTTGTCCTGTTGTCTCAGAATCTGGGCTGAGGTTTCAACATTGATAATAGTAAGTAACATGTTCCCCCATGTTCTAAATAGAGGTGCTATATTATCCATTCAGGACTTGCTAAAAGGTTAAACAAAACCTTATGCTATGACCCTTAGCTCATCACCCACCTTCGGACTCTATGAGAGGATATCAGAGGTTGATCAGAGTGAGGAAGAAGAGGAGAGCTTGGATAAGTGTTGTTGGCCTAACAGTGTTAGAGCTCCAGGGGTTTGCCCTCCTCGTGGGAGAGGCTACATGGGGTGCCAAGTAAGAGGGAAAGAAAGAGAAAACCTCAGAGAGAATGTGGGATTTCAGCAGAGGGAGTAAAAGCATTCCATCCCTAGCTCAATTCTTGCCAATCTTCAAAAACTCAGAAGGCTTGCTCCATGCTACTCTTGCAACAGTGTGGCGAGAGAGCTTTCCGGTGAGCTTGACCTATGTTCCCTAGGACTCAGGGACACAGAATGAGGTGCCTGCCTCTTGCTTAGAAAATGGTGAAGAGTGGCTAGAACAACCTGTTATGACAGAGCAAAGAAAGGGGTCCATGGTAGGCTGTTCTTCCATGCTTCTGAGGGGAAAGGATGCCAAGCTTTCCCATGGGCTGAGTGATTACCCTGGAAGGCAGCCAGGCTAGTGTCATCTTGACAAGACTTTGCCCAGAGTGCTGGCTGCCTGGGCGAGATGACCCCAGCAGCAACACTCGGTGGGAGGGGAACCACTCTGCGAGGCTGAGAGGGCATCTCCCACAACAAACAGTTCAGGGAACAGAGAGCAGAAGTCCTGTACTGGGCAGAGGGAGCCTGTAAAACCTACAGAACCATCCCACGCAAGAAAAAGCCAGCATTAGGTATGCACCATCAACGGGGCATAGATATCTGATTACACAGTGCCTGTTAAGCAAGACCTTGTCCTTTTACCACTTCCTGCCCCCTCAGCCCAGTGCTGGAGGAGCCAGGGTTTGGTGGGGAGATCCAGAGGAGTGGAAAAGTGAGGCAGAGAAGAGGGAAAAGCCAAATCACACACTCCCTTTCTTACTGCAGGTCTTTGACCATGGCCAGGCCTAAGCTCAAGGGAGAGAAGTTTTAAATGAGATGTGAGAAGGAAATTTTGATTTTGATCAGACTGACCTTTTAAATACATTTTAAAATAAAAGTGTATTAACATCTAGATACATTTGGAAAAGCTACAGGATCTGCCCAAAATACTGTCTAAGGTCTATGCAAGGAGACAAGTAGAGTGGGTTGGAAGGGCTTGGGTTAGAGAAAAAATAAGGCTACTTTTCTCTTCACCCCCATTTAGTCAAGCCCATTCATTATACCCGTTACACATGCATTAAACACTCCTAAAAGGATAAACAAGGAACTGTTAGCTGTGCTTACTCAAGGTGTGGGATTAGGGTGTTATGCCGGTGGGGGATTATTTACTTTATATTCATTTTTTTTTTACGATAAACATAAATTATTCTTAAAAGTTAAGATGTCTTAAATATGGAGGTAATACACACTTCGTGGCCAGATGAATTTACGAAAACTCTTTGCCTGGGGCATTTATATTATAGTATCTTTCCCAGGATCGTCTCCTTCACCTTTCCCACAGTTAACTACCACCTACTTGGCCTAATCAGCTAGTATTAGATGGAGTTCCCTGGCTGTCTACTTGGCCCCACAAAGCACCAGAACCTTCTAGCATCTATTTATTGAAGTGTGTTAGAGAGCAAATAGGCAAGAGAAGGAGGCTCCAGACAGCCCCTATGCATTCCTTAAGACTTGAAAACTGCTGTCAGGGCTCCTGACACACATATGATGTATCACAAGGAGTTCCTGGTATGAATTAGTTCAGGTCTAGAGAGTTCCACGTCTTTCACTGGGATGTTCTTTCATCCACCCATCAATTCTTCATTCAATACATACTGACACTTGGTACCCTGTATTACAGTCGACTGCTACCTACTATGCTGTAAGGTAGGAAACAAATTGCTGACAATGCTGAGAAAAGGAAAGAGAAATGTTCTTCGATGGCTTTTTTTCCTAAGAATTATTTTGTTTATATTCTGTAGTCCTTTCATGTCAAGCCAATGGTATATATGGCCTATGTCCTTATAAACACCATGGCCATGGTAAGGTAGTTTCTTACCTTCAGAGTAAATGGTCTGAGAGTGGGCTGCTCACCTGGTGGCTCTGTCAAAGAGATAAAAAGAATCCAGGAAAGGCCCAGCTCTAAGGCCTCTGTCACAGCCAAAAGCCTCATGCCTTTGAGTGACAGCAGCCAAAAGGCCCACCTCAGTTTGCAAATCTCTGTCCTCCCTTTCCACAGAGGGAAAGTTGACATATCTCACTATATTTACTCTTCCAAAAACCGTGTTTAGAGAGCTATATACTCCAGGCTCAGGGAGAAACACCTGAGGACCCCTCTCTCTCTGCTCCATGGAATGCTGAGGAGACTTGTAAAGACAAGAGGCAGAAGTGGACACCTTGCACAGGCCCCAGCCAGTGGGACACCCTTTTGGGCCTTGCTTCAGAGATTGCTTAGGCCTCCTTACATGCAAACACTGCTCTGGGGTGTGTGCTAGGTTGGCACTTCTCAGCAGCTGTCATCTAGTCCTATGGGTTGCAGGGAAAGAACCTCAGAAATCCAAGACAAGGTGAGAACCAAGGACAAGGAGGGCCAGACATGGGGAAAACCTGGAGGGGAGCAGTGTAGGGAGACCAGGCAGCATTTCCGGCAGTAGCCCAAATCCAGACCCATGGTCAGGAGCCAGAATAGGTCCCTTAGGCCAGTGCAAGACAGTAGAGTTAAAGGGGTGATAAGGAAGGGTGGAGAAAAGAGTAGGTCAAGAACTAGATTTTTTGTAAAGTAGAGGCAGAAAAGAAACTTGAAGCAGAGGCAACTTCCATTTAGGCCTGGAAGCTGGCTTCCGCTTTCAGTAGGGGCCCACTGTACTTAAGGAACATGACCTGCTAGGGTTATGCCACTGGCCATCCCTCCTGACTACCCAAGATAGCTATGCTAGAGAAATGGCTAATAGGATAATTAACCTGGATTTTGGAATGTGCATATGATGATAAAGGTAGATCCTAACATAGCCCTGTCTGGCTAGTTAAGTCTCTCCGCAAAACTGCTGGGAAGGGAAGTTGCACAAGGCTGAAATGTAATAATTAATTAACAATGCAAAAGAACATACTCTGAAAGATAAGGACAGGAAGCACTCCATAATCCTATAAATTATTCCTGCTTATTGAGTGCTAAAAGCACAAGTTCCAGACATATATAAATAATATATTTGTATAAATAATTGAAAACACAAGGAAAATTACATAAGCAGGAATCAAATCTAAATTTAGCAAGGCCCCTAACTTTTAGATCCCCTATACATTATGCTTCTTATCAAGCCCCAAGCAGCTTATCCAGGAGAAAATCAAGATGAGAAATATTTCACTGCATCACATACACTGGCCATAGCATTTCCTTTCTCTGGTTTTTAGTTTCCACACCTGAATAAAAAGAAAAAAAGAAAAGGAGCTCTAAAATAAATGAACTCTAAAATCCCTTTCAGATTTCTCTGACGTATTATCTCCTTAAAAATTACGAGAATATTCATTAAGTAGGATTCTGTTAATACTTTTATTCTTCAAGATAACAACTTGTTGTAGGCTTGATTTCCTATTTTTATTGCAAAATCCTCTATGTAAATCCTAATGTCTCTGATCATCCCAAACATCTCTGAATTTCAAGTTTGTAATTTATGGCTTGACCTGTCCTTAAGCAGCACATCTTTTGGTGACATTGGTAATCTTGGTTTGATGTTATTTAAGCTAACAAATGATTACCTTTGGCCAAAACAGTATACTATAACTACAACCTTAGTTCATGAATTAGCTAATTGTTTCTCCCTCCTTGGGAAATTAGCTTGTTGCCTGTTTCCTCCAGAGGAAGACTTTACATAGTGCCAAAAGCTCTGGTGTAAATTAAATAAATGTGCTTCATTTTCTAAGTTGTGCAACATACAGGAGTGTGCACTCCACGGTCTTCTTTCCTGCAGCAAGGGTTATTCTTGATTCTGGGGACAAATTATCAAGTAGCTACAAGTAGCCCTGGTTAATTAGAAAAGGAAAAGTTAGGAGCACTCAAAATTTGACATAGCCGTCTTTGTCTATAACTGTTCAGACTCTGATATAACAGTTTAATCACAACAACCATCATTTATTGAATGTGGACCATGTGACAGGCACATATATTATCTCTAATCTTATGATAATTTGGCAAAGTAGATATCATCAGAAATCTGAGTCTCAAAGGTTAAAGTTAAGTAACTTGCCTGTGACCACATGAGAAACAAAAATAAGATTTAATCTGGATCTCATCAGACTCCAAACCCATTGCTTTTTCTAGTATTCGCAAACTAATTCTGAGATCCTTCTCAAGAAATACACTGTAGTGGTTAAGCCCACATGCCACAGAGACAGGAGACAGTATACTGTTGTTCAAATCCTTAATCTAGAATTTTCTAGATCTGAGGTCTTGCATATGTTTCTTAGCTTTTGAGCCTTTGTTTTCTCACTGTTGATAGTAACAGTACTTACACATAAGGTTACATGATGCAATATTGCAATAATGCGATAATGCAAGTAGATGCACTTAGCACAGTCCTTGGCAAACAATATAAACACTCAGTGCCTGATGGTTATTATCATTATTGTTGTTGTTTTTATATCGTGCTCCCCATAGAAGCAGAATTCATTCAAGTTCTGCAATGGAACAAGGGCCCTTGCCATGGTATATACCAACAGTAAGCACCCAGTAAATGTTTGTTAATTATCTCTATGGTTTGCCTAAGAATGTATTCTCTGTCTGGCAAAGTGTATATGTGCTTTTTATTTTGGGAACCACATTTGCTAGATTGGAATTAATCCCTTTTTTCCTCTTAGATATGTGTGTATGCACGTGTACATATACATGTATATGCAAATATATATACACACCTATATAGTCACAATTTCTCATTATTCATTCATATCAATAATTCCACAAGGCCACTTACATGCTCTATTCCAGAGTTTATCATATGGTATGAAATGGCATTTCTACATGTGAAATCGCTCATTCAACACTTGGTATCAACACAATACATGTATTTTGAAGATTATCAATGTACAGATTTTGGAGAAAAATGTCACACAGAGAAAATGAGTGTGTGTGTGTGTGTGTCCCATACCATTCATTTACTATGTAGTTATGATGCTGCCAAGTTCATCGCTTAAATTTCTGGGGAGAGAACAATGATCCTTAGAGTGCATCCATCTTACAGTTAATAAATATAGATGCTATACAACAATTATCCCTTCCCAAAGTGTTCAGTCTAGCAAGAAAAAATATCAATATCACATAATCGAGTTGGTTCTCTATGTATGCATGTTCAAGGAGGCAAGCAGGATCCATAAAATATGGCCAGGGCTGGCCACAGTCACTATCTGAGGCATAAAAGTCAAGGATGTTTGAGGTGTTAGGGATTAGGAACCCTAAGTAGAAAGCTGGGAAAAGATGTATCTCTCTCCCAATCCCATCAAGTGGAATACAGTAACCTCCCCATGAGTAGCATGCCATAGTCTTTGGATGATGAAGGCAGTGAGCCATGTGAAAATAATGACTATAGGACTTTTATACTGCTTGTTTTCTCTTCCAAGAAGTGCTCTTCCTACAGATAGCCACATGGCTAACTCCCTCACCTCCTTTAAGTCTTTGTTCATATGTTACCTTCTCAATGAGGCCTACCGTGATCACTCTATTTAAAATTGCAACACTCTCCCCTCTACCCTCCCTTTACCCTGCTCTGTTTTATTTTCTTATACTGTTTAATTTACTTATTTATTACCTTTAGTATTTGTTTACTATCACCCCACACTGAAATAAAAATTCCATGAGGGCAATCATCTTTGTTCATTTTATTCATCATGGCATCCCAAGACCTTAGGAAATACCTGGAATATAATAGGTGCTCAATAAATTCTTGTTGACTGATGCTTCTGCAGATGATGTGGATGACAACTATTTCCACAAAGAAGAGACATTGCTCAATGCACACAGGTACATTCCTGATAAAATACAAAATTTTCATCTTCAAGCAATAAACCATTAAAAATGAAATTTATTTGGGAGGTAAGGAGCATGAAAACTAAAATCTACCGTTGGATACATTCCTTGGGGTAGCAGATCCTGGCATACTGATCCAATTATACAAGTCTATTTATGTTAAATACCTAGCCAACCAAATCACACGCACTAGTTACTCCAACTCTTTCTCCAAGTAATATCTCTTCACTTTGGGGTGATGTGGTTTAATCCTCACAATTACTCTGTCTCAAATTGCATCACAATTCTCCAGGATATTTTCAATGGTATTTTCAATATACCACATACAGAACCCTAGGATTCTGTGGTAAGGAACATCTCCCAAATACAAAACTAAGAGCATTTCCCAAGCACAGTGTGAAAGAGTTGCTCCCCACCTCCAATATTTTGTGTTAGGATACTATTTTGGAATCTAGTGCCTTTCCCAGTTATTGTGTCAAAATTACACTTATCCTTACTCAGTGCTATAGCTTGAGTGTTTGTGCCCCTCCAAGATTCATGTTGAAACTTAATCTCCAATGCAACAATATTAAGAGGTGAGGCCTTCAGGATGTGATTAGGTTATGGGGGCTCCTTCCTCCTGAATTGGATTAAAGCTTTTATAAAAGAGGCTTCAGCCAGTGTTCAGCCCTTTTTGCCCTTCTGCCTTCCGCCATGTGAGAACAGAGTTCAAGGTACCATCTTGGAATCAGAGACAGGGCTCTCACCAGATACTGAACCTGTGGCACCTTGATCTTGGACCTTCTAGCCTCCAGAACTGTGAGAAATAAATTTCTGTTATTTCTAAATTGCCCAGTCCTGGGTATTTTGTTATAGCATCATAAATGGACTAAGCTACCTGGTAGTACAACAGTTCTATTCAACCACAATTAAGGATGATGCCTTTAGTGTTACCCAAGTATTTCTTGTATGACCACATAGCTAATATCATCAAAAGAGAAGAACTGAATTATTATAACTACCACAACTTCACACCCTCATTTGTCTTTCCCTAATTTTTTACATATACCTTCCCCTCAAAGTTGACCAATAGATACAAATCAATATAAATGTTTATTATCATTTGCCATGTGCATTTATAACTATTGATAACTAGATTGATGGATACAAAAAATTAACTGATTATTTTTTTAAACAAAATATACATATTGTGGACTTAAAAACATTTGAAAATTTCTGCTTTAAGACTTCTCTTCAAATCAATTCTGTTATCTTAACTAGAAAGTATTGAATCTAGCCTGGGTGAGGTGGGGGGGCTTGTTAAAATCAAAGTGACTTCAAAAAGTGCATCTAATTCAAGTAAAAGTAGGCATATATGCCCTAAACTTACCAAGCATGGATCTAAAATCACAGGAAATGCTGAATAGTGGTTATAATATTTGGAGCTTGCCCTTAGTACAGAATTACTTGAAGTGTTAAACAGACTATTACTAGGACAAAAAACTGTTTAAATCTCATGCAAAAGTAACAGGATTAAACGTGTCTTTGATGAATGATATTTAAAGAAAAAAATTCTTTAAAAAAAATTCCACTCATATAAAACCATCCAATCGCAATTGGCCATCGTCACTGTGATTTCCTGATCTATGACTTCTTTGTCTCCAACTCTATACTGTGATTGCAACTGTCACTGAGTCACACAGCCTGCTCTAGGCACGGAGCCAATTTGATTACAACAACTGCTTGTGTGACAGAGAAAGGTAGTTTTCAGGGCCCTAGCAAATGGCTCACTCAACCTTCTGACTCTGGGGCAAAAATTTTAACTGTCATTCACAAGATGGAAAATAAATATCCACCTAACCTAATAAACCAACAACCTGGAAAATACATATGAACACAGAGTTCTTTAAGTAGGACACAGAAGGAGCAATCAGACTGATCGCACCTTAGACTTATAATAAGCAGACCATGAGCACAACCACATTCCTCAAAAGCACAATTTCCATGTTCTCAACACATTGGCAATCTTATTTTTATTTTCCAGGGTTACAGTTGTGGCTGTTTCATTTTTGAATCCCTGGTGTCTAGTACATGGTATATGCATAAAAATACGTATTTCACTGAAGTGAAATGAAAATAACTAAGTTACCTAGCCAGAAAGGTACCTGCTAGGTAGAACAGTACTCAAAAAGATGCTAATTCAAGGGTGGGGGTGGTGGTGAAGAGGAATATAACTACTCTTTCCATCTTTAAAATTGAACTGAATTGTTCATTTTTCAATTAGTTATTTTAGTTTCATGGAAACTAAACCTTGTTTCTTTAAACTGATAAAATTATATGAGGCCAGGCTGGTGGCTCGTCCCGGTAATCCTAGCGCTTTGGGAGGCCGAGGCGGGAGGATTGCTTGGGCCCAGGAGTTTGAGACCAGCCTGGGCAACATAAAAAGACCCCGTCTCTACAAAAAAACAGAAAAATTAGCTGGGCATGGTGGTGTGTGCCTGTAATCCCAGCTGCCGGAGAGGCTGAAACAGGAGGATCGCTTGAGCCCAGGAGTCAGAGGCTGCAGTGAGCTATGATCATGCCACTGCACTCTAGCCCAGGCAGCAGAGAGAGACCCTGTCTCAAAAACAATAATAATAATATATTCTAACAAAATAGTTAAGACAATCAAAAATTATGCATGTAAATAGGATGTCCTAACCACTATGACAACTGTGCAGGATATCACTCTGTATTTATTTTCATGTTTCTATGTTGCCCTTTATGGTTTGGATCTAAAATATAACCTAGAACATTACTAAAATTATTCAAACCCCTGGAGAAAAGTAAACCCTTTACTATGACTTTTTCCCTGACTGGTGGTATATCTTTGTCTCATTCATGTGCTATAGTTTGTCCAACTAACCTATATTAAACTGAGTAAATAGGCACTTGTGGGCAAGAGAAGAATAGACTAAAAAATAATAATAGTAGCTACCATATAATGCTTTTGAGTCTCCACTTCTACGTTAGTGTTTTACATGTATTATCTCATTTAGTGATCACAACAAACCTATGCGTTTGTTACTATTCTTACTTCCACATCACAGATGAGGAAAGTTAGAAAGGTTAAGTAATTTCCCAAGGTCACCTGGCTAATAAGTAGCAGAGCTGATGCTCAACACAGGACTCTGATTCCAAAGCCCAATTCTTCCCTGTTTGTGCACAGAGATAGAACCAAAGGCGATGTACTGTCTTATTCTAAGCAGCAATTTGGATGGTCAATGAGACTCGTGCCTGAAATGACTTGAATGATTCTAAGGGAATGTAAAATAAAGTATAAGATGGCCCAGGGCAAAGGCCACTCTCTAGTAAAGTAAATCAGCTATATAAACAAAGAAGAACTTTATAAATCCCAGGCCAGAAAGAATCTGCAATTTTTAGCCATCCCCACGCTTCCTCCCTTTGGAATATTCATCCCCCAGCTCAGCCAGCTTTTTTGTCTTTTTGTTCTGCAGCTGGGTTGTCCCCTAGGGCATTCAGCTTTCCATAGATTTCTTGGCCTCAGTAGAAACTTATCCTTCTTCCCTCTTAGTTAGCTGAGTCTAAGCTGGAATTTTTCAAAAAATATCCTGCTAAGAAATGAAGGGGTACATGGACAAGGAGGAGAAAGAAGGGGAGGAGGAAGGGAGAAAAAAAAATTGAGACAGCAATAAAAAAGAACATTTGAAATTATGGAAATTAATGTTTACAAATGCCTGCTTTTTTTGTGTTTATGGTTTTGTTTTGTTGCTTTGTTTGTATTTGTTTTTTGGTCCTAAGAAAAGCTAACTCAGAGATTTGACTATTCAATTTAGTATATTCAAAGATCTCAAGGTTTTTTCTTTGCCTTTGATTTGGGGCGAAGGTAGGTGATAGCTAAGTTTTCTGTGTGCCTATTGTGCATGTATGATCTTATTTAATTACGAGCACATGATGAAAGTGGTATTATCACCAGCTTTTTATGGAATAGGAAACTGAGGCTTGGAAAAATGAAATACCTTAACTAAGGGCCCTTAGCCAATCAGAAGCAGAGATGAGCAGGGTTTCTGACCAGCCTTCTTTTCTCATAGTTCCACTTTATAACCTTGAGAACTCTTTTTTTTTTTTTTTTTTTTTGTCCTAAGGCAAGTCCTTCTATCATTCAGTCTTTTGCATTCTCTCTTGCACCCATAGCTTCTCCAACAATTGAAGCAAAAGTCTCAGCCCTAGGGCAGTATACCTAAAATTGAGGCTTAGAGGTTACATGTAAAGAGACTCAGAATTCTTGGGTTCAAACCCTTATGGATTGTTCATGTGTGTAACTGTGTGACCTTGGGCAAACGCCTTAACCTTCTAGGATGGAGTTTCCTCATCTGTAAAATGGGGATAAATAATGGTACTACCACCTTACAGGATGAGAACTAAATGTGTAAATACTGAGGTGAAGTGATTAGAGCAGTTCCTGGCACAGATTAGCATTATGTAATTGTAAGTTGCTATTATTAGGCAAGTTGTTGTGTGAGAAGGAACAAGAAATTAACACTCTTTCTAAAACATGATATATCAGTATTCACTTAGTCACTCTGCTACTGATGGGTCAACTCCATGGCTTCAGATAATAATGGTAAACAGCAAGGAATACCCAGAAAAAAGGAATATCTTAGAATGTCCAATGTCAATATACTCTATTATATTGCTCTTTGAAGTAATGTGTCATCTGGAAGAAAGCAAATCCTGTGCTGGCCATTTTCTGAGTGTGTATATTTCTTTGAGCAGAATAGGAACTATAGATAAACCATTATATCTCTTGGGGCTAGAACAGCCTTCAGAGAGTTGGTAATTAAATGCTTTCACTATACATAATCATAGCCTTTCAACTAACTTTTTTTGAGACAGGGTCTTGCTCTGTCATCTGGACTAGAGAGCAGTGGCGTCATCATAGCTCACTGTGACCTCAAACTCCTGGGCTCAAATGATCCTCCTGCTTCAGCTCCTGAGTAGCTGGGACTATAGGCATGCACCACCACACCCAGTTAATTTTTCTATTTTTTATAGAGACAGGGTCTGGCTCTTGCTCAGGCTGGTCTCAAACTCTTGGCCTCAAGCAATTTCCCCCCAACCCCACCTCAGCCTCCCAGAGTGCAAGGATTACAGGCCTGAGCCACCACAACTGGCCCCAACTACCTTTCAATCCAATACAAATGTTATGAAAATACACCCAGAGATGGCAGATTGAAAAATAGCCCCAAATGTGAATTTTTACCCCAAATGGACTCTTCCTCTTGGAGGAAAATAATTGCTCTTTTATTAAAGAGAATCCATAGAGAGATAATACATAGGTAGATAGATAGATAATGAAACTAGAATATATATATATAGAGAGAGATCCATTTGTCTATCTAAAGAAAGAGAGGATGACATTAGAGGGTGGGGTAGAAGACTTTTTATAATGATGCTCATTTAAACAAAAAAAAACCTCATTGTATGAGATATAGCTTCAAGTCAGGCCTGTCTTCAATGACCTGAAGGATTTAAATGGGCGCTTTTGAAATAGACTGATTGTTTGGGAGATAGGCTGGTTAAGAAAAGTCAGCAAGTTTTTGACTTAAATAATATTTTAAGCATAATTATTATTCCTGCTATACTATACATTGAGTTCATGTGAAGGCCTAACTTCTCTCTTACCTATAGAACATTCTGGTTATTCTTAGAATATTTTGGATGGGGCCTGAGCAATTTCATTTTTAACAAATTCTCAGTGAAAATTTGGAAATTTGGAAGCCAGTGACGTAGTTTTTAGTGGCTGCCTAGTAGTATATTATATAAACATGATACATGTATTTAATCAATCTCTTTTTCTTGGACATTTAGGTTTAATCTTAGTTTTCACCATTACAAATCCTGCCGTGATGATCATCTTTCCTCTGTGCCAGCCACTATGCTACATATTTATTTCCTCAGAACAAATTCTTAAGAAGTGGAATTACTGAGATAAATTTTGTGTTTTTTTGAGGTTTTTGATTCCCATCACCAAGTTGCCACTTTAGAAGGTTTGCTCTGTGGCCATTTTTGAGATAGTTCCACACTTAATTGATGGGAAAACATTGATGGCTATGTTACAGGAAGACTAGCATTCAGCTATCAGCTCAGTAAGCACCTTCAGACAGTGGCTCATTCAGGAGACTTAGAAAAGATACAGCACAATGTTCTGGCTTCTGCCTCATGTCTTAGCTGCTATTGTTGCTAAAAGTAGCACTCCTGAGTGGTTGCTTCCAGGAATGTCTATCCAAAATCCTAGCCACAAGGACTGTATGCTGCTTCTGGGAACTGACACATTTCACAGACTGTCCCCTCTAGGGCCCATCAAGGCATAGCTGTGTCCGGTAGTCAAGGGAACACAGGGCAATGCAGAAATGCTTGGTCCAAGATCATTTTTTATAGAATTCAATATGAAAATGTTCTGATATCAGACAAAAAAAAAATGTACTGACCTATGTGCCTGGGTAATAAAGAAATTAAAGCAGGCCTAAAAAAACTGAATCATGTAAGCATATTGGAGTCATCCAGTGAGCAAAAAGAAATGCCTTTTCTTCCCATCCCTCTTTTCTTGGATTTTCATGGAATGAAATGTGTGGAGAACTCTGAATAATATGCATTACACGTTCATAACATATTTTACGCTTCTAATATAGGGAGGGACAGAACAAATCGTTTGAAGAGGTGGGATTTGTGTACGTAAGACCAACATGAGATGTTTTTTGGCTATCTAAATATTTTTATATGACAGTAGCGACCCATACTGCTAACATTAGAACACAAAGCTGCCTTGTTTTCAAAGAAATCTGGCTGACTTAGTGAACATCACTAGATCATCTAGGATCTGCATAACAAATAGTAAAATGCAGGGCTATTCACCTGTGAATAAAGCAAAGTAAAACCACTTGCTATCATGAAAGTGTAGAATTTTGAAATTGGAATTGATTTTATATTTAATTGGCTTCTCAAATCCTTTCAAGAACATAGTAAGAAAAAGAACTATAAATACATTCAATAGAGATTTAATCTCCACTCTTATTGTATAAATTAGAAAGGCACAGAGAAATTAAGTGAATTTCTGAAGGTCACTTAACTAGCAAATGGAAAGTGTGATGTTTGACTATAAAATAAAACTCAATTTAGTGTCCATCCTTTTATTTTCTTTCCCTCTTGGCCTTCCCAAACAACTCCCAAGGAATTGCAATCTTTACATATAAATGTTCTTCTCTTGAGGCAAAGTAGTGAATGGGTATAATTAGTAGTAAAAGCATAATTAATAAATAAAGGTGTTTTTTTTTTCCTTTCCACTTACAATGTACCTCACATATGGCGCAAATATCCTTATCCTTTCAAAAGCCTTGAGTATATTAAATGTGTGTCTCCTGACTCTGTGCCTATCAGAGCAATCATTCTTCATGTGGATTTGAGAAAAGCTAATGTCAAAATCAATTGGCAGGTGGGAAAGCAAAGAGGCGGCAGAAGGAATGGGACCTTTCCTGAAATTTTCAACAAGTAAGACTAGAGGCAGTGATAAAAAAGGAAGTTTTTAGTAGAAGAGGGATCAGAAAACAATCTGTTTGATCTGAGAAAAAGTAATATCAGCTTCTTTCTGGTGGCTGAAATTGAGGATATACAAACCTGTAATTGGTTGATGGCCACCTTCCCCCAATTTGATCTGAGTAGTAGAAACAACCAATAGACAGTGAGAGAAGCAGACACAAAAGTAGAACAGACAGTCAGAAAACAACTTGTAAATCCATCATCCTGGTTGAACCTGAGGCCCAGTGCACCCCTGTCCTTTATGTAATGAGACACCTCAGAATCCTTATATTAAATTCCCCATTTAAAAAAATTAAATTAGCCACTTAGCCAATAAATTGTCTGTTAATTGAGATGAAAATAGGCAATGTATTCTAATATCTTTTTCATTTCCAAAAGTTGAAGATTTTAAGAATTGTGAAGGCTGAAGGGGTAACCAGATAGGAACATTATACTTTCACAGGAAGTAATTTAACTGGAACAGACTTGAAAACAGGAGATGTTCTGCTGAAGGGAGATTTCCTAGAGTGGGGATCAAAGGCATATTTTCACTCAGGACATCAGGGAGTTAGACAAGGTATCCTCTTACCTAAAGGTGAAAGTGAGTTATGGAGAATCCAGACAGAGTGGATATTATTTCCACAATCCCAGGAAGACTAAAGACAGCCAAATTCCCCTGTCATTATTTAAAATTTTGATATTATGTTTATCATGGATGTTTATGTATTAATTTGATTTTTATAAACATTGCATTAAAATATTATTTATCTTCATTACCAAGTTTTTTGTTACCCTTTTCAGTTTTGAGCTTGAGGTAAGTACCTCACCTCATCTTAGTCCCAGGCCTGAGACAGAGGTTTCCATCTGCACAAAGGGTCAAAGCAATGGTATTGGCAAAAAGTGAAACAAAATTATAGAAGCTTTAGTAACATGTTAAGCCAAATTAAATAAAGTAACAAAATGGTATATTTTTAGGCCTGATGCAGTGGCTCACGCCTGTAATCCCAACACTTTGGGAGGCTGAAGGGGGAGGATCACTTGAGTCCAGGAGTTCGAGACCAGCCTGAGCAACATAACAAGACCCCGTCTCTACAAAAAACTTAAAAAAAATAATCTGGGTGTGGAGGCATGCACCTGTAATCCCATCTACTTGCGAGGGTGAGATAGGAGGATCACTTGAGCCCAGGAGCTCAAGGTTACAGTGATCTATGATTGCGCCATTGTACTCCTGCCTGGGTGACAGAGTGAGATGCTATCTCTATTTAAAAAAAACAAAGTTATATTTATCATTTGCCTTCTTGCACATAATTCATGTCCCCAAGATTTCCTCACTCTGTAGTAGAGTAGTTCTGCATTCTCAGTGGGTGACCTCAGTATGTATTTTGAATGATTACTATCATTCTTTAGTACTATTACTAGTACTAAAGAAGTACTAGAAAGGAATTAGAAGAATATATCCTTGGGACTCTGAGATAAAGACTTTTGTAATGAAATGCTGGAAAGCTTCCAATCTGTGCTGTGGGTCTGCCTCGTCACACTATATTTTTCCCTGATGGGCAAGGAAGGGGCAGAAGACCCCTCCTGCCATATTGCACTATTATCATAGATGAGAGCCATATTCTATTACTATTGTGTCATTTGGTTTTAAGTGTGGATCTGAACTGGGAGTGACATCTAATACTGATCTGACAAGAAGCCATTTCTAATGGAGTCTCTGAAGAAGTAAAGACAGGCCAGGTCTCCCAGCTGGACACAAACAGCAAAGAAGAACTGACCCCATTACTCCAGTGGTCCCTGAAGGGGTTGGAGGAACCCCAGGAGGTATACAAGATAATGATCCATTGAAGTATAGGAAGACAATATTAGAACTTTTATTTTCACTTGTTCTTTATTGCATTATTTTTAAAATTTTATTTTGGACTCTTTTATAATGAACATAATGCATGAATAATATAGTAATATATTTATATAATTTAACCTTGATTTTATTTAGAGGTGTATTAAAAAAATTACCAGTAGGGATATATTCCATTCTTTGAAGGATCTTGGGACCAAGGATAATGAGATTGACAGAATTATATTGTATAAATAATGCTAGATTTGGTTGGAGTTAGAAAACATGAATTCAGATCCTAGTCTGCTACTTACTAGTTTATGTAAGCTTGGGCAAATAACTTGAGGCTTTAGTTTCCACCTCTGCTAAATGGGTATATGAGGCTTAAAGAAAATATGTACACAGCATTGAGCAGAGTATAGGGTACCTAAAATTTTAAATAGTATATCAATTTCAGATACTATTATTAAACACTTTGATTTTCTTAGACTCTCCATATAAATATACCACATATTATTACTAATAGACTCATAAAAGAGGCAATATTCAAATCTGTAAATTAAGCTTTCTTAAGATAAAAAGTAATCATCTAAGTATCCTAGTCTAATTATTGGGTACTAATTATTCCTTAAGCAGTTGCAGCAGAATAAAGGTTTTCCTTTCTTTTCTTCTATTATTATCCCAACACCACCTGCTTTATTTCATTTTAATCCATAGCTTTATAAAAAGACATTCAAATAATATTATTCACAAAATCCTTCTGCAAAGTATTTCATGACCAGAGGTAGAAAACTCAGGCAAGAAATTATAACCAAATATATTGGCTTGGCTTGGACCTTTATACTACTTTTTAAAAAAATGAACAGCTTGACCTTAGGCCAGACAGAAAGGAATAAGAAAGAAAAGTAGAATTTGGCTGGAAAGAAAAGTTCTACCTGTCCTTGTATCTTTGTTAGGGAGCAAATTCCCATGCCACCAGAAAGAAACTTTAACTGGAGCCTATGTAGGACTGCCTCATGGAACAGGGGTCCTCAACCTTGAGCTATTAACATTTTCATCAGGAAATTTGTTGTGAAGGGCTGTCCTTAGTAGTATCCCTGGCCTCTATCCACCGGATGCCAGTGGCATTCCCTCCCACAAGCCCCACCCCTAGCTGTGACAACTAAAAATGTCTCCAGACATCACCAAATGTCCCCTGGGGCAAAATAGCCCCTGGATGAGAACCACTGTCATGGGATGATCCTCATTATGTGCTCAGGAGGAAGTGAGTCTAAATCCAAATGCAAATTTTACAATGTTTCTGCTATAATTTTTTAAGGGTACGCTTTGTAAATATTTGGCAACTAGCTTGTATTATACCTAAAAGCACAAATCAGAGGGTGAGTATAGAGTTGATCCATCTTTCTTTGTAAGAGTTCATATCTTTTACAATTTTTGTGGCATGGGGAGATGCCAGGACAATGTTCCCAATTTGGAAGAAGTATGTCTACATGTGGGTGTGAAGGCAGTGGCTGGGCCAAAGACTAAGGAGGATAAGGAAGACCAAATTCAAAATTCAGTGCTGATCTGAGCAAGTTCGGTTTAGTTGGCCATTGGGTTGGTGGCATGAGAAAGTCGGAGGGTAATCTTCCCCTTTCTCTTTTTATCTCCTTCCTTTCTTTTTTCTTCTCTTATACCTCGCTTCTTTCTTTTCTCCCCCTGTCTATGTCCTTCTTATAGTTCCTTTCCCCTCTGTTACTATTAATATTTCAGTCAAGCACTGGTCATGAAAGCCCAGCATCGTGCCTGTGAGTGGGGCTCTGGAACCAGATGGCCTGAGTGGCCAGATCAGAGCTCTGCCACTTTCTTGCTGTGAAACCTATGCAAGCATGTGTTTTCATTTCCTTACCACTAAAATGGGGATGATACTATTACCTACCTCCTGTTGAGAATATCATCAACATATGCAAAGCACACGGAAGGGAGCCTGGGGCATGCAGTAAGTACCTAATAAACGTTAGCTATTATGATTATCTTCATATCCTTCTCCAGGGAAGAACAGGTACTACATTTTTATATAAAAGAATCTAGCAACATTTGTCCATTTGTATTTATCGAGAGAGTTTTCTATATTACTGATTTGGGGAGAAAGTTAGGTATCTGTTTCATAACACTTTTAGCAATAAGGCTGGCTTAACACCTTTGTGCAGGGGAAGCTGTGCTGAGGGAACACCGTGGACAAATGTGCACTTTGTAGTAACAAAACAGAAGTATTTCCACTGAATTTCTCCCTGACGTAATGTGTATTGTTATTGCTAGTCTGAATACAAGGTACACACTATTTCTGTGTGACTGGAAAAAAGCAAATTTTAAAATTACATAAATAAAAATAGAATATTAAATACAGGAAAGAAAATTTTGAAAAGCCTTCCTAAACAATACTTTTATTTTTACCTAGTATTTTTCTTAGAAAAGACAGTGACCCACTGATAACAGTGTTTAATAAATGAGTATTTTCCTTACATTTACTTCACAGCAACAGCTAAGGAAAATGACGCAAAGAAAAATTAATGAGAAACAGGCAAATTAGAGAACACATCGAAGAGGAAATGTGAATGAAATTAAACCTAGTGATTAGTGGGCACCACACTGGCAAGAATTAAGAGATTGTTAATATCCACTTTGGATGAAGGTATAGAGAAAAAGGTATTCACACACACTACTGGTTAAAAAAAAGACTGAAAAAAAGGAAAAATGTTTTTGAAGGACAATTTGGCATTATCTTTCATTATTTAAAATTCTCGTTCTCTTTGACCTAGAAATTTCAGTTACATAAATCTTCCTGAGACAAATCTTTGCCTTTAAACCCAAAGATAAGTGTACAAAGATGTCCGCTGAAGCATTGTTTCTAATGGAAAAAACAAAACCTAGAAACAATCAATGACTAATGTCCATTTATAGACAGAAACAAATAGCAAAAAGTATTAAAAAGTAGCAGAATAATATGTAAAACTTGTGTTTATTACGTATACATAAATATGTAGAAAAGGATCTGAAATTGTATACTTGTATTTTAAACTGCTAATAGTGGTCACCTTTGAGAAAAGTGGGGTTGGAGTCCTCACTTTTTCTCTGTTACTTTTTTTTTTTACAGAGTTCTAAGTTTTTATAAGGAGCACTTGGTTTAACTTAAAAATGAACAAAAAAGGCCGTTTAGCATTTTTGTCTTTGCACTTGGGGATTACTAGAATGATATATGGAACTTTCAACTCCAATACATCTGATTTGAGGTAACTGATTAAGTCTTGGGATTTCCTCATCTTGATATTAATTATTTGGGGCCTTTTAAAATTATTGTTTTGAATTACACATGATTATACAGGTACACATGAGCTTCCTTCACGTTTCTGGGAGGCAACAGGCATTTCTATCTATCAGTATTGTTGAGGGTACAATACTAGACATTTTGGGAAGATAGAAGAGATCTTAGAAATTAAGGTTACTGTTTTCTTAATCTGATATTTAGAACATACACTAAGAACCTAAGAACACTTTTTGGAATAAAATAAACACAACAAAAATATGTCTAGTATAGATTTTTACAAGCATTCAGAAGAGACAAGAGAAATAGAAGGCCTAATGAAATCTACATTAGGATGGATGAGAACCTGGACGGGTGGCCTTGGGCATTTAGAATTAATACAAAAGGCAACCACTGTCAGTTCTTGAGCTGGGAATCAAAACAAACTGCATTATGTAAAAGGTTATTTTCTCAGAGTATTTAGGTACTAAATTAGGAGGTTGCTGAAATAAACCGAAAAGAGCCTGTATAATAAATAACTGCCAGAAAATATAATTGAAAACAAACAAGTCAGCTATGTAAACATCCATTGGGTCACTGTGTGGTATCAAATGGATATTTTCCCAGGGAAAATTAAGACAGGTACTGGTGAAAGGGGTAACACATTTTAATAGGCTGAAGGTTGGGGAGTGAGAGCTTTATCCTGATGAGGTTTCATCTTCAGCATTCTGGTTTTGTTGTTACATAAAAGTGTACAAAAAAAAAATCAAGCATTTATCAAATCTCTCTTAGCTCCAACTGGCCCTTTGGAAGTTGAAGTTATACCAATAAACAACCATTAGCATTTTTTTCTATTCAGATTCTCCTTGACTACATAGGTGAAGTCAATTTCAAGCATGGTTTTTTCACTTCATTGTCCTTTATGTTTCACAGTAATTCTTTATGGTTACTCACTACTGTTAATCCTCTATTTTATGGGAAGCAAAATCTGTTGCTGCCATAGCACTTTATTCATAACTCTTATAGAATTTACCATGGTAATAGTAATTTACCAGTTTATACTTTCACTAGATTATAAGCTTCTTGAAGTTAAAGACTGCTTTCATTTCATCTCTAGTACTGAGCCTGGCAAATAAAATAGTCAATAAACTAATGTTACTAATATAGATATCTTCTGTGAGTTTATCAAAGATGCACGTTTGAAAGTTGGTCCTATACTCTCTAGATGGCTCTGATAGTTTTCTGAAGATTCTCTCTATCCTTTATTGATTGAGTACTGCTAGTTTTATAAAATAGGATAAGTATCAGAAGCAAAGGTGATGAAGAATAAAAAAGAGCAAAACCAAGAAATGATAACTGTTAGAATTAACCAAGTTACATTTCAAGCGATTTTCAAGGAAAGTTGATATTTTAGATATATAAAAAGTAAAAAGAAACTAGAATCATACATAAATATAGTTTAAAAATTTGGATGAAAGCATGTCAAAATTTCTAATTCCTTTTATGCATTTGAATGGATAGGAGCTCCAGACATATAAATTCAAAATACAAACAAAAAGTCCTACTGGAGTAATAAATTACTATTACCATAATAAAATAACATTTAACAAGCACCTATCTGACATCTCACTTTACAAGTTATTATACAAAATTAATTTGATACATATGAATATTGAGATTTTATAAAACTTTAGAATGGATGGTTAACTAAATATAAACATTAAACAAATACATAGTTAAGAATAGTATCATGGAACAAACCAAGAATAACTACATTTCTAAGATGTAGTCTGGACCAAATAATGTAAGATTGCAGAAAGCAATTTTATTGTCTCAAATCAATTCTAAAATGCTTTATGAAAAATGCCAGGAGATACAGAGTCATGTGTCACTTAAAGACAGGGATATATTCTGAGAAAAATGTTCTTAGGCAACATCGTTGTTGTGTGAACATCATAGAGTGTACTTATACAAAGCTAGACAGTATAACCTACTACACACCTAGGCTATATTGTTTAGCCTATTACTCCTAGGCTATAAACCCGAACAGCATATTACTGTACTGAATACTACAGGCCTGTGATCTCCAACCCCCGGGCCACAGACTGGTACCGGAACATGGCCTGTTAGCTACCCGGATGCACAGCAGGAGGTGAGCGGAGGGTGAGGCAGCGAAGCATCATCTGTATTTACAGCTGCTCCCCATCACTCACATCACTGCCTGAGCTCTGCCTTCTGTCAGATCAGTGGAGGCATTAGATTCTCATAGGAGCGCAAACCCTACTGTAAACCGTGCATGCGAGGGATCTAGGTTGCATGCTCCTTATGAGAATCTAATGCCTGATGATCTTAGGTGGAGCTGAAGCAGTGATGGTAGTACTGGGGAGCGGCTGCAAATACAGATTATCATTAGCAGAGAGGTTTCACTATACAGAGGCCATAATAAATCAATTGCTTGCAGACTCATATCAAAACCCTATCAGTGAGTGTCAAGTGACAATTTAATAATAATAGAAATAAAGTGCACAATAAATGTGATATGCTTGAATCATCCCCAAACCATCCTCTCCTTCCCCCCAGTCCATGGAAAAATTGTCTTCTACGAAACTGGTTCCTGGTGCCAAAAAGTTTGGGGACCACTGCTGTAGGCCACTGTAGCACAATGGTAAGTGTTTGTGTATCTAAACATATCTAAGCATAGAAAAGGTATTGTAAAAATACAGTGGTCTTAGGGGACCACCCTCGTATATGTGGTCTGTCGTTAACTGAAATATTGTTATGTGGCACATGACTGTATTTAAACAGGCAAGAACAATAAGACAGGTAAATAGATATTGTTCAAAATGCATGGCAGCTTGGCAGAGACCCAGAAGGAAGTCTGGGATGATCTAACAAAGGAAGGAAACTTGAATAAATAAAGATTGGCTAAAACCTATGAGGCCATAGGGGTGTGAAGTGTTTTAGGGTTTTGTGATAAAGAGCGTTAGAGTTGAAGGTGGCAGTCTCTAGGATGAAAGAAAGCCAGTGTCTTCTTAGGATTTTAAATCTTATGGAGAATGAAAGGATCTCTTTCTGGTGAGGTAAGGACAGATGTCACTGGAACTGAAGTTTTTAGCATTTTTAAACACAGAATTTTTCATTTTGGTGTGTAATTTTTTTTTTACACAAAAGTATTAAAGATAATACCACAGGATTCCAAAATGGACACATTTGGGGATACTAATAAGATTGGTGTCATTAGAGAAAAACAACAGCAGTTAATTTTATTACTTGTTATGGCATTTAGTCACATTGTACCTTGTATCATCTAAATGTTTCCTTTTGGTTCCTTGTCTCCCTAGCTTGATTGTAAGTTTCTGGATAGAAGGCCTCTTCCCTGTATCTAAAGTAGTCTTGTGGATTCCACCACCTCCGTGTATTTGTAGTCATCTTCTTCTCGCTAGCCCATGAGCAATGCCCTCATTTTTCTCTTGTATAGATTATTGCAACAACCTTTTTACTGGTCTCCAAAATCTTACAATATAGCTAGGGAGACATGGAAAACCAAATGGAAACATAAATAATATAAATATAAATATATATAAATAAAAATATAAAATGTTATACAAAAACATAAAAATATAATATATAAAAATAACTGCTATCTTTTTCCTTGAATACTAACATTTCCTTTATACCTCTCCTCCCCACCTCTACCACCTATATTTTGACTTCAAATTATAACTATTAAACTACATACACATACACACAGAGCCAACACAGATAGAGGGCTGGAGAGGCCAATGTTGTATGTAAATGCAGGGTCTTTTTTGTTTTGTTTTGCTCATTAAAATTATAGTAGACTACACCAAATTTACAACAAAATGCAGTTTTAAGAACTCCTGAGTGGGTTGTGTAGAAGCACCAGGCTTTACACATGCCTAATGAAGTGTGATAAAATCCTATCAAAGTGTGATGTTGTAGTGGGAAGATGAGGAAACCTTCAGATAAGCCAGAAAGAGAGAGCTAGAAAAAAAAGAAGAAATGTTTGTTAGGAAAGTAGAGAGATTTGAGAGAAAAGGGGGGAGAGGGAACAGCCCTTAAAGGCCCAGTCCCCTGACTGAGAGTCCTAGGACTGTAGGAACTAAAGGTGAGCAGTGGGCTTAATCCAGGGATGAGCAGAGATAAGGTGCTCAGTGTTCTAAGTCACAGGCCAGAAAAAAAGAGGCTAAAAGGAAACAGAAACAAAAATCCTGTTTGGGGGGGATGTGGGGAAACACAGAAAAAGGGTTGGAAATGGTGATGGGAATATCTTACTTCTGTATACTGGGAGGCTGGACAAGCCTGAAGAACAATATACCCAATCAAGGTTAGGAAGGGACAGTATTGTAGATAAAGTTATTATTTACAACAGGACTTTTTAAGCTTTAATGCTTGGATGAATCATATGGGGATATTGTTAAAACACAGATTCTAATTCAGTAAGGCCAGGATGGAGCCCAAAAGCTTGCATTTCTAACAAGCTTCCAGGTGAAGCTTTTCGGCTTTGAGTAGCAAGGATTTACAATATTAAACATGAGCACTTAAAGCATTTTTATAAAATAAATAAATCAATGAATTTGTACTTCCCAATATAGATATCTTCTGCGGGGTTATCAAATACTTTAATTATGAAATTATCCTCCCTTTTACCCTTAGTTGATGGCAATGAAGAGATAATCTGAGATCAAAGTAGGAAATACAGTGCCCCAATTCAAACCAATAATAACATCCTCAGAAGCATAATCACTGTTACATGTCTATATTAATATTATAACAAGTTAACTACCTGTGTTATTTATAGCAACACATCTGCACATTAAATTTTCCCAGAGAACTTCCTGTGATTATAGAAATGTTTTATATTTGGACTTTCCAATATAGTAGCCACTAACCACTTGTGGTGATTGAGCACTTGAAATATGGCTAGCACACCTGAGGAATAAATAGCCACATGTGGCTAGTGGCTGCCATGATCATCAATATCTCCTAGCATCGCCCAAAGACTACCAGATGTTATTTGCCGCCTGACTGAAGTCATCTTCCTTAATGCTCTAGATTTAGCTACCAATTTACAAAAAAAGAATCCAGATGTCTTCTCTGGGCCCTACCCTGAGAACTGATGATATAAGGGAACTTATGTACCTGAGGCCCACAGAAGGCAGCTGATAACAACCAAGGAATTTAATTCTCCCTTTATGTAAAAAGTAGGATTCTCCCAACAAATTATTATCCAAAGTAATAATGTCTTGAAATATAAAGTCTATCCCACCAAAGATCCCATCTTTGAGAAATTTTATGTAATATTGAAACACACACACACAAACACACACATACACATACACAAACACATGGGATTTTGAAGATGATTTGGGTTTGAGCTCTAGCCATGCCCTTACTACTGTGTAACCCCTGGCAAGCACCTAACCTCGCTAATCTTTAATTCCCAAGTCTCTCTGTAAATTGGAGTTGATAATAATACCTACTGGGCAAGGATGTCAGGAAGGTAAGTTCCTGAAAGGCATCATAAATTTTAAAGTCCTATGCAATGGTTTATTAATACTCACTAAAAGGGAAGTGAAGGCCACATGTAAAGCAAAATCCAAGGAACTGCCTAGAATTTTTTATTGTACTAAATTTGTGTTGCACATGGCCTTGGATTCTTTTGTGGATATTTCAATTCTTTGTGTTTGTTGTGGTGGGACATAACCTTTAAATAATTAGCATGCCAAAGCCATTTGGGAAAATGATGGTAAGGGAAAAGAGCTTTATTTAGTAGTGTGGGGTCTGGTAAGCATCCTCCCTGCTAAGATTGTACAGAAAATAAAGGAAATAGCAGACTGCTCATTTCCCTTGTACTCGTCCTAATCTTGTGGAAACTTCCTGTAAAAGGCAGTTATAGCATTAAAAGTAAACTGATTTCACACTCACCGGATACTACCAGACCAACAATTGCAGTCCTTAGGGAGAAAAAGAAAACAGCATACTTATCCTTTATACTTTGTATTAGTTTGGAAGAACATGGAAACTCTAGTGATGGAGAAACAGATTCCTGCCCGAGGGGAGGAAACTATTTAGAAACATGGTTACCATTTAGTAATTCTACTGAGAGGCAGAATTCATTAGCCAAGAGACTGGTTACACTAAAAAACAAATAAACAAACCAAAAAAACCAAACAAAAAACCATTCATTAAACAGATACAATGTGAAAATAGAGAGTTCCCGTTGGTCTGAGTACATTTTAACTATAGTTTTAAAATACAAAATTTTAATAGTATCTGTTAAGGACTAATGTTAAGGGTAATTTTAAAAATGGAAATGTGCACTTGTATTTTATGTGCTATTAGAACCTCAAATGTTGGCATGGTTGTTTCCTCTTTTGGTTTCTCAAGTGTGTAAATATCTGCTGAGAGCTTACAGTATAAAGGACAGTGTATATGAAATGCTGAACTGCAAGAGTATTCGAGTCATAATAGGGAGCCAGAGGGGACTCCTGATTTCCACGGCAGTATCAATCAATATAGCTTCATTTTTTTATACAATAGACAAGGCTTTAGCATAATATTACACCCCAAAAAAACTATTACTTAAAACCACTGCTAAAGAGAACACCAAAAGATAGGAAGTGCAGCCTCTACCTTCAAGTCACTTAAAATTTAATTGGGGAAAACAAACATAAACTTATAAAAAGTTTACCAAAAAAAAAGATAATTAACAACACAAACTGCAAAGGGAAAAATAAAAGAATCTGAGAAGACCAATTCTGAGTTCACAAGAAAGGTGATCACTAATGGGCTGAGTAGTCTGGAAAAAGGGAAGAAGCTTTGATTTGGAGAAGTATATGCCATTTGCCAGTGTCTTGATGAGGACAGTGAAGATAGTCCACCTTTTGCTGTCCTTGTGAACCCTGGTCTGAACTCAGAATCCACTTGTACCTTCTTAACTTAGATGATATCTTATACCGGCAAATACTCAGCAGTTGTGCTGTTGCTCCTCCCTTTTTGGCCCATGGATGCTATTGATAATTAATCACCTCTAACAGGTCATTAAGTGGCTGTGGCTAATTCCTAAAGCTGAGGACAATAGGACAGAAAGCAACCTGTGAGAACCAGCTATTGTGACCAGCTTCCTTCCCTCAGGCCCACCTGAGAAAACACAACCGAGCAAATACAAGTATCCCCTTTCTTGCTGAGCCCTGACATAGCCACAGAATCCTTCTTGATGAGTACCAACTGAATGGAGTTGGAATTCACGGTGACACTGTGATCTATATTTGGCTTCTCATATAGATTTTCAAGTCTGGCTGGATCCACCTTCCCTAGCTGACCTATCCCTCTGGCCTTGAACAGAATCTACCTAAGACTATGATGTATTTGGGCCACCTCTTTTGTGTTTGGCTGGAATACAGGTTTCAATTAGGAATGTGTTGGGAGAGAGGAAAGAAGACAGTGAAGGACTAAAACTGCCAAGTATCTAGCATACTTCTGAAAAAAGTAGACTTGTTGGCCCCATTAGAGACCTAGTGATCACCATTTCTGGGCTAGGGTATAGGAATCTGCATTTTAAAGAAGTACTTGCAGTGTGTTTAAAAAAACTTTATTATGGAAAATTTAAAATATATAAAATAGTAAAGAGAGTGTGCTCATCATCAGTCTATAACCAATCTTGTTTCATCCATATCCCTATTCACTTTTTCCTATTCCTCGCCCTACTGCATTATTTTGAAGCAAATCTCAGAGACCATATAATTTCATCTGTAAATATTTCAGTACATATCTCTAAAGGGTACGGATTTAAAAACACAACCACAAACCAATACTTTAAAAAAAATCCTTTTTTTCATCAAATCTCCAGTGTGTGTTCAAATTTCCCCAACTGTCCCAAATTTTAAAATATTTGTTCAAATCAGGATCCAAATAAGATCTCACAAATTGCATTGGGTTGCTATGTCTCTTGTACCTCGTAAGGTCCAGATACCACGATAGACCAGTTGAGGCCTCTTGAGTTTAGGGCAGTTGTTGATTGAAAGTCAGAGTATAAGACCCCTGAGCTCTGTGCCTCATTGTAGTGCCACTTCTGACTTTCAGAGTAAGACTCAGAGTTCTGCTCAGACCAAGGCAATTTTTTCAAAAAGTTGATAAGCCCTCCAAAACGGGGTGAGAGGAGAGAACTATAAATGCACTGTTAAAAAAAAAAAAAGGGCACATCCTAAAAGTGGCATGGAACCACCTCAGGCAATAAAGAGTTTGGTGATTGTGGTCAGTTTGGTCATAGGGTTAGGAACAATCTGAAAAGCATACATTTGAGCTGTTGATCACATCTTGCTCCTTTAGGTAAGCAATGTTTGTGAAAGTGTCCAGCACAGTGCCTGGTGCATGACAACCAGGATGGTTTTCGTATCTTCTCCCAAAGCCTGTATTGACAATTTCCTGACACGCTAGAACCTCAAAAATATGCTAATCTTCAAAAGAGAAAGAGGCCTTTGCAAGTGTCCAACTTACCTTGTACTTAATCATAATAACTGTGATAATTATCTTTTATTAATGACTTACTAAGGACCAGGCCATGTATCTAGCAAGGGTGGTACACAGAAGAATACCAACAGTTATTTGTTGAACAAGAATACTGAATGCTTTACATTTAACCTTCAGAGCAACTGCCACCAGTTTGCCACAGTTATTATCTGTTTTACAGAATAATAGTAAGAGCTAGGACTTAACTGAGCTCTCATTGTGAATTCTTAATCTAAGTACTTTATGCATATTACCTCATTAATCAGTACAACAGCTCTATGAGGTAGGTACTATTATCCCCATTTTATGCAGGCACAGAGTTTCAGTAACTTGCCTAAGAACACAGATTAGAACTGATGGGACTTGATTCAAACCTGAGCAGCCAAAGTGGTTAGCAGGAGTACTGCAAGAAGAGGCCAGTACCAACACTCTCACTTAAAGGTTCTGCGCAAGAACAAGTTCAAAAAGGTAGGTTTAGAGGTCAGGCCTGACTATCACAGAACCCTCACTGTTTTCCATCACCAACATTGCTCCTTCCTGCTCTGGGTAAGGACAACGCTGCTACTGAGGCAAGAAGTAAGTTACATAAAGAAACCTCATACATCGAAGGAATGGCTTTTGGGGCACACTCCCTGGTTTAGCTCCTTCGTTCATTCATCAAACATTTATTAAGCACCTACTATGTGCAAAACACTGTTAACAGGCTAGTATACACACTCATTCCCAGAACAGCAATCCTGAAGCTTCCTGGAGATGGATGGCAGAAGAGGAGAGCTGGCTTTTTTGGGAGTTCCTCCCACTTTCTTCTTCCTTAGGAATTGTTCTCAGTGTGGCACAAGCAGCAACCTTCATTCTCAGACCTGAGAATGAAACGAAGAGCATTGCGCGCACTGCTAGACCGATACCTGGGAAGATGCATAAGGAACTTGGGATTCAGTCCCCCATGCTGGATCACGTATAGGCTGGCTATCTAGGTAGAGAAGAGAGAATAAAATTTGCAAAGGCAGGAGCTGTGAGTCCTCTGGTTGGGCAGACCCTAAGCTCCAGTCCACGACCCCAACAGGTTTCGGTGCAAAAATCTTTTGAGATGAATGCAAACATTGTCCTCTAACAATGCAAACGTGACAGTTGTCTATCCAATAATCGGTCCGCCTCTGTTCGGAGCAGTTCTTGCCACAGAGGCATCTCCTGCGCTATAGTTATGCAACCTCACTCGCAGCGGGAGTTATTTCCTCTGCTTTTGGCTGCGCCAGATTCATGTAACACGCCTACCCTGGGCTTCAATGGAAGTCGTTCTCCATTAACAATCACTCCAGCTTTCGGAGATGAATGCTCGGCACAGCATTCCCCTTGCGCAGTAAGAATCTAGGCAGCGAGGTATTAAAACTCTCTCTCTCTCTCTCTCTCTTCCACACACACACACACACACACACACACACACTCCTGTCGTGCATGCAGCTTGGGGACTGCAGCAATGCAACCAGAGGGACAGCAGGCGGAGCTCTCTTTGCACAGTCCCTGCCTCTAACACCCACCAACTAAAGATGAACTCAAGCCAGTTCCATTCTTTGCTCTGCAAGGAAAACAACACACACACACACACATACACACACACACACGGCAGAACACAGTAGCCTCCAGATTTCCCCTCTGGGCACACTGTCTTTCTAGCTTCTTAGTTCAAGCAACCCAGATATTCCAAGCCAAGTAACGGGGAGTAACGCGCCACAACAATGCAACCTCCCAAGCAGCTCCCCTGGCAGCTCCCACCCCCGCCCCCTTTTGCAGCGTGCCAAGAGTTTGGAGCGCGCGCACGCACACACAGCACGGTGCAGGAAATATCCCTCCGCCTCCCTCCCCCTTTCCCCGCTCAAGTGGCTCGACAACGATTTGGGAAATGAAGGGAGGAGGGAACTACTTTCCTGAAACTTGCTATGCTGCACACGACTTCTAGTAGCAGTGATTCGCCCGGAGGCCGCAGCTTTTAGTCCTACCCACACGCCCTCACAGCCCGGGCACCCCGCTCGGCAGCCCCACCCGGCGCCGGCTCTCGCCCCTGGGGAAAGCAAGCGCCGGGAGAAGTCGCGAGGGACTACTTCGCCTTCTCTCGCGGGCGCCCCGGTTCGGGCAGCGGCGGCGGCGGAAGGAGCGGACGGCGTGAGCGCTTCCGCCGCCCCCCTCGCGGTTCCCCTCTCTCGGGCGTGAGGAGCTGGCCCGCCGAGCTGCGGGTGGGCACGGGCTGGCGGGCGACCTGCGGCCGCTCTCCTCCTCTCCCGCCGCTTCTCGGGACCTTTCTTCCCCCCCCTTACCCCAGGCCTGTCCGCTCTTCCCCGGCCCGGGTGGGAGCTCTGGGCTCGCGGTCCCCTCGCCTCACACGCTCCCCGCCGCCCCCTCCTCCCCCTTCAGGAGCCGTCCTGGCTGGAGCGTGTCTAGAGGAATCCGCCGCCGCGGGGCCCCTCGCCCGGTTCTGCTGGTCCTGAGGACTGAGCCAGGCGCCGCTGGGGGTTGAGCAGGCAGCCGGCAGCGAGGCGGGAGATGGTGGGGTGGGCTCCGGCAGGACCGCGCCGCCGCTGCCCGGAGCCTGGGCTCGGCACCCCCCCGCCGGCCCCCACCGAGCGCAGCTCCGCTTCCTCCTCGCCGCATCCCTGAGGGAAGCGCCGCCTCTGCTCCCGGGTTCTCCGCCCGCCCGCTCCTTCCTGGCCGGACCCCGCCGCACTCCACCCCGGTGGCCAGAGGAGCAGCTCTCCAGTCAGCCTTTGCAGCCCTCTTCTTTTTCCCTTCCCACCCGGCTGCCTCAGATCCCTCGGCTGGGCGCTGAGGTAGGGGAAGAGGCTGGGGTCGCCACGGCGGAGGTTGCTGCCGCCACCCCCCTGCGGGGGTGGCCGGGGTTCCCGGCTGGGGGGGCACCGTTCAGGGTGAGGCATCCACCATGGTGAGGCTCCTGAGCCGCTGCCCCCGCGCCCCCCCGGCCGCCGCTGCCTCCTGCCCCTCGGTGCTGCTGCTGCTGCTCCCCCGCCTGCTGTTGCTCCTCCATCTCCAGATCGGATCACGGTGAGGGAAAGATGAGCGAGGAGACGGCGACTTCTGACAACGAGTAAGCGCCTCATTGATCTTGATGTTAATCCCCCCTCCCCCAATCCTTTCTCGGCATTCCCCCAGACCCCTCCGAGACTTGGATGCCGGAAAGCCTGCAACCCTGGAGAGTCCGGTGCATCTTGTTCTGGAGATGATTGATTTCTTTAGCCATTTTTAGTGGCAGCACCCCTCCCCACCCTCCCTCATTTAGTTGCTTTCTGTTGAGGAAGGGTATTAAGTGTTGGGATGGGGTGGCAATTGTATGTGCAGAAGATGGAGTAATACGGATGGATGGAAGTGGAGTACCCCTTTGCCTGGAAGACCCCGGCCCGTCCTTTTTCACTAGCATACCAACCAACACACCTTGGATATCCATCCTGCTTCCTTTATAGCTATTTCACTTGGAAACTAATGTGTGGGAGCACCTCCTCAGCAAACTGCCCTTGAATCTTAATTCGATGAGTCAGTGACTGTTAAATACCGATTGAGCCTTCACCCTCTCCCCCCTCCTTTTAAACTTATGACCTATAAGATTCTTGTAAAAAATAGGGTTAGGGAAACGTTTTTAGAATTTAATAGGATTACGGACATCTGGAGTGTGGGAGATACTGAGTTATTGTTTACCTTTGCGAATATTGGACGTGTGTTCCTCAGGAACATAGAAGAATTTTGAATACTAATTTTTACCCTTTGGCTGTATTAAAACACACTGTTTACAGTAATTTAACCGAATTTACATTGCTGAACATGTTAGTGGCTTCAACTCCTAGAGCATTCCGGTTTAAGTATTTACTTCGTTGGGCTATCCTTATGTTTTCCAAATGAAATACTTTGCCTTTTAAATATTTTGCTTTAACATAACAGCTGCCTGGGGGAATAATTGTGTGGTAACAGTTTTCTGTTGAGAAGGGATTTAATTCATGCAGAATGTCAGCATCCGTTTTCTTGTAATTAAGTTCAAGTTTTGTTTCTCTTTGGAGGGTTGGAAAGAGTTAAGTGAGTTAGGACCAGTCCTTAGGATGCATTCCTTTGAGTAAAGTGCATTCCTCAAGTCTGACCTTTTTGAGAGAACTTTAAAGTCTAAAGCGAAGTCCTGTTTAACATAAAATAGCTTGAGAAAGGCCAAGTAACGTTTCCTTTCCCCCAGCCTCCCGCCCCCCAGCACCCGCTTCCGATGAGCGGGTGTAGAAGGAGGTAGATTGCTGCAGTGTCAGTGCAGTCTAGAAGCAGAAGTGGCCGCCATGTTCTCTCTCTTTTTGTGAATCGCCCTCATTTGCATAGCACACTCTTCATTCATAAAAAAATAATTAAACATCCATCACCTTGGACATCTTGAAAGGATTTTCCAAGAAAAAATTCGAAGCTTGTTTGTCCTCATGTAGATTTTTGAGTTCAGGAAGTAAGGAGAATTTGAAATTTTGGATTAAATTTAAAAACATACGCACACACAAACAACTACCTCTGTTCTCAGAATGTTGACACAGTTATGTGGGAAATATCAGTTCGGGGAGGTGCTGGGATCACGTGATCGCCTCCATTCATAAAATACCTGGCTGTCCATTCACAGTGCAGTACAGTGTCTCGCTGCTTTCCGCAGATTAGACCTACTTTGAGGGAAATCAAGAAGTAACTCAGATAATGGTTGGCTAGGAGAAAAACTGCTAAAAATGCTAAACGGAATGACGGTAACTTTTATTGGTATCTTTCAAGCAAGTAGCTTGGATCAAAAATGTTTTGTTTTGTTTTAGAGATGGGAAAAGACTTAGCAGTTTAATTTTCTTTTTAAGTAGTGAATATCTCCTTGTAGCTGCAGCTAATAGAAAAGCAGACGATGGAATGTGAATTGACACAAATGTAATATATATTGTTTCTAAGTTGGCCTTTCTTTGTTCTTGCTATGGATAAATTGAGAGAGCAGGGTTTTTTTTGTATAGTGCTATCAGTGGGTGATACTGCTGTTACACTAAAGTGAGAAAATATTCCCAGTGGTTTAATCCCCAAGATACTGATATTTGAAACACCGAACGACAATCTTGACTGGGAGGATTGCTTTTTTATTTTTTTTAAATCCTAAATGTACTTAGTATGAGACAACTTGGAAATTGCCTCACTCATCCAGACTTTTAAAATTATGTTTTCACAAATTTACCCTGCTTTATTAGCAAGTTATTTCCTAGAAGCTTTGTAATACTATTAGTTTTGGTAGGACAAGAATAATATGTTTTAACATATAATATTTTGGTATGAGATGTTAACTCTTCATGGGGACAGAATCTTAGGGGTGTTTTACTTTAAAAAACTATTTTATGTTAGAAGGTGGTAATCAATTTTGCTAGAGCTGATGTTTGCTTGTGCATTAGCTAAACCACAAAGAGTGAACTTCTTTGGAATGTAGCTTTTAATATGATAATTTATGTCTCATCTTTAATATATGAAGTAATGTTTAGAAATGGAAATTTATTATTTATAATCATATATTATGGAGAAACAAAAGAGATATATTATGGCAAAAGCCATTAAGGCCATAGCATAGTTTAAAACTGCCCTGTAATGTGGATTTTATTTGGGCCTTACATATATTTTTTTCCTTTTTCTCTTCTCTTTTTTAAGCCAAGGTTCATAGGGACTTAATTACAGTGGAAACTGTTCTTAACACTCTTTAGTTTCTTTTTCACCTGATTTCAACTTTTAAAAAAAGTGAAAATCACCAGTTTCTTGGGAAACCATTAACCTTTTCTAGGTAGCCATTGTGGTAAAATCCAGTAAGGCCTTCAGAGGCCTCATTCTGAAATCCCCTAGTACATGCTCTGTTATTTGACATTAGAGTTCTACCTAGGGAAATAGATAACTCCTAGAGGTTGAGTGTGAGTATATATTTAATAAAGAATTAGTGGAGGATCTGCAGTGTGGAAGGCTTTGTCTTAATGCCAAACCAAATGAGGAAGAAAGGAATTAGGATAAAACATTTGTCTTAGATTGTTTCAAATTCATGTTTTAAAATCTTACTTTTCAAAAGATAATAAGTAAATGTACTCTAGAGCAAAATGCTTTGTGTCATAAATAGTAGAGGAACTAGCCACACATGATTTTTTTGTAGATAATTTTTCATTTCACAGAAATTGTTTAATACTTAAGTCAAATGTTTCCAGTGGATGCAACCATACCTCATTATACATGTTGAATTAACCTTTTTAATAGAGTCTTAAACATTTAAAGGCATAATATGTAATTTTTAGGGGTCTTTGTCTCTTGATATTAAGTATATATGCATTACATGTCCTTTTGCCAATTTGTCCAAAGCACGTGGAGAAGTGAAATGGCTGAAATACAAGCATTTTGCTTATTAGGCTCATATTAGACAGAAAAACTTGCCATGTCAGTATTAGGCTTTCTAATAGTAAATCGGGATTGTATTAGATTTTGGAAGTAAGTTAACTAGAATTAGGTCACTTATGGCAAACTTGGTATGGTGTAATCTAGGTTTGAACCATTTTTCCATAAATAAAAAGCAAATTTTTGTGGCTGTATCAGAGCCTCATAAAAAGTGTACCTAGTGGTGAGTTATGCTGAGGGTGTGTGTAAATAAATATATATTCACCCCATAACATCTTGCATATGTATATTTTGCATGCACATATTATACATCCATATAATTGGAAAACATTCTAGAAATAAATAGAAGCATTGAAAAGTCATGTAATATTAAGTCAACTAATGTTTTTATAGATGTTTATACGTAATATAAACATATGCTTAAAATTCAATTGATCTATGTAAATATGAGCTAAATGACCTGCTTCATCTTCATTTTCCTCTGCTTTCCCACTTAAAACTTTATGATCCTGAATTAAATTTTTTAAACACAATATGCTACCCTGCTTAGAATAATCCCTCCCCTCACGAAACTTTTGTAAATCTGTCATTTTCTCCCAAAAGACCTTCTCACTTATACTTTACTCCTCCTTCAACATTCCCTCCTCTATATTGCCTCTGTACTTGTTACATATTTATATTAGTTTTAAAAACATACAATATTGTGATCATTTACTTATTTTCATGTTCCCTATTATATAATCCCTACTTTCACACAATGCTTAGTGATAGATGCTGTATAAATGTGGTTAAATTAATGAAGTCATATTACCTCATATTTGTGCTTTCTGTGAATTTATGCATTTGAGATCATTAGCTGTGTTAGAAAAATAGGTTAAAAAAGAGTATGGGAAAAGTAAATTATTATCCTTTTAAGAAGGCTTACCTTAAATTTTTTTTTTTAAACAAGGCCAGAATTGGCCTCGTTTTTGACATTTTTTTTTTCCTGCAAGTTTGAGAAGTGACTTAGTTCAGGTTTAAAACTGTTGTAGATGCTGTTGGAATATTTGGATGTGCTTGGCCTTTGAGTTATGTGGTATATCTAAAGACCCATGTCCTCAACAAAGAGGTGTAGACATTTGTCTCTGTCTTTTTTGGCATAGGAAGCTCAAAATTTAGGAATTTATGGCTCTGGCCATTTATCAATTTTAATTTCCTTAAACCCCCCACCCCTTCCTCCATAGTGCAAACTGTGAGGAACTGTCTAGGAGATAAAGAAGTTGAAATTGATCAGGAAAGGATAAAAGGCAGCAGGTTCCATAATTTTATGCTGCAGCTGTTGGTGACTGAGAAGTGCCTAAGGAGAAAGGATAACAATCTAGCCTCTTCTATGGGGTTGTTTAATTTGAACTTGGCTAGTTGTTACCAAGTTTGGGAGAACGGTTGTTAAAGAAAAGTTTGCCTTTCTTCTCCAACCTTTAGTAGGAACTGGAACTGCTTAAAAGTGCCGATTTAAAACATACTTCACCCCATGCAAGAGTAGTAGTTTATTTCAGATGATTTACAAAATGACCTCTAAAGTTAAGAAGTAATAATTTATTTGCAGTTCTACCATTAGATAACAGTTGTTAATTTTTGGCATATAAGCAAGCCTTTCTTTTCCTATACTGTAATGATGAATCATATTCTTTCATTGGTTTTTTACTATGTGTGAAGCACTCTGATAAATGCTTTATGCAAGTATTTTATAGTTTATGTATTAATATATACATGTATTCTCAATGGAATGGAATTGCACAGTAGATACTATTACAGCTTAATATATTGTGAGTATTTCCTTATGTCATTAAATATTCTAGAACATAATTTTTAGTGGCTACATTATGTTTAGTGTATGATATGCATTAGTTTTAGTCAGTCTGCCATTGTTGGATATTTTTATTTTTGAACATTGCTGAATTTGATTCTGAGTTCTGTCTTCATCCAAATCAGAGATAGTCTTGAGATAGTCTAGAAATGGAGTTAAAAGAGATGCAAATATTAAATTTTATTCTTTCTGCTGAATTGTCCTCTAGGAAAGAATGCAGTATATGAGAGTGCTTATGCTTTGAAATGTATAATTCTCTGAAAAATAGTTTGCTAATTTTGAAGGTGTAAAATGAAATCTTGTTCCTATTTTTAAAATGTGCTGGATGGTAAAATGAAAAATAATTTTTTTTAAACAAAAAACTTGTTAGGTTGTTTTGGAGTAACTAGACTATTTTTAAATACTACATTATAAATAGAATTAAAGTGACCAGGCAAAAGCCATTTGCAGATCATTTATTTAACTCTTACCTTCTTTTATGCAGTATGGTATAGTGTCAAGAACACTAGACTCGAAATTGGGAGGTGCATTTCTCTTCTAGCTGTTTTAATTTATTCTGTGATCCTGGGCAAATGACGGTCTCCATAGGCCTCAGTTTGTTCATCTGTAAATCAAGGAATTTGGACCAGACGTCATTGTGGGCTCTTCCTGTGCTAATGGTGTATGATCGATCTCTCCTACAGTAATACAGTGGTAGACATGTTGTAAGTCATTAGACTTTGTTAATTTTATTATATTGTTTTTGCTGATGTATTTAAGCAAATGAAAGACTTCCAGTAGAAATGATAGGATGATGAAGTAAAAGTATGAATTTTGAACAGTCAAGATATAAAATTTGGAGACAATTGGTACATTCATAATCTTTTAAGACTTTCTTATGTTGGGTTTCATAGCCATGTGTCTTTAATGATACGTTATACATTACAGATGGAGAATTTTGTACTGCTCATTTTTTTTTTAATAAGTATGACCTCCGTTTATGGATGAATAAATGAACAAAGGCTATTGGGTTTAAGCACCAACTTGGAGTAGTTCTACAAGGAATATATTAATAAGATACTAGTCCTCATGCTTTACTTATAGACCAAGAAGTACCAAAAGTAAGTCTTTTCACTTGGTCATTCGTACAAATCATATTAATCTAACACCAAGGGATAATTGCACATTTAATTAGTTAAAGAAGCTAACACAGGTAATGAATTTTGTTATTCTTTAATATTTAGATTTTGTTTGCTATTTGTGACAAGTTTTATGTCATAGCTGCATCCCAGAGTCCAGAACCAAAGTCGTTACAAATCTGTGAGATTTTTTTGTGACACTTAGAATGAAAAAATATATATGTTGGATTTTTGTTAAAACACAGTTTATTAATAATGGACTTAGGCCAAGGTGTTAAATTGCCATAGACAAAGAGTTCTTAAAATTCAGAGTGTTTGTGGGCTTGAATGGGAAAAAGTGACATTTTTACTAATATCTAAGTGAAATTTGTTTACATTCATAATTGACGGAAATGCTAACAAGCCATAGCATATTAGAGGTACTTGTGACAGCAATTGTATTAGTTTCCTAGGGCTGCTATAGCAAAGTACCACAAATTAGGTGGCTTAAAACATCAGAAATTTATGTCTCACAATTCTGGAGGCTAGAAGTAAAAAAATCAAGGTGTTAGCAAGGCCATGCTCCCTTTGAAACCAGTTGAGGAAACCCTCCTTGCCTCTTCCTAGCTTCTGGTGATTGCTGGGAATCTTTGGCATTCCTGAGTTAGCAGCTGCAGAACTTCATCGTCATATGGCGTTCTCCCTATGTATCACTGTATCTTTACTTGACCTTCTTACATGGACACCAGACGTTGAATTAGGATCTCACTGTACTCCAGTGTGACCTCATCTTAACTAATTACATCTGCAACAAACCTATTTCCAAATAAGGTCACACTCTGAGGTACTGGGGGTTAGGACTTTAATATATATTTTGGGGGGACACGATTCAACCCATAATAATAGAAATTACAGATTTTTTTCTTATAGCTCAATTGCTGTTCATTTGTTACAGGTATCTTAAAATATTTGTAGTCATCACTACTTTGAAATTATAGTTATTACACCCATTGCTAGAGCTTATATTTTAATGTGTTAATAAGGAACCACATTATTACTATATCAAATTGAAAAATACTTCAATAACTTTGTCAATATAACTGATTTCTTTTGTAATCCTGTGTATTTTGTTTTAGGCCTTTAATACTGTTTTAAGAAAGGGGGGCCATAGCCTTCACCAGACTGCCAAAAAGGTCCATGGCACAAAAGGTTAAAATCTACTAAAGACTGAAGCCCAGAAGTCTGAACTTAAAGATAGGTATAAAATAGGAAGCATAAGAAACGTGAAAGATAAGATGAATAACTCCAACATACAGCTAATGGCTCCAAAAGAATAGAATAGAGATAATGGAGGAGAGGAAATATTAAGTAGCAAATCAAACCCAATTCAGTGAACTAAAAACAAAGCCTCACAGTCAAATGGGTTTATCTTGAGAATGTAAGAATGGATCAACATGAGAAAATCAATGTAGTTTATCACATTTGAAGATTAAGGAAGAGAAATGATACAATCTTAATAAATGCCAGAAATATTAATCTCTGCCCATAATAGTGAAAGTAAATATTCATGAATATAGAGACATAATATTTTTCTGTTCCCTAGATTTTTAGATTTTTAATTTTTTCTGATTTAAAATGAAAGTGTTGGGTTTGATTAACTTTGGGATTTCCTTTATTTCAAGAGTTCTAGAATCCTAAGTGATTTTCTTTGTACTTCAGAAATCCACATTTAATATATCATTTCTGTTACTCATGGACATTGCCTTGTATCTGAAATTTCTGAATTATCTTACAAGGCATTTTTTTCTGCATTTAGAGAGCAAAAAAGAAGCTTTAGTAAATTCAAGAGTAATTGGGAATTAAATTTTAATCTAATATCAGTTCAATTCTGTTTCTAAATTTTATCTGTATAACAGGGGTTACAGTTTAGATAAAGGCCATTATGACTTGGAATGTAGAATGTGATTGTTTTCTTGGTAGTGTTTAGTGATGCTGTTGCATATGATTGGACATATTGCCTGGGCTGTTCACATGGTTAAGGATTACTTTCACAAATACACAGTATTTTTTAATGGCTTCTCTGTATTAGCAGCCTGTAGTAGGATTACCAGAAATTTACATGAAAGTGATTTGTGACTTTTCTGATGCCACTTTATTAAAGTTACTGCAACTTTTACCAAATTAGGATGTTTTATTAACCTCAGCACAAATTCACCAAACTTTCCCCCCCCCCACTGTTTTCTTGTGTTATTTTCATACTGTGAGATTGGAATTGGAGAGTTTTGGGAGTTCTTCCTTAATATGTAAAAGCATTATAAACATTTCAGAATTTTCATTGCTCGATTATATGTATTGATTTCTTAAACTTTCAGGACAGATTTGAACAGGCACCATTAGATACTTTTTCCTAAAGGATTTTGGTTCAGTGACATTGGGGTGAGTGCCTACTAGGCACTTTTTCCTTAGCTCTGAGATATAAAGATAAGGAAAACCTGATAACTGCTTTCACAATCCAACAAGGGAAATAGATCCTTCTGAAATGTGATGAGTGCCCTGCTTATGAAGTTCTTCAAGGCCCAAGGAGAAAGGAATTCTACCTGGGGGTGGATGACAGGTTGGAGGTTGTATGTGAAGGAAGGCTTTAGAAAGGAGGTGGCATTTTAGGAAGCCAGCCATGGATGAGGGCATGGAAAGGGGAAAGGGCATCCCAACCAAGAAGATAGGGGGGATAGAAAAGAAGCATAGAAGGAGAAAAGGAAAAACTTGAAGAAAAACGATAGCTTTTTAGGTATACTTGTTTGGAGGAGCGGTGAGGGGATAAGAAAAGTGTTGGGGGACCAGGTTGTGAGTAGTCTAGATTTGTGTTTGCTTTGCAACCCTGGGGCAAAGGGTAGTGGCTAGGCCCGGCATTATGAGACACAAAATGAACACAGCAGAAGCTCCTGAAAATCAGTTTTTCTTGAAAAGTTGAGGAAAATTCATTTAACGGGCTAGTAATAACATTAATTTTGAACAGAGTTCCCATTAATTTTACAGGTGAAGCACTCATGAGTTCAAAAAAATTTGTTCTTTGAGCTACCCTCCCACCTTACCACAACTCTCTTCAGTCAGTAGGGATACTTGATGAGAAGCACCAGATGAAGTCTTTATCATGTAGGCCATGGGGAACCAGTATTTTTTTTTTAGGTTAGTTTTTTAATTCAACTGGAGTTTGATTTGTGGTGTAGTTCTAAACCATTTATTTCCCCCAGTTTTTAGGAAACATTTACTAAATAGGAACCAGTATTTTTAAGGAAGGGAGTGATATTCAACTTGTGTAGAAAGCAGAATACTGGGGCTCATTAGCACAGTTGATTGCAGAAGAAAATGAACTTGAGTTGATAAGGAAGGCGTACTAAGGCAAAAAAAAAAAAAACAGCTGAAAGTAGAGTATTTGGAACTATTGAGGATACATTTGAGAAGTAATTCAGATGTCCAATAGATTACTTGACTGAATGTGAACAAAGGAGTAGAAAGAGTGTAAGATGACTTGAACTTTTTAAATTTGGGCTGCTGTGATGCTTTTAAAGGAAGTGGGAATAGAGGTGGAGCAGGTTTTTAATGGGAAAATAACCCAATTTTGATCTTTCTGAGTCTGGGTGTTTACTAGGTATCAAGGTAGAACATGTCCCACAAGATGTTTTCAACAGAGGCTTAGTTCCCAAAGAGAAGGTTAAGAGGGTAGAGTTATAGGTGATGACTTCAGCATATGTAATAGTTGAAACCAGTGGAAAATTGCCTGTGGAGAATATTAAGTATTAATGGAAAGATGAGTAGTGAAAAACAGCAATGTTTTAAGGGAGAGTAGAAGAAAAAAGATACCAAAAGACGGAAGAGTCTTGAGAGAGAGAGTTCAGAGAGGATAGTGTTTTAGAAGCCAAGGGGAAAAGAAGTATTAAGAAAGGAGCTATCTATCAGTGTTAGATATCACAGAAAGATTAGATTGGTAAATCTAAGGGAAGGATTTAACTGTTAAGATGTCATCGATCCTTGTGGGAGCAATAGTTGGGGCAGGAATCAGGTTTTACTGTAGATTACAAAGAAAATAAGAAGTGATGAAGTGAAGAAAAAGAGTAGATGCTAGTTATTCAGGGGGAAGTTAGTTGAGATTATTTCTTGGCTGAGGTGGTATCAGTAGTGTAGAGGAAGAGAACAAAAAAAGATTTAAGGAAAGGTGGGTAATTGATGGAGCAAAGCCCTAAAAAAGAGGAATCTATAAAACTGTTTCCTGGCCAGGCGCTGAAGCCTGTAATCCCAGCACTTTGGGAGACCAAGGCAGGAGGATCGCTTGAACCCAGGAGTTCGAGACCAGCCTGAGCAACACAGCAAGACCTTGTCTCTACAGAATATTTAAAAAAATTAGCTGGGTGTGGTGGCACACACCTGTAGTCCCAGCTACTTAGGAGGCTGAGGCAGGAGGATCACTTGAGCCCAGGAGTTTGAGGTTGCAGTGAGCGATGATGATGCCTCTGCACTCTACCTGGGCAACAGAGCAAGACCCTGTCTCAAAACAAACAAACAAACAAACAAACAGACAAAGAAAACTGCTTTACTGTCTGTTAGACACTGCTAGATTTAATTCTTCTAAGGACCACGTAAGCTGAGTATTATCCATAGTTTACAGATGAGATAACTGGAACTCAAGAGAAGTTTAATAACTTGCCCACAGCCACACACAGGAGTAAGTGGTAGAACTGAGATCCAAATTGCACAGTATTTCTACCACATTGGTACCTCATATACTTAATGGACAGACTGGATTTTAAAGAAAAAATAAGCTTGAAGTGATAAGTTGACGCAGAATTGACAGCTGTTTTGACGGACTGAGAATTCTGGTAAAGTTAAAGAACATGGAATGTAAGTGGGAGAAATCGAAAGACAAAGAGATTTTGGTCAGAGTACAAGGGCTCTAGAGTGATGACCTGTGAGGGAAGATTAAAGTAGAAACAAATGAAGGTTGTTGGCATAGAAAAGCCAGGATCATCTAAGATGTTTTAAAAAAAGTCAACAGTACGGATGTTCAAATTGCTAGGGATGGTATCAGGAGTAGAGGTGGAGAGAAATCCTGAGCCAGTGCCAGCATATTTAATGTGAGTGTGGGATGAGTGACTTAGAGTGGGAGTATGAACATTGCCACCTGCCTCTACAATTTAAAGAGGCACACAAGTAAGGGTTTTGGAATTGGTAGTTGAAGAGAAGGGTGTTGCAGGGGGCAGGGTGGGGTGGATAAGAAAAAGGAAGGGCTTAGCTGGGAAGGATTTGAGAGTATTGAAAATGACAGGATCCCATGTAATAATGGTCCTATCAGGAATGAGGGATGCTGAGCATTAAAAAGTAGAGGGGAAGATAGACATATAAATAAATTATCTATATTTGGGTTTTATTAAGAACTTTAAGATTTTATGAGAGGCAAACCAAGATGGCTGATCTTGCAGGGTTTTATCCAAATAAATTATATTGTTGTTGACAGAGGCTTTTGTAGTCTTTTGGTGCTTCATTCTTAATGTGGTTAGAGAGGCCCTTTCAAAACAAAATTTACTAATTAAATTTCTACAGTTAACCTGGTGTTCGCAATTAACATGATCCTGGGGTTACTGCCGACTGTAGCATTAAGACTTGGGCAAATAACATAACCCGTCTTTGTGCTTGATTCTCCATCTGTAAAACCAGGATAATATGTCCCTACTTCAGAGGGATGTTAAGATAAATGTAACCTCTCTCTCCACAATAACATTTTTTGATTAGAGGTAAGAGAATATTAAAAAGAACTTTTAGTTCTTCAAAAGAAAGGTACTATGTTCATGAAATAACCAGTGCTCATTTTCATTTTGCCTGAAGGTGAGGTTACTTTTTTGAAAAAGGGTTATTAACCTGCTAGAAAGATTGTATTTCAGTTTAAATGTTAGAAAGCAGCTTGTCAGAAAAACTTAAAATCCAACAAGCAGAAAAATAACATAAATTTATATTGTGAATATTTTTTTTTTCCATGTTCTTGGGCAAAGACTGAGTGAGGTGGTAGATATAACTAGTGTTGGGCAGGACAATAGGGCAGACAACTAGCTCTAGTTAGTTTTTTGTTTGTTTTTTTAATACAACTATTTAGTTATAAAAGGAGTATATTTCTAGAGCTTGTTATTAGAACAGTTTTAATACTTGAGCACATTTTGGAATTATAAGTAGATTTGATGTCTCTCCCTCATTTTCGATGGAAAAAGCCATCTTTCTTACAGTTGAATGCAGGCACTTTCAAATATTATTATATGGAGGGCAGAAATCTACTTCCATGGGAGAGAAAGGGAAAGGAAAATTTTTCAGTTTAGGGAAATTTTTTTGTTTTTTTGAGACAGAGTCTTGCTCTGTTGGCCAGGCCAGAGTGCAGTGGCATCATCATAGCTCACTGCAACCTCAAACTCCTAGGCTCAAGTGATTCTCCTGTCTCAGCCTCCCGAGTAGCTGGGACTACAGGTGCATGCCACCACGGCCAGCTAATTTTTCTATTTTTTGTTGAGATGAGGTCTCCCTCTTGCTCAGGATGGTCTCCAACTCCTGGCCTCAAGTGATCCTCCCACCTCAGCCTCCCAAAGTGCTAGGATTACAGGTGTGAGCCACCGCACCTGGCTAGAAATTTAAGTTATTAAAGATTTAGACCTTTACTTTTTTGCAGCAGTAATCAAACTAAGATCCCTATTAGATGGATAGGCTTTAGTCTGTTAACTTTAATTTGGACAGCTGAGGGTCTGTAAGCTGATGTTCAGTTCATTTTATGATCATTCACAACTGAAGCAAAAATTTGTTTACATTTTAATGTAGCCTGAGGTTTAGTCCTACTATTCTGAAAAAACTATAATTTGTTAATTCAAAAATAATTGCTTCGGATACATAATCACGAACTTGATTTAGGAATGAATTTGGAGTTATCTATCTGTAAATCATGATCTTGAATGAGCATAAATCAGGAACTTAAAAATATGATGAGGAATGTACATACCTTTTCTCTTGATGAGGGTAATTTGATCCAAAAAACCCAAACTTACTAAAATTTAAGAATCTGTAACAAATTACCTTAATAAATATATCAAATTAGGATGTTCATCAACTTTGTATTACCATTTTTAGAAAGAAGGGGAGTGATGAGAGATGAATGAATGTGACAAGCTAGCCTCTAACAACCTTAGTTTTCCATAGCATTTTTTCCTAGTTTTGACATTGTACTTTGGGGGTGGGGTGGGGGGAACAAACTTGTGAGCAAAAAAGAAAAATAATTTATCTAATGTTAAATAGACCCTATTTCTTTTGAGTCTGAACCTAGGCCCTAGCATACATTAGATAAAAAGAATAAATTGACTTAAATCACTGTCTAACATCAAATCATCCAATTTTTGCATTTACCCCATCTCAAATTTAGCCAGGTAGTATGAGGAATACAATGAAACTAAGCTAAATCCTTTTAACTGACTTCCTTTGTTTTTGGGAGGACAAAGAGCAATAATTACATCAAAAGAAGAAGGAAGTCAACTAAAAATCCAACACAACTTTAATTGGCATTTAGTTTCATACATCTGTATTTTTACTTGTTTTTTAATAGTGTACATACAAATATTATTCATTTGCACCTGATATACTTAATATACTTAACATAAAGACTTTATATAGTTTTTTAATAATTTTAATACCTGTGATATTTCATAAAGTTGTACCAAAAGTTTACATAGCTATTATTTCTTTAATGAACACTAGTTCTCCAGCTCTTTGCTGTGTTATACATAACATTGTAATGAACATCTTTTTGCATTTAACTGTTTTCTCATGTTCAGTTAATTTCTTAAGATAAATTTATAGGAGTGGGATAACTGTGTCAAAGAGTAGAAGTAGTTTTTTATTTTTGATATGAATTGCCACTTCCAAAAATTCACATTTTTCTATCATGGATTATTTATAAAGGAAATTTATACTCAAATTTCTTAGATTCCATTTTTGTTCTTTGGTACTTTGTGGTTTTATATAGCTCCCAGTACATAATTAAAAGACAACTCATATTTGAGTGCTTATCAGCATTGGCTTAAAATCATTTTATGGATTTAGTCTTCATAACAACCATTTAAGTGTTGTTACTGTTACTACTCCCATTTACAAAGATGAGGAAATGGAGGCTTGGGAAAGTTAGATAACTTGGCAAAGATTACATACCTGGTAAAGATCTTCTGACTCCCAAGCTTATTCCCTAAAACAGTGGCTTTTAGACTTTTTGACTATGTCATAGTAACAAATATATTTTGCCTTTTGACGCAGTGTACGTGCTCATAAATGCCATACAATATAAATACATAAAGATTTAGTGGCTAAGAAGCTTTCTATTTTTTCTTAATACAAATAATTAAAACCATTTCATTTTGTGAAACCAGTTGTATTATTGATTAGAATTCAGTGCTCACATAAATCTTCAAGACAGTTTACTGGATTTTAAAATAATTATATACTTTAAAAATATTACTTTGGATACATTGCCTTATCATTTGGGGCACTTCAGTAAACAAATCTGAGAAAAGCAATGATGTAACATTTGTTATCTATATTCTAGCTGCAGAAATTCAAATATGAATTCCCCTGTAATCCCTCACAACTTGAACTTGAAACCTAATCCCCTAAGGATTCTATACCTTTTAGTATTATCTCTTATTTTTGTGAAATAATAAGATGAACTTAAATGTAAATCTTCAGTACCGACAAGGAGATACAGCTTTAGAGGAAAACAACATCCCAAATACTGCATAATAGTTTAGAGCAGAGGATTTTCAACTGCAGTGGGTCTTGACCAGCATTATATTTTCATATGGAATAAAATAGAATATAAAAGTTAGCTTGTGTGTCGTCACAGTAAGTCTAAGTTGTTTTATGAAAGGTTGTGTAGGTATGGATAACACAGTTACCCTACTAACTTCCAATCATCCCCAAACAGATTCACAAGGATGTTGAGATCCTGTAGGAGGTGGAGGTAGATCCTAAACATTTTAAAGTGATGAAGGTATAGTAAATGAGAAATCATTTTACAGGACCCATTATTTTAAAAAGATATATATTGTTGATATTCTGTCCATTATTTGAAGATGCTTTCCTTATTGCTTTATGTTGATAAAGGTAAGGTAATTATAAGAGTTTTCATAGGCTATGTTAAAAGTGTTTGGTACACAATAGGCATCAGATAAGTGTTTGTCATTATATATTCAGATACGGCCTCAGTCTCTTAACCTTTTTTTCTAAGTTTTTAAGTCCGTTCCTCAACTGCAATAGTAACCTTGTCATCTTAGTTGAAGAGGGATTCCTGTCTACCTTAGTATATCTCCCACTTTTGAAATCATCTGATTACAAAGGAATTATAGAAAAAGAAAATAAATTTTTACTACCATCTTTTAGTTCATTGTCTCTCAGTTCTTTCCAAATGTTTCTCATTACTTCACTGAAAGATGTACTACCTTTTTATTCTGCTAAAATTTTTCTTATTTTCCCTTGGACCTTATTAGAAGCCTTTGAGAATCTAAAGCAGTGAGTCCAGTAGAACTTTCTGTGGTGATGAAAATGTTCTGTTTGTGGTATCTAATATAATAGCTACTAAATGGCTATTTGGCTGTGTAGTACTTAAAATGTGTTTTGAGTGACTGAGGAACTAAATTTTTATTTTATTCAATTTAAATAGCCACAATTGGCTAGTGACTAGTGTATTGGATGGCACAGATCTGAAGCATTTCTATTCCTTCAAGCCCAGCACATTTTTTGAAAACTTACATAACACGTTCTCTATTCAATCTGTTGAAGAAAGTTTCTAATTTTTTAATAGGGACATAGCTTCAGGTAGTGTAGCTTTTTCCAAAATGTGGAATTTGCCACTAGAATGTTAAGATAATTTTAGTTGTTTCACAAACATTGCATTCAATTAAATTGCGAAGTTATTCCTTTCTCAATACTTTCTGAATCTCAAATAAAAAATGTTTGTCTATATACGTGTGTGTATTTTAAAGGAGTATCACCTTCAATCTCTGATAGATCAATACTGTTTGGCTTTTACTGTATTAAATTTTATGATTATCTATTTATGGCCTGTGATAGTTCTTGTTTATTTTTTTAATTGGCTAGTGATTAAAACCTTTTCTTTTAAGAACTGCATGTTTTGGATAATATAGGTGGTACATATAAGACAAAAAATTGATGAAGGTAGTGAATGTTAGAACAAGTTGTGACCTACTGATCCAGTGGAAAGAGAATTGGATTGGTAGGGAATCAGGAGCCCTGCTGTGCCATTTGTTTACCTGGGGCAATCTCTTTATCTTTATGAGGTATGGTTTCTGCTTTGGCAATGTGGGAAAGAGGTTGGTGTTTAGCATGAGAAGAGATCTTAATTTTTAAAATGTGTTTTATTCTGTAATAATTTCTGGTAGATCATACCATTTTGGATAGCAGCTAACATGTATTAAGCGCTTTACTGAGTCAAATATACATTATTTCATTTAATCCTGCATACCAAAGCAGATTACACTCAACCTTCAATACTTTTTTAGGTGCACAGAATTGGATTAATCATTTCTTCGTACTGTCATCATTGGTCTACATATAGACGTCTGTAGTTTATTATTTTAATTCAGTTTTTATTTACTTGACTAATAAATAATCACCCACAGCCTAATCCAAGAATCAGGACATTAGTGATAAATAACATCTACCTAATGTGCTTCTATCTTATTCTCTTGTCTTTTTTCAGAAGTACCTCTGTCCTGAATTTTGTGTATTTACTATTTCCTTCCTTTAAAAATAGAGTTTTATCATATTTATGTATACCTAAATAGTGTTTCATTGTTTTTGAACTCTATAATATGAATATATTTACTTATTTTGTTGATTCCTGGGACGTGATTTGTTTTTACTCAATAATACAAAGATTTATCCTTTTTTAAAATATGGTTTTCTATTCATCTGTATGACATTCCATTGTGTCGAGTTACCACAGTTTAGACATTCTCTTGTCTAAGGGTATTTGAGTTATTTCCAAGTATTTGCTGTCATGAACATTACTGCTATGAACATTCTTGCTTATGCTCCTGATAACATATGTACTAAATATTCTCTTGAGTATATATTTAGGAGTAAAATGGGTTGTAAGAGATGTCCTGAATTTTCAAGTCTACAAGGTAATACCTGATTGTGTCCCCAAATATTTCCAATTTTTGTTAATACTTCCACTTAGTAAGGTAAGAGAATTGGTGTAAAATTGTACCTTATTGTGGTCTTGATCTGCATTTTCTATAACAGGTAATGATTTTTGCTAAAGTTTTTTTAACTGCTTACTACGTGCCAGACACTGAATTGATTAGTGAGTTGGTTAATTTACATTAATTAATACACTCATTGAATCCCACAATAATCCTATGGGGTAGGTAGAGTTATATCCTTTTTATAGATGAGGAAATTGAGACCTGGTGAGGTTAAGCTAGTAAATGACAGCGTTGGGATTCAAACTTGGTCAGGTCAGGCTGTAGAATCCAACTTCTTGCCTAATGCAATATTTTGCCTCTCTCCAAATACTAATATTTATGCATTTATAGTTTCTGTCTCTTCTGCCCCATCAGTCTTCTGGCCTTTATGTGCTTGTGATGGTATGTGTTGGTTATTCATTCTGTCTTTATATTATTGTGTGTTAAGTATTGCCCAGTGTGTAATCTTCCTTTAAAAAGAAACTTCTTGCAAAACCTGTTTCCTTCTTGCTAGAATAAGTAAGACGGCTCAGATGATTTCTATTACTTTTGGTCCTAATATTTTGTAATTTGACTTAATCTCCTATACTTTAAATTCAAAGTAATCTGTTATTTGCATTATCTTTTTTAGTATTAAAATGTGAGGCAATTTTAATAATAAATATTTTACATGATAAATATTGATATAAATATAAATACAGAAATACAATGAATAAATACTAAAATAAACTATGCTTTATTTTATTGTGTAATTTTATTCAAAGTTAATTATTTTTTAATAGAATATTTTAATGTATTAAGTAGTTAAAAAATGTAGAGTGGCAGGAGGCTGAGGCAGGAGCATCACCTGAGCTTAGGAGTTTGAGACTGCAGTGAGCTATGATCATGCCAACTGTACTCTAGCCGGGGTGACAGAATGAGACTGTCTCTTTAAAAAAAAAAAAAACTGGAGTGGACTTGAATGTATACTAATCTTCATATAACCTTTTTACATATATCTCTTGAATTGAATGAAATGTTTCCTTGAACATTTCTTGGTAATATCTTTGAGGCAGTTCTTTATTAAGCCAATCACCTTTATGATCTGCTGGATGATCAGTAGATGTTTTGTTTTTATCTTTTAGATATTGAATATTTAAAAATAAATATTATTTAAAAATGATAATTTTAGTGGTATGAGAATTTGCTTAGTAATTATGGACAAAGTGCTAGACCCAATAATAAATACCTAATTATCTAGATAGCCTGCCAAAGTAGGGTATTATCTAAACATCAGATGTTAAAGTGTTTAGATCCTGTGAAAATAGTGTTTAAGCCTGTTTCCGTAAGGAAATATTTTTTAATTCAAAGCCATTATGTGTATGCTACATATTTTAGTGGTAATTAAGTGTTTCAGTGCAGCAGGCCCCAAAGGATCAATCACACATATGTGTTGGAATGGTAGGCTGATAGAAGCAGCCAAACAGATGGAAATCAGGATGTTGTATGTAGCATTTCTTATTAGTCAAATTTAGTCCATCTCCTGGATTTTACATTCCTCTTAGGTTTGGCACAGCCATTAATGTTTATAATGAATGAAATAGCTACAACATTTATTATATGCCAGAGGAATTATAGGACGTAACATTTTTGAGGTTTACTGTGTTCAGGTGTAAGGACTGTACGCTTTGGGAATGTAGATGAATAAAATCTGGATCTTTCCCTTAAGCAGTTTTCAATCTATTATTAGAAATAAATGATTGGTTCTTTGGTAATAAAGGACTTGGAGATACTGATTCACTGCTAGGGGAAATACAGTTCTCCCAGAAGAGTGAGAAAAACTGTTGAAAGTAAAAATAACTTCATTTTGCTGAGGCATCTTTATGTCGTATGCTTAACTGTATAGTTCAATAGTCTTGTGATCTAAATAACTACAGTCTTAATTAACTGTCTTTGATTCACTCGGAAGTTTGTATGGTGTGAGAGATTGTGTAAGAAGGGTTAAAGATTTAATAATGACTGTTAACAACATAGAGCTAAGGATGAAATGAATATTGTGAACTTAGTCTTTTTGTAACTTTAGCCTTAACTTATATTTTAGAGATCGCAAATAAAATTTTATTTATATATGAATAATACTTTATTATCCATAGCAGTGGCCCCCAACCTTTTTGGCACCAGGGACTGGTTTCATGGAAGACAATTTTTCCAAGGGAGGGAGGTGGGGGTGGGGGAGGCAGAGCTTAGGTGATGCGAGCTGCAAGGGATGGGGAGTGATGGGGATGGGGAGCAAGCGGCTGTAAATACCTCCTCTGCTCACCTCCTGTTGTATGGCGCCCCCCCATCCCCCAGAGGTCCCTAACAGGCCACGGACCAGACCAGTACCTATGGGGGCTTGGGGACTGCAGACCTATAGGATGTGTAGGACTTTAATCTTTTTAAAAAATCATTTTCTTCACTTACAAAAGCTTGGGAATGAATACTTTATAACTATGATAATTAGCCCAGTTGGGTCAGATTTTACTGTTAAGTGCATGTGATGTGTTATTCTAAGTCATGTAAATGGTCTAAACAGCCAAGATTTCTTATTGGAAGACTGGGGGATATTATAGATGAAGAACATGGTGGTTGTTCTAGACTCCTCAAATAACTTGTCTTGAACCTACTGAACTGTTAATATATTTATTTCTCCCTTTCCATTCAGTTATTTATACTAAAAACTGAAGATTTTATGGTGAGAGATAAAGGTAGAAGGAAGGGATTATGTAAACATGCTTGTCATTGCCTCTCTTGCAAACCTAGGTAATCTTGAGAATATTTTCACTATTATATACTAAAGAGTTATCATTCAAAGATATGTGGCAGTAATTGGTAATTATGAGCTAGTCCTCCTCATATTGCTGTGTTCCTTCAGAAAATTCTTATGCTTATAATCTACTTTAAGGTCCAGGGTGACAGGGAGAGGGGATTCATTTTTAAATGGTGAGACTGCATTTTTAGAATTTTTTTCTCTTTAGAGTAGAAATCTAAGCACCCTTAGATACCTTTGTATAGGACCAAAATTCTGCATGTAGTTCCAGTTAACCATTCCAGTTCTTCCCATAGATTTGAAGGGATATTTGGGGACTGCAAAGGGGAAGTATCAGGCATCTTGTAGCCCCAGAGTTGGAAATGATAATGAAAGGTGCTAACATTTGTGTATTCTTTAGAATTTACAGTGCGTGCTTACATGCACTATCTCGTCTGATTATCAGAGCAATTCTGTGAGGTTGGTGGAGCTACATATATATTCGTTCTCACTTTGAAATAATTTTGGATCTGTAAAAAAGTAGGAAAAAACATACAAAGAATATCCACATCCTCTTCAGGCAGCTTCCTAAAACGTTAACATCTTACATAGCCATATCAGGAAATTAACGTCTGTACAATATTATTACCAACTTATAATGTTAGTATCTGTTGGTATTATTCGTTCATTCTTCCACTAATGTCCTTTTTCCAGTTTAGGATACAGTCCATGATCACATTGCATTAAGTTGTCAGGTCTCCTTAGTCTCCTTTAATCTGAAACAGCTCTTGAGTCTTTCTCTTATAATCTTGACAGTTTTTAAGAATATTGGCCAGGTATTTTGTAGAATGTTCCTAAATCAACTTATGCATTTTTGGCAGCAATACTATAGAGTGATGGTGTCTTCATGCATCAACTCAGGAGGTCAATGATGTTGATATATCCCATTACTGGTTAACTTTGGTCATTTGGTTAAGATGGTGTTTGCCAGATTTCTCAACTGTTAAATTCTCTTGATAGTAAACAAGATAGGGAGATACTTTGAGACTAAGTAAATTTTCTATCATATATTTGTTTACTGTTTTTAGCATCTGCTGCTGATTCTTGCCTACAATGATTAATTGTGATGTTTGCCAAATTGTGATTTTTTTATTACCGTCATTCCTTCTACTTTTATTAATTGGAATTCTATAGAAGAGCTTTCACTTTTCACATTTATTTAAGTACTTCTGTTAGTATTGGTTATAATTTATTGCTATCATAATTTTTCTGCTCTGTTGTCTCAATTTGGCCATTGGGAAGCCCATTAAGTTGGTTGCTGTGTCCTTTTGACATGTCCCTTCGTTTTTTTTTTAGCACTTCCTTTCTGGCATCAGAAGATGTTCCAGACTCATCTCATGCTTTCCTTGCCCCAGGTTTGGAATTGTCCGTTTCTCAAAGGAGCTCTGGTTCCTTTTTTGGAGAATTGTAATTAGAAACTATTAAATGGGTGCTAGATGTGTTCATTGGCTTTGGGATGAGGTTGGTGGTATTACTAACCATATTTACAGTGAGAGAAAATTAAGCTGAAGTTAAACGTCTTGTTTATGATACCCAGATAAAGTGATAGAGTTGGCGTGTAGACTCAGGCCTTCTTACTCCAGAGTCTAGGTTCTTTCTACTTACTCTCCTATGTTACCATAGTATTCCTTTCTTACACTTGTTTTTCCATTAATTTTGCTATGTTTTTCCTGACAAGAACAAAGTACAATCTAATTAAAATACATTCAAAATTATTTGCTGCTAATAAGTATAGCTATTTCAAAACAGAAAATAGTCATTGCAATTCCAAAAATATTTATTATATGCTTGCTATGAGTAAGGCATTGTGCCAGCCATTGCCGGTATTTGAATATGTGCATATGTATTGGCGGACATTGTGCTGAGAATGTTTTTTGTTTGTTTACTGTGGATTTTTTTTTCCTTGATATATGTTTAAGGGGTAGAGGTGGGTGGAATGACAATTGTAAATTATTTCATTATACACGAATTCAAATGGCTTAGGATTTATATATTATATGTAATATTTAGATTTATTTATATTTACCTGTATCTCCTTTTAATATACTGGCGGTTCATAATTGTAATATATGCTCATTAAATGATACCTATTTGCTGTGTATCATTAAATGATATACAGTTAAGCACTTCATGTTTTTTGTTACGTTTAATTCACAATAGCTTCATGAGTTCGTATTATTTTTTCCATGTTTCAGGTGAGCAAACAGACTTAAATGACTTGCACAAGGTCAAGGCTTAATAAATATTATAAGGTGGTTTTAAATCCAATTTTCATACTACGTACTATGTGAAGTACTATTTCTGTTGTGTGTGCATTTTGTTTAGGCTTTCAGAGTATCTCTTAGTTCTAATGCTGATGACTTACTAAGTCTATTCTGTGTAAAACATTTTTTGACTTACACATTTTGATCCTGTCCTTTCTCAGCTTATACCTGATTTATAAAACATAGTGTAGTTTTTGCTTAAATAATCTTATCTCAGAATCATTTAACTTTTATGGAACATTCTTCTGGTCTGTAAAGTTTTGTTGTAATAGTGATCATCATCCACAGTACAAAGAGGGATATGTTTTTATGCTACTCCTAATACCAGGCAAATATTTGCTGGGCATTTCTTTTCTGGGTTGCTATGATAGTTTGGGGTCTGACTTCATAAAAAAGAATAGTAATATTCATAAAGCTCATCTTTGTGCTTCTACATTAAAAGAAAGAAATATATTTAAAATTTCTGGTGTCGGTATAAGGAAATAATCAATGGCAATGGCAAGTAATATAGAATTATACCTTAGATATTTCATAATAAATTTAAAAAATGAAAACAGTATGAAATAGAAGGTAGAACTCTGTGTATATTTTTATTGACTAGTAGTAATGAAAATGGAAAAATCTCGAGACAAAAATTCGTGTTCATTATTAGAGAACTCTTAGAAATTTTACTCCTTTTGTACATCAAAGTTAGATTAACATATAAATGTACACTATTGGTTCCAGGACTCCCACCCAAATACCAAAATCTGTGGATGCCCAAGTCCCTTGTATAAAACTATGTATTTGCATACAACCTACGCACATCCTCACACATCCTCCTGTATACTTTAAATCATCTCTAGGTTACTTATAATACCTAATACAATGTAAATTTTGTGTAAATAGTTGTTATACTGTATTTTTGAAAGGCATAATGACAAGAAAAAAAGTCTGTACATGTTCAGTACACAAACCATTGTAGCCTAACTACATTTTCGATCCAAGGTTGGTTGAATCCGTTGATGTGGAACCTATAAATATGACACCCATGGATATGACTGTACTGTATCATGATGTAGTTCTTTGAGTGTTGGTGAGTGACCAACAAGAATTCTACCACTTTTTCTTGTTATTGTACTTTAAATATGGATTGATTTCTCTGTTTAGAGCGATTTACCAGTGTGAGGTTAAGGCCATAATTTATGTAAGCTGTAGCTCTGTAATTCAGGTTAAGTTTAGTAGTATTTAGTCTTAAGAGTAGATGCAGAATATTGCTTCTTGTTTTCTTAATCTTATCAGATTTTAAATTAGCATCTTGATCAAAAGAGGATATGTGTAGTTTTGTGCCAAACAGTTCTATCTTATTCTAATCACAGCCTCTGAAGTATACTTCCATTGGTACTTTTGAGTTTCTTCTGCCTAGCTTCATGGCCCAGCTCAGTCAGTTACCAGTTGTGTAGTCTTGGACTTCTGTAAGCTTTGGTTTCCTCATTTGTAAAATGAGTATAATCATCATACCTGTTTTTAAAGGTTATTGTGAGGATTAAATATAATCCATGTAAAGCATTGAATTGTGTCTGCATATAGCAAATACTGAAGTGTTGACTACCTATTAATATTATTATTAGTGGTGGTAGTAGTAGTAGTAATTAATTTGTTGTGAAGAAACATTAAAAGTTCTTACTGTAGAATAAGCACTAAGTAATATGTGGCAAACATTTATGGGGGACTATCTAGGATAATTTTACAAGTCTTGGGTGTTTCTTGGAACCAAAGAAATTTGGAATGGGAAAGAATTTTGGTGAAATGGCATCTTTTCTCCCTTATTTTTATAGATGAGGGTACTAAATCCTGGAATGATAAAATAACTTGCCCAAAGTATTACAGTTGCATTGTGTTAGTGGAAACTTTGTCTTCATGATAATCAGTTCAATGTTGTTTCCACTGAAGAATGTCACCTCTGTTGATATTTTTCCTATAATATGTCTCTTGCAACCCTAATCTCTATTAAGGGAGATAATTTATTTGGGGAAGTCATTTTTTTTCTTTATTTTTAGGAAGCATTGATAACAGTAATCAGCACTTATTCTTAAAGTACAGGCAATATCAGGTGGAAGAGAAGTACCTAATTTACCTCTTTAAAGGAATATGCCAATATATAATAATGCTTTCTGTCAGAATCTCTTTATTAATCCATGCAACAAGTTAATGAAAAAATCTTCTCTAAAAGCACTATTCTGATTCTCATGGTAGCAGGCAGGGTCTTGGCGAGAAATAGATTGATTATTTAGCTTTTGGGTGAGTTGCTTGTTTAGTTTTTAGAAATTTAAAAAATATGGAAATGTACACAGAACACAACAGTCATCTGTATCCTTATCCAAAAATCAACCACCATTATCGCCTTTGTCTCAATTTAAAAAAAAATCCATTATTATTTTTGTGGATGTGATTATAATTGAGTTAGGGTATTAAATCTATCTTATCTAAAGATAGAGATGAAAAATAATATGATTTTATTCTGGGGCTATTTAGGACATTTGGTTAGGCATGTACTAAATGAAGTTAATGAGTCTATATGTGGACCAGCAAACTACATTTTCTTTCATAATCAAAAGCAATTGTTTGTAAAACCAAATGATTTAGAATGAATCAGTACAGATATAATATCTCTTAGAACTTAAAAGAACTACTTAGATTGTGAACTCTATTGACCTTCATTCAGGAGTATAATTCTGAAATGAAAGGCACCTTAAAAGGGAAAGCAGTGAATTGCTTTGCTGATGAGTGAGCCTAGCTCATCACCTAACATCTGTATCTCAAAGGCTATCAATTTTTTTCCAGTATGCACATAATCATTGTGATAAATTCATAATCCGCCAGTATGACGAGATACTTAGAAACTAGCTTAGATGAGGACAAGTTGTAGGAACCGGTCAGGTTGAGCTTGTAGAAGAGTTGATCAATGAAAAATATTAGCTGTCTTCAAATAATTGGAAACCTCATAAAATAAGGGCAGTCAACTTACACTCTTTTGTTCCTGAGAGTAAATCTAGAATCAGTGGATGGCAGTCAAAGTTGTAAGGGGTAGTTTTTTGTTCTATACAAAAGAGAATTTCCTAATGATGTTACTTGTCTGATAATGGAATGGACTGTCCTGTGCAGAAAGGATTGATCATGTCTGAGCATCTTTTCAAAAGGAGTGCTGTGTTGTTGTGTGTCAGGTTAATCTAGCTCTTTCAGATTCCTTATAACTGCTTAAGTTCCATGCTTCTGATTTTTATATACTTAATACACTGCTCTGTTTCTTACATTTCTACCCCCTGAAAAATGTATGTTTTTCTATAAAAGTAAATAAAATAAAATGCATACCTTTAGAGAACTACTCTACAGTGTGAGATTTATGGATGAAGGAAGAATTATCAACTCCCATTAATCTTTGTTTTGTTTTTGTTTTGCTTAGTGTTTTTTTAGAGACAGGGTCTCACTCTGTCACCCAGGCTGAAGTGAGTGGCCTGATCATAGCTTACTGTAACTTCAAATTCCTGGGATCAAGTGATTCACCTACCTCAGCCTCTGAGTAGCTAGGAATACCGACACACACCACCCCACTTGGCTAATTTTTTTTCTTTATTTTTTGTAGAGAAGTGTCTCACTATGTTGCCTAGGCTAGTCTCAAACTCCTGGCCTCAAGTGATCCTCCAGCTTCGGCCTCCCAAAGTGCTGGGATTACAGGCGTGAGCCACCACGCCTAGCCCCCATTAATCTTTTGGTTTAAAGGAAAGCACACATACTCAGTTCATGTTCACTTATAGAAGTTCCTGAAAATTCTAAATATAAAGTTGATATTTAGTTCAGTATGCGCTCTTACAGGGTAAAGCTTATTTTATTACTAAAGAAAGTGTGTTTTTGTGGCTCTGTGTGGACTGAAAAATCTCTTCTTGTTTTAAGAGATTAATTTGATGCTTTCTGAATTGTCATAGTCCACCAGACACCAACATTGTTACCGAGTTCATATATGGTCCTATTCCATTCATATTCCATAAATTTATCTTTTTAGGAATGGGTATTGGCTTATATCAATTAAGCATTTCTTACTGTGTTCAAGAAGCTATGGATAATATGTTTGATTCAGTCCGGTGGTGTCTGATGTAAAAGCTACTGACCTAGAGGGATAAGTGGTGTTAGGATGGTTTGAGTTTTGGGATCTTGGAAACACTTGAAAATTGTTATCTATCCTATTTCCTAATGTCAATAGAAAATGTATTCTGTACCCTTTCACTGTAATCTCTTACTCATTATAACTTTTGAAATGAAAAGTTTGTAGTTGTCTGATAATGGCTGTTTTTATTTTGCCATTGCCTGTTTTTTCTTTCGTATAAGGACAGTGGTTTGTAGGTTTGTAAGTACCTCACTATCATGCTGTTTTTTTTTTGTTTTAAACCACTGTTCTTGTGCTGCTCATATGAGGACCATGATAATAATTTGAATCTAGTATTGCTCATAGTTTAAAAGCTTCTCATAAGTTCTAGTGTATTCCATTGGGTACCAGGTTGCTGAACATTTTGGGGCATGAGGGCTGTAGGACATAATGTGAAAAGATATGTAGACAAGGTAAATATGTTTACTTTGTGAAATAGGATTGCAGATTTTGAGATTTGTTTCTTTGTGAGGGTGAAGGGGGGATGATTGTGGAATCCTGTTTTTTCAGTAGGTGGTATGAGCTTACATTTAGACTAAAAAATTATAGAAAATGAAAAATGTAAATGGAGGGTATTTACCCCAAATATTCTTTCTTTTACATAAGTGGAGCTGAGGGTAAAGAGCAACTATTTTTCCTTTCTAGTGTATAGCTATTTAAGTTGCAAAGTAGGACTAGAACAGCAGGAATCTAAATCCTTGCTCAGTCACTTACAAGTGGTGTGATCTGTGCAAGTCACTTACTCTTTTGAAGCTTTTAGTTTCCTTATCTGTAATATGGAAATAATACCCCTGTCCAGGGCTGTTGTCAAAATTAAAGATAATGTCTTTAACCAAATATCCAAAATAGATTGAGCAGATAGTAAGAGCTGGGTAAATGTTTGCCATTAGGTGTTTACTATTAAATATTTATTATTAGAGCTTAGATTGCTTTGTTTTATTTTAGGTAGTTTTATTGATTTTTGTGATTATAAAAGAGGAAAATAAAGGTAATCTCTACTTCTGCTAAGGGATAATCATGATGACATATGTTGTAAATTTTTTCGGATTTTTCTTTTAGGCATATTTTACACACTTTTATTTTTTTATTTCTCCAAAACTGATATTTTATTGTTTATACTGTTTTGAAGTCTATTTTTTTTTTTTTTTTTACTTACTGTGTCAGCCTATAAAAATTTACGTCTTAATGACTGAAAATGTACTTTTAGTCAGTCTCTTACTGAGGGGTCCTTAGCCACTTTCAAGTTTTTTACTATGATATACAATGTTCTGATATACAGTTTTGTGCGTACACTCCTGAATACACTTCTCTGTTTCCTTGGAATAAATTTCTGGATGTAAAATTTCTGGGTCTAAAGGTATGTATATTTTAAATTTGTCAAATTGCTCTCCAGAAACATTTTAGCAATTTACAGTCCCATAAGCAGTATGGAAGACTGTACTGGACCAACACTGGCTATCACTAGACTTTTAAGTCTTTACCAGTTTGGTAGGTGAAAAATGTTACCTCACTATTACTGTAATTTGTATTTTGTTGATTACTAGTGAGGTTGAACAACCTGTATTTCTTATTCTGTAAATTGCTTTTTCATGTTTTTCTGTTCATTTTTGTATTCTGTTTCAAATTAATTTATAAGATTTTATTTAATAATATGATACTAATCTTTGCCATACATGGTACATGTTTTCCCCCAGTTCGTCATCTATCTTCTGATATTCTGGTGTTTTCAGCCATACAGAGATTTTCCATTTTTATGTGGTTGTGTCTAGCAGTCTTTTTTCTCTTAATTTTTGACTTTGGTAGCTGTTCAGAAAGGTATTGCCTACTCTAAAATTACAAAAATTATCAAAATATTTAATAATTTTGTAGTTTTAATTTTAGTGTAATGTGGAGATTCAAGTTTTAATTCTTTTTTTTCCGATGGCTAGACTTTTACTCCAACACTATTCATTAAATAAGCTGTCTGTTCTCTACAGATTTGATGGATGTTATTGTTATCATATACTAAACGTCTGTATGCATTTGGGTGTTTCCTGGACTCTTCCTGTAGTTTTCAAACTATATTGTACATAAGTGTCACTTCATCTGGGATTTTTTTTTTTTTTTGAGCGTATTCGTGGGCCTTGTCTCCAGAAATTTTGATTCAAAAGTTTAGGTGGGGTCTAGGAATCAGTTCTATAATAAACACATTAGATTATTATGAAACATGTGTTTTATGAACCACACTGAGAAACTTGCTGTGTTTCATCTGTACCACACTATCTTAAATACTGTATCTATTTTAATATGTATAATTTTTTTACTCCTAGCCGCTCCTGCTGCCCGACTGACAGGACTGACCGTCCCTCTTGCTGCCTGTCTCTTTTTTCAAATACTGTATTTTTATAATACACTCCGATAATGACTATGAAAAGCACCTCTCCCCTCCCAGTTAAAATGTTTAATTATTCAATAGATATTTTCAGTGCTTATTCTGTGCCATACACCCTTCTAGTTTAAGGATGTATTTAGACAACAAAACAAAGATCTTTGGCTTACAAGGGATCACAGAAAATAGGAATACTAAATAAATAAACTGTAGTGCTATGGTAGCACAAAATACATGGGATGGTGAATAGAATAGAAGTGATGGCAGCAGGAGCACCTCATTGAGAAGGTGACATTTGAGCAAAGTATCGAGGTAAGAGAATTGGGCATGTAGACTATCTTGGAAGAGCTTTAGATAGAGAGCACAATTGAGATAGAGGCCCTAAAGCAGGCATATGATTGGCATGTTTGAGGAAGAGAAAGAACGTTATGGCTGGAACAGTGAGTGATGGAGAGAATGGTTAGAGATAAGGTCACAAAGATAACAAGAACCAAATTGTGTAGGGTATTTAGAGTTTGGACTCCTTCCATGAGTAAAATATGCAGCTCTTGAAGGTTTATGAGCAGGAGTCATACGACCTGACTCATGTTTAAAAGATCACTCAAATGTTCTTTGCTTCAATGTATGCTTGACTCATTTTCTTTTCAAGTTACTACCTTCTTTCCAAAAATGTCCATTGTTATTTCTAACTGGATTTCCAATAAAGTAACAGGAAATTTAGACAAAATTGTCATCTTTAAAATACTAAGCTTTGCTTCCAGAAGACATACAATACCTTTTTATTTATTCAAGTCCTTTAAATCTTTATTAAAATTTTGCGGATTTCTTCATATTGTTCCTGCACATTATTGTCCTACCAATTTTATATTCTTTTATTGTGAATTGACTCTTTTTGTGTGTGTGTTGCAAATTCTAATTGGTAAATAGGACAGCCAATTAATTTTTTTTATTTCCTGTATCCAACCACTATAGTGCATTCTCTTATTTTTCTAATAGGAAATTTGCTTGTGTTTTCTGGGTAAGCAAACATGTAATCTGCAAATAAGGATAATTTTAAAATCAATATTTATGTTTCATTTATCTTTTCCTCCTCCCTCTTCTAATCATTACTTATACCTTTTCTTTTTTTAAACCTCCCTAGTAATACTGTCCTATTTCTGACTTTAATAGAAATTAATCAAGGTATTTCACTTTTTAGATATGGTACTAATTACCGAGTTTTTATTATTGTTGTAATTTGCATTTTATTGATTGAGCCCTTACTATGTTAAGGAACTACTTCTTAATCTTGAATATTTTAAAGAATAACTGTTGAATTTTTCAATTTTTTAGTGACATTCAAGGCAGTAAAGTTTTTTTGAAACATTGTCTTTTGATTCTCAGTTTAGTTCCCTTTCAAATGTTTGAATCATGGAGTGCAAACTGTGTAAGGATACTCTTGTCCCACTTTATCAAATGTATGTTTGAGATTCTGCTCCTTTCTGTTTCTGTATATTTTTATTAGTACTGCACATTCTTATATGGCTACCTGTATTATGTCTATAATCCTATCTAGATGGATGAGGTCTTTTTTTGTGTTTGTATTCTATCACATACGTTTTATGTAATAATTCAGTTGCCATCACTATTAAGTTGAATTGCATTATCCCATTATCACTTTGTTTAAAATATGTAATAAGGCCTTTATTCTAGAGGTTGGAAACAATTGAAAAGGCACAAAAATGCAACAGAGAGGTCAAAGCTTTAGAACCACACTGGATAGCACAGTTTTACCTCCAAAAGATATCTTAGTTCATTCAGTTTTCTCATCCATTTGTCTAGTTGTCATCCTAGTCTATATTTCTCACCTGGATTACTAAAATACCTTCTCTATCAACTGTTGACTCCCTCTCCCCCTACTCATCTTTTCCTCAATCTGTAAGGCAGTGTGATTTTTATTTAAAAATGCAGATCTTATATTACTTCCCTCTCAAAATCTGTTTTTTCTCAAGATTAACTACAGAACATTTAATTGGCTCTGTATGAGCTGATCCGTATATCTCATTGCTGCTCCCTCCCTCCTACAAAAAAAGTCTGTCTGAATCTTGCGGCATATCATTTTCTCTAATGCTCTTTCTTGCCTTGTGGCCTTTGCATAAAATACAGTTGGCCCTCCATGGTTCTGCATCTGTGAGTTCAGCTAAGCACTGATCATCGAAAATATTCGGAAAAAACTTTCTGTTTGTACTGAACATGCACAGACTTTTTTATCTTGTCATTGTTCCCTAAACAATATAGCATAGCAACTATTTACGTAGTGTTTACTTTGTATTAGGAATTATAAGTAATGTAGAGATGATTTAAAGTGTACAGGAGGATGTGCATATGCAAATACTATACCATTTTATATTAGGGACTTGAGCATCTGAAGATTTTGATTATCTGAGGGAGGTCCTAGAATCAATCCCTGAAGGATACTGAAGGACTACTGTAGTCTTCTATCAAAAAAGCTCTTTTTTCTCCTTCCTTTACTTTTTCTTCTTCTTTGTAATTTACCCCTACTCATGCTTCCACTTTCAGGATCCAGAGGCACCTGGCTCCTGGAAAGACTTGAATCATGAATCATTCTGAGATTGGAGACGGTCTTCTCTGAATGACACATAATTGAGAAAAGTTCTGTATCTTTTGGTTTTTGCTTGGATTGTAAGAATGTACTTTCTTGCACCCCTCTATGTTGCTTCTGGAGTCATGTTTACCTACCCTAAGTCAAATTACCTGACCACAAGGGCAAAGGGTGAATAACTTTTGCTAGAGAAAGGGAGCTTAGAGGAGGCTGGGATACTGAAAATTTTCGACTTCAGTCTTGCTTACGACTAAAATTTTATAAAATATTTTATTGTCTTCATAGAGGCTCATGGATACGGCATGTTAATAAGTTGAGAGGAAGGCTCGGCGTTTGTGTGCTTTTCCATTCATTTACTCAGCAGTTACATATTGAATACCTACTGTAGCCCAAATAACATTCTATTAGATGTAGTAGTGAGCCCGGAAAACAAAGTCCCTGCTCACATGGAACATAAATCCTATTAATAGGAGACAGACAATAAATACTTAAATAAGTAAATAAAATAACTTCAGATAGTCATAAGCGTTGTGAGGAGAATAAAACCAAGAAGAGAGATAGAGTGTAATGGAATAAGGTGGAGGGAAAGTGACTGCTGGTTCTACTCTGCGGATTCGTGTTAGCTGGTACTTGAGAAGGGGGCAGCCAATAGAATATCTCATGAGTATCCAAATAAAGGAAAGATAACTATTTAAGGAGTAGAAAGAATGCTATTGTTGTTGGAGTATAGTGAGTGAGCAGTGGGAGAGGTAGTCAGAGAGGTGTAGCTTTCTAAGTTATGGTAAGGAGCTATTAAGAGATTTTAGATTGCTACACTATGTTAAATCAATATTTTTGCTTTGAATATTGAGCCTTGTGTTTGTGCTTTCCTTTGGAACTTAATTTTTAAGGTTATCTAAAGCCCAAGACTACATTAACTGGCTATATTACCTGAAGTGATAGGAAATAAATTATTGTGGATAAAATTTTACAGTGACAAATTTTCAGTTAGCATATTCAAAATTAAGATCAGTTTTACTAATTTCTAATTTACTAATATTCTGAATAAGTAGTTATTTGCAAATATATCATAACTACTTCAGAAATTTAAAATACAGGTTTCCCAAGCCTCATCTGTTAGGAATCAGAGACTAGACCTTGGAAATCTGTGTCTTTAAAAAGTTATTCAGATCCTTAGACATGAGTTTTGGAACCTGTGAACCAAGGGAATTTTTCATTAGAACAAGTTTTGCCATGATTCCTGGTCATTAATGTGGTCATTACTAAATGAATCTATTGGGGTTTTACAAGTTTTATATTTCATGTTTAAGAGCAAAGTGTATTCAACACTTTGAAATGAAAAAAATACATTAAAATGACATTTAGTTTAAGTATTTATGGGTAGAGTACTAGTTGCTTTCTTGTTGCTTGTATTGTTCAGTGAATCCCCAAACATACTATGTTTATTTGTATAATTTTTATTGTATTGTTTTCTAGTTTAAAAAAAGAAATACAGTGGTAAAAATTAATAAAAACAATTTATATTTCTGGGAAGAGTCATTATTTATTAGTTAAGACAGGAGATGAAAACTGGAGATGAAGTCAGTCCATATTTAAATAAGCCACCATTTAAGAAATTAGATTTCACATAGGGTGGAATTTCCAGCTTCTCTAAAAAAATCAAAACATTCTCTTAATACTGAGTCTGCATTCTTACAAGGCAGCTGCTGGAGTGGAGTGTTAAGTGTTCCCTTTAGATGGCCATAGCTCCCACCACTACAAGTATTATAAGCACTTAAAGTAGGTTTTTTTGCTCATCTATGTTTGTTTTTGACCTCTACTTTAAGACCTATGATATTATTACAGGTATCAGTATAGGCCAATTTGAGTCTTCTGTGAAATGAGAAGAGAGAGAAAATTCAAACGTTTATTTACGGCTGTTAATTCCTACCTAAAAAACAGACTATCTTAAAATGATTTTGCTTAACAAAAAGATATTATTATAATAGAATCTGAATTTATAACTTTACTGATTATTCTCTATTATTGGAGAAATCAGTAGTATACATTTATTGTAGCAATATATTAGTTCTTTTGCAGTCAAATTATACTCACAGTAAACATTTGCATAAGACGAAGCTATCATCTTGGCTTTCATTACACTTTACTCTTCAAATTTTCCCGCCTATCTTAGGTACTCTGACTCCTGTCACTGACTTCTCCCATAAAATAAGGAGTATTTCTCCCAGAGCTCAATCTCAGTTCTATATTTATATTCTACTTTTCTTTTACACAGGATTTTGATTTACTTTCACAGTTCCATTACCAGAATTAATCACTTGTTCCTCTGAATTGCAATGGCAATTTATAAAAATTATTGCCCTTATTGTATTTTTTATTCAGGTTAGTTGTATACTTTGAGAAAAGGAGCTGTCTCTTATTTGTCTTTGTATACTTGCAGTTTAATGGATTGTTTGGCTTGTAAAAGACATCCAATAAATTCATTCATCCATCTGTTTGATTTTTTATCAAACATTTATTATGCACTAGGTATTGTTCAATTTAGGCTCTTCATGGCTTTTTAGTTACTTCATTTGAATGTTCTTACCATACGTAACAACTGATCTCTTATTCTAGATTGACAACTTCTTTTCTATATCCTTTACACTATATGTAGTCCCACTGGACTGAATCTTAGAAGCTTATGGTCTTGGTGGTTATCTTCGCCTACTGTATTTTTGCACCCCGTTTTCCTTACTCTCATAATATTCTATGTGTTTTGTTAAAAGGAATCCTGACTTTTAGATCTATGTATAAAGACACTTCTGTATTCCCATGCTTTGTTATTCAAATAGCATCTGGATACAAATAGTATCTTCCTAGCTGCCTTTCTTTCTCTGCTGGCTATTCAAAGCTTTCTTGATCCTATTTTTCAATATAATTATTCTTAGATACCAGTGTAATCATATCCCCCCTGCACAGAAGCCTAGAATAGTTCCCTTTTTAATATGCAAGGCATTCCACCAGTAGGATTCCTATTTAACTCATTTTTGTTGTCATTAGTGATCTTCCAGCTCAAGCAGAGATAAAATATATATTGCATACTCTTGCATCTTTCATAATTAGCCATCTACTTTAAATGGTTTCTTTTTTTTGCCTTCTTTTGAAAACATGCCCATGTTACTTCCTTTAGTATTGTAATGGCCATCTATTGTTTTAGTCTGTAAAGCATACCTTGACTCTTCTGTTAAGAGCACCCTACTTTTCTTTGGGGAATCATCCCTTCTTCACTTTCAGACCTTTTTGTTGAGTGGGCTAGCCTTCCAGATGTATGATTGGCTCAGGGATTAGCAAATAACTCAGGCCAGAGAAATCAGAAACAGTGAGACTCAGTTCTAGGACTTTTGAGCTCTGAGAAGAGGCACACACTGCTGGGACTGTAAGGATTTTATGAACCTAGAGCTAATGGGGAAAGATCAATTAGGAACCCTTAACCAAAGTCAACTTTAAAATGAAGGTGGTTTTGTTTGTAAATTAAAACCCATTGGATTTGAAGCCTTGTCAGTACATTTCAAATAACTCAATAGCAGAGGTTCTACTAAATTTCCCATTCCGGCAGTCATATATTGTGTTCACATTGCAGGCAGGTATGTATGTGTGTACGTATGTACATGAATGAATGCAAGAGAGATTCATTTTAACTTATCCTACAGGAATTCAACAGCCTCTTGAAACCCTGAAGAATGAGATAAAAGAATTTATTTCTGATTAGCTGAGTACATATAAGTGTCAATACTATTTTTTAAAAAGTTATATCAACCATGCGTTTGCTTGGTTGTAACAGTGATAAAGTGCAAAGAATATGAGCTTTCTATTCAAACCTTCTTTGAATCTCTGCCCTACGACTTAATATCTGTGTAATTGGGTATGGAAAAATTGAGGGGTTAAGGAAATCTCACTGTAAGAAAAACTAGCTCTGAAACTAAATCTTACTTGGTTATTTTAGTTTAACTGGAAAAATGTTATCAGAGGGAGTGTCTTTGTTTTGGTTCCCTAAAAGGGATCCCTGTTCTTTTGGTTAATTAGCAGCTGCCAGGCTTTCTCTTCAGAAGGCTTGATTCAGAGGAGCATGTGTCCTGTCTTTCGACTCTTAAAACCTACTCTGTGCCAGCACAAATTGGCTGGCAGATCTGGTAAACTCCCTGACCTGATTACTGTCCCCAAAACTCCAAGTACATATTTGATGTTATTTCAAAATAACTTTTCTTTTTTTGTAATGTGTTACCAGAATTTTTTTCTACCTCTGTCAGTGATACTTTTGATGGTGCATTGTTGGAAGACGTCTTATTTGTTGTAAATCTGTTACAACTAAGATCATGTAAAAAATCTGTATGTGTAAGAAATAACTAAAGTCATTTCTTACTGATTTTTATTCATATACAGGTAGATTATTATAATCAACTAACATACAGTCAGGCAATATTCATATTCTGATAGCTGATATTAAAGTGAATTACAATGAGCAAGCACCTCTTTAAATAAGGTATGTATGTAAGTGTGTCCCCATCTATTTTAGCAGTTATTATGTTTTAGATAGTAATAAAGAATTTACCAAATCTGTTCTTTATGGAAAAATGACTTTGGTTAACTTTTTAATTCTGGTCATCTGGAATCCTGATGAAGATGGAATGTCAGCTGTGTTATAAGGTAGCATTGCTGATTGATAAATAGCATCTGGACTAGGAGAATTGTGAATGAACTATATATGTGGTGGAAAGCCAGAGTTTTGGTTTTCTCTTGCTGGAACTATTATGAGATATTCCAGCCAGGGGTAATTCATGCATCCACCTTTGGGGAGTCATTCCCTCATTACTGAACTGTCATTTAAGGAGCAAGAGTAGCCTCCTGAATTGTTGTGAGGACTCCTGCTGAAGAGAAGTCTTGAAGCTTCCATGCTGTGTTTCCTGTCCTATATTTTGAATTAAGAATGCTAAATGTGGCCTATTCAAGTTCATAGAAACTGAGATTATTTGGTTCAGCTGATAACAACCCATTGAGAGTGGATGTTGCAGACGTCCTTTGGTATTATCATTATCTGCATATGAAATAATTGTTTGTTAGTTGTTGTGGAGAGAGAAGGTTGTAATGGAACAGGAAAATGTTGAATGTCAAATTTAGCCCTTGCTGTATATAAGGTACTATGGGTGGTATAGGGAAGTGTAAGATGTGGTAAATGGGAGAAGTTTGAAAAGTTAAGTAATAGATATTAGAGGAATCATAAGGGTAGTAACTAATGAAAGATATAGATGATAAATACATTGAATTCACAAGAAGTAGCCTTTACATTCCCCAGCAATGTAGGAGGTTCCAATTTTCCATATCCTCGTCAACACTTGTTATTTTCTGTTTTTTAAATTACTCACAATCCTAATGGATGTGAAGTGGTATCTCATTGTGCTTTGAGCTGTATTTCCCTGATAACAGATGATGTTGAACATCTTTTCAAGTGCTTTTTGGCCATTTGTGTATCTTCTTTGGAGAAATGTCTGTTAGAATGCTTTGCTCATCTTTTAATTGGGTTGTCTTTTTGTTGAGTTGTAAGAGTTCTTTACATATTCTGGATACTAGACTCTTATCAGATACATGATTTGCAAATATTTTCTCTCATTCTGTAGGTTGTCTTTTCACTTTGATAACATCCTTTGATATTAAAGGATTCAAGTTATTTAAGTTATTACTTATAATTATTACATAATTATTACAAAGTTATTAATCATGATAAAGTCCAATTTTTTTTTTGTTTGGGGCTTATGCTTTGGGGTTATCTAAGAATCCATTGTCAAATCCATGATTGTGAAGATTTACTTCTATATTTTTTAAAGGATTTATAGTTTAGTTCTTATATGTAGGTCCTTAGTCCATTTTGAATTAATTTTTGTATATAGTGTAAGGCAAGGGTCCAACTTTATTCTTGTCCATGTGGATATCCATTTGTCTCAGTATCATTTTTTGAGGAGACTGTTCTTTCCCCATTGAAAGATCTTGCCACCCTTGTCAAAAATCAATTGACTATAGATAAATGGGTTTATTTATAGCCACTCATTCTTATATATGTCTATTCTAATGCCAGTAGCACAGTGTTTTGATTACTGTAACTTTGTAATAGCTAAAAGTCTCTGTTCCTTTGGCATGTGGTCTTCTTGTGTTTTGACAGATTACCTTGAATACCAAGAGGTTAAAAAAGAAAAGAAAGAAAAACCCAGTCTTTGCAGATTGTCTCTGTGTGGTGGCACAGGTCCTTTACTTCCTTACCCATTACTTCCTGCTTATGCCAAGCCTAGAGATCGTCAAAACTTAAGAGTCTCTCGGGTCTTTTCTGAACATGTATCCTGTTTTGGGTATGCATGTGGCTTTCTAAATTCCCCAGTATGCAAGGTCAATTTTGATGGGTCTAATTCCTTAAAGAAATTTTGTGCGTCTGTTGTTGGCCTCACATGTAATATTTTGTCCCCTCTGCATGGCAGCTGGTTGTTTATTTGCCTTAAAATGTGTTTGAGGAATGCAAATACCTTGTGTCAGTCCTTACTGTACCTCTCCGGCTAGTTAGAACAAACAGAACACGATTCTTTGAGACTAAGGTCTGTTCTATTCCTGTTGGAACCAGGAACCAGGAACCTACATTGGGTATGTGGGCTGCCATCTTCAAGATCAATGCTAAGGAGGGGTGGGGGCAGTTAGGCCAAGGGCAAATTGCTTTTTTCTTGATTCAGCCTTTGCTTGTCACTTTAAACCTTTGACCATTTTCTAAAATTCTGACAATTTAATTCTGAGAAATTTTACTCAGTCTTTGATTGTTTCTGTCAAGGGATGGGCCCTTGGAGCTACTTACTTACATTTTTATTGCCATCTGTTTTGTACTTTTTTAATGTAACTACTACAAAATTTAAAATTATATATATGTGGCTTGCATTATATTTCTATTGGACAGTGCTGTTGTAGGGTATTAAATTTTCAGTGAAAATTGAGTCAGTTTATGTTGCATGTGGAAGGAAGAAATATCTAAAGTTTTTAAAGGTCCCACAATTGCACAATTGAATTAGGATTAGCAATTTACCATTATATTTTTATTTCCATACTAAGGTGGCCTTTTCAGAGAAAGTCTCTAAACTGCCTTCTATAGGATGAGTGTTATTAACATTGTGTAATTATGTACCTACATTACTAAAGGCTCCTAAATTTTGACTGGATTCTAACTTAAGTGTTTAAGTCACCTTGTGCTGTCTACGTCTCTCCAAAGCCACTCTTGATAGGTGTTTATAAGAAGAGTTGAACATTTTTTATGCCTGTTTCTCTGATTTTTCTTTGTTATTTCTGGATTCAGTTATGCAAATGTTTATTGAATGCCTATTTTATGGAGATACTTCTAGGACTTCCAAGTGTTAGCCATATTGAGAACACTCAGATGTTGGTGATTTTTGATACTATATGTGGAGATAACTTCCCTTTTTTTTTTTTCAGATTATTCTGCTGATTAATATTGGTCCCTGCCACTAAATCCATTTTTTTTTTAAAGTATCCCCAGCTTAGTTGCCTGATCCCTGAAGAATTGACATCCTAGATATTCAGGGTTGGCAGTTTACCCTTGTTATTCTTCAGTTCCCTATTAAATGTGGAGATGTTATATACACTCTCAGCATAGGTAAAGCTGCATTATAAAAACTTGCCTTTAGGCACATTTGGAAGAGTGAGTGCTCCTCACCTTACCAAGTGAGTTACACATACAGAACCTTAGAGAAGGAATTGGCAACAAATTCAAAAGTTGTAGATACTAAAGTTGTACGGATTCTGCTGGCTTTCTTAGTGAAAGCCCTCTTCTAATGTTGACAATGAAAGAATTACATCCTCAGGAGGATCACTGAATCTCCCTGAACAGAGAGAATGGTTATCTCTCACTGAATGCTCTTGCCACTGCCCTGATGAGTGGAGGGTATTACTTCATTCCAGTCATAAAGCCACAATTGTCATTAATATCTCTGGTAGCACAGATAATACCAGGCAATACAATTTTACTAAAGGTATTGAGAAACAAGATTAATAGACTCCTATGCTGTCTTCCCACCTGGTAAATAGTAACTTCCCATATAACTATTAATATATAATAGTACACACAAGGATGTCATGTACCTAACCTAAATCAGAAAAACGGAACAGGATCCACTTTTTGCTTTAAACAAGAATTACTAACCACAGCTAACCATCAAGTATCAATTATCTCAGCCTTTTACTTTCACCTTACTCCATGGAAACGTTTATAAAAGATACCTAACCTAATCACAGGCAGCAGGGAAGACTTCCTGAAAAGTAAGAAATATAATTAGATAATAAATTACAAGTTAGAAATCATCCGCGTTCACCCTGGAGTCTATAGGAATACTTCTTTGAGAAAGCTGTGACTTCTTTCAGAGGGTAGAAGTTATATTTTTCCTACCACCCAGGAACTCCTCTTAAGCATATCTTTTCCTTCTTGAAATCTAGGTCTATGAAGTTTCTTCTCCTGCCTTCTGAGTTCACCTCTCCTCTATTAGGACATGCCTGTTTTTTTGTATATCAAACATGAGAATATCCAACCTTTTCTCAGGCAAGTCCTTATTTGCTATCTATCCTGTAATTTTCACAGAGCAACTGCTTTAATAAGATGAGCCCACCATCTTTAGAAGAAGTACATGCATGTGGTGTGATTTGTGAGATATTCTGTAGGAGTATGTGGAAAGGATTGGGATGCCATGCTATATTTGAGCAAGTTGGTGTGACAGGGGAGAAGTATAAATTGTAAATAGGTGTGGACAGAGAGGTTTTGTTGGTTCTTTCAAGTTGATGGAAGGGGTGTATTGTGCAGGGTTTTGACATTAGGAAGGGGAGCATGGCTGTTAAAATCAATCTGTATACCACTGAAAATTCACCTTTGTATTATAAAGGGTAAATGTACAAAATTGCTAACTTCTTTTACAGAGACAAGTGCTATTTTGAATTCATAGCCCTTCTGGGATTGTGTGTGTTTAAGTGTAAGAATTTAGTGAATTGAGTTTTGAATGAGTAATACATACACATGATATAAAATTCAAAAAATGTAAAAGGATATTTAATGAAAAGAAAATTATCTTTGTACCTGTGTCCCATTTCCTCTCACTAGAGAGACAATTAACCAGTTTTATCGTGTAAAGATTCTGTTCATATACAAGCATATGTATGTATGTGTTTTCACCCCACAAATGGTGGCATACTAAACGTGTAACTTTTTTTCTTTTAGTTCAAACTCATGTTGTTCAACTAAACATGTACTTTAAAAAAAAACAGAATAGAACTTGGAGATCAGCTCACTTGACAATGTAAAGAGCATCGCATTTTGTTGTCACTATATAGTATTCCATTGAATAGGTGTTTCATAATTTAATAAGTTTCCTTTTTCTCATTTAGGTTGCTTTTATTTTTTTCTGTTCAAGCAGTGCTTCTCTTTAAACTATTCTCATAGAGGTATAATTTCATACATGTAAAAGGAAGTGAATAGAAGTACAGTTTGCTGAGACAGAGAGTATGTGCAACTTAAATTTTGATAGATATTTCCAAAAGATCCTTCAAACATGTCATACTAATTTATACCTCTACACTGTCACCGATTCCTGTGTTAACAAATGTCTTGGTATTTGGTCACCTTTTTAAAATTTGCAGTCCTTTAATAAAGTTAAGTTTCTTTTTATTATATATATTTCATGGCATTTATATTTTTCTTCTGTGGATTTTATTCATGAACTTTGCCAATTTTTCCTCTGGGTTGTTTGTCTTTTCTTACTGATTTTTGGAGTTATTTTTAAGGTAATGTCCTTTTTTCTGCTATATGCTATATGTGGTGGAATAATGTATCCGGCCCCTTCCCTAAAGATGTCCTTGCCCTAATCCCCAGAACCTGTGAATATGTGAGGACTTTGCAAGTGTGATTAAAGTTAGGAACTTGATATAGGGAGATTATCCTGGATTATCTGCATGGGCCCAGTCTAATCACGAGTCTTCAAAAGTATAGAACCTTTCCTGACTGTAGGACTGTGGTCAGAGAAAGATATGTCTACAGAAGAAGGTTCAGAGAGAAGTAATGATTTCTGGTTCTGAAGGTAGAGGATGGGGGCCATGAGCCTGGGAATGTGGTTGGCTTCTAGGAACTGGAAGGCAACGAAGAAACTGTTTCTCTTCTAGAGCCTCTTGAAAGGAATGCAGTGCTACCAACACCTTGATTTTAGCCCAGTGAAACACTTAGGGCATCCAACTCACAGAAGTGTATAAATTTCCATTGTTTTAAGCCAGTAAGTGTGTGGTAATTTGTTATGACAGCAGTAGAAAACTAATGCATATGCTATACATTTTTTCCCCTCAATTTGTTACTTTTGTCGTTTGCCTTTATTGTTTATAGTGTTTTTCTATGTAGGAATGTGAATATAGTTGAATTTATCCTTTTATATTTTAATGGCCTCTGGATCTTAGGCCTTTCCCACTATAAGATTATTTTTAAACTTCCCATATTTTATTCCAATGCTTTTATCTCATCATGAACTCTAGTATTAATGTTGGCTCCTTTCTTCTATGTTTGTGATTTCTTATTCACAATGAATACTATTTATAGTTCCGTTCTTCTGATACAGACCTAGAGAGCTTCAAAATGAAGTCATAGTATCGGTACTGATAATTAAGGCGTCATGGGGAATGGACAGTAATGGTTCCAGAAGGCAGGGAACATACAAAGTAGTTATAGTTTGAACTACTTTGGCAGGTTGATGATACTGTCTAGCAGAACCTAGAATGATTGATGATTGATTCTAAAGGGATAGTGTGTGAAAACCTCTACTCAACCCTCAGATTTTAGTTTATTTCTCCTTGTGGAAGACCTCCTGGATGCTTAAGACTTGGTTAGATGTATGTGCTTCCATCATGTAAGCACTGTGTGGAAGTCTTAGATAACTGATACTTGATATTTGGCTGTGGTTAATAATTCTTAAAGTAAAAAGTTCTGAGAGAGGACTGTCTTCTGGGTTTGATATTTAGAAAACCATCATAAATACAGAATGAGACAAATCTAGACAATTTCAGAGTGCAGATACTGTAACATGAAGTTGATTTAGTATGTCAAGTCATTATAATAATGTTTATTGGGCTACCTAACTATGAGCCAAGCACAATGCTAAGCACTTCACATGCATATCCTCATTTACTTCTCATAACACTGCAATGAATAGCTTTTATCCCCATTTTATAGACCAGGAAAATGGGGGTACAGAGAGCTTAAGTACTTTGCCCAAGATTATAATTTTTAAGTGGTAGCACTGCCTTTGAAACCCAGAAGATCTGATTTGTTTTTAAACAGAATGCTGTGTGATGCTTTGGATTGATTATTACTATGTGGAAAATAATATTTGCTCCAGTTTTTAAAGTTGCCAGTGCTAAAGGAGTAATTCAGACCTTCGTCTTTTTAATCAAATTCAGTCCTTAATTTCTTTATCTGTAAGATGGAGAAATACCTACTTCATTAGGGTTAATGCAGTACAGTTCTCTTACTGCTCTTACTCTTAGATCTTTTAAAGTATTAATCATTATATTCTACTCCCTTGCTTATTGTCATTCTGTGGTCTCTTTATTAAGAGACTAATCTTGAGCATAGTATGCAAGTTCTTTTTCTCCTCTGCTTATGCCTACCATTACCTTTTGAACTTAATAATGGTTCTTAAATATGACATACTTGTGTCATGCTCCCTTCATGGCATGTTCTTAGCCTTTTTTTTACCTGATATACTGCTGTTCGAAATTCACATCAAATATGAATATTAGTAGTCTCCTATATTCCCATTTTGTGGTAATATGTCTTTGTCCACTAGATTATGAGCTTCTACAGGGAAGATACCATAAATTTGCAGTTTTGTTTATGTAGCTTATAAATTCTCACTGGTTAAGTGAATAGATGAGTGAGTATAATATGGTTATCTTCTGAATGTCCACATTCTACATAGTTTAGAAAGTAAGTACTTAAACTGTGAAGTGCTGTATTATCCTAAACTACTTCTATTAAGTGCTTACCTTTTCTCCTATACTCAATCTCTGTAATAATGTTTAATATTTAGATGGTAAATGTTTACTTAAAATACACTGTAGAGAGCAAAAGGATGTTTTTTCATTATAAACATCCCTCACTGGAAAAATAATTCTTGTTGTACTGTACACATCTTAAAATTTTCTCAGTTAGAGGGGGCATTTTGTTTTGGTACTGTTGTAGTTAGAAATGGAAAACGTTTATCTTTGTCTCCTGTGTATAGATTGCGTTCATATCCTCGAGCAAGTTTTCCCTCATCTTTTGTATTAGTTTCCTATTGCTTCTGTAACAAATTACCATAAACTTAGTGGCTTAAAACAATATATTATATTACAGTCTGGAGGTCAGAAATCCAAATGGGTCTCACTGGGCTAAAATCAAGGTGTTGGTTGGGTATACAACAGAAAAGAGAGAGGTATAGAGACAAGAGAAAGGCAAAAGACAGAATTTATTTTAGAAATGTTAAGCTTAAGAACAGTCAGCCAAAAACATTATAGATGACCAGCAGGCAATTAGAAATATATCCAAATTTAAGAAACAGATCTGAACAAGAGCCAGAACAAGAGTCATTTTGTTTGTTTTGATAGCAATGGTTTTTAAATTGGCAGGCTAGGGTAATCATTGATGCTATTGAAATTGTGATTAAAGCTATGTACTATTGCCCATAAAAAAAAATACACATATGGCTAAAAACTCACATTTGAATACAACTTTGGGGATTCATAACCCCTTCCGAGAGATTCATAAACCTGAGATTAATCATTTTTGGTCTAAAGGGCAAAGATCCTCTGCTGTAGATTTTTAGGTCCTATGATTTATAGATCCATCAAGATAACATTTTGTTACAAATTCGTTAACTTGAGTGCTAGTTTAATGGAGTTACAACATCCTTTTTCAAGTAAACCATAAAATTACTACACTTCCAAGGGAATAAAAATATGTCAAGTAAGACAGTCATGTGTTGCTTAACGATGGGTATACGTCCTGAGAAGTGCATTGTTGGGTGATTTTGTTGTTGTGTGAACAGTGTGTATTTACACAAACCTAGATACTATACCCTACTACTATATGGTATAGCCTGTTGCTCCTAGGCCACAAACCTGTACAGCATGTTATTGTACTGTAGGTACTTGTTGCACAATGGTAATTATTTGTGTATCTAAACGTATCTAAACACAGAAAAGGTACAATAAAAATACAGTATTATAATATTCTGGGACCACCATCATATATGGGGTCCATTGTTGACTGAAACATGCAGCACATGACTATATTTTGAAAATGAAACCAGTATAACATCAATTATTAATAGAATTCCATAGTAGTAAATACTGTGCCACGGTGCTTGGTAACTTTTTTCCCCAGTTACTTAGTTAAGTGGAATACATGGTATGCTTAACACATTAGCTGATAACAATAAGAAGGATAGGGGACAGATAGAATTTTAATTTGTACATATCATGAACAATTATTATTTTATCTCATACTAACAAAATTGTGAACTAGTTAATATAAGTATTCTAAGTTTGTGAAAATATTCGGTGCATTATAATGCATGTATAAGTCTGGAGTACAGTATTGTCAGGTTATCTGGCTTCTTGGTATATACTCTGGTCTCTCCCTAGAGTCTGTGTTCTCTAAGGAGCTTAATAATCAAACATCTTAAGTGTTTTAAACCTAATTTTTCCTTATAATGGACACATGAAACAAGGAGAAAACATTTGATAAAATCTCCAGACTGTGTCCTTGGGCATTCTACTTTTCTAGCAGTTCAGAGGGTATATAGTAGGCTTGGTAATCACAAAGCAAGAGTGTTCTGCAGGGGAGAAAAGAAACTAAAAAAGAAGGCCAAGGACACTTTGTGTTTTAGACAGTTAAAATTATTAGGGCTTGTAAAATTTTCTATGACTAGACCCTTAATTTGATAAGAACCATTTTGCCAATATGCACATTTGAAAATGCAGCCATAATATACATTTGTCCACAAAAATGTAGTAAAATATAACTTTAGAGTTATTTTGACTCATACGTAACACAGTACTGCTATTTCAAAAGAAACTACATGGACTGAGGCAAAATTTGTCATGTTTGGTTATCTTCTTTTGCCTTTAACTTTATTGAAACACCAGTTGAAACTTCTAAAAAATGAAGCTAAAGGTGCATATTGTGTTTATTTATGGTAGAGGTACTTACTCCAGCCTATCCTGGTAGAAGGATTCCAATTTGCAGTCTATACCAACCCAGCCTTACACACCCCATACCTCCTCTGACCAGTTCTTTGAGTTGAAGATTGGCAAGAATTGGGTCCAGATAAGAATCAGAGCCTCTGAATAACTGAATAAATAAAAAGCTTAGAACAGTTACCTGTAAAGCTAAAACCTTTTAGAGCTTCTATATAAAAGTTATTGTGACCCCAATAATAGAGAATTATGGTTTACCATGTAAATTTGATTATTTCCCCGGTCCTGCCTGGCTTTGAATTACCAGGACGGCACCTTTAATTAATTTCCAATGCTTTGTTGTCATAATAATAATAATTAATACTTATATAGTATATATTATGTGTCAGGCATTGTTCACATTTATTAAAGGTGAGTGCTGTCATTTCACAGATGAGACTGAGGTACAAAGGTTTAGTAATTTGCTCAAGGTCACACAGCTAGTAAGTTGATGAGCCAATATACAACCTATGAAAGTTTGACTCTAGAATCCTCACTCGTAACCACAACACAGTGCAGCTTTTAAAGTATAATATTCTCTGACAAAAGACTTGAGTCCAGAATATATAATTTCTATAAATCAATAATAAAAAGACAATATAATAAAAATGGTCAAAAGACTTGAAAAAAGATAAATAAGTGGCCAATAAGCACATGAATCAAATGACGTTCAGCATGATGAGTCATCAGGAAAATAGACATTTAAACCACAACGGGATACCACTGTATATTCACTACAATAAGTAAAATTAAAAAGACTGAAACCACCAAGTATTGGCAGAGATGTGGAGGACCTGGAACTATCATACGTTATTGATGGGAATGTGTAACAATACAACCACTTTGGAAAAGAGTTAGTTAGTTTCTTATATAGTTTAACATGCATCTATCCTTTAACCCATTAATTCTATTCCTAGGTAATTAAGAGAAATGAAAACATGTCTACAAAAACCTTGTACAAGAATGTTTATAACAGCATTTTTCATAATAGCCAACAACTAGGAACAATCCAAATGTCCATCAATGTAATAAAGAATCAATAAATTGTGATATATTTTTTCAATCAGAGTACTATTTGGTTAAAAAAAAAGAACTTCTGATACAGAAAACAACATAATGAGAGAGAGAACTCAGACAAAAAAGGTACAAGTGGTGATTCTGTTTGATTCCATTAATATGAAGGCCCAAAACAGGCAAAACTAATCTCTATGTTCAGCATAAGGGAATTTTCCAGAGTGATGAAAAGGTTCTATGTTTTGATTATTATGTTAGTTATCCATGTGTCTTTGTTCATTCAGGCAGCTATAGCAAAATACCATAAACTGGTTATAAACAAAAAAAATTTATAGGCTGAGAAGTCCAAGATCAAGGGGCCAGCAGATTCAGTGTCTAGTGAGGGCCTGTTTCCTGGCTGATAGATGGTGCCTTCTAGCTGCGTCTTCACATGGTGGAAAGGGTGAGCTAGGTTTCTGAGGTCTTTCTTATAAGGGCACTAAAAATGCCCTAATCATCACCTAAAAATCCCACCTCCCAATACCATCACCTTGGGGATTAGGATTTCAACATATGAGTTTTTTGGGGGGACACAAACATTTGGACCATAACAACAAATGTATACATTTGTCAGAATTTGTTCAATTCTGTATGTTTAAAATCAATGCATTATTTTACATATAATTACAATGTTATTGTATATAAAGTATACCTCAATAAACATAAATATATAAAGTTAATAAAAGCAGGGGACAGCTTTCAGATAATTACAATAACAGAAATGGCAACTGGCAACTTAAAACATGCAGACACACACTAAAAATTACAGAACTGTTACATAGAACCTCAATTGATATTTGTAATAACTAAGACACAAGGTTAAGTTATATTCAGTATAATTTTCTAAGAAGTCAGCAAGGTATACTACTTTTAGAAAGGATTCATTAATACTATATTAAAATTTTCAGAACTAAAATGCTTGGAGGTCAGTGTAGAACATTTAGAATGTTAAACATATTTTCCAGATTTTATGTAAAGAAGAGTTGGTAATACTGGGAAAGGATTCTGAAATGGAACTAGAATGTAGCCTCTTTTAAGAATAGAGTCTGTCAGCATAATTCACAATTGCAAAGATGTGGAAATAACCCAAGTGCCCATCAGTAAATGAGGGGATTAATAAAGTGTGATATATGTATACCATGGAGTACTACTCAGCCATAAAAAATAATGTTGAACTACCTCTTGTATTACCCTGGATGGAGCTGGAGCCCATTCTTCTAAGCAAGGTATCTCAAGAATGGAAAAACAAACACCAGATGTATTCACCATTAAATTGGTACTAATCAATCAAAACTGATGTGCACATATGGAAGTAACATTCATCAGGTGTTGGGCAGGTAGGGGAGGAGAGGAGGGGATGGGTAAACACACCTAATGGGTGTGGTGAGCGCTGTCTGGGGGATGGGCACGCTTGTAACTTTGATTCCAGTGGTGCAAAGGCAATTTATGTAACCAAGCATTTGTACCCCCGTAATATTTTGAAATTAAAAAAAAAAAATGAATAAAGCCTGTCAGAAAAAAGGTATGAAAGGTTTCTATAGACCAATTTGCCTTTTAAGTAATTTAAACAGAACATTTGTCTAAGTGATTTAGATTACCAGTTGGTAGAAGAAGTAAAAAATGTGGCATCTAAGCCAAGCATGTTTGTTTCAGCATTTTACTTATAATGTAGTCCAGAACTGTTAAGAAACTTTGACATGCCACAATTATATGTGCTAAAATACAGCAGTAATTTGTCCTGGTTATAATATTGCAGCAAAAGGACATGCATAGACAAGTTTGATGGTAACCTATGTAGATTGACAGTATTTGTTTCTGGGATCCTTCACGACTTGTTCTGTGACAGTCAGATGTGCTTGAACTACTGAAGTGATGAATTGAAATAAGAGGTCTGTAGTCTTTTATTCTGAGATTAGTCTTCAAAATAAAGGATAACCTATAAAGTTAGTTAGTTTGTGGTTTTTGACCTCTTTCAAGTAGGTTACTTTCTGTGGACTGTCATGGAAGTAGTAAACACTTTAGTCATCACACGTTAACTAATGTGGTGTTTGGTTTCTCAAATAAGACTGACAGCTTGGCTGTTTTTTGTTTATGGAAAAGCTAATTCCTGATCTTTGCATCTATTTTAGTAATAGTTATGCACGAGTGCGAGCTGTGGTGATGACCCGAGATGACTCAAGTGGTGGATGGTTACCACTTGGAGGGAGTGGACTAAGCAGCGTCACTGTCTTCAAAGTCCCTCATCAGGAAGAGAATGGCTGTGCTGACTTTTTTATCCGTGGAGAGCGACTCAGGGACAAAATGGTAAGGAATAATGTATCTATTGCTATAGTATTAGGATATTTTCTGCAAAACGAATTATCAGTTTAAAATTATGATTAGTGTACTGTTATTTATGAGAATTATTTTTGTCCATGAATCAATGATTAAGTTTCTGGAGCTGTTTTTATGTTAAAGACAGTGAAATATGACAGTTTCCTTTGAACTGGGACTGACATTAATGTACACTTGTTGGAGGTGGAGTGCTGCTTTTCCATTTAGGTGTAATGCAGGAGCATTCATGAATAGTCCCCTTAGTTCTGTGGTCCCCAACCCCTGGGACGCATACCGGTCTGCAGCCTGTTAGGGACCGGGCCACAGAGCTCTGCCGCCCACCCCCCACCCTGTGTCCGTGGAAAAATTGTCTTCCACGAAACCGGTCCCTGGTGCCAAAAAGGTTGGGGACCGCTGCCTTAGTTATTAAACCAGTTACATCCTTCCTCTCCTTCTCCCCACCTATTCCCTAGACTAGAGATTGGCAAACTATAATCCACAGGACGAATTCAGGCCTGCCACCTGTTTTTTATATGGCCTGTGAGGTAAGAATGGATTTTATATTGTTAAATGGTTGAAAAAAATCAAAGAATAATAATTTTGTGAAACATAAGAATTATATGAAGTTAAAATTTCAGTATCTGTAAATTAAGTTTTATTGGAACATAGCCAATGTCATTCTCCATATTAATGTACATATTCTAGGCTCATAAAACTACCTAGTGCCCAGCCTAATTTTTAACATTATTATCTTCCGCTCACATGATTCTTTTCTTACATGTGTATGTATTTTAAAATTTCAGTCTGACCTTTGATAATGTTATTTATTTGCTCTCTTTTAATTAGTATGGAAAGTTCTTTCACTTTCATTATTTCATTTGTGAGCCCAAAACAATTATATCACAAAAAGCTGAGTTACATTAGTGTCATTTCTACATCAAGGAAAAGGAGAACATACACTTAGAAGCAAAATGAAAATAAAGTGTCAAAAATTTCTAAGACCCTTGAAAATAACTAGAATTCTCTTTAAATATATATTTGTGGACCACTTTATTTAGCACCTGTGTTATTTCTATTGGAAGTGTGTTTTAAGTTCCAAATAAGTCTTTCATACATGAACATTTTGAATATAACCTGCTTTTAGTTTTGGATCTTGGTTTCTTGATATTTTTTACCACTGAACCATTTCAGTAATTTAGAAAGTTGCTTAACTTGACTGTACCCCAATTTCTTCCTCAGTTAAAGGGAGTTATCCTAAATCATCTTGAAAGCCTTTCAACTCTACTGTTCTATGAGGTTGTGATTCACTCGTGTTACACATTGTATAATGTTTCTCAGTTATCCAGAATGTGCTTTTAGTATTGTAGGAAAACCCAGTTGAAGTCAGAAGTGAATATATAATAATAAATTTAATATGTCTCTTTAAAAAGTTTAAATATTTAAAGGTGGTTCTGGCCTTGGGTAAAATGGTGTCTGGCATATACTAATGCTTTTTTGAGCTGGGAGACATCTGAGAAAGGGCCTATAGTGGCCTGTCCTAGAGTGTAATGCTTCTAGTCTGAGCTAATGATAACTGGAGAATGTTGTTAGAGAAGAAGTTGTAAATTTTAGAAACTGAGTAAGAGAGAAGATCTAAGTTGTTTTATAGTGAAACTTGTTTTAAGTAAGAATAGAAAAGTTGAAGAAAGAAAAGAGTTGGAGAAAAAGCTTGCTAGAAATATAAGAACAAGGAACAGATGACCTAGATGTGAAATAAAGAAAAAAAAATCAGTGAAACAGAATATTGGATATAATGAAGATGGACAGTTTACTTTAGGATAATAAGGGACCAGATCTATATAACTAGGAGTGAGGCTGATCAGAAATAGCTCAGTTAGTGGATTAAGTGATTGTTCAGAGTGTGTCTTTAACATTAAGCTAATGAAAATAAACCTGGAATTCAAACAAAACACAAATTTATTCCCTACGACAGGGCTTAAAATTAAAGAGCACTTAACCGAGGTCTAGGGTGGAGAATTATGGTAGACTAACAAGAAAATAGATTCTTCTGTTAGAAGTACTGACCAGGAATCAGAACATCTGTTATTTCACCTAACCATTTCTCCTTGAGGAAGCTTGTTATTTGTGGAACAGGGATAATAAACATATCTTAGTGTAGGCAGAATGAAAAAATTCCTTTCAGTTGGAGAGTTGCCATATTTCTTAGAGGAGTTAGCTATAGTAAAGCATTCTAGGTTATGGGTACTTGCATGATCAAAGGCAGAGGCAATTACTCATGGCTATAAATTAAAATAGCAAAGTCTTGTGCAGTCTCAAGACAAATGAGACAGTGGCATTGAAGTAAGCAGATTAATTAGCCCCTTCTAACCAAGATTGGTTCTGAAGAGCCCAGTAATAGAATTGAAGTATACATGTATTCTTTTTCATTACTACTGCATTTTTGGGATCATTAATGTCCATTTCTGTAGGTATTTTTATTTTAATCCATTTCTCTAGGTTCTAGTTTCTTGGATTTTTTTTTTAAGACGTACTCTGATTACTGAGTCAGTAACTCTCTAAGGTTTCTCCTAAATTAATGATAGCTTACTTTTAAAAGCCTTCTCAGTGAATAAACATTTTAATAGTTGTTGATTTTTAATAGTTGTTCCTATGTAATAGTTAATTAACATAAAAGATACTTGCTAAAAATTGCTCTGTACCTGTTTTGCCTGTAGGTCACATCTTAGAGTCCACTACCTTGGAGGAATTCTAGAAGTGAGATTCTTGTCCCTCATACCCCATGAATAAAACCTGTACCCTTTAAGAAAGAATAAATATTATAGTAAGAAGAGGAGCATATGGCCACTTGTGTGGCTAATAAAGAAATACTAGATAATATTCTAAAGGGTGTTTATAAGTTAGAATACTGGTAACGGTAGTGAAGAAGGAAGATGACTTTTCTCAGTGATGAGAGAACCACTTGGGCAGAAGACTTTTCCAGCCTTTGATTTACAATTACTTATACCAAAAATAGGTCTTGTTATACTTCCCAGAGGTTATACTTCACTTTTAGAAGGAAAGGGGCACAAATGAAGGGTAGGCTGCCCAGGACTTTTTCAAGAAGACATCATTTTGTGTAATTGGATCAGTACTCATTCATTCATTCATTCATTCACTCACTTAAAGTGATTAGAAATGATTATTTCCTATGATGCTTACCTATAATTTACTTTCCTTTATGATGCCTAAAAAGGTAGAATTTATTTCCTATGTTATCCTTTTTATACTCTAAATTAGAGCTTCTCAGCCTGTGTGCCATGAATAGGTTATAAAGTAGCTGTAGCGTCCAGACTGGCCACGTTATAAATGTTATTTCTCTATGTGTGCCCAAGGAGAAAAGAGTGGGAAAGCACTGTTCTATGTAATTGGCTTTCATGCTTTATTGATGTTTGGGAAAGAATTTGAAAGAAACGCCAGGCTTTGGTGTTGTAGCCTAGGAAAATGAAAGTACTACCTTTCTCGCAGACATTTGGGGATGGAATTGTCTTTATCAAGGACAGATTCTTAGAGCCTCCTTCTTGATGTATATGAGCTGCATCCTCCATTTTATTCTAAATCTTTACAGCCTTGATTCAGCTGTTGATTTGTGCAGGGAATTTTTCCATAGAGCTCCATATTCCCCGTGATGGAAACTTTCTCTTTTACATTTAGTTTTCCTTAGATACAGTGGTTCCTCTCTGTAAGAAGGACACTAATATCTTGTAGATGTTTTATCAAAATAGGTTGTTATTTGACCATTTTTAGCTGAATTGTATGTGATACGTAAATTTAAAACACTGAATTATACACTTCTAAATTTTTTATAAGTACCTGAATTAACAGTCAATAGTAACATAAAAAGTTTGCTTAAATATCTATTTCCTACTAACCACAGTTTTTAATTACCATGGGAATCTAAAATCGTTTTTTAAAAAGTTTATATAGTGGACAATAAAATAGTGTAAATTTACTAATTTTATTAAAATTTGCTAAAGTTATGCTTTTTAAAGCATGTTATGTGCTAAGCTATATGACAAAAGATGAAATAGGCTAAGTAGAAAGATACAGTAGTACTCCTTAAAATACCTGAATTACTGAAGATGCTCTGTGGAAACAAGAAAATGCAAGGGTATAAAACAACTACCATTATAAACTTAGAGTGACAAAGGTAATATTGAAATGGAGAAATGGAAAGCAAGAAATAGTTCCAGTTTAGGAAGTTGCCAAAGAGATTAATGAATTGTTTTTAGGATTAACAAGTAATTAGCTTGTGGATAAATTTTGTTTATAGAAATTAAAGTGCCCTTAAAATAATGGGTCTATTGTCTAAAAAGAACACATTTTTTAAAATGGGGTTTCTTTCCAGTTATTGGAGCCTGAAACAAAATTAGAATATTTGTTTTCTAGGAAGAAAATAAAGTAGTTATAATATATCAGTAGCTTTATTAAAAATGAGACTCACCCCTTTTCTACCATGGTGAAATCCTAAAAGACCAGAGAAACCTCTTTCTGCCTTGGGTTGAACTTTATAAAAGTACAGAACAAGAATTTCCTGCTAAGCTTTTCCACTGTGCCTCTGTGAATTATTCCATTGTGAAACCTCAGTCCTTCTATAGAAGTGCTCCTCCATTAAAAACTAATTGCCTTAACTAGCTTTTCCTTAGGATTCAGCCTTCCTAGCAGTTTTGTCTCTTGAAAGATATTAGGTTCTTAAAAAAAAAAAAAAAGATATTAAATTCCCTATTCACTGTAATACCACAGAGTAGAAATAGAGATGGTGCAGCATTTTTACTGTTCCGTATTCCCTTTACAAGTTATTACTCTATCACCCACATATATAAATCCCATTATTGACTCTCTGTCGCATTCAGCTCACCATCCTCTAGTTTTCATTTTCATCTGCTGACCTTAGCATTTCCTTCCCTTAGCCAGCTTTTCCACATCTGAGCCTCATCATCTTTCTTGGCCACTTTTCTTTGCAGTCTTGACCTTCTGTTCTTCATTTCAGCAAGCTACTTTCCTGGATCTGGTTGTTACCCAGAACTGTTCATTTGAGGAATTTTATAATTTCCTGTCATTTCTTTTTTATTCTCCTTATACTGCTCTTTAATTTTATGTCTTCTCTATTACTTTGTGCCTCCAGTTTTCTCCTAATTTCACTAGATTCCTCTGGCTTCTGTATCTTTTTTATTATTTTCTTTTTTAATTCAATCTAAGTTTTTCCTGTCAGTCTCTTAAACCACTCTTTCATTCATATTTCAGTAGACAGCATGTCTACTGAACTTCATTGAATCCTACAGTATTCCCTTTTAATATACCCTTTTTAGAGGTGAGTCTTTCATTCATTCATGCAGCAAATATTGTTGAGCAGCTATTGCGTGCTAAATACTGTTCTAGGCACTGGGAATATATAAACGAACAAAGATAGAAATCTCAGTTCTCAAGGGAATATATGTGGTAGTGAGGGATAAATATTACAATAGATTAAGTAAAATAAATAATATGCAGACAGTGCTAAGGGTAAAAAACAAATTGGGAAAAGGAGTATAGGGAATTTTTTGGGGGTGGGGAAGAGGTTGGCTAAAATACATAGAAGAATGGCCAAGGAAGGCCTTACTGAGAAGGTAGGTAACATTTGTGTAAAGATGGTTTATGTTATGAATAAAGCATTATATTTTAGTTTGTATGTTCAGATCTTAAATCTTGAGTATTCTTAAAGTAGAATGAATTTATCTTCTTGATTCAGTTCTTGCGCTATACTACATAAGATCTTGGACTTTTTGATTTGGTGAATGGTATCAAAATGCATCATTAATAGTCAAAAACCTAGGAATTATCAATGATTCCTTCACTTATTCAAATAGATCTTTATTCTCCCTCCCACTCCGCAACCAGGTCTAGCTTTGACTTTACAGATCTTTATTTTCTTGAGTCTATTTCATTCTTTTCATCTCTACCCCTCCCATATCTTGCCTGTGTTACTGCAAATAAGCTTCCTAATTATTTTCATTGCCCAGTTTTACCTAGTTCCTTCCAGCCTCTGTATTGTTTACCATAATGAAATTTCTAAAGCTTGAGTCTAATATTCCTTTAATATTCCCCAGTAATTTCCTAAAGATAGTTTCATCTCTTTATCTCAACATAGAAAGTATTTATAATCTGGCCCTTACGTCCTTTGTCTTTATCTATCTTTTTCTCAAAGGCAGTCATTTCCATGTGTTGCCTTACTGAGTTACTCCTGGTTCATCAGAAGCAACATGTATTGAACTTAAGAAAATGCCCTCCCCTCTTTTACATTAATAAATATGGAACTATAAAGAATAGTATCTTAAGAGTTTATGTGGAATAGAGAATGTACACAGACATCTTGTTAGTCCTCAGGAAAAAATAATGACAGGGAAGAGTTTCCTTTTTATTGTTGCAGATAGAAAAATAGGAAAATTGGGCTAGAGAAAGTACCTTAGGCAAATCAATTTTGCTGTGAAGAATTGGAATTGGGAGAAATACTAATAATAACATTCAACCAGTCCAAAATTACCTCTTCATTCCAGGGTCAATCCATTGAAAAGGTATTGAATTGTGCTATTAATGACTTTCTGTACAACAACGAATTTTGTGATTTTCTCCCAGCAGTTGTTTTGTAACAATTAATCCTTTAACATTGCCAGTATTCCTTGAAGAGGAAAAAATATCTGCCTGTTAGCATTTCTGTGCCTTTTCTTTTGGAGCCTTAAGATTCCTGGTCCCTGAAAATTAAGATTTAGAATATGTCCCAAATTACGTTCTTGGTTGCCTTTATTTTCTCTTTACAGACAACTTCAGCTTAACACTTTCACCTTTATTGACTATTGACTATTACCTTTCTTCTTTACTATTCAATTGTTTATTTTAAACTAACCTCATTCCATTTTTTAGTTATTTACTGATTTATATTGGTTGATTTGATCTGTCAGGCTCATCATGATTATCTTGTTTTCATCTTTCCCTTTTAAAAAATTAAAAAATCATTTTTAATTATGGGTGTGTAATAGTTGCATATAGTTTTCATCTTTCTCTTTTGTGTCTGATTGTGATATATCTCATAATATATTTCACATCCTTTCCATTAATGCCAATTGCCATTAAACTGTAAAAGCCTCCCCAATGGCTAAATTAAAGCCCAAATTCTGACCTCAAATTATAGATCTTACTAGCTTTCCAAATGTTCCCTCACTACTTTTGTTTTATTAGAGCCTAATTATAATTTGAATGTGCCATACTTTTAATTGATTGGTTGATTATATTATTCCTTTATTTAATCAACCACTGTTTGAGTCCTTTATATATACTAAATTTTCTGTATTAGTCTACTTGGGCTACCATAACAAAATATCATAGACTGGATGGCTTAAACAACAGAAATTTATTTTTTCACAGTTCTGGATGCTAGGAAGTCTAAGATCAAGGTGTTGGCCGAGTTTCTGTTTCTGGTGAGGCTGCTCTTCCTTGCTTGCTGTCACTTTCTCAAGGTGTCCTCATGTGGCCTAGAGAGGGAGAGGTCTAGTGTCTCTTCCTCTTATACGGGCACTGGCCTTGTCAGTTTAGGGACCTGCCTTTATGACTTCATTTAAAGCTTTATCACCTCCTCAGAGGCCCTGTCTCCAAATATAGTCACAATGGGTGTTAGGACTTTAACATATGAATTTGGAAGGGTAGGGGACATAGTTCAGTCCATAGCACCTCCTATTCAGTTCCACTGTTTTGTCTGTTGATTCTGAGATGAGTAGTATTCTGTGATTTGTATGTACAGTTTTTAAATTATTGTAACTTTATATAGAGTTTAGTGCTTGCTAGTACAAGTTTCTCCTCATTAGTCTTCTTTAGCTTTTTTGGAGTGGGGTATATTTTTGCTTATTCTTTCAGAACTCTAGACAATTTATCTTTTTTTCCCACATAGATACATTCATTTGAGTTTTTTCTTAGGTACACAAAAATTTAGGGCACTGTTGTAAATGATACCTCTTTTAAAAAAAATCATTTCTGGTATCTTTTGAAGATCTTCCTACAACTTTTCTTTTTTTCCGGTACTAGCTAGAACTCCCAGAATAATGTTAGACAATATTGGAGATTGAGGATCTCTTTATCTTCTTTGTGAATTTAATGGAATTTCTTATGTTGCACAGAGAAGTAGGATTGTGGCTGTTGTTCTGAGGTATCCTTTATCATGATAAGGAAGTAGTCTTATATGCCCCCCCAACCAGAATTTGATACTAATTTTTATGAAATCTGGCTTTGCAAGTATTCCACAAACTTTTTAAATTGATATTTTTATTGAGATAATTGTAGATTATTAATTGCTATTGTAAGAAATAATATAGGGATCCTCTGGGTCCCCTCTACCCAGTTTTTCCAATGGCAACATTTTGGAAAACTATATTGTAATATCATAACCAGGATATTCATATTGATATAATCCACCATATTCACATTTCCTCAGTTTTACTTGTACTTGTTTTTATGTGTATTTAGTTCTATATAGTTTTGTCACGTGTATCTACACCACAGACAAGATACAAAACAGTTCAATGACAACAGAATCTCTTCTTCCTGTTGCTCTTTTATAACCACATCTACTTCCCTCTTAGTCTGGCAACCACTGATCTGTTCTCTCAGTTGTTTCTATAATTTTGTCATTTCAGAAATGTTATAAAAATGGAATTGTAAGTATATAATCTTTTAGGGTCGACTGTTTTGCATTTAGCATGTTTCCCTTAGGATTCATCCTGGTTGTTAAATGCCTCAGGAGTTTGTTCCTTTTTCTTGTTGAGTGGTATTCTGTTTTACGTATGTGCACAGTTTGTTTAGCCATTGACTCATTGAAGGACATCTAGGCTGTTTCCAGTTTGGGGCTAATACAGATAAGGCTGCTGTGAACATTTGTGTATAAGTTCTTCTGTGACCGTAAGTTTTATTTCTCTGGGGTAAATGACCAAATGTGCAATTGCTAGGTTGTAGGATAGTTGCATGTTTAGTTTGTGGGAAACTGCCAAACTTTTTTCCACAGTGGCTATATCATGTTACATTGCCAACAGCAGTGTGTGAGCAATTCATTTCCTAAGCATCCTCACCAGCATTTCATCTAGTCACTGTTTTTTATTTTAGTCATTCTGATAGGTGTATAGTGATAACTCATTATGGTTTTAGTTTGCATTTCCCTAATGGCTAATGATGTTAAATATCTTTTCATTTTATTATTTACACCTTCTTTTATGCGATGTTGGTTCTTGTCTTTTGCCCATTTTCTCATTGGATTGTTTGCTTTTTTACTATTTGGTTTTGAGAAATTTTTATATATTCTAGATACTAGTCCTTTTTTGACATATGTGGTTTGAAAATATTTTCTCCTAATCTGTAGCTTGTCTGTTCATCCTGTTAACATGGTCTTCTGCAGAGCAGAGTTTTAAATTTTAATAAGGTTCAGTTTATCAGTTTTCCCTTTCATGGATCATGCTTTTGGTGTCAAGTTCAAGAACTCTCTGCCTAGCAGTAGGTTCTGAAGATTTATCTCATGTTTTTTTCCCTAAAAGTATTATAGTTTAATGTTTTATATTTAAAAGCCCATGGTCCACTTTAAGTTAATTTTTGTACAAGGTGTAATACTTAGATCAAAGGGCGGGGGGGAAGTTAGGGTTTTTTGGCCTATAAATATCCAATTTTTCCAGTACTATTGTAGAAAAGATTGTCCTTCCTCCTTTGAATTACTTTTGTTACTATTGTTAAAAAATAGGTTGAGCATATTTGTGTAGGTTCTCTGTTATGTTCCACTGCTCTATATGTCTATCCCTTTGCCAATACCACACACTATTACTGTAGCTATAGCGTAAGCCCTAATAATGGGTAGAGAGATTTCTCCCATTTTACTTTACTTTCTCAAGATCATGTTAGTTATTCTAGGGTCTGTGCCTTTCCATATAAATTTTAGAATAATCTTGTCTGTCTACAAAAAACCTTACTGGGATTTTGGAATTTTATTAAACCTGTGGATCAACTTAAGGAGAATTACATCTTTACTATGATGAGTCTTCTAATCCATGAATATTCTATGTCTCTGTGAACATGCTTGTCTCTGTTTAGGTCTTTGCATTTTTTCATTAGCATTTTGTGGTTTTTTAGCACATAGATCTATATGTTTTGTTAATTGTATACCTAAGAGTTTCATTTTCTTTGGAGCAATTATAAATGCTGCTGTGTTTTTAATTTTGGTTCCTACATACACATTGTATGTATATGTATTTTCATGTTTTAGTCTTTTATCCTTTTACTTGGCTAAACTATGAGGTATTTTTTTTTGGTAAATTCCCTGGGATTATTTAATGTTAGACAATCATGTCATCTACAAATAGGAAGAGTTTTGTTTCTTCCTTTTCAATATGTGTGCCTTGTCTTTTTCTTTCCTTATTGCTGTGGTTAGAACTTCCAGTTCTGTGTTGAATATTAGCAGTAATAGTGGGCATCCTTTCCTTGTTCCAGATCTCAACAGAAACGCATAATATATGATGTTAGGCTGGAGTGGTTTTTAACAAATTCTTAACAAATTGAGACAATTCTCTTCTATTCCTAACTTGCTGATAATTTTTATCACGACTGGGTGTTGGAGTTTGTTAAATATATCTTCTGTGATCAATTGATATGATCACATCTTTAGCCTGTTAATATGATAGACTACATTGATTGATTTCTGAATGTTGAACCAGCCTTGTGTATCTACAATAAATCCCAGTTGGTCATGGTGTATAATTTTTTATATATTGTTGGATTTGATTTGCTGATATTTTTTTGAAGAATTTTGCATTTAAGTTCATGAGAGATACTTACTGGTCTGTAGGTTTTTTTCTTTTTGTACTGTCTTTGTCTAATATTGGTATCAAGGTTATACTGGCCTCATTAAAATAAGTTGGGAAGTGTTCCTTCCCATTCTGTTTTCTGGAAGAGATTATGTAAAATTGGTGTGAGTTCCTCTTAAATGGTAGAATTTTCCAGTGAAACTATCTCAGTGTGGAGATCTTTTCGGAAGATTTAAAATTACAGATTCAGATTCTTTAATTGTTATAGGACTATTCAGGTTATCCATTTCATCTTGGTTCAGTTTTGGTAATTTGTGATTTTTACTCCATTTTTTCTGAGTTGTCTAATTTATGAGCATAAACTTGTTCTTAGTAACTCAATTGTTCTTTTAAAAGCTACAGGATCTTTAGCAATATCCTGTTTCATTCCTGTAATTAGTGATTTGTGTCTTTGCTCATGGAATTTGTCAGTCTTGCTAGAGATATGTCAATTTTATTGATTTTTTAAAAACCCAGGTTTTTGTTTCATTGATTTTTCTCTTATTTCCATTTTCATTTTCATTGATTTCTGTTCTTTGTTATTTTCTTTCTGCTTGCTTTAGGTTTATTTTGTTCCTCTTTTTCTTGTTCCTTGAGGTAGGAACTTCAGTTATTGATTTGAGACCTTATGTCCTTTCAAATGTCCACAGCCTTTTGAAAAGGCTTCAGTTCACTGTAGTATAAAGTTTTGGCTTTATGAAGTTTAATCTTATTTACTAAATTATCCACATCTTACATATCCTTTTTTGTCTACTTCAACTCTCAAAGGCTGAAGATCTCTAACTATCATTATGTTTTTGGATATTTTTGTGTTTCTAAGTGGTTTTTGTGTTATATAGTCATTGCTATATAAATTGGTTTATAAAGATTCATGGCTGTTAAATCCTAAGATCATTGAAATTGATTCATCAGAATTATATGGGCCTCTCTTCAAATTATGGAGACTCATTTGAAAGAGAAGAGAGTTGTTTAAGCTTATTTGGTTTTATTCTGGCAGTTCAGAGATCTAGCAGTCTGTTGGGACTTGGGAAAGAGCTGAGTTGAGAAGCAGGGAGTATTGCCTTTGCCCAAGAGGTTTTTTTAAAACATTCTTTTATTCATGCTAAGTCTTTGAAACCCAGTGTGTATTTTACACTTACAGCACATCTCAATTAAGATTAGACACATTCCAAGTACTGAATAGCCAACATGGGACTAGTAGCCACCATATGGAACAGTGCATGTCTGGCTGTATCACCATCTTGTTTTTGTTTCCTTTTTTTTCTTTTTCACTCTTATTTCCTCTTTTCTCAGTTATTATTATTTCAGAATATTATAGAGGTACAATCATTTTGGTTATATGACTTGCTTTTGTACAGTTTGAGTCAAAGTTATAAGTGTGCCCATCATCCAGATAGTGTGCATTGTACCCATTAGGTGTGAATTTACCCAGCCCCTCCTTCCCCCTCCTACCTGGTTGATTTCTGTTGAGTTTTACTACCATATGTGCATGTGAGTGTTGATTGATTAGTTTCAATTTAATAGTGAGTACATGTGGTGTTTGTTTTTCCATTCTTGTGGTACATCACTTAGAAGAATGGTGTTCCGTTCCATCCAGGTTGTTATAAAAGGTATTCACCATTTTTTTTTTATGGCGGGTAGTACTCCATGGTATACATACACCACATTTTATTAATCCACTCGTGTATTGATGGACACTTGGGTTGATTCCACATCTTTGCGATTGTGAATTGTGCCACAATAAACATTCAAGTATAAGTGTCTTTTTGATAAAATGCCTTTTTTTCGTTTGAGTAAATACCCAATAATGGGATTGCTGGATCAAATGGTAGGTCTACTTTTAGTTCTTTGCGGTATCTCCATACTATTTTCCACAGAGGTTGTACTATTTTGCAGTCCCACCGACAGTGTATGAGTGTTCCTTTCTTTTCACATCCATGCCAGCATCTGTTTTTTAGTGTGCCCAACAGGAGTTAGAACTGCATCCTGATTTAGTGGTCCATTTTGACAGTTCTGTCCTCTTACTGCTGGTAGTAATCCCCTTCAGTCTCTCCAAGAGGTAGTGACATTCTTGCTCTTTGGCCACTAGGGCTTGATGTGTTTCCCAGAGGGGGTGGTAGAATCCCAGTGTATCTCACCTCCCATTCCCTCATCCCCTTTCATTCTTGCTTTGTACTTGTTCAGTCTCTTTAATGGTTATAGGTCTCTAGTGGTTTTCTGTTTTGTTTTTCAGTTAGTTTTGGGAAGTTATAGTTTTTAAGAAAATTAGCTGTTTCACTTAGGTTTTCATATTTGGGGTCATAAAAGTTTTTCTTGTACTCTTTATTACTTTTTAAATCTTTGCTATGCCTTCAGTTTTGTCCCTCTTCTCATTCCTACCATAGTTTATTTGTACTTTAGCTTTTTTTTTTTTGTTTGTCTATTTCACTGGTCTTTGCAAAGGATCAGCTTTTGGAAGGGATACTCCCAAGAACTCCTATACACCTTTCACCCAAATTTTTAACATTTGTCACATTGCTTTTATCATTCTCTCCCTCCCCCAATATTTTCATTCATTTCTCTCTCTCTCTCTCTCTCTCTCTCATGCTCTCTTACTTTTTCTGAACTATAGCCTAGCTTTTACCCTTTAATACATCAGTATATTTTTCCTAAGAACAAGGATATTCTCTTGTAAAATTACAGTATAGTTATCATATTTAGGAAACTTAACATAAATACAGTACTTTAATCTACAGTACTTTAATCTACAGTCCATGTGCCAGTTTTGACAACTGGCCTAATAAAGTTCTTAAAACATTTTTATTTCTTCAATACAAGATCACATAGCAATTAGCTGTCATAACTCTTTAATCTTCTTAAAATGGAGCAGTTCCTCAGTGTTTGTCTCATGACATAGATGTATTAAAAGAATACTGGCCAGTTATTTTATAGAATGTTTCTCAATTTGGATTTGTCTAATGTTTCCTCATGATTAGATTTATAGTATGCGTCGTTGCCCAGAATATCATATAACGTCTTGTGCCAGAAAGTAAAAGAGTACTCAAATAAAAGATAGAATCATGTTGAAAAGTTGTAAGAGTCAGCATGAAGGAGTTCCCCTGGGCTAATTAAATTAGGATAATTATATTGCATTGTCTAAAATAGGAATCCATATTCTAATAAACAAATAGGGAAAAGAAGGCATTCTTTTTTGGAGAATTTCTTTTTTTTAATTAATTCTTACTTTTATCTGTATTTCTTAATACTTTCTTTGGTTTTGTTATACATTCACTTTTAATTTTTTAAGTTGTACATTGAGTTCATCTTGTTTTCACATCTTTATTTCCACTCTAAGCTTTTTAGACTACAGATTTCCTTTTTAAATTCTGGCTTAGTTGCACCACACAAATTTTTATATGTGGTATTTCATTATCTTTTGATTCTAAGGCTTTTCTAATTCTCATGGTGATTTCTTTGATTCATTAGTCATTTAACAGTAAGTATAATTTCTTTCAAAAGAATAGATATTTTAAACTGTTAATTTTTTATTTTATTGTGTTATGTTTAGAGAATATAGTGTATGTGATAACAGTTCTTATATTTGTCAAGATATATTTTATGTTGTGGGTAAATGAATAATTTAATTAAATGTTCCACATATTTTTGAAGAGTGTATTTTTCAGGCATTTTATGCAGGTTTCTGTGTGTGTGTCCCGTAGGTCAAACTTTTTGATGGTGGTATTCAAATCTGCTTTGTCTTTACTAATTTTGTGTTTATTTCTTCTATCAGTTATTAAGACTATAAATATCTTACTTTGATGGTAGATTTGTTGCCTTTTTCTTGTGGTTCTTTTATTGTTTCTTAATAAAAATCTGTAGATGTATTTATCAAGTGAACTTTATTCATTACACTTTTTTGCTTAAGAGTCCACTTTGTCACTCTCAGCATCCTCCACCTTTTCCCAATATTAGCGATGTCAGGTTGATTTCTAGGTGCACACTTTTCCTATCCATGTAGTCATGTATCTCGGCCTCCAGTTCAATTTTATTCCTTAATTTGTTATTTATTCTAATTTTTGTTATTTGCATATGTACATTTATAGTCTTAGCTCTTATCTATTTGTGTATTTGTTTCAATAGGAACTAAGTAGGAATGGGGGCTTATTGGAATTTGGAAACTGTAGATACTGGCATTCCAGTTAACTATCTTTTTTGAGTGAAAATAAAATTTGTGTGTGTGTGCATCTATCAAACATTTGATGCCTTTTGTAATGTGCTGTTTTTTATGTGAACTATTTAGTCTTACAAAAATAATGTGTGTTAAAAAATGTGCCATAAATGTGAAATTGTGATACCATTTTCCTCCCTTCCTTCCTCCTTCCTCCTTTCCTCCTTTTGTCCTTCTTCCCTTCGTTCCTCCTTTCTGTGGTAGCTGAACTGCTCTTATGTGAGAATCACTGCCATTGTTGCTTCTGTAACTTTTTAATTAATTTCTAAAGTCCCACTTAACTCAGAACACAGTGCTAAACACAAATTTTTATTAATAGACAATTATAAAAACATGTATTTGATAACAATGTAATTCCTTATTTATAGAATGTCATAGTGTCTTTCATAAAGTGTACTAGTTTTTATATCATCCAGAAAACTAAAGTTCATAATATGAGGCAACTATTTGAGATGCCAGTTATTGACTTTGGTTGTCAAGTAATTTAATTTGAATTTGGAATTTTTATTTTAAAAGTGAAATGATTTTTCATTGGATTAGAAGGTATTTTAGGAAGTTATTAGTAAAAATTTTATGTCTAGTTACCGACTGTACTACTTGTTAGATAACACTATTTGTAAACATGAAATTATCTACTTGTAAGGTAGCAACTATAATAAAGTACATAGTAGTTTAAAAGTATATATTTAATTTTACTTTCCTCTTCCAAATTATTAGTTGTTATTAGTGAAACAAGAGTGTACTTACACCCATTTTTGGCTTGGTCTATTTTAAATGCTTCTGGCAAACAGTACAGTAATTTTATGATGGGAGTATTGCTCTATATTTCCCAAAATAACTTGGAATACATCTTCAGAAGTTGTAGTTATTTAGTGACCACAATTCTCCCCCGCCCCCGCCTTTTTTCCTCTATAAATTCTTACCATGGAACTTTTTTCAGATAAAGGAAAAACATTGGAGATTGAAGCATTTTTACTGCCTTTAGAATCATTAACTTAACGCTATTCAGAATCTATTCACATAAGCTCTTTGAAGTGTTGAGTACTTGTATTTATCATTCAGACTTCTCCATCTCCCATACTCAAAAAGGGTCTCCCTTCATAAATAATGACCTCCTAGCCTCTTACAGCAGCTAACCTATTATGGGCCAATGGCATCACTTTGTGACCAACATCACCATCACTACTAATATTTATTGAAGGTTTACTATGTGTCAGACACTATTTTGAATACTTTATGTATTACCTCATTTATTTCTCAAAAGTCAGCTGGGTAGTAAGTGGTGGAGACTGGATGAGACCCAGCTGGTCTTGGCCAGAAAGTCCACAAGCTTAACTAATGAATATAGTAAATTCCTCTTACACAGTACTAACATTTTTCTTCTTCCTAGGAAAGTGTATATGTCATGTTCCTGCCTCTTTTATTTTTTATAGCTTAATCAGTTATTTTGAACACTTTTCACTCATATAAAGACCCATTCTCATTAACCACCTTTCTTCTTTCTCTTAGCCTGCTAGTGTAAGGAAACCACTTGTCTTCCCTCCCTCTCTTCATCTATATCAGATTTGAATAAGTTTATGCCAACAGTATTTTAATTTTTCTTAAACTCCAGAGTTCACTTGTTTATCCGTGTTTTTTTCATAATTAATGTCTATTTAACCTTAACAGAAGAAAGAATAAAAACAGGTAAAAAATATTTGTTCTTTTTCTTCCCACTGGATTGAAAGACTTTAAGATCTTAAAATATCCATGGTTCCAAAAGTATTTATCTAGCTAGAAAAGAATTTAAATGTATGCGTCTTAACTAACTTAGATCTGTTTAGCTCTGTGTTGGAATGCAAAGCTGTTCTATCAAATATACCTACATAATTGTATTTTTCTCCTTTGTTATTACAGTCACCTTCCTAAAGCTGGCTCGAGCCAGTCTATTTGCAACAATTATATTCTATTCAACTCTGGTCAGATCTATTGATATGTAAAAGTGTGAACTTTTTTTTTTCTATGCAGTCAGTGTAAACATTTAAGTGCTTTTGAATTTGTTGTGGCTTTTACTAGTTTGAAATTTTTTCATTGTACTTTTTTTTAGTTAATAAATCTACATTTCTAATCCCAGTATACTTGTAGATGATCAAAAGTTCAAAAAAGTTCTAGTACTGATTCAAAAACATGACTCTAATTTATTCTTCTTTATTAACCAGCCACATTCTTAATGGATCAACTAAGGGTTATAGATGTCAATCAAATAACTTTAGCAACATATTCTTTGTAGTTATTCTTATTGATTCAGTCTTACATTTAATATTCACTTTATAGTAGCTGTTTATACTCTTGATATCTTTTCTGTTTATTAATTTGATATAAACTAACTTTTAGGTAAAAATGAGGGTAGGCCGCTGATCTACTTTTAAATTTATCTTTACTCTCTAATTTATAAATGTTATTCAGGATTACCATGGGGGCCTGATGAAATTCACTTATTTCCAGAACTGCTTAATCCCAGCAAGAAGTTTATTCAGCTATTAGTTAGAATTAGGGATGTATTTTAAGTTTAAAAACTATAGACTAAATATTTTTAAGATTATGTTATTAATAGCTTCTGGCAGTTGCCTTTAGGATAGCCTAAACAGGACTCAGAGTTATTTATTTCCTTTTGTTCCACATCTTCTCTTACAAAGAAGCTCTCAGATAAGTCATGTGTTCTGAGAGAGTGCAATAAACACTTCAGGCCTATAGGGTAGAGTACCTTTTAGTTTACTGCATTGGTAATTAATAGGTATAACTCCCTGTTCGCCAGAAATAATTTATCCCTTTACCTTATTTTTCCTACAGAGTAAATATTCACCTGGTAATATTGGATTGGTTGCTTAAAAATCTCTTGGCAAAGATGTAATTGCTATTTTCTACAATTTGTTTGCTAATTATGCCAATCACAAATATGGTAAGCATTGAACTCTGCTTCCTATGTATCTATTAATATCAACATTACGTTATCTTAAGATACAGAATTAATGTTGTGAAAACTGCAGTGGGTTAAAGTCAGAACACATTGTTCTGACATAGTTGAGAAGGGGCAATGAAAGGAATGCAGCACAATTCAGTAGTTTTTAAAAATCCTTCTAGCCCTTAAAATTATTTTTGCTTTTCAGGAATGTAGATTTAGTATTCATCACATGATGGGTAAAAGTTTTTTAAGGCTTTCTTCCTACTTTTTCTTTTGGTACAACTTTCAATCCCATCGATTATTATTTTTTAATTTGACAATTGATATCTCTGTTGTTTAATCAAGATATATTATACATTGTCCTTAATGTGATGAATGTACATTTTTTAAAATGCTGCTTAAAGTCAAAAGCAAAACAACTTTCTAATATGTTATGTGACTTAAATGGATAAGAAATTGTTATACTTTGAACATGGAGGCCATGAGAATTATGTGAATGCTGAGCGATGCGGCATGTCTTTGTTTTCTCCCCCCCAGAATATTACGGGAGTACAAACGTTTTGGTTACCTAAATTGCTTTTGTACTGTTTGAGTCAAAGTTGTAAGTGTGCCCATCCCCCAGATAGTGTGCATTGTACCCATTAGGTGTGAATTTACCCATCCCCTCCTACCCCTCCCACCTGCTTGATTTCCGATGAATGTTATTTCCCTATGTGCACATAAGTGTTGATCAGTTAGTTCCAATTTAATGATAGGTACATATGGTATTTATTTTTTCATTCTTGCAATACTTCACTTAGAAGAATGGTCTCCAGTTCCATCCAGGTTAATACAAGAGGCATTAGTTCACCTTTTTTTTTTTATGGCTGATTAGTACTCCATGGTATACATATACCGCATTTTATTAATCTACTTATGTATTGATGGGCACTTGGGTTGTTTCCACATCTTTGCAATTGTAAATTGTGCTGCTATAAACATTCGAGTGCAGGTGCCTTTTTTATAGAACGTCTTTTTTTCTTTGGGTAAATACCCAGTAGTGGGATTGTTGGATCAAATGGTAGTTCTATTTTTAGTTCTTTGAGGTATCTCCATGTTACTTTCCATAGAGATTATACTAGTTTGCAGTCCCACCAACAGTATGAGTGTTCCTATCTCTCCGCGTCCACACCAGCATTTGTTGGTTTGGGACTTTTTGATAAAAGCCATTCTCACTGGAGTTAAGTGATATCTCATTGTGGTTTTGATTTGCATTTCCCTGGTGATTAGAGATGTTGAGCCTTTTTTCATGTTTATTGGCCATTAGTCTATCTTCTTTTGAAAAGTTTCTGTTTGTGTCTTTTGCCCATTTGTTAATGGGGTTATTTGAATTTTTTGCTTGCTGATTTGCTTGAGTTCTTTATAGATTCTAGTTATCAGCCCTTTATCAGATGTATAGCATGCAAATATTCTCTCCTATTCTGTAGGTTGTCTATTCACTCTAATGATTGTTTCCTTGGCTGTGCAGAAACTTTTTAATTTGGTCTGGTCCCATTTATTTGTTTTTGTTGTTGCTGTGATTGCTTTTGGGGTCTGCTTCATAAATTATTTGCCTAGGCCGATGTCATAAGAGTTTTTCCAACATTTTCTTCTAGAATTCTTATAGTTTCATGCCTTAGGTTTAAGTCTGTTATCCATCATGAGTTGATTTTTGTGAGTGGTGAGAGGTGCGGATCCTATTTCAGTCTTCTACATGTGGCTATCCAATTTTCCAAGCACAATTTATTGAATAGGGATTCTTTCCCCAAGTGTTTGTTTTTGTCTGCTCTGTAAAAGATCAGATGGCAATATGAGGATGGTCTTATATATGAGTTCTCTGTTTTGATCCTTTGGTCTGTGTCTCTGTTCTTGTGCCAGTACCATACTGTTTTGGTTACTGTAGTCTTGTAGTATAGCTTGAAGTCTGGTAAAGTGATGCCTCCTGATTTGTTCTTTTTGCTTAAGGTTGCTTTGGCTCTATGGGGTCTTCTCTGGTTCCATAGGAAGCATAGAATTATTTTTTCTAGATCTGCAAAAAATGACGTTGGTATTAAGGGTATCCAAATGGGGGTAGAAGAGGTCAAACTATTGCTCTTTGCTGACAGTATGATCTTACATCTAGAAAACCTAAAAGATTCTGCCAAAAGACTACTAGAATTGATAATTAAATTCAGTCTCAGGTTACAAAATCAGTGTACACAAATCAGTAGCATTCATATACGCCAACAACAGTCAGGCTGAGAACCAAATCAAAGACTTGGTACCTTTCACAATAGCAACAAAGAAAATAAAATAGCTAGGAATATATTTAACTAAGGAGATGAAAGACCTCTACAGGGAGAACTACAAAACACTGAGGAAGCAAATAGCAGAGGAAGTAAACAGATGGAAAAACATACCATGCTCATGGATCGGCAGACTCAACATTGTTAAAATGTCTATACTACCCAAAGTGATCTACAGATTCAGTGCAATCCCTATTAAAATACCAATGCAGAGTGTTCTAGGAGGCATATCCTAAAAATGATCTACAAAGACGTTGGGTGATTGTGCCAATAGATTACCTGCCTTTCTTCTCTTCCACTACCTGTTCTTAAATCCATGATAGCTACTGCCTTAGAAGCCTTTTCTTAAAAGGATAGTTTTATGCTACATTAAATATATAACATCAACAGCAAAATATTTTTTATTTTCTAATTTTTTTTTTTTTTTGAGACAGAGCCTTGCTCCGTCACCCTGGCTAGAGTGCAGTGGAATCATCGTAGCTCACTGCAACCTCAAACTCCTGGGCTCAAGCCATCCTCCTGCCTCAGCCTCCTGAGTAGCTGGGACTACAGGCACACGCTACCACACCTGGCTAATTTTTCTATTTTTTGTGGAGACGGGGTCTTGTTCTTGTTCAGGCTGGTCTTGAACTCCTGACCTTAAGCCATCCTCCCACCTTGGCCTCCCAGAGTGCTAGTCCCAGGTGTGGGTCACTGTGCCTGGCCTGTTTTCTAATACTTTATAGATAAAAGTAAATAACAGAAAGTTGGTATGGGGTTTAAACTCAATATTTTCATGACTTTTAGGTGGAACATAGGTATTTGTGTAAGTCAGAGAGCTAGTTCATTGTCCTTCCCATTTCCTTAGTGCATTTTAAAGCTCATTTTTAAAACTCATTTTTCAGTGAGTTTTAGGAGGCTCTATAGAAATCAAGAGGTGGGAATTAGTATAGATTTTGTTGACATTTTATTTGCCTGAGAGTAAACGATTGAACAATATTAATTTTGGAAAATTGAAGAGGGGCTAATTCAGTAATATTTTCATGTATTAAAAATTAAGTTAGTGACTTTTTTTTGACATGTTTACTTACTTTAATAACAATACATATACCATGTTATCACCATGGAATGTAAATTCAGATTACACAAGAGAATTTCAAAAGTGTAATAAAGTATTCTGTAGTATATCAATGTTTGTGTATAATAACCTGGCCTCACCAACTTGCTCATAAATCATTAATCATTCCTATTATAGGCAATTTGTTTAGTTTAACATTTCTAATTCTTACAGAGAAAATAAACATAATGCACACACTTTAAAAAGTTCTTCATTTACCTATACATTAGTGCTTAAAATACGTGTAATACATATATGTATTTATGTAAAAATACATAAAAAAGTCACTAACTTAATTTTTAATACATGAAAATATTACTGAATTATTCCCTCTTCAGTTTTCCAAAATTAATATTGTTCAATCCTTTACTCTCAGATAAATAAAATTTCAAGAAAATCTACACTAATTTCTACCTCTTGTTTTCAAATGTTATCTATTTCAAGGTGACATTTACACATTAATATATAGCATCAAAAATATAATTTTACAGTTACAAAAGAGCTAAAGTGGAATCTATAATTAAGTTATTCTCATGTTTACAATTTTGATTCTGAAATAAATACTACTACTATGAAGCTCTGTTGTAAGCTTTCTAGGTTTGGTTTAAACACATACACATACACTTTCAGTTGAGAGAGGCTTTACAAATTCCATGACCTTTTTTTATAGAGTTCTAAAACACCCAACCAGTTCCCAAAACTGAAGTACTCAACCAGTCCACAAGGCAGGCAGAAAAAAGTTAAATGAACTGGGGTAAACAGGATTCCTACATAACGTCCAAAGCATGTGATATTCTGCAGCAAACTGGGAGTACTTCAGGGTTGGCCTGCTCTCTTCTTCAGCACTAATTTCATTTAACAGTTTAAGAAGGTGGATATTTCAACATCATCAAGTGCATTTAGGTGACATGTTTCTTTTGTGTTAACTTGACTTCCATGAATGACCTAGTTAATGAACTAGTCACTAGTAATTTGGTTACCAGGCAAATCAAGCCTGCAAGAAAGGAAGCCAGTATTCAAAATACTGTGTTATTGTCTGAACCCATTCAAATAATTTATTTTTGACATAGATAAGTAACTTCAATAACTAAAGCAAGCACCTCTAACAAGACTAAGCTAGCATCTCTTCTAAGGTTTAGGTTTTGCCCAGAATTCCCAATACATGGAATAGCCCATACCAAGAGTCATTGCTCCCACAACAAAGCCTTGGCTTGCCACGCGCATGTGGATCAGGTGAAGGGACGTTTTAGAGTTTCCCCTGCTCTTCAATTTGTGTAATCCATATGCAACAATTGCTGCAAAACCTGCCATTCCAATGGGCAAAATGGTGCCTCTTTAGCTTTTTGGATAAGTTTGGATCCCTGATATTCATCATAAGAAGAAAGAGAAACATCTGTGTCGGTTGACATAGTGATTGCTTAAGGAATCTTCCAAGAGCGAGAAATCTCCTAACAGCCCAACCGGCTTTGATCCCAGGCCCCGCCAGTGATTTTTTAATATCATAAAAACTATAGGATCAAACTCAGTTTTTTATGACTTCTCCTTTTTAAATAATTCCAGTTTAGCATTGTTTCATAAAACATAGCTTTCCCCACTGTTTATGAATACACTAAAAATATTGCAGCAGCCTGTTATACCAATATTTACTTCTCCTTGAATTCCAGAACTTAATCAGGAATTGTTGTTGTTGCAAAAGGACTGTTCTGTGTAAAATGCCTTGGCAAAGTGCTGACTCATAAAAGCCCTGAATATATGTTCATTCTTTTCTAATACATGTAGAGTCATCAAATTATAGGAAGCAAAACTCCTGAGACAATTTTATTACATTGCCTATAAACAGGCAGGACTGACTCTTAGTCACTTTCTTGGTTATTTATTCCTGAATTAATAAGACTTACTATCAAGAATCATTGTATTCAGTGGTATGCTGACAAATTTTTAACAATCAGCTTTCAAGCGGGGACAAAAGGCAATGATTTATAGCGTTTGTGTACTCCCACCTTGGCTGCTTTCATTCAGTGTGACATCATTGCATATGGCGTTGGGAAGAAATGAGCAGTAGTACAGCGTTATATAGTATTTCCATCATACAGATATGAGAGACATAAACTCCCTCAAGAACGTAGGTTATTATAAAATATAGTAAAATAATTAGGAAGTAATGAGTTTTGAGAATTTATTACTTTGTTTTTAATGTAATTTATTTCATTGTAAAGTTATATAATTTCGCTTTTAATAATGATTTCTGAAAACTTAATATCTGGCTTTTAGGAGCCAGTACAAACAGGCTATAGCAAACCAGTGCTTGTGGTGAACCTAAATCAATCCTAAGGTATAAATCAGATTTCCAATCCATGATCTATGGAGTGAGTTTCTAGGGGAGTGCAGAAAGTCTGAAAATTTATACAAAAAATTTGTACATGTATGCATTTTTCTGAGGAGAAATATCTGTTGAGTACCTAATATATGTCTGCTACTGTAGTTTAAGGATTGGGCATACAGTGATGGCCAAATGCTGCATAGTCTCTGCCCTCGCCTAGTTTATAGACTAATAGTGGAGACAGGCATTAATCAAATAATCATGCAAATTTTAAAATTACAGATATGTTTAATAATGCATATCAGAGACCTTATCCAGTCTAAAGGTCAGGAAAGGCCTTCTTCAGGAAGTTATATATGAGTTGAGATCTTAAAGATAAGTAGGGGGTGTTAATAAGGTAAAGATGAAGAGAGGGATTCCACGGAGCAAGGGCACTGAAGGGTGTGAAAGAAGATCAGTGCAGTTTGGGCACAGAGAGTCAAAGGGAGAATGGGAAGTGAGAATGGAACTCAAATAGACAAAGACAAGCTCATGCAAGGCCTAGTAGGTCTTGAAAGCATTCAGAAGACAGTGAAGATATTGAAACAAGGGAGTGATCTAATAAGGTTTATATTTTTTATAAAGATTTCTACTCCAGCTTCAGAGTGGTGAAATTATTTTGAGGGGATTATGAGCAGATGCATGGAAAAGACATGCAAGTGATAATGCTGATTGGAATGGAGTGGAAGTTGTGAAAAGATATGCAATCTTTTACTATTTATTGAGCATTTATTATGTGTCACGTGCTGTTCTGGGTCCAGGAATTCAGCAGAAAACAAGTCCAAGTCTCTACTTTTGTAGCATTTACATTCTAGCAATAGGGATAAACAGTAAACAAAAATGATTTGAGATTATTATGAGTACACTACTATGAAGGAATGAAGTAGAATAATGGGGTCTGGGTTTTATTTGGATTATTTTTAATTCTTTTCCTCCTGCTTTCTTATAGGGTATTCCTAAAATAATTAAGGTGCATAATTTTAATTTTTGATTAATTAGATTAATTATAAGAACCACTAATAGACCCACTTTTGTTTTATATAGTAATAATGACAACTAACATTTATTAAAAGTATACTATGAATGTCATGAAAGAAAAAGGCTGAGAAGCTGTTCTAGATCAACTGAAGAGACATTATAACTAAATATAATGAGTGGTCCTGTAATGGATCCTGCACTGGAAATTTTTTAGAATGTTATAGAAGATGTTATTAGCACAGTGGAGAAAAGTGGAATATGGACTGTAGATTAGATAAGTGTTGTGTTCGTTTTAAATTTCCTGAATTAGAGTACTATACTGTGATTACATAAGAGAATAGCATTGCTTTCAGGAAATACACTCAAGTATGTATTAAACAGCAATGGAGCATAATATACGTAACCTTCTTTGAAATAGTTCAGGATAAAATAAATGTTTGTACATGGAAATACACAATGTTAAAAATTAATGTGGCAAATCTAGATAAAGGGCACACAGGAATTTTCTATATTCTTGTTACTTTTCTATAAATTTGAAATAATTTCAAAATAAAAGTGGGGAAAAAAAAGCAAACGAAGGTATTTGTCCCACCCATTACATGAAATTTTTTACATGAATGCACATTCAGTCATTCTGTATAAACTATGAGATATTTAATATTGCTATTCCTATTTTAGAGATGAGCAAACTAAGTCTTTAGAAGGTCAGGTAACTCACTTAAATGTGTATTCTGAGAAAGTGGGAAAGTGAGTATTTGTTCTACTGCTATGACCATTAAATCCTCCAACAAAATATTAATTGATCTTTTAAGAAATATAGGAAAGTGACTTTTAAAAGTTTAGTTTCTGTTATTATCACCCCTTGCCTCTTTCCCAGAAGTAATTCCTGGTATATTCTTCTGGAAATTTTGTATGAATAGGAGTGCGTGTGTGTGTTCATTAAAATGGGAGTATAATAAACATACTGCTTACAATATGCATGATCTTTTTTTTTTTTTTAAAGAGACAAGGTCTCGCTCTGTTGCCCAGGCTGGACTGCAGTGGCTCGATCATAGCTCACTGCTTGAACTCCTGGGCTCACGTGATCCTCCTGCCTCAGCCTCCGGTAGCTAGGGCTACAGGTGCCACCACCATGTCCACCTAATATTTGGTAGAGATGTGGTCTCGCAATATTGGCCTGGAACTCCTGGCCTCAAGTGATCCTCCCACTTTAGCTTCCCAAAGTGCTGGGATTACAGGCGTGAACCACCATGCCCAGCCTACATGATCTTTTTTAGCTCATCTTAATCTCTTTATTGAGTGACTTTGTGAAGTAAATTAAGTAGCAAGACCTTTTTATTAATTTATTTAAAAATATTTATTAAATTATTTAATTTGTTTATTAAAAATAATAGCTTTTCTCACCTCAGTTTGTATCTTAGATGCATTTGACATGTATGTTATTAATTTTTGGCTTTTGGCTTTTGGCAGGTGGTTTTGGAATGTATGCTTAAAAAAGACCTCATTTATAATAAGGTCACTCCAACATTTCACCACTGGAAGATCGATGACAAGAAGTTTGGCCTTACCTTTCAAAGTCCTGCTGATGCTAGGGCTTTTGATAGAGGCATTCGAAGAGCTATAGAGGATATTTCCCAAGGTTGGTATTCTTGAATATTTTCTTTATTTGTTTATCAGTTATATGTAGTAGAGGTTATCTTTCTTAAAGTTGACCCAAAGTAGTTCTTGCACTTTAAGCAAATCAGCTTTTGTGATATGTGAACAGGCTTTGAAATCTGACAATAGATGAAGATAAAAAATCGTCTCCTTAGCCTGATTTATATTTGTCATGTCACAGTCTGTACCAATCGTATGTATTCTTGAGCCCATCAAGAGCAGCCTTCAGATAATTCAAATTTTGTAAAATAAGAGCTTGAAGAATAGGGGAACAGTAAGGCAGAGCTGTCAAAATCCCAGTTAGGCGTACTGTCTGTGTGTTATAATGCCAGTCACATGCTTTTTTTGGTAATTAGATAAAGAGAGAACTTGTAATATTCAAATATTCATGGACTCTGGTTATTCTATGACAGAATTCTTTACTTGATTGATTTCATTACTGAGGATCGACAGAGACCACAACCATGTCTATTCTATTCCTTGTATATCTTGCCAGTCTATTAAGATGATTAACTCTAAAGCATGCAGTTTTTGAATGGAAGAAGAATGTTTTTTCATGTAAGACTGGCTTATGTTTATTTAAACAAAAACCGCATTAAAACCCTTTTCTTAGTTAGAAATAACTAAGACTTGATTTTTTTTCTACTTAAATTAGGAAAATTATCTCTATTAGTAACTCTCTATATAAAGTAACTGAATTAAAATGTGTTAGACCACATTGTGATTTGTGTATTTTGAAGATGTCATTTTAATAGGAAAAGTTGAAGAAATGAACTAATTATGAGACCAACCAAAGGCAAGAACATGGAAATGTTTAGTACAAATCTGTTTTGATAGTGCATGAAACTGTGATTAAGTAATTTATTTAGCTACATTAAAAGATTAGAATTTGGTAAACAAGCAGTTTTTAAATTCTGATCCAGAAAAAATACCACGAAATGATAGTAGTCATTTTATCTCCATTGTAAGAACCCATAAATTCTCCCTAGATCAGTGCTCTCCACCTTATAATCATCTGGGAAGCTTTTGAGGAATAGAATGGCTGTCCCCACTCTAGACCTGTTGAATCTATCTAAGGGGTAGAGTTGAGGCATCCCTTATTTTTCAAAAACCCTGAGTGAGAAGGTTCAAATGTGGTGAGGAATTGTTGCTCTAGTAAAATGATTATAATTTGAATTTGAAAAAAAAAAGGTAAGAAATTTAAATATTAAAAAAATGCATGATGTCCTATGATCATCCCACAGAAATTCTGACAGTTTTCGGTTTGGGGCTATACTCTGGCATCAGTATATTTTTTAACAGTTACCAGTTGATTCTAATCTTTAGCCAGGTTTGAAGAACCAGTGCTTTAAAAAAAAATCATTATCCATGGCTGATGGAATTTACATGATTTATTTTAAAGTTTTGAATTACTTTTAAGCCCATGCTCATGTCCCATGAGAGTGTACTTTCTTCTTTCACCAGTATCAAATAGGTTGGGTTTAATGTTTTAGAAAGCAATTTGTAAGGAGGAGCTTACAAACTCTAGGCCAGGTAGAATAGGCTGCAGTAGTCAGCCTGTCCTGTTATTTTTGAACATTTCTTTAACAAATTGGTTAGCGTTATTATCAGCTGCTATGTGTACTTTCAACAGTCTCATTAATTTTCTTTTACTTAGCTGTCCATGGCAATAAGAATAAGCTATGCTACTCTTTCCAAAGGGCAAATTTTTTATCTCATGCCTATTCCATGCTGGCTATGTCTTCTCAAGAGGAGCATAAACTTAGAATACCTTGCTAGGACAAATCCTTTCTTACTAATTTATTGGAACTAAAGGTACTCTTGAGCCCTATGAAAACCTATACAGAGACGTTGATGCACGAAAGTCAATAACAACAATTGGCCATTAACTGTCAATAGTGGATTAAGACTCATTTGTTTTCTTTCTTAACTAAAGCAGCTAAAATCCTGGTTTTGGTTACTAAATATTGTTTCCTGGATCAGAGCAATTAAGGAAAATTGTATAAATCACATGTTACCATCACCTAAACAACCAGAGGAGTGTGTAATGCATATAATCTGCCTGGCAGTTTGAGTATTTGGGAGAAATCTAGGGTAGGGCTTGCTGAAGATAGTGTATTTTCAGAGAAAACATCTCTTTAGTGAGTAACTGGAAATTTACCTGTAGAAAGGGGAAAGAATCCCTTTGTTCTCTGTTATTCTAACAAAGGGGCAAGTGTAAGTGGCCAATATCTGACTGGTTGCCAGGCAGTCCAGAGTGATCTCTGATAAGTCTTATAAAGTGTTGTAATGACATAATCAGTCATTAATACTGAAATCTAATCTAAAATTCTATGCTTAATTAACTTTTATCTGTTTTCTTAGGATGCCCCGAATCAAAAAATGAAGCTGAGGGAACAGATGATTTACAAGTAAGTAGTTTGGCTTGAAAGGAATTTCTAAACATAAAGGATGTGGAGGAAATCACTAGCCTTTATAAATAAACTCATAAATTATAATATTAAGAAAATTGTGAAGATACTGTATTTGTCAGGGTTCTCCAGAGAAAAGAACAAATACAGGTCGAGCAGCATCCCTAATCTGAAAATTTGAAATCTGAAATGCTCCAAAATTTGAAACTTTTTAAGTGCTGACATGACACCACAAGTGGAAAATTCCACACCTGACCTCATGTGATTAGTCACAGTCAAAACGCAGTCAAAATTTTGTTTCACAAAATTATTAAAAATACTGTATGAAATTATCTTCAGCCTATGTATATAAGGTAAATACGAAACATCATGAATTCCATGTTTACACTTGGATACCCTTCTTAAGATATCTCATTATGTATATATAGACATTCAAAAGTCTGAAATTTGAAATAGTTTGGTTCCTAGTATTTTGGATAAGGGATACTCAACCTGTATATAGAAAGAGAAGTTCTTGTTTGTTTGTTACTTGTTTTTTAAAGGAATTGGCTAACAAGATTGTGAGATTGGCAGGGCAGGCAGGTATGCTGGAAATTGGCACAAGTTAATGTTGCAGTCTTGCACTAGCAGGCAATCTCTGGCCAAAAATCTGTTCTTTTTGGAGGACCTCAGTCTGTTTTCTTATGGCCTTCAACTGATTGGATGAGGCTACCCACATTATGGAGGAGAAATCTCCTTTACTCAGTGTCTATTGATTTAAATGTTGGTCACATCTAAAAATTACCTTCACAGCAACATCTAGACTAATGTTTGACCAAACAACTGGGCATGATAGCTTAGCCAAATTGACACATAAAATTAACCATCCCAGACACCTCATTTCCCAGAAAAAAATAGACAAGCTTCTTATATAAAAAATTCACAGAAAAGGAATTGCGAATTGCTAATAAGCTTATGGACATTGTTATGTTTTAGCTCACTGGTAATCAGCAGGTAGTATAAATTAAAGTAAAATAACATTTTTAGTTACCAGATGACCAAAGGTTTAAAAAAATGATATTGCCCCGTGCTGTGTCTGTAAGATTGACAGATTGATGCCGTGCTGAAGAAATTGTAGATTGGTACACTCTTTTCTAGAAAGCAGTTTGGCAGTATGTATTAAAAAACCTAAAGTAGAAACATTCATGCCTGTTGATCTAATGATTCAATTTCCAGTAATGTATACCAAGGAAATAGAGGGTGCAAAAAAATTTTTACACACAGATTTTGTTATATATATGGAGATTTTAAAATATTATTTGATAATGAATAAGAAACTATCTAAATAGCTAACAATAGGATAATGGGAATGGTTGAATAATTTAAGGTATATCTGTCATGCAACCACTAAAAATTATATTGTTTATGAATTTGCTTGCAATATATTGAGCAACAGAAACACAAAAATTGTACGGTGTTATCTTCATTACTCAGCTAAAATGATAAGTGTTTTTATTGGTTACCTTTGGATTGTGGGAATCTGAGCTATATTGCTTTCTTTTTAATATTTTTCTGTATTTTTCAAGTTTGCTGAATATGTATACAAGTTATGTTAATATTCCAGTATTCATATTATTTTAAAAATAGCTGTCGCTTAAAGACATGGCAAAATATTTTCTGTACATAGTTGCTTATTTTGATACTTTTTAAATCAGAGAATGAAATATAGTTATTTTAGAAAATTTGAGATAGATAGCAAAATATAAGGAAAAAAAAAACTTGCCTACCATCCATGATAACTTCCATACGTATTTTAAAATATGGTCTTTGGTATTTTTTCTGTGTACATAAATGCATGAACATGTGATAGGATGGTGTCATTAAACCATAGTCTGCTTTTTTTCACTTAAATATATAGTAATATTTTCTGTGTCCTTAAATACTTTCCAAGTTTACAATTTTTCACTTGTGTTTTTTTTTTAAATGGATATATTCTAATTACCCATCCTCTATTGTATATTTGAGAGTTCTTAGATATGTGTATAATATGTTTATTCTCTTGGTGGTTAATTATTATTTTAGAAATACAGTGAGTTGCAATTAATTAGGTATAAGAAATGTGTAATACCATCCAAAAATAAATATATTTTTTAGTTAAGTGTTTTCCAAAGTTCCATTTTGTTCTGGTATCAAGTGAACTATGGGGTGAGAAACGTGTAAACATTTTTGTAATACCTCCTTTGTGGTGAAAGTAATTTGTTTAAAATTCAATTTTAAAAAAAGTTTTCACATATTAACTATATCCTTTAATGATTATTCATTTTTATACTCTTCTGATTTGGTTTCACTTAGTTTCTACATAAAACATTGTATTTTTTAAAAGTGCTATAGGACAGAATTGTTTGCGAGACTTTGTGCATATAGCAGTCAGTGGGTTTTGCAAAAATCATCTGTTTTCATAATCATGTTCACTACTAGTACCATATATGTCAGGGCTTTGGTATAGAGTGAAAACAGTGGGAAGATATTAATGAGGATTAATAGGTTCATCACAGAGGCAGGCAAAATAGTAAGAAGTTAGAAACAGGGAGAAGGCGGCTAGTGAAGATTACTGTATAGCAAAAGCAGTGAGAGAACTATTCGGTTGTTAGCTCCTTGGGATCCCTGCTTTATAGTAAGGTATCTTCAGTGCCCTCAATCCAACAGTTTACACCCCCCCCCGCCCCCCGCCGACAGCAGTTGTTTATATCCTAGCTTCATTAGACACTAAAGTACTTGCTTAGTTTTTATTTTCATAATAAAATAGAAAATATGCAATGTCATTGGAGACCCTAGTAATAGGCTTTTATTTAAATGTAATTTCAATAGGAACAATTTTTATATTAAGTTTTAATTCTTGTTTTTTTCATGCTGTGATGTTTTTAAAGTAGATTCACAAATTTTTAAATATTTTTTTCTTTTAGTGGAATGTAATCCCCCCTACCGCCTTGATTGTACAGTACTTAGTGACTTGTTATCTTAACAAAGAGAATGTAGTAGAAATGACAGAGTGTGACTTCCAAGGGCAAGTCATAAAAGACATTGCGGCTTCTGTCTGACTCTCTCATGGGTCACAAGTTCTAAGGGATGTACGCCTGTCATGTTATGAGGACACTCAAGCAACCCTGTGTAGATGTCCATGTGGTGAGGAACTGAAGCCTTCAGACAATCACCATATTAGTCATCCACCTTGGAAGCAGGTCATTCAGCTCCAGACAAGCCCTTCAGATGACTGCAGCCATGGCTGATGTTTTGACTCAACCATATGAGGGATGCTGAGCCAGAACCACCTAGTTAAGTGGTTCTTGAGTTCCTGAAGAAACTGTGAAATAAATGTTTGCACTAAGTTTGGGAATAATTTATTACTAGTACAGATTTTGGTATCTATAAATGAGGTGCTGCCATAATAAATACTTTAAAATGTGAGAGTGACTTTGAACTTGGACAGTAAATGAAAACTGGAAGGTCTTTGAGGAGAGTTTTAGTGAAGTCCTGAAGAGACTGTAACTAGAAGCTTAAAGGCCTTTTGGGCAAACTGCCAGTGAGGGCTTAAATGAAGATGAAGAAAACCATATTGGAAAATGGAAGAAAGGGAATCCTTGTTGGGTAGTGGCAGAAAGTTTAGCAACAGTGTCACCTGCAGTAATGTGGGAAGCAGAAAATATACCTAATGAACTGGGTGATTCAGAGATTTTCAAGTGAAACATTAAAGCTGTTGCCTGATTTCTTCTTACTGCTTGTGGTAAATGGAAGAGGAGAGAAATAAGCTAAAGAAGGGCTCCTAAACAAAAAAAATTCTCAGTATCTCAATATGTCAAACTGCTAAAACTAAGAAATGGCTTCCGGGCAAAGATCAGATCCAGGGCCCTCTCAGAAGAACGATGTCTAAGAATGAAGCCAAGGGTGTGACTGTCAATTTCTTTAAGACCCCAGAAAGAGCTAAGGTGGTACCTCAGAGAACCTTTCAGTCAAGTAATTGGGCTTATAAGAAGCTTTTAAGGGTGTATCCCTTAACAGAAGTTTAAGATTAAGAAGAGTTTCTCTCAGAGAGAGTTGCAAGTGTGCTCTTCATCTAATGGAGTGAACACCAGTGAGATTCACAAGACCACCTACAAAGTTTTCCAAAGAATTATATTGGCAGAAATGCCACGAACTTGGACTGGAGAGAGGCCTTTTGGAACTCCAAAATTCCAGTGGCAGGAAGCAGGGTGAAAACACTATACAGATGGCAAGTATGGCCTACCTTTTATGAAAATGGAAAGGTGACTCAGAAATTAGAACCAAGATCTCAAATGGCAGAGCCAAGAGCTATGAAAAATTATTTCCAGGTCCTAAGTTATACTCCAGGAACTTCCAAAGTTCCCACCTTTGATTTCAGAATTGCTCTGGATAACTATGTTGTTTTTCTCATTTTCTCCACTTTTGAACAAGAATGTCATATAGCATTTATCCTCTGCCTGTCCTACCGTTGTCTTTTGGGTGTGTGTTGGGCAGATAATTTGTCTCTTTAGTTCATAGGTTTTCAGATTGAGAGGAACTATATTCAAGGAGCTCCACTTGAGTAACCACACCAAGAAGTTTCATCTGTATGTGGGCCTGTTAAGATGACAACATCCTAGATTTGAAATTGTCACTGTAAAAGGATGAGACTTTGGGGGAATCTTGGAAGGGAGTGAATGTATTTTGCATATGAGGAAAATGTAAATAATTTGTGTCCAAAGAGTAGTGAACTCTGGTGGTTTTAAAATATGTAAACAAATTCATTTATACTCTTCACTGGAGTCTAATTCCCCTCTTCTTGTGTGTGGGATGTACTTAGTGACTCACTTCTATTAAATAGAATGAGATGAAAATAATGAAATATGACTTCTGAGGGTAGGTCATAAGAAAATTTGTGGCTTCCGTCCTGCTCTCTCTCTTGGATCACTCTGGGAAAAGCCAGCTGCTATGTGCAAGGACATTTGAGCAAATCGGTGAAGAAATTCATGTGAGGAACTGAGGCCTTCTGCCAGTAACCAGCAAGGAACCTAGGGCCTTCTAAAAACAACCAAGTGAAGTGAACCATCTTGGAAGCAAGTCCTACAGCACTAAATAAGCCTTCAGATAACTGTAGCCATGGCTAACATCTTGACTGCAACTTCACAGGGTACTGTGAACCAGAATCACCCAGCTAAGTTGCTCCCAAATTTCTGATTTGCAGAAGCTATGAGAAAATAAATGTTTGTTACTTGAAGCTGTGGTAATTTTTTATGCAGCAATAAATAACTAATGCACAAGCACAAAGGGAAGTTTAACTTTTTCTTAAGATGATTAGAATGATAGCTAAATTTTTCAGAGTCGGTCCAGAAATACAACTGCAAAAGAAAACTTTTAAATTTACCTTAGTACCATTTATTTCATGATGTGCTAAAGTTTTAAAGGGTCATTCTTCTTTTGGAATATATTGGAAGTTATAATGTATTCTAATTTATTTAGCCGCTTGACTAGGTATAACATACATCATAATAAGTTTCATAATTCACCTTGTGGGTTTGGCATAAATAAACATTTTGAGGTTTTTGAATACAAGCTGACTGATTTAAGGTAGTGGTTATATCAGGTTTAGTTTTTTGGTGATCATTTGCAAAGACAACTAATATAGTTTAAAAGAATAACCCATTATCTGGGGTTTTTTTAGCCCAGAGGAAGTAATAATTATGTTGTATTTAGATCATAAACGTCTTAAAGGCACTAAATGTCAGTGGAAATCCTTTCTGTTTTGAATACCCATTAATCCATTCAACAAATATTTGAGTACCTATTCTATGCCAATAACTGTGCTAGATATTTGGTTATTTGTTGGTGGGCAACTTTCTGCTTTCAGCCATTCATTGTCTTCATCAGTTATTGTAAGTCAATAGAAAGAAGTTTACCTTTCTATTTCATATCTGTCTTTGAAGGGTTTTGTAACAGATCATCATTTGAATTTAAAATCCTATGTTGGTCATCTTTTATCCCTGATGTAGCTCTGGTCACATACTTGTTACTCAAGAAGGTTTTTGAGGAAAAATCATAATAATTCAGATATTTTTTTAACCTAACCCAATATTAAGGTATGAATGTTCTTTCCGTTTGGTTTTTTTTGACAATTTTAATGAGGCAATTAAGGTTTTGTGGGTTTTTTTTAAAATGCTAGCTTATGCTTGTTTTAAGATCATTTTTAGTGTTGATAGCCAGAGTTGTCAGTTTTAACATTTACAGCTCTTATTGTTCAGATATGCTGAATTAATAACAAAACCCACAAAACTCAACTCAAAACAGGCATGGGGTTATAGGAGGAAAAGATCTTAGATAATCATGCTTTTGGGCAGAAGAAAGATGAGGCCTGACTGATTTGAAATGAAAAGTTGTCATATTTTCTCCCTTGGCCATTGAGAGTAGTTGACTAATTTAATCTTTTTAGGAAGCAGATAATGTCATTTCTGAGCTAAAATGATTTAAGAGACTGTGATTTATATTTATTACCTAAAGTAGTTTTGCTTTAGGCCGGGGGACTATGAATTGTTCATGTACTGATTTTTGAAGGTGATAATATTTTAACAAGGCTCTATAGCTGAAAACTAAGTTAATGGATTGGCTTTATTTAGCTAGTACAAAGTATTTTCTGATACTGTACCCTATCACAATTCTCTATAGTACTGTCCTACAATTAAGTTCCAAAAGCCCTGAAATAAATAAATGAATGGATGAATGTGTGTATGTGTGTGTATTTTTAGAGACAGGGTCTCTCTGTCACCCAGGCTGGAAGCCCTGATATATTGTAGGTTGAGTTTTATTTATTATCCAATAAGGGAGCATAAAAACTCTGTATAGCTTTTTGCATGATGTTTTGTTATTTAAATTTTTCTTCACTTTCAGGCTAATACATCTTCATGTATTGGGAGATTTAGAAAATTATAAAGAAGAAATCAGGAATCATTCATCCCTACCCAAAGATAACTGCTATCAATATTTTGGGTGCTTCTGCCTAACTTTTTCTTTCTTCTTGTATACTATATACAAATGCATACTTCCTTTTAAAAGCACCATCGGGATCATACTTTTAAAATGCAGTTAGTGTAAAATCTCTTGACCATTTTGATTGTGTTTTTGATGAGAGTTTTGTTTATATTGGTGTTGTGGTGATGTTCTTAGTTGAAATTTACATAGTATAAATCATAAAATTTGAACCTGTACAGTCTACCTTCAGAGTCTTTGATCTTAGCCATTATATTGTGTATCTGTACTAAAATTTATTTAACCATTCACATGTGATTGAACATTTACTTAATTTCCCACAGCCTTTTTTGTTTGTATCTTTGAGTGCGACCTTAAGATAAAAATCTTAGAAATAGGTTTACCATTTAAAGGGTTATTTGAAGATTTACATAGTTAGCAGAGCTATGTGACTACTACTTATTAACTCAAAAATATATTTACAGAGAGTAAACAATCTCTGAAAACCTATATCACATTGAGCCAAACTAACTCTTTGTTAGGAAGGTAGTTTAGTTCTTCTGTTGAATAAGCCAAGGTAGAGGACTTGTTTTCCTTTACTGTTGTTCCCAGACACTGTGTTTGGTACATTTTTCATATTCCTCCTATATTGTTTCATCACAGATTACTGTGTTCAGATTGCTTAAAGAAAATACTGTAAGCTGTTGAGGTTTTCAGACAAAGCTCATAGACAAATACAAAATTAAAAACTCAAGGGTTAGTTTATTATTATCCTTAAACTAATCAAAAGTAACTAAAGAAATCTAATAAACAAAATACGAGACAATTGTGGCCAAATCTAAAATGAATTGCTACCTGAAGCACTACACCAAAATGTCAGTGATTTTGTTGGGCTTAAGGAATTATGAGTAATTTTTTTTCTCCTCTGTGCTTTCTAAGTTGGCATAATTTAAGCATATAATTTTAAATACCAAAAGAATAGATGCCTTGGTAGCATTTTTAATATATGTAATCTTTTTAATTAATAAACTTTATTTTTTAGAGGAGTTTTATGTTTATAGCAAAATTGGGTGGAAAGTACAGAGGGTTCCCATATACCCCCTGTCACTACACATGCATAACCTCCCCTACTATCATCATTTCCCAGCAGAGTGGTATACTTGTTACCATCAGTGAACTTCCATAGACACACCATTATCACCCAAAGTCCATAGTTTACCTTAGGGTTAATTCTTGGTGTTGTGCATTCAATGAGTTTGACACATGTATGATGACATGTATTCACCATTGTAGTATCATTGTAGTATCAGTATAGTGTCACTGCCATAAAAATCCTCTGAGCTCAGCCTATTCATCCCTCCCTCCTCCCAACCTCTGATAATCACTAATCTTTTTACTGTCTCCATAGTTTTGCCTTTTCCAGAATGTCATATAGTTAGAAACATAACATGTAGCCTTTTTAGATTGGCTTCTTTCACTTAATAATATGCATTTCCGTTTCCTCCATGTTTTTTCATGGCTTGATAATTCATTCCTTTTTAGAGCTGAATAATATCCTATTGTCTGGGTATATCACAGTTTATTTGTCCACTCACCTACTGAAGGACATCTTGGTTGCTTCCAAGTTTTGGCAAGTATAAATAAAGTTTCTATAAATATTTTGTGTGGGCACAAATTTTCAACTTCTTTGGGTGATAACAATGAATGCTATTGCTGGATCTTAAGGGTATGTTTAGATTTGTAAGAAACTACTAAAACTATCTTCAGAAGTGTCTGTGTGTCTGTGCCATTTTGCATTTCCACCAGCAAAGAATGAGAATTCCTTTTGTTTTGCAATTCCCTAAGGACATTTGATATTGAACATTTTTTCATAAACTTCTTTGCCATCTGTATATCTTCTTTGATGTGGTGTCTGTTAAATTCTTTGGCCCATTTTTTAACTGGGTTGTTCATTTTATTGTTGAGTTTTAAGAGTTCTTTGTATATTGTGAAAACAGTCCTTTACTAGATATGTCTTTTGCAAATATTTTTTCCCAGTCTGTGGTCTATCTACTCATTCTGTTGACATTGTTTTTTAATATATGTAATATCAAAATGTAAGTGTTCTTTAACAAAGAAAATTTCAAACTACTTCTATCATTTAATAAACCAATAGTATAATTATTAAAAGCTTCTCTTAGTTGGATATAACCCAGCCACACATTTTTCAAACCCATAATTTGTGATATACAACTATAAGAATGAAGTTCTAGAACAGCATGTCCACTGTGATATCCCTTTTTTCCACACTACTTTATTTATTGGGAATCATACTTTTAAAGAGGATGGCAGAAGAAAATTAAATTTTCTCTGTCTCAGAATTAATAGTAGGAGAAGGGGCAAAGGGAGGAGAGAAGCAAAGTCTGTTTTTATTTTTTCTAGAGCTGTCATCTGGCCTTACGTGCTGATTGAGAGCTACAGCTGGAATTATTTTATTGCCTTGCCCTGTATCCTTTTGCCTCCACACACAAAATTGCTGTAGCACTGTCTGAAAAAGAAAAAGCTAAGCAATCTCTTAGCAACCATAGGAGAATGTTATCAGCAACTGAGAGTAAAATGGAGTTCCATTGTGCATTAATTATTGGCATGAGTTACTTTATAGATAAATACAGATGAGCCTATGCAAGCAAACAATACTAAAAGCATTGAATATGGGTATATATAATTGCCATAGACGTTTTTTAAAGCTAGAGACCATGCTAATGTAAGTACAATCTTTGTGCATTTCCTATATTAAACTTTCTGCTCTTACGGAAGATTTTTGGCATTTCCCACCTCCTAACTTTAAGTTATGTCCATTTTTCCATAGTAATTTTTACTTTTCGAGATTTATAACCCAGTAAAAATTATAGAAATTTGACTAAGCCTGAACACTTTTTACTCAATCATATCAAAACTGAGAAAGTGTTTTGGTTATTATGACAGGTTGAGTACCCCTGATTCAAAATGCTCCAAAATCCAAAAAATTCTGAAACACTGTGGTCTCAAGCATTTTGGGTAAGGTATACTCAACCTGTAATTTTAATTATAGAAATGGTACAGATAATTTTTTTTGAAAATAATAAAATATTTTTCTTATTAGATTGGCAAAGACTGGTAAGTGATAAGGCCCAGTGTGAGCAGAGATGTAAGGAAATGGTCCCTCTGTCATAAATTATTAAGGGTTTTTTAGTTGATACATAAGTTAGCCAGAAGGTACGGGTAGCTTGGTAGTATAATTGAGTATTTGTATATCCTTTATTCAACAATTCCATTTATGGAAATTAATCTTAAGGAAGAAATATTATAAGTGCACCAAGATGTATGTATAAGGAGGTGCATTGCAATATATATCACAAAAATTTGGAAACAATCTAAATGCCCATAATTAGGATGTTGGCTAAGTAATATATTACAGTGCAAACACTAGACTTCTTTGCAGCCATTTCAAAGATAAATCCTTATATAATGACGTGGGGAAAGGTCCATGGAATGTTATGAAGTGAAGAAAACCACTGTATGGATAGACTGTTTATAATATAAATGGAATAAAATTATATATAGTATATAAACATATATGCATGCATTAGGAAGTTTGGAATGATATTTGTCAAATAGTAATAGGGGCTATTCCATGGGGGTGGGATTTTGGAAGAATTTTTATTTTTTGTGTAATCTGAACTTTGAACAGTTATTAAAAGATAATTTTTGTGTAAAGATTTGTTTAAGGAGCTCTCTTTCTACATATTTTTCTATTATACATTTACTCCTTAGGTCTATATTAATGAAGTGTGATCTGATTTGTGGATATTTGCATATCACAGATTATTTATAGGGTTCTTAGTGTGTGCCAGGCATAGTTAGTTCTGAGCTCTAGGGATAAAATATGGGTATAGTCCCTCCTTATAGGCTGTCTTAATTCATTCTGGCTGCTACAAGAAAATGCCATAGACTGGGTAGCTTATAAACAACAGAAATTTATTTCTCACAGTCTACAATCAAGGCACCAGCAGATTCGATGTCTGATGAGAGCCCACTTTCAAGTTCATAAATAGCACCTTCTGGTGCCTCACATGGCAGAAAGGACAAGACATATCTCTGGGGCCTCTTGTATAAGGGCACTAATCACATTTATGAGGACTCCACATTCATAATCTGATCATAGCCCCACCTCCTAATACCATCATTGGTGATTAAGTTTCCACATAAGAATTTTGAGGGGACACAAACATTCAGACAATAGCCCTGGTTCATGGGGAAAATATAAATAAAAGAATACTTAGAATATAGGGAGATATATGTATTTTTAAGGAAATTCAAAGAAGGGAGTGATTAACTTGGGAGTGGATCAACAAAAGCTTTTTGAGTTTATGGCTGAGGTTAAGCATAAAGGAGGTTTTTTAATGGAAATTTTGAAGAAAGCCATTATGGGTAGAGGAAGTGACATGTACAGAAAAATCAGAAGTATGAAATGTCAGATGATAACAAAGAGAAACAAGCTCATCAATATTTTTGAAACAAAAATATGAGGATGAAAGAGTAGAATGAGCCATAGTAACAAAGTATGTTGCCTTTTCTTTTTTTTTTTTTTAAAATAACAGACTATGCATTCATTTGTTCTTCATTCTCCGACTTTCTTATTCACCTAAGGGAAGCTGTGTAATTTTACTATGTAATTTTTAGTTAGACTTACCCATTATATAGAAATTAATATATGAGTGAATATTATGAAAATGCCTACCTCTTGGTAAGAATATGTAATACTGTTTGTGGGTATATGAACTGTTAAAACCACCTCGGAAGATTATTCTTATTATGTAAACCGGAACATAAGGTATATCCCATAACCCAGCATTTCCACTCTTGGGTGTGTACCAGAGAAACTCTTGTTTACACAAGAGTAAACAGTATTGTTTATAGTAATGAGGCCTATACAGTAGTGTTCATAGTAATGTTTTTTGCAATAGCAAAAAGTTAGAACAACCCAATCATCCATAGACAGAGAATAGATGGATAAATTGTAGTGCTCTTATCCTGGTTCTGCCACCGAGTAACTTTTATTTTAGGCAAGTTACTTAATCCCCCTGAACTTTTATTTATTCATATGGAGTAGGAAGATAATAGTACTATCTACCTCAAAGGATTGTTGTGGGGATTAACGCATGTAAAGTGTTTGGGACAATATCTGATACATAGAAAATGTTCAATATATTTTAGCTATAATTGCTACGCAGAGGTAAAAATGACTGAAATATTGCTATACCTGTCAACATGAATGAATTTCAGTGAAAAAAAATTGAACAAAAACAATTCTGTTCCATGTAGCATATCAGTCAAATAAAGCTCAAAAGCATCTGTAGCTAAATATTGTTTAGGGGTAATACTTGTGTGATAAATCTAAAGAAGGACTAAGAAGGTGGGGAAAAAAGTGACTTCAAGATGGTGTTTACCTGCTGTGTGTCTAGATGGTAGTGTATGTTAATATGGAGAAACAGAGAGTTATTAGCTGTGTTGCCTGTATTCACTTTTCTTAAGTTCAGTGACAAGTGGACACATTTGTTTTATTATTCTTTATATTATTATGTATATAGACCTTTATATATAAAATATTTCCTTAGAGAGAAAACCCATGAGTCACCTGGTTCTAGCCTCAACTCCCCAGAACTATATCAGTGGTTTGGTGTGTATACTTCCTGGTATTTTAAAAATGTAAATATAAATCTATCCATCCTCTGTCAATTACCATTGGGATCATGCCATAGTGACTGTTCTGTACCTAGCTATTTTCACTTAACAATGTCTTATGAGTACTGCAAACATCTTTTTATTAGGTGCATAGAATTCTACCATATATATGTCATGATTTTCAAACCAGTCCCCTACTGATGCAGTGATTCTTTCTTGTTTTCTCTTTTTTTTGTTAAAAATAGTGCTACTGTGATTTTTTTGTGTGTTGTGTGTGTGTGTGTGTGTGTATCTATATATACAGTCAATTTGTCAAAGTAGAATTGCTAGGCCAAAAGGTATAGATTTTTTTTTCAGGGGCATTGTCAAATTGCATTCTTAGCAACAGTGCAAAAAGTATTCCTGTTTCTGCACAGCCTTGTCAACATTAAGTATTATTAATTACCTAGTTTTTACATCTTTCCTAGTTAGTATATAATAATGGCATTGTATTTTACATGACTTTAATTGAATGAGGTTCAGCATGTTTTCATACATTTTTTGTCCATTTCTTTCTCTTATGAAATAAAATTGGACTTTATCTTGTAAGTTCGTGTTTCCAGGGGACAGAGGGCCCATTCCTATAGACTGTGTAAATTATGTATCTTATGAAAAGTTTCCTCAGGCAATACTGATTCTCTTCCCTGTCCTCTCCAGTATGTGCCCAGTCTCCCAACAAAGCTTTGGTAATTGGAAACCTTAGAAGGGTTTTAAATAGATAAACCAACAGATTTGCACAAGGAATGAGAGGACAAAGACTGGAAACAAGGAGATCAGTTAGAAACTTACTGAAATAAGACAGGTGAGAGAAAGATAATGAAGGCGTGCATTGAGACAGTGAAGAGTGGGTATTGAGAAGAGGAAATGAATTTGAAAAACTCGGAAGATTAGCTTGTTTAGAAAATTATTTTATTGACACAAAGGTATATTCCGCATGAGTCCAGAGAGGTTTGGGCAAGGGCGTACTATATCTCAGTTCATTATTTCAGATGAAGAGGGAAAAAAATGTATTTAAGCTAAAAAGTGACTGGTTCATGGTTAGAGTATATTTGTATTGTATTTTGAAATATGATTCGGGTGGTCTGTGCCTCTAGTCCCAGCTACTGTGGATCCTAAGGCGGGAGGATCACTTTGAGGCCAGGAGCTTGAGCCCAATCTGGGCAACGTAGTGAGACCCCATCTCTTAAAAAAAAGAAGAAAGAAAAATAGGAATAGAATTGTTGTTAAGCTTGTGTCATTCTAGCAATAATTATATTCATTCATGGACATATGAATTAGTTGAAAAAAATAAATGTTTAGTCTCATTAAGAGTTACACTTTCAATAAAATTTAAAATAATAATAATATGATTCTATATCAAAAGTAAGGGGGAAAGTATATGCGGTACATAGATTTTAAAATGATCACGTACAAGTAAACAAGCTTAAAAATTGGAAAATTACTCATACCGTCAAGAAGGAGTGTTAATTCATTTTATTTTCTTCCAATCTTTTATGTTTTTATGACTATGATAATACTGTAAATAAAATTTTATGTACTGACTTTTAAACACTAAACAATTCCCACATAGTAGATAGGATTCACAAACTTACTTTCAAATAACCACGTGATATTCCATTTAGCGGGCATACGATAATGTACTTACCTATTCCTTTATTATGGCACATTTAGGTTGTTTTTTCCTTTATACTATTAAAAATCATTTTTTAAAGAAAAATTTTGTGCCTAAAGTGTCTTCCATTTTAGTGCTTTTTTTCTTTGATAAATTCAAGAAGTGGTCAAAATGTGTGAATGTTTTAAAAGCTTTTGATATATTTTATTAAAATTACTTTTCAGAAATGGTTGTTCCACGTTCCTGTGTGTGTAGAATTAGCAAGGAATAAGAATGCCCATTTTCCTTATCACTACTTTTTTAAACACTTTGTCAATCTAATGTGCATCTACTTTGCTGAAAGACATATAATTAAATAGTAGAAAAGTACATTTTTCTAGTTTAGGATTCTCTAAAATGTTAATTTTCACAATTCACGAATAACATGTGCCTTATTGTAGATGTATACTTTGCATTTTTAGTGTTTTTTTTGTTTGTTTGTTTTCTTTGCCATATCAGACACCTGAATGATGCTTCAGTAATTTTATTAGCTGAGACCCGTTTAGGTGTGTAGTTGTAAATTCACTGTGTGATATGAACCATTCCTACTTGATAGGTTAATTCTAGCTATTTTGATAAACATTTAAAAATCATTTGTTACCCAAATATTACACACATTTTTATTTAATAATGAAACAACACACAGTTTGGATATTTCCCTTTAAAAATAAATAAATGTATTTATTCTTAATCAGTGTAAATATGTTACTGTTTAATTTACAGAATATAAGTACAATAACCCAAGTCAGTACATAAAACACTGGGTTTGTTCAGATGACAGATTTTTTTTTAAGTAAGCTTTATTTTAATTTGTAACTCTTAAGTGACTTCTCAATTAGATTGTAATTTGGTAAAAGACAACCCAATTCAAAAAAATTGTCACCATTGAAATCATAATTATAATTACCACTGATACTACTACTACTACAATTCATGCTTGCTTATGGTTTTTAATCTCTGGAGTATCCCAATTAACCCCAAGATTGTTGATACAGATATTATACCCAATTTATAATTAAAAAGAAACTGTGATTCAGAGAATTGAATTTCTTACATTTCATTTCTTAATTGGATGAGACAAAATTCTGACTTAGGCCATTTTTCTCAACCTTTCCCCCCCCCCCATGTTTTCTTCTATTCAGTTTACTTATGATTTCTGACAATTACTTGAATCATTTATTTTCAAAAGTCTCTGGAACAGGTAAATATATTTCTTGAATTCTTTTACTCTTCCCAATTTTGATTATGTATTTTGAAAGAATGTTTGCTAGATAACAGTGTTTAGCCAACTCCCTTCCAGTAATTTAGCATTAACTATCACAACACATTGGGGCAACTGTTACGAAAATTAGGTAAAAATAGTAATTAATTGGTTTTGACACAGTTAGTTTTAAGTGACAGTAGATTCTCAGATATATTTTTAAAAGTTTGTCTACTCCCTGATACAAATAATGGCTTTTAGTTTTCAGAGTGTTTTCACTTATATTATTATCTCACTAGATCCTTATGACAATCCAGCGTCATAAAACAGCATAAGTATTATAATTCGTTTGTAATTGAGAAGACTGAATGCTAAAGAAATTAAATGTTACAAGGCTATTTTTTTGTTCCAGAGCAAGAACTAGAACTTGCATTTACAAATTTAAAGTATCTTAGTCATAAAATGAATTTTAGAGATAGCACCAACAGAATTTTTAAAATATATTTTAATTAAAAAAAGAGAAAGCTTATAAAGGTTTAAACTCTTAGAATTGTTAGCCCTATAGTGATTACTCTGAATTATTTTAGAATAAGCCAGTGAAAGTATTTTAGCCATTTTTACTTGGCTGTCAGCATTTCTTCTCAAGTAATTGTACAATAATGGGGAAAGAAATAGCAAATAGTTATCCGATTTCTTAAAAAAAAAACTAAATGAAATGAAACCCTTCCCAGACTTTGTTTTGTAGTGTACTAAATTTCATTTGCTTGACATATTTCATAGAAATTATTGTTTATGACATTTTAAAAGCATATCTTTAGTGACTCTCAATGATTGAGCATGTACCTAAGTCTCTTGTACATAATCTAAATCCTTCTAAGTAATCAGCAAGTTCAGAATAATTTATTCATTCACTTATTCAACAAGTGCATAGGCTACTATTGTCTTCCTTCTTTCAATCCACTGTATCAACAGCATGGTTCTTGGTATATAGTTTTTTTTAACTTGCAAAATTAGACTTACTGATTTGTATTTTCTTCCTAATAATTTCTTCATTTTCTGTGTATGTATATCACTTTTATTATAGTTAAAAGTGTTACTAGATATCTCTGACGTGGCATGGTTAGTCTTTCAATTCTTCCTAAGTTGGTTGCAATAAGAAAACCCATTGTTTTTATTCTGGCAACTAATGAGTTGAGGGTTGTTCCCATTAGGCAACTGAAGAGGATACTTCCAGTTCTCTAGTGAAGGATCACCTTTTCCAGCAAGAGACAGTTGTTACCAGTGAGCCTTATAGAAGCTCAAATGTAAGACCTTCTCCCTTTGAAGATCTGAACGCCAGAAGAGTCTACATGCAAAGCCAAGCCAATCAGGTGAGAAGATAAATATTTTTTGTCATGTTATTTTGTATGTATAGAAATTGGATGATGTGTTGAACAAGGACATTAAAACTGTCTGCCCTTTACCAGGCAAAATAAACAAACAAACAAAAAAGCAAGAAAACCAGGAGAGTAGAATTTATAATGAATCAAATCCAGAGTGAAACAACAAATATATAGACCATAAAGTCCTATATAGGTGTAGTAATTGAGCCATAAATTTGACTTCAAATTTTTTGGTGGCAAAGATGACAAGGGGTAATGTGTCAGTTATGTTTTATTATCCAGAAGAAAAAAGCATACCAGCCTCTTGGGAAGGAAGAGTTTCCCTAGCCTTACTCTCTCAGAAACTTCTCACATCAGAGATAGTATTTTTTAAAAGTCGTTAGCAAACATTTCTGTGGCATATACACTGACAAATTTCATAAGATTTCTTCTTATGGCTTACCTCAAAAACTGAGAATGTATTCCTAGATCAACTCTGTGAAAGCATTTCCATTAGGCACTATATATACAACCTTCTAATAGTTCCAGCCAAAATGATCTAAAAATGAAAACTTGGTATAGGATATAACTCTATTTTGTGCCATTCACAGGTGTTATCAGATCTATCAGAAGACTATTCTTGACCCTACCTCTCTTAGTGTTAATAAATGCTTTTGCTTTTAAATAAGCATTTGTAACTATTACTCTATGTGAACTCATGTAGCTTAAATGATGCCCAATATCTGTCCACAAAATCAAAGGCAAAATGTTGTCTAGTCTTCTTGATAGATGTTATCTATAAGATGTATTAGTGTCTGCTGGCATAGTGGCTATGCCTAAAGCCCACCTGATTCTCATTTAATGATTCTCATTTTGACCTGGGGAACTCAGAATGCAGTTTGATAGGAAAGACATTTGCATAGACTCTAGATAGACAAATCAAAAGAACAACATGGTAAAGCAATCAGTTCAAATTATTACCATTAATTATGTTATACCATGTGTGTATAGCATATGGCAGAGCCCATGCTTAAAGTTAAGCAATACATAGGAAAATAAACCACAGTTTCTGTCCTAAAGGAGTTTCCGGTGAGGTAATATTCTTAGTGCTGTGGGAGCACAAGAACAGGGACATTGAACTCATGCTGCAAGATGATGGGGTTTTTTCTAGATGTGCCTGAACTTTTCAAGGATGAGAGGTATATCATTAACCAATTGAAGTAGGTTGGGCTAGTGATGAAATGGGAGGAAAGGACACAGGAAGTGCAGGGATGAATGTTTTAGAGGTGTCTTAGCCTGGGGTGCCATAACAAAATATCATAAACTGTGTGGCTTAAATAATAGAAATTTATTTTCCCACAGTTTTGGACAGCTAGAAGTCCAAGATCGGGGTACCAGCATGGCCATGGTCCTGTGAGGGCCCTTTTCCTAACTTGTATCTTGATGGCTGCCTTTTTGCAGTGTCTTCACTTGACAGGGAAAGAGAAATAAAGTTCTCTGGTGTCTGTAATTCTTGTAAGTACACTAATTGCATCAGACCTCCTGACTGTATCTCCTGAAGGTCCCATCTCCAAATACCATCACGTTGGGGGTTGAGACTTTAACCCAATATTAATTTTGTAGGGACATAAACATTCAGTCCATAACAGGTAGCAACATCAACAAAGGTGTGCATGATCTGGTAGAGAAACAACATGGAGCATAAAACAGAGAAGGAAGAGAGGACACGGAAACAGATTGTTGGATTTTTATATTGTGCAAAACACCTTGGACTTTTTCTTGTTGTTTTCACAGACCTGGGTACACAGTTATATGCCAGAAGATACAAAAAACCACAGATTAAAAACACAGTGCATTTATATGGAGCATCATTTATACTTTAAAAGAAAAAAAAACTTCCAAAGTAGTCCAGTTTACATTCCCACCAGTGGTGGAAATTTTCCTGAGCACTTGGTATTGCTCTTTTTGTTTTCCGATTTAGTTGTTAGGTGGAAGTAAAGTAATATTTTACTGTGATTTTAATTATATTTTCCTGATTACTAATGATGTTGAGCAACATTTTAACTATGCTTATTGACCATTTAGAGATTCCTTTTTGTAAGTACCTGTTAAGTCTTTTGTGCATCCAATATTGAGTTTTGTGACTTTTTCTTATGGATTTATAGGCATTCTTTGTATTATTTTGGAAACAAGTCTTTTGCTGGATATATGTATTTCAGATATCTTTTCCTATCTTGCAATTTACCTTTTCACTGTCTTAATACTGTCTTTTGCTGAACAAAGTTCTTAATTTTAATAAAAGAGCAGTTTAGCATTCTTTTCCTTTATTGCTTTTTTTTTTTTCCTTTTTAGGAGATCTTGTAAGTACCCACCAAGTCATGGATATATTCTTTTATGTTATCTTTCATAAGCTTTATTGTCTTTGCTTTCACATTTGATTTGTATAAATGGTGTGAGATTAGGAGGTCAAGGTTTATTTCTTTTCCCTATCTGGATAGCCAATTGATCCAGGACCATCTAGTGAAAAATCCCATCTTTCCAAGACTACTACATTGCATTGTCAGCTTTATTACGTGGCTATATGTGGGTGGATCTGTTTCTGATCTCCGTTCTGTTCCCTTGACTTATTGGTCTATTTTTCACCAATATCACAGTGTTTTAATTACTGTAGCTGTATAATAAGTTTTGATCTGGGAGTTGTATCTTCCAACTTTGCCCTTCAAGATTTTCTTTGTTGTTCTTGACCTATATAAATTTTAGAGTCAGCTTATCATTTTCCACAAAACTCTTTCTAAAATTCTGATGAGATTGTATTGCATTCATAAATTGATATGCTGGAAATTGACATCTTTTACAACATTGAATCTTCTAATCTGTGAGGTAGTATGTATTTCTGTTTATTTAGTTCTTAAATTTTTCTCAATAATGTTTTGTGGTTTTCTATATAGAAGTCTTTCATATTTTTTGTTAGATTTATTCTCAGGTTTTGTTTTTTTTTTTTTGTATCCAGAGACACTGTTAAATTAATTTATTAACACTATACTTAAATCTCTAGATTCTTTGGATGTTGATTTTTTGTCTTGTTGCACTGGTTAGGACTTCTATTGCAAGGGTGCATTGCAGGCATTTTTATTTTGCCCCTGATCTCACAGAAAAGCTTTCAATATTTATTGTTAAGTATGGTGTTTACTATATGATTTTGTAGAGCTCTTCAACAGGTTGGGGATATCTTTCTGTTCCTACATGACTAAGTTTTTATCACATGCTTTTTCTGCAGTAATTGAGATGATCCTATTTTTTTCCTCTTTTATTCTGTTGCTTTGTAAATTGCAGTAGTTGGTTTGCAACCTGACAATCTTGGAATAAACCCATCTTGGTTGCCATGTAATATTATATGCACACATACATATATGTACTTGCATACATAAAATTGAATTGGATTTGTTTATTTTATCTAGGAATTTTATATCTATCTTCATGAAAGAGATTGGCACATAATTTTCCTTTCTTGTAATATCCTCATTAAGTGTTGCTATCAAGGTATGCCACCTTCATAAAATAAGATGGGTCGTGTTTATTTTTCACAATATGTAGAAGATTTTAAGATCAGTTATTTCTTTCTTAAATGTTTGGTAGAATTCTCTGGTGAAGCCAACTGGGCCTGAATTTTTACTTGTAGGTTCGTTTTCAGTTACAGATTCAATTTCTTTGTCATTCGCAGGACTATTCGGGTTTTCTAATTCTTTTCGTAGCAGCTATGATAAGTTGTGTTTTTCAGGAACTTTGTTGATTTCGTCAAAATTTTCCAAGTTTGGCAGCATAAATGTGTCTTATTTTTTATTGCTGATTTTGGAGATAATGTGCCTTCTCTCCTTTTTGATTATTCTTGCTTAGGGGCTTATCATTTTTATTAGCCTAATCAAAGATTTAACTTTTGGATTTATTACTTTTCTCTTTTTACATTTGTTTCTATTTCATTGATTTCTGCTTCTAATTTCTGTTTTTCTATTTAGAAGGTTTTAGTTTTACTATTCTCTGTTTTAGCTTCTTGTGAAAGCTTAGTTGCTTGGTTTGTTTTTTTGGGGTTTTTTTTTGGGTTTTTTTTGCCTCCCCACCCTCCTTTCTTCTAACCTATGATTTAAGGCTATAAATTTCCATTTAAGCACTGGCCTGTCCACATTTTACAGGATTTTATATTATTTATCCATTTTTAATGTAAAATTTCAAACATATTAGAGGTAGAATGAATAGTGAACTACCATATACTACTCTACTTCTAACAGAACCTGTCACTGTCAAAATGATGGTATGCCATATTTTTATTATTATTCAGAAATGGGCTGTTTGATTTCTAAACATTTGGGATTTTCTAGTTTTCTCTTTATTATTACAAATATCCAATCAAACAGTAATTGACTCTGTATGATTTCATTCCTTTAACATTTGTTGAAATTTGGTTGATGACACAGCATATGGTCAGTGTTCTATGTGCATTTGAAAAGAATGTGTATATTAAGTTGTCAGGTACAGCATACCTTTTTGTTGAATTGATTCTCTTATCATTATGAGATATCCTCCTTTATCTCTAGTAATACTTCCTGCCTAAAAGTCTGCTTTGTCTGATACTTGTATGACTATATCAGTTTTATGCAGGTTGGCATTTGCTTAATGTATTTTTCTATCTGTTTACTTTCAACATTTCTGTATCTTTTATTTAAGATGTCTCTTTTAAACTATATGTAGTTGGGTTTTGTTTGTTCCCTGAGAATGTTTGTCTTTTAATTGGACTTTTTAATCCATTTCCTTTTATTGCAATTACTGATATAAATCTATCATCTTATTTATTTTCTATTTGCCCTACTTGTTCTTTTCCATTTTTTCCTTCACCTTGCTTGTTCAAATATATTTAATTACTTGATTTTTCCCTTTATTAGCTAATTAGTAATACAGTTTGTTCAATATTTTTATTATCTTAGAGATTACAAATGCATTCTTGATGCCTTGGAATCTACCCTAAATTAATATTTTTACCATTTCCAGGATAATGCACAGATAGGTCTACAATATCTTAACTCCATTTATCTCTCTTTTCCCTTTTGTGTGATTTCATTATGAGTTTTAATTCTCTCTATATTAAATTTAATACCTTATAAAATACTATTTTAAACAGTCAACATTCATTTAGATTTATCCACCTACTTAAGACTTTTTACGTTCTCAATCCCTTGTTTATTATCATCCTTCCATCTAGGATCATTTGCTGTTTTTGCTGTTGATGAGTACCAGTTTTTGTCTATCTGAAAAAAAATCTTTCATTTTTTCCATTTTTGAAGCTTGTTTTTTGCTTATCATTGAATTCTAAGTTATAATTTATTTTCTTTCATCAATTTAAAAGATGTAATGCTCTAGTCTTCTAGTTTCTGTCATTTTTACTAAGAAATATTGTCTTTATCTTTGGTTGTCAGATGTTTTATTATGCTGTGCCTAGGCATTATGTTATGTATCTCGTTTTGGGTTTATAGAGCTTCTTGAATCTGTGACTTGAGGTCTTTGAACAGATTTAGAGATTTTTTTTTCAATCACTATTTCTTTAAATGTTTCTGGATCTGAGGCTCAGAGAGCGTTAAGGGCTAGAGATAAAATTTGGGAATCATTATCAAAGAATGGAAATTAAAACTATGAGAGTAGTTAGAATTATCTTGAAAGACTACATATACAAATTATTTTGAGTGACTATATATGTTCTAGTTTAAAACTAGAACACTGGGGATCAGTAAATATTGGGACAGTGAGTTTAAAAAGAACAGTCATATAAATAGGAGAACCAGGAAATGATAATGTCTCAGAATCCTACAGAGGAGGGTTTAAAGGAGATGAAAGGAGTAGCTATTAGGTTATCAAGTATGAAATGTCCTATTTCCTTAAGTACTAAGTTTGACAGTTGATATCTCTGACATTTCACTTTGACACTTTTTTTTTTTTTTAATTGTGACAGTACATCCTCATTCTTTCAAATGCATGTCTTGGCTTGTGATTATCTTTCAAATTTTTTTTAGAGTAATTTTTGGATAAGTCAAAAATTTGTGTTATTTTTGAATATGAGTTCCGTTGTGGAACCAATGCAGTGCAGACAGCTCGAAATATCAATGAAGTGTTTGGGAAGGATGTGGCAAATGAGCGCACAGTACGTCGATGGTTTGAGAAATGCCATTCTGGTGATTTTAATCTTGAAAATGAGCTATGTGGGTGACCTGAGACTAAAGTGAATAACAATGAGCTGAAAGCTGTAGCAGAAGTGAATCCATCTCAACCTACATGTGAATTAGCATCAAGGTTTGACATACTATTCCAACAATATTGGACCATTTGAAACAAATGGGTAAGGTAAAGAAGCTGGATAGATAGGTACCACGTGAATTAAATGAGAAATCATCTTGAAGCTTGCCTTTCTTTGCTGTCACAACAGAAAGGTGAACCATTTCTACACCGTATTGTTATGTGTGATGAAAAATGGATTCTTCTTGACAATCGCAAGCATTTGGCACAATGGTTGGATAAAGATGAAGTGCCGAAACACAGTCCAAAACTGAATATTCATCAAAAAAACTAAGGGTGTCTGTTTCGTGGTCCAGCATGGTATTATCCACTACAGCTTCATGAAATCTGGTCAGTCGATTACAGCGGATGTCTACTGCAACCAATTGGATGAAATGATGAGGATGCTTGTGATTAAGCAGCCGCGATTGGTCAATAGAAACAGGCCAATCCTCTTGCAAGACCACATGTCATAACAAACTACAGAGGCTGGACTTGGAAACTCTCTGTCATCCACTGTATTCACCAGACCTTGCACCAACTGACTACCACTTCTTCCAGACTTTGGACCACTTCTTGCAAGGAGAGATACTCAATTCTCAACAAGCTGTGGAAAATGCCTTTGGCGATTTCATTGCCACTTGCTCTCCAGGCTTCTTCACTGCTGGCATAAGCAAGCTACCATTAAGATGGCAAAACTGTGTCAATAGTTTAGGTACATACTTTGATTAATTGTACTGCTTCTTGTTTGAGATATAATGAACTAAACTTATGATTCAAAATTGGACATTTCATACTTAATGACCTAAAAATTAATATCTTATAGTAACATGCTCCAATAAAATTTGAATTTTATCTCTATAAAGGTAGTTGGTAACCGTACCACAGTTTCAGTGGGATTAAGAGGTACGTATGGCAGGAGAGGAAACAAAGACAGTATTTTGCTAGGTACTCCTATGTAGAAGCTTGACTACAAAAGCCTTCCTTAGAGAAGAGATGAAGCTAGAGGGATACAAGGTCAAGGAATGAATATGTTCATAAGATGAAGAAAGTAGAGAAGTTAAAGATTCAGAACAGAGAGAATAATTGATAGAGCAAAGGCACAGTGGAGACTGTCAAAGACACAGAAGAATTGCATGAGAAGAAGTAGAATTACTTCATCCTCCAAGGCAGAAGTGAAGCTTAGGTAGAGCTATAGATTTATAATGAAGGAGACAGAAGGTTAAGGAAATTAAAACTTGATTAATTCAGCATTTTCATCCCAGTATTCTTGGATGAGCCTAAAATTCTACTTTTTTTTTGGTCCTAAAGTCTTAAAAGCTGAAAGAACATGGAGAGAGAACACAAAAACTTCTAGCATCATCTGGGAGCTTTTCTTCCAGCAACTCTGAACACAGCCATACCATAGCAAATAAATATAATTTGAAATATTCAAGCTAGACACAGATTGTGAAAGGCTCCAGGTTCCCTGCTGCTTTATATTTTACTAAATCTGATCCATTATGGTTTATTAATCTTTATCATAGCAGAAGCATACAATGTGCTGGATATTGTTTTAAGTGCTTTACTTTTATAACTCATTTTAGTCCTCATAACAACCACTATGACAAACTGCCTCATTTTAGTGATAGAAATTATCTGTAGTTTATACATGTTTTCTAAATTTATTGTGAAATTTCATAACAAATAAAAAAGAATCATACTAAAATATTGGTACAAAAAGGAAAAAATTAATTATAAGCCAGTTTTACTTTGAGCAATATAATAGCAAGAACAAAGCTAGAAAGTAATTTGCATACCTTCTCCAGAGATTTTGAGATATCAGAATAACCCACCAGGAGTCATATTTTCTCTTAAACTTCCAGGCATCCTAGGAAATAAGGCAGTTGAATCTGGAGATACCCAGTATAACACTTCTAAATACAAAATATGTTCCAACATCTTGAGTGGTAGGCAGAAAAACTCATCCCGGTGGAAGAGAGAGGAGGTATGCACATCCTGAACTAGGTCACTGATTCATATTTTTGAGCAGGGGGAGAAAATGCAGTGAATGTAATACAAACTTATGATAGACCACTCTTCCTTATCCCAGGCCCTGGGACTTTATTTGGCCTGCCTTCTTTGGTTGAAAGAACTGTAAGCTTCAAGGTATTCTATTGATTTAGCGGGGAAAAGAACTGAACTCTTTTCCCAAAATGACAATGATGATGACAGTGATGAGGTGGTTGAAGAATGTAGTCACCATGTAGAAAGTACAAAATAGTGCTAAATAACTGCAGACACGGAAGCGAACAACATTTGGCAGACAACTCTTAGCTTTGGGATTGTGAACATGGCCTCTGGTACCCAGACTATTTGGGTCTGAATTCCATCTTCTTTACTTAGTAGCTGTGTGGCCTTGGGCAAGTTACTCAACCTTTGTCCCTTAGTATTCTCATCTGTAAATAGGAATAATATCAGTATCTACCTTCCTAGGGGTGTTATGAAGATAAAATGATTAAATATGAGCTATAAAGCACTAGGAAAAATGTTTTGTTAAATAAATAAAGCAGTATAGTACTCCTAATCCCTTATAATTGATACTTTTCCTTATCTCCAAGACTGATACGACTTAGAGAAACAGGGGTTATATTATATGAATTTGCATAACTACATGTTTACACATATGCTGATGTGAAAGTAGGTGAACTTCTCGATTTAAAAGGAATTAGAACAGGATGGTTTTTCTTTCTTAAAGCTGCAATAGATGATAGCTATATATTTAGTAAATAAATGTTGTAGAAGTTTCTTAACATGAATAAAACACACTTGCATTCATCACAGTACTGTTAGGATTGTGTGCCAGTTGTCCATCTGCATGTGACCCAGAAGGCCTCACAGGATGAATTTCTCAGTACAGAATCTGGCCCTCAGCTTGTAGATCAGAAACCTTCTTTTGTTAGGATACTAAGACGTCAGCCATCTTTCAGAGATTCAAACAATCGATTTTAAGAAAATGATATGTAAAAATCAGAACATAAAATTTAAACCATCATGAAGACCATAGCACTAGTAGTAGCTTATTTAGCACATTCTCTACATAAAATAAATCTTTATGAGATACCACTAAAAGCTAATCTGGTGAGTGTAGATGCTCAACAGAGTAATATACGCTTTGAATGTTTAATTGCATTCGGCTGGGTTAGCTTGATGTATCCTTTTCTACAACAGAGGAATAACTTTGCCAAAAGATCTAGACTCCTGCCTTGCTGAACTATAAAGAGTCTTAAGATTTTACCTTTGAACTAGCAAGTTAACTTGCCAGTTTTATGAATGCTGCCAGAAGACGTAAGACTGCTGGGTCAGAGACAAAGAACTTTATTATTCATAGCACAATAAGTAGTATGAGCTTCATGTTTGCGTTGGTTCCCTTTGGTCACCCAAGTCCCATGGGGGTGATGCTCAGGAATATGTTGTGCATTCAGTGGTTTTGCATCACAGCATTGAAATTCTGAGCTTAGGGAAGCCAAATCTTTTATAATGGGCAGTAAGTCTGCCTGACTTTTGCTGTGGGAGGAGACATTGTCTTTGTTATACTGGACACTAAACAAGCCTGTCTTCACAGGAGAGAATTATATTTTTCGAGGATTTCACTACACAGACATCCCTGAAAAGAAAAAATAGTCTGAAACAAAAGACAGTGCCTATGCTTACTAGATCTGCAGAAATGAGACATCCATAGGGAATTGCCACTTAAATGCTAGCCTAAGTTTTCCCCTCCATTAATGCTTAATAGGCATTGTTTGTCTTTGACTCATTTTTTATGTCTCCATGTGCATCTTAAATCCTTTGGATGGATAGGTACGGTGTTTCAAAATGCTAACAGTCAGGTTTTAGTTAAGTCTTATAGGTCTGGAAGCCATTATAGTTCTTATTCTCAATTTTTCTTACTTTCAAGTTCCTGGGGGTCGTTTCACTATAGACAAATAAGACAGCATGTATCAGTGAGCTCATGATCAAAGATTTATGACATATTTAGTACATAGAAAAGAATATATAAACTGAACACTTGAGAAACCACCAAACAACTTTAAAAAAGTACACCCCCAATCTATCCCCTTACCTTCATCCTAGAGGTAACCAATACCTTGAATTTTATTTGTTTAGCATTCTCATGCTTTTCCTGATAGTTTACCACTTGTTTCTTTTTCTTCTGCCACTGGATATTTCAATTGTTTTTAGGTTTTTGTCATTATTAGGCATACTGTCAGTACAAACTTTCTTGTTGCCAGTTATTCACATACAAGTTTCTTTAGGGTAAGAGTGGGCTTTTGATTTTGATGTGCTACGAAAGGCTCTTGGATGAATTAGAATATATAGGATTGATGTGTGCTGTATGACCAAAGGGTACGTATTGAAAATTTGAAGACTATAGAAATAATTCTGATTGCTCCTTTACAAATTGATTTTAACTACATGCTCTTATATTACCTTGTTACTGAGTAGTAAAATTTTCAGTGTCACTTCTCTGTGTATTCTGGGTACAGATCCTTTTTGAGTTTTATTTGTGTCCAGTATCTCCTAGTTTGTGATTGTTTTTTACTCTCTTTATGATATTTTGCTGAACAGAGATTCTAAATTTTATTGCAATTCAATTTATCATTCTTCTACTTGTGTTGTTTTTACAAACTCTTCTCCATCCTTATCTCCAAAGATTTTGTCTCCATTTTGTTCAAAGGTTTTAAAGGTTTGGCTTTAATCTACATTAAACTGATTTCTATGGTAGAGATCAAATTTTGTTTTTTTCTTATAGATAACTAATTGTTCCAGCACCATTTATTGGAGCCTTTTCCTCCATTGATGTACGGTGCTGTGTCTGTCATATCAAGGTTATATATATATGTTTGGGTCTGTTTCTGGTCTCTCTAATCTGTTCTCTTGGTCTGTCTGTCTGTCCTTGCAGCAGTGCAATATTGTCTTCTTTACTATAGAATTACTGTAGCTCCATAACAAGTCTTAGTATCTGTAGAGCAAGAGCCCTAACTTTGTTTTTCCGCTTGGCTCTTTTTTTTGGCTGTTTGCCCTTAATCAGCCTGTCAAGTTTGGTGAAAAATTCTTTTGTGGTTTATATTTGAATTGCACTGAATCTGTTTATTAGTTTAGGGGGTAATTTAGTCTTATTTGTGAATGTATCTCTCTATTTAGCTCTTTTTCTGTATTTCTCAATAAAACTTCACATTTTCTTTGTGAAAATATACATCTTTATAGGATTATTCCCTTGTACCATTTTGTGGTGTTGTCATAAGTGAATCCTTTTAAAATTTCATTTGTGACCAGCTTTGTAGGAGCATCTTCTGTGGTTTTTCAGCTAGTAAATTCTCCTAAAGAATATAGCAATAGTAACAAATTCCCAGGGTGTTAAAAAGCAGTAATTAATTTGGGTGTATCTTGTAACATCTGTGTTTAATAAGTGGAAAAAGGTCAACATTGTCCATTTGTCTTTTCACTTAGGGATTGTGTGAGAAAACTAATATTTATAGACTCTATTGACTCAGGTAGTTTTCCAAAGTGTGTGTGTGTGTAAGCGGTGTGTGTCTTTTTTCTGAGATAGTAAAATTGGGATAATAAGTGAAAAAGTGGACATTTTTACTTTTTAAAATAGATCTCAGGAATATATATTTAATATATAATTTGAGGTTATTGTATTCTATCAGAAAAAAAACATTTTTCTCTCTACTTCCTTTTCTGTAATGCTGTTCTGGTATTTTTGGTTTTTTTGGGTTTTGTTTGTTTGTTTGTTTTTTACTTGACCAAATACTTAGCTCTCATTCTGTGTTTACTCAGTCCCATTTCCTTTAAGAAGCCTTCTCAGACCATTTACTCCATAAGGATTTATTCCCCTATTAATTTCTGAATTCTTACATATTCTACCTATAAACATAGAAAAGTACCCATAATGCATCATTAAATGTAAAAAGCAAGGGCGCAGTACAAAGCATCCCATTTTAAAGATCCACATATTTGCTTGTGTGCGTGTAAATTTTTCTTTTAAGAGATGGGGTCTCACTCTGTCACCCAGGCTGGAGATGATAGTTAACTGGTAGGACTGGGACTGAAGCTCTGAGATAGAAGGAAGATTTTTTACTTTCTGCGCATTTGTACAGTTTGAAAATTTTGCCACGTACGTATATTACTTTTTACATTCAAGGCTATAGTTTTATTAACAGTGAGATTTGGATCAAAATGCTCCAGAAAAGTAAGAAGAAAACAAGATTGCCAAAATGTTGATGATAGTTGAAGCTAGATGATAGACGTGGGGATTCATTATATTATTCTCCTTTTGTGTATATTGGAATTTTTCATTATAATATAAAAACTAAACTGATAAATTTTAACTATAATCTAGCTTCGAAATCGACTTTGTAATTTAAAAAACTAATAAATATATCAGAACACTAAATGTCCCTGTGATTTTTTAAAATGTGAGATGTAATTCACATACCACAATAAGAGTGTATAATTTGGTGGTTTTTAGTATATTCATAAGATTGTGCAACCATCACCAGTATTGAAACATTTCCAAAACATTGTTATCAACCAGAAAAACCCCATACCAATTAGCAGTCATTGCCCCTACTTGCCTCTCCCCCAGACTCTGGCAACCACAATTGTGACATGTATCAGTACTTTATTTCTTGTTGTGGTTGAGTAATATTCTACTCTATGGATCTTTGCTTATCCATTCATTAGTTGATGGATATTTGGGTTGTTTTTCCTCTTTTGGCTATGTATTACTTGTTAAAGTTTAAATGTGTAAGAAAAGACCTGTTTTTTTTTAAGGTGGGGGATGATTCAATGTTTTTTATCAAAACCATTTTGAAAAACTTCACTACCGGTAATTTTGGAATGTCCACTGTATATGGTTTCATTAAAAGTAAGAAATTGTTTGTATTTTAGATAACATTCAGTCAGCCAGGCCTAGATATTCAGAGCAGAAGTATGGAATATGTACAACGGCAAATATCCAAGGAATGTGGAAGTCTAAAGTCCCAAAATAGGGTAAGTCATGTTAGTTTATCTTCTGATGTGGTATATAACTAGTATATAGGTAGAATTTTCCAGTGCTTCTAATTCTCCATATAGTTGAATTACACTAGAAAATTTTTCATTGTAAAAATTTTATGCATATATGCTTATAAACTCTGATAAACCCTGTTACTTAAACTCCATCCAAACTTCTCATTTGAATCTGAGGGATTGCACAGCTGTATTTGTCACCACATAGAACCAAAAGGAATTGTATATTGTTAATTTAAAGGACTGCATCCATCATCCCACCTTTAGCCCAGACCTGGGATTTTTTTAGCCCCAATTTCAAATATCTGGGGAATAGAAAGAAGTTTGCCCCCAATCTGGTTCAGGTGCTTACTTGTAGACTAGTCACTATGTCCAGGGACTGGACAGAGCCCCAAGGCTCTGGCCCACTGAAACTGAGGAGTTGTCCCCACTCTTTGGAACTAAGGAGGAGACAGCCTGCCTTCAGGTCATGCTTCCCTTTTTCTGCATGGGTTCACAGCCACATAGCTCCCTTGGCCCATCCTGTAGAATTCCAGAAGTCTGATGGCCCTTCCTTCATTTTGTCCTGCCTCTGTCTCCTTCAGTTCGAGTTGGCGGCATTTTACTTTATCATATGATTGTCCTGCTATGCCTAGGTGTTCTCTCTAGAACTGTGGTCCCCAACCCCCGGGGGCCGTGGTCTATGGCCTGTTACTAACCAGGCCACAGAGCTCCACCTCCCCAACCCATGGAAAAATTGTCTTCCATGAAACTTAGGAATCGGGCCACACAGCAGGAGGTGAGCAGCAGGCAATTGAGCAAAGCTTCATCTGTATTTACAGGCGCTCCCCAACGCTTGTTCGCATCACCACCTGAGCTCCCCCACCCCCTGAAAAATCGTCTTCCATGAAATTGGTCCCTGGTGCCAAAAAGGTTGGGGACCGCTGCTCTAGAACATGCTTTCTCATTTTTTGCAATGTGGATAGACTGAGAATTTTCCAAATCTTTAAGTCTGCTTCCTTTTTGCTTAACAATTCCTTCTTCAATTTTTCTCTCTCCACTCACATTTTACTATAGGCAGCAAGGAAAAAGTAGGCTACACCTTCAACACTTTGCTTAGAAAGCTCCGCTAAATATCCAAGTTCATCACTCACAAGTTCTACCTTCCAAAAAGCACTAGAACACAACTTAGCCAAGTTCTTTGCCACTTTATAACAAGATCACCTTTCTTCCAGTGTTCAATACATATTCCTTATTTCCATCTGAGACCTTACCATAAGCACCGTTAAAGTACATATTTCTACCAACAGTTTCCTCAAGTCTCATTCTAAAATGCATTGCAAAACTCTCTTAGCCTCTACCCATTACCCAGTTCCTAAGCCACTTCCATATTTTCAGACATTTGTTACAGTGACACCCCACTTCTTGGCAACAAAATCTGTATTTGTCAAGGTTCTCAGAGAAACAGAACCAACAGCATGTGTAGATAGGTAAGATAGATTAGATAGATGGAGTTTTATTTTAAGGAATTGGCTCCTGTGATAGTGGAGGTACAAATCCAAAATCTGCAGGGTAGGCTGTTAGCCTAGAGACCCAGGAAAGAGTTGTAGTCTGAGTCCAAAGGCAGCCTGCTAGCAGAATTCCTTCTTGCTCAGAGGGAGATCAGTCTTTGTTCTATTAAGGCCTTCACCTGATTGGGTGAGGTCCACCCACATCATGGAAGGTACTGTGCTTTGCCCATAGTCCACCAATTGAAATGTTGATCTCATCCAAAAACACATCACAGATACATCCAAAATAATGTTTGAACAAATATCTGGGCACTGTGGCCCACCAAGGTGACACATAAAATTAACCATCATAGTCCTTATTGCAGTTTTCATTTCTTTCCTTTTTAGGTCCCTTTGAAATCAATGAGACATGTCAGCTTTCAAGATGAGGATGAGATTGTCAGAATAAACCCTCGAGATATCTTAATACGTCGTTATGCAGACTACAGACATCCTGACATGTGGAAAAATGACTTGGAGAGAGATGATACTGACTCCAGTATTCACTTTCCTAAACCAGACAGTAAAAAATCAGACTATCTGTACTCTTGTGGGGATGAAACTAAGTTAAGTTCACTCAAAGACTCTGTGGTATTTAAGACACAGCCTTCCTCATTAAAATTTAAGAAGTCAAAACGAAGAAAAGAGGATGGTGAACGTTCTCGCTGTGTATACTGCCAGGAGAGGTTTAATCATGAAGAAAATGGCAGGGGAAAATGTCAGGATGCTCCAGACCCTATTAAAAGATGCATATATCAAGTTAGTTGCATGCTTTGTGCAGAGAGCATGTTGTATCATTGTATGTCAGACTCAGAGGGAGATTTTTCTGATCCCTGTTCATGTGACACTAGCGATGACAAATTCTGCTTACGATGGTTAGCCCTGGTAGCTTTGTCTTTCATTGTACCGTGTATGTGCTGCTACGTCCCTTTGAGAATGTGCCATCGCTGTGGTGAGGCGTGTGGTTGCTGTGGTGGGAAACATAAAGCTGCTGGATGAAATGATCCAGTGCCAAAATGAGCTTAAAATCTTTGTTTCCAGGAATTAGCTAACTTGGATTTGTGGAAGCTTTTGGCAAGCAATATGGAATCTTGCCTGGTATCACTGGGGCCACACGTGGTGGAGGAAGCAGAATTCGTCAGTTCTTGGCATTTCACAAATGCTAGCCATGCCTAACTTTTTCCCTTGAGTGCATGGCATGTTTTGTTACAGGTTGTAGTATTTGCAGAAGGAAACCATTTCTGGTTATTGGCTATAAAAAGTCAGCATAAAATAAGATCCAACTAAAAGGGATTAATTTTTGGCATTTTTGTATATTTATGCATTAGGTGATGGGATTTTTAAAGGTTTGAATTTATTAGGACATGAACTAAAAATAAAAGTGCACTAGGGGACAGTTGATTTCGATCTAAGAAAAGTTAACACTTGGGAATTATAAGAAGTAAAACAAGTGCAACTAAATCATTTATTAGTTGTTTTTTGAAAGCAGTTTTATGTATAAATAACAAATGTTTATATTTAACTAAATGTAAGGTACGAATTATTACATATTAAACTTTTCTTCCCCTTCTGAAGTAGATATACATGTATCTACTGTCACATTCCATATATTTTGAATATTTAACTCACCTAGTTAACGTTTTTATTCCATGTGAATGATTTGATATTTTCATCCTCATTTCTCTTTGGCTACAATTTACATTGAAGTTATATCTGTACATTCTGGTAATCTAAAGTCCTTAAAAATATTCTAATAGCCTTGAGTGACCAACTTTTTTTAAAGCACAGATGTAATTGTCTAATGTTCTGATGGGAACGTAACACTTATTTTTATATAAAAAGAGACTGAGTAAACATAGAAAAAAGTGAGATTTTTTAGTTGTTTTTTGTGGTATTCAACCAGCAAGTTGTTTTCTTTCAGAGTTTCCTCCTTCAAAAAATCATACTGCATTTACAAATGTTTTACAAGGCAAAAAGTGTAACTGGATAGTTATTATAAAACAGTTTCCTCTTGAGATCTCCATTTATCATTCTGCTAAACCAGAATATGTTCAGCTGTGTTACTAATTTTTTAATGTAATCCTCAGTGCTTATTATTTACATAACAGTGATAGCTTTTCTCAGTTGCATTTTATTTTTATTTAAACTGGCCAAAAGCAGAATTATTTTATGTTAAAATGTGTGCTAAACTATCCCAGGAAAGTATTTAATCCAACATTGTGAATGAAATATCTTGTACATATAAATTTATTTCTTTTGCAGAGCATTATATTACTGGATGTTTAATTTACAAAGTAGTTGGATAAATGTTCCAACAAACTGTTCAAGTACCTTGAGGTCATTTTTTTTTAAGAGGACATTAAAACTCTAACCAAGGAAAGGGTTCTTTAAGAACATTCCCTTAGAGGAATAAAGTTGAGAAGTGTGCCTTTTTTTTTTTTAATGGCTTGAAGTTGAAGTTTCAGAGGTGATAAAAATTAAAATCACACTACCATTGGAAGTTCATTTTCTATGCAGGTTTTAAAATGTCATTTATGTATCATTCTTTTTATATATATCACATTTAAGCTTGTGTTACCTTTCTTCTTTTGCCCCAGATTAAACTGAACAATGTATATAACACTATCTGTCTGTAAAATACTTTTTTTAAGAAAGCATTTATATTTATATGACAGCTTGAACTGACAACATTGTGTATATAGATCATCTTGAAGTATTATTTCACATTGAAAAGAAGAAAAATATATTGATAACTATAGATGTTATGAAGAAGAGGGTATTTCTAGTTTTGTACTAAAAATCAATTGGATGAACTAAATCCAAAACGTGACATTGTAGCAGCAATTTTAAGTCTTATTTTTACTGTTTGTATATTTGAATGCTGCTACACCAGATGATCTTCATCCCTGATGTTTTCAGCTAAACTTGGTTTCCTAGAATAGACTGTTAACTTTCAAAATTAATTTTTATTGGTGAAATAGAAATACTGGTTTTCCTTGTGAATGAATTTTCATATTTGTAAGTGCTGAGTTTATAATTCAGGTTTGAGCAAGGTGTGAATAACTGAAGAAAATAACTTGCTGGCTATATAGGAAAATGCTGTGGAAGTGAACTGTGTATATAATTCTGGGAAGAACAAATTTAATCATTTCTTCTGTTAAGCACTAATCAGTATAGTGCAACTCCTGGTTCTGTACTGTATTTTATATGCAACATATATGCTTTAATATTTTAATGTTTGTGCATTAATATTTTCAATTTGTTTAACCACTTTGCTGCTACGATTTTGCCGTCCCATTCCCATTTTTTCCTTTACAATTTTGAACAAGTTTCTTCATTAAAAATTGTGATGAAATGGTTTTTATTTCACCTTGGATCTTTATAGTTAAAACACCCAGTTTCCAAATCAGGCTAGAAGACTAACTGATGATATACTGTTATCTGAATCCCTGTGTGGAAATTTTCTCTTGGGTGAATAAGAATTCCCATGTGAAAACAAATGGCTAGTTTAAATCTCTGATTTTAAAACATGTGTACAGGTACATTCAAGAAGATTTTCTCATTCTCTCTACAGATTTGGCACTGCCTGCCAATTGACTTTTCCTCTAAAACTTGTCTTTGTTTTTAATCTTAGTATAAGCAAATGGCTCAACAAAACTGCTTAATAGTAAATATTGAAGATGAAATCATCTAGATGGCATAACAAGAAAAACTTTGGTCCGATGGGCTTGTTTTGTTCAGAGTTGATAATTCTTAAATGATGTTTCCTCTGGCTTGAAAAGGAGAATTATTTGATTTCTGAAGAAATATGCGATGTGGAGCTTCAGCACCACCTACTGGATGGTTTCCAGACCAGAGTCATGAGATTGCAGTAGGGATCTGACAGGGATCATCACCACCGCTAAAGGGCTGTTTGAGTGGTGGCCACCTTCTACCAGGAGAACCAGGAGTAAGAAATATCTCAAAGGAACTGTAAAATGATCCTTTTCACTAACGTGTCTGTTGGCTCACTGAAAGATTTTAAGCACTTTTTTCTTACATATTCTGTTTAAAAATATTTATTGATATTTGGGACTGGCAATTAAAATTAATAGATGTGCTGAGACATTTATAGAACGAGTTCCTTTAACTCTCAAGAGCCATTACCAAAATGGTATTCTTATTTTTTCCTCCCATTGCCAGTCAGGGGGAATTTTTTAAAAAAACACCAAAAAACCCAAAATCACCTGTATTTCATTTTGAATTTCAGAGAGAGTGTGTGTATGTTTCTGAGATAATGATGGGGCAGGGAGTAAAATTTAAAAGGAAAGACTCGAAACTACCTATTTTCATTGGTTATTCAGCAGTGCCTAAAATGAGCTTTTGAAATAATACAAATGCACTTTCAGTTCATGTGTATAGTGCCATCTGATATCTTGGGTAAGTCTGGCTTTTTCTTTTTCCTCAGCCCTTCTCCCTTAATTGAATGGCACAGAGATGTTTCTTAATATCCATGTAAGTCTACAGACTATAGGAAACACGTACTTCTAGATGGGCAATGTAAAGAATTTTAAGGATATTTCTCTTGTTGAAATTTACTCTAGGTTTTGTGATTACACTTGGAAATATGTGTTTAAGATTGGGTTTTTAATTGTAGCCCAAAGGTGCATTAAGCAAGTATAGCATTTTTCTACATAAAACTTAGAAAATTTTAGTTACCTGAAAAACACAGATTCTTTAAATATTATTCTCACTCTTGATTTGATCTCTGTGATCACATTTCTAAGTATAAGAGCAAGCACTAGAAACTTGGATTATTGTTGCACTAAAAAAATTAGATTATAAATCATAAATCATAATAATAGCACCATAAGGTGTTTCACAGTGAGTCAAACATAAAAAAAGAATTTTTTAAGAAAAGAAACACAACCTGAGGTGATTAATGTAAACCAAAAAAAAAAAAAAAAAAAGGGCTTTAAGGTATTAAGGTACTGTTTGCCTAGCAGCCAGGTGGTTACAAAACTTTCATATGCTTTGGTACACTGATAAATGTTAGCCATTGTTCCTGAAAGCTTCTTAAATTGCATAAATTGTTAGTTTTGAAATTTTTCAAGAATAATCTAGTTGAAAAGCCTTTGTATTAAAAATACACATAGATTTTTGTGAACATTTCCAATGTGTAGTGTCATTTGCTTTCTATTCCTGATCTCAAAAGTGCCTCACTTGTATATTATTTCCATTAAAAGCTTGACTGCATTCTTTCTAATAAGCAATGAAAAACTGTTTAACTCATGTCATAATGTATCTCCTCAGATATAGTTAATTAGCTTGATAGTTTTGAGTACATAATGTAAATATGCATATATAAATTTGTAACCATTTTTGTTACATCATACCCATGTAATTGGACATGATATCATAAGAATTTGTTTTAATGGTCCCCCCTGAATTACCTGATTAAACCTATCATGAAATATAAAAGGTCTTTTTCTTATAGAGCATATCAAGTTATCACATAAGAAGACATACTGAAGGAGAAAGTAGTAAAAAATGGAAGCTTCTGATCATGATTTTTTTGTTCCATTCTTTATAAGTATATTTTTTAACTGCAAGTTTATGTGTGGTTCATCTTAATGACTTATTTATTCATCCTTGATTGCAGGGTTTTTTTTTAGTCTGTTACCTAATATTTTATATTTATTGGTTTGGTAACACATTGCAGCTAAGTTTGGATTAAACACTTTAATTCCTGTGTGGCAAGTGCTTAACCCAAGACTACTACTGATTTTTTTTTTATTCTAGTCAGTTTTACAGTTTCACTTAACTTGCAGTGTAAACAAAAATAATAACCTAAATGAAAAACTATTAGGACAGTACTCTAATAAAAAATCAGAGTGTATCTCAACACCAGAATAACTTTTGGATTACTACATTGTAGTTGTATTTATTTGAAAAACCAAGACATAACTATACCTTTATCATGAATTATGAAATATAGTTTTATGTGCTTATTTACAGGTTTTCAGAAATGTGCTTTATATTCTTCACATCAGGTTAATACCCACAAGTAAGTAGAATAGTTTTTACATCAGAGAAATTGAAACTAGGGTTCCTGCTTGGCCATCAATATAATGCCATGCACACAGTGCTTCTTAAAGGGAAACAATCAATAGTATGAAAGCTATAGCCAATTTCTTTAAAATTAACTGCTCTTAAGTTTTGCAGTTTTAGCAAGATCTGAAATAATGGTTCAAAAAATACATTCATAATAAAAGTCTAACAAAATCATAGTTGAAAATGGTGTTTTCTTTTATCACTTTTTGTTATGTAATGTATTTTATACATGATCACTTTTAATCCTCAACCCTGTAATATATTATCCTCCTCATTTTACTAAAGAAGAGATTTAGGCTTCAAGAAGTTAAAAATTTCCGACATCACATAAAAGGCACCAGGATCTGAACCAAATTCTGTCTGACTCTAAAGCTCATGATTTTGTTCCCGATGCAGTTTTGCCTTTCTGTTACAAGGGTTACAGATGTACTTCATAGAATAATCATATTGTTCTGTTAAAATGAAATTCTATTTATTATTTTAAGCTGGAGTAATTTTATAAAGGAATAGTTTAATTCCTACTCCCTTTTGATTTATCTCTGAGTCCCCTGAATATTTTACTAAGTTGTGGTGTGCTATTCACAGTATGGCATGGGAAATCCTTAAAATTGGGAGGATAAAATTGTGATAATGCTTCAAGATACATCAAATGTGAGCTAATCCAATGGAAAGCACTAAAAACATACATAGTCCAGTGTGTGGTATTGTTCATTTTGTTCAGTTGGTGGCATTACTTAAGAGGGGTTCTTTTTCACCAAAGCAGCAACACTTCCCCTTGAGGCAATAGAAAACAATGCTCTCAAATGAGTCTTTTATATACAGTACTCTTCCCCACCCCCCACCCCTCTAATGGTGAGACAGTCATATGTCAGTTATTCCATAAAGCCTGTCCTTGGAACCAGAATTGCATGTATTGTTAGGGCTACTTCTTAAATGTGTCAGAATGATGAGGTTAGTGTTCCCTCTTTCGTCAAACTTAAAGTTATTGATTCTGCTAATCTGGACATAATTTATAATAACCAAGACCTTATGTGCAATTAGGAAGGAGGACAGGAAGAATTCCAGAATATTTAATATTGAAATAAAGATAATTACATCTGGCTGATAAAATTTAAGTAGACCTATTTAACTTTCATTTCCATCACTTCTTAGTTTTGTATTGCCAAATTGCAAGATACTAATTTAAGTGTAGGATTTTTCTCCTTTAACTTATGTATACAGAAGATATTTAACATATATATACAGAAGATCTTGTAGATTTTACTTGTCAAACATAAACTCCATTTTTGCCTTCCAAATTTTCCTTCTTCCTTTTTTTCCTGTTACGGGAGTAATGTCTCCAACTTCTCCAAGTCTGTAAGGGGAAGAACTCATGGAAAGAAATTTTCAACAGTATATTATCCATCTTTTTTTAAAATTCTTGTATTCACAAGAAAGTCCAGCAAGCTTAAATTTGTCTTTCATGGGTGGGGAAATCCAGTGTTGCACTCTCTCTTAAAATTTAAGAGAAAACAAAGTTGTGTGAATTCATGAGCTTCCAGGTATTCTTGTTAAAGCATCAGAGTAAAATGCTCACAGATAGCATGAGACTCCCGAGTTCTAAGAAGAAAACGGGGATCCAAACCAAATTATTTAAATAGTAAGATGACTGACAAAGTTGAATTCACTGAAGCTTTAGAATGGGAAGTAACTTAGAGATATCTGGTATAACACCCTCATTTTATAAATGTGGTAACCGAGGTCCAAGAAGGTTTAGAGATTAGTGCAAGATTGTCATTCACTTACTTGATAACATAACCCACACTAAATCCATACATCCAACTAGCTAAAATGCATCTCTTGGAAGCACCTCAAATTGAATATGCCCAAAACTGACTTCATGAGTTCCCCAATTCCTCAAACATTTTTCTCTTCTCTGCCTTGATAGATGGTAGCACCACTGCCCATCCAGTTGCCTAAGCCAGAAACCTGGTCATCATCTTTAATTTCTCATTTTCACTTATTTTCACCATTGATTCTCAATTTCTTATAGTTCTATTTCTTAAATACCTCTCAAATCCACATTCCTCCCTCCCCATTGTCACTATCCTAGTAGAAGTCATCTCACACTACTGACATTGGGGAATAGGCATTGAATGAATCACTTGAATGCCTTTATTTTAAAAAAGAGGTGATCTGTTTTAAATATGATTAGAAGGTGAAAGTACTTTATAGTGCAACAAAATAATGATACAAAGTTATGATCTTCAGATTTAGATATCCCCAAATTTAGACAAAATTTTAAAATGGCTTATGGTGGGATTGTGGAATTAAATGATGGAGACATGAAAGAACAGTTCAGCACCTAGAACTAACTAGGGAATTAAGACTGAGTTGGATTACAGAATACAAACTTACAGAAATGATAAACTTTAAACTGTTTATATTCACCTTTCCTCAAACCCATTATTTTTTCTAAGTAACTTAAGTTTATTATTGTTTGTTGTGGTGGTGGTTTTCTGAGAGCTTGGGTGAAAGAGAAGAGTCCACTACTGTAAACCTTTGGAATCTTATTGGCTAATAGCATTATAAGTAAATCAGTAGCTCTATAATCAGGTGAGCCTATAGTCAAAAGATTTTCTTTGCTTTTTCCAACTCACTTTTTGCTAAAGCAAGATGAAAAAATAGCCTACCTGATTTCAGATTTCTTCACCTTTCATAGGTCACATCTCCAGGCAAGGCTGACTACTTAACGGATGTTGGGGAGTTACGATTTTGTATACAGTGGTCAGCGAACACCATGCACATAAGTGGGGAAAGGACCAGGCAGGTTAAAGAGGGGCACATGCAAAGGCTCTGAATAGAAAGGAGCTTGGCTTGTGGAAGGAATGGCAAAAAGCTGGTATGGCTGGAGGGGCTGGGTGAGACTGCTCTTGAAAGGGTAAGACAGCAGGTGCCAGATCATGTGGGAACTTAGAGGTCATGGTAAGGAGTTCAGGTTTTATTCTGAGAGTGATAGAAGTGCACTGGAAGGTTTTGAACTGGGAAATTTCATGATCTGGCTGTTAGGTGGCCTTTTGTTAAAAATAAACCCCAATTTTGGTTTCTGGTCTTGTTGGGCTTGGTATTATATTACTTCAGACTTTGTCCTAAGCATTCCACTGAAATACTCTCAACAAGGTCCCCCACTACCTCCACATTTCTGAGTCTGGTGGACGTTTTTTAGACCACAACTCACTGAGCAGCTTTTGACACATTTCACTTGGCTTCCTTGGCACTACACTGTCCTGGTTTCCTATCTCACTGGTTTCTCCTCCCTTCTCTTTCCAATTTCTGCAAGCTGGAATTCCTCAGGGTGCAGTAATGGAGTCTCTCTTCCTGGCAATACTTCCCTCTTAAGGAATCACATCCATTCTCATAGGTAAATGTCACATGTGTGCTTGTGATGTCCTCTTAAGGCCAAAACAGAACTCTCGATTTCCCCCTCTGAACCTGCTCCACCTCCAGTCTGCCTCATTTTAAGAAATGATCATAATTTACCCAATTGTTCAAAGAGTTAATCTTTTTGCCTCATGTTTCAAATCCAGACCATCAGCAAGAGACTCAAGTGAAAAATAGATTTCAATTCTGATAGCTCTTACCATATGCACCACTACTCTCTTAGTCCAAGGTTCTGCTGTCTTTTGCCTACCTTTCTGTAACAGCTTCCCTTCCACTTTTCACCTCCAGGGTCTTTTATTTTTAGAATGATTTATTACCTTATGTTCACGGAATATTTGTCTTTTCCATGATCATAGTTTCAGGATTAATCATTAATTTTTTCTTAATTTGACAGTTATTTCTCTTGTCCTGTTCCTTTCCTTCCCACTTGTACTTTGTACATAGGTAATGAGGAAAGAGAACTTAGTACTCACGTACGTCTATTAGGTACCAGGTACTGGGTTGAACGTATTTACATATACGTGATTTAATTACTCAATGACTTTGTGAAGTAGGTATGATTACTTCCATTTCACAGATAAGGAAACTGAGGGTGTACAAAAATTATGAAATTTAACTGCGTTCTTAATTAACTGTGGGAGCTAAAATTCAAACCCTGGTCTTTCTGACTCGCGCTCTTTCCTGGCTTCCGTTCTGCCTCTGTGGGGTTTGCCTCCATTTGTCCCTTGCTTAAATCCCTTGTCTCTCCACTGCCTTTATTTCTATTCCTTTATTGCTTTTGCTCAAATCTGTATTGTCTCCTTTTTTTCCCTTCAAATTCTGCCTTGGTATTTTCTCTCATTCTGCATTTTCTCTTATACCCACAAATGACACTCAAGTAATACTAAATTTTCAAAGGACAGTCTGTGGGATTAGCTTCATGACTCTCATCAGTAACACAGCCACCTAAAGATGTTAACTCTATGCTTTGAAAATTTTAGAAAGAAAATGACTAACTAGAAGGTCAGGGTGAGCCTCTATAGCACATTTCTTCAATGCCTTATATTCTAACAAAAAGGCCTCTATTTGCTTCCTGGTAATGGAGCCAGATTAAGTCTTTTGTGCTTAGCTACTGCTGGCACCTATTCATTACTTTTTGTAGTTTGATCTGCAATTGATTAAAGTCATCTCTATTTCTGATGACATAATATAGTTTTAAACTTAGTGTATCTTAGTAAAGAATATCTCCTCTTAAGTATTTAAAAATCATTTTCTTGTATATGAATGATGCTTTTATTAGGCTTTTAATTTTTCCCACTTAATTTTTAATAAAAGCAAACTTAATAACAAATGATAGTATTTTTAACCAGGAATAAATTATTATTAGCAATAGTTTTATATAATTTTCAAACTTACCTTTGTATCCCAAGAAGTCATCTGATTCAGAAAATTACAAAAGAAAACAGAATCAAGAACAAAAACTCTGGAAAAATGATGTGGAAAAAAGACCATCCTTGGGCCACTAAATTTCCTCTGGCAAGAAGCAGGCTGGGAAAGCTGTGCACCCTCCACAGGTCCACTTCAGATATAGTTATTAGGATGATAAAAAAGGAATAACCTCCTGTAGTAGACTGAGTAATGGCCCCCAAATATAACAGGTTCTAATCCCTGAAACCTGTAAATGTTACCTTATATAAGAAAATAGCCTTTGCAGGTGTGACCAAGGATTTTGAGAGATTATCCTGGATTATTCAGGTGGACCCTAAATATAATCACATGTATCCTTATAAGAAAGAGGTGCGGTGGGTAACACACACAGGAGAAGGTAATATAAAGACAGAAGAGAGAGAGAATTGAAGATGCTGGCCTTGAAGATTGAAGGATGTAGCCACAAGCCAAGGAATGCTGGTAGCAACCAGAAGCTGGAAGAAGCAAAGGACAGATTCTCCCTTACCTAGAGCCTCCAGAGGGAGCATAGCCCTGCTAACACCTTGATTTCAGCTTAGTGATTCTAATTTCAAACTTTAAGCCTCTAGAACTGTGGTGATCTAGAATTGTGGTAATTTATTACAACAGCCACAGAAAACTAATACACCTCCCAGAAGGCAGAGCACTGGGCCACAAATAGCAATGAATAAGGGAATTTTTCTCAGCAGAAAATTAGGGGCTAATCAAGAATTCTTTCCCCCTTTTAGGGTAAGAGACTTTCCTGGTGTCTACTGAGTGGGATTTTAGAATTGCTATGGACTATTGATTGCTTTATAGCTACTATTGTTTCTCTTTTTGAGTGAGAATGTTTATGGCAGTTATTCTTTTCTTGCCTCAGCAATGTATTTTGGATGTGTTGGAGGAACAAGCAAGTAAGTTAACTCTTTGTTCATAAATCTATGGAGAAGAACCATGTCTCAAAGAAGAGAAATACACAGATCCAGGACATAAAGCTGGATGCAACAACAAGATGGTACTTTAGGTTTTCTCACTTGGAAATGGATTGAGTATGTTCTTGGTATGATGCTAAAAGATAATTCAGATGCTCGCTAAAATGGCAGACTTTATTAAGGACTATTGTGATAAGTGTAGGGATGCTAGCAATGGGGGTTTTGTAGTAGGAAAGAGAGATAGGGCTCAATTCTGAATACAAGGACAAGTAGGGATTTATTGCCAAGGAGTAGGGTGGAGGCCAGTGGATCGAAAATTACTAAAAGGAAACATCAGAGGTAAGGGGGATTCTGGCTAAACCAACTTGACAGGATTCTTGCTGAAGGCAGGCCAGAGATAAGATATTGAGGTTGGGGGATGAGGAATTTGATCAGATACCAAGGATGGGGGATTTTCACTAAAATGTCACAGCAGGATTCTTGCTGAAATTGGACAAAATGGGGCCAAGGACAGAGCCCACGTTTGGGGGCTAGTCCAGAAGAGGGCTCAGAGGAGCCTGACTCAAGTCAAAGAGAGAGTCTTTGCCAGTGAATAGAAAGAATCAAAGGAATACTTGATGACCTGATTAAGGCAGAGGTTGCTAGTGCTTTGCCAGTATCCATGTGCTTCTCTACATCTCCAAGCTTCCCCTAGGGACAGGTTGAGGCCACATGATGACTTCTAGCCAATGTAGTTTAAGGTGTGGTGACGTGTCACATTTGGGGCAAGGCAGCTAAGAACCAGTATGCCTGTGTCTCTTTCACCCTGCTGCAGAGATCTTGGAGGTCATGTATAGCTGGAGTAGCTACAAGATGGAGGAGGACAACCTGAATTTCACTGAACTTTGCCTGAATAAGAAATAAATCCTTGTTATATTAATCTCATGGTACTTCGGGTTTTTGTTGTTTTTGTTTAAGCAACTTAATTTAGCGCTATCCTAATAAAAGTGATAGGCATTTTCCTGAATTATTTTATAACATTGATTCAGCTTTAGCCAGGGAAAGCAAATTACAAGGTGAATTTATTTCTTTGTACAATTTGTATTAGCAGACCATTCATCTATCCTCATCCTTACTAAATAAATCCTAAACTTTAAGGAGGATCTAAAGAAGCAGGAATTTTTTGGCTGCCTTAGGTTGGGTTGTTTATGTGACTTTGTCTAGCCCTGAGTGCCAAGAAGAGCAGGGCAGGGTATGAAGTTGGAGATTCTAAGTTTACTGCCATATCCCCAGTGCCAGCCTCTGGGGATGAATGAGAGGTAATCAGACATGCTGTTATGACGATTCTTATGCCATGCCAGGAAGTTTACACTTTATCCTGGAGATTATAAAAATCCATTAAGTAGGGTGTGTGTGTGTGTGTGTGTGTGTGTGTGAGAGAGAGATGATCGTATTTGCATTTTTGAGTGATCATTAAATTATTCAACAAATATTTATTGACAGCCAGGGGTTTCCAGAGTAAGCAAAATAGACAAGTTGTCTGATTTCATGGGGCTTCCATTCCAGATGAGGGAGAGAGAGGGTGTTCAATAAACAAACAAACAAAACAAAAAAAGAGTTGAAAATTAGTATTTAGTTGAAACACTGGTGGCCAATGACAGCCAGAGAAGGTGGCTTCTGAGATGAGACCTGGATGTCAGTAGGAAGCCAGGCATGTGAAAATTAGAGGGAAGTGCATTCCAGGAATAGGAAACCGTTCTGTGGTGGAGACCTTTGGCATTCACTCATGTTTGACTTGCCTCTCCTTTTTGGTACACAGGAGGATTACACTTTCCCACCTGTGGGGTTATGGAGAAGTAAGTTCTGGAAAGTAGTCTATGAGAGGAAGTGATATAAATAATTTCCAGGCTGATGTAAGACCCGATAGTACTTTCTTCCTCTACCACAACAATCACAGATGAAGCCTCATACTGAGATGGTGAAATCATAAGGCAGCCTGAATTACTGACTCCCCTCACGGACAATAGTTGCCCTGGAGAGCTGCCTGGCCCTGCTGGGTACTTTGTGGGATTTGGGTATTTGTATTACAGAACCTACCCTATCCTGTCTAATGCAGGCCCTCAGGTGGAAACAAGCTTTATGTGCCACGAGGAGAGATAGAAGACCAGAAAAGGAGCAGAGTGGGCATGGGAGAGATTGTCAGAAGCCATATTATGTAGGCGCTGTAAACCAAGGTAAGGAGTTTTGATTTTATTCTAAGTATGAGAGGAAATAATTGAAGAGTTTTAGCTGGGGAATGTCAATTTAAAAGATTACTCTGGCAACTATATGGAGAATGGGTTGGGGAAGAAAGAGGCAAAACAAAAAACAGGAAGGCCAATTTGGAGGCTATTACAGCAGCCTTAGTGAGTTGTTTCTGTTTGATCAGGGTAGTGCTAGTGAAGATGAAAAGAAGTGGGCAGATTTTATATACGTTTTGGAGGAGGCAACAACACGACTCCCTGATGGATTAAATGGGGTGGGAGGAGGGAATCAGTGAAAGAGAATGATCTTTGATCTGAAGTCTGGAGAGATGTTGATGTGGGCAAGCCTGGGAAAGAGCAAGTCTTGGTGGGCACGGGAATGGGGAGGTGACATTAGACATCCATGTGGAGATGTTGAATAGGGACTTAAATATATGGGCACAGAGTCTTGAGGAGCAATCAGGTTTAGAGATGTAAAACAGGTAAGTGAATGATTTTGCCTTGGTCTTCAGTTTTCATTTTGTGGGTCTTATAGGATTATTAATTATTTAATTAAATAAGCTAACAACTGCATATTGTATCCCCAAATTGCAGAACGTACTTTATTTTTAAACACACTTAGAAAACTTACAAAAATTGACTGTATATGGGGCCATGAAAAAAATTTCAATAAATTTTAAAAGATTGATCATAGACACATCTGTGATCGCCATGAAGTTAGGGAACAGAAAGGTAATTAGTAAAAACAAATATATAAGGAACATTAGAAACACACTGCTAAATAATTTGTGGTTCAAAGGGGGACTTATAATAAAAATTTAAGATTATTGAGACTGGAACACTAATAACAATAACAGGCATCAAATGGCAAAACATGTAAGATGCAGCCAAAATGGTGCTTAGAGAAAAATTGATAGCTTTAAATTTTAATATTAGAAAAGAAGAAAGTCTTAAAATTAACAAGCTACTAAAGCGCCAACATGGTAAGTTAGAAAAAGAATAGCATAATAAAGACAAAAAAAGTAAAGGAAGGAAATAAGATTAAAATTTAACAAACTAGAAAATAAAACATACAATGTAGAAGAACAACAGAGCCAAAAGGTAGTTTTGAAAAGACTAATTCAAGTAATAAACCTCCGGCAAGGTTGATCAAATAAATAATAAGGGACAAATAAATAAGATCAAGGTTCTATATCCAGCCAAAATATATTTCAGAAACAAAGATGAAATAAAGGCTTGTTCAGACATACAAAAGCTAAAAGGATCCGTCACCATCAGACCCACACCACAATAAATGTGCAAAGAAGTCTTTTAGCCAGAATGAAGTGATACCAGGTGGAAATCCGGATCCAAACAAAGGAATGACGAGCGCCAGAGGTAGTAATTACAGGATCAAATAAATACTTTATTCATATTTAATTCTTTTAAAAAGAATATTGACCATTTAACCAAAAATAAAAACAATGTAGTATATAGTTTATAACGTATGTGGAAATAAAATTTATGACAGCAATAGGTCAAAGACTGGGAGGGCAGAAATGGAATTACAAGGTTCTTATACTATGCGTGAAATGAAAGATAGACTGATAAATATTTATACTATAAACTCTGAGCCACTAAAATAGCAAAACAGAGTTATGCAAAGGCTTTCTCTGTCCATAAAAGACAGCCTCTTACATTATGAGACTGGGAAGGCTTCCTTCTCCTTACTGAACCCCATAACAAAAAAACATTCATTAAGGTGTTTGTTAAACAAAGATGCCAACCTCTAGATCTTTGACTATCATCACTACAAGCAAACCAGGTTTTGAAACGACAGTTTTCTAGGTAGGGCTTCTACCCCCACTAACCTCAGTAAAATGAAGGAGATCAATAGAAAATTGTATGGTTCCAGTCCAGAGCAGCCCTTTCATGCACATACAGAATCTTCCCTAAAAAGTATAATTTGCCTTTGAGCAAGGACTGAATGTTATTTAAATGTTGTTTATCTTTCAGCCCCACAGAGTAGTCCTCATTTTAATTTGTATGTGTGCTTAGAAGTGCACTAAATATTTGCTGAATCAATGAATGATTAGCTACATGTTATTTAAAGACATGTGGAAACAGCATACATGAATCATAGGGATGGGATGGTCCCCCATCCCTGCCACATTCCCACCTCCCCAGTTAGAAGTCTGTCTGCTCAGAACTCGTCACACGATCGGGGTGCTTTTGCCTTGCTTCTTTTGAGGTACATCGTGACACTCTGCTACTTCGTTTTTCTGTCATTTTTATCCTGGCTTCAATTCACAAAATCACCTGTACTCACTTCTAATTACTTTGCTCATCAAAATTACTGCTGTTCTGCACAGACCTCTTATGTGCCAAGGGAACTATCATTTCCTACCCCCAACATTGGATAAAAAGTACATTTATTATTTAAGTTATTTACCAAGTGTTAGGGGCCCTACTCTGAAGAAGTTCTGAACAGATTTTTCAGGGACTAAAGAAGCAGAGAAAATATAGTTAAGCAACTTTCCGTCTCTTTCTAAAGGTCTTCTATTTAATATTTAATGTTTCTTCTAGAGAAATTTATTTTCCTCCTCAGTAAGGTACAAATAATAATGTTTTCAAATACGAATTCATATGGTTAAATTTGTTGGTCTGTTTCTCCATTTGGTAAATAATTATGACTTATAAATATCTATTATGCCAATACTCTTTAACATGCAATAATGCCACCTAGTATTTCAATGACATGATTTTACAAATAAAGATATTGTAGTGTTTGTATGAATGAATGGGACAGAAAGGAGTGTGAAGAATGTCTCCTCCACATTTCAAATGTTACATACCTTACTCTTTACCCATAACTTTGGGAATAGTGTCTAAGGGTGGAAGGTTTGGGTTGGGAGACAGAGAAGGGAAACAGAGACAAGAAGACTGAGATTTAGGGTGGAGAAAGAAGGTGGGAGGGGGCCAGCCTGTGGTCCTCCACAAACTTTCTTCATTGGCTTGTCATCTAGCTACCCCTTGAGTGCTGGAGTCCCAAAAATTCCATCTCAGGATATCTTTGCTTCCCACTCAATGCATACTTCTGAGGCTTTGGGGGCTTCAACCACCACCCAAATGCAGGTGACACTACCTCTGTAACTCTGGCCCAGATATTTTTCCTGAGCATAGCACCTATGTTACCATTTGCCAATGGACATACACAACAGGATATCTCTCCAGTAGAGCAGGGGTTGGCAGACTACAGCCTGCGGGCCAAGTCTGGCCCTGCCACCTCATCTTCCACAGCCTTCAAGCTAAGAATGGTTTTTACGTTTTCAGTGGTTGCAAAAAAATCAAAAAAATATTTCATGACGTGAAAATTATTGAAATTCAAATTTCATCGTCCACAAATTAAGTCTTTTTAGAACACAGCCATGCTTGTTTGTAGTGACTATGGCTGCTTTCATGCTACAATGGCAGAGTTGAGTAGCTTGGAGTTGTTATAACAGAGTCTGAATGGCCTGCAAAGCCTAAAACATTTACTGTCTGGATTTTTGTAGAAAAAGTTTGTCTATTCCTACTCTAGAGTACAACCAAAGGGATACTATGTAATTTCCGAGGCTAGATCATGAAAGGTGATGCAGCTTCTGCCCTATTGACTGGACTCCTCAACTTTGAAGACTTCAGCCGCCATAGAAGCAGTCTGAGTGTCCCAGGATCACCATATTGTGAGAATGCTCCCACCAGCTGACATGGAGAGTCCCTGAGACCACCTGAGAGAGTGCTGCTCCCTTCCCCTGCCCCAACCCCACCAAGCTCTCACTGCAAGTATGTTACAGACTCTCAAGCCAGCGCTGCCCAGCTAAGCCCTTCCTGAATTCCAGACCTACTAAAACCATAAGCAACAATAAAATGATTGTTGTTGCTTGAAGCTACTATATTTTGGGGGAAGTCATTATGCAGCAATAGGTAACTAGAACACTGCCACAACTTTTCGTCTGGACTACTACAACACCGTCTTCCTTCCCCCGACCCCAATCCATTTGTAGTACATTGTTTTGTCATTTCCAATCACCTATTCCATCCTCTGAAAGAATATTTTGCATTCCCATCCTTGGTATGCCTTCCTGTGGGTGCAGTACACTTCCTTATTCCTTTGCCTGTCTCAGCCGTGTGGCTGACATAGCCCAGTGGAATGGGAGTTGTGGCGTCTAAGCAGGTGCTTTTAGAGATATGGGACATTTCCTTCATGTTCTCTGCCATGAGATTGGCACATCCTTCAGCCTGGGCCCCAGGATGAGGGAACATGTGGGGCTGGCACATAGTTCCCCTGCAACCTAGAGCACAACCTCAGCTGATCCACTGCTGACATGTAACACCAATGACAAATAACCTTTGTTGTTGTAAACCACTGAGATTTTGAGGTTGCTTGTTCCTCAGCATGACTGTAGCAAAATGAGCTTCTTCTCTGTGCCAAGACCCTGAGCGTATGTAGAATCAATTGCAGAGGTTGCTTCCATGCTTTAGCGTGGCTTAGAAGGCCTTCATGATCTGGTCTCCCATCTTCCGCCAGCACCCAACAATCTCTTCCCAATTCCATGTTTCTGTGCCCTTTGCACACACTATTCCCTCTGCCTAGAATGCTTTTGGCTGCCTATCAAATTATATGTACTCTTTAAAACATCACGGAACACCATCTCTTTTGTGAAGGCTTCCCCAATATCCCCCAACAGTCTCTCATAGTACCTTTCCTAGCACTTGTTCACATGCCAGTGAGCACCTATCTTTACACAGTGATATTTGTTTACCAGTCTGAGTTCCCTGCTAAACAATAATCCCCTTGAGGACAGGAAGAGTATCTTTTTCATGTATGCATCACATCCCAAACCCTAGCATAAAGCCTAGCACTGATGAGTACTCCAGAAATATTTGTTGAACGAGTGACTGAGGCAGAGGAAGTTATGAAAGTGAGGAATAGGATTTAAGTCTGGGGCAAATCCTGTTTAGAACCTCTCTTATTTCTTACCTCCAACATTTTTCTTTAGAACAAATCAGATTAAAGCCAATGTCAAGGGTAAGCTTGAAGGGTAAAGGAGTTACCAAAATTCATCCTGAAGACTATTGTGGTCTTAGGGGTTTTGAGGTGATTTTATATATATAAAGCTTGGTTGGTTGGTTGGTCAGTTGGCTATTTATTTACTTAAGCACCACCATACCACCCATTATCTCCTCCTTCCTCTTTAGCAGTCTTCTTGTCCTCAAATTCCACTACCATTAAATTCCAGGCAACCACCTAATTTGCAATACCCTAGCATACCTTCAAAGAGCTGTCCTGGGTCCCGGCCAGAGCAGGCATTTCTGATTCACGAACTCATTTAAACCCTCTGTTTGTCTATTTCGGAGTCCGGGGTGTAGCTTTCTGAGAAGGGTGGTTGAGGAGAATGCCTGGTGAGGATCCATCCCTGCCCAGAAGGGGCAGAGATGAGGGGACTAAGCCTTTTCCATCCTCTAGTGCCCACAGCTCATTGTGTTGAGCCACATGCCATTTGCTGATCAATGAAGACTGCTTGTTAGCAGAAGTGGGTTGTCATGTTAGCACAATAGAGACATGCCATGCAACCATAGGTGAGTCTTAAATCTTCCATTTATTTCTTTTAAAACCCTATATAAGAGTAATATAGTAACTATGAGAGATTGTGAGTATTAATTAGATATGTACTTCTTTCATTTGACAGTAATCCTGGCTGTGCCTCTAGCTAGCTCTTTGGGCTTCGGCAAAATAAGTGGTTTGGGAGTAACTGAGAGCTAATGTTCCCTTAAACCTCTGAGAGTCTAAGATTTCATAATGGATTTAGCAGCTGCAGGATTTTGATGATGTGCCCAGAAATACACATCACAATTGGATCAAGATTGTGAATGCACCAATCTTTAAATAAGGATGGGTAGGGGAACTGATGAAATTTTGGTGAGGATAAAATAAAATGCTGGATGCCAACATGCTTTGAAAATGTTTATGCATTTTATGCAAAGTTCTGCCCATATTGAAGAGTAAAACACCATATTCAGTAACTTCCTATCTCCTTAACAAAATTGATGATTATTTTGTACCAATGGTAGCCCAAAGAGGAGAGAAATAGCTGAAAACAGGTTCTATTGAGAGGCACATAAGCGACAGAATATTCCTCACATTACTCGTGGTCTCCTGCTCCTTCCTTGCTCTGTGAATACGTGATGGATCCTCACCATCGGACCAGTCTACAAGCTAGAAATCCAAAGTCCTTCTGGACACACCCACTTCCCATTCTTGGGCCACTGCTCGGCCCTGCCCCCTGGGTCCAAGCTGCCATCAGCTCCTGCCTGGACTTCTGCATTAGTCTGTTCCGCCAACACCCATCAGCGTCCCAGCCCATTTTCCTTCATCCCTTCCCTACACTTCAAATCTGCTGCAGTCCCTTCTGTGGCTTCTCATTGGTTCTAGAGCAAAAGTGCCACTCCTTCATACTGCTGGGTGGGCTCCATGCCCCCTAGGCCTTTAGGGCTCCAGGCACTCTGGCCTTCTTTCAGTCTTTTGGTCCATGCTCCCTCCCTCCACAGGGCCTTGGCTCATGCAATTGCCAAGCCTGACAGCTCCCACACGTCTCCCCCCTAACTAACTCCTACTCACCTTTCAAGCAGCCCCAGCATCATTTCCTCGGGAAAGCTTTTCCTGGACTCCCCAATGGGTTATGCCCTCTTACTGCTCCATGCATGCACGCAACATTTATTTGTGTGATTGATAAAGCGTAAACTGTAATTCCTGTGAGACTAGGGACCATGTTTATTTTTGTTCATCACTTGAACACCCAGCACCTAGCAGAGCAGGAGCTCGAAATGTATATTTTAAAGAATGAATCGTGTTAAGCATTGTCCTCTTCCATGGTCCTCCTTTGAGGCACAATAACCTAGAACCAGAACACCCCACGTTATCAGATCTGTTCCCCTCAATGGCAATAACAGCCTAGAGGGACAATGAGATCTTTTGATACCTGGTGTTGCAGGTGAGTCAGAATGCAGAGTGAACACAGAGAGGAAATGGGAAGTGCTGATTATTAGTAAGAGACACCTGCTTCCCCTGGTGCCTAGGACTGGTTCTGTAAGCTGGTGTGTCTAATTGGAGATATTGCATGGAAAAAGGACATCCTCCTACTGGTCCCTGAGCTCTCAGGGCACTCCCAGTCCTGAAAACTAAAAGGAAGAAAATTCAGGTAGCCACGGAATAATTAATTACCTGAGAATGACCAGAAAAATCATGGGCCTGGCCTAAATTTCACCCATGTGAGTGAGGCAGAATTAGCCCACTAAAATTGTGAGAAAGGGATTAAAGTTAGTTTTTTTGCACCCTTAAGTATTGAGTAAGTGTTTCTTATTCAGTGAAATGGTTACATTTGTGTGTGGTATTTCTCATATCTCTACTCAAAAGATACTCCTATTCAATCTCAGTTTCATTCAGGACAATGGACCAACCCCTCCTTCTTGCCTGAACTATTCTTCTTTTAGCTCTAGCTATGCCACTTTGTGCTTTTCCTTCATACCCACTGGCGGCTCCTTTTCAGACCCCTTTGCTGTCTCCTCCTCCCCCAATAAACTGCTAAATTATGCCCCAGAGCTCAGGCCTCGGACCTTTTATCTTCTCAGGGTGATTTCATCCAGAAACATGGCTTTAATTATCATTTATTAACTGAAGAGCTCCCAAATTTATATCTCCAATTTTGACCTCTCCCTTGACTCCCGGATTTGTATAACCAAAAAAGCCCTCTTGACATCTCCCCTTGGGTGTGGTACTGGATATTTTCCATTTTCCCCTCCAGATCCACTCTCCATCCACCTTCTTCCTGTCCTGTGCCCTAAGAGGCTGGCCCATATGTGCTGCATCACCAAGCTCTCTTGTCTCCTGGCTTTCAGTTGGGTCTGCCCATGGGAGGCATTGGCAATAGATTGGAAGGCAGGACAGTGAGAGGTCCGGGATGCATTCCCTTATCTTCTTCTTTGCCTGCTCTCCATGGGTTAGATGTTTCCCTCTATTGGGGTCAGCCCTTCTCAATAGCTACAGCTACTCTCTCTGGCTTCTGCCAGCCCACCCTTACTCCTGTTGTCCCTAAAGGCTAGAGGTAGTAACCTTTCTGTGCTATGGCTTGTCCCAGGGTGCTTCACCATGCTTGGAATTTTTGCCCATGCTCTTATAGTTCCTTCATTAAAGTCCCTTCTGTTGTCCAGTTTGAGTGTACATCTGTTTCCTGCCTCATCCTGACTGATATGGACATCTACTGGACATCTCAAATCTAACACAGCTAAAACAGAACTCGTATCCTTCCTGAACTCCCTGGTCCTCCCCATCACAGGACACGGCACCAGCACACACCCCTCTGTTCACACCAAGAACCTAAGATTCAATTCTATTATAAAATGTCAGCATTTTTCGGGGTCCTTGGGGTTTTTATACAGAGGTTGTTCATCTGTGACTCACCATCTGTAACAATGACAATGTAAAATTAGAAGATTGGGCTTGTCCTGAATGCTGCTTAGGCCATCTGCAATGAGAATTTCCCAACATTTCTCACCACATTTTGAACCCCCCAATGGCACAACCCTATCCATCTTTGTGTCATTACATAGCTTAGTATTTGAAATGTAGTTGATGCCCCAAAAATATATGTTGGATTTATGGGTTAATTAAGGTTTGTTAGGTATTGGTCCTGTTAATGGGACCCTTTTTGTTCTTGTGTATTTAACTTTTAATAAAAGGCTAAAACTATGACCTGACAGTGCTGTATTTTTAGTACAATCTTAACTTACCTATAGGTAATTCTTTCTCTGCCTTAATATTCTATGACTTTTAGTTTGATTTCTTCTAAAGTGCAATGGATGAAAAATTTAGTAGGAATGTTTTTGGCTTTTGAGTTGTTTTTCAGCTGAATGAAGTTTACAAAACTACTGGGAGATTTTTACATGAACAGCTGTTATGTGACCCTGTAGAAGGAAATGCACATTTTTTAAAAAGGCAAAGTATAAACAATAAACATGCTGGGAGGTCAAATTGAGAAGAGGAAGAGGAAAGCTGGGAATAGGAGAACTGACACCAGGGAATATTTCACACTAGATCTGAAGGAGCTAAGCACTTTTCCTGATGTCTTTAAAAGAAGTTTTAGCCATTTTTGGAGAAGAGATGATTGTGGCTATTTATGAACATCACGTTGCTAGGTGACACCATGGGATGAGCACCATGCTAACCTATCACTCACTGATTTCCAGAACTTGTAATGAGGGGACATATGGAGGTGGAGACAGAATCCAGGAACAATACAGAGGCATTGGGACCAGAAGTGTCCGGGGTGAATGAATCAGCTTTACAGAAACCGTCATGTTTCTCTCTCCATTCCGGTAAAATGATCTGTTCAAGATCTTAGGTCCAACCTTTCCCCTGCTCTCTCGTTGGGGCCCCCTTGTTGCTAGCAGCCTTTTTCTCTATTATGACATTTGGCCTCCTCTGGGAGAAAAGCAGATCTGCTTCCTGCAGAAGCCAAGTCGGGAAGTCACCAGGGAGGAAGCCGAGGAGTCAGGCTCCCCAGGCAGCAAGTCTGAGAACAGGCATTTTCTTCAAAGTCTGTCCACACGCAGCGTGGGAATGTGTGGGAGGCCGGGCGTCTGTGCTTGAGTGTAAGTCAGCGTTGAGAACGATGCTGTGTGTGATAAGGCTGCCTTCCAATCAGCTGGCCACCTGCCAGACGCCAGCTGTCTTAGCAGCTATTTAAATACATTTTTAGCCATTCGGAAATAATAGTGACTTGAGACAAAGTCAGTCACCATTTTGAAATGCATCTATTGAAAACTAGGCTCCTAATGTTTGTTTGCCTAGGAAGCACGGATTTAGCTTTGGATACACAGGTCCGCACAACTGGCTAGAGTCAGTGAATGGCCACTTCTGGGATATTAACCAGCATCCTGAGGGTATAAGAATTTAGGAATGGTGTGGAGCAGGATGTTGTGTGGGCATGCATTATGCAGGCTACGGTTTCTGAAGCTACTCCCACCTTAAGGACAAGAGCTTGAGTAAAATTGCAAGGTAGACACTTGGAGCCTCCTCCAAAGCACTTACTGGAAGTGGAACGCCTTTTAGCCCCGCCTATCACTGAGGCAGCAGTGAATCTAATGCACCTCGTAGTGGCCATGACTTTGTGCTGACCAGGTCCCTTCCTCTTGCTGCTGCTGCTGCACCTTGAAGAGCTCGGCTGATGCTATTCTCTCTCCCCTGCTCTCACCTGGCTTCTGCTGCTGGTGTCTCCTCTGCTCTGACAGCTCTACTGCAGTTCTCCAAATTAAAGAAGAGGTTGTCGTAAGTGGTGCTAGTTCTTGAATACCACCCCTGTCTAGAGTCCCAGCAAGTCACTTTCATGCAAAATTAAAAAAAATATTTCCCACAATAAATAGCAAACAGATGACCCCTCTGAATGCAACATTGAGAAAGACGTGTCCCTCCTTCCTGCTGACACCACCACAGTCCAAGACAAATGGTGTGGCAGAGAAGATAGGGCTGGGCTTCTGACTCCACTTAACTCTTAGCCTGGTTGGTACCCTCTGCACATCATATGTGATGGCCTGTGTTTAACTGAGTCCAGATGCTAATTTTTAAAAATGTTTTATTATGGAAAATTTCAAACCTATACAAAGTAGATGGAATAAGAAAAATTAGATAAAGTACTCAATATGCAAATCACCCATCTTCAACAATTAGCAGCTCATGGTAATCTTATTTATATATACCTTAACTACATTTCCCCACACCCCCCCCAAGTATTCTAAGGAAAATTCTAAAAGGATTGCATTGAATGTGTATCATTTTATCTGTAAATATTTCAGTATGTATCTCTAAATGGTAAGGACCCCTGTAAAAATATAAACAATACCATTTATCATGACTAAAAAAACCCAGTAATCGCTTAATATAAACAAATATCCAAGTTGATGTTCATATTACCTTGTTTGTCTCATAATTTTTTTAAACAGTCTGCTTGTTTGAATCAGGAGCTAAATAAGCCATACATTGTGATTAGTTGATATGTCTCTTAAGTCTCTTTTATTTTATTTTTCCTGCCTTGCCAATTTTTGTTGAAGAAACAAGGTTGTTTGTTCTGTAGTTTCCCATAGTGTGGATTTTACTGATTACATCTCTGCGATGATTTAATGTGTTCTTGTGTGTACTTTTCTAAATTAGAAATCAGATCTACAGTCTTGGTGAGATGCAGGTTTGTGTTTTCAGGACAAGATGACTTCATGGGTGGTGGGCTGTGCCTCTATCAGAAGATGCATAATGTGTGCTTGTGTTTCTTTTTATGAAATTGTCAGCCATCAGTGGCCCCTGCATGCTTCCATTACTTCCTTAGGGGCTTTTCTAAGGAAGGGGCTTTATGATGCTTTTCTAATCCCTTTGTTCTGTCTTTGTTTATAAACTGGAATGCTTCTATAAAGGGAAAGTTCCCGCAGCAATTATTTAGTTACCCTGAGGTTTCGCTCATATAGGAAAGGCAGAATAAATGCTTGGTATTTCCCTTTCATTTACGAGTTTTCAAAATAGTTATGTGGTTTTGTACAATCCTTCAAAAGCAGCCAGTGAGATTTGAAGGTTTTTTTTTTAAAATCCATAAACTCATGGATTTCAACATATTTGATGTGTTTCCATCCATTACAGCTGGGGTCCCCCACCCCGCCCACACAGCAGGAGGCGAGGGGCGGACCAGAGAGGGAAGCCCCACCTGCGCCCAGCCCACGCCGCTGCCCGTCGCCGCATCGCCGCCCCAGCCCCGCCCCGCGTCCGTCTGCCGCTGCGGCGGCCGCTCATAGCAGCGCGGACTCCACCGCCAAGTGCGCACGCAAGGCGTCCGGGTTGCGCTCGTCCGTGAGACTCCAACGCCTGATGATCTGAGGTGGAGGCGAGGCGCGTCGCTCCCCCCCGCCACGCCCCGGGCCACGTCCGTGGAAAGGAAAAACCAACCGTCTTCCACGAAACGGCTCCCTGGTGTCAAAAAGGTTGGGACCGCTGCATTACAGGTATTACTTTTACTGATGTTCACATTATCCTATTTTTGCTCAGTGGAAACTCACTCAATTTGGCTTCCTCAATATTGTCTTGTTGTTGTTGTTGTGCTTTCATTTATTTATTCTTGCATCAAAGCCATCAAACTTTCCCCTGGTGGTTTTAACGTTCGTTTCTACGTTTATTGTTGTCATGCTACAGGGTGAAGCTTTCTCTTTTCCACATTTGTTTATTATTTATTTTATTACGTAAGTGTGGGCTCATGGTTTTTGAAAGTGCTATGATGTGTTATCATTAATCATTTGATACTCCCGTGTCCCAGATTTGGCCACTGTGAGCAACTAGCTTCTGTGACTTTTGACATGTGCCCATCATGCTTTGAGTACCTACCTCCTTACTCATTTTGTTCCAGCCCTGTTTCAGGTTCATTTTGAGCATTCCCTGGCCCAACCCTGAAACCAGCCATTTCTCCAGTGAGTTCTAATACCTGTTAGTGGAGAATGGTATTTAGAAATGGTACTAGATGCCTCACTGTTACTAGGTGTTACTGCTCCCAGGCCTTCTCAGTGGACAGATCCTGGAATATATGTACATATACATACACACTTGTTCACTCATTTGCATTTATATTTATTTCTGTATCTGTCTATCAGTATATATATATGTAGTTTAAAAACATGACTTCATTCTGATATCTCTGATTCCAATCCAACACCACAGGGTTCATTCTAGCCTTCTCCCTTCCCATGTTTGTAAGTCCCTTCCTCAACAGTGAGAAAACTTAGATCCAATTATCAAATATATATATATATATATATATATTTGCTTCATCTTCCTTCACCCTACTTAGCATATTGTGGGCCCTCTACCTGCTGCTGATATGCCACTGCCATCATTGGCATAATTTTCTTGCATAGCCCCAGGGTACCAGGCACATCTTCTTCACCCAGTTTCCTGACTCTCAAAAATCTTTGGACTAAACTAGGAAGGAAGAAAGGGAGGATAGTAGGTAGGAGGGAAAGAGGAAGAAAAGAAAGAAAGGAGGTGGAAGGGAGGGAGGAAGAACGGGAGAAAGGAGGTGGGAGGGATTACGGAAGGAAGGAAGGAAGGAAGGATTTATGTTTCTTTTTTTCAAAAAAGATTCCATAGAATTAATCAAACTTTTCAAAGAATCTGTCTTAAAAAGGCTAAGAGCTACTACTTATGTAGCTTGTAGGAACATAGTTAAATGTTTTGGAATTCTCAGATGAGAAAAGTATTTTAAAAGAGCATGGTACTATTTTTTCAGATGTTCTTTAATTTTTAGAGCCATAGTTAGAGTAAGGGACAAACCATCCAGGTAATAAATAATGATTTGCTGGAGTATGGGAAGAAAATAATACCACTTCTATGTATATTCATTCTTAACTAAAAAATTGGAGAGAAATTAAACCTTACAAATATTTACTAAAGCAGTGAGGTCTGTATGTTAGTCAGTCACATGACACAGGAGTTAACCAAGGGGACCTGAGACAAGACTAGAAGCTCATCATTTCAGAGACCTAGCCTTTTAGTAACCAAGTGCTATTTGCATATACTCAGTTAAAGGGACCAACAGATAATACTATTTAGTTTTTAACAAATAAATTATTATGAAATGGACAAATGTCTTTGAAAGATTCCTACAAAGAAGCTTATGATTGAAGATAATATTATTATCTTCAATACTGTTAATGTAAGCACATGTTTACATTCAGGAAATGTTAGGCCTGGCGCTCCTATAGACATTACAGTCTCCTTGAGATTGGAACAATGATTCCTTAAAGTCAGCCCAAAGAATTAAAGACTGTCAAAAAGACCATCGAAGTATGAATTTCTCTCTCCTATGCTCAATAATTACCCTCTCCCTGTATTGTTATTTAGGACGTTAGCCAGTGACAACGTGAAGCCATCACTGATTATCCAAATGGGAAGGCAAATCTCTTCATTTTTCCAGCAATGTTTAAATTTATGGAGTATTCAATCTAGTACCGTATACAATTTCTCTAAACTCAATAATAAATGTTTAGCAGACTATTTTCTTTGCTATTAATAAAAGATTTAAAAAAATTATTGTTGGGAGACATGTATTAAAGTGACTGAAATGAGGCATAGAAACTGACATGGCAATGACATAAATTGCATTCAGTTATTGGGAGATACTGTTGGAAAACAGAAATCATTGCTGGTAATACAAAGATACAAATATAAGAAAAAGTTATGTAGGTGTGGATCCTTTAACCAGAATAAATAAATATAAGATTCTGGAGTTACAAATTTGCACCATATATAAAACTCAATCTCCTCGTGATTCATAGGCAAGCTGTTGCTCCAAAAATGGGTGGAGCCAGAAATTTACAGAGATCCACGAGATGTCATGAATGAGGTTAATTTTATACAAACAAAACTGTTTTAAAACCACTGGTACTTCACAGAAGGTTTCAAATTACCTGTGCCAAAGTACTTGAATCTGTAGCTTAATGTCTGTCATCAGTTATGGAAAATTCTCAGTCATCATCTCTTCAAATGTTTCTTCTGCCCCAATTTTTTCCCTGCTCTCCTTCTGTGACTCTAATTATAGGTTTTTTCCCTTTTTTTTTTTAACCACACAACTTATGTCTCCTTTCTTTATTATCTATCTTTTTATCTTTTCATGCTTTAGTCTAAATATTTTCTTCTGATCTACTTCCAGCTTACAAATTGTTTAAAGCTGTGTCTAATTTGCTATTAAATTCATCCATTGAAGTCTCAATTTCATTTACAGTTTTTCAGTTTTAAAATTTTCATTTGATTATTCTTTCCAATTCCCCACCAACCTTCTTAGACTTGTCTTGTAATTACTTTAACATATTAATCATATATGTTTTAAGATTATATCAAATAATTTCATTCTCTATATCCCTTGTGCATTTATATCTATCACGTGTTTTTTTCTCTAGATTTTCAATTATGCCTTGTCTTTTTGTATGCCTGATTATTTTTTGCTGAGATTTTGACATTGAAGAAATATTCTAAAGCTCTGGATTATGTTACCTTTCTCCAGGAAGATTTATTTTTGCTTAAGTAGGTATCTAGGCTAGGAGTGCTAGCAGTTACAGATCCTCTTAATTCAAACAGATATTGAAATGATTTGAAGTTGGGATTCAGTCCTTGAGAGAGATGATTTATTTCTAATTCACCTTACTCCTAGGGTTTATTTTTATTTATTTATTTTTTAGAGACAGGGTCTCACTCTGTCACCCAGGTTCAAGTGCAGTGGCGTGACCATAGCTCACCGCATCCTCAAACTCCTGGGCTCAAGTGATCCTTCTACCTCAGCCTCCTGGGTAGCTGGGACTACAGGCACGAGCCACCAATCCCAGCTCTCCTGGAGTTTAGTTCCTGCAATATTTCCCAGGACCCCTTTTCTGAATTTCCCCCCTAGTCCTGTGAATCTGTTGAAAGCTTGTTTAGCCTTTTAGCTATTACTTTTTAGACTGTCAATTGCCTAGAAGGGAAAAAGATAGCTCTAACTGCTGTGCTCACCTCTTTGGGCTTTCCTGCTCTCTTAAATCTTGGTCCACAATTCTTTACCACCTTAGTAGCTCTCTAATACCTTCAAACAAATTTTTAAGAAAATTTTTGTTGTTGTTTCATTTTTCTAGTAGTTTTAAATAAGAAAATACTTCTGAAACAACCTAGTCCACCAATGCTGGAAGGAAAATTCCATTAAAAGGGAAGGATGAAGTATGAGCTTTTTTTAAATGAAAGATCAAGTGTACCAAATTTGCTGATGTTTTCTCTGTTGCCACATAGTTATTGATAGTGTGCTCCCTAGCAGATTTTTTTAATAAGCATTCTTGATCTATTCATTTAACGTAAAGGTCAAGTTCTTTTTGAAAAGGTGAACTACTTTTCAAAAGAAATTTGTGCTATGGAGAGGGAATTTTGAAAAAGAACATTTGTAAATCATTTCCATCATTTTAAGATTCTGTTGTTACGTATGATAAGAGGTTGGCACTTACAAAGTCTCTCATCTGTAAAATGGTTAAAAATTAGGAATCATAGTTTTCTAACCTATTTAAATTTTTCTAGCTGAAAAACTTTTATTGGGTCTTAAAGCCATTTGTTAAAAATACAAAAATGCAACATCTTCAAATTGTTTGCCCAACAGTAGCAGAAATGGAAATTTACTAACTAAATTATCTCTCCCCTCCCCCCAATAACTAATTGTGTAATTGGTAGATGGGATTTAAAAAATAAAAACTGTAGTTTAATAAACATAGCCAATGATGAACTTTTTTCTTGTGAATTTACATATCTTTGTGAATTTTTTCTAACTATAGCAGCCATTAACATCATAATATCATAACAATTATAGCAGCCATAACATAAAGTATAAAAATAAGCTTAATTTAGGATCAGACACTTGAAGCATATTCAGTAACTTGCTCATATTACTAATTTCTTAATGACATAAAATGTGATTTTGTACTATTTTAATAAATGTTACTTAGAAATATTATTTCATCGTTTTTTTCTTTTTTAGGTGTTAGACTACACACAATTTATAAGTATTATAGTATATATATAAAATTTATAAATAAACTTACATCTATTATGAGTAACACTCAAAAATATTTGTTGATGGGTATGGAATCAAAAAAATTTGGATGCTACTTCTCTAGGGAATATATCAGAGGCAGCATATACTAAAAAAAATCAGTGTTTATATTTAAAAGACAAAACAAAGTCAAACTGTTAAAAAAAAAAAAAAACCAGCTGGGTTAGCATTCCCTCGAATTGCAGAGCCGGGCGGAAGTTGGAGTATCTGCTTCAGATTACTTCTCTTCTTTGTTTTCAGACGGGCATCTTGGTTTCCACAAAGCTTTCCCGAGGCCAGAGACGTTTCCAGCTGTCCTGTAGTAGTTAGGAACACAAGTTTTGAGTCCTGGTGAAGTTGTATGAACTCAGGGAAGTTATAGAAGTTTTACACACCTCAGTTTTCTTATCTGTAGGAGATTTTATAAATAAAATACTAATAATAGTATTTTATTTATTTATTTTTTCCAGCTGACATCTGAGCATCCCTCCCGTTTACAGCTGTTGTCCCCCAGGCCATTCTGGGAATCTCTATGAAAGCCAAAGGGTCTGGACATTCCCTGTCCCCTGGCAGACAGAACACAAGTGGCTGTGTTGGAACTGAACTGAACGCCCAGTGTGGATGAGCCCAGTGAGGGGCCCAGCCAGCGCATTACTGCAGTATTACCTTCCTGGTACTAGTTCTTTGCCCTTCTTGTCAATTCTGTGAGCCAATCAATAGTCTTCAAATAAAACCCTTTTCTACCCAAGTTAGCCAGAATCACTTCTGATGCTTGCATCTGAGGATCTTGAGAGAGATGCTGCGATTTTGTTGTGTCATTCATTAAATTATCTGATAACTCAAAGCACATACAGTTCAAATGCTTTTTTGGTGTGCAGTGTTATGAATTTTTACACTTGTTTTGTTTTGTTTGTAACTTAGGCCAGTAAAAAGAGAGCAGGAATTAGAATCTTGAGAATTCAGTTCTTTTAGGCTAGGGGTTGGCAAACCATAGCTCATGACCCAAATAAATCTGACTCACCCACTACCTGAAAATACATACATATGTGCATATGTACTTACATAAAGTAATAATGTAATAAATAATGTAATTAGTAAAAAATGTTGTATTGGAACGCAAGCACACTCATTTCTTTACATGTTGTCTATGGTTGTTTTCCTGCTGTAACACCAGAGTTTTGTAGTTGGAAAAGAAACTGGCCAGCAAAACCTTAAATATTTACTGTATGGCTGTTTACAGAAAAAGTTTGTGTAGAAAATCCAAAAGAATTGACAAAAACCTCCTGGAACTAATAAGTGATTATAGTAAGGTTGGAGGATACAAAGTTAATATTAATATATAAAAAACAACCTGTTTCCTATATACCAGCAATGAGCAAGTGAAATTTGAAATTTAAAACACAATACCACTTACATTAGCGCTCCCCAAAATACTTAGGTATAAGTCTAAATATATATATATATATATATATATATATCTCTAAGAGGAAAGCTACAAAACTGTGATGAAAGAAATCAGAGAACTAAATAAATTGAGAGATATTTCATGTTCGTGGATAGGAAGACTCAATATTGTCAAGATGTCAGTTCTTCCCAACTTGATTAGGGATTCAGTGTAATCCCAATCAAAGTCCCAGCAAGTCATCTTGTGGATATTGACAAACTGGTTCTAAAGTTTATATGGAGAGGCAAAAGATCCAGAATAGCCAACACAATATTGAAGGAGAAGAACAAAGCTGTAGGACTGACACTACCCAACTTTAAGACTTTCTAGAAAGCTACAGTAATCAAGACAGTGTGGTATTGGTGAAAAATGGACAAATAGATTAATGGAACAGAATGGAGGCCCAGAAATAGACCCACATAAATACAGCCAGCTGATTTTTGACTAAGGAACAAAGGGAATACAGTGAAACAACTGAACAACTGGACATCCACCTGCAAAAAAAAAAAAAAAGAATTTAGACACAGACCTTATACCCTTGACAAAAATTAACTAAAAGTGGATCACAGACCTAAATATAAAATGCTAAATTTATAAAACTCCTAGAAGGTAACATAGGAGAATCTATGTGACCTGGTTTGGTGATGGCATGATCCATAAAATGGAAAATTGATAAGCTGGACTTCATTACAATTTTAAAAATTCAGCTCTGGAAAATACACTTGAAAAGAATGAAAAGACAAATGACAAACTGGGAGAAATGTTTGCAAAATATGTATCTGATAAAGGACTGTTACTCAAAGTATACAATGAACTCTTAAAACTCAAGAATGAGAAAGCAAACAACCCAATTAAAAAATGGGCAAAAGATCTTAGCAGACATCTCACCAAAGAAGATACACAGATGGCAGACAAGCATATGAAAAGATGCTTCCCGCATATATCATTAAGATAATGCAAATTAAAACAACAATGAGATAACACTAAACAAGTATTAGAGTGGCCAAAATCCAGAACACTGACAACACCAAATGCTGGTGAGGTTGTGGATCAACAGGAACTCTCATTCATTGCTGGTTGAATGCAAAATGGTACAGCCACTTTGGAAGACCATTTGGTGGTTTCTTACAAAATTAAACATGAGCATACTTCTACCATACAATCCAGTAATCACACTCCTTGGTATTTACTCAAAGGAGGTAAAAACTTAGGTCCACACAAAAATCTGCACATGGATGTTTATAGCAGCTTTATTCATAATTGCCAAAACTTGGAAGCACCAAGATGTCCCTCAGTAGATGAATGGGTGAATAAATTGTGGTATATCCAGACAATGGACTATTATTCAGAGCTAAGAATAAGTGAACTGTCAAGTCATGAAAGACATAGAGGAAACTCAAATGCATATTATTAAGTGAAAGAAGCCAGTCTGAAAAGGCTACATGCTGTAGAATCCCAAATATATGACATACCGGAAAAGGTAAAATTACGGAGACAGTAAAAAGATCAGTGTTTGCCAAAGGTTGAGGGGAAGAAGAGATGAATAGGCAAAGCACAGAGGATTTTTTTAAAAAAGACTTAATTTTTTAAGAGCGGTTTTAGGTTCACAGCAAAATTGAAAGTAAAATAGAGATATCCCGTGTACCTCGTGCCTCTACACATGCATAGTCCATAGAATTCAGAGGAAATTCAGGGCAGCAAAAATAGTCTGTGTGATACTATAATAATTGGCATATGTCATTATATATTTGTCCAAACTCATAGAATGTACAACACCAAGAGGTACCTAATGTAAACTATGGACTTTGGGTGATGATGTGCCAGTGTAGGTCCATCAGTTGTAACAAATGTGCCACTCTGGTGGGGGATATTGATAATGAGTGAAGCTATGTACGTGTGAGACAGATCTGTACTTCCCTCTCAGTTTTACTGGGAACATAAAACTGCTCTAAAAAAAAATTAAGTATTTGAAAACAAAGTTTTCAGATCCCTGTTCTAGACGTGACTGATCATTTGGGCAAATAATTTTTTCTGTCTGGGTATATCAATTGTCACATTTATATAAAAAGAAAGAACTGAATTAGGTTATCTGTAAGATCCCATCTATGCCTCACATGCTGTAAGTCTGCCGCTATTGTTAAAGGCCAACTCATCTGTGACCTGAAAGCCACCAACTGGTTTATTTTATTTTATGTTATTATTTATTTATTTATTTTTTAACATGCTTCCCAGGAAAGTACCAACTGGTTGATTTTAAACATTTACTTACGGGAAATTTCAAACACGTACTAAAGCAGAGAGAATAGTATAACAAACCCATATGTGCTCATCACCCAACTTCAAAAACGTGGACTCTTGGCCAATTTTGTGTCATCCATACCCTCCTAGTTCCCCAGCACTACCACCTACCACCACTCTACTAGATTTTTAAAAAGCAAATCCCAGGCATCATCATTTCATCCATAAACATAGTACATATTTCTAAGAGATAAATTCTCTTTTTAAAACATCACAATACTATTTAAAACATTTTTTATTGAGATAAAATTTATGTAACATAAAATTCACCATTTTAACCATTCTAAAATACACAATTCAACAGTTTTTAGTATATTCAGAATGTTGTCCTTCACCACTGGTGACACTGTCATTCACCATGGTGAGCATGGAAAATAGAAAATTCCAGTACATTTCTCTCACCCCCAAAAGAAATCCGATCCCTTACTCGTTAGCAGACACTTCCAATTCCCTCCTCCCCCTCATCCTCGCAACCACTGGTCCACTTTCTGTCTCCATAGATTTGCCTATTCTGATCATTTCATATAAATGGAATCATACAGTATGTGGCTTCTTTCATTTAGCATAATGTTTTCAAGATTCATGGATGTTGCTGCAGGTATCAGTACCTCATTCCTTCTTATGGCTGAATAATATTCCATTGTATGGATATACTACATTTTGTTTATCCATTCATCAGTTGATGGACATTTGGGTTGTTTCTTCTACTTTTTGGCTATTATAATTAATGTTGTTATGAAGATTTATGTATAACTTCTTGTGAAGGCATGTGTTTTCATTTCTCTTAGGTATATAACTAGGAGTGGAATGACTGGATCCTATGATTATTCTACATTTAACTTTTTGAGGAATTGCTGAACTGTTTTCCAAAGTGGCTGTACCATTTTATTAATACATTCCCACCAGCAATGTGAGTGGTTCTGATTTCTCCACATCCTAACATGTTGTTTGTCTTTTTGATTATAGCCATTCTGGTGGGTATGAAATGATATCTCATTGTGGTTTTGATTTGCATTTCCCTAATGACTAATGATGTTGAGCATCTTTTATGTGCTATTAGTCATTTATATCAGTGGTCCCCAACCTTTTTGGCACCAGGGACCAATTTCATGGAAGACAATTTTTCTATGGACCAGGGGGTGGGGGAGATGGTTTCGGGATGATTCAAGTACATTACATTTATTGTGTAGTCAAACCTCTTCGTTAATGATAATCTGTATTTGCAGCTGCTCCCCAGCACTAGCATCACCAACTCAGCTCCACCTCAGATCATCAGGCATTAGATTCTCAGAAGCAGTGCGCAACCTAGGTCCCTCACATGTGAAGTTTACGGTAGGGTTCCCATTCCTATGAGAATCTAATGCTGCCACTGATCTAATGGGGGAGCGGAGCTCAGGCAGTGATGTGAGTGATGAGGAGCAGGTTTAAATACAGATGAAGCTTCGCTTGCTCAGCCACTGCTCACTTCCTGCTGTGCAGCCCAGTTCCTAACAGGCCATGGACCGATACTGGTCCATGGCCCGGGGGTTGGGGACTGCAGACTTATATTGATATTTTTGAAGAAATGTCTATTCAAGTCATTTGTCCATTTTTAAACTGGGTTATTTGTCTTTTTATTGTTGCATTTAAGAGTTTTTAAAAATATGTTTTGGATACTCAACCCTGTCAGATATATGATTTGAAAATATTTCTCCCATTCTGTGGCTTTTCTTTTCACTTTCATGATGATGTTCTTTGATGCACAAAAGTTTTAAATGTTGATGAAGTCCAATTCATTTTTTCCTTTTGTTGCTTGTGTTTTTGGTGTCATATATAAGAAACTGTTGCCTAATCCAAGGTCACAATACTATTATTACATATAGTAATATCATCAAATTTGTAGTCAATGTTCAAATTTTCTTTATGGTCTCATAAATGCCTTCTTATAATTGGTTCTTATTTTTGGTTTGACTGATTGATTAAGGAACCCAAATAAGGATCACAAATTTCATTTGATGATAAGTCTCTTAAGTATCTTTTAAACCAAACAGTCCTTCCTCTCACTATCTTTTTTCCTTGCCTTTCGTTTGTCTGTATAATTTCCCACATTCTGGATTCTGCTGATAGCATCCCCAAGGTAGCATTCAGCATGTTTCTTCATTTCCTGGATTTCCCAGTGGATGAATAGTTAGAGCAAGAAGCTTGATCAGATTGAGATTCCATATTTTGGCAAGATAATGTCATAGGCGGTGCCAGATAATTCCTACTGCTTCCTATCAAGAAACATATACTGTCTGGTTGTCTCTTGCTTTGTGATGTTAAGATTGATCAGTGAGTTCAGATGTCAGCTTGACCCATGCATTATACAGTTCCTCATCTTCTTTTAATGGATGGTTTTAGCAAATCATTGATGATTATTGCCTAGATTCATTATTTTATTAGGGATTGCAAAATGCAGCTGATTAATTTGCTCAATGGTATTGCCTACCGAATATTGAAACTTCCAAATAGATTGTTTTCAATAATGCCAGACAAACTACTCATACTTCTCTGTGTTCACTCTCCTCCTCATACTCTGATTTTAAGCTCTTTACATTTTTTGAGCTAAGTTGCAGCTCAGATCATGTGGTTCATAATCTATAGAAGTATCTTGCCATTGCTTTACAACATGGTTTCAGTCACCCCAGGGAGTAAATGTCCTGGCCATTATTCACATTGACAGTCCTTGGCATCATTATAAAATCTCTCAAGGTGGTCTTTTAAGTCTCTCTTTTCTCTCCTTCTTCAGACTCCTCAATTCCCATACTTTCCCTTCCTCTCCCCTCAATGCACATATCTTTTATCTTTCAAAGACTTTTATGGAATCAAAATGAAATAGCTAAAGCTTTGAGCTAAAGTGTAGGGGGACTTACTCTTTTGTCTCTCTGTGAGTTTGCATTTTAAAGAAGAAACTTATAGCATTTACTTAATCTAAAGAAATGAATCCCCAGTGACAGAACGCCAAGATCCAATGCTAAAGATTTTTTTTTAAGCCAGAATTTTTCCTGAAAATAATCACTAATCATAGATCTTTTTTCCCTTGAAAACACAGTCTTGCTTGCATATGTATCTGCTCTTGGTTTGGAACCTCACAGCTCTCAGCTGTCCTTATTCAAAAACCTCCAGGTTTCTTCTATGTGCTGGGAGCCACGGTGTCAAATGGCTAAATGATAGGGAGAGGATGGTTGATTCTGACCATGGCATCTTAATGTCCAGGGTTAAGTTATAGATACTAGAGAATTTAGTATCTATGCCACTTCCTCAAAACAACATTTATAAAATAGCTTGTTGGTTAGGATTAACTTTGGCTGCAAGCAACAAAGAAACTTAAAATAACAGTCGTTTAAGCAGTATGGATGTTTATTCTTCTCATCTTCCAGAAATCTAGAGTTTGTCAATCCAGGACAATCCGGGCACTGCAGAGTGCCAGAGACCTAGGTTCCTTCCATCTTGTTACTTCACCACGTGTGGCTTCCATTTGCAAGGATCCCATGGCCCAAACTGATGACTAGAATGTTACTCATTATATCTGAATTCCAACCCACAGAAAGGAAGAAGGGGACAACAAACAGCATGCTCCCTCTTTTTAAGGATATGTTCATAAGCTGCACATACCACTTCCTCTTTGCATTAGCCAGAATTGGCCACATGACCACACCTAGCTGCAAGGGAGAATATGAAATATCTTTATTCCAAGCAGCCATAGGGGCAGTTAAAAATCATGGGTTTTATTACTATGGAAGGAGAAGAAAATGGACCAGTGGGTAACTAATATTAATAATATCAGCTACAAATAAACATTATAATAGCAAACAAGGAGCAACGTGTTATTTAGAGCCCCCTCCCCAAATTAAAAACAAGGTACTCTTAGACAGTTTATGCCCTAACTCTAAACTATTATTAATTATTTTGGATGGGGCTGACTTTACTTCCCAGCATTACATCAAACAGATGTTCCCTGCTCCTCCTACAAAAAAAAAAAACCAAAAAAACAAAACAAAACAAAAAACCCTAACTCTTTTTGGTGCCTTTTTGATGTAATTTGAAAGCCCACACTTGATAAAAACCAAAATATTGTGGCCAGTTGTCTCTATTTCAGTGATTTCCCTTTTTAGGAGAAAAAACTTTCTAAAATAGTTTCATGTGTATTATATTTTTAAGTTTGGAGTAAATGACTGTTCATTGAATCCATTTAGTACTTGGGTTTGTTGGCTTGGGTTTTTGAATTGGTCATGTGGGAGAGGAATTCCTTGAAATCTTTTATTTATTTTCTGCTTTATAGAAAGCACATCATGTTCCCAGGCTCAAATATTGTAAAAGAAATCTCTGCTTCCAAAACAACATACTGTCCAAAGTGGTTGCCCTAACTCATTCCTCTGGGTGATGGCGGTTGACTCATGATGTGCTGGCCAGACTTGCACCTTCCACAAACAGTTTGAATTCTATGGACATTGGGATAAGCTTCCTGTTTGGTCAGGCAGTAGCTAAGAATCAAAAGAACGTAGGGGGTTTATCTTTCTGCATATGGTATTCAAGATGGAACTCACTGTGGGAGAGTTTAGAGTTTATGACATAGAATGGTCCTCTGACCAGTCATCCCTTGAATCACTTCAATGGCAAAAATCCAAATTCTCATATTTTCACCAAAAGCTTTCCCCTGATCAACTTTCAAGTCCCTCTGCTTCATACCTCGAGTTCCCAAACAGGTAATCACAAGGTGGGCATGACAGTTGGCGTGCTTGGCCCCCAGAATTTAATCTGTCATCAAAACTTCCTCCCACATTTTCCCTAGGCTGCCCCTTCCTCTTCTCTAGATGCCTTCATGTATTCTCACACATTTTCCCGCTAAAATCTCTCCGCCTTTCATCTCTATCTTTTTTGCTATTGTTGTCATCATTGTTAAATTTGCTTCCCCCCCTTCTAATGCTAAGAACAATGGCTTTTGTTTTGCATCTGCTTTGTTCTGGAATGATCTGGTGGTCTACATCTACACAGTCTCTCTCCCCCAATTTCTACAAGGGCTAAATTCTTGCCTCATTCAAAATGTCACCGACGTAGGTCCAAAGTCCAAGTCAAAGGGAATCAAGGGATTGACCACCATTCTTTGCCATAACTCTAGAGCATAAGCATATTTAGGGGATAATGCCCCTAAAATAAAAATACAACCCACCCCCAAATTCTTTGATTCAGGGGAATTTTCCCCTTTCCTTTTTTCTCCCCTACTGTTTTGCAGGGTTATGTTAGAGGGGTGAGTAGCATCAAGTCCAGCTTCTGAATTTTTCTCTCTCTTTTTTTTGGCTACCACTTTTTAAAGATTATAGCTTGTGTCTATCCCCCTATATTCCTCATTTGCTTTTACTTATTTTTCAGATTATTTTTCTTAGGTGTTGAGAGATAAAATTTGATATCTGGCTTCACTCTGCCACCCTATTCTGAAAGGATTTATTATTCCTCAGGTTTTTTTGTGGGGGGAGGGAGGATAACTAGTTAACTGATTACTTCTCAAAGTCAGTTTCTCAAGAAGACCTTACCAGTTCTACTGTTAATATTAAGTCTAAGAAATAGTGATAATAACAATGAAGATACAATAAAAGATCGTGGAATACATTAGTGTTCTTATTATCCACTCCAAAAATGTCCAGGTCCTAGGACAAAACAAGATTAAACTTCCCAAGGCAGAGACTGATAAGTTGCAAAATAACCTCAAGTCAAGGCACTCTTCACCTACGCAGGCTCAACCTATACCTTTTCTTGTTTTTTTTAATTGTGGTAAAATACACATAACATAAAATTCACCATCTTAGCCTTTTTTAAGTGTATAGTTCAGTGACACGGAGTACACTGACATTGTTGTGCAACCATCTCCGCCAGTCATCTCCAGAACTCTTTATCTTGCAAACTGAACCTCTGCACGTATTAAACAATAAATCCCCATTCTCCCTCCCTCCAGCCCCTGGCCCACATCAGTCTACTTTCTGTCTGTATAAATTTGACTATTCTAGGTACTTCATATAAACGGATTCACATGGTATTTGTCCTTTTGTGACTGGCTTATTTCATTAGCATTATGCCTTCAAGGTCCATTCATCTTGTAGCATGTGTCAGATTTTTTTTCTTTTTAAGGCTGAATAATATTTCCTTGTATGTATATACAGCAGGTCCTTTAATAATGTTTTGTTCAATGTCATTTCATTATAACATTAAAAAAAAATTGATTCCTGTCTAGGCCCACTGTCTGTGTGGAGTTTGCATGTTCTCCCTATGTCTGTGTGGGTTTCCTCCTACGTCCTAAACATGTGCTTGTTAGGTGAATTGGCAGGTCTAAGTTGTCCCAGTCGGAGTGAATTTGGGCACGTGTGAGCGCACCCTGAGATGGGATGGTGTCCTGTCCAGGGTAGGTGCCTGCCTTGCACCCTGAGCTGCTGGGAGAGGCTCTGCCACCTGCAACTCTGAACTGGAATAAGTAGGTAAATAATTATCTTACTTGTTTTTATTAAGCTCATATTTATTTCATTGTTTAATATTAGAAGTGTTTTGGTTTTTATTTAGAAGTTTGGTGATATTTTTATGACAGAAATATGCTGTAGGAATTTAATTCTTGTTATATCAATTAACCTGTGGTAAAACTGGTTTTATTATATGTCGTTTCACTTAAAGTTGTAGTTTCCAAGGATTTATCAGCAATGTTAAATGAGGGCTTACCATGCGTGAATGTTTATTCATTCATTTGTCATTGGACACTTGAGTTGCTTCCACCTTTTGGCTATTGTGAATAATGCTGCTATGAATCTTGGTGTACAGATATCTCTCTGAGACCCTGCTTTCAATTCATTGGGGTGTATATCCAGAAGTGGAAATGCTGAATCATATGGTAATTCTATTTTTAATTTCTTGAAGAATTGTGATACTGTTTTCTATCAGCCTATTCCTTTTAACTCAAAATATTATCTCATGCTAGGGAGCAATTTACCCTGGATTTGGGTTTGCTTTTGGAGGACTGTTGAAATCAGGGTCTAGTAATGCTGGTAATTTAATAATAGCCTCAAGTTGGAAAAACTGTGTGGCAATGAAAATCAGCCTAATAAGCATAAGGGAAATAGAGCATATGAAATAAATAATGAACAATGGATTTGGATGTAAGTCCTCTTTCCCTACTTGGAACCGTGCCATGGACAATGTCTCCCTCTCCCCTTCTAGTGCAGGTGTCCCTGAAGGCTCTGGGTGACTAGCACTTGGCAGGGCCTTGGGTGCTCTTCCCAGAGAAACTCTTCCACGGGAGTGAGACAGAAACAGTTTGGAGTCTTTTCATCATGGTTTGGTATCCTGTGGATGTCACTGGAATGAATCACTAAGTTGGGCTTCCAGAACACTACCCTGAGAAACATGGGCAGAGCTCTCTTTGAATTAAAAAATAAAAAACAAAGGTCTGGAATACATCTTGTGTTCCCCTGCCAGGCAGAGGGCTGTCTGTGGAGGAGGCTGAACCTGCAGCATGGTGGGCTTTCTTCCCACAGCTGCTAGCAGACTTTTCTGGGAAATGAAAGAGCATATTTGTCCAGGCTTCAAACTTGTCACTTTTCATAGGCTCGTAGGTTTGGCCTGTGGTTGCCGGTTTTCAGGTTCTAGGCTTAGTTTTTATTGACAAAATATAACTTCCAGCTTCAGGAATTGGGGGTGGGGTGGGAAAGAGTGTGCTTATAGGGGCTTATGTTTACTAAAAAAAAAAAAAGAAAGAAAGTGCATCAAGCTTCTTAGACATCAAATGGTTTATCTAAAACTGTGTTTGATGGTTTAAGTGTAAATGATCTCAAAACATATGGATTACATTTTCCAAGAAGCACACATGGATTTAAAAATCAGGAGAAAGGAGACCCTGGCAGTGTTGTTTGGGCTTTCCCAGACTCCAAATGTTTGGCTGTTCCTGTGCCTGATGGGTTACCATAACCACGCTCGGTTCTTTGTGATGGTGACGCAGAGGATGGTTGACTCAATAGTTGTCTCAGAAATGAGGCTTTGTCAGTGGCCAAATGAAGCACGTCAGACTGAAAACTCTACTTGAGCTCTAATTATTCAGGTTCTCTCTCCACATCATCAGATTTACCCGTGACTCAGCCATTCTTAGCCTCTTGGTCATTTGGCACGTCAACATAAGGATCACCAAGAACTCTGCCAGCGTCACCGCATCACCACCACTCACAGCGCAGTACATGGGTGGGCGCACACTCACCCCTGTCCTGATTCACTTAGGTAAGGTGGCGAGGGAGGTGTCATGGAAAAGAAAAAAAGTGTAGGCACTGGAGCCGAGCATGGGTTCAAATCTCAGTACCACCACTTAATAGTTTGTCTTCCTTAAACTCTGCCACCTGATTTGTGTCATAGCAGTGTGAGAATAAAGGCAATAACATACATGAAGTACCTAAAAGAGTGCTGGGTACCTAAGGTGCTTAATAAATAGTACTTGGTGATGATAGGCAGGTCCTTATTTCAGGTTTTTTCTTCCTTTTTGTGTGCTACTCCCTACTTCCAGCAGCCTCCTTAACAATCCACTGCCTTTTCCCTAGAGGTCTTGTGGTCCTGCTCTGTTCCCCAGGCCGGAGTTATGAAACGCAGAGGCGCGTAAAAATTACCCTGGGAGCGTTTTAAAAATGCAAATTCAAGGATCCCATGTTCAGGAGCTCCAGAGTCTTAGGATAGAGTGGGAATCTATATCTCAAATGAGTGTCTCCAGTGATGCTGATGCGGGTCCGAGGCCTGCGCTTTGCGAACAGTTGTCCTCTAGACCTGCCCCTTTGCAACCATCAGAAACTGTGTGTCCTTTGAACCATGCATGTGTAGTCACAGATAATAATGGCTCAAATTCATGCCTCTCCAGTAACATAGCTCTTGATTATATAACAGGGTTGTGTTGTCAGAAAATAAATGAGAGATACTCCCTGCCTGGGTGTCAATTTTGAAAGCGCCATCTGTGTGGAAAGGGGGCTGGCTGGCAGTGACAGTAGATGGAAGTCTTTTGTGGGTCATATCACATCAGTGACTGCTCTTCTCCTAGGCTCTGCTCTTCTTTATTAAATGCACTTGAGTGGGGGCTATTACTCAGAGACTTTGAAATAATCATTTAGAGCATTGGTTTTCAAAGTATGGTCCCAGACCATCGGGATCAGCAATACCAAGGAACTTATTAAAAATGCAAATTCTCAGGCTTTCCCCACCCTGGACCTACTGAATTAGAAACTTTGGTGGTGGGGCCTGGCAATTTGTGTTTTAATAATCCTCGAGGCGATTCAGATGTATGTTCAAGTTTGAGCGTCATTAATTTAGAAGAACAAAAACATTATCCTTTAAGCAAATGTCTAATTAATAACAACATGTGAATACATATATAGTGTTAGAACTGTGTCAGTCCCAAAATGTGTTAAAATAAAATAGATTCTATGTAGTACATACATGTACACACACACACGCACACACACGCTGGTCCATGCATAAATGTATCCTGGATGTATACAGAAGAACTCTTTCTAGGAATTCTGAGAAGTAAAACTGGGAGATGGGGTGAAGAGAGAGAATTTTACTTTTCACATTATACTTTTCTGAACTGGTTGATATATTTTCTTTTAAATATGTGCATATATTATTTTTATTTAAAATTTTAATTTATGAACAACTGCACAAGAATAAAAAACAACTAAAAGAAAATATAAATAAATATTTATTAGATTTTGAGAGGGGAAATGTGCAAAGAAAGTAATCACAAAGAAAAAAGAATAGATTTACTTAACAATATAAAACTTTTATAAATCAACATGCCACCAATACAGACAAACACATGTAAAAGCAAAGTGACTAAAAAAATGGATAGTCCCTTCAGAAGACTAATCAAGGGAAAAAATGGCATATCACAAATTACTAACAATAGGAGTAGAAAGGGGTACATTGCTATATATCTTACAAATTAAAAAGACAAAAAGAGGATATTATACATTTTTCTAGCCAATAATTTGAAATTTTAGATGAGATGCACAAATTACTAAAATAACATAATTTACCAAAACTGATTTTAAAAAGAGTTAGAAAATTTGAAGGGTCCTATACCTAAAGAAATTGAATCCATAATTTAAAAGAAAACTACAGGCCAATATAGCATCACTGGTGAACTATACCAAACATTTAACAAAGAAAAAAAACCCAATCTTACAAAAACAAAACAACGACAACAAAACCAAAAATCTTCCTAGGAAGAGAGGAAAAGAGAATATGTCCCAATTTGTTTTATGAGGCCTGCATAATCTTGACACTGAAACCTGTCCAAGATTTTACCAAAAAAAAAAAAAAAAAAGATATTTATAGGCCAATTTATCTCATAAAAGTGAAAAAAGTCATAAATAAAATATTAGTAACAAACGCTAAAACATCACTATAAAGTTGGTTGTATTTCAGAAATCCAAGATTTGCAAACATTCAAAAATATCAATAAATGTAATTCACCACATTAACAGAATAAAGGAGAAAAATCATATGATTATCTCCATAGATGCAGAAAAAGCACTGATTAAATTTAACATCCCTTCATGATAAACTTAGTAAAGGAGAATTAAAAGGGACCTTCCTCAGTCTCATCAATAGAGCCTACATTTTGAAAACCATCATCAAATGTTTGTTGACCACTAGTGAACCCAGTGCCAGAATCTGGAAGATTTTTACAATAGTACAGCCCAAGAAGCTGATTTGTAAACCACAATTGGTGCTCTATTCTGTCCTGTGCCTGCTGGAACAAGGATGGGACAACCCACCTTTTCATCTGTTATTCAGAAATGGAAGATCTGTACCCAGTGAAAAAAATGGGCAATCTTCCCTCAATCTTGTGATGCTGCTTTCTCTTGAAGCAGTCAGTGTTGTTCCTATCTCCCATCTGTACCTCTTTTTTTTTATTCAGCAGAATAAAACACTTTCAGGAAACAACTGGGCAGGAAGTAAGGGGGGACTGCATTTCATCTGGGGAGGTTTGATTCCCACAAAGCAAAGCGCTGTGGTAGAAGCAGTCGGGAAGCACTGGCGGTACATGGGGACTGTCATGTTTTATGGACTCCATCTGTTCCGAGCATCCTCAGTCATGAGGTGGGGCAGGGCAAGACTCCATTTCATTCCAGCATATCCCTGTTAGATGAAATCCTGCTTGGAAACTGGAAACCAGCTAAAAACTGTGTGCATCAACTCTTCTCACGCAGACACCAGACATGGATCTGAGAAGGTGACTCAATCCACCCAAATAGATCAGACCGCCCCACATGGAGGGGCGCCGAGTGAAAAGTACACACTCTATGTATGTGTTAACTAACACAAGATCTACATGGAGCTCCCCTCATTCTGGGATGAGAGAATAGGGTGAAACATGAGTCTTATGGGGAAAAAATTGCTAAGTAAAAGGAAGAAAGCGTTATTCTCAAGACTGAGAGTAAAGACAGACCTCCAAAACATGGTTTATCATAAGCACCAGGAGAGAGTTGTTTGCTGTGCCCCTAGGATGCCAGCAGACACGGCTCTATAAAATGAATACAAAAAAATAAAAAAGAGTGTAGCTAAGATGAAAAACAATGGCATTAAATGAAAAGATGTATATGAGAGAGGAAGAGTGAACAGAAAAACTAAAAATCCCACAGTAATCGTTCGTTTGTTATTTATTCAGGAAACATTTACTAAATACATATGATGTGCCAAGCACAGAGATAGAAGTAGTAAGGAGCAGAGTTAACATGGTAAAATTGAACCATAGATGTAGAAGAAAAACTTGAGAAGATTCTCAAAAGTGTCGGGAAAAAGACCAAGAGGGGAAAATGAGAGAGAAGATGATCAGCATGGAGGACAGAAATCAGAGCTCTAGGCCAACAGTAAAAGATACTTCTGGAGATAAAAACAAGGATAATTAGAGTGCAAATCATGATCAAAGATAAGGAAATTTGCCTGAGCTTAAAAAGTAAAAACAAATAAATACGCTATATAAACAGAATTAGTTTAATATAGTCCAGGCAAAATCAAAGAAAAGAGAACCACCTTTGGGCATAACCTGAAATTTTAAAAAAATTAACAATGATTTTCTCTTTTTTTTGAGACAGAGTCTCTCTCTACTGCCCTGGGTAGAGTGCAGTGGCTAATCATAGCTCACTGCAATCTCAAACTCTGGGCTCAAGTGATCCTCCTGCCTCAGCCTCCCAAGTAGCTGGGACTACAGGCGGCACTGCCACGCCCAGCTAATTTTTTCTGTTTTTAGTAGAGACAGGGTCTTGCTGTTGCTCAGGCTGATCTCGAACTACTGACCTCAAGCTGTCCTCCCACTTCAGCCTTCCAGAGTGCTAGGATTACAAGCGTGAGCCACAGCACCCGGTCATTTTTTAAAAATGATTTAAAAAACACTCAAGCAGGAGAAAAAATTACCTAAGAAGAAAGAGTACCTAGGCACCCTATTCATGTGTAAAACAAAATGCCAGATGAAAATGTAGCAAAATAGCCAAAGTTTTGAGGATAAATAGTTATAAATAAGTTTATAAACAGCATAACTGTGTATAAAAATGCAAAGACAGTTTAAAATATGCTAGAGTTTGGAAAATAGAATGAAATACTACAATAACCATCCCAATTTATTGAGGGCTTGGGATACAGTAAGTAGCATCCATCTTCTCTGCCCAGGTTCTGAACCAATTGAGAAATAGGAGTTGGGCAGGTGGACCAAAATACTCCCCTTGTATTGCTGATAAGCCTTATATTGGAGAATGTATCATATCTATGGACTACTGAATTTCCTAACTAAAACCTGGGACTAGACAGCTGTCCCCATAAATGTCTCCCCCATGTGAGTGTCTGTCCTGGTAAACATTCCGCATGGAGGGGCTGAGCAGAACAAATGCTTCCTGAAGGCAGGCTTGGTTCAGAAAGGATGGTGCAATTCCACATATGTCTGGTTTTTAGCCCAACTTGCTAGTCAGATAAGGCAGTGCTCCACTCCCACTCCTACCCTGGGAAAAGCGAGGGAGGGTATGGAAAAGGGGACCAGGAGTGTTTCCCTGGTGCCATTGGGAAGAAAGAAGACGCATCCCCTTTTCCCCATTACATCCACCCACACCTCCCTCCCTGCCCTCCCCCACCCCACACCCCATCCCAGTAATTCATCTGCCTGAGAAATGAGAGAAAATGAAAAACTGAAGACTGGGGAAGTTGTGATATAAAAGATCTGGCATTTATGCTCCCTGTTGGAACCTATACTAAGGAAAAAAAAATCTGAACTAAAGACAAAATTTACATTATTCATTACAGCATTATATATTATTTTAAAATAGCTATGTACTATTTATAATGGCAAAATACTTAATGCAAACGATTTAAATGCTCATCTTTAGGAAATGGAAAAAGTCATTTTGCCTTAAAACATTTTTTTTTAAAGGGCTTTTAACAACATGGGGAAATGTAGGAATCATAATGATATGTAGTACAGAAATTATAGATAGGTTTTATCTCATATGTCAACTGGAATTGACTGCAAGTGCTTTTTTTCCTCCCCAGATGGATTTTGAGGCCACATCTGGACCTCAAGGAATGGAATAGGAAGAAATGGTGTGGACAAGAGTTGAAGTATGTGGGCTGTGGTTGTTTAGGTGGAATGAGGGTTAGGGTAGGAAATGGTGTGATACCTGCCAAGTATTTGCCATCCACCTTATGGCATAGTTTCAACTGTGTAGGGCAAAGAATGCAAATTGAAAAAATATGGAAGGAAGGTATATCAAACTGTAAATAGATGTGGTCTCAGGGAGTCAGGAGCACGTATTGTGTTTTCCTGCTTCCTCTAAGTGTTGTCATTGTGGATCTAGAGCTGGGCTCTCTGGGGTTGAGTCCCAGCTCTGCCAGTTACTAGCACATGTTGCTTACCCTCTCTGTGCCTCAGTTTCCTCTCGGAAGAAATGGTGATAATAATTGCGCCTACCTCATAAGGTCAGTACTCAGGCAGATGGGCCAAAATTAAATATTTAAAATATTAAAATACATCATGTGTTTAGGACAGTGTCCAGCACGTAGAAAGCCCCATACAAGTTTTAGCCATTATTATTATTAGTTGTAGTACAGTGAGAAAATACTATTTTTATAATGAGATAAAAAGAAAAAGCAGGAAAGACAATGCAGATATATTAACAAATGCTTGATAAAATGGTAGGTAGCAAAGGCCTTAATATATGATTTTATGTTTAATTTGAATGCAACTGTGTGAAAACATATAGTTAAAACTGTGCATGTGGAAAATATTTGAAAGAATATTAAAAAATGAAAGACTTAAGAGATTGAAATGACGGGCTTTGAAAACCATTTCCTTTTAAGTCTTTATTATTGAAAAATATGCCTGAGCTTTTTAAAAACCCACCCTCCCCATGGCCTTACAAACAAATATCTTCATCTGTAGTAGATATCTATAATTTTGTTTGCTCAGTGTCTCTTTGCCCTTGTTCTGGGAAGAACCCCCGCTGCTGGGCCTCATACTCCTTGTTAACCATGGGGTTTGTACAAACCCTGTTATAGCTGATTGGCCCAAGGGAGGGCGCTTGACCCGAACTGAACCAGTTAGAGCCCTTCCCCGGGGAATTTTGAACTTGAGACTAGAGAGAGTATGATTGAATGTCTGTCTCTGGTGCTAGCAACCGTGGTTTGAGAGCACTGGCAGCCATGGAGAGTGAGCTTTTCTAGTGAGAAAGGGTAATGCTGCACACAGAAGAGTGAGAGTTTTAATATGTATGTATATATGTGTGCATATATATGCGTGTGTTCTATACATATACATAGAGAGGGAGAGAGAGAGAAAGAGAGACAGTCCTCTGATAACATTTATATGCTTAGTCTCAATTATTCCTCTATCCCTGCCTTTTCTGCAATTTCATTACTCTTTATTATACTTAATATATTATATTATTATATTATTATATAATACAATTATATTATATTATATTATATATAATAATATATATAATATATTATTATATAATATAATTATATTATATTATACTTAATATATTATATATATTATATTATTACATTATACTTAATATATTTCCTTTATGGAGAAATTCCAATATCACTCCAATAAATTTCCCTTTTGCCTGAGATAGTTTGCACTGGTTGCAACCCAGAACCATAACTAATTTATTATGATAGCTTTATTAATAACAGTAGAAAATAGGGAGCAGTCCAAATGTACAACATTAGGGAATGGTTAAATAAGTTGTGGCTTATCGTGATGGGAAATTATGCAGTCATTAAAATAGTTCCTTCAAAGTGTACTTGAGAAATCATTTGTAATATTATTAACTGAAAAAAAGGAGACTACACGATATTGGCAGAGGGAAGATGAAATCCGGGAAGAAAGACCAGCATGTGCAGAGTCTTTGAGGCCTGATGAACTTGGTTTGTCAAGGTACTGGCGGGAGGCCCCTGTACTCAAAACAGAGAAAGCAAGAAAGGAAACGGAATGAGGAGAAGATGGAAAGACAGGCGCTGAGGGCCATTGTGAAGGGTTTGGATTCTATTTCAGGGCAATGATAAATCATGGAAGGGTTTTGAAGAGGGGGAGTAACATGAACAATTTACATTTTTAGCTTCTGGGGAGAGGACGTCTTGGACATAGACAAGAGCGGAAGCAGGAGAAATGGCGGGGAGGCTATCACTTATATTATATTCCAGATCTGGACAATTTGGAGAATGCGAGGGGGCCCTTTAATCATTATACCAGGACCACAGGTTCCAGCGAGGACTTCCCTGGGCACACTAGGACAGATGGCCACCCTCGCTATTATAGTATATTAGTAGTCCAGGCAAGAAACAACAGGGACTTGAACTAGGGTGGGAGACTGGTAAGAATTCTAGCCATGGATGGTTTAAGGTTGAATCTCGGTCCTTGATTGGCTACATTTGGCATTATTTTCTTTTGATGTTCATTCTTTTACCTTACTATGTTTGACTGGTAGCTTGTTTTGGTGATTTTAATACTTGTAGATAAACAATTCTTCTCAAAATTTAGCATACATCAGAATCACCTAGTGGCCTTGTTAAAACAGATTCCTGGGCCTCGCCCCTGGAGTTTATGATTCAGTAGGTCTGAGGCGGAGCCTGGGAATTTGCATTTCCAACCAGTTCTTAGGTGATGCTGGTGATGCTGATGTAGGAACCACACTTTGAGAACCATTGCTTTAGATGTATATTGATTGTGAAGCCTATTCAGGCTCTCTCTGTACTGGCTTACGTCCAGTTTCCAATATGTATGTTTTTGTGTCTTTCTTGTGAGTTTCTGGTTTCTGTTTTTTATATTCGTAATGTACCTCTGTTTTATTACGTTCATGCATTCATGAATTGCCTTACCCAGGTGAGTGGGGAACACTTCTCAGTGTTCTTCTCTAGTCGGGAGTGCTATCACCGTTCTTTTTATCTATTGCACTTTTTTCTTAAATTACACTTGGCTTAGCTTTTTTTGATGGTGATGACTTTAGAGCTTTTACTTCTAAATTATTCCTAACCCCCAATTTCCAGTACCCATTTTTAATAATTCTGCAGTTTTCCTGTGCTGGCCAATTGCTGACAAAGCTCACCTTTGGCTTTTTGCAACTATTCCTTGAAAGTGAACTTTTTCTTCAGCCATAGTACCTGAGATCTTGGGCTCTCTCATATCTCAGGAACCTCATCCTTACCTGCAAGGCTACAAACCTAGTGACCTCTTTGGTCCTATCTTCTTGCAGATCTCTGTGGGCCACTTGGCTGCCCTGAGCATTAGACGCCACTGACGGCAGTAAACCACCTGTCTGTTATATCCCTCTGGCCTGCTTTGACTCTTTGTCTCAAAGTTCTCTGCTAACATTGAATCCCACAAAACCTCTGGATTCATCACCTGTCAATCCCACTAAGTCCACGTAGGAAGGCAGTACTTCTGAGAACAGTGTTGCCAGGGAGACTTTAGCCTGGAAATAGCAGCCACTTTTCTCAATAGTCTTTTCCTGTTCCCGCTTTCAAAATTTTTCCCCTTTTTCACAGCTTCAGGGTAAGAGACAAAACAGCTGTGCTTTATGTTTGAAAACTGCAACTCACATTCAAAATGCTACAATCCCAGCAGAAAGCCTGTTTTCAGCACTTTTTTTGGAGAAGTAGGCAAAGCTTATTTTTTTAAATGTAACTTTGTGTTTTAATCACACGAGTAATACTTTTTCATTGTTGAAAATTTGCAAGATACAGCAAGCAAAAATCAGAAAATAACCATGGATGATTCAAAAAATAAAAACCACCCAGAGATAACCTTTTCAGCACTTTTAAATCCTCTAATTTATATTTTTTAGCAGCAAAAACTTTCTTTCAAATAAAATGATACTGAGAAGCCCAGTATGGAAACTGATGAAGCTGGGTTGAATTGGAGGCGGAGAACTTGGGCCAAGCTGCTCAATTTGACCCTCACTGTCCACATCAGGTCCCCAGGGTCCCTGCTGGGTGCTCAGCCTTCCCTAGGCACCCCTGCACCCCCCCACCCCCCTGGTGAGGGCTGCCGCTCTAAGTCATTCCGGTGCAAGTCTTAAACACTACAGATGCACTGCCAAAGACATTCTGGGCTTGGCACTCTGATTGCCTGGGGGTTGGAGCTGAGGCTATTTTTGCACTGATGAGCCTTTCAACTTTCACATATTCCATCTTTTCTTAGAGCCCATGTTGCCCCCAGTCTAGATCTGAGGCTATTACTGTGGGGCTCAAACACTCTCCAAAAATATGTATCCATAGCTTTAATTAGTGTAGAGTTCATGTGAATTATTTTTTTCTAGATAATTAACATTTTTGAAGATCTCAGCAATTTCCAGTTCAGCAATACAGTTGGAAATTTTGAATTTAAGTAGTTAAATAATTAAAGGGTTAAATATTTAGTAACAATGGAGAAAATAACTTAAGCATATTTTTGCCCCATTGCTTTTAAACTTGACCTTGATGTGTCCATCATATTTTCTTTTTACAGTTGATTGCTATTTGGCTCCCCCAACACCCCGATTTAAATTGAAATGTCTTACATCTAATATCTTAACATGACTGTTATGAGATAATCACATGACATGTAAAACTAAACTTGGAATAAAAATTAGTGATAATGGCACTGATTTCCTGCAAAGATTATGCCTTTTACACCTGTTGTTGGTGTAATTGAGTAGGCCATATTCCTGACAAGTTATGTCTTAAAAATTTTGGTAATTTCACCTATTTTAAATGGGCTAGCAATATTTCCTTGAAATGAAGTCCTAGAATAAGTGCATCCTTTAAAAAAGTGATAGTGCTTTTGTAATGGTAGCACTTTTGTAATGTGAATAGAGCTCTGTATTTTGTAGTTTAGGTTCCCATCTCATACTTTGAACGTTCTGAAAGTTGGGCTCGTTGATTATTGGCTTGTTCTTGGCTAAGTGTCTGTTCTATACTAAGGCTAAGTCTCATTCTTAGACTGACAGACATACCACTAATCTAAATTCCTCTCACTTCTAAAACATTCCCTACCTCAGGCGGTAGCATAGAGTTTGCTGCATTCAAACCTTTCGACTGTGGTGAAGCAGGGCTGGGCTGTGGTCCTGTCCTCCTTCACTGATCTCATTACCCCACCTGAGCATCTTCGCCCCCTAAGGATATACAGGACATTTTATACCCCATTTATCCCTTATTTTGTGTCCATGATAAAATTTGTTACAGAATTAAAAGGACAAATTGAGATATATGTGTATAAATTTTCTAAATTTCCTGCCCCTTCATGAAGACCTCAGTTAGTTTCATTTAATATACCTTGTTTTTAATGATTGCTCTTAATGTATAATTGATGCACTGGTGCTCTCCTTTTAGTGGATGTTCAGGAGAAGAGGCAAAATTCCATGGTTAAAAGTTTTAAAGAACAAAAAGCATCCCTGTGGCTTTCTCGAATGTGTCCAGGCAGCCCCCTCTGCTCCCTGGAGCTGCGGTCCCCCTAGTGGCTCCTCAGTACTTTCCCTCCCAGTGCTTCCTGTTCAGTGGGGCTGCACTGCCTGCCAGCTGGTAGCTCCAGTGTGTTTGTCACAGCAAATTCTGCATCTCTTTGAAATCAGTTGAATTCAGCGCTTTTTGTTCCATGTTGCGTGGCTTTAAATGGGGGGGGGAGTCCCTGGAGCATGGAAACAGTAGGTAATTAAAATTCTTCACTTCTCCTTGTTAGATGCCTGCTCTCTTCAGATGAATCCTTTCTATGTTTTGGCTGAGAGAACCCAAGTGACATCAGGTGTACAGAGACATGGACAAGTGCTTGTTTAGGGTACAGCACCTCCAATGCTCCACTCTCTGAGCGCACCTCTGTGTACCTGCTCCAAAGCTGTTATGCCGCAAGATAACTACGCAGTTCTTTTAACCTCTGGACACAATTTGGAAATATCTTAGAGGCCCTGGGGCCCAAGAAATTTCTTCTGTTGAATTGGAGACTAGCCCATTGAGTGCTGGACTCCTTTGTCTTTGTAACTTTGATTCTGAGCATAAAGTCTTACATATAGTATGTGCCTAATAAACACTGATTGAATAAATTAATGAATAGGTACTGGTGTGTGTATAATATCCCATTTCAACTCAGATTTCATAGGAGAAATTCATTATTTCCTTTGGCATACTCTTTTTCCAGAATCATTGAATATTTGGAAATAGTTCTGGAAGAGATAAACACTGTGTTTAATAACAGAGTATTCCTGACTGTTTTCCACCCCTTCTTGAGGGACAAACTGAAACTCTATGGACATAGACCATGTCTGCTTGTGGACTGTAACATTGTTTTAATCTAGGATGCAGACCTGCCAACAGTAGTGACGTGGGGACATTGATCTTGGGCTGTTATAGAGAGCCTAACCATCTGACCTATACAAAACATGAATGTGGTGCCATTTCAGGAGTGATGTCCAAAGAGAGACTAGAAGAGCATCTGTCAAGGGTGGTGTAAAGAAAAATTTAGCACAGAGTAATGCAGAACTAGATAAGCTCAAAGGTCCCTGCCAGCTCTAATGTTATAGAAGTCTGTGATTTTTATTCTAAATTTTAAAATATTCTGGTCTTTTAAATGGAAGACTATAGGTCAGTGCAACTAAAAAGCAGCCTCTGGCTCAGTCCCCACCAAAGAAATAGTTCCCTTCTTGGGCTAGAACACCTCATGCATGCCGCTGCAACTCCAGCCTTCTCCTCCTACCCCCTTGATGTCCCTTTCCTTTTCTATTCTGTCATATGGATCTCAGGTCATTGCCAGGCACTGCTTTTCCTAGATGAGATGTTCCACCTGTGGGTTGGCATGACTCCCCCCCAAACCTCTCTTCTGCAGCCCCCACTTGTGTCTCTGACATTGTCTTGATCCTCTGCTCCACTCTTACAGCTACACTGCCAAACTGGGACTGGGGTGGGTAAGAATAGAAAAAATATCCCCCACTATCTAGCAAACTCTGTTACTAGGCCATAACATAGTTCTCCCTGTGTCTTCTGATATCATTTTTCATTTGGCTAGATATCTTAGTTTGTTGTTGCTCTTTTAGAACTGAGAAGCACTCTAAGCCAGAAAGCAAAGTAAAAGATAGTGCCTTGTTTTCTCCTCAAGTGCCAAGAAAGCTTTTGTGTGTCCTGACAATTTTTGTTTCTTCCCCATCTTCTTCCTCATGGTTGATGGGTGGCCACTGAACCTTGGCCATCTGGGGGTCTAAGCCCTTGGGATCAGACATCAGTCCCAACAGAGCCAACTCCTAGCGCTCCTCTTCATTAGGGCTCATTAGACCTTGTAAACAGAACCCCTACCAGACAGGCTCAATAGCTAGAGCAATGCACCTATGTTTGTAGTGAGTATGTCTATAGCTGAGGATCTGCGTGTGTATATGATATATATGTGTATGTAGCTGCACTGAGATATATGTGTGTATAAAGTGAAGAAGTTATGGAAGTTTCTTGCTAACTTTGTACGGGTGTGTGTGTCTGTATGTATGTGTTAGGGGGTGCGTGGGAGGTGAGTGCAACTAAACAGTAGCCTCTGAGGTTTTGCTTCCCATGTTAAGTACTGACATTGCATCTCTTATGTTGGAGAGGCAGAGTAGTGACTCAAGGACGAGGCTGGATGGACATCCCAGCTCTACCACTGATTAGTCTGTGAACTCACCCAGAGTTACTTAACCTCCTTGAGCCTCACAGGACTGTTAGGAGAATTAAATACAAAGTGCTTAGTCCAGTGACAGGCCACTCAGTAAGTGCTTACAGTAATTGCTTGCTAAATTGAAGTGAATATTGATGGTTGCTGTAATTAGCTACAGACTGTGGAGGTGCTTTAAGCACTTTTCATTCATGTGGTTTAAAATTTAAGACGCCGAGTGAAGAATGACATATTCATGTAGCAGCATACTCTATCAAAAATTGCAGTCTTTTTAGGGAAAGATCGTTCTAGCTGCTACTCAGTATTAAAAAAAATAATCAACTTGAAACAAATTTTCCTGTTATTTGAATGGTCTTGATTTGTTATGAAAATCTAAGGCCAAAAAGTTCCAAGTGTGGGTAGAAACCTTGTCCTTTTTGAGTGGATTAGCAGAAGCTATGTCACTGCCCGGACATGCCGAGCAAGCCCCTGGAGAAGAGGGGGACCAACTGGCACAAAGAGGCAGAATCTACTGGGATAGAAGGAAATGGTAGCTCCCTGGAAGAGTCAGGGAGTCCTGTTGCGATGGACTATGGAGATGGATCCTGGCTAAGGATTCTTTGAAATACAATTGCCCTAAAGCAACAAAGAGATGGGATTAGTGGATAAGTGCACACCTGGCTGGTTCTGGCCCTCCTGGGAGTGGCCATGTTATAATCTGAAAGGATTGGTCTCAGAGAGACCTGTGAGAGTTTGAAGCTCCCTCTACGGATAAGAATGTTGGGAGGATTGTTTTCTTTAGACTAGCTGTTATAAAATAATCAGTACCATGGTATGTACCACTGTAACCTGAATTTCTGCAGCAGGTTTTTCTTTTCTTTTTTTATTTTTAACTTTCAGAATATTATGAGGTACAAACACTTTGGTTACATATACTTACTGCCTTTACACTGCCCAAGTCAGAGCCACAAGCGTGCCCATCCCCCAGACAGTGCTTTTCTATAACCTAGCACGTGGTGGAGCTAGGATTAAAAGAGGTTTTCTCTACCACGCCAAGTTCCTAAACCATCATGAATCCCAGAGCTGGGTGGTGTTTGTGTTTTAATGACTGACACAATGTCAAGCCAAAAAGCTGACACTGGATGTCTGGTGGAACTCCAGAAATCAGTAAGTGGTTGACAATGATTTGGGGGGACTTGGAATAATGGAGTGTTCCTTGTGCTTCCAAAATCTAGATGGATAATCAGCAATTTAACATTCTCTTATTGTGAAAAATGGAGTATAGAGTCTGCATGTAACAAGACTCAAAAATTTCTCCAAAATTCTTCTGTGATCTTATATTCAGAGTGTCCTTTCAATGCTTCTCCGTTTATTTCTGACTCCTGGTTTGCAGCAAACAACACCATATGACCGTATCACTCTCAGTAATGGTACCAACATCTATCTCAGACTTTTAAGAAAACATAATCACTGAAAATTATCACCAATTGTGCATTAAAGAGTGGACTAAGGAAACACCAGTGATATACTTACGCTTTTGCTCACTTCAGTTATAAAGATACTACATTTCCAACAGTGCTAAATCTTACCTAATACCACAAATTTTTCTTAGCCTGTACTTTAGAATGACATGAAAATTATTTGGCTTTTAAAAAAATAGCTTTAAATGATCGTTTATTGGAGCATAGAATAGTTTGGTACTATGTATTTCTTTTGGGAAAGAAAAAAGTATATTTTAAAGATATCAGACTACTTTCTGGGTAAAATTAACCTACTTTCAGAAATCTTAATTATGCTCCCTTCTAGCTTAATGATCATTAAATTTGTCTTGCAATTAATTTGAAATAAATCGCAAAACAATAATGAATGGAACTGGCTATAATTTAGGAAAAACGTGGCATGCTGAGTTAATAATAATAGGATTTATGAGAATGGGATGAAAGATGAGTCCTGATGTCAATAGTTTATGATTTACATAGGACTTGGACTTGAGAGTATTTTGAAGTTGTAGGTTGCAGCTAAAGAACTCTTGATAAAAGCTTTCTTTCCTTTTAAATGCACCTATATGTTATTCTGTAGCACATACTCCAAAATTTAATATTGATTTTTATCATAAATTTAGTTTCAGTTAAATATTTATTGAGTGATGTTTCCATTTGCTTCAGTTGTTGCAAACAACAGAAACTAACTTAAGCTAAAATTAAATTATTGGAAAATTGGAGGTAGCTCATGGAATTGAAGGAAAAGGTGAAGGGTCAGTATATAAACTCTTCCTGTCCAGAGTTTGGGAGCAGGTGAGAGGTATACATAGGATTTATAAAAATAAAGATTAAAAACATCACCTTTATTGCCTATAAAGCTAATTGGACAGTACAGCTTTAAATCTTTGGCCAACTGGACTTACTGCTACATCACCCATGAATTAGGCCCACGCACGCTGATGTTGGCACAGCTGAACGATGCAGGCCTCCCTCACAAAGGTAGGCTCCTTACCACATGGCATAGAGCAAACAGAATTCACTCTCCCCATAGGCAAGCAAAGCTGAAAAGACAAAGGAAAGTAGCTAACTGAGGCACATCAGGCTGCTTCTACAATCTCACTGATCAAATGACACTCTCCTGCAGAGAAATGAGTAGAGCAGAGCCCAGGAACTAGTGGAAGTTCCTCTACATGGAAGCATGAGGCCAGGGAACCACAGTCCTGTTGTATGGTTTGTACAGTGCCCACCCTGGGCAGCTGTAAGGTGCAGTCCTGTAAGTAGGTTCCCCAACAAACCAGGCTAACATAAGATCCTTGTCCCAGGGAGACTTTTTTCACCTCTGCCTTTTCAGGAGGGTGCTGGTTTTGATTATTCATTTTCTACCCCAACCAGCCCTTTGGAAAGGGTTCTGTCATTATTAGATGGGTTCTTATTGATTTATTTTAAAATTGACTTACTGGACTTACTATGACATCTAACTAGTTTCTAACTTGGGCTACTATGAAATTGACAAATATTATAATAATTGTGTTTTTATGAGGTATAATATAATGTTTTGATATATGTATACATTGTAGAAAGGTTAAATAAAGCTGGCTGGGCACAGTGACTCACACCTGTAATCCTAGCACTTTGGGAGGTTGAGGCAGGAGGATTGCTTGAGGCCAGGAGTTTGAGACCAGCCTGGGCAATGTAGAGAGACCCCTGACTCTACAAAAAATAAAAATAAAAAAATTAGCTGAATATGGTAGTGTGCACCTGTAATCCTAGCTACTAAGGAGGCTGAGTTGGGAGAACCACGTGAGCCCAGGAGTTTGAGGCTGCAGTGAGCTATGATGATGCCACCGCACTCCAGCCTGGGCAACAGAGCGAGATCCCCCCACCTCAAAAATAAATAAATAAATAAAGCTAATTAACATATCCATTTCCTAAGCTTTTAAAATGAAGACTTGGGAGTAAAGAGGGAACAAAGTGGTACAAAGCCAAGAGAATGAAGAGAAATTTGGGGGGAATTTGGGGGAAGTGGTTGCTGGAGAAGCTGAGAGGCATGCAAGGAACAGATAGGAGAAGAATGGGGGATTTCTAAGAGAATTGCTGAGAACTTTACCCTCCACAGTGTTTGAGAAATTCAATAAAGAATTTCAGTTACTGTGAAATTATGTTTTGATTGCTCGATTGTGTTTCTTTGACAGTAATACACCCAGAAACTGTGTTGCCTTAGGTTGGATATGAAGGGTGAGCTCAGGGGAGGCTACAGGGTTTCTAACTTGGGCTACTGAATGAATGGTTGTGTCTTTAATTAGAATTTTAAAAAATCAGGAGAAGGAGTGCTTAGGGGACAGGGGCTACTGATTATTAGCTCTGTTTTTGCTTTGGGTGACTCAAATTCAACATGTCTTATTATTTTGATGGAGGGGCAGTTAACAGCTTTATTGAGATATGTACCCCACACACCATACAATTCACTCATTTAAGTGTTTCTAGTATCTTCACAGAGTCATGCAAGCATCACTACAACAATTTTAGAATATTTTCATCACCTCGAAAAAAAACTGCATGCTTTTGCTATTACTCCCAATCCGCCACAGCTCCCAGTTTTAAGAAACCACTAATCTACTTTTTCTCTCGCTAGATTTACCCATTTTGAACATTTCACATAAGTGAAATCGTATAATATGTGGTCTTTATGACAGGGTTTCTTCACTTAGCATAATGTTTTCAAGATTTATCCATGTTGTAGCATGTATCAGTACTTTATTCCTCTTTGTGGCCAAATACTATTCCATTATGTGGATATACCACATCTTGTTTATTTGTTCATAAGTTGATAGACATTTGAATTTTTTCTACCTTTTGGCTATTATGAATAATGCAGCTCTGAACATTCATGTACAAGTTTTTGTGTAGGCATATGTTTTCATTTCTCTTGGGTATATAAATAAGAATGGAATTGCTGGGTCTATGCTTACCCTTTTTGAGGAACTGTTAAATTGGTTTCACAGTGGCTGTACCATTTTACATTCCTACCAACAAAGTGTGAGGGTATCAATTTCTTCACATCCTTGCCAACACATGTTATTATCTGATGTTTCGATTATAGCCATTCTAGTGGGTGTGGTTTTTATTTACCTTTTCCTGATGACTAATGATGTCCAGCATCTTTCCATGTGCTGATTGGCCATTTGGATATCTTCTTTAGATAAATGTATATAATGTATATTCAGATCCTTTGCCCATTTTTAATTGGGTTGTCTTTTTATTGTTGAATTGTAGGAGTTCTTTATATGTTCTAGATATAAGTCCCTTATCATATATATGATTTACAAGTATTTTCTCAGTATTCTTTGAAGTACAAAAGTTTTTAATTTTGATGAAGTACAGTTTATCTATTTTTTCCTTAAAATGTCTATTTTTAAGGACTAATCATTTATGAACAAATGACCTTATTTTTTCACTTCTATTATGTACACTTTTTTGACATTTTGCCATTACTGAAAATCTTACAATCCACATATACATCCTACATCCTGATAAAACCTGCTATTAGGTCTATAGTGCATCTTCTAAGCAGTGTTATATTATAATTAAGGAAATATAGTACTGTAGAATTTTTCTTAATAATCGTGACTTATTATCAGTTATACTTTAATCTGACTCATGTTTTAGATCTAGAGTTTGATTAGTATATGTCTTTATAACTTACACTAAATTCTATCAGATTTAGAGCCTGTGCTGTGTTACTAGCACAGGCTTAAGATATTTTTTTATCTCGCATGAAATTTAAAAAATAAATCTTTGCACTTTTTCTCCTTTTCCTGAATGCAGTAGCTATTTCAGTTGAGGTGATCAATTAGTATATTTGCTGCTAAAGTCTACTTTTTCTTCCACATTCTAGAAACTGAAAAAGAAATGTTTGTTTAGACATGTTAAGCCCCCAGGGAAACAAAAGTCCCATTAATGATGTCTTTCCAATTATAAGTTTTGCTTTGCTCTAAAAAGTGTGAAACATTCCTTTTTTCAAAAGATATTTTCAGAATTTACTACTGGCTGGGCAGAATTTAAATCAGTACATGACATTTGTTTGTTTTGTTTTGTTTTTGTTTTTGTTTGTACACTTTTATTGCAACATGGTTGTTTCCTAATTAGGTAAAAATTCTCCTCTAAGCTATTCTGTAGTATAGCTTATTGCTAAATGAAGAGGGCTGCCAGGTGACAGGGTCCTTCCCCAAACAATAAACTTTTATTTGCTATATATAATTTAAAATTAAGTGCCCCATAAAATTCTACATTTGGTAACTTCTGAATATGGAATTTTTGTCCTGTAACAACACAGGATATGGCTACTTTTTCTTTCATTAGTCCTGATCTTCTAAGGAACTGGAAATGTTAAAAAGGGGACTGCCTTTTTGTTTTGAGTCCCTTTACCTTCCCTCTCCTCACGCTCTGTGAGTCTGGGCCACTTTGGGGTAAGCGTTTGCCATTTTGTTCATAATCCCTACATTTACAGCTTCATGACTGAGAATGGAAGCAACTACCGGCTGAGGAGGACAAAAAAATATATGTGTTTCTTTCTCTCAACAGCTTCATACCATATAATTTCAGTTGAGGGATATCTCAGGAAATCAGCAGTGGCAGGTAGTAGAGCCTACTCTTGACTGCTGTTGGTTTGCATATGCTCTGTGGAAGGAGGCAGTGAGAGAATGGGGATGGCAGGAAGTCACGAGGACCGTGCCAGACCTGAAGGTTCACACCTTATCTAAAGGACGCAACTGTTCCTGGCCTAGCCCAATGTTACCATGTGGGAATGTGGGCTCAGTATTGCCAGACCTTCTGATATTTTAAAAATTATTTTTGTATTGATGCAAATAGCTGTGGATAGTTTCTGGGTGCATGTGATAATTTAATACAAATGATCACATGGTTTTTGTTCTTGGTTCTGTTAATGTAATGTATCATGTTTATTGATTTGCATATGTTGAACCATCCTTGCATCCCTAGGATGAATCTCACTTGACCATAGTGAATGATCTTTTTAATGTTTTGTTGAATTTGGTTTGCTAGTATTTTGTTGAGGATTTTTGCATCTATGTTCATCAGTGACATTGGCCCATAGTTTTCTTTTTTTGTTGTATCCTTTTCTGGTTTTGGTATTGGGGTAATACTGGCCACATAGAATAAGTTTGGAAGTATGCCCTCCTTTTCAATTTTCTTGAAGAGTTTGAGTATAATTGGTATTAGTTCTTCTTTAAATGTTTGGTAGAATTCACCAGTGAAGCCATCAGGAGATGGCTTTTCTTTGATGGTAGACTTTTAATTATGGCTTTGATCGCATACTCATTATTGGTTTATTGAGGTTTTCTATTTCTTCATGGTTCAATTTTGGTAGGTTGTATATGTCCAGGAATTTATCTATTTCTTTTAGGTTTTCCAATTTGTTGGCATATATTTTTTCATAAAATAGCCTCTAATGAGTATTTGTATTTCTGTGGTTTCAGTTTTTATGTCTTATTTCTCATTTCTGGTTTTATTTATTTGGGTCTTCTCTCTTTTTTCTTAGTCTAGCTAAAGGTTTGTTGATTTTGTTTATCTTTTCAAAATACTAAATTTTCGTTTTCTTGCTCTTCTGTATTTTTTTAGTCTCAATTTCATTTATTTCTGCTCTGATCTTTATTCTTTCTTTCTTTCTGCTAATTTTGGGTTTGATTTGTTCCTGCTTTTCTAGTTCGTTAAGGTGTATCATTATGTTGTTTATTTAAAGTCTTTCTACTTTTTGGATATAGGCATTTATCACTATAAACTTCCCTCTTAGTATTGCTTTTTCTGTATTGCATAGATTTTGGTATGTTGTATTTACATTTTCATTTGCTTCAAGAAAGTTTAAAATTTCTTCATTGACCCATTGGTCATTCAGGAGCATGTTGTTTAATTTCCATGTGTTTGTGAAGTTTTTGAGGTTCCTCTTGTTATTGATTTTTACTTTTATTCCATTGTGGTCAGAAAAGACAGTTGATATGATTTCTACTTGATTGAACTTATTCAGACTTGTTTTGTGGCCTAAGATATGGTCTGTTCTGCAGAATGCTCCATGTGCTGATGAAAAGAATGTGGATTCTGCAACAGTTGGGTGAAATGTCCTGTAAATGTCAGTTAGGCCTATTTGGTCTAGTGTGTAGTTTAACTCCAATGTTTCTTTGTTAATTTTCCATCTGGATGATCTGCTTGTTGCTGAGAGTGGCTGTTAAAATCCCCTACCGTTATTGTATTGCTGTCAATCTCTTCTTTTAGATCTATTAATATTTGGTTTATATATTTGGTAGCTCTGGTGTTGAGCGCATAGATACTAATATTTATAATTATTACACTCTCTTGCCAAATTGACCCCTTTATCATTATATAGTGATCTTCTTTGTCTCTTTTTACAGTCTTTGACTTGTAGTCTATTTTGTTTGACATAAGTATAGCTACTTCTGGTCTTTTTTGGTTTCTAGTTCCATGGAATATCTCTTTCCATCTCTTCACTGTCAATCTATGTGTGTCTTTATAAGTGAAGTGGGTTTCTCGTAGTCAGCAAATAGTTGGGTCTTTGTAAATTTACCTACTCTATGTCTTTTAATTGGAGAATTGACTCCATTTGCATTCAGCATTAATTTTGCTATGGCAAGGACTTGCTACTACCATTTTGTTGCTTGTTTTCTGGTTGTTTCGTAATGCCTCTCTCCCATTCTTGCTGTCTTCCTTTGTGGTTAAGTGATTTTTCTCTGGCAGTATGTTTTAATTTGTTGCTTTTTATTTTTTGTAAATTTATTATAGGTTTTTGCATTGTGATTACCATGAAACTTACAAAAAACATCTTATATAACAAGTTATTTTAAAGAGATGACAACTTATCTTAGACTGCAAGGAAAAGAATAGAAACAAACAGAAAAAACAACAAGTAAAGTACTACACTTTAACTCTGTCTTCCCATATTTTGACTGTTAGTTGTCTCAATTTACATATTTTTATATTACCTATCTCTTAACAGGTTGCTATAGCTATTATTATTTTTGATAGATTTGTCTGTTGGGCTTCATACTGGAGTTATGAGTGGATTATACTCCACAGTTACAGTATTAGGATATTCTGGGTTTGTCCATGTACTTAATTTTACCAGTGGATTTTATATCTTAAAAATTTTTTTTGGGGGGACATTAGTGTTTTTTTCTTTCAGATTGTAGAACTCCCTGTAGTATTTCTTGTAAGACAGGTCTGGTGGTAGTGAATTCTCTCAGCTTTTGGTTGTCTGGGAAGGACTTTATCTCTCCTTCATACTTAATGGATAACTTTGTTGTATACAGTATTCTTAGATGGCAGGGTTTTTTTTCAGCACTTTGAAAATGTCATTCCACTCCCTCCTGGCCTGTATGGTTTCCATTCAGAAGTTTGTTGCCAGACAAATTTGAGCTCTTTTTTATGTTATTTGCTTTTTTTCTCTTGTTGCTTTTAGGATCCTCTCTTTGTTATTGGCCTTTGAGAGTTTGATAATTATATGCCGTAGGGTAATCTTATTGGGTTGAATCTGTTTGGTGTCCTCTGACTTTCCTGTACCTGGATATTTATATCTTTCTCAAGTTTTAGAAATTTTTCTGTTATTATTTTTTTGAATAAACTTTTTATCCCTTGATTTTGCTCAAGTCCCTCTTGAACACCAGTAATTCTTAGATTTGGTCTTTTGAGGTAGTTTTCTGTTTCTTGTATGCAGTCTTTATTCCTTTTCATTATTCTTTCTTCTCTAACTGTGTATTTTCAAATAGCCTGTCTTCAAGCTCACTGGTTCTTTCCTCTACTTAATCTGTTCTGCTGTTGAGAACCTGTAATGAATTTTTCAGTTCAGCATATGTATTTCTGAGTTCCAAATTTCTGTTTGATTTTTAAAAATTGTTTTAATCTCTTTGTTAAATTTTTCTGATAAATTTCTGAATTTCTTTTCTGTATTATCTTGGAGATCACTGAATTTCCTTAAAACTGCAGTTTTGAATTCTTGGCCAGAGAGCTCACATATCAGCATCTTGTTAGGGTCAGTCACTGTTTCCTTGCTTTGTCCATTTGGGGAGATCATGGTTCCCTGTTTGCTCTTTTTTCTTGTGGATATATGTCTATGTCATTGCATTGAAAGATTAGTTATTTATTCCAGTCTTCTCTGTCTGGCTCGTTTTGGCTTTTATTGGATACATATGCTTAAAGGTCTTTACCACTGGGTCACTGCCTCCTTTTCAGCTCTAGGTGACACCTTAAGCCCAGGTTTACCTCAGCTCTTGTAACTGATCTCAGCACTGCCTTTCCTGAATGGGGGAGGTCCCCAAGGGGACATGCCAGCAGTGTGAGAAGGCTGGCTAGGGGTTTGTGCCCAGGGGACCTATGGAATGAACCTCCTACAATGTGGTGCTTCTGAACAGCCACTTTGATTTGGCATCTCCTTTGGCCAAGTTACAGAGCAGAGTTTCCAAGGCTGGGGATGGTAGTTCCATCTCCTCCCTTTGTCTTTTCCTGTGCTTAGGGATATTTCTTCCTTCAGGCACTGTCAATGCTTCCTGTAGGTTAGGGCAGGGACAGGTCTCCTGCCAGTGACACTGGGATGGTAGGAAAGCTAGTTGTGTACCACAATCTTACTTTTTCCAGTGTAGAAACTGTGAGTTGGGGGAAAATTTTCCACATGCATAGGGCTGGGCTGAATGTGGGAGAGGGGCATCACAGATGTGGAAGTTCAATTCTTTTACTATCTGATGTGAGTTTTTTTTACTTCTCTGTGGCCCCAGGAACTATCTCATATTTATATTTGAGTTCTGGAATATTGCTGATGATAATCTAAGCACTGTATATTTGTTTTTGGTTTTTGGCGGGGTAGGGGCGGCGAGAGAGTGAAACCAGCTTGCTTTTATGCCGCCAATTTGGAATTGAAATTGTTGTGTTTTTAAGCAATACTTTTCCCTCAGAAACTGCCACCTTTACAGAATTTCCAGTTACAAATCCAGTCAGATTAGAACTACCCAATGAAATTTAAACACAGTACTTTTAATCAATTTGTAGGAAACCTCATAACTCAAATCCCTCTTTACTCACAAACCCATCAAACCTTCTTATTCCTTTTTTATGCATGGGAAATAGGTTTTAATTGATGACTTATTCAGGGCTTAGGTGTCAGAATGGCTTTATTGATATCTGTATGAAAAAAATATGTTTTGGTTTGTGAAATTCATATTTTGTTCTGTTGATTAGTTTCAAAGTATTTCAAAGGATGACTTCAGATGGGCAAGAAAAAAAATCTGAAGGAATTGGGGTTAATCTCCTTTAGAATCCGGGTTGTATAATTCACCCAGAAGGGACATGACATTGCTTTGGTAAGCTACTAAAAATAGCACTTAGGCTGCAGTTCCCAAATCTAACTGATCATTGGAATCACCTGAGTAGATTTTAAAAGCCAGGTGTGAGCAGGAGTCACTGGTGGAACAGTGGATGTTAGATGCCATAACATTTGCATGTGATATCCAATTAGTGAGAGAATTATATACACATGCATATTTAGAGGCGAACTGGAAAGATTGGAGTGACATGCAAGGTACCTCGCTCCTCATGCTTCCTCCCCTCACACTATTAGAATACGTTTTGTAAATGTATTAATATTTTAAATGTATAGTTCAAAGGAGAAAGTTTGTGGACTTACGTGCTATTTTTTCAAATCCAAAATATAAGTAAATATTTAGTACAAGAGTGTTTTCCAAACCTCACTCTCTAAATCACCTAAAGAACTTTAAAATATATAGATTCCTAGGCCCCATCCCTTCTCCTGGATCAGAATATCTAAGAATGGAGCCTGGAAGTGTCTGTCGGGAAAGCTTCCTGGGTGGTTCTGATAGCCCTGCTTCTGGGCCACCTGTAGGTGAATTAAGTCAAATCCTTGTGTTTTTGTGTTCTTAATTAAATAACACTGAAAAGCTAGGATCTAAAGTGCAGCTAGAATGATACCTTGCCAGCAGCTCTTTAAAAATGATTTTTAAGTTAGAAATATTTGTTCAAAGAAATGTTAGTCTGATCCGTAAACTGTGAGAACAAGAGGATAAACTGGAATTGCTCCGTTTGGTGGTGGTATGGGTAGTAGACGTTCATGAGTTCAGCTGCATCCTCCCTTTGTCTAAAAGGCTCATTCACACCTTTGTCAACTTATGTCTAGACAACAGCAACAGGGTCCAGCATTCTCCATTCTCTTCCCCAGTTAAAACTTTGAATTGCTAAATACATTTTCCTAAAAACCCCTTTTTGTCTTGATATTATTCTAATCAGATGTCTACAATGGCTCTTCATTTCCTACCAAGTAAGGCACAAATCCTTAGGTCTGGCATTTCAAGACTGGTCTGAATCTATAATTCCAAACTTTTAGTCCATTTCTTTCCCTTTTGAAGCTCTTTTCCTGTCCCAAACTGTCCTGGTTACTCTTCCCAGAATTATTTTCCACCTCCTCAACTTCATCCCTTTCCAGAACGTCTTCTTTCCTATCTGTGTTTAAATCTTACTCTTTAGTCAAAGCCCAGCTCCCTTATTGTACCTTGATAGGGGAGTTTTCTCCACTGCTGCCAGCCTGTGATAGACTCTCTTCCCTCTGAGGTGCTATTAAGCCTCACTGCGTACATTACTTTTGATCTCGACTATGACTTACTAGTTAACTATATCGTTGGAGGAAAGGACAGTATTAGATTATTATTTATTTCCTCCTCAGGGGAAAATAGTTCATCCCCTTGTACAAAATGTGTACTCAATAAACAGAAGTCAATTTATGGACTATCAGACACTTATTTATTACTTAGAAATATGACCTTATATAAATGTCAAGTGTATGTGGGTTTGAATGATAATTCTCCTACATCAAAGCATAGCATAGCATAGCAGGTACTATGAAATGCACCTCACTCTCCCTTGTGCAAGTGTGCATGTGCGCACACACACACACTCACACATATATATACACAAGCTTCTCTTTGGGGTTCAGGTAGAGTATCTAGAAGCCAGTCTGGTTTGTAGACCCTCAGGAAATGTTATCAGGCTTGTATTAGTCAGGAGTAACTCCTAAGGCATAGCTTAAACAAAGTAGCTTAAACAAAAGCAGCAATGTATTGGCCTCTGTGATGGGAAATTCAAGAGATGGATTTTTCAGGCAGAGCTGCACTGAGGGGTTCCAGTGTGTTCCAGCTCTAATTTACTCCATGTTGGTTTCATCCTCAGGCAAATTCTCTACACATGATGATAAGATACCTCGGGGCTCCAATCCTTACCACAAGCAATCCCAGAGAACAGAGAGCCTCTCTTACCAATACCACTGAGACCTGCTCTTTGAGTGACCACTGCTTTCTTACCAAAGATATCCCTGGACCTGCTTTGCTATGCCCATGTATCACAGGGAACACCGTATGAAAGCCCCAGACCCTAGTTAATCTCTACTTCCCTAATCCCACCTCAGAAATAGCAACCAGTCCAGAACTGATGTTCACTTTCTGGACCCACCTGAGAATCCTCCAGTGGAACCCAAACCACACGAAAGATGCTTCCTCCTCCTTCTTGTTGAGTGGCCCACCACAGTTCTTCTGTGGGTGCTCCCTGGCTGCAAATCAATGCACCTGATTTTGTCAGATTATAGCTTAGTGCTTGGTGTGGTCTTTGGATGATTAAGATTTAACAGAAATGGGGACGGGGTAGAGAAGAATGAGCTGCTGTAAATAACCTTTACCCTGAATTAGTCCTTAGAGGATGTCTTCTGATCACATTTTCTTGTGTGCTCTTGACTTCCTATGTTAAGCAGCACCTGTTCATTTTCACTGGAAATGCTCCAGATGGATCTGGATGATTTTGACATTATGTCACCAAGGACATCCTCCCCTTAATATCTAGCATCACACAGAAACCAAGATTACATTAGTCCTACAAGTTCCAATTCCATATGAGTAATCTTCAACACGAAAACCTAGTATAAACAGAGATGTGGAAAGGTAGGTATTAAAGGTAAAATGAAAAAGAAAATATGGCAGACCAAGGCAGTAAGTGCTGAGGGCCCGATACAGATCTTATCCATTTGATCATCTTCCCCTTGAAGCTTATTCCTATACCATCAAGTTCATGTTATCTGTGCTCCTTAACAAACCAATTTATTAGCATCAAATAACTATTTTGTCATTCTTGTGGATTCTTTGGGTCAAGAATTCAGAAAGGATACAGTGGGGATGGCTTATCTCTGCTTCATATATCTGGGTCCTCAGCTGAGATGACACAAAAGCTGGGGGTAATGATGGATGGGAGCAAATATCAGCTGGAGGCTTTGTCTTTGACATGTCTGGCAGTCCATGCTTGCTGTTTGCTGGGACGTCTGTTGAAACTGTAGGCCAGAACACATACAGAGGGTCTATTTTCAGGTGGGTTGTGCTTCCTCCTAGCATGGTGGCCTCAGACTTTATACATGGCAGATCAGAGCACCAAAGGCCAGTGTCTCAAAAGGACCAATTGTAAGCAGTGTTGTCTTTGATGACCTAGCCTGTAATATAGCATCACTTCCACTGTGTTCTAGTGGGCTACCAGTCCCATGCCCTCCCACATTCGAGGGGAAGGTACGTAGACCCTACCTCTCCACGGAAGAGGTGTCAAAGAATTTGTGGACATGTTTTAAAACTGCCACAATTAATAACTTCTATCTCTTTCCTCTCTCTCCCCCCCACCTTTCTCTCTCTCCTTCCTCTTTCTTTCCCTTTCTCCCCTTCCTCCCTCTCTGTCTTTATATGTGTCCCAGTTATCCCAGTGATATCTACCATGTATTTATGTAGTGGTATAGTGGTGTGGATCCAGGAATTCTTTCTGGAGCCCATTTCTTGCTCTTGAGACATACTATATTTGGGATACTTTCACATTTAGAGTAAATGGAATTCAATTTGATTGGATTCAACTAAAGCTGAATTTACTGAGAAAAGTATTCTGTCAAAGGGCTCGGTTCAATTCATACTAACTTTAACTGGGGATTGAAAATAGACAGTTGTGTCCTGTAGAGCAATGTGAATACAGTCATCCCTTGGTATCCATGGGGGCCTGATTTCCAGGATCTACCTCCCCCACCTCCCACAGATACCAAATATTTTAAGTCATCTCCAGATTACTTATAATACCTAATACAATGTAAAGGCTATGTACACAGTTGTTACACTGTATTGTACAGACTGTGTTTTTATTTGTATTATTTTTTATTTATAGTATTTTTATTGTTGTATTTTTCGAATATTTTCAATCCGAGGTTGGTTGAATCCCTGAGCATATGGAGGGCCGAGTGAAATGCTATTGCAATGCATTTTTAGTTGAGTATTGGGGTGGGACCTAGGGAAAAAACTTTATCTTTGCTGTTAGAAAAGCACCAATTAAAGAGAAAAAGAACTCACATGTCAGTAACTCTGCCAATTTGAGCCAATAGTCTCTGGACAATAGGAGAAGATTATTAACGGATGGGACTAGTTGATGAGTGGTTTCAGGCTTAAATTACATAAGAAATAAAAGGAGAAAAATAACTAGATTTTAGCATTGATAAATCAGATTAATTGATTCTGGTAGTCAAGTTAATTGATTCAAGTATATTTAACGTGAATATATAGAAAAAAAGAAATATTCATTGACAGTCCCAGGGGAGTGTTCTGCTGGGAGAATCCACTTTAGTGTCAAAGCAAATTTTATTGGTCTTCATCCAAAACATTTGAAAGCAGGCAGGGCTTTTGAATCCTAAGTATAAGGCTAAGCAGTTTGGTGGAGGAAAAAATGATAGACTTTTCTTTCCACAAAGATAACCAAATTATTTTCTTCTGGGAAAACAGACTTGATCAGATATAATATGTCTGAGTTTGTTTTCCTTGTTAATTATTTGTTAGTGTTGCTCACAAGATAGATGTACCAATTCGTTAAAATCCCTAGTGGTATGGCAGTTACCCAACATTGTCTGTGAGGGTTTTCTATCATAGAACCAATGCCAGAAGGATATTATCCTCCATAAAAGGCAACTTTGATATTTTGAACCGAAACAATTTACAAGCAGGAGGGTACATAATCTGCCATGAATATTTTATATTTCGTGATCATGATCTTCTTCACCATAAATGCTTGAAACGAATAAAATATGAAGCCAATGTTAATGAATTAGGTAGCATCTAGCATTTTTGTGGCTGTGTGTTACCATGCCTACCATTTAAAATAAGTCTGTGCTCCTAGTGTTACATATGGACCAAAAAAATAAAAATAAAAAAAGGGGAATGTTTGTGGTTTGAATTGGATAAAAATGAAATGAATGCAAAGCCAGTTAATAACTCATTCCTGTGTGAAATAAAATGGGAAAAGGCAACTTTTAACTTTATGATGAATTTTTTGTAATGCCTTTTTTCATACTTCAAAGAAATATAAGATAATGACATAAATAATTATTTACTTGATGTTTACTCATGTAATGGTTGCCTTCATGTATGAATATATATATCTATATATCCTATATTTGCACTAAAATTTAACATAAAAGAGTAAATATGACACTGTTAAGGTAAACCTTTGCTGTTTGGGTTGCCCAGCATTTATTGTCCTTGCTCTCAGTAACCATTCCCCAGTTGTTGTTTGAGTATTCCCTTTCTACCTCCATGTGCTCAGAGGATGCTAACTCTACTGTCAGATTCAATGATGGGTCCTGATGGGCTTCAATCAATCAGCACAAGTTCTCCTTCTGGCCACAGTGATTAGTACAAGAACAGTCTGGACAAGTGAGAAGCAAGGAGATGTGGCTGAGGTCTCCTTCCAGGCACTTTCCCTCTTCTGAGAGCATTATCAGAAGAAATCCTCCTTTATGGTGGTGTAAAAATGCAAAAAAACAGAAAGCCTACATTAGCAAGGGTACAGCTGAGAGAATTTCAGAGAAATAGAGCCAGGGCCTTGATAACATTGTGAAGAGTCTCTGGATCAAACCATTCCTAAAGCCTGAAATTCTCTTGGACTATGAATTCACTTGAGCCAACACATTCCTATTTTAGCTCCAGCCACTTTGGATTGGGGTTTCTGTTACTTGCATAACAAAGGATCCTGAGTGTGAATAGGCTGAAACATCTAGTGAAAGGAAGAGCAAGATATTTAGCTGAATTGATCATCTTATTCACATATAAAGTTTTATAAGGTAGTATTCACAATATTTCAATGTCATGTTACATAAGGTGGCTTTTGTTCCTCCCATCCTCCTGCCCTGGTTCCTAGTCAGAGATATCAAGAGAGAACATTGGAACATTCTCATTTTGCCTTTTGAGGAAAATTCTAGTGTTTTAATTCTGGCAAAAGCAAAGGAAACTGTCACTTTTTCCAATAATTCAGTGCTGGAATGCATAAAATCCTCTTGACCTTACTTTTTGGTAGTGTCTTAGTTCATTTTGTGCTGCTAGAACAGAACACTTGTGACTGGATAATTTACAAAGAACAGAAATTTATTTCTTGCAGTTCTGGAGATTGGGAAGGCCAAGATCAAGGTGCCAACAGGTTTAGTGTCTTTTAAGGGCCCAGTCCTCACTTCCAAGATGGTGCCTTGAACACTGCATCCTCCAGAAGGGAAGAATGCCGTTCCTCACATGGCAGAAGAGGGGAAGAGCAAAGAAAGTGAGAACCCACTCTCACCAACCCCATGAGGGCAAAGCTCTCATGGCCTAATCACCTCTTAAAGGACCCACCTCTTAATACTGTTATGATGGCAATTAAATTTCAGCATGAATTTTGGACCATAGCAGGTGGGCACAAGGAGGACCAGCCTCAAAGGCACTTGCACAGAACCCTGCTCTTAGCAGAGCTCCATGCTTGGCTTAATGCTCTGCTCTTGCTGTCTTGAAATTCATAATAATTTTTAAGCTTTTCCATTTTGTGCTGGGACCCATATATTATGTAGTTGGTCCTGAGTACAAAAACCTTTATTCCTCTAATCAAACCAATGAGTAGTTGCCTAATGGTGACCTGCACTATTACTGATGTCTTGAGGATAAAATTCATTTGAATGAAATCTGGGAATTGCTACTGATAATGGGTGATATTGATAAAGGCCAGAAGTTTTAGAATATTCACAGAATCCAAAACAGTGTATCTCTGGTTGCTAAGGTTCTGTTCTACTCTCCTCCACCTCTATTCTATTTTATACTAGTCCCCCCTTATCCATGAAGAATACATTCTGAGACCCCCAGTGGAAGTCTAAAACCATGGATAGTACTGAACCCTATATATATTATATTTTTTTCCTATCCATACTTACCTATGATAAAATTTGATTTATAAATTAGGCACCATAAGAGATTAACAACAACAATGATAAAATAGAACAATTATGACAATATACTGTAATAAAAGTTATGTTAATGTGGTTTCTCTCTCTTTTAAAGTATCTTATTGTACTATACTGCTGATAACTGAAACCACAAAAAGTGAAAATGTGGGTAGGAGGGGACTAGTCTATTCTATTCTATTCTGCACTATCCTATCCTATTCTGTTAATTCATTCAACAAATAATTACTGAGCACTCTCTAGGAACTAGGGATATAGCTCAACAGAAAAACTATTCAGAGGCCATTTTAGTAAATGGTGTGGGGAGTGTGGGTAGATGAGTTTGGAGAGGTATGCTGGAGCCAGATTAGGCATGGGCTTTCAGGTTATGTGAATGTTGAACACAAACTTTATGTGCCCTCTTAGGTTTCCTCCTGGACCCTTAGCTGCTTGTTCCACCACAGCCACCACTGCATTTGCCTGCCTCCTCGTGGGCCTCTATCTAAGGCCAATGAATCTCTTGCCCTGAGAGTTCTAGGTCCTCCTCTTTTGCCATTGCCGTGCACCTTGGCCATCCAACCATGCACATGTGGAGTTTCTGGCTCCTTTTGTCATTTCTGGGCTTGGAGAAAACCCAGATTATAGAATACCCAGAACTGGCACCCAGATAATCTGTAAAAGGAGCAAAATGACACAACTTTAAGTGCAGGGAATTTTTTAATCATAGCAAAGAGATAGGAGCTGGGCAGATAAATTCTCTGCTTTTTCTCTAGCCCAGGGACTGCCTCAAAGACAAATTTTCCTTACAGTTCTGCATGTTAAAGGTATGGATATATACCCTGACTCCTGGGAAAGCAAATGCCTTGACTGGAAAATAAGAGACAAAAAGGTCTGCGGAAGAGGTATATGGTTAGATCCAAAGAAGTGGGCCCAAAGGGTATGGATCTTTGTATCTCATCTTACGGCCAAAGAGAAGTGTGTATAGTGCAGAAGATGCACTCAACAACCAGAACAGGATGATCCACCCCATGGATGTCAGCCAGACTCTGTTTTCAGCCACCCCAGTGCTTGCCTAAAGGGCCCATGAACAGAGCAGCCGTGGTAGAAAAGATGGACTATGCATTGACCTAACAGAATGGGTTTCCATTCATCAAGGCTGATGAATTTGGTACTTGGCTGTATATATGTTTCACTTTAATTTCTTTTAAAAGTTTACTTTCAAAATAAGTAAGTAACATAAAGTTCTAAAAACAGTGTCAGGTCCATAATAAGCACTTAATAAACAGTATCAATTGTCTTAGTCTGTGTTCCCTAAAAAACAGAATTTGAGACAAAAGCTCAGGTGCTAAGACATTATTGGTAAGTACAATAGTGAAGAAAGATGGTGGAAGAGGGAAGCGAGGTAGCAAAGGAGAGCAAATATATGGAAGTACATTACTGTGCTACCGAATGCTAACATGCTAGTGGCAGAGACCACAATATGGCACATTCCTCAGGGATTCCAGCCAGCCACATGGTAGAAGCTTGTATTACATCCCATCTTGGAGGGGGCAGTGATTCTGGATAGGAGTTCGCCTTTTCTGCCCGCAGTTTCTCTTCCAGCATCACTAATTGAGGGTTCATAGAATGTCTCACCTGTGACAATACTGCATGGAAACAAGGGACTCGTTTTATGGCAAGACGGTGAGACAATGGGTGTATGACTACCACATTTGCAGGTGCTGCTTACCATGTACCTTATCAGAAGCAGCTATCCTCCTACAATGGTGAAATGGCCTGTTGAAGATGCAGAAAAAGCATCAGCTTGGGGTCAACATTCTGTAGGTTGAGGTGCTGATCTCCAGTATCAGGTATATGAGCTGAACCAACGCTGATATATAGTGGTGTGCCCATTAGCTGGAATACATGCGCCCAAGAGCTAAGGGAAGAAAGCAGGATTGGCTCCCTAACTATCACTTTCAATGACCCACTTGTAGAACTTGTGCTTACTATTTCCACAACTTTACCCCTGATGGGTTAGAGACCTTGCTTTCCAGGTGGAAAACAACACTTTGATTGTGGCAACTCTCTTTTTGTAAGTTTGGGTTCCTCATGCCAGTGAATTTTCAGGCAAAGAATAGAGTTACTTTGCTGGCATATGTGTTTACTATAAGGATCTCACGTTACTGATACACAAGAGAGGCTAAAAACACGGGAGCTTTAAATGGGCATCTCTTATTGCTTAAGTCCCCAATTATGATTTAAATGGTCAATTTCAGCAAACATGGCTGTCAAGCCAGGCTGCCAGCCCAGACTAAGTGAAATGCTGGCCAAGAGTATGGGAAATATGCAATAGTTGTAGAAAAAGAAGATGATGGGTATCCATTAAAGCTTGGACCAGCTGTACCACCAAGGACTCTAGCTTCACTTACTGACCATTTCAAAATCTTTTGAGGAGATTACTGTGTCTACTACCTTGACAGATTGGCCTCGTATCTCTCCCGTCAGAGAATAAGGACGGGTAATTAGTCCCACATGTAATAAGAGGGTGTAGGTGGCTTTGAGAGAAGCAGAGGTTGAACTGGACTAGATTTAGTTTATGTACCACCTGGACCCATGCACTTGCATTCTTTTCTAGCCAGAGTGGCACCAGCAATAGCTTGTGCTGTTTAATTGCTACTGCCTTCCTTGCTCCTGTAGACTGAAGGCCTCATTGCTGTGGTTGCTCATGGATCCTCAGGTTGCTCATAGGTGTACTCTAGTATTGTGCCCATGCCAAAGTCCTGTCATTTTCTGTCTGAGGACTCCATGTAGTTGATGAAGTGCACATGTAACCTGGAAATCTAGAGGAGCTGCAAACTTTGACAAATGGGAGACGTGAGCCACCTGATAAATTCTTCTTTATTCCTTGCCCAGAGAGATGATTGAGAAATGCAGTAGCTTTGTAAGACATCACTGAAGAGACAAAGCAATCCAATTGTTGTTACAAAGCTGTAACCAGCTTGGTAATTGCTGTGGTTTGAATGTGTCCACCAAAGTTCATGTGTTGGAAACATTCCCCAATGCAACAGTGTTGCAAAGTGGGACCTTAAGGAGGTGATAGGCATGATGAGGGCGCTGACCTCATGAGAGGATTAATGCCGTTATCTCGGGAGTGGGTTAGTTATCATGGGAGTGGGTTCCTGATAAAAGAATAAGTTTAGTCCCCTCCCTCCTACCTTGTGCTCTTTTGCCCTTCTGCTTTCTGCCATGGGATGACAGCAAGAAGGCCCTCACCAGATGTGGCCCCTTGATCTTAGACATTCCAACTTGCAAAACCGTGAGCCAAAGTTCCACTGTTTACAAATTACCCAGTGTGTGGTATCTGTTATAGCAGCACAAATGGACCAAGACAGTGATGTAGTTCCATCGATTTACTCCTTCCTGGCTCACTTGCCTTTTCCATCCTTGCTTCCCTAGGATTGAACTTACCTAATAACTTGTTAACACCTAAACTTTTGCCTCAAACTCTGTTTTCTGGAGGACCTGGGTTAAGACAATTGATACCATTTATTCAGTGCTTGCTGTGTACCAGACACCATTTTAAGCACTTTACATGATTAATTCATTTTTTACTGTGGTAAAATATATAAAACATAAAATTTGTCACTTTAACCACTTAAGTATGCAACACATTTTTAAAGTAAACTTTAAAAAATATAGTAAAATGTGTATAGACAAGTACAGAATTCATAAGTGTACAGCTCAATGAATTTCTGTAAATGGAACTCATCTGTTCAAGATATAGAACATTGGCTGGGCGAGGTGGCTCATGCCTTTAATCCTAGCACTCTGGGAGGCTGACGAGGGAGGATTGCTTGAGCTCAGGAGTTTGAGACCAGCCTGAGCAAGAGTGAGACCCCATCTCTACCAAAAAAAAAAAAAAAGATATAGAACATGATCAGCACCAGAGAAGGCTTCCTTGTACCTCTGCCAGTCATTATCCCATCTCATAGGAAATCACCATTTTGACTTCTATCACCATTTTTCTGCTTTTAAGTCACGCAGTAGAACCCTTTTATGCTTGAATTCTTTTGTTCAATATTGTGTTGCTAAGATTAATCAATAATGTGTACAGCAACTAACTGTCCATTTTCATTGTATATAGCATGTCATTGTATGACGATGTCATAATTTATCCATTATATTGTAAATAGACATTTGGATTGTTTCCAGTTTTTGGCTGGTCTGAATAATGCTGCTGTGAACATTTTTGTACATGGCTTTTTGTGCTGGATCACAAGGGTAGTATTTGTTCAGTTTTAATAAGTACACTTAATTTTCCCCACAAAGTTTACATTTCTATAAGCAATGTATGAGAGTTCCAGTTTGTACAATCTTACCAATATTTGATATTGTCAGGTTTTTTTTTGAGGTGGGATAATTTTAGGCTTTTTCTCTTTGTAGATAGTAGTATCTGGTAATTCTTTTAATCTGCATTTCTCTAATGTCAATGAAGTTGAGCACTATCTCATACAGTTTTTGGTTGTTTGAATACTTTTTTTGTGTGTGAAATGCCTATTCTATTCTTTTGTCCAGTTTATTTCCACCTTTGAGTTGTGTGTTGTTTGACTTAGTCTTATTGATTTGAAGAATTTCTTTACATAATCTCAGTATAAACCCCCTGTCAAATATACGTATTGCAGATATTTTCTCTCACTTGTGTAGCTTGCATTCTTGCTTAATGGAGTCTTTTTTATGAACTTAATTTTAATAAAGACCAAGTTGTCAATATAATATAGAATACCTTCATGTCCTATAAAATAGGCACAGATTTCTTAAATAGGCCACAAAAGTCCTAGCCTATAGATTAAGAAATCTTTGCCTATCCCAACTTCATGAGGCTCTTTTATGTTATCTTCTAGAGACTTTATTGTTTTATCTTTTACTTTACATCTACAGTCCATCTGGAACTGATTTTTGTGCATAGCATGATTTGGAGGTGAAGATTTGTATATCCTGTTGACCCAGCACCCTATATGGAAAAGGCCTGAACTGCACTGGCAACTTTGTCATTACTCAGATGACTGCGTAAGTGTAGCTCTATGTTCATGAGGGAAATTGGTCTATAAATTCCCTTTTTAGTAATGTTGTCCTTATTGGTGTTTGTTTTAAGGTTGTGTCATCCTCATAAAAAGCATTGCAAAATACTCCATGTTTTCCTAGCTTCTGGAAAAGTTTTTATAACAATGGTGCTCCTTCTTTCTTAAATGTTTGGAGGAACTCATCAGGAAAGTAATCTGGGCTTGGAGTTTTCTTTGTGGGTGAATTTTAATTAGTGATTCAGTTTCTTTAAGAGATACAGTACCATTCATATTTTAAGTATTTTCTGGTATTATTTTTGTTAAATTGTATTTTGCAAGGGATTTATCAATTTCATCTAAATTTTTGAATTTATTGGCATGAAGTTGTCCATAACATTCTCTTGTTAACTATTTAATGTCTGATGAACAGTATTGATGTTCCCTTTTTCATTCCTTTATTTGTTATTGGGCCTTTTTTCCCCATTGATTAACCTTGGTAACTATCTGTCAATTTTATTTGTCTTTGCGAAGGCCCAGATTTTGGCTTAATTTTCTCTATTGCATTTTCCTTCTATTTCATTGGTGTCTATTCCTTACTATTTTTCTCTCTCTGCTTCTTTGGATTTAATTCATTTTGTTTTTAACCTTCTTGAGATTGATACTTAGGTAATTAATTTTCAATCCTTTTTCATTTCTAATATTCACATTTAATGCTGTATATTTTTCTCTAAGAATGGGCCTTACTAGCTGCAGCCTGCATGTGTTATATTTTTATTATCAATTAGTTCAAAACATTCTGTAATATCCATTGTAATTTCTAGTTTGATGCCTGGTTATTTTGAAGTGTATTGCTTAAATCCCAAACATCAAATATTTGGTGATTTTTTTTAGGTTTCTTTTTTACCTCTTAATTCCTATTTTAATTTCACTTTAGTCAAAGAATATACTCTTTATGATTCAATCATTGAAGGTGATGAGACTTACTTTAGGATCCCCTATAAGGTCAAATTTTATAAATGACACATGTGCACTTGAAAAAATGCATATTCTGAAGTTTTGGGGGGCAGTGATCTGTGTATATCAATTAGGTCAAATTTATAAATCATGTTTTCCAAGTCTTGTGTATGTCCACTGATTTTTTGACTGCTTATTATATCAGTTAATGAGAGATATATGTCAAAAATCTTCTCTGTGATTGTGGCTTTGCCTATTTCTAAGTTGTTGGTTTTTAAGATTTGTACATTTTGAGGCTGGTTATTAAGCAAATAAACATTTAGGATTGTTATACCTTTCTGCTGTCTTGACTCTTTTGTTATTATGATGTCCCTATTTATATCTTTCTGTAATACTTCTTGTGCTAATAGCAATTTTTTTCTGATATTAATATTACTTCTCAGCTATCTTATGGTTTAATATTTTACTTTCCATTTTTGCCGCCTTTTAGATTTAATAAATACTTTTCACTAGTCCATTTTCCCTTCTCTTAGTTGTTAGTTATATAATATATGGTTATTCTTTTAGTGATTATACTAATAATGGCAACAAGCAACCTTGATTTGCCACCCTAGATTAGTTATTTTACTACTTCCTGGACGATGGAAGAACCTATAGTTCTTTAACTCTATCTGTTATCCTTCCTCCAAATTCTCTTTATGTTTTAAATTTCAGAAGACATTATGATTACTGCTTTGAACAGTCAACATTGATATAGTTTTACTAACATTTTTACCCTTCCCAGTAGTACTCTTCATGCACTATTGGGCTTTCATCTGGCATCATTTTGTTGTTGTTGTTGTTGTTACCGGAACACTTTTCTTTAATATGTCTTTTGATGTGGGTCTGCTGCTGGAAACAAAGTTATATCAGTTTTTGTTTATCTGAAAACATCTTTATTTTGCCTTCATTTCTTCTTTTTTTATTTTTTAGAGACAGGGTCTTGCTCTGTTGCCCAGGGTAGAGTGCAGTGGTGTGATCATAACTCACTGCATACTCGAACTCCTGGGCTCAAGCAATCCTCCAACCTCAGCCTCCTGAGTAGCTCAGACTACAGGTACATGCCACCACACCTGGATAATTTCATTTTATTCTTTGAGAGACAGCATCTTGCTATGTTGCTCAGGCTGATCTTGAACTCCTGGCCTCAAGTGATCCTCCCTCCTTGACCTCCCAAAGTGCTGGGACTACAGGCATGAGCTACCACACCTGGCTGTTTTGCCCTCATTTCTTAAGCATATTTCCACTGTGCATGAAATTCTGGATTTGTGGTTATTTAAGCTTATTAAAGATGTCATTCCATTGTTTTCTTTTTTCCATTGTTGCTCTTGAAAAGTCAGCTTGCATTATTGTTGAAGTTTGATTTATTTTTTTTCAAGCTGCTTTTAAGCTTTTCCCTTTATCTTTTGATTTCAGCATTTTTACTAAGATTTTTCTAAATTGTGATTTTCTTTGTATTTATCCTATTTAGAGTTAGCAGAGCTCTTGAATCAGTGGTTGTTTTGTCAGGAAATTCTTAGCTAGAATCTCTTCTTGCTTCAGTCTTGTTTTCTCAGTGGTCTCTTTGTTGGAGTCCTCTTGCTCTATTTACTATGTTAGAACTTTTCACCTTTCCCATATATCTGTCATCTTTTCCTTTTTTTAAAAAAATTCTTTTTTCTGTGCTTCAGTTTTGTTTATTTATTTAATATTTTTAAGAAAAAGCAGCAGAACACTCAAGGTCAACATTAATTAAAAACAGTTACCTCATTACTTTTTTAATTTTACAGAGACTTTTTGCCATGATTACTAAGAGTAGTACCATCTATGACTCTCTGACTCTTTGACAGAGGTGATAACCACTGAGAACATACATTCTCCTCTCTCTTGTTTGGGGATGGATTCAGATACATTAAACTGCAAGTAATTTTACACTTAAGCCTGGTTTGATGCTAAGATGTATCATAGAACAGCCATTATACAAATTTATGGGTAAGCTTTTCGTTTGTAATAATGATTAGGGAGGTGAGCGCATTACTGGCCTTTATTGGACTGGGCTAGGAATGCTATGTATTCTGCAGTGCAGGGGGCAGTCCCTTACAAGAATCAATGGTTGTACATCTTCCATGACTTTCAACAGTTTTGCTGGAATAGTCACATAGGTGATATACCTGCTAATAATGATCTAATCCTGTATCCTTACTCCCTTTTACATATGAACCCTACATTTTTTTTTTCATCATTCAGATAGAGATTGAATTCTCCATGTATAGTACATAGAGGGAATATTTTGTTTGTTTGTTTGGAACTTTATGGAGTTAACCACAATTTTGGAAAATCACATTAACTACCTTATTCTGCTCATGGTATTTTTGTTGCTTATGCAACTCATATTTTGTTAGCAATGCAACACATAGTCCGAATATGTATTTGATGGGATTCTATATAGATAGATGCAAGCATCTGATCACTTCATTGGTCTTCTAAATTTCATGATGAAATAATATTAAATATTATTTTGTTATGAATTACCTTTCCTTTATTTTTTCTTTATATTAAAGTTGGAACATTGTCGTGTATGTTGATTTAAAAATTATACGTGTAAGTACATGATATTACTAATGTTAGCTCAAGAAAATTATAGTTTCATTTCAGGATCTTTGTTGTTAAAAAAAGAGGTCTGAAGTCTGATAAATTGAGATCAATTCGGGTAGAATCATGGTATTTGGTAAGATTGATTTCAACACACTGATAAGACTCAATATAAAGAAGCCCTTTTATTTGTTTATTATTTTAATTATTCTTTTAAAAAATTATTATTGTTACGTAAATTGGTTGTAGACACTATTACGTGTCCATTGCCTCCTGGCCGGGAACCATTGCGCCCTGCGTCAGAGTCGCCCATCGTCGAGACCCGGACCGGAACCTTGGTGCGGTGACGCTGGTTTCCGGCGGGCTCCTTAGAGCGTTGAACAGTTTCGGCTGGAGGACCATGAGAGGGCCGGAGCCGGGTCCCGAACCAACGATGGAGGGGGACGTGCTGGACACACTGGAGGCGCTGGGGTGAGTGTTCTTGGGGACGCCTTTCCCTCGAAAACGTAACCTGTCTTTCCGTTTGGGTGCCGCGACCTCCTTCCCTTGGGCCTCCGCTGGGCCCGCTGGGCCCGGTGCAGGCCTACTTCCTTGCCTGGCTCTTTCTGGCGCCGACAGAGTTAAGCGAGAGGCGGGAGAGAAAGCCGTTTGTGGGGTGGAGCAGGGCTGGAGAGCTGGGGCGCGTGGCCCCCTCTTCCAAACTTCTTTCCTGGAAACTCTGCAGCCGGAACCCGCGGGACGGCGCGGTGCGGCCGGGCCAGCACTGTGCCCGCAGGTGATGTTTATGTTGACGTGGTTGTTGCGCCCGGAGGGAGGTGCTGGAACACAAGCTGCGGCTGGGGACTCTTATCTACTAAAGCGTACAACTTGTGGCTTACTTGGGGCTCGGGAGCGAATCTCTCATACTTCTTTGGCCAGAGAAAGTGTTTTAGTCAGCTCGAGTCCATTCATTCAACCATTTCATCTGTTAGCTAACACCGTGTATATTAACTCGTGTTACAAGCTAATACATATTAATTTACGTACTCATTGATACATAATTAAGTATGTAAATTTCCTTTAGGCAGGGGAAAATGGCAGTTTTCAGATTATTAGTTTACATAGTCGTGGAGGCTACAAAGAGTCTACTGGTATTTACAATTCAGGGTGGTAAGTGCTGTGAGAACTGGGGTGGAGGTGCGGGTGATGTTAATACTTACAGGTGTGGGAATCCATAATCTCCTCCTCAGCCTCAATCCTGTTTTTCTTCACAGCTTTTGTCCCTGCCCAAATTATCTTTTCCTGCCAATTTATTTGTTTGTCTCTGGAACTCCCCCTCTCTCTCCTTTTCTCCTTCCTCCTCTGCAAGTCAGCTCCTGGAAAATTGATGCCTTGCCTGTTTTGTTCTCTGATATATTCCCAGCAACACCCTAGAACGGGGTCTGTTACAATAAATAGTGGTTGAATGAATGAATAAATGAATGAAGAAAAGTTCAAAGAGGAGAGTGCATGGTGGTAAGCATTAAGACCAGATAGTCGAGAGTCAAGAAATGCACATTAATTAAGGAGCTTGGAGTCATCCGCACAATTGTTTACCCTGGTATGTGATGCAGTTTCTTGATAGGGTAAGCCATGCCTTTGCGGTGTTATTATGAAGCTCAAACACTCCCCCGCCACCTGCTTTTTTTCTAAAACTGCATTTGCTCCTCTATCAAGTGTCTCTTTAGACGGACCCTGATAATACCTACTTTGCAGTGACCCAGTGTTACAGAGCCTTGCACTTAGTAGATCCTGAGTAAATATTTGTCAAATGAAAGAACAGAGGCAATGTTTACTTAAGGGGCATTTTTACTTTTGTGAAATCCCTTGGAAATTCTTGCTTAACTTGGTTAAGGAGGTAACCAAAACAAGAAATTGAAATACTTAGTAGAAGTATTTAGGCCCCAAACAGTTTGAGTTCCCACGTACTGCACATAAGAATAGTGGTATCCCATAGTTTATGAAAAAGGGAAAGATGGTGCTTTTTTCTTCCCCTTCATTCCTTGAATTTATTGTTCATATTATAGGTGTTTTGGAAAATTAAGTTTGTTAAAATCTTTTATTAAGGAAAATTAGTTTCAGATTATTCAATATGGAAAGTAAAACAGTTTATATACTTTAGAAGTATTTTTTCAAAGTATAACTGAGAACAAAATTTTGAAGTCTGAATTCTATGGTAGTGAAATGTGAAAAAAAGTAGTTGTTCATTTTTATTTATAATATATGTTGTAATTGAACACTGTGTTTTCAGATGAAGATTGTGAATAATGCATTTTCTATTGTGAGTAAGACATACCAATGAAGGTACTTTGTCATATAAAATAAGAAATTAATGGGAGGCATCAAAAGGGAAAATCTAAAATAACAATTTAGTGATATATGGTAAATGAAAGTAGGCCAGGAGTCACTCAGTTTTCTCATCTGTGAGATGGGTGGGCTGGAGCAGATGATTTCAGAAGTCTCTTTTAGTTCTGATAGGCTATGATTTTTGTGCTTGTTGTGCATCAGAATCATGTATGGAGCTTGTGAAAAATGTTCCAGTCTGGTAAATACCACAGACTGAGTGAATCATAATCTTCAGGGTACTGGCATGTGTAGGTTAAGAAACACGGAAGTTTATTTTAAATATTTATTGAGCACAATTGTGTGTTGGACACTGTCCTGAGGAATCAGTGGTGAGCAAAATAGACTTGGTTCCTGTTGCTGTGGAGCTTATGATGTAGTGGAGAAACAGACAAGATCACACAAATATTAAATAATTATGAACTATAATAAATGCTTCAAAGGAAAAGAACAAGGTGTTATAATGGGAGGATCTGTGTAGTCTTAGGAGTTAGTGACAGATTGCTGAGGAAGTGACATTTGAGTTGAAATAGGAAGAGTGAATAGAAGTTAACTGGTTGAGATTGGGTGGGAAAGGAGGACAAAGGTATCCTTACAGTGAGAAGAAAATATGAAGACCTTCAAGTGGGAAGAAGCATGCAGTATTAGAAAAACTGGAAGGAGGCTAATGTGGCAGGAGGGCAGAGTGGTATGAAATTGGATTTGAGAGTTATATGAGGTCCAGGGCATGCACCATTTGGGTGTTTTGTGGATTTTATTCTTGATCATAACAGCAATGGGATATGATCAAAGGATTTAAAAAAAGGGAGTGATTAGATGTGTTGTTTGAAAGTTACATCTATAAGCAAGGTAGACAGTGGATTGCAGAATTTAGTTAGCAGTCTGAGAAAGAAATGATGGTTGTTTAGTGGCAGTGGGCATGGAAAGAAGTGCCTTACAGGACATAGTGATTGATTGGATTTTAGAACTCAAGGATTCATTCCTTTAGTTGGTATTTATTGAGCACCAAAATGAAATGATATTTACCCTGGAATCTAAATTGGATAGGGAAGAAAATGAAGATAGGAGGGAGCTATTAAATATGGAGATGCAGACAGATCAATGGAATGGAGGTAGTGATTATATCAAGAATAATTGTAGGTGAGTGGTCAAATAAAAAGCTGGAAGGATAGATAGGAGGTTGTGGTCAGGGAGTGGCATGTTTGAATTAGTGGTTTTGGAGGTGGAGTAGTTCCAGGTGATGGTCTATGGGGTGGCTGATGACATGTAAGGGAGAAGGTTGGAATTGAGAGCTGAGGGTATGAGATGGGGTATACATATCGACTTTGGAGAAACTCATTATAATGGCAAGAATAGAGGAGAGGAAATCTGAGCAAAGGGAATGTTGGGGAGTGGCCAAGAGATTGATAGATGAAAACCACAAGAGAAAGGGTGGCAAATCTGACTGGCCTCAGCCTTGAGAGAGCAGGAGATATTTATAAGATAATGGGGGAGCAGTGATATGGATGCTATGTTGGGAAGCAGGTAGGACAAAAACCCTCCCATCTCATCTTGAGGGATTTGAAAAAGTAAAAATACCTAAAGATAGAGGTGGTGGGGGTAATCTTTCTGAGAAGAGATGGGCAGTATAGCAACATATCCATTATGTTATGGATGGAACATATAGTAGAAGAGTTTGGGAAGCAGGGGGAAGTCAAGTGCTGGATGAGAGGCAAGGCCAATAGGGTAGGTAACTGACAGGGGAAAAGAAAGGGTTTTACATTTTATCTGTTGGCTGATGAAAATAGAAAACAAAAAGTAAATTAGGCCCTGGCTGTCTTGTTGAGGAGAGTTGACAAGGGCCCTAATGGACTAAACATTTGGATCACCCAGTTTGAAGTAGTGTCACACCAGCAACTGTGATTCCAGTGGACAAGGCCATGGGGGTGGGGGATGAGGGGGGTCTAGAGGAGGTGATCCCAGTGTTTAGAATAACAGTAGCACTTTCCTAATTGGAAAAGAATATATAGAACAAACTAGGGGTGTGGTATTCTCAGTAAACAGCAGAATGGCATTGAAAATCAAAGCAGGCGTGAAATAAATGTGATAAACACTAAAGAGTTGCTAAATGTAGCATAAATAAACCCTTAAATGTCTGCCCTAATTTTTCATATACTGCAAGAAAAGGAGTGATGATAAATATTGAGAGATATTTTGGTGAAAGTAAAAACAGTGTTGAAGTACTGTACTGGTTAACAAAAGGTCTGTGAACAAGCATCATCATCATCTTCACCTGGGGAGTAGAAATACAGAATACCAGACTTCACTCCAGCTCTACCAAATTAGAATCTTTATTTTAACAAGACCCTCAGGAGATTCATATGCATATAAAAGTTTAAGAAGCACTGCTCTAGTCAGATGTACTCTTTCATGCTCTTATTAAATTAGCAGAATGATTTTAGATACTTCTATTGTGTAAGACAATTAGAAAGATAATATTTCTGGATGGTGATAGAAGAATAGGGGTTAAGTGTGTAGGGCTGTGAAGATAAGTTGCATGGCTCAGTTACAGCCAGTTGTTCGCTGTGATTATGGCCATCCCAGGCAAATTAATTACCTTTCTGATCCTCAGTTTCCTCATGTGTAAAATGAGGCTAATAATAGGACCTTCCTTATAGGGTATTGTGGTAATTAAATGAGGTAATTTATCTAAAGCACTTAGCACTGACCTAATGTGCCATGAGTAGTTTATAAATGTTAGTCACTACTAGGGTTATGAGTGTTACTAGTTTTCAGGTATAATAAATACATTTACTTTTCCTTTTTATTTTTACCTCATCTGATGAGTTAAGGCATTAAGGATTGTGGATTTTTTTCCCCTCAAAATTCAGTATATTTGGTGATTTGATCAGTTTTTTGTTGAGTTTTTTGTAATTGGCATTTCACCACCAATTTGAATTTGTCACATTTATTCAAGGATTTATGATCATTGCTTTATTGCAGAAATGAAAGCAAGTAGGAAGAAATAAGATGTTTACCATTAAATCTCGTTGAGAGGCACTATAAGATTTGGAGGAAGGGTAATGCATAGAGGAACCAGCCTTGAACTGAGGGTGCAGAAGTAGTGTTCTAGTCCCAGCTCTGCCTTTACTTGGCTGTATCATCTGGGCCAGGTTATTTGCTTAGTTTCCTTATAGTTGTAGACAGAAGTTTAAGAGCTTATGTGGGGAGAGAGACAAGATGGCTGACCAGAGACACCAGCTGCCAGATCATCTCAGAAAGAAGGAAATGTTTTAGATGAAAAAGGAAAAACAAACAATCATAGATCGGGTGTAATTCCAAAGGAAAAGTGCCAGAACCTACAAGAGATACCATGGGAAGAAGCTGTGGAACAGAGCAAGAAGGAGCAAGATATTGGCAGAGGGCAACCCCTGAGAGGCTTGGAGTCCAATGAAAAGAGTGGGTGGGGTGGTTTAATTCTTCTTCCCTCACATTTCTGGCAGGCAGTAGGCTTCCAACCTGCTGGAGAGCCTTTCTACCCTCACGAGCCCAAAAACTGCCACTGCCAGTGAACTGGGAGCTTCTTGAGGACAAAGCACCAGCCTGCCAGCCCCCTTGGGGTACTTCCAGTCACCACAGACCTGAGCCAAGATGGCAGGCACCGTATTGCTTTTCCACGCACCGTGTGCCTTTCTTCTCTCCAGGGTGCTTCAGCCCTTCAGTTTTCATCTTCTTTATTCCCACACAAACATTTCCCAACTCCAGCCCAGACTGTGGGAGCCATGGGGAGGGCAATGGGTCCCGGGGCATTGTGTGACCCCCAGAGCCTGGACATTCCAGGCAGGTTGCCTTCCAGAGAGAGGGACAGAGATGACCAGAGTGCTAGCTTTCTCACATCCAGACTCTTTTCCTCCCCTCCCCTTCCCTTCCCCTGCCTGTGGCTGCTGAGAAAAACAGTTGAGCCAGGGCTCTCACAGACTGCTGCTTCCCTCCTATTGGTGCATACACCACACCAGGGCTTCCACAGAGAGGGGGGCTCAAACCTTTCTTCATAAAGACCTGCAGAGGACTAAGCAGTGCTCGGACTGTGAGCTTCCTGCTCACTGGGCCTCCCATGTGCTGGTTGTTTGGCTGCTCCATCATAGCAGGGCACATCCTGAAGCAGAGGGACACCCAACCTGCTTGAGAACCCCATAGGCAACTAGGGACCAGCATGCTTCTCCCTGGCTTGGTCAGGGATTGATCTTTGGGGACCTGGGAACAGGCCTGTAGGCTAGGCCCCATATCCTCAGGATTTGATCGTATTGTTCGAGGGCACAGAGGAAAGATTTGTGAACTAATCTTGGGAGGCAAGAGAGTCCACATAGGCAGAATTGAAAAGAGAGCACAGTGTGGGTCACAGCTGCAGTCCACTCACAGAGCACTCCTCCCCTCACAGGAAGGCTGTGCTGTCAGCCCAGGGCGGGATCCTGGACAGGGAAGCTCCCTGCCTGCAGGGCCATTGTGCAGGAGATAAGCTAGTTTGAGCTCCTGCTTGCTGGCAGATGCTGCAGGGTGACTGTGGAGCAGGGGAGTGGGTAGAAGAGCGAAACCCGCTCTTGACAACGAGGTTGTGAATCTCAGATTGCCCTGCCTCCACAAGCAGACTTTCTGGTTGGGTGGGGCCACTTCAGCCCCTCCCTGGCAGTTTTCCCCAGAAGCTGGGAACAGACCTTTGAGCCCTGCTGAAACAGCCACCTTACCAGCTTTTGTGGAGCTTGAAGGCAAGCTCACCCAACCTAGCCCTGCCCAGCCTCACTCCCCCACCCACCTCTATTGTGGCAGAGAATAAGGACTCGCCTGGAAGTTCCAGGACCCCCACCCACTATCCGGGGTATTCGAGTGCTTCTCCTGAGGGGCTAGAGCCAGTCACAGGTCCCAAAAACAACACTGTAGCTTGGTCCTTCTGTCAAGTGCCACCTACTGACAAGGAGGTAAATTTGCACAGCCCTTTACAGCATTTACTGACTCAGTCATATAGAGTGGTTGATTCTTACCCACAAGCACCACCTACTGTCTCAGAGATTAAATTGTGCATGCCAGTACAATTCACGCTGTTAAGAAGACCACAGGGCTTGGGAAAGGAAGGATTTCAAAGACCTCCATCCTGCCTCATCAGAGACAGGGAATCTGCCTGCACACATAGCTTACCACTGCCATAGCCTACAAACAACTACCAACTGAGAAAACCACCACACTAAGGATATCTATCACCAAGGCATCCATCCAGAACCTAGATCACCATCAAAGCAACCGCAAGCAAAGCCAAAGATTCTTACCCAACATATGCTACAGACACTTCTTTACAAGCTGGGGTTGGGGGAAGGGAAGTCCTATCTAAACAAAAGGAAAGCCAAAAATAAGAAGTGACAGCTGCCCCAGATAAGAAGGAATCAGTGAAAGAACTCTGGAAGTATGAAAAATCAGAGCGAAAGGACACCCCCCCCCAAAAGGGAACACCAGCTCTCTACCAATGTATACCAACCAAAATGAAAATATTGAAATGACAAATAAAGAACTTCAGATATAGATTGTAAGGAAGCTGAATGAAATCCAAGAGAAAATTGAAAACTGAGTCTAAGAAACCAGAAAAACAATTCAGGAAATGAATAAAAAATTCAGTGAAGAGATCGACATATTTTAAGATAACCAAATGGAACTTCTGAAAATGAAAAATTAGTTTGAGGAAATACAAAGCACAGTGGAAAGTTTTAAGAATAGAGAATATCAGAGTTTGAAGACAACTCTTTTGAATTAAATCAGTCAGTCAAAAATAAAGAACAAAGAATTAAGAGGAATGAAGAAAGCCTACAAGATATATGGGATTAGGTAAAATGGCCAAATTTAAGAATCATAGGTATCCCTGAGGATGGAGAAAAAAATGCACAAGGGCTGGAAACCCTATTTGAGGGAATAATTGAGGAAAACTTTTCTGGTCTTGCTAGAGATTTAGACATCCAGGTACAAGAAGCTCAACAAACACCTGGGAGATTCATTGCAAAGAGGCATTCACCAAGACACATAATCATCAGACTGGCCAAAGTCAACATAAAGGAGAAACTCCAACAAGCTGTGAGGTGAAAACATCAAATAACTTACAAAGGAAAACCCATCAGGCTAACTACAGACTTCTCAACTGAGACCTTCCAAGCCAGAAGGGATTGGGGCCCCGTCTTCAGTCTTTTTAAACAGAACAACTACCAGCCTTGAATTTTGTATTCTGAAAAACTAAGTTTCATGTATGAAGGAGAAATAAAGACTTTTCAAGACAAGCAAACACGGAGGGAATTTGAATTTTTGAAGACCAGATCTGCCCTGCAGGAAATACTCAGAACTACATTATACATGGATCAGTGCAATAGACAACCACCAGTATAAAACCACACAAAAGCCAAAGGTCAGACCTCATATAAAGCAGTAGCACAAGAGGTAAAACAAAGCAATAAGGTACTACCCAAAAGGATAAACAGAATAGCATCCCATATATCAATTCTATCAACATGAACAGTTTGAATGCCCCACTCAAGAGACATATACTGCCTGATGGATAAAAAAAAAATACAAGCTAAGTATCTTCTGTCTCCAGGAAACACATCTAACCCACAAGGACTCATACAGACTCAAGGTGAAGGGATGGAAAAAAATATTCCATGCAAATGGAAACCAAAAGAAAGCAGGTGTTGCCATTCTCATATCAGATAAAATTGACTTTAAATCAACAGTAGTAAAGAAGACAAAGATGGTTATTATATAATGGTAAAGGCAGCAATTCAACAAGAAGACACAACAATCCTAAATATGTCCCTAACACAGGAGCACCCACAGTCATAAAGCAATCCCTGCTAGATCTAAGCAAAGAGATTAACAGCAGCATCATAATTGCCGGGGACTTCAACACCCCACTGACAGAACTGGACAGATCATCCAAACAGAAAATAAATAAAGAAATACTAGACCTAAATGGGACTCTACAACAAAATGGGCCTAAGGGACATTTACAGAACATTTTACCCCAAACTACTGAATATACATTCTTTTTATCAGTACATGGAACATTCTCCAAGATTGATCATATCTTAGGACACAAAACATGTCTCACCAAATTAAAAAAATTGGACTCATACCATGTATCTTCTCAGACCACAGTGGAATAAAACTAGAAATCAACTCCAAGAGAAACACTCTATTCTACACAAAATCATGAAAATTAAACACCCTGCTGCTGAATGATTATTGGGTCAATAATGAAATTAAGATGGAAATCAAAATATTCCTTGAACTGAAAGACAAAGGGGTCATAAGCTATCAAAATCTATGGGATTCAGCAAAAGCAGTCATAAGGAGTAAATTCATGGTCTTAAATGCCTACATCAAAAAGACAGGAAGATCACAAATCAACTATCTAATGACACGTCTCAAGGAAATAGAAAAGGAGAGCAAACCAAACCCCAAGCTAGCAGAAGAAAAGAAATAAATAAGGTCAGAGCAGAACTAAGCAAAATGGAAAACAAAGGATCAATGAAACAAAAAGTTGGTTCTTTGAAAAGGTAAACAAAATTGATAGACCTCTTGCTAGATTATCCGGGAATAGAAGAGAAAGGACCCAAATAAGCTCAATCCAAAATGAAAAAGGAGTTACTACAACTGATATCACAGAAATACAAAATATCATCTGTGAGTACTATGAAAATCTCTATGCACAGAAACTCAAAAATATAGAGGAAATGGACAAATTCCTGGAAACACATAACCTCCCAAGACTCAATCAGGAAGAACTAGAACTCTTGACAAATAACAAGCAATGAGATTGAAGCAGTGATAAAAAAAAATTTTCCAACAAAAAAGAGCCCTGGACCAAATGGATTCACAGGTGAATTTTACCAGACCTATAAAGAAGAGCTGGTACCCTTACTGCAGAAATTATTCCATAGCATCAAGAAGGAGGGAATCCTCCCCAACTCATTGTATGAAGTTGTATCACCTTGATACCAAAGTTGGGAAAGGGCACAACAAAAAAAGAAAACTACACCAATATCCCTTATGAATATAGGTGCAAAAATTCTCAATAAAATACTAGGAAACTGAATTCAACAGCACATCAAAAAAATAATCCACCATGACCCAAGTGGGCTTCATCCCACGGATGCAAGGATGGTTCAACATAAGGAAATCAATAAAGGTGATTCACCACATAAACAGAAGCAAAAACAAAGACCATATGATCATCTCAATAGATGGAGAAAAAACATTTCACAAAATATGGCACGCTTTCGTGATAAAAGTTCTCAACAAACTAGGCATAGAGGAAACATATCTCAAAATTATAAAAGCCTTATATGACAAACCCACAGCCAACATCATATTGAATGGGGAAAAGTTAAAAGCATTCCCACTGGAATAAGACAAGGGTGCCCACTATCACCACTTCTGTTTAACATAGTGATGGAAATCCTAGCCAGAGCAATCAGGCAAGGGAAGGAAATAAAGGGTGTCCAAATTGGGAAAGAGGAGATCAAATTATCACATTTTGCTGACGATATGATCTTGTATCTAGAAAACCCCAAAGACTCCACCAAGAGACTCCTGGAATTGATAAACAAATTCAGTAAAGTTTCAGGTTACAAAATCAATGTACATAAATCAGTAGCATTCCTATACACCAATAACAGTCAAGCTGAGAGTCAAATCAAAGATTTAGTACCATTCACAATAGCCACAAAGAAAATAAAATACCTAGGAATATACTTAACCAGGGATGCTAAGGATCTCTACAAAGAGAACTATGAAACACTGAGGAAAGAAATTGCAGATGACACAAACAAATGGAAAAACATATCATACTCAAGGATTAGTAGAACAAACATTATGAAAATGTCCATACTACTCAAAGTGATATACATATTCAGTGCAATCCCCATCAAAATACCAAAGTCATATTTCACAGATCTAGAAAAAATAATTCTATACTTCATTTGGAACTGGAAAAGAGCCCGAATAGCTAAAGCAATTTTAAGCAAAAAGAACAAATCTGGAGGCATCACATTACCAGACTTCAAACTATACTACAAGGCATGATATTGGCAAAAAAATAGAGACATAGACCAATGGAACAGAACAGAGAACCCAGATATAAAACCATCCACATACAGCCAACTGATCCTTGACAAAGCAGAAACAATGTACACTGGGGAGAAGAAGTCCCATTCAGTAAACGGTGCTGGGAGAATTAGATGGCCACATGCAGAAGAATGAAACAGTATCCATATCTCTCACCACTCACAAAAATTAATTCAAGATGGGTAAAAGACTTAAATGTAAGGCATGAAAGTATAAGAATTTTAGAAGAAAATGTTGGAAAAACTCTTCTAGATATCGGCCTAGGCAGAGAATTTATGAAGAAGACTCCAATGGCAATCACACCCACAACAAAAATAAATATATGGGACTTGATTGAATTAAAAAGCTTCTGCACAGCTGAGGAAATAATCAACAGAGTAAATAGACAACCTACAGAATGGGAGAAAATATTTGCAAGCTATACATGTGATAGAGGGCTAATAACCAGAATCTGCAAAGAACTCAAGCAAATCCGCAAGAAAAAAAAAACCCCATTAAAAAATGGGCAAAAGACCTGAACAGAAGCTTTTCAAAAGAAGATAGACAAATGGCCAGTAAATACATGAAAAAATGCTCAATGTCACTAATTATCAGGGAAATGCAAATTAAAACCACAGTGAGGTTACTGGGGTAACTTTACCCCAGTTAGAATAGCTTTTATTACAAAGTCCAAAAACAATAGATCCTGACATGGATGCAGAGAGAAAGGAATGCTTACACAATGTTTTTGGGACTGCAAATTAGTACAACCTCTATGGAAACCCAAGTGCCCATCAGTTTGTGAGTGGATTAACAAAATGTAGTAGATGTATACTATGGAATACTACTCATCCATGAAGAAGGATGAATTAAGGCCTTTTGTAGCAATTTGGATGGAACTGGAGACCATTATCCTAAGTGAGGTATCTAAGGAATGGAAAAACAAACACCACATGTACTCGCTAGTAAATTGGAACTAACCAATGAGCACACATGTACACAGAGGGAAGTAAAACTCAATGGAAATCAAGCAGCGGGGAGGGGGGAGGAGGGGGTGGGTGAAAAACTACCTAATTGGTACAATGAATACTATCTGAGTGATGGGCACACTTATAACCCTGACTCAAGCATAACAAAAGTGATCCATGTAACCAAAAACATTTGTACCCCCATAATATTTTGAAATTAAAAAAAAAGTTTACATGGACTGTTTAGGGTCAAATCTGGATTTAAGTCCTAGTGTCATCACTTAATTACTTATCTTCTGATCTTAACAGAATTGCATTAACATTAACTTAAAGCATTGCTGTTAAAGATTAAGTTTTTTTAATATATATACATATATATATATACACACACACACACATATATATGTGTATATATATATACATACATATATGTATATATATATATATGCATACATATATGTATGTGTATATATATACACATACATGTATGTTATATATATATATATATATATATATATATATATGTTTATTCTTTGCACTGTGCCTGGCTTGCTTCCTAAGGCAGGTATCCTAACCTCCTTAAGTCTTCATTTCTTTATCTGCAAATTGGGGATTTGAAAATACCTGTACTCATCCTTCATTTGATACAACCAGAGAATTTAGAGAAAAAGAAATGTAAATGGCCTCTAAACATATGCAAGGATATATAGCCTTGCTCTTAAGAGAAGTATAAATTAGAACTATACCAGATGGTCAAAAATCCAAAAGTTTGACAACTTTTTTATGTTATGGGGGAATAGGTTTTCTGATATCTTGATGGTACAACCCCTGTAAAGGAAAATTTAATAGTATCTAGCAAAATTACCTATCTATTTATCCTTCAACCCGACAGTTCCATCTCTAGGAATCTGTCCTAGATATACATTGACAAAAAATTGCCAAACTATAATAGCAAAACACAGGTAACAGCCCAAATGTCCTTTGGTAGATGCTGATTAAATAAGATATGGTGCATCCAGACAGTGGGGTAGTATACAACTGCAAAAGTGATGGAATAGCATTTCTAAATGCTGATTTCTGGTATTATGTAAATGTGTGTGTTTGTGTGTGTGTGTGTGCGAGCCTATATGTGTGTAAAGCAAAGACCAGAACAGTATATAGTAGGCTACCATTTATTTTTAAAAGGAGAAAACACATGCTTATATTTACATGGAAGAACAACCTTAAACTAAAAAATATAGTGACCTGTGGGGAAGGTAGGGAACAGAATAGAGGGAACAAGAGTAGGATTGCAAACTAGATTTGTGTGAATATACTTTATTTTTTATGATATACTTTGAAACCACATTAATATTTTACATAATTATAAAACAGAATTAAATAAAATGAAGTCAAAACAAAAACAAACAAATCCGTAAACATTAAAAGCAAAGTGAAACAAATGTCTATCAATATATTGGGGGGTTTAATCACATGGAAAGGAATTGTTTTTCTAAACATTTTTACTAGAATATATTTTAAAGATTAAAAATTAAGCTGTTTTCAGTAAGTTTATTGTTAGTAATAATGCTGGACTTCCTATTCTGAAACTATGTAATTTGTTTTTATATAATAGGATTATATAAATATTTTCAGAAACAAGAATTTTATTTTTGCCCTTGATTCATTTATTTATTTAAAAAGTACTAATTGAATGCCTACTGTGTTCCCTTTCACAGTTACCTAGCATTTTATTTTATTTTGATTTTGATTTTTTAGATTTGTATAAATTTAAGAGGTTCAAGTGCAATTTTGTTACATGTGTATGAAGTCTGGGCTTTTAGGGTATCCCTCACCTGAATAATGTACATTATGCCCATTAAGTAATTTGTAATCACCACCCCGCCACCATTCCAAGTCTCCAGTGTGTATCATTCCATACTCTATTTCCGTATGTATACATTATTTAGCTCCCACTTATAAGTGACAGCATGCAGTATTTGACTTTCTGTTTCTGAGTTCTTTCACTTAAGATAATAGCCTCCAGTTCCATCCATGTTGCTGCAAAAGACGTAATTTCATTCTTTCTTATGACTGAATAGTATTCCATTGTGTACATATGCCACATTTTGTTTATCAAGTCATCCATTGCTGAACACTTAGGTTGATTCCATACCTTTGCTATTGTGAATAGTGCTGCAGGAAATATACAACTGCAGGAATCTTTTTGATATAATGATTTCTTTTCCTTCAAGTAGATACCCAGTGCAGCATTGCTGGATCGAGTGGTAGTTCTATTTTTAGTTCTTTGAGAAATTTCCATAGTGTTTTCTGTAGAGGTTGTACTAATTTACATTCCCACCAACAATGCATAAGTATTCCCTTTTCTCACTATCTTCAACAACTGGTATTTTTTCTTTTTAATAATAGCCATTCTGACTGATGTCAGATGATATCTCATTGTGGTTTTAATTTGTCTTTCTTTGATGATTAGTAATGTTGAACATTTTTTATATGCTTTTTGGCCACTTGTGTGTCTTTTTTTTACAAAATGTCTATTTGTGTCCTTTGCCCACTTTTAAGGGGTTATTTGAGTTAATTTTTGTTGTTGTTGTTGTGGGTGTTGAGTTTGATTTCTTTGTAAATTCTGAATATCAGTCCCCTGTCAGTTGCAGAGTTTGCATGTATTTTCTCCCATTCTGTAGGTTGTCTGTTCACTCTGTTAGATTATTTCTTTTGCTGTGCAGAAGCTTTTTAGTTTAGTTAAATCCCATTTGTATGTTTTTGATGTTATTCCTTGTGCTTTTGAGGTTTTAGTCATGAATTCTTTGCCTAGACTAGTGTCCAGAAGAGTTTTCCATAGGTTTTCTTCTAGTATTTTTTTTAAAAAAACTTCAATTATTATGGGTACATAATAGTTGTATATATTTATAGGGTATGTGTGATATTTTGATACAGGTATGCAATGTGTAATAATCAAATTGGAGTAATTGGAGTATCCATCACCTCAAACATTTATTTCTTTGTGTTGGGAACATTCCAGTTCCACTGTTTTACTTATTTTACAGTATAACATAACTTATGGTCGTCACTTTCTTGTGCTGTCAAATATTGTTTACTCCATCTAAATATCTTACTATATTTTTGTACCCATTAACCATCTCCACTTTATCCACCCTTCCCTGCTACCCTTCCCAGGCTTGTAACCATCATTCTACCCTGTCTCCCTGAGATGAATTACTTCAATATTAATATTTAGCTTCCACATATGAGTGAGAACATGTGAGATTTGTCTTTCTGTACTTGGCTTATTTTACTTAACATAATGTTCTCCAGTTCTATCCATGTTGTTGCAAATGACAGGATTTCATTCTTTTTCATGGCTGAATAACATTCAATTGTGTATATGTACCATATTTTCTGTGTTCATTCACCCATTGATGGTCACAGAGGTTGATTCCAAATCTTGGGTAATGTGCATAGTGCTACAATAAACATGGAAGTTTAGATATCTTTTCAGTATACTGATTTCCTTCTTTTTGGATTTATACCCAGCAGTGGGATTGCTAGGTCATGTGGTAGCTCTATTTTTAGTTTTTTGAGGAACCTCCATACTGTTCTCTATCATGGTTACACTAATTTACATTCCCACCAAGAGTGCAAGAGTGTTCCCCTTCCCATCCTCAACAGCATTTATTTATTGCCTTTTTGATAAAAGCCATTTTAACTGGGCTAAGATGATATCTTGTTGTAATTTTGATTTGCATTTCTCTGACAATTAGTGATGTTGAGTATTTTTTCATATGCCTGTTGGCCATTTATATGTCTTCTTTTGAGAAATGTCTATTCAGATCTTTCACCCATTTTTAATTGGGTTATTTGATTTTTTTCCCTATTGAGTTGTTGGAGCTCATTATATATTCTAGTTATTAATCCCTTGTCAGATGAGTAGTTTGCAAGTATTGTCTCCTATTCTGTGGGTTGTTTCCTTACTGTGCCAATTGTTTCCTTTGCTGTGAAGAAGCTTTTTAGCTTGATAACATCCCATTTGTCCAATTTTGGTTTGGCTGCCTGTGCTTTGAGGGTATTACTCAAGAAGTCATTGCCCAGATCAATGTCCTGGAGCATTTCTCCAATGTTCTCTTTTAGTAGTTTCATAGTTTTAGGTCTTATTAAGTCTTTAATCCATTTTGATTTGATTTTTGTATATGGTGAGAAATAAGAGTCTAGTAGTTTCTTTCTTCTGCATATGGATATCCAGTTTTCCCAGCTCCATTTATTGAAGAGACTGTCCTTTTCCCAGTGTATGTTCATGGCACCTTTGTGGAAAATAAGTCCACTATAGATGTGTGGATTTATTTCTGGGTTCCCTATTCTATTCCATTGGTCTGTGTGTCTGTGTTTATGCCAGTACCATGCTGTTTTGGTTACTGCAGCTCTGTAGCATAATTTGAAGTCAGGTAATGTGATTCCTCCAGTTTTGTTCTTTTTGCTCAGGATGACTTTGGCTGTTCTGGGTCTTTTGTGGTTCCATATAAATTTTAGGATTATTTTTCTATTTCTGTGAAGAATACATTGGTATTTTGATGGGATTGCATTTAATCTGTTGATTGCTTTGGGTGGTATGGACATTTTAACAGTATTGATTATTTCAATCCATGAGCATGAAATATCTTTCCATGTTTTTGTGTCTTCTTCAATTTTTTTCATCAATGTTTTATAGTTTTCATTGTAGAGATCTTTCACTTCTTTGGTTATGTTTATTCCTAGGTATTTTATTTTATTTGTACCTATTGTAAATGGAATTACTTACTTGGTTTGTTTTTCAGATTATTTGTGTTGGTATATAGAAATGTTATTTTTGTATGTTGATTTTGTATCTTGCAACTTTGCTGAACTTATTTATTAGTTCTAATAGGTTTTTTTTTGTGGAGTCTTTAGATTTCTCTAGATATAAAATTATATCGTCTGCAAACAAGGATAATTTGACTTCTTCCTCTGCAATTTGGATGCCCTTCATTTCTTTCTCTCGTCTGATTGCTCTAACTAGAACTTCCAGTACTGTTTTGAATAACAGTGGTGAAAATGGGCATCCTTTTCTTATTCCAGATCTTAGAGGAAAGGCTTTCAGTTTTTCCCCATTCAGTATGATAAGAGCTGCGGGTCTGTCATATATGGCTTTTATCATGTTGAGGTATTTTCCTTCTATATCTAGTTTTTTGAGAATTTTTATCATGAAGTGATATAGAATTTTTTAAATGCTTTTTTGTCATCAATTGAAATGATCATATGGTTTTTGTTCTTCATTCTGTTCATATGATGTATCACATTGATTCATTTGTGTGTGTTGAACCATTCTTGTATTCATGGGATGAATCCCACTTGATCATGATGAATAATCTTTTTAATGTGTTGTTGAATTTGGTTTGCTAGTATTTTGTTGAGGATTTTTGCATCTATGTTCATCAGAGATATTGGCCTATAGTTTTCTTTTTTGTTATGTCTTTCTCTGGTTTTGGTATCAGGGTGATAACAGGCCTGCTAGAATGAGTTTGGGAGTATTCCTTGCTCCTTGAATTTTTGGAATAGTTTCAGTAGAATTGGTATTAGTTCTTTGAATGCTTGGTAGAATTCAGCAGTGAAGCCATCAGGTCCTGGGCTTTTCTTTGATGGGAGACGTTTTATTACTTCTTCCATCTTGTTGCTTGTTATTGGTTTATTCAGCTTTTGGATTTCTTCCTGGTTCAATCTGGGTAGCTTGTATGTGTGTAGTAATTTATCCATTTCTTCTAGGTTTTAAGTTTATTGGCATATATTATAATTGTTCATAGAAGTCTCTAATGATTCTTTGAATTTCTCTAGTATTAGTTGTAATGTCTCCTTTTTCATCTTTGATTTTATTTAATTTGGGTCTTTTCTCTTTTTTTTAGTCTGGCTAAAGACTAAAGGTATGTCAATTTTATTTATCTTTTAAAAAAACTTTTTTTGATCTTTTGTATTTTTTTGTTTCAGTTTCATTTATTTCTTCTCTGATCTTTATTATTATTATTTTTGCTATAACACTAATTTTGGGTTTGATTTGCTCTTGTTTTTCTAGTACTTTAAGATACATTGTTAGGTTGTTTATTTGACGGTTTTCTACTTTTTTGATGTAGGCACTGCTATAAACTTTCACTTTAGTACTGCTTCCACTGTATCCTGCAGGTTTTGGTATATTGCATTTTCATTTTCATTTGTTTCAAGAAATTTTTAAATTTCCTTCTTAATCTCTTCATTGACCCCCCTGGTCATTCAGGAGCATATTGTTTAATTTCCATATGTTTGTATAGCTTCCATTGTTCCTCTTATTATTGATTTCTAGTTTTATTCCATTGTGGTCAGAGAAAATAGTTGATATGATGTCATTTGTTAAAAATTTTTTAAGACTTCTTTTGTGTCCTAACATATGGTCTATCCTTGAGAATGATCCATGAGCTCAGGAGAAGAATGTGTATTCTGCAGCTGTTGGATGAAAGGTTCTGTAAATATCTATTAGGTCCATTTGGTGTATAGTGCAGATTAAGTCCAGTGTTTCCTGTTTTCTTTCTGGATGATCTGTCCAATTCTAAAAGTGATGTGTTGAGGTCTCCAACTATTATTGTATTGGTATCTCTGTCTCTCTCTTTATCTCTGATAATATTTGTTTTACATATCTGGGTGTTCCAGTGTTGGGTGCATATATTTAGAATTGTTTTATTCTCTCGCTGAATTGACTCATTAGTCATTATATAATATTCTTCTTTGTCTCTTTTTACAGTTTTTTCCTTAAAATCCATCTTATCTGATAGAAGTATAGCTACTCCTCTTTTTTGGTTTTCATTTGCATGGAATATCTTTTTCCATCCCTTAATTTTCAGTTTATATGTGTCTTTATAGGTGAAGTAGGTTTCTTGTAGATAACATAGTTGGGTCTTTTTTTTTTTTTTTTTTTAATTCATTCAGCCACTTTGTCTTTTGATTAGAAAGTTTAGTCCATTTACATTCAATGTTGTTATTGATAGGTAGGACTTTCTACTACCATGTTATTTGATTTCTGGTTGTTTTGTGGTCCTCTCTTCTTTCCTTCCTTCCATCCTGTCTTGCTTTGTGTAAAAGTGATTGTCTCTGGTAGTGTATTTTAATTTCTTGCTTTTCATTTTTTGTGTATCTGTTGTAGGTTTTTTTTATTTGAGGTTACCATTAAGCTTATAAAAAGGCTATATACCATTAGTTTTTATAACTAGTTATTTTAAGCAAATGACAAGTTTACTCTGCTTACAAACAAGTAAGCAAAGAGAAATCTAAGAGAAACTCTGCAATTTAACTCTATTTCCCCTCTGCATTTTGAATTTTTTGTTGTTTCCATTTATATCTTTTTATCTCTGAAAAAGTTGTTGTAGTTGTTATTTTTGATAGGTTTATATTTTAGTCTTCCTACTCAAGATACAAGTGGTTTATACACCACAATTACAACAGTAATCTATATTTGTGTACTTACTGTTACTAGTGAATTGTGTATCTTCAGATGATTTTTTGTTCATTAATGTCCTTTTCTTTCATATTGAAGAACTCCTTTTAGCATTTCTTGTAGGACAGATCTGGTATTGATGAAATCCCTTAGCTTTTGTTTGTCTGGGAAAGTATAAAAATTTTTTTTTAAATTTCTGCCTTAATTTCATTGTTTATCCAAAGATCATTCAGGAGCAGGTTGTTTAATTTCTGTGTATTTGTATAGTGTCTGAAGTTCCTGTTGTTGATTTCTAGTTTTATTCTGCTGTGGTCTGAGAAGTTACTTGATATGATTTTGAGTTTTAAAAAATAGTTGATACTTGTTTTTTGGTCTAACATATAGTTTATCTCAGAGAATATTCCATGTGCTGATAAGAAGAATGTATATTCTGCAGTTTTTGGGTAGAATGTTCTGTAAATGTCTGTTAGATCCATTTGATTTAAAGTCCAATTTAAGTCTCATGTTTCTTTGCTGATTTCCTGTCTCAGTGATCTATCTAGTGCTGTTAATGGGGTGTTGAAGTCCCCTGCTGTTATTGTATTTTTGTTTGTTTCTTTAGGTGTAGTAATATTTGTTTTATGAATATAGGTGCTCTGGTGTTGGGTGCATATATATTTCGGATTGTTATATCCTCTTTCTGAATTTATGTCTTTATCGTTATATAATGACCTTCTTTGTCTTTTTTATTGTTTTTGATTTAAAGTCTATTTTAGCTGATATAAGTATAGCTACTCCTGCTTGCTTCTGGTTTCTGTTTCTTGGAATATCTTTTTCAGTCCATATGTATCTTTATTTTCAGTCTATGTGTGTCTTTAGAGGCAAGGTGAGTTTCTTGTAAGCAGCATATAGTTGGATAATTTTTAAAATCCATTTTGCCAATCTGTATCTTTTAAGTTGAGTATTTCATTTATTTATATTCAAGGTTAATATTGATATGTGAAGTTTTGTTTTTGTCGTATTGTTGTTATCTTGTTAATTGTTAGTTGTTTTATAAATTCTTTGTTTCTTTTTTTTTTCTTTGTCTGTTGTTTGGTGGAGTTCTGTCATGTTGCCATTTGATTCCTTTCTCTTCCTCTTTTGTGTAGTTGTTTTATAAGACCTGTGATTTTATACTTATTCATGTGTTTTTATAATGATGAATATTGATCTTTTGCCATGTTTAGGACTCCTTTGAGCATTTCTTTCCCTTAGCATTTGCTTATCTGGCAAAAACTTTATTTCTCCTTCATTTATGAAGGTTATTCTAGTTGGATGTAAAATTCTTGTCTGACAGGTTTTTTTTTCTTTTTCTTTTAGCACTTTGAAAATAGTATCCCATTCTCTTCTGGCTTGCAAGGTTTCTGCTGAGAAGTGCACTGTTAGTCTGATGGGGTTTCCTTTATAGGTGACTAGATGCTCTTCTCTTGCTGATTTTAGAATTTTCTTCACATTGACTTTAGACAGTCTGATAACAATATGGCATGGGGAAGTCCATTTTCAATGTATTTTCCTGGGCTTCCTGTATCGGGATGTCTAAAGCTCTTCCTAGACTAGAGAAGTTTTCATCAATTATTTCTTTAAATTTTTTTCTAAACTTTTTGCTTTTTCTTGTTACTCGGGAATACTGATGATTCATAAGTTTGGTACTTTATGTGGTCCCCTATGTCTTGAAGGCTTTGTTCATTCTTTTTTATTCTTTTTTTCTTTATTTTTGTCTGACTGGATTAATTGAAAAGATTTATCTTTGAGTTCTGAAATTATTTCCTCTGCTTAGTGTAGTCTATTGTTGAAGTATTTTGTAATTCCTTCAATGAACTTTTTATTTCCAGAAGTTCTGTTTGGTTTTTCTTTTTAAGGTATCTATCTCTTTGGTAAATTTTTCAGTCATATCCTGAATTGATTCTGATTTTTTTTGTATGGATTTTCAGATTTCTCTTTTATCTCATTGAGCTTCTTTAAGATCAATAATTTGTATTCTTTATCTGGGATTTCGAGTATTTCTTTTTGGTTAGAATCCATTGCTAGAGAATTACTGTGTTCTTTCGGGGGTGTCATAATACCTTGCTTTTTCATACATCCTGTATTATTATGCTGATTTCTTTGGATCTGGAGAAACAGTTGTTTCGTCTTATTTTTGAATTTATTTTCATGAGGTGGGGCGGGAATTTTTTTTTCTTGAGGATGTGACTGTGATGTAGGGGAGGGCCATTTGGCTTCACTTTTGAGTGTGTTTCAGTGGCTAAGACTGTGTGATTTCTTTGGTTATAAATAGCCTAAGTGCAGTGGCTTTCTTAAATGCCACTTGAGGTAGCAGTGTACTGGGCAGGTGAGTGAGATCATGTCCTTCTGAGTAGCTGGGGTAGTGCGGGCAATGGTGCAGCAGAGGTCATGAGAAGTTCTCTTGTTCTCAAGTGCTGTGCACTTGTGTCAGTAGATGTTGTAATGAGCTATGTGGGTCAACCTCCAGTCCAGTAGGTGGTGGTTAAAGATAGGTAGCAGCAGGGTTTATGCCAAGCCTCTGTTAACAGAGAAGTGCTGGGGAACTTGCGGCCTTAAGGCTAAATGTGGCCTTCTAGGTCCTTAAGTGCGGCTTTTTGACTGAATCCAAATTTTGCAGAACAAATCCTTTTATTAAAAGGGATGTAGCAGAGAAAGATGAAGCTTTTCTTGCCTCCTTTGGTGCTTAAAAAAGAATCTTGAAATCAGAAGGCCGCAGGCTCCCCACCCCTGGAAGCCGCCGGGCAAGCCTGCACTTTGGCTTCTCAATGGCATGTTCAAGCACCTCCCTGAGGAGTTGGGGGTCTGTCCTTAGGCTCCTGGAGAAATGCCAGGCGAGGAGTGGAGCAACTGCTGCTGTGCCAGGGTCTCAGCACAGGGGGAGGGGGTGATCATGCCACAGCCAAGCGAGTGGGAGTGGGACCTGCTTCTCTCTCATGACCCTGACACAGCGGGGCTTAGCCAACAGTTTGTTTCCAGTCTGCATTGCTGCCCCAGTCCGTAAAACTTATTGCCCAGGTCAAAACCATGCCTTCCAGGCAAATCTCCTCCTGCTCTGGTGCTATGTAGGGGGGAAGCCCCATTGTAGTGTCTGTGGCAAGAGCCCATGCTACACTTGTTTCTCCGTTTCGGCTATGGGAGCCCCTCCCCTGCTTGAGACCCAGATCTACAATCCCCAGCCCAAGTCTCTCTGATGCCAACAGCTGCCGCCGCTGCCGGCTTACAAGATCCTGCACAGCTGGATAGGAACTAGGATTGGGAATGACATCCTCCTCTCGGTACTCAGGTCTGGGAAAGTGCTTGAGACACTTCATGGAGTCATTTCTTCTCAGTCTCCTGGCTGCTCTCCAAGTTAGTTCCAGGACTTTGAAGGTCAGGGTGCTCTCCTGTGGTCTGGATTGTACGATTCCCCAGTGGGAGGGTGGATGGCAGAGAGACACTCACTCTCCCTGTTCCATGTTGGAGATGCACTCATGGTTTTCAGCTGGACCCTGCCACATAGGCGGCCTGCACACCTTCTCTTTTCCAGCAGCTGAAGTTTTCTTTCACTTTTCTGTTGAACTCTCATGTTCCTTCTTGGGTAAAAGTTCAAAGTGTGAATCTCTACACACTATTTTGTTTCTTCCATGTGAGTGAGGCTTGCCATTTTGGAAAAAAACACCAAGAGTCTTCATTGTAGGAGAAAATAGATAAAAATATAAAACAAAACAGGTAGAAAACTCGACAATTCTAAATTCAAATGGAAATAGCAATATGAACTCCTGATGTGGTTTCTTTTAAAACGGCATAGAAACAGTGACCAACCTTTGGTACTATATGATTTACTCTGCATACCTTTAAAAAGCATCAGGCTTCTTGGAGGAATGTCTGATTACATGTCTAGGGCAGGAACATCTTGTCATAAAAAACAAGGAAAGTATTCAAAGAATACTGGGGACAAGTCAAAGGACTCATTGGCCTACATAAGTGGGCTCCTACTAACCAGAGATAGAACAATATGAGTGTCAAAGAATAATAACTACAGTGGACTAAAACACATCAAGTATGCTAATATCTGTGAATCGATAATGTTAAAAAAGCTCGATTTCAGGAAGAACCGTAAAAGTAGAAAACTGGTATCTAATTCAATTAAGATTATATATAAAGTATTTTGAAAATTTAAATTTCTGATCAAATACAATTTTCAGAAATGTTTAAAAGTATAAAATTATAAAATAAATGGTTTAGGTTAAAATGATCTCATAAGTTCTTTTCTGCTTTAATTTTTTTATTTGATTTGCATCTGTACTTTCCTTACTATAATTTTTATTCTTGTAACATAAGGTTATTAAACTTTATGCTATGTTTAACTTTGTGTTATTGTGATATTTATCTTAAAATTGGTAGACAATTTTATTGTAAAATGTGAACGTATAGGGGAAAAAAAGCCCAATGTTAATTATATAGAGCAGATCAGTAACCTGTTTCTGTAAAAGGCTATCATATAGGAAACATTTTAGGCTTTACTGGCCATACCATCTCTGTTACAACTACTCAGCTCTACCATTGTAGTGTGAAAATAGCCATATACAGTCTGTAAATTAATACATTTATTGGCTGTGTTCCAATAAAATTTTATTTACAAAAACAGGTAGCAGGCCTTGATACAGGGTATTGGGCTTTTTTGTTTGTTTTTTTAAACCTTTTTTTTTTTCCCCTAGGTACAAGGGACCATTGTTAGAAGAGCAAGCCCTTACCAAGGCAGCAGAGGGTGGACTATCTTCACCTGAATTTTCAGAGCTCTGTGTTTGGTTAGGTTCCCAAATAAAATCATTATGCAACTTGGAAGAAAGTATCACTTCAGCTGGTATTGCCATTATGTTTTATTTACTTTTCTGTTTAATGGTAAAATAAACTGATAGTTTTTGATTTATAGTTTTATCAACAGTGTGCCCACTGTACAAAGAAAAATCACTAGTATTACAAGGAACTTCAATATGTGATATTAAAACTCTTTGGGTTAAATGTTATATTAATCCAAATTTGATTTTTAAATTTGCTATAAAATTATAAGGAATTACTATTTATCTGCTGTCTTAACCTTAGTATTGTTCTTTAGAAAAAGTAGAGTCTGAATTTGGTGATTTAAGAGTTGAATTTTTGAATGCTGTTCATTTTGAATTAAGATTTTTTTTTTTTTAAATACATGTAATCACAAATTTAAACTGTATTCCCAAGCCTGTAACTAAGGACCTGGATTCACATAAGAATACTTTTATTTAAAAAAAACTTCTATGCTAGCTCATAAAGCTTGTTTAATTCATCTCCATCTTGGTAACTTGAGTCCTTGTGGGTCTTTGTAGAATTTTCAAATAATGTAATAAAATGAAAATTTCAAAATTGTTAGGCATTTGTTACGGGACAAAGTAGCTTTTTTTTTTCTCTCTCTCTCTCTCTTTTTTTTTTAAAAGAGATGGCATCTTACTGTGTGGCCCAGGCTATACTCGAATTCCTAGGCTCAAGTGATCCTCCTGCCTGAGCCTCCAGAGTAGGTGGGACTACAAGAGTGAACCACCAAGCATGGCCTATCCTTACATTTAAATTGTTTTTTTTCCTTGCCAAATTTAATAGAATTCACTTGAAACAAAATAAAATAATCTGAATTCCAAACATATGACACAAATTCCCACATAATTATATTATAAAATGGAGATAAGCAGGGAGGCTCAATTAAATGATTGCATTTATTATCTGAATATATAGAAACACAATAGAAATGGATCATTTGCTCTGAAGCCAATTAATTGTAGCCATAATAATGCTTTTAATGTTTCAGTTGCTAACATATTTCCAGCTTATCTGCTTTTATGGAGAGTCCATTGGAAGAGATTTGTCAGGGATTTAAATAGAAAAATATTTAAAATTTCATGATTAGATAATTATGTTTTTAAATTGACATCTATGTTTTAAAATTTGTGTCACTTTCTATATGTAGAAATTTTTTGGTTAACTTTAAGCTTTGCAGTCACACATCTAAGGATTTAATATGAAAGTAAAAATTTAGAATTGAATATAAAATTGAAATAAACTAGTAGTAGATTTTATAGTATCAGATTATATAGTAAATACTCAGTAAGTGTTTTATGATTTTTCTTTTTTGAAGGGAGAGATGATCTAGAGAGCTTCCAGCTTGAGATAAGTGGTTTTTTGAAAGAAATGGCATGTCCATATTCTGTACTCATATCAGGAGATATTAAAGACCGTTTAAAAAAGAAGGAGGACTGTTTGAAACTTCTATGTAAGTTACCTTTCCTTGATCATTTAAATGCATATGTTTGATCTGGTTTTTGTTAATCTCAAGTCACGATTTATGCAGTTTCATTAATAAAGCATTGGACATTTTGTTTACTAAAAATGTTTTAATATTTGACTTAAAATATGATGATATCTCAGAGATGTTTATATAATATAGTATAAATTCTACTAGTATAACCACTACCACTTGTGATTTATTTGGCCAATATAGAATGCCCTGTGTTTGTGATTTATATAGTACTTCAGAAATTTTTCCATCACTTAATTTATCTCTTAGTATTTGTGACTATATGGCTAAAGTTGATGATCTCCAAAGTTCTATTTAATCTTAAAACTCTCTGAAACTAGGCTGCTAAGTGGATTATCAGATCTTATTTTTAGTGATAGTCACTGCATGATAGTTTGTTCAAAAATATTTATTGATTACCTATTCTTGTACCAGGAACTGCTCTAGACACTAGGGATATATCAGTTTAAAAAAAAAGAAGATAAAAGGGTACTTAAGTGTGGCCTGTTTTCATCAGGGAGGGATTCAGAGTATAGATTACCCTATATTCAAACAATTACCATAAATAATAGATCCATTTGTTTGTATTAGGTCCTTTCAAATTATTTTTACTTCAGTTTAATTTTATATTATTTTTAAAGTTCTAGGGACAATGGCCATTTGAGAGAATTTTTCTAACATCTTCTGTTATTGAAGATTTCTATTTCAGGTTGTACCATTTATAAAAAGATCCCATGTGACATATTTCTCCTAGCCTCTAGGGTTAGTAAAGTTTGTTTCATGGGAGTAGAAATTGTGTGTGTGTGTGTGTGTGTGTATGCATGTGTTTAGTGGTGATAGAGGTGTTGGCATTTGAATTATTTTGTGTTTTCAGGGAGCATAAAAATGATGTGCCCTCCCTCACTCCCAGTTCTTATACTGTTTCTCCATCTTCCTCCCATTTGGTGTGTGTCACTGATTTAATGAACCACTGTTATTAATGGGAAGTCACAGTAACCCTTAGGTATATTGGGACAGAAAAGAACCTGGGAAGCACTAGCCCAGAGGAACTCACATGCTCTTTTTGTCAGTCATTGAGAACTATGTAATCCATCATGATTCCCTTTTTGCCTTAGCTACTAAGAAGCTCAGCAATGATAGTAATACAGGTTTCTGGTACAAGTAAAAACAGGTTTCTGGTACAAGTTAAAATAAAGAGGAGATAAAAGATATTTTAAAAGTTGATATAGTTCTTTCTGATTATAAAAATGTATAACTGGGAGGATGGTGATGGGGAGTTGATGTTTAATGGGTACAGAGTTTCAGTGGGGAAAACGAAAAAGTTCTAGAGATGTGTGGCAGTGCACAACAGCATCAGTGTACTTAATGCCACAGAGCTGTATGCTTAAAAATGGTTAAAATGGTAAATTTTATATGTTAAAAAATTATGTGCTTATCTTAGAAATCTTAGAAAGTAGATAAAATATAAAGAAGAAAAGCATTTATAATCTCACTCTCCAGAGAGAATCATGAATAACTTTTTGGTATATTTCCTTTCTCTCTTCTGTGTATACACACGCACACACTGTTAAATAAGCTTGAGGTCCTGTTCCAGATGCACTTCCTTTTCCTTCTCTTTTTCGTTTAATGGGTTGTCCTCCTCTTTGTTTCCCCATCACTCAGTATCTTTTGAAAAAATAATTTAAATTGGCTATATAACATTCTGTGCTACCAACGTAACACTTTTATTTAATAGATTTCAAATTTGGAGGTATTTGGGTTTTTTCCTATTTTAAAATAATTTCTGTGTTTATATTTTTGTTACTTTTACTTAGACAAAGATTATGAACATTTAAGAAATCTCTTGTCTACATATGTATTGCCATATTTTGCTCCAGAAAGGTTATAACAGTTCACAATCTTACCAGCATCTATTGCTTCTTTATCGTTAGTTTGACTGTTTTAATCATATTGACATAATAAGCTTCTTCATGTTCTTCTTGAAAATGTTTGCAACATGTATAAAATAAAAAGGATCAAATTCCTTACCGTGTGAAGAGCTTTTATAAATCATAGGAAAAGAGAAAAACTCACTGGAAAAATGTGTAAAGTACTAAGACATGAACATGGATTCTACAGGAAAAAAAGTTTTTTAAAAATTGCTTCTGACATGAAAAGATGCACAGTATCACTCAAAGAGTTACAAATATAAAATGACAGGATACCATTTTTTATTATACTTGCCAGAGTAGGAAAGACCAATAATAACAACAGAATGTCATAATACAAGTTTGGGGGAATAAACATGTAAGTATTCTCATATACTACAGGTAGTAGACTGTGGTGGGAGAATAACTTGAACAGCCTCTAAGGAGTGCATATTTTTAATGTTACAATTAAAATTCACCTACCTTTTAACTTGGCAATTCTGTATCTAGGAATATGTATCTATTCCCTTAAGTGTACAAAGATATATGAAAAGGATGTTCATTATAACATTGTAGTAGCAAAAAGACTGGAAACCTGAGTGTCCATAAATAGTTAAATAGAAATGGGACATTTATGTAGTAATATCACCAGATAACTATTAGAAAGACTGAAAATAGATTAGACTGGTCTGATATGGAATGATCTCTAAGATATGTTGGTAAATAAAAAATAAATATATATAACGTGTATATTATGCTCTTATTTATGTACAAGAAACAAAAGCTTATAGATGGTGAATATGTATACTGAATATATACACATATATATGCCTAAAAAGATACCCAAGAAACTAATAATAGTGATTGCCTCTGGGGAGGGAAGGTCTAAGGATCTGTGATGGGAAGAAGACTTACTTTTCCCTTTATTGTTTACTGTGTGCATGGATTAACATCTTAAATAATAGAGTAAACTCTTTGTACTGTTACGTAGAGAGAAAGCATGTTTCTGTAGAGCAAAGGTAGACTTCAGCCAAGGTGTTGTCCAAAATACAAGTTTTTGAAGAAATGATCATCTGTTTTAATGAGGTTTTTAAATCAGAGGGACCTTAGCATAGTCCTCATGAGCAAAGTTTGATAGATATTGATCTTAACCTTTTGGTAGTTGGCTCTTTAGACTGTCATGTGTAGATTGTATGAGAAAGTCTGTGAATAAGCGACTCTCAATCCTGCCTGCCAGTGACAATCACTTTGGGTCTAAAACTGCTCCTTAGCTGCTAAGAAGCTCAGCAATGATAGTAATACAGGTTTCTGGTACAAGTAAAAACAGGTTTCTGGTACAAGTTAAAATAAAGAAGAGATAAAAGATATTTTAAAAGTTGATATAGTTCTTTCTGATTATAAAAATGTATATCTGGGAGGATGGTGATGTGGAGTTGGTGTTTAATGGGTACAAAGTTTCAGTGGGGAAAATGAAAAAGATACCCAAGACCATGTAGATGTTCAACTCCTACTTCTGATCTACTGGCTCAGAATCTCTGAGGGTGGAACCCTGGCACCTGTACTTTTAAACAATTTTTTTGGTATTTCTTTTGCTCATCTTAAGTTAAAACTGCTATATTAAGTTGTGGTGGGCACACGTGTGTGTTTTGTATAATTTTAACTAAACAAAAACAAAATCTTAACTACTGTAGTGCAAAGTTAATTTAAAGCAAGACTATAACCATCTAATATTTTTGAGTAATTTTCTTAAATATGGCTATTGAAAGAATTAAATGAAATGGTGAAAGTAAAGGGACTTGTAAATAAATAGCTTGAGATGGTCTGTCCTGACTCAAATTGCTCTATCTGCTTATAGATCAGTTAGAGCTGTATGTTCTCCCCTGACCTGAGCACTCTGTACATATGAGAGAGAATATTTTATCAGAGTCTTACACATTCTTATACATTGTTGAATTGTTGATTTGCTGGTAGATCTCACCTATTGGATTTTAAATGCTTTGAGAGCATACACTGTCTCTAATTTGTCTTTACATCACCATTGTCTACCCGGTGCCTGGCTCAGAATAGGCCCTTGGTGAATATGTACTTAGTGAAATAGCATCTAGATCATTTAGTATGTTAATTAAAATGAAACTGAAATCAGCTAGTGTACAATCAAGGAGAATAAAATAAGCCATTCCTCTTTTCCCTGATAGTATTAAATAAATTTATTTTAGTTTTACTAAGTCTTAGACTAAACCTCTATAGGTAACGTAGGTGAAAGTGAAGTTCCTGTTACAGGGACCTGGATTCTTGTGTGCTTAACTCTAGTGGGAGCTGCTCAGGCTCCTCCAATGTGAAAAACAACCAACCATTTAAAGTACAGTATAAATACATTTATTTTGAGTGTCTACTATATATGGCTTTAGTTAATTTTTTTTTCCCATCTCACTTTAAAGTTTACAGTGTTCTACAACTATTGATATTGCTCTTTGGTTTTTATAAGTTGGTATTGCTATTGGTATGTTATATTTGTTTTCAATAAATAATTTCAGTGAAATATTTCAAGAAATTCTTGTGCATGTATTAACATTATTTGTTTTTCTCTTTATTATTTCTGTTTATTATTCTTTGTGATAGTATTTTTAAGTACAGAACTTCAAGCCTCACAGATATTACAGAACAAGAAATGTAAAAATTCTCAATTAGATAAAAATAGTGAAGTTCATCAGGAAGTTCAAGCTATGTGTGATACCCTTGGTATACCCAAGTCAACAACTTCTGACATTCCACTTATGCTAAACCAAGTGGAATCAAAGGTATTATATTTGTTTTACTTTTTAATTTCTAAAAAATTCAACTAAGTGCTAACATGTAAATGCTATATTTAAAATGAAAATATTCCCTTTAAGTGGTATACATTTCATTTCTTAAGAAGTTTATTTCATGTAAACTAAATTTTGGATTTGGGCTTAATATACATGTGACCTAATTTGTCTAAAGCTAATGTTCAGGAATCAAATCTTAATGAGTGAGTACCCTTAGGCTTTGCCAGGGTTTGCCATGATAGAAATCATTTTGCAAATTTAAGGATCACTTTCCTAACCAGGATTGTAATACAGTATAATGAGAAAAGTAATGTTATCCTACCAAGTCAAAAGGCAAACTAAACTATTCTTTTTAATGGATGTTAATAGAATTGCAGTGTGGTTTATTTGGCAGTGAGCATGCAGTTTCTGGTGGATAAGTGTTTAGTGAGTGTGTGTTGTGTAGAGAATGGATGATGAATGAATGTCCTGGTGGAGTAGTTAACAACAACCACAAACTGTGTACCTCATGCATCTAAAAAGATTTTTTTTTAATTAGTAAATTGCCCTTACTCCCAGTTGAGCCATATATTAGAGAGTATACTACTCTTGCAGACTGAATTCTGCCTAGTTCCTAGGTTTCGTCTGTTAAATATGGAGTCCCATAGGGGAATAGTACAAGATCCATTTTAAGGGAAATGAAAATTCTCCTAACCCTCAAGAATAGGTACTATAACTTCATTTTTAGATACATTGCCTTAATTAAATCCTTGTTCAATAAAGATCTCTTTTGCACTGATAATTAATGAACTGGAAAATAAAGTTTGTCTTAATGAATGTAAGAGAATTTAGTATTAAGATGAAAACAGAAATTTAAAAAAAAATTTTTTTGTAGAACTTACAAACCAGAGAATAAGTCTGTGAATCTTATGAAAAATCGAAAGTATTTTTCTAGAGTTAATTTGCTCTTCATAATATTTTTCTCCTTTCCTCTGGATTAAGAATGATCTGGGGTTAGCTAAAATTTCTGGAACTATTTCACATTGAAACAGATTTCTGGGCTATTCCTAATCTTCCAGTGCTTCCACATATTGCTCTTAAAGAGGCCTTTCCCTTTTATTGTTGTCAGTTAGTATTAACAACACTCTCAAATCCTTTTCCCTACTTGAAGCAGGCTGTAATACCTATGTTCAAATACTGGCAGACTAATTATAAGGTAATTGTTACTTTGACCGTCTTGGCTGAGTATTTACTTAAAAGAACTTCCTTACTTCATGCAGTTTCTATCAAAGGTAAAAATTTCTATGTTTTCTTTCTTCTACATATGATGTATCCAGAAGATGCTTTGTCACCATTGAGGAAGAAAATTATTATTTTCTAATTTGAAGCTGTTCAAATGTGTAAAGTAATTATAGGAATATTAACAGCAAACATACAGCATTTGCAGTTCTAAATGCTTACATGTAATAACTTACTTAATTCTCAAATCATACTTGTGAGGTAGGTACTGTTAATATCTACAAAAGCTATGTGAGGAAACTGAGGTACTAAAAGATTTTAATAACTTAAGCAAGTTTCTAAATAGTGGTGGACCTGAGAATTGAACCCAGGTAGTCAAACTCCAGAAACTATGCTGTTAACTCAGTCTGTAATAAGTAATTCTCAAACTTATTAAAATTATTATCTAATGTTGAAATCCTAGGAATGAAGCTGAATGTGATTACATGTAAGAAACAACAGACATACCTTAAGAATTCCTCGAGTGAGGAGTTACAACTAACACTTTTAGCAATATATGAAATAACATAAAATTGGAGATATTTACAATAGTTGGGGAATCCACAGAAATGGTCTATTTTAAGAAAATAAGTTAGTTCCTTAAAATATGTAAAAATCGTTTGAGTACAGTAATTTTGTCATTGTTATAGAGGTAGTTTTACAACGAAGCTACTAAAGCTTAAGCTTTGAGGCCCCTCATTTGCACAAGTACTTTCTAAGCTACTTTTAAAAAATACCTTTCTCAAACTATAATCATGTTGTAAAATTCACCCATTTTAAGTATACAATTCAGTGAATTTTAGTATATTTATAGAGTTGTACAACCATCACCAAAATCTAATTTTAGAAGATTTCCATCATTCTTGAAAGAAACCTGGCGCCCATTTACAGTTGCCTCGCATTACCATGCCAGCATCCAAGCTAATTTTGAATTCTTTTTCTTAAAGAGGGCCTCCAACATTAAAGATGATTCATGCTTCTCAAAATCAGAATTATTCCTGATTGTTTCCCCTGGTTATCTTATAACTAAGAAACTGTTTGAAATTTTTTTTTTTTTTTTTTTTAAGTTAATGAAGGATTCTCCAGTTAGGAGGGTAAATTACTGTTACTGGAATGACCCCTGATAATGCTAAAGGAAAAGTAAATGCCCAATATCTAGTTTACCAAAATAAAAATGTTTCAAGTAATTTAAATTTGTGACTTTGCAAAGGTAATGAAAGTGTGTATGTGATGACTATAATTGAGAGAGAGGACTTGTTCCCTTCTGTTGTCTTGCTGAACAGTGAAACCAGACTATGTACAATTGGAATGTGTACATAGGGTTATTTGAGGAAAAATCAATGTGCTGGTAGTCAAAGGTTTTAGTATCCCTCTTGAAAATTTACCAGGAAGTAAGAGAGTGCCATCTTAAGTAAAAGCTCCAAAATTATTTCACTAAGACACGGATTCTCATAGTAGAACCTTTTAATAGGTACTTCTTCAGTTGTCTATGTACACTATTTATTATTTTGGGAAAGAAGGTGTTCTGTAGCTTGAATGAATACATCTAGTGCTTTTTTGAAAAATATATTCTGTATTGTAGTGATATTCTTTCCTGGTGTGTGAATGTATATTTTAATTATTTCACCTAACATTTTATTACTATTTATTCTCTAGTGTTCAGAACAACACTTTAAACAAGAATAAGATTGTTTTAAATTAGGGATATACATTTTCACATCTTTTATTTACTTTTAGGTGAAAGATATTCTCTCAAAAGTCCAGAATAATCATGTGGGAAAACCATTGCTGAAAATTGATTTAAATCCAGAACAGGCGGTAAATCCCCTTTCTTATTAGTTTTATGTAATTAAATTAGTCAGTATGACTTAATTTTATAAATGGACATCTAGATTTTATAGTGTATAGCATGCATATATTATTTTTGAGAATTAAAATGGATTGATATTCTGAAATAATATGTCCTAACATTTCTTCAATCAAATTATTAATTTAAAAAATACCTGGCCAAGAATATTTATAGTCCCCAATATGTTAGCACAGTTGTGATTCAAAGAGGATGGTGGCTCAAAGCCAACAAGATGAGAAGTTATTGATATTTTCTTTCCTTATTGGTCCAGACTACTTAGCAGTAAATGTTTTATTTAAATGTACATGTTTGATTGAAGATAAGATAAACTCTACCAATGGTAGAGTTTAATTTATATGTTTAATATCTTCTGAATGTCATAAATGTTCTAGCAAATACTCTTTATTATTTAAATAATTTAGAATAAAGTCTCATGGGATCAGAAAATGGTCATCAAATACAGTATCTTTTGAATCAGTAGTAGGTATTTGCCACAATTTTCAAATTTCTTTGCAGAATGAAAGAGTCTGAAGTTTATGGTTTTTGTTTCTCAATTCTTTAGGAACAACTGGAAAGAATCAATGATGCTCTTTCCTGTGAATATGAGTGCCGCCGGCGAATGTTAATGAAACGACTAGATGTGACTGTACAGTCCTTTGGATGGTCTGATAGAGCAAAAGTAAGGCTGTTTTCCCACTTGTGTCCTGTAGGTGGTAGCCTATGACAGCTCTTCAGGCTTGCTTGTCTGTTGTTATGTAACTATGCACACTTGCACTTTATCACTATCTGGACCTCATGCCCAGGCCAACTACTGGTCTTATGTGATGATCTCAGTCTTATATAAATTGTGTTGCAAATCACTTAATTTCTCCCCAAATCTTTGATATTTATTTTAAACTTATAGATGTTGTGATTTATGCCAGGATATGCATAAAAGAAGGGCATCATATGAGGTAGTGAAATAGATATAGTGAACAACTTATCAAGAAAGCAGGATATAGGGATAGTACTGATGCCAACAGGTCTTTTTTCAAAAGTGTCCTTGAGGCTGGATGCATGTGGAATGTGTTTCAGTTGAAGAGGGGGTTGGGAGGTGGGGGCATTCTCAAATATGAATTTCATCAGATAGCTTTCTAAAGATCTGGTCTCCCATCACTCCCATTTTATGCTTTGATCTGTATCAGGCTTTGTCTAGGATCACCTCCTATCTCTGCCCAATCCACCATGCATCATAGCCTTGAAACTCTTTGGGCAGTAACCTGGGACAATTATAGGGCTTCTCCTCATTCAGGGATCACTATCCTGTGTTTCTTGGTGTCCAGTGTCTGAAAATCATTGGTTCACATGGGTTGTCCAGTTTTCCAGTTGCTTTAGGTGGGAGCATAAATCTGGTGCCTGTTACTCTATCTTGACTGCAAGTGGAAGTTCAGGTATTATTATTATTACATATTTTGGATTAACTGGGCAGTTCTTATGCCCCATGTTGTACCACTTGGGGTCACTGACGCAGCTTCATTCAGCTGGTGCCTGGGCTGGGCAGGAACATCCAACATGGTTGTCTCACATATCTGGGTTCTTGGTGCTGACTCTCTGTTGTGGTGCTTCCATCCTCTTCTTGACTTTCACGTGGTCTCTGTTTCCATGTAGTGTCTTGTATTAGTTTCCTGTGGCTGCTATAACAAATTACCACAAATTTAGTAGCTTAAGTAATACAAATTTATTCTCTTACAATCTGGAGATCAGAAGTCCTCGGCAAAGTTGCATTCCTCCCAGATGCTTTAAGGAAGAATCTGTTTCCTTGCTTTTCCTAGCTTCTAAATGCCACTTGTATATTTTGGCTCTTAGCCGCATCTTTGGTCTTTAAAGCCAGTAGCATAACAGGATCTTCCAGTCATTCTCTGCTTTCATTGTCACATTGCCTCTCCTGTCTCTGACACTCCTGTCTCTCTCTTGTAAGAATCCTTGTGATTATATTAGGCCCACCCAGATAATGCGGGATAATCTTTCCATCTCAAGATGCTTAACTTAATCACATCTGCGAGGTAACATTCACAGGTTCCAGGGATTAGCACGTAGACATCTTGGGGAGTGGCATTTGACCTATAGGTGTCTCATCTCCCTTCTAATTGAATTTTTTTTTTTGCTTTAAATTTCTGCAGTGTGATAATATGCTTATTTTTCTTTTTAAGTATACTTTTAAAAATTAGGTCTTCTAATGAGTTCTCCATTTTCTGTACATGTTCCCTCCCAGAAACTTGTATCCTCTTACTGCATTTTGGGCTGTTTGCATGGCTATTCTTGGGTACTCCACTATTTTCTGGATCCCACGGTCTTTGCTTTCATTGTTTATCTCTTCATTATACTACAGGAAATCCACAAATAACTTCCTAACAAAGGATGCATAAGAGGTGATCTTTCTGAATCTCCTTGCATTCTGAAAATGTTTATTCTGCTGTCACATTTGATTGAGAGTTTAGATAATTATAAAGTTCTAGGTTGAAAACATATTGAAGGCATTGCTTCGTTGTTTTTAAGTATTTAGTGCTGCTGTTAAGAAAACTGATGACATTCTCTATCTTTTTGAGTAACCTTTTATTTTTTGGGCTCTTTTCTCTATCCTTGGAGTTCTGAATTTTCACTGTATGTGTTGAGCTGGGTCTTTTCATTCATTGTGCTAAACGCTAGGTGGACCTTTCAATCTGTAGACTTTCTTAGCTTTTATATTTTTCTTTATTAATTTTTCCCTTTTGTTTTCTTTGTTCTCTGTTTCTGAAACTCTTTTTAGTCAGATATTGGACATACTAGATAGACCCACTTAAGTTGTTTTATTTTTTCCTCTCATTTTTATCTCTTTCCCTTTTTGATTCACTTTCTTGGAAATGTCCTCAGTTTTATTTTGCACTTGGTGTTGAATTTTTGTTTCTGCTATCATTTTTTAAATTTTCATGAATTCTTTTTAATTCTTGAGTTCTTTAAAAAATAATTTTTATTTCCAAAATATTAGGGAGTACAAGTCTTCTTGTTACGTGGATGAATTGTATAGTGCTGAAGTCAGGGCTTTTAGTGTGCCCGTCACCAGAATAGTGTACATTGTACTCAATAGGTAAGTTTTTATTCCTCACGCCTTCCCACCCTCCCCCCTTCTTAGTGTCGAATGTCCTTTACAACACTTCATGACCATGTGTACTCATCGTTTAGCTCCCACTTATTAGTGAGAACATGTGGTGTTTGTTTTTCCATTCCTGAGATACTTTACTTAGGATAATGTTCTCCTGTTCCATCCAAGTTGCTGCGAATGATATTATTTCATTCCATTTTATGGCTGAGTAGTACTGCATGGTATATATTAATATATACCATATTTTCTTTATCTACTCATCAGTTGATGGGCACTTAGGTTGATTCCATATCTTTGCAATTGTGAATTGTGCTGTGATAAACATTCGGGCACAGGTATCTTTTTGATATAATGACTTCTTTTCCTTTGGGTAGATACCCAGTAATGGGACTGCTGGGTCGAATGATAGGTCTACTTTTAGTTCTTCAAGGAATCTCCATAGAGTATTCTATAGAGGTTGTACTAATTTAAAGTCCCAACAACAATGTATAAGGGTTCCTTTTTCACCACATCCACACCAAACTCAGTTGTTTTTTGATTTTTTAATAATGGCTGTTCTGATAGGGTAAGGTAGTATCTCATGCAATTTTAATTTGCATTTCCCTGATAATTAGTGATGTTGAGCCTTTTTTCATATGTGTGTTGGCTGTTTGTAAATCTTTTTTTTTTTGTATTTTTTTTTATTTCAGAATATTATGGGGGTACAACACTTTGTTTATATATATTACCCATGCACTGCCCATGTCAGAGCTACAATCATGGACATCCCCCAAACTGTACACCCCACATCCATTCAGTGAGAGTTTTCCCATCCCCTCCACCCGCCTCCTACCTGCCTGCCCCCTGATGAATATTATTGACATGTATGACATAAGTATTGCTCAGTTAGTACCAATTTGATGGTGAGTACCAGTGGTGCTTGTTTTTCCATTCTTGTGACACTTTGCTTTGAAGAATGGGCTCTAGCTCTATCCAGGATGATACCAGATGTGTTAATTCACCGTTTTTTAATGCTGAGTAATTCTCCATGGTATACATATACCATATTTTATTAATCCACTTGTGTATTGATGGGCACCTGGGTTGTTTCCACATCTTTGCAATTGTGAATTGTGCTGCTATAAACATTTGAGTGCAGATGTCTTTATTATAGAACGTCTTTTTTTCCTTTGGGTAAATACCCAGTAGTGTGATTGCTGGATCAAATGGTAGTTCTACTTTTAGTTCTTTGAGGTATCTCCATATTACTTTCCATAGAGGTTGTACTGATTTGCAGTCCTACCAGCAGTGTATGAGTGTTCCTATCTGTCTGCATCCCTGCCAACATTTGTTGTTTTGGTACTTTTTGATATGAGCCAGTCTCACTGCAGTTAAGTGATATCTCATTGTGGTTTTGATTTGCATTTCCCTGATGATTAGAGAAGTTGAGCAATTTTTTATATGTTTGCTGGCCATTATTCTGTCTTCTTTTGAAAAGTTTCTGTTCATGTCCTTTGCCCACTTTTTAATGGGGTTGTTTGATTTTTTTTTTTGTTGATTTTCCTAAGTTCTGTATAGATTCTGGTTATCAGCCCTTTATCAGATGTGTAGCATGCAAATATTTTCTCCCATTCTGTAGGTTGTCTGTTCACTCTAGTGATAGTTTCCATGGCTGTGCAGAAGCTTTTTAATTTGATCAGGTCCCATTTATTTATTTCTGTTGCTGCTGTGATTGCTTTGGGGGTCTTCTTCATAAATTCTTTGCCTAGGCCAATGTCTGTAAGAGTTTTTCCAAGTTTTCTTCTAGAATTCTCATGGTTTCACGTCTTAGGTTTAAGTCTGTTATCCATCGTGAGTTGATTTTTGTGAGAGGTGAGAGGTGTGGATCTAGTTTCAGTCTTCTATATGTGGCCATCCAGTTTTCCCAGCACCATTTATTGAATAGGAAATCTTTTCCCCAGTGTATGTTTTTGTGGAATTTGTCAAAGATCAGACAATAATACGAGGATGGTTTTATATTTGGGTTCTCAGTCCTGTTCCATTGGTCTATGTCTCTGTTCTTGTGCCAGTACCATAGTGTTTTGGTTCCTATAGCCTTGTAGTATAGTTTGAAGTCTGGTAGATTGATGCCTCCCAATTTGTTCTTTTTGCTTTAGATTGCTTTGGCTAGACAGGGTCTTCTCTGGTTCTGCACGAAGTGTAGAATTATTTTTTCTAGATCAGCAAAAAATGATGTTGGTGTTTTGATAGGGACTGCACTGATTTTGTAAATCACTTTAGGTAGCAAAGACATTTTTACAGTGTTAATTCTACCTATCCAAGAGCGTGGTAGGGTTTTCCATCTGTTTACATCCTGTGCAATTTCTTTTCTCAGTGTTTTGTAATTCTCTCTGTATAGGTTTTTCACCTCCTTAGTTAGATATGTTCCTAAATATTTAATTTTCTTTGGTGCTATTGTGAAAGTTATTGCGTCTTTAATTTGTTTCTCGGCTCGACTGTTATTGGCATATATGAAGGCTATTGATTTGTGTGCATTGATTTTGTGTCCTGAGACTTTGCTGAGTTCATTTATCAATTCCAGTAATCTCTTGGTTGAATCTTTGGGATTTTCTAGATATAATATCATATCATCCGCAAATAGTGAAAGTTTGACCTCTTCTGCCCCATTTGGACACCCCTGATTCCTCTCCCATATGATTGCTCTGGCGAGAACTTTCAGCACTATGTTGAATAGAAGTGGAGATAGTGGGCAACCTTGTCTGGTTCCAGTTTTAGGGGGGAATGCTTTCAATTTTTCCCCATTCAGTATGATATTGGCTTTATCATATATGGCTTTAACAATTTTGAGGTATAAGCCATCTATGCCTATATTGTTAAGAATTATTATCATAAAAGGGTGCTGGATTTTGTCAAAAGCCTTTTCTACATCTATTGAAAGGATCATATAATCTTTGTTCTTGCTTTTGTTTATGTGGTGAATTACATTTATAGATTTGTGTATGTTGAACCATCCCTGCATCTTGGGGATGAAGCCCACCTGATCGTGATGGATTATTTTTTTGATGTACATTTGAATTCGGTTTGCTAGGATTTTATTGAGAATTTTTGCGTCTATATTCATAAGGGATGTTGATATCTTTTCTTGTTCTGTCCTTTCCTGGTTTTGGTATCAAGGTGATACTGGCTTAGTAGAATGAGTTTGGGAGGATTCCATCCTTCTGGATGTTTTCGAATAATTTCTGCAGTATAGGCACCAGTTCTTCTTTGTAGGTTTGGTAGAATTCAGGTGTGAACCCATCTGGTTCAGGACTTTTTTTTGTTGGAAGATTTTTTATTACTGCTTCAATTTCGGTGCTTGATATTGGTCTGTTTGGGAATTCTGTTTCTTCCTGGTTGAGCCTGGGGAGGTAGTATGTTTCTAAGAATTTGTCCTTTTCCTCCACGTTTTTGTGATTTTGGGCACAGAGATTTTTGTAGTATTTGAAGATGATGTTTTGTATTTGCATGATATCAGTTGTGACCTCTCCTTTTTCATTTCTAATTGAGCTTATTAGAGTCCTTTCCTTTCTGCTTCTGGTCAACCTGGCAAGTGGCCTGTCTATTTTGTTTATCTTTTTAAAGAACCAATTTTTCATTTTATTAATCTTCTGTATTGTTCTTTTGTTCTCAATTTCATTTAATTCTGCTCTAATCTTGGTTATTTCTTTTATTCTGCTGGCTTTAGGATTGGTTTGCTCTTCCTTTTCCATTTCCTTAAGATGATTCATTAGTTTACTGATTTGTGACCTTTCTGTTGAGATCTGTTTTGTGGCCTAGGATGTGATCAATTTTAGAGAAAGTTCCATGAGCTGATGAGAAGAACGTATATTCAGTGATATTTAGGTGGAGTGTTCTATACATGTCTGTTAAACCCAAATGTTCTAGAGTCCTGTTTAGGTCCATTGTTTCTTTGCTGATTTTCTGTTTGGAAGATCTGTCCAGTTCCGTCAGTGGGGTGTTGAAGTCCCCTGCTATTATGGCATTGCTATTTATTATGTTGTCTATATCAAGCAGTATTTGCTTTACGTATCTGGGCACTCTTGTGTTGGGTGTATAAATATTTAGGATTGTTAAATCTTCTTGTAAGATTTTTCCCTTCACCACTGTATAGTGTCCATCTTTGTCCTTCTTTACTTTTGTTGCTTTAAAGTTTATATCATCTGAAATAAAGATGGCTACTCCAGATTTCTTTTGGTTTCCATTAGCCTGGAAAATTGTATTCCATCCTTTCACCTTGAGTCTGAATGAGTTCTTGTGTGTAAGATGTGTTTCCTGGAGACAGCAGATACTTGGCTTGTATTTTTTAATCCATTCAGCTAGCCTGTGTCTCTTCAATGGGCAATTCAAGCCATTCACATTTATTGAGAGAATTGATATTTGGGGTAGATTTCTGTTTATTCTGTTGGGTAGTTTCTTGTTCTGTTTTACTTCTTGAGTCATTGTGAAATTTGGGTTCTGGAGTTTTAGCTTTCGGTAGTTTTACATTGGTGGGTGTCTGTTGTGCTGGTTAGTGTGCAATGCAGGTCTAAGCACTTCTTGCAAGGCCGGTCTGGACTTTGCAGATTCTATCAGTGATTGCTTGTCTGGAAAAGTCTTTGTTTCTCCCTCATATAAGAAGCTTAGTTTGGCGGGATACAGAATTCTGGGTTGGCCTTTATTTTGTTTTAGAAGACTGAGGATGTGTCCCCAGTCCCTTCTGGTTTATAAGGTTTCAGCTGAGAAATCTGCAGTTAATCTGATATGTTTCCCTTTGTAGGTTACCTGCTCTTTTCTCTTCACAGCTCTGAGGAGTTCCTCTTTTGTGTTTACTTTGATCAGTCTAATAATTATGTGGCGTGGTGAATGCCTTTTCACGTTGAGTCTCCCAGGAGTCCTGTGTGCTTCTTGTACTTGGATATCAAGATTTCTGACTAGGCCATGGAAATTTTCCTCTATTATTCCTTCAAATAGATATTCTAGCCCATGCGAATTTTATTCCTCTCCCTCAGGGATGCCTGTGATCTTTATGTTTGGCCTCTTTATATAATCCCATGTTTCTTACATGCTTTGTTCATTCATGCCTCTTGTTTTTGTGTTCTTTCTCTTCGACTGATTTATTTAGCACATAGGAGTTATCTTCCAGCTCTGAGATTCTTTCCTCTGCATGATCCAGCCTATTCTTAAGGCTTTCCACTGTGTTTTGTAGATCCTTGAATGCCTCTTTCATTTCTAGAATTTCTATTTGATTTTTCTGTAATACTTCTATTTCTTTAGACAATTTTTCGTTAATTTCTTGCATTTTTCTTGTGGTTTATTTGTGCTGGGATTCAATTTTCTCTTGAATTTCATTGAGCTTTCTTATAATCCATAAATGAAATTCCTCTTCTATCATTCTACCCATTTCATTTGAGTTGGTATCCGTTGCTGAGGAACTAATGATTTCTTTTGGGGGTGATTTTTCACTCTGATTTTTCATGTTTCCTGAGTTCTTTCGCTGATTTTTTTCTCATCTGGCCTCTTGGTCGAGAGCTGGGGGTGTTAGGGCTAGTTTATGGCCCTGTGTCCAAGCCCCTGATGTTTGTTCCTTGGCAGAGCCAGGGAGAGGAGTAGTGGTCTGTATTGCTTTAGGTGTATTTTAGCAAATTGGGTGGATCTTGGGTCACCTCTGACCTGTTGTCTTTTCCTCTTCCCGGTGGAGTGTAGTGAGATTGTCCTCCCAGCTTGAGCTCCAAGCTGGTGGATTGTACTTGAGGGTATGAATCCATAGTTCCCTAATAGCTAGGTGTTCTGTTATGTCTGTGGCAGACTCTGATCCCCCAGTTGGGGTATGCGAAAGCCCCAAGCTTTGGGAGGGGCCTTGTAGCTCCTAGGGGTTATTTTGACCCTGCTCCTCCTGAGGTGCAGGTAGAAACATAATTGCTTTTGGCTGCAGTGTGAGAGCTGAATTGGAAAAATTCTACACAGCTTAAAGGTTGCTTACGTGCGTCTCCGCGTGACACTGGCTGATGGGGCAATCTCCAGTTGTGCACCCCTTTTTCACCACTAGACCCCAAGACGAGGTGGGTGGGTATCTCTATCCCCAGAAGTCTCCGCCAGGGGGATGTTCCCACGGAGGGGGAATAGTGGCCACTGGAGGCACTGTTGGATGGAGCGAAATTCCCTAATGAAGTGGGCAAGGTTAAGGGGAGCTGCTGTGGTTTAGCCTGTGGCTCTTGAGGCATTCGGTTGCCATGAGAACCAGTACTTATACAAAATGAGTCTCTATAACCAGCAACCTTCAAAATGACCAATCTTTGGGGTACAGGAGGGCTGGGACCTGAAGACTGGGCACTAGGACCAGCACGTAGTGGACTTGTAGGAGGCCAGAGCCGGTGTAGCAGGACTGGCTGGACGGGCTGCAAACTGTTTCCAATACACAAAGGTTCTGCCACTACAGTTCCGGGATCATATCCCACCTGAAACCCACAGATGCAGCTGTCCCTGGCCACCAAGGGCGAAGCCTGTGGTGCCCCGGTGGAAGAGCCCCCGGGCCGAGGCAGGGTGGAGCTAGAAACCCGGCTCACAGCTCCAGGCGGGAGGCTTTACAGATGGCTGCCGCCGCCAGCCTGACACACAGCAGGGCTCAGATCGCGCCGTGGACGCAGCTCTTTTCAACCGGCCTGTGTCCCGCAGAGGCAGTTGCCGGCAGTCCCTAAGGGCATGTCCCACTCTCCCTTAAACTCCTGGGCCAGTCCTGCTGACTTCCAGTGGCAGGTGCCGGCCTGCGGATTCCTGTGCACTGTTCCGGGAAGCTGTATCTCCGCCCAGTCCCTACCCTGCCCTGAGTGGTCCCTGTATAGTGCAGCTGAGAGTTCTGTTTTGCTCTCACAATTGCTTCCTCTCCACAGAGCCTGCTGTCTGGAGCAACAGCTTTGCCCCCACTCTGGGCTCATCCCAGACTGAGTGGATGGGAAATCTGTGGGGAAGCTGCGTAACCGCTTGTAGGTCAGGTCGCACTGTGCTAACCTGGCGAGCGCATCCTTCCTGCGCTCTGGGCTCTATTGCACTCCTTGTGCTCTCTGATCTTCGTGAATAAATATCCCAATCACCTGTTTTTTTAGGCTGAGAGTCCCGTGATGTTTCTCTGTAAGTTCACAATGCTGTTTTCGGAGTGAGCGATCCACGGGCGCAGGGAGCCGATGGTGTTTTTCACCTTCTTCCCTGGGAGCAGTGAGGTGGGAGGACTCTATCAGACCGCCATTTTTTCTTCCTATCTTCCCTTCTTTTATCTGGTTCTATGATTTAGTAGAACTTGATTACAAATCCTGGCGTTGGGACTCCAAAACTTATTCAAACTCCTTCCAGCATGCCACATAGCCTCTTAGCAAAAAACCCCATACATTTGTAAATCTTCTTTTGACAAAAAAACTCTGGTCATGTCTTTTGCCCACATTTTAATGGGATTATTTGGTTTTTTCTTGCTGATTTTAGAGTTCTTTGTAGATTCTGGATATTAGCCCTTTGTCAGATGTATAGTTTATGAATATTTCCTCCCATCCTGTAGGTTGTCTATTTACTCTGTTGATTATTTCCTTTGCTCTGCAGACACGTTTTAATTTAATTAAGTCTCATTCATTTATTTTTGTTGTTACTGTATTTGCCTTTGGGATTTTGTCATAAATTCTTTGCCTAGACCGATGTTTGAAAGAGTTTTTCCTATGATTTCTTCCAGAATTTTTATGGTTTCAGGTCTTATATTTAGGTCTTTAATTCATCTTGAGTTAATTTTTGTATAGGAGAGATAGGGAGAGATAGGGATCCTGTTTCATTCTTCTGCATGTGGCTATCCAATTTTCCCAGCACCATTTATTGAATAGGGCATGTTTTCCCTATTATGTGTTTTTGTCTCCTTTGTTTTAAATTGTCATGAAATCTTTTCAATTTTTGAGGTTTTTTTTTAATAAATTTTTCCTTATTTTTGGATGTGCTGTCTCCTTGAATGAAGATGGGAATTTTTTTTTTTTTAACCTTCAATTCTCTCTTTCTTCCTGGGTAATTTTTTGTTTCCTTGTTTGTTTTTCTTGATCTCTCTATCGATGGCTTTCTTCAGAAGCTTCATGGTAGTCCTTGGTTGTCCATGTTTAAGAGTAAAGCACTGAAAAACCTAGCAGGAACTACAGTCATTTGGATTGTTAACATCAGGTTTTGGAGCTGGCTACTGTGCTGTGGGAATTCTTAATGCCAACATGCAGAACATGCAGAAATCTTCTCTCTGTGGCTACTCATTTTTTCAAGAAGGGAAATCTCATTTTTCCTATGCCCTTTTATCCCCCTTTGGCCAGAGAAGAAGTGACAGCATGGCACCAGGGGTTAGAGAAATAGGCTGTTCTACAAATAGACTTTGAGTTAACTCTAAATTTCAGTTCCAGATTTCATTTTCTGAAATGTTGGTTTTCTTCTTAAATGTATCTGTGTCTTTCATTCTCTTTGTTGTAGGATATGTGTACTTCTTTATAATTTAGTGTGTTCAGTCTAACTTGTTTACCTAGAAATCCTCCCTCGTGTATTTTGAATAGAATCTCTATCTAAACACCTGGCAGATAGATACAGAAAAGCAAAGAATGACTAGAACTGGATTATATTAATATAAGGGAGAACTGAAGATGGGTCATTCATGTATTTTTTTTCAATAAACATTCAGCACCTTGTATATGTCAAACACTATGTACCTGGTTGTGGATGAGCCTTTCAGTACTATGATTAGATACAAAACATTTTTAGGAGATTTCTATGTCTGTAATATCTTATCAGCTTCTCAGGTGGTAAAAGGCTGATTGTCTTCTGCATGTGCACCAGGATAAACTCCAGGGATGTGGCTGTCTGTGTCATTGGAGTAACTGTTTGATTGCTCACCTTAAGAAATGGAATAGAGTTCAGATGTATGGGATGTATCAGTTTTACTGACCTCCAGAAACTTACTAGAGGTTGTATATGTGTTGGGTCTCTAGTTTAACCTAATAGAATTTAATGAGAAAAAATTTAGGAATATAAGGCAATTTGTGAAAGGTAGTGGCATTAAATTTGCCTTAACATACTAACTTAGAGGATATTTTCAATGTTGGCTTTAAGATTACAGACAAATCCAAAACAAATGAGTTTTCACATGTTCTTTTCTTTGAACATTCAGAGTAACATGGATTCATGGGCATGTTGATCCTTTACTGGCCTTAAATGGGAGCTTTGAGTAAATATTCCTTTAAGAAATATCTTGATATTTTATCTTCTTCCCATCTTGGTCTTTTTCATCATGTTTTAGGACAGGGAGGTTGTGTTTTTGTTCTTTTTTCCTTAGTCTAGACGATTTTTTAAAGTATTTTTTCTTAGGCTATTTATAGATGAATTTTGACCTTTTGTTTGTTTTTTTTCAATTGATTATATGATTATATGCATTTGTACCCTAAACTGTCTCGTTAAATTTAACATATCTTTATCATTTCCTATTTTCATGATAGAAAAATGTATCTGATATTGTTGAATGACTGTCATCAAATATTGCTCTACAGCAGTATAAGTCTTTGCACAATATTTTGTCTCATATATATATGAGATAAAATATATATATATGAGATATATACACACACACACTCTGTTGATAGACTTTGAGGTTTTCTCTAATTTTTGTCTCTTGTTTGACCCTTTAATGAAATCCTTGGCAGCTAAACTTTTGTTCATATTCATGATATATTTTTAAAAGTGGAATTTCTTGATTGAAGAATATCCATGGTTTTAAGGCTTTTGATGCATATTCCAGAGTTCTTCAAAAAGATTATACCCATTTATTAGTAAGGTTAATCTAGTTTCTTGTCTCTATGATTTTGCTAGTATTGAGATAATACTATGAGTATAATTTTATAGTTTGCTTTTTTCACTAAATATTTTGTGACCATTGTCTGATATCTCTAAAAGTTCTATTTCAATACTTTTTAAAATTAATTTTTAATTAATTTATTTTTTGAGATATAATTACATAACATAAAGTTCACCATTTCAAGGTGTACAACTCAGTGGTTTTTGTCTATTCGCTATGTTGTGTAAGTCCTTCCAATATGTAATTCCAGAACATTTCCATCAACCCAAAATGACACGTGCATCTCTCAGTAGTCATTCCCAGTACTCCCTACCTCCACTGCCTGGCAACTGTTACTATAATATACTTTCTGTCTCTGTGGATTTGCCTATTCTGGACATTTCATTTAAAAAGAATCATATAATACAATATGTGACTTTTTGTGTCTGGTTTCTTTCACTTAGCATAATGTTTTCAAGGTGCATCCATATTGTAGCATGTAACAGTACTTCATTCCTTTCAGTGTCCTTTTAATGGCTACATTATATTTATCACATAGTGATTCAATAATTTACCTAACTCTCTTAAACATTTTTTCCTATATTACCTAACACCAGAATATTTCTATGTATAATTTTTACATGTAAATTTCAAAGTATATTCTTACCGTGGATTCCTAAACAGAAATTTATTATGTCAAAAGGTTATGGCTCTTAATGCTCTTGTTTCCCTTGAGCAAGTTGTTTTCCAGAAAGCTTATATGAATTTAAACTCCTAACAGTAGTGTAAATGAAGTTTTGTCTCACTTTAGCCTCTCTGTTATTTACAGTATTATCAATTTTATTGCTAACTTGATGGTTTAAAAGATTAGTTTTAATTTGTATATCCTTATTATTGGTAAAGTCGAACTTTTTTTCATAAGCTTATTAGTCATTTGAATTTCTTCTTTTTGATATTTTTGTTTATGTCTTGTCTTTTTTTTTTGTCTATAGAGTCCTGTTTTCCTTTTGTTTGAGCTTTCTATATATGAAGGAAGTTTGCTGGTTGTTTTATTTGTTGAAAATATTTTACCTAGTTGTCTTTTGATTTTGTTTTATACCTTTTGAAGTATAGAAATTTTAATTTTTATAATGTAGTTAAGTTTTTAAATTTAAAATAAAACCTCAATTAACTATTCTCTTTGGAATTCCCTTTGTTTATGGTGTGCCTCATTATTGTTATTATTGTTACAGATAGCTACCAGTTCATTCCAGCACATTTAAAAAATAATCCTTTCCTTTTCTCATTAATCTGTGATGCCTCTTGTATAATTTATTGCATTCATACATTTATGAGACTCTGAGTCTGAATTGTCTATTTTGTTTCATCAATCTGTTCTTGTTTTCCTCCCAAGTTCCAATTAATTAGACTGAGGTAGGATAGTACACTGTTATCTGTACCCCTGTGCATGGGGGTCAGGTAGGCCTTTATTAGTAAGTGGGCAGAGCTGGGATTCTGTCTGTATTTTTGAGAAACTAACTTAAGCTTTCTATGCCTCATTTTTTCCCCTGTCTACAAAAAGGGATAATAAAAAACACCCACTGTAAAAGGATGTTTTGAGGATTAAAGAAACAATGCGTAATAAGTGAGCATCCTGGCACATTTAATAAATGCTCAATAAATGCTAGCTGTTAAGACAATGATGATGATTTCATATCGCATGTTATGAAATGTTATCTGGTAGGACTCCCCTTTTTCAAAATTCTCTTAGTCATTCTTACATATTTAGTTTTTCTGGATTAACTTCAGATTCATCTTTTTTTTCATCTTCCCAAAAAGCATTTCAATAGGATTATAAATTAATTTGGGGGGGAACTGACAATAATATTCAATGTCTCCATCCAGAAACTTGGTATTTCTCACCATTTATACAAGTTTTCCTTCTGCTTTTACAAGATTTACTGATGTTTTCTTTTTAAAGGTCCTGTATGTGTTTTTGGTGAACTATTTTTAGGTATTTTGGTTTTTGTTAATATGAATAGAGTCTTTTTTGTTATATTTTTAAATAAAATAGTAATTTTTAAATAAAATTTTTAAATAAAATAGTTGCTAGTAGTTCTATATTCTGTTAGCATTTGTTGGCTTATTTTTTCATTTTGCATATAAATTATTATCAGATATTTGGATGTTTTTGCTCTTTTCTATTCCTTGTCCATTATCTCATTTTTTTTTTCTTTCTGAAGATTATGCTTTTGTTAAAATTTACCTTTGTTCCTTTTTTACCTAACTTTTGTCATTTAGGTAAAAACAGATGACATAGCAAGGATTTATCAGCCTAAGCGTTATGCTTTGTCACCCAAGACGACAATTACAATGGCGCATCTGCTTGCTGCTCGTGAAGATCTATCCAAGATCATTAGGACAAGTAGTGGCACTAACCGGGAGAAGACGGCTTGTGCCATTAATAAGGTTGGTGTTTCTTTCAGCACAATGGGGAATGAATTGATAATATCCTCATTTGATGTTTTTACAGATTTTAATCCACTTTTCTTTTATGTCCTGGTAAACTCCTAGAAAAGAGTGGGGGGGGGTTCAGTATATCTAGGCTTGGTTATGTTTTCTGTGTGTATGTTCATCTGAATTTCTGTATTCATAAATTAAATCAAAGTTTTATCTGAATTAGAGGAATTAAGAATTGTTTTTATCAGTAGCTTCAGCAAGAATTATTTTCCTTCTTTCCAAAAAGTAATCTTTTTTTTTTTTTGGTCAGTAAGAATCTTTATGAATTGTTTCAGGTACTGACAGACTCCTTATATCCTTGGTGTAAAAGTTAGAAGAGTACATGCTTTGGAGTCAAACTCATCTGGGTTCACATTCTAGCTCTACTGTTTTCTTAGAGGAATCACCCTGGGCAAGTTACTGAATCTCTTTGAGCTTCTGTTTTCTGATTTGGAGTATAGATCTGTTTCTCTGACAGTGGTCTTAAATTAAACAAGCTCAAGGAGTCTGAAGTTTTTACTTTACAACAGCAGTAACAATAATCTAATCTAGAATGTTTATGTCAGCTCAACTAGTATGTCCTCTCCATTTAGGTAGAGCTCTTCATGGCAAACCTTATTACAAGAGCAAAAAATCAGAAGTAAGGGACTTGGATAATTTTTAAGCATCATTTCTCACTCCATGTAGCTTGAGATAGGATACCTTGTCAGAGGGATGGTTGTTTTTAAAGTCAATTTACTAATTATTGCTAAGGTAGGCATCACTGGTGTTTGTCTCTGTGCTTCCATTTTGGATCAACCTCTATCTTCTGAAAGTGTTCTTTCTTTAAATATGTTACTTAATATTTTGCATTGGGTTGTAATCTAGTCTTGCTGTATCAAGAGTTCTACTTCTGTATGTGACATTGCCTATATCTTTTTTGAGTTTATAACTTACTGTCTAATTATTTGAAGGTAATCTTATGATCACTTCTTGGAGCAGCATTTCCATATGCCCACCAATGTATCATTTTTGGTAGAAAGACCAGTGAGAATAACCACCAAGAAAGGCTATTTTTTGGATTTGTTAATTAGGACATTATTGCTGACTTTAAAAGAATGTTTGCATATTTACAACCTTGTCCTGCAGTAAGGATGTTGTACTTTTTGTCTTTCATTTATGACATAAATTCCTAAACATGATTTTGATGAGAGGATTAATGGAAGTGGAACCCAACTGATTCATTGGTCATTTTGGTTGAGGCTGTTACTGTTTTATCTTCTTTCCTGAAAGACATTACAAAGAAGCTATTGACTTCCCCTTGGCTGTGGTGGATGGGCTGTCTGTCTTTCCCTCTGCTCATGGGCTGGCTTATAAAGTAGCTCCTTTCTATAGAAGTTTGGGTACTTAAACTAAACTCTTCCCTGGTTTATTTTTCAAAGCTTTGTAAAGCATGGTTAAGGAAGTATATCGACTTTTTATTTTCCTTATAATAATATAGTAACTAGTATCATCACTGAAAGTAAGTGAGCTTAAGTTTCTCAAAAGAAAGGAATAGTTTGAGAATCCTAATATCTCTTTGCAGTAATACCTGGGATTATAGTTATTATATTAATCTCCAACCTCATTACATCCCCATTTTATCATATATTCCTCATACTTTGTTGAAATAAAATGTGCTAAGGAATACAGTCTTTTATTGGATTATCCATTACCAAATCAGTGGCAATGGAAAGTCCAGAGCTGCTGTTGTATAAATGGATGTGAAGTTAATTAATGTAGGGTATGTAGTTTATGTATATTGAAAATGTTTTACTAAGAAACATTTCTTAGTGAGATGAGTACTATGTTTGTTATAGAATTTACTAAACAAATTTAAATGAGAGAAAATTGAACAAGCCCTTAAATTTCAGAAATACTCCCACGGATTATTTAAAAATAATACCATTCTGAGGAATTTGTTATATATCACACTTTTTTTTTATATTTCCTTTCTTTAAATTTATTTTTTTAATTGACACATACTAATTGTGCATATTTATGGGATACATAGTGATATATACTGATCAGATCAGGGTAATTGGCATATCCATCATCTCAAATATTTTTCATTTATTTGTGTTAGGAACATTCAATAGTCTCTCTTCTAGCTATTTGAAAATATATGTTATTGTTAACTATAGTCAGCCTATAATGCTATAGAACACTATAACTTATTCTTCCTATCTAGCTGTAATTTTGTATCCTGTAACAAATCTCTTCCTATCCCCCCATGCTTATATTTTTAATATTAATTTGTACTGCTATGTCTGTGATACTTTCATGTTCTTAAATATTTGGCTTCTGTTTATTAGAAACAATAACTTTAATATCACTTGAAACCTTTATGTAAATTTTAACTTTAAAAATATTAGAAACTAAAAGAAGGTGTTTCTTCACACAGGTGCTGATGGGAAGGGTACCTGACAGGGGAGGACGGCCGAATGAAATTGAACCACCACCCCCTGAAATGCCCCCTTGGCAAAAGAGACAAGAAGGCGGCGGAAGGGGTGGTTGGGGTGGTGGTGGTGGTGGAGGTGGTGGTAGAGGAGGAGGCGGTGGGGGTGGAAGAGGGGTGGGGAGGGAGGAGGGTGGGGGGAGGGGTGGGGTGGGGTAGAGGAGGTTTCCAAGGCAGGGGAGATTATGGTGGGAGGGGAGATTATGGTGGAAGAGGAGGCTATGGTGGAAGAGGGGGTTATGGTGGAAGAGGTTATGGAGATCCATATGGAGGAGGTAGTGGTGGTGGTGGATATAGAAGATATTAAAAACTACAAAAATTAGATAGCAGTGCTTACTTCTTGATAGATACATTAGACATAGTGTTCTAAATAACATACTTGAATATCATCTTTGAAGTAAACACCATGTTAGGCTCCCTGATATCATTCTTGAATTGGGTTAATATGTAAGAACATTGTTTTATACTACCAGCTGATCTCTTAGATGAAGTGATGATTTTTCCATATCTGTGTATCCTTGAGCATGTTGTGACTTTTTAAAAAATGAAAAAAGAACAAAAATTGTTTTTAAAAATGTAAATATTTATTACCATCAAACTTGGAAAGTATTTTATTGTCATGATTGAATTTAGATTGTTACCTGTATTTTATTCAGGTTTGAGACACATAAATGACCCCCCTTCTAATGGAAAGGAATATAGACTCTTGCCTCATCTGTATTCCTTTGGATGGTTTTGTATTTTTAAAATCTACTTTACAAAATAGGGAAAGGGACTGATAGTTATATTCAATAGGTAGTTGTCATGATTTGTTTTTTTCTATTATAGGAGGAGATTCCTCTGGCCAGGTTTCTGTTAAAGTTCCATTAATTGAAGCCCAAGTCTGCTTTTTACCGTGCATATTTGATTTATTTTCTAATTGGATTTGAAATATGTGAGATTTTGTTTGACAAAGCAAAGTTTAAGACTGAGATCAGAATTACTTTAACAGGACAAAGATATGTTCCAGTTTTACATGATGGTGTGAAAAATGTTCTTGTAAACTGGTCTCTTCATCATTTGTGTCCTCACTTTAGATATCTAAATATTAAAAGGCAGGCTGAGCTGTATCACACAGGATTAAGGCAGTAATTTCCAGCTTCAACAGATCAGGCTTAGGGTTAAGGCCCCGCCTTGGTAATTCTGATTCACAGCTTGCTTTAGTAAACAGGGTTAGGGAATGGCTATATGTGGTTTGGTGGTTGGAGCAGTCAAAGGCTTGGATGTCAGGAGTTGTGAATCCAAATCATGGCACTAGGCCAAGGATGCTATGGGTTGAAATGACCTTAAGCTCTCAAGGATTGATTTGTCCTCATTTGTTAAATGAGGAATAAGACACTTGCCTCCTCCTCAGGTTGTTTCATAAAGACCTTAGTACAAATGCAATTTGTTAAAAATTTGTAGAGGGCCTATTGTGAATGGTTTTAAGAGGTGAGCTAAGTAATGTATTTTTCTCTTAGTGTAGAGAGAGGAAAAGAGCTGTTACACACATTTTTTTCAATCCCACTGTAAAATGTGTATCTCCATGTAGGCTCCTGGTCAATACCTGTGCATAACAACTTTCTGTGATCTAACCAGTTCAACAGAAAGCTGAATTGTTACAGTGGACAAATGGTATTTGATGTTTGGCAGATTTTTTTGTTGTTTTGTTTTATGGTAAACCCTATGGTAAAATCTAAAATAATGTTAAAACTTTAAAAGTAAACATTGTATATGCTGCAATCTTTGGACATGTATTTTTCAGGGTAACCCTTTGAAGAAATGTGTTCAGGATAAACAAATTTTTTTAGTTATTTGTAAATTTAGTTTTTTGTGTGTTTGTATTTAATGAAAAGACTTTATTTCATTTGTGATAGTTGAAGAAAAAGGCTTTCTATAATTAATAGAACACCTTCATCAGTAGCTACAAACTCTGAAAAATAGTTTTTTAAAAATATGTAAGCAAAAGACCATTTGAGTAAAACATTTCAAAAGAGTTATTAATGTAAAAATACTCATTTAAATCATTTATATTTCTGCTTCATTTCTTTTTGGGAGCACTAGTTGCTGATACAGAAAGGAGATTTATAACTACTTTCAACTTTTTTATCACGAAAGGTCTATGGTAAATATGGGAGAACCATTAGTTTATCAATTTCTGTAAGATTTCTCTGTACCTTCAGAGGACTGCTCTTTGGGTTTTGCACTGCAATCACTATACATCTTATATCTAAGTTTAGTACCTGCTCCTGGAATCATGTTGGAGCTGAAACTACTCTTATTTACACATTCCTGTAAACCTTGCTTAGATGAAAAACTGAGTTGTTTAGACTCTAATACCTTACTCTTTCTTGTAAGGTGGGATTTTCATGATAATCTTTTTTTTGGTAAAAATTTCTTTTGTAGAACAGTTTGCTGAGCAATATCTAGAGTATCAATGAGGCAATTTCACGTTTTGTAAATTAAGGGCAATACTAATGTAGAATCTGATGAGTGGCACTTCACTGCTTCCTAAAACCCAGCACCTTTTCTGATACCTCCTCTTAACTCTTTTTTGCCTGGTTCTCAATTTCTTTTTTTTTTCTATTACCTTATTTTTCTTCCCCTTTTTTCTTCTGTCTTTGTCCAGCCTATGGCACCTAATAGCATGTATAGACATGATCTTACTGGGGGTTTCTGGATAAAGTAGTAACTGACCTTTCCTCTGGACCGTATAAAGAACTTATGTCCTGTCTATACATAGTCACCACACCATTACTCATAAGCAGTCATCAAAAGGGAAACAAGTGTTTTCTTTGAACCTATTCCCTTGTGTTCTGCAGATCAGGGAAACCCTTGCCTGTTTAAGCAGACAAAAACCATTTTAAACCCAAAACATTTTATTACCTGTATTTGTGACAGAAGGAATGACAACCTAAAAAAGATTTGTGGCCAGAAAATGTCCTGAGTAATGGTATCATCTAAACCTTGTAAGGAGCACAGGGTAGAGAGATTTGGGATGGGAATTGGGGTAGGAGGTGAGGAGGCAGTTTCATTTCTCCTTGAGGGGTACATTGTCAGTATGACTTCATTATTTTGTATAAAGTATTATGAATTGCCAAAATGATAAATACATCCCCATTCAAACGTACCAGAATGCACTCTACAGTGGAATTTAAGTGACTGAAATTTTCCCCCCTTCTTCATTGGTCTAGTTAAACAAAAAATTGAGGATTATGGGGAAATCATGGCTATCTCTAATCACTAAATCATCATGACCACAAATGAATTGCTCTGGGTGGGTCTGTCCATTGGAATGAGCCATCTTCTACCAGTTTTATCCATAGCTTCAAAGTTTCTCTTTACTTGCTAGTTTGCTTAGATGGAACTGTGGAATTAAAGACGAAAGCTACAGAGAAATGACAATCTCAAGTTTGTCTACTTTAATGTTAAGTTAAGTTACAGACTTAATATTTGGGGATCACTGTAAGTTATTATGAATAAGAGGGAATAGGTTGAATATTTCTGTACTGTTACTTCATGTTGTAAAAAAATTTAGAAAAAATTGAACTGAATAATCTAGTTGCTTTGTTTTTCCTTCCAGAAAAACTCAGTTTGGTTAATTGAATAGGGGAGTGGTCTCAGCTATGGATTAGAGTAAAAAGTCAGGTGACGTTTCCACATATCCATAAAGTAGAAGAAACACAAGACATGTTGTAGGGATCCTAATGTCTTTTATCATATAAATATTACACAAAGAAAACTTGCATTAAGTATCAAAAAAAACTTTACAATCTGTACATTTGGTTTTTTCTTGTACTCTTTTACGTTATACGTCTTTAGACAGAAATTCACAAATGGGCAGTAAAATGGTGAGTCAGCAAAGAAGATGAGAAGCGACATTGCTATTAACAAAAGGTCTGTTCTTTGGCAGATAAATGTCTGGCCAAACTTATTTCAAGGTCAGTATGAGATGCAAAAATTTGCATCCTAGGCTTGATAAACCAAAAACTTATTTCAGATTATTTCTGTAGATTCCATTAACCCCATGTAGCTCAACACAAATACTATTAACTTATACACTGTATTTCTTTGGCTCTTGCTAGACTGTAAAAACCTGTGATGAAAATACTTCCTCCTATCCATTTCAGTGATAAATTCTGCAGTGCTTGAGACCTTCTAGCCATTGTTAATTTGACTAATTAAGGGGACTGTGACCTTTTGAATTCCTATAGATTATAGGTTATTTACATAAAATTAACCTGGATGGAAGGTAAGAAGAGTGAAAAAAATTGTGTTCCATGATTGTTTAAAGAAAGTGAGCTATACCCTCTTTGGTTTATATCAGAGGAAAAGAATAATACAGAAGAATAGGAATTTGAAAGTTTGTCATAATTCATGTTTGTTCCATATAAAGCAAGTAACAAAGTGCTACTATAAGTTTCTATACCAGAAGGTAGGCCTCAGCAGCCCTGCTTTGGAGATTTCTGAGTTTGGATTTAGAAAAGGGTAAATACATGTATAAAACACTTCTTTAAAATTTAATGAAACATTAACTACAAGCTAGTTCTATGTCACTAAAACTCAGTACAAGAAGGAATGCAAATGGGATCTGGTCTTTCATCAAAGAAAATTCTTAATGGATCTGAATCCTTTAAGTAAGCAACACTGTGTATATACTTTGTTTTCTTATGAAGACTTGGTGGTGTTGGCTTTAGATTTGGAACTTTTAATTGTTAAGATTATATTCTTGGCAATTGGTCAACCTGTGGATGAATTTCAAGTCAGCCTGGTACCAGACTTTCCAAGCATGGAAGCTAAGTCCCTCAAAAAAGGAAAATGATCATATGAATTTTTTAAGAGAACTATAAAGAGGCTGACAAAGGAATCTGTGAATAGTTGCCCAGGTAACTAAATGAGCCCATTTATCATTGACTTTGATAATAGAAAACGCATAGGACTGTTACTTGTGATTTTGCCAAATAATATGTTTTACGTTGTGAGCAGTTTCTTCAACTTTGTAACAAACTGAACTTTATATTTGTGAAAAGCTGCCTAATTAATTCACTTCCACATTTTATGAAGGAGGAAACAAAATTCTAAGCCACATGCATGCCTGATAATTGTATATACATATGTACATGCTGTCAGCTATTATTTAAACCACTCATCCAATTAGCTTATTTCTAAATAGTATTAATGGTGAAGTCAGTTTAAGCACAAATTCAGTTCAAAAAGAGAACTTTAAATAAAGATGGAACATGAAGAATTAAACAGATCTTCAGACTCAAAAAAGCCATCAATTCCTAATTCTATCCACAGTAGAATATGAGAACATGTTTGCATTATGTTTATTTTAGCTAATTAGCCAGTCATGTCTGAGATGGTAATAGCTATGTTTCCAGGTACTTAATTTGATTACTTATTTTATGATAAATGTAAAACTACAACTGTGAGTTGACCTGCAATTGGATAATGTCATGTTTTATAGGCCTCTAAAAAGTTGTGGCTACATCTGTTGAAATTCACTTCTAGGTAGATATGCTCATGTGTGTATGAATGTAGTGAAGAAGGGGACAAAGGCTAATTGATTAGATCTGAGGTAGTGAAGTAGGAACCAGATTCACAAAGAATGCCAGGATATAGAGGAAGTAAATCTACTTGTGGAATATGGGTATGTTTCCATTATAAGCAAGCTTTGGATGGAACAAAGTAAATCCTTCAGTTTGCAGAAAACCTTGAGAAGGAAACAAATTCATTTTCCAGAGATTTTAGCTGTAAGGAAGAATCAGCTAGGCAGACCACATGAAAAGCCGCCTTGTTAGGAAACTATAGTCATGTTTTAGCATACTTTAGGTATTAATCCCGGGGGAAAAAAAGTTAGTGGTATGAACAGCAAAAGTTTTGCATTCTTTAGCTTCCCTCTCCTTTGAGTCACACTTGACTGAAAGAGAAAACAATGCTGCACATTAGGAATCTTTTACGTAAATACACAGTAGCAGTCTTTTCCTTTCAGAGTACTGTTTTAAATGCTGGTTAATCTAAGGTTCCCCAGGTCTTTGTGTTAATCAGTTTAGAAATAGAGATCTTCATTATACTCATCTACAGATTGTGTTCCTTGAGTTTCTGGGCTAAGAACAGTCACCCTGCTCCATTTGAGCTAAAACATGATTGCTTTTTTCAAGCTGCAGGGATTCTATTTTCTTCTGTGCATATTTCAGTTGGATCTTTAGGGCATCATTATCTGCTTTCAGGGCATTTATTTCCTAAAGGGAAAGGAGAATGAGGTATGTTAATAAAGCAGCCATGAATAGCAAATCATTTACAGTATTGGGAGTACTGCACTTGATTGGCATCTCCTACTCACTATGGCTGAAAATTAAAAACTATTTTCAAGACAGTTATTTTGCCCTGAATAGAAAATAACAAGTTAAATATCAAGTGAGTCTTTGCAAATAGCAATTAGCCTTTGTGATCATAGCAAAGATGTGAGTGGCTAGCAGGCAGAATAATCCATTTCCCTGGCAATAGGTGTATAATGACAAAACCTTTGGATGTTGTATGGCAGGAGATCTTAACTTTGCAGAAACAAAGAATCTCTGGTCAGGTCTGAGTCATGAAAGCAGTGACTGAGAATTCTATAATATGAGATGTCATACTGCATTTAATGTAAGTTTTTTTCCCCCAAATCACTGAAAACTAATGTACCTTTTTGATAAACATAAAGAATTTCACCCCGTTCCCTAAACTAGGATTTGGTAACTTGCAGTGATTTAATTATAGAGCCAACGGTTAATTTCTAGTGTTCTGATTTTGAGTCTGGTGTTCTTATAGTATACCACTCTGGTTACACCAAAAGAATAGTATATATAGGCAATGTCTGGGTAATATGGGATACGTTGGATTGTTTCTCAACCTGAGTTACGTAGATAGCTGTCTGTTAGCTACCATATAATACTGAGCACTTGCTATGTCTCTGGTGCTGTGTTATATGGTAATAGAAATACCTTAAACTTCACAAATGCCTTGAAAATAGGTGGTATATCAATTTTATAGAAGTAGAAAATGTTGTCATATAGTATCAGATTAGATACTTGAACCCAGATATATCCAACCCTAAGAGCCTATGTTTGCTTTTTCTTTTGTTCCATGTTGGTTCAGAGGTACACATACAACCTAAAATAATATGTAATATTTAATAATACTTTAATATTAATATATTGCTTATTACTTTAAATACTGATTTAATTTGACTAGTTATTATGGATAGGACTGTTGAATCACATATAGATAAATCACTGTAAGAATTTTACTTAATGGGAAAGTGGGACACATTGTTCCTCTAAAATGTACATAGTGAATTCTGGACCTTCAGTCTATTTGACAAGGCTAAAAGTAAAGAGAGGCGACTGGGAAGATGGTGAGCGAGTTTACTGGCTCTGGTATTACTGGATAGGAATTATTCTGGGACTAACTCATCTGAAATCTTTCTGTAAACCCCCTCATTTTTGAAGCATTGTTGCCAACTACATTGAAGATTTGAGGCAAACCTTACAGAGCATGGAATCTCAGCCCTGTATTTTACAGAGGACCAAACAGGTTGTAGAGTTTAACAGCTGGTATAAGAAACATCTGGGACATCTTTGCCTCCAGGACCAAAGTTCATTCTATTCTATCATTTATATTCATTTTTTAAAAGTTGGGTTTGGTAGTTTCTACCCCTAAAGAGAAAGTGGTTTTTGTAACCCACGTTTTGCCACCTTCTGATTGACTTGATTCTTAAAGCATGTCTTAAAAATAACTCTGAGCAATAGAGTACCTTTCATCCAGAAAATCTGTTGCTCTTTTTTTCATATGTCCCTCCTATTCAATTCCTGGGAGTCTGACAGGAAAGGTACAATGTTGAGGATAACACAGGGAATCTTGAAGCCCTCATGGACAGTTCACTATGTAGTATGTAGAATTATATAAGGAATTCTGGCTAGATGGATGTTGGTTTTGTGTTTGTACTGATAGGTCTCCAAAAACACAGTGTAAACCTTGATGTTCTGGGAGAAAGCCAGACAGGCATCCCTCTCCCTTTAATAAAGTGATAATGTTGAAACTAATGTATCCTTGCTTCCCTGTCTCAAAAATGGCTTGTTACCTATAATTAATAAGAAACTACTGTCCCATGACAAGAGGTCTAGCTAAGCCAGCCCTTACCATGAGCTGTGTATTCTAATTAAAGGCTCTTCCTTCTGCTATCTCTGTTTTCCTATCTATCTATCTTTTTTTTTTTTAACCTCATTGTTCCCTTATCTCAAACCTTGGCACCATATTCCCAAACTCTGTTCTTTTCTTGGTAATCTTTATTTTGTCTTTTCCAGTGCCTCCATGTGGTGCCTAATAATTAGGACATTGTGAGCCTAAAATATGTTAGAAAAGAGTCCCTTTATCTATATTAAGAGGGAGGCATTATCTGTGGTGAGCTACAATACACTCACCTCTTCTTTTTTTGTTGTTGTTGCTGTAGCACTAAGATCCCCTACCTTCTTTTAGGAAGGTGCCTAGGCAACCATGAAGGTCCCAACCACAACCCTGATGAACAGGTTAACAAAGACCTCTAGGGAAGTAGGATTTATGCAAGTTCATGTCAGTTCCATCTAGAAAAAGGGAGTGGTGTCAGCACAGTAAAATGACCAGTAGAAACTGGTTTTTCTCAATGAGCCTGCTGCAAATAGAGCTTTAGGCACCGGCACTCTGAAATGGCACCTGCCTGGTGATAGATGATAGGTGATATATCCTGTTCTGCCCGGGTAATGTGAGCTAGGGCCCCTGCTGGGCTGTGAGAAAGCTGGAATCCATCCTTCCTCCCTCCATTCTTCTCTTTTTCTTTTTATCTTTAGGATCTTTAGTTCACATGCTCTTCCGTGGCATGGCCTCACTTCTCTAAGAGAATCTGAACAAAGGGAAAGTGAAAAGGAAGGTACCTGTTCCAGCTCTTGGTAGGTTGGGAGTCTGAGGTGACGGAGCTCCTCCTTTGATTTTATGAGGGATTCTTTATTCTCCCACTTGACAAACGCCCTTTTTCTGACCAAGACTGGGCTGGGACATGGAGATGTGGGACTGGGAAGCACATAAAGAGTATCCTGGGCTGTCTTCCTTGGAGAAGACAGCACAAAAGGACCTGAAGGGCTCTCACTGCCAATCCAAGGCAGTGATTCGGTCTGGGTGGCCTTGTGGGCAACAGTCCTCCTCAGCCGAACAGAAATCTTCTGCGAGGACACTCCCATCAGCATGATGGTCCGATCCTTACTCTCCTCACTGTGTTCCACTGCCTCCCCATTAGAGAATGTAAAAGGTCCTCCTTCAGGTGCTGTGGGAAGATACATGACATGTTAGTACTTAGCTCAGAAGAGCAGAGACTCAAGATTGACACATTAGTTTCAAATGAGACCTTTCTCATTGTTACAGGAGTTCTGTATGTCCAAAGAAGATCCATTTTTTAGGCACCCAATTTAGGGGGTAAATGGTGGCTGAAATCCAGGGGCTTTGCTGGCCAAGCCACTGCCACTGGCGTCAGGCTACATCTGTCCTGAAGAAAGGGCATCTTTTTCTGTTTGCACAAAGGTTGCTTAGAGTGTTTCTGGGGATAAGTTGAAGCCCCTGCCTCAATGCTGTGAAGTTTCATAAATTAAAGAGAGCAGGATCAATATATGGACAGATGCTCCATAAATACTTTCTGTGGACCCTGGGGTTTGGGAGCTCTCAGCACTCAAGTCTCAGTCCTGATACAGGTGCCCTATAGCAGATGGTATGAACTCTCTGTGGGGCCCATTTGTACAATGGGTACAGCTTAACTGTGAGAGGGAAGTTTTAGCTTTGTGGAAGTGTGTCTCAAAATGTATTGACCTTGTTTGATACTGATGGGGAAAAGGCAAGTCATTCTGGTTTCCTTGCCCAGGACCCGGCCTGGTAATGTTAACCATAAGGAGTAATTTACTAGAAAAGTAGAGTAAGAACAAATGTATATGAAGTGGATGGTAGGGAGATAAACTGCACATCATCCAAGTTTACTGTTATGCAAAGACTCAGCAGTAATTCTGATATGGAACATTCTGACATTCAAGACTTTTACTATACCAATCCAAAATGGCTTTTAAAAAAAGGTTTTCTAATTAGCATTTATAACCTGAATCAACAGTTCCTATACTAGAAATCTTATAAAGACCCTAGTTTAATTTTCGCCAAGGGGAACATAAGTTAACACTTAATATTTATCCAAATAAAGCTCAAAATTGTAATTACACTGTTATTTAAGTACCAGAATATTTAAATTATTATGTTCACCTAAAATAATTACATCTTTTTTGGAGGAGAATTATGGATGATGATTTTTTTATCTCCATTTTCCAACTTTTTGGTAATAGCTGTATTCTTTCTACCAATCCAAATTCCCAAATCATGAATATAACCCCTTCTGTTATTTAGGTTGAATTCCTAGGCATACAGGGAGCTTGGGACAGAACCTTGGGCATTCTACCTTTTTGGGAGCATAAGGAAGAAGGCAAATAAGAAAAAAGCAACGGAAAGGGAGCCCTTAAAATTTCAGGATGAGTTCTAGGAGACCACAGTGTTATAAAAATCAGGAGAGGTATAAGTTTCAAGAAAGTGAAAGTTGATAAATATAAAACATTACACTGGGATTGAGAAAGATGATAATGGGCTAAAAAATCACTGGAAATTTTGATTTGATGAGCAGGTGCCATCTATGGAATAATTATTAATAAAGAGAAGAAAGCAATTTGGATGATAATGATAACCAAATTGACCATTACAAACAGACCTTGGCTTATAGCAACTTTACAGCAATTTTCATTTGTTGCCCCTGATACATGCATGTTTATCCTACCCATTGCTGTATTTCCTGATGGGTTCTAAAAGAGCCTCAGAAGCCCACCCTTCTTTTACCATTTCAAGGTGCAGGGTTCGGGGGGAAAGGGCAGGGTTTGGGACCTAGAGAGGAGAAATCTCTAGGAGCAACCCCTTCAGGGTGTCCCTTTTGAGGCCCCAGATTCACAATGCTCTCTGCCATCTTTTTCCCATGAAAATTGGCATTTTATGTGACAGAATTGTGGTGCCCTAAGGTTATGTGTAACTCTTAAAATAATAGGGTGCATAATATACAGGCCTATCTTTCACAATGGTATTTGTGGTCATTCTTATTAAAAGTTGAACATCAAATCCTTAGTTGATTAGAATATTCTTTCTTGGGGAAAAATCTCCTTAGGGCCTTTTCTAAGAACAAAGCATCCCAAAAGTTTGAAGTCAGCCTATGTTTAGATACTTAGTATGGGGAAGAATTCAGGAACAGAGCAGAAAATGTGTACTTGGCTGGTGTGATAAAAAGGAATCTGCATTTCTTACATGGAAGTAAAACACTTAAGCTTTGATCTAATTGATCACTAAATGCATATTGATATTTACCTTTGAACATTAGAAGTGCTTTAAATTCAGAGTACATACTACATGGGCTTAAAAGTTTTCTCTGGGCATTTGTTGTAACTAAAGTGGCCTTACTAATTTAGAGAGCTTATTTCAAAAGAGTAATGATATTAGCACATGGCATTTACTCTGTGTTTGGCCCAATTTTAAGTGTTTTATATAAATAAACTCGTAAGTAAACACAGGAGAGAAAAAAGTCATTAGAAAGAACAAAGAACAAGTAGTCTTGCCTGATGTCAGAAGTGAACTTTTCCTTTTTAAGTTACATGGCTTTGTATACTATGTAAAACTGGCACTAACCTAATAAGCATTGGATTTTTGCCTGAAGACCTATATGTTGTTCAGGAAGTCATGGTGATCAGTGTTTTGACATGCTGGCTGGCCAGCCTGCCCAGAGACCAGAGTCTAGTTCAGCACTAGGAAGCTTTGTCCCTGCCCCGCCACATTCCTCACCACCAAGCCCCTCACTGGAATCATGTCGTTTGTCTCATTATCCCATTTCGTAATATAGACGGTCCAGACTGTTCTACCTGGCATTTAAGACTCTCTAGACTGGTTCCCACTCATTTTTCTTCATGTCTTACCTAGACCTTCACTTCTGCCACAGTATCTTATTCACCATCTCAACAGCACTAAAGCTTTTCTACCCTGGGCTTTTTACTGTACATCCTGTGTGGAATGCACTCCACCCTCCCCCATGACTTAATTTTACCTTTCCTTCAAGACTTAGCTAAAATTCCACCTTCTCCATAAAGTCTTTCCCAACAGCTCCAGTATAGCGATTTCTCTACTCTGTACTACTCTCATTTGCTGTCGCTGCAACAGTACTGCTCTTAGCACATACTCTTAACATTGTTTCTAAACTGCTCCATGTTTGTACATCATCTAGATCTACTCCATGACGCGGAGGCAATCCTTTCTGCTTCTTTGCTCTTTAGACCCGGGGCATCTCAAACATACTTAGTTTAAAATTGCTTCCTTATTGTACTATTACTTGCATTTTGATGTGAGTGAATTTGCCAGTTTATCTCTCAGTAGTTGAGATTTTTGGCTTCGTCATGGAATTTTCCTCATAGGATCTGGAATTTTAATCTGTAAGCTCCACTTGAGTGGGAGTTTCCTTCCTGCATTTACCCTTCTGTTTCTAGAATTTTGACAGTTACCTCTACCTGGCTCCTCTCCTGGGGATATCACAGAGCCAGTATATGACTTTGCCTGTGGTTAAGTCTGTTTGCTGCCGCTAACCTTAAGTGACGGTCGCAGGTTTCTTTCAGCTTTTCTGCCTCAATTTTAAGCAGTGAGTCTGGTTCTGGTCACTTTTTATGCATAGTGGTCTCTGTTACTCTGCAGAAAGCAAATTCCCTACTGCCTCTACCTGCTTCTGGACATGGAGCCAAGCAGACTAATAGTTTCAACATCCACTCCTTACAGTGTGTTTTTAGTACATTTCTGAACTACGGAGAAGTTTACCTTTGTTTTTGAATGCAACTATGCCTTTTAATGTTATTTATCTACCATATGTTATGCATTACTTTACATTATATACACACAAACATACATATACATGCATATACATATTCCCCCATCACTGTTTTGGGTTTGGAGCTGGGGATGGGGTAGGATAGTTGTGATAACTTGAGGCATTGTCTTGGCCAGAAGTCAGTATCTGCACTTGGTGTAGGTGCTTAATATATTCCTGCTGATTTTTATGCCAGACTTCCATTCTGCTCTTCTAGCCCCCTTAGGTCTGAGACACAGGCAGGGAGGTAAAATCCAGAATTGTGGGAAGTGTCAGCCCTGGCCTAGCTGTTGAGGACAAACTTAACTGAAACTCAGGACATAGCATCATGAGGTAATCTTTCTTCCCCCCAAACTTTATCCTTCCCACTTCACTTTCCAAGATGAATGTTTCCAGTGCCTACTTACCATGGAGCAGATCTTTGGCTCCTAATGAGCAGAGGTTGGACACTGGCCCCACAGAGGTGCTGTTCTCTGTGGGAGCTGCTGGGTTCTTGGCTCGCTTCTTGCACTCGAACACGACCAGATCTTTGCACTGTTTGTGGCAGTTCATCCCACAGTCTGTGGACAAGACACCCTGGTCAGGAAGTCCTTCACTTTCTTTCTTCTCCAGAGTCTCACCATCAAATTCATGCAGTGCTCTCATGTCACATATCTGTCCTGTCTTCTAGAGCTAGGACACCTAACATTCCTAATGGACCTAGCATTCTTCTCATTGGTAAACCCTGGGTCTCACACCCTTGTTGTAGCCCTTATCAGTGAGTCTCAGTATCAGAAGCAGTATCCTGTTATCTTGGAGGGAAGATGGTGTCCTGGTATCCTGCACTTCCTGCCTACTCTAGGGAAGCCCTCTGGAAGCTCCCAGCTGTTAGGTCTTATTCTTTCTTCCGTGCAGTAAAAGGTCTCCTCTACTTCACTCTTGAATTTTCCTGCATGGGAAGGACAGTTACGTCCTGAGGTATCTAACTGATGAAAGGAAAGCTGACAAGGGCCTTTGGTAATCATTTGGTTTCTGTTCCAGAAGTGATTCTATCCTTTTCATTGGGGACCCACCCTTATTGACTACATGAGAGCACAGTCTCCTACCAGCCATCCCTATTTCCAGGGCAACCAAGGCAGAAAGATCATCTTGTAAAGGGAAACTGCATAACTGGTCACCCAGGCATTCCTCTCTCCTGTGTGGTGGCAGTCATTCTCAGGGGGAGCTCTAGGGAAGCCATTTTGGGGATGAGGCTCTGAACTCTGCTGAGACATTGTGGACTGAATGGACAACTACTATGGGTAAAAAATGCTTTAGAGGATAGCCCCTGAGACCAGAGAAAACAACTCTGTCGACAGTGCTGTCTTACCTTTACATCGATAGCCTTGTTTGATCACTCCCCAGAGCTATGAGACAAACAAGAGACAGAATGTACCACAAGTCATTCATTTGTCTGATATGAGGCTACAAATTGACATTTATTCTTTATTTTCCCTCATTCTACTCCCTAGCTCAAGTGGGAAGGAAACCTCATTTATTAATATCTGTCATGGTTTGTCCCTCCTGATTTTAAATTGAAAACAGGAAAAGTTTGGGCTGATCAGAGTCAAATGTTCTCAAGAAGCTCACTAGTGGCTTTATGACCCAGGCCTGAAATGGATGAATTATAGCAGTGGCCCTCAACCTTTTTGGCACCAGGGACTGGTTTCATGGAAGACAATTTTTCCACAGACCGTGGATAGGAGGGTGGGGTGTTGGAGTGGGGGAGTGTGGTGTGGAGCTTAGGCAGTGATGTGTGGCCCATTTCCTAACAGGCCATGGACTGCTACTGGGCTGTGGCCCAGGGGTTGGGGACCACAGAATTATAGGACAAACACGCTCCTCAGGACGCCAAGCTGAGGAACAGGTATATAGTCTTAGGTCAGGAACTTGGGTTTAAGAGGAAACTATTGGTCAAGGGTGGGATAGAAGAGAGGCAGAGCCTAGGTGACCTCTAAGGCAGTTCCTTTTGAAAGGGGGAGGAAGGTGTCTCACACATTTCTTGTTTCCAACATTTGAAACAGTATTTTAAAAAGTATACCCCCATTTCAACATTTCCAGTACCATTTATCCAAGGCTTCATGCACCAGAGAGGAAAAAAACAAATCAGGAAGAAGTGAGAGAAAGTAAGTGCAAGTAAAAGCCACACACTTGGGCACTAGGTTATTCTAGGTGTTTGCCTGGGCTCTAGGCTGGGATGGGTTTGTAAGGATTGTGAGGTCTATGCCTGCCTTATTCATTTAAATTGCCCCATACCCTTCCCCAAGTTCAACCCTGAAGCACCCTAAGAATAACTTACAAATCCAGCACAGTTGTCACAGAAAGTGGGCTTCAGGTACGTGGTCTCTTGGAAGTTGTGAGGAAAGCCCAGGCCCAGCTTGGAGTAGATTGAGCTGGCCCTCATGAAGTAGGCTGTGATCTCATCCCTGCTGATGAGGCCTTCCCTGCCAGTAAATGACCAAGGCAAGGATGTGAGGGGGAAGGTGGCTTCTAGCCTTAGAAACCCACCTTTCTTTTTATCCTCAGTGGTAATATAGCATATGTTACCTGATGATTACTTCCATGAACCCTACTCTTAATAAGGATACAGGATAGTGTATAATAAGTAGGTGAGGAAGCATTACTCATTTCCACAGAGTTGTTCTTTGGCCAAACTAGTTTTTCCTAACTAATTTGACCACTATCTATAACACTTGAGAAAGAAATGATGTAAAATGTGTGCACAGGGACGGAAATGCCTTATGCTAAGGTTCTGACTTTAGACATTACATAACTGGAACCCACTAACCATATAATTGGTTTCCTGTAGAGAACCAAGATAGAACCTATGTAACCTTGAGAAAAGTAAATATTCAAAGTATTAATAAATATTAGTTGTTTCCCATAATCTGTAAGGACAAAGCAAGAAGACTAAACTTTTTTTATTTATAGTTGACTATTCCTATACTGGCAGATTTATGGAATCTTCGATTCTGAGTATTTAATTTTGGTGTAAAGACAGGCATTCACTTGATCGCTCTCTTAGGCCCAATATTCATTAAGTGATCACAGTAGCAACACATCCAAGTGTACAAATTCTTCTAGTGACACACCCATAAACCTGTTTTCACCAATGGGCCCATAACCACATAATCCTATACACAAACCCTCACCTGTCTTTGTCCATCACACAGAAGGAAAATGGAAAACTTGCAGCAATCTTTTCAAACTCTTCCTGAGAAATGTATCCATCCTGGTCATGATCATAGTTCTTGAAGACAGACTGTGAAAAAGGAGTTTCTTTGGTGATTACTAAAGAGAAACCAATCCTCTCTCTTTAGCCAAATGACAAAGGGCTGAGGCATAAAAGCCGCTAAACAACATGAGTGAGATGAACAAGGAAACACGCTCCTTAAGCTGTGGCAAACTTTGCTGGTACCAGCAGCTGGAGGGCAGCCAGGTGCTTTCAATTCATTAGCATATCAATTATGCCACCACCCTGGCTACTGTGTACTCCTCCTTCATTGCAGAGGGATGTTCTCCCTGCACTCTACTCATTGCTCTGCTCAGATTGCACCTTCTCTGAGAAGCTTCTACAAGCAGCCCAGTGGGGAGTGTGCCCTCTGCATCTTAGTCTTCTGCTTCTCCTTGTTCTGCTCTTAGTTTTCTGTTGTTACATGGGAATTGCCCACAAGGATAAATGCAGAAGTACGGGAGTATATACCCCCTCCTCGGCATCTAGCACAGAGAACTGAATCACAGCAGTGCCGAAATTTTCAGTTTTACATTCACTTTATTACCTTTACTATACTCAAACTTTCCCCAAAACTTCTGTGCCCCAAATTAACTGACAATCTTAAACATCTGCTCTCGTGCTAGGTCTTTAAGAAGAGGCCCACCTGAGGCCAAAGTGTTTTGTCAAAATGTAACTTCTGAATTCTTCTGCAGCCACAATATGAGAAGTTGTTCCCTGTGCTCACATAGGAACGAGTTTCAAGTATCTCCTTGCCTTCGCATCTCTCCCACTGTGTTCTCCTCTCCCCACATACAAAACTAAGCCAGGCAGTGCCTTGCTTTTGACTGCTGCAACACAGCTATACTTACATCCACCATCCTCTGGACGTGTTTGCTAATGGTCTTTGGATCAGGTTTGGGAGATACTCCAGAGGCCCAGTCCACTACTACTGGTGGCTTTGAAGGTGTTAGTGGCTAAAATGAAATATTCAGAGAGATCTCATGACTGTAATGCAATACTATAAGCTACAGCTCTTTTTCCCACTGCTTGACAGTTGTATCCATGGATAACCCTCAACTATGTGCAGTGGCAAGGAACAGCCCACATGTAATTGAAATTTATAATAATAGTCTTGGCTAATGCAGGTATTGTGCTTTACAGTTTCCAAAGTGCTCTTTATATACATTATCTGCAACTACAGATAATTTAAAATTCTCAATTTGCCTAAGTTTCAGTTCTTTCTCCATTAAACCTTTTATCAGAGCTATCAGCAAAGAGTAAAGTGGATCATTTCTATTTCCTCCCTGTTCTCTAGTCACTTTGTAGCAGAAATGTGGATAAGGAAAAAAATAGCTGAAAGGCAGGAAGACACACAAGAAAAAGAAATCTGAATCCTGGCCAAACTAAAATGGAATCCTTTTCTAAATACCGTCATGCATCACTTAACGACCAGGAAATGTTCTGAGAAATTTGTCATTAGGCTATTTTGTTGTTCAAGCACCACAGAGTGTTCTTACACAAACCTAGATAGTATAACCTACCACACACCTAGGCTATATGGTATAGCCTCTTGCTCCTAGGATACAGATCTGTGCAGCATGTTACTGTACTGAATACTGTAGGCAATTATAACACAATGGTAAGTATTTGTGTATCTAAACATAGAAAGGGCAAACAAAAAATATGGTATAAAATATAAAAAGTGGTACATCTGTATAGGGCACTTACCATGAATGGAGCTTGTAGGACTGGAAGTTGCTCTGGTGAGTGAGTGGTGAGTGAATGTGAAGGCCTAGGACATTACTGTACACTACTGTAGACTTAATAAACACTGTACACTTAAGGCTACACTGAATTTATACAAAAAATTTTTTCTTCCATAATAAATTACCTTAGCTTACTGTAACTTTTTTACTTTATAAACTTTTAAATTTTTTTTAACTTTTTACTATTTTGTAATAACAGAACATCTTAAAACACAAACACATTGTATCATTGTATAGCTATACAACAGTATTTTCTTTATATCCTAATTCTATAAGTTTTTCTATTTTTAAAGTTAAAAAAATTTTTTTTACTTTTTCAACTTTTTATTATAAACTAAGACATGAACACACACATTAGTCTAGCATCAATATCACTGTCTTCCACCTCCACATCTTGTCCCACTAGAGGGTCTTCAAACGGGTAGTAACATTCATGGAACTGTCATCTCCTACAGTAAAAATCCTTTCATCTGGAATACCTCCTGAAGGACCTACCTGAGGCTGTTTTACAATTAACTGTTTTTTTAATAAGTAGAAGGAGTGCACTCTAAAATAATGATAAAAAGTATAGTATACTAAGTACATAAACCAGTAACACAGTTGTTTATTATCATTATCAAGAATTATATACTGTGCATAATTGTATGCCCTAGACTTTTACATGACTGGCAGTGCAGTAGGTTTGTTTGTACCAGCATCACCACAAACATGTGAGTAATGTGTTGCAGTATGATTTATGATGGCCATGATGTCACTAGGCAACAGTAATTTTTCCTCTCCATTATAATCTTATGGGACCACCATCGTATATGTGGTTCATTGTTGACCAAAATGCCATTATGCAGTACATGACTGTATTTGAAACTTGGCCCAAATTAAAATCTCTTTCAAAAACAGGAGAAGGTACCCTTACCATTGAAATGCCTCTAACACCCTGAAAATGGAACATACCAAATATTTGCAGTGGACATCTTTCATTACAATAGGAAGCTAGAACTTGATCTTTCTGTAGAGAGGCGATGTATTTTAGCCACCTGAACAGATAAACTGAATTTCTTAAGTATGGGCAACTCTGCCCTTGAGTACCATTTGTTTTGGGGTTGGGATGCTTCCCAGGAGACTCAAATGATTTTACTTGCCTATAGGAGAGGCAGGGCCAGATAATCTGTGAAGTTTCCATGGTGTACAGCACCAGAACCATGTGCTATTCTGAGAATTTGTCAGCCTAAGAGGTCAGAAGACCCAGCAGACGGCTCTTGCAGACTCAGAACATAACAGGATAATGGGGCTTTTCTATCTACCAAGCTGGAAATCCTCAGACAGTTTCTAATTAATATGCATATTGCTCTCATTATCATCAACAAATCATAAAAAAGAAACTTATGTGGGGATACTTAATAGGAGAGCGATGTCACTCCAGTCCACTATACTATCTCCATTCTCTAATTTGTAAACCACTGACAGATTCCCTTGCTCCTTCTGACATTCTAGTGGCATATACACATTGTTGACTGTTCACTAGTTATTTACTGTTCACACATTAGTCTTATCCCTTCAACAAGATCACGGCTCTTTATGGACAGGAACTATTCCTCACACATATGTTGAAAAGCTTTCTCTGTTCCTCGCACAAGATTGGGCACTTAGGAGAAGCAATATGCTTATGAAACTGAACTAAAAGTCTGTTCCTTAAGATGAATCAATTTGAGAAGCAGCTGGTAAAGCACCTGTTACACGCAAGACTCTTAATATGAAAAACTCACTGGGGCTCTGTGGTTCCTTGGTTCTCGGGCATAGGAAAGCTCATAGATTTCATCTTCAGTGTAGTAGAGATCCAGGGACAACTGCAGATCAAAGCAGAACAGGGTTCATTGCTAGGATGCTATTTGCCTTTCCCTGGGTTGATGTGTTTCTTTCTTGCGCTGCTTCCTCTACAGTAGTTTACTCTTCTAAGTTCTTAGCCGTTTGTTTTTAAAATTCACAGACTTTGGTAGGTGTAACACCTACTATTGCATTAGGGCAAGCATTAGTTCTTTCTTGTTAAAATGTTTTTAAATTTTGGAGAAGTCCCTGACATTTAGGGCTGGATGAAAAGAAAGAAAGAAAGAAAAAAAAAACCCTGAAATATAGAAAAGTCCCAAGGTGCCCTCTTTTTATCTATGCCTTAAATCTAAGCCTTTATATATAGAGCATAGGCCGAAGGCCTTATCTGGCCAAATGGTCCATCCCTCACTTGTTGTCTCCCAAAGCAGACATACAATCTGAAAGGATGATTTGCATGGCCTGATATTATTAAAACTTGAACCCAGGAATAGAATCCAGCGTAAACAGATAGGCTTCAGGGAGTTCAGAACTCCTTGAAATTACATGCATATTTTTGAATATATGGCTTACATACATTTTGGGGGAAAGAAGGTTCATAGCTTTCATCACAGGATTTATGATCCAAAAAAGTTAAGAATCAGTGCATCTTTTTACAAATGATGATGTTTGAGGCAGAGACCTGCCAAGGTCACATGGCTAATTAGCAAAAGGGCTAGGATCAGACCCCAGCTGATGTGAACCCTGGGGTGCCATCAAAATACTCCCTTGAGGCAGGAAGAGGCTGTGATCATTATTCCCTTCTGCAAAAAAAGCAGGTTGAAAATATAATAATTTTAGAACTGAAAGAGAAATTAGAAGTCATCCCAGAGACTAACCCCTCTGAGTTTACAGAGGAGGAAACTTGGAGAGTTATGTGTCCACAGTCACACAGCTGGTGAACTACAGAATCACAGGTCTGGAAGGGAGCTCATCTGATGTCACCCCACACCCAAAGTGCAAATCCTGGTCTCCCTCACCACTGACAAATGCTTGGCTTGAATATCTCCAAGAATGAGGATCTAAGCCAGGACCTAAGGAATAAACCTGTTTTTTTAAACTCACTGCCTTGCCCTTTTTTATGAGAGCACACTGTCTCCATATGTTACCAAGCCTTGTATCTTGATTTACCATCACCTCTTCCCAGAGAGCTTAGGACTGCTTTTGCAGGGGTAAGGAAATGGTCTTAGAAGTGTAGAGGGCTTATTGCTTAAGAGCACAGCCTCTGGAGTCCCACCCACTTGGGTCTGAAACACGGCTCTGCTACTTACTAATGTGTGGTTCTCTGGTAAGTTATGTCTTTGTGCCTCAGTATACCCATCCATAAGATGGAGATAATAATAGTATCTACTTCATAGAGTTTTCATGGGGATTAACTGAACTAATATTTGGTAAGGTGTATAGAATGGTGCCTGGCACACAGAAAGTGCTTAGTAACTGTTCTTCAGTGTGAACCTCACCGTCAGCAGGTGCACCAAGTCCTTGTTGGCCTCTAAGGGTGGGGCCACCTCTTGCAGCTGGACCAGTTCATTGATATGATTGTAAAGGGCCAGCAGCTTGTGGATGTTCACCTTCCTATCTTCCAGATAGTCGGGCATGGCTTCGTACAGCGAGATGAGGTCCTTGAGATGCACCCCCAGGATGGGGATCTTGAAATGAGTACACTCTCCATAGGCTCGCCGGTAGTTGTCATAGTTTCTGCAGGAGGACAGTAGCTCAGTCATCTCACCCAGAACCTACAAAGTAGAAGAACAGACCAATCACAGGTACCTGCTGGGCAGGGTGTGTTGCCTGTAATGGCCACCTTGCATACGCTCATCCCCTACCATGATTTCACCCCATCTGGAATTTGTTGGGCAGGGGACGATTCATCTAAAAGGTACAGATATGACTCCCAAATTAAAACTTCAACTATGTCAAATGTCACAAAGTATATTTACAAACAAAAGATATGCTTTACTTAAAATTTTTAAATTGGGGTTTTATCATTTTTATATTAAAATTTATTTCTTTTCAAAAATAATATAAGCACCTGATACAAAAATTAAAAAGGTATAAGAGTATAAAGTGAACAGTAAGTATCCCTCTAACCTCTGTCCCCAAGCCATGCTTTTCTCTTCCCTAGTGTCTTCTGAATGTCTCCAGAGACACTGCATTGCTTAACATTTGAACTGTAATGTCAGGAAGTGCTGACTACATTGCTGGCATGGGGAAAAGCATGTGTTTCAAGAGTGGAGCTTCAGTAGTCTATTGCGTGTTCTATTCTCTATGAAGTGCTCTGTGGGCCTTATGTATCTCAAGATTCTCAAAATGGGCCTATGTCTAGGAAGCAAGTGGCATTCCCTTCACAGACTGAAACCATGAACTAAAAAAACTGAATAGACTAAAGGACAAGACAGAGGACAGTAGAGCTCACACGCTGCCTCAGCCCTAGAAATGGGCATGGCTGCTCGCCAGCACAGAAAGGATGCAGCCAGATCTGGGGTTCTTTTCAGTCACATCTCGCTCAAGTCAGCAAGCGGTTCACAGAACCCATCCCTGTGAGTGACAACCAGCTTTTTCAGAAGCAGAAATGTGAAGTGAAAGCCTGTCTGCCAGTCATCACACAAAATCAGTAGTCCCCTCATCCTCAGGGGATACATTCCGTGAGCCCCAGTGGATGCCTGAAACTTTGGATAGTACTGAACCCGAATTCTGTCAGTCAGAACATGTCTCTGTTCATGTCTTCCACCCACAAATTTAATGCCTTTTCCATCTTAACTAAGCACTTATCTTGCACTGTGGCCATAACTTTTGCAGTTTGAGGTGCGACAGCAAAACTAGAGTGAATTTCTGTTTCTTTTTTCCCAATTTCTTGGATAGGAGATTTGTTCTTACCATAGATCTTAGCAACCTCAGCATATACTTTTTTTCTTTCCTTGTTAAGTTGAGAACTTTCACCTTTTCACTTAAAGGAAGCACAAGCACTTCACGGTTTCTCTCTGGCATATCTGAATTGCCAGCATCACTAGTCTTGTGCTTTGGGGCCATTAGTAACTAAAATAAGGGTTCCTTGAATACAAGCACTGCGACACCAACACCGCAGACAGGGGGTTTGATAACTTAGACTGCTACTCAGGGAATAACAGGAGGGTGCGTCTGAAGGCTGGGAGTGCTGGACAAAGGGGTGATTCATGTCCCAGGAGGGAGGGAGCAGGATGGCTTGAGATTTCATCATGCTACTCAGAACAGTGTGCAATTTAAAACTTATAAATTGTTTATTCCTGGGGATTTTCCATTTAGTATTTTTGGACTGTAGTTGACCTCAGGTAACAAACCATGGGAGGCAGAAGCATGGATGATGGGGGACTACTTTAACCATTTTAGACACTGTGCCAAATTCTTTTAATAAAATGGTGGCCTAAGAGGTACCGTTTCTCCATAATGAAGAACTTGAGGTTTTAGAGTCAGCCCCCCTCAATCACTTTGAGATGGCAAGAGAGCCTCCTCCTCACACACCTGTAGCAACAGTTCAGGTAAGTGTTAGGTATGGAAGGTGCTCACAAAACGAGATTAACAGCAAAAATTATAGAGATATTTTTATTCCCCTCAGAAGGTGAAATCAACCACTTGGGGGAAATTTGCTACAACACTGGACTTACTAATTCCCTATTTACCACCCTGAGGGTCCAGTAGCTGCAGCCAGGAAGCATTGCTGTGGGTGGCCCCAAGCTGGAGGAGGAGCAAGTGCTATCTTGTAAACTAAATGACATGAAGGCATATTCATCTCTGTGACTATTTCCCTCTGTCACGACAGACATGGGCAATCTTTTCAACTGTTCCACCTGGTCTCAGCAGAACTATTAAGGAATGAAAAGGTCGCTAAAGATTGCCCTTTGACCAGACCATTGGGAAGTGGGGCCCTCCCCAGAGGCCCAGCATTATGATAGCAGAGATTGTTAATAGGAGACTCCCCATAAGGGAGCTGAACACCTGGGAAAAATGGATAGGGGCAGTGAACTAAAGTCTTTCTCCCTAGGAAGAGAGTTGTGCTCTATGCCAGTTTGGGAGGATTGGGGTTTGTGCATAGTAAGGTCCTCTTGCATGAGATGAAAGTGCTCTAACCCATGCTGTACATAGCTGCATCTATATCCTCAGTATATCATAGTAGCTTGTATTTACAACAACAGCCCTATGTGTCATAAAAGATTAAAGTATATGCTGTAAAATCTAAATAATAAAGTAGGGAAGTACATAGGATATTTTTCAAAAATATTCCTCAATAAAAATAACCTGTTACAAAATAGTATCTGAAGAACTCATCTCCAACTGTGTGAGAAAATTCGAATATCCAGAATGTCATTCTCCAAGGGTTCTGGATAGCTAGGTTTTTAATGTATCACTATAGAACTATATAACCACAGTTGACATGCAAATGGTTCTTTGGTCAACTGAAACACTATTGCTTTGGGGAGAACATTTTTAAGCAAGGAGCTGGAGCAAGAGAGTCAGTGTTTGAACTGGCTTAGCAGGAATGTTTGCAGTAACACTGACGGCCAGATGGAATCACAGTCACTGTCAAATCTGTGACTTCCCCATTCTGTGGGTTTCCTAAAGGTTTGCCTCCCTGCTACTTTGCCTGGTTGGCAAGGAATGGGGTGGTTTGAAAATGCTCTCTGGGTTCACCACCAAGGGTAAATCAGTGGTATTGGTCCTAGGAATGCTGCTAAGGGCCCCAGAGAAGATGGTAGCACTGACCTTATTGATTTCATGCGGAACATGCGAACTTGTCTCCTTGAGCCTGGAGATTGAGCTGTGACATAGCCCACCTATCACAGCCATCAATGTATTAAAGTTCTGCAGTTGGTGGAGCTTCTGTGACACAGAAGACAGATGACAGCAGAGTCACTACACACGTCAGTTACCCGGAGAGCTTAGAGGTTGCCTATCAGCTCTGTGCCTTGAGTCTTCCTTATACTGGTCAAAGACTAGCGATTAGATATTACCAACTTTCTGTCCATTTTTCGCCTTCTGCTTAATTCCAGATAGGTGGATCCCAAACCTAGCAAGGTGTCATATCTCCCTCTCTTTGTTGCAGCCGATCCCTGGACTACCATCTAGATCAGTGGTTTCTAAAAATCACCCACAGTACCTGTTTAACATAAAGATTTCTGGACTCAAACTGGGGTTGGGATTAACCTTTAGTTAATATCAGAGCAGGTGATCCATGTACTGAACTTTAAGAAACACTGTTCTAGACCATCCAGAGTTGGAAAAATATATCATTAAGTGTAATCTTTTATTTCCTTTGTTCCAAGTTTGCCAGACTTTTATTTTCGAGGGTAAGGACTTTGTCTTACTCCCCTGTGCAATTCCAGTGCCTATATGGGACAGTAACTAGGAGAGAGAAGCTAGAATCTTTGGGGAACTTGAAATATGGGTTCATAGTACCTGTTTTCTTCTTATCAAATGCTTAAACTCTGCCCCTCAAACATTAAATGCAGTCATTCAACATGGTATGGGTTCAAAGACCTAAAACAACCCAGGCTGGTCTAGCTCTAGTAAGTCTTAGAATTGCCCTTTCCTTTGCCATGTGGGCCAGATTTGGGAAAATAACGTAGGATGGTAAGCATCTTCTGAAAAATGTTAAAGATTTAAACAGATCTAAAACTGTATCCTGACCCCTGAGAGGGCCTATAAGGCTCTCTCCACATTGTCCTTGTGTGGGAGAATAGAAAAGTCACCATATGTAGATCTAAGGACAGTTAGTTGAAGGCACACAAACCCCACCATGGTTCACAAGGGAAAAACAGCTCTAATTGATAGACTAAGCTGGGGGAAAAGGGGACAGATAATTTACCTCACAGCCCAGGCTGAAAGTCTTAATCCAGTCACTCACCTGAGCCACACGGATGAACTTGATGAAGACTTCTGCTCGGAGCTGTGGGGTGGGGCGGCTGAGAACCATCAGCTGGACCCACTGGGAGATGCCGTTGCACAGAGCAATCGACCGCTCCATGGTGGGGTTCTCCTTCACACAGCTATTTACCAGATAATTCTGATAATCAGAGAACTGCAGGGGGAAAAATAAACATCAGGACTATATTCTGGGAGATCTGAGGGACAAGTCAGCTCTGCTCAGTTGATGGCTAGGGACTGCCATGGGACAGTGCCCTGGCCCTCCTCTCCTGCGTCTTTGCCAGTTGACCAGGAAGAATGATGGGAGGGACATCTTTCTTATTCCACCCACAGTGGTCTCTCTACATCAAAAGTCATTAGGCATAAGTGGATGTGTACACTTACTAGTTAATCCAAATATTATACTTCAGCAGATACTATCCATTCTAAATTCTAAAGAATATAATATTGAAGAAAAATCTTAGTATTAGTTCCAGCTCTGCTGCTGAACTTTAGGGAATAAAAGATAATTCTCCTAACAAAAACAAATTTCTCCCTCCCTAGCTATTTTCTTACCTTAAAAATGTGATGATAAAATCTGCCCATCTAGGGCATGAGATTATTATAAAGATCAAACAAGATAATATGTGAAAGCCTTAACTTTTCAAAGTGCTACATAAATGTGAGGTGGTACTAATGGGATAATTATTAACCTTATGCTAAAACAGGTCTGTTTGGATTTCTTCCTACTCGCCAACTTGAGCAGAGGCCAACTGAATGGGGTACATGAAACTTGGTTAGCTATGTAATAGTTGACCATAGTTCCCCAACCTGATCATGGCACTGACTGTGGTTGACAATGAAACAGCAGATATGAAACTGGAAATGTCCCAAAAGAGCTGGTCTAAGTGGAGATTGTAGCTATTGTGTCCTTGTCACTACGAATCTCTCTGCTCAAACAGTATAACCAAGAGGGAGGAGTATTCTGCTCTTCTCTAGCACTCCTATGGAAGTCTTTGGTGCTGCTGCCCTGTTATTTCCAGGTCTCCCCTTCTGAACTTTTCCCTTTGAAAGCAGGTGTGGCCATAAGACAGAGATCAGCTAGTAGAATGTGAATGGAAATGATGTGACTTTGGAAGGAAAGATTTAAAAGCCAGTAAATGATCTGCCACATTGCCTTCCCACTGCTGCAGATTCATGGGAATTCCTGTTAAGATGAAGCCTCCCTCATCTGGGTCCCTGAGCAACTCTGATCAGCCCCTGCTGACCCATGCTAGACAGGTAGCATGAGTGAAAACTTTTGCTTTGTTAAGCCACTGAGATTGTATAGGAGAGAGGGGACAGATTGTTACTGCAGTACATTTTAGTCTTGACAAAATAGTAAATACACTCATGGGAAGAACTCATAAACTAAATAAAATAGCTGCAAATTTTTTTTCTTTACTCCCTCCCACCCCTATAGCTGCAAATTAACTGAGCCCCACTTTACTGTGCTGTGACTGCTGATGGGTAGAAAAATATGAGTAAGACCAAAATCACTGCTTAAGAGAGAGATATAAAGCAAAAATCTTACCTTTTCTAAGAGAAAGTGGCCACAACTCATTCCAGTGAATATATTTTATATACCCCCCACTATAAATTTGACATTGAATCCATTTTTTTTAAAGAATTATCCCAGCAATCTCCTCACCACCCACCAAGTGTTGTAATAAACAGAAAATATCAAACACCTTTCAATTCACAGCAGAGATGAATTTCCCTCCAACCTCATGTTGGAGAGAAAATTTTTGTTTGGGAAAACTGTTTAGAACTGTGTAGAAAAAACAAAAAAAATCCCCCAGTCTTCCTCTATGAAGGGACCGACCATGCCACTCAAAAGAAATGAAGGTTCAAACTAATGTTTTCACTTGCAAATAGAACACTGCTCAACACCCACCCCACCCTTGGGGGAGACTGGCTAGGATTCCTGTTCTGCATAGATTTTTCACTTCTGCCTCCATTGATGTGAGCACTGGCATCAAGCAGACATCCTGCAGGCCTGACTGAGCAGCCCTGCCAGTTTGGCCCCAGCAGAGCCCAGATTTCCAGTGTGATAAAGGGCTCTTTTCAATGGCTCTCAGCTCTGACTGGTGTCCTGCCCCGTGACAGGGGATGCACTGCCAGATGGAAACTCCCCAGGTGGAGCCTCCCAATTGGGGCCTGGGGTTCTGAGAGGTGCAAGTAAGGGGACTGGGGGAGTTAATGCCTAGAGACTTATTTCCAAATGGAAACTGGGAGGTCCCTGGCTGAGTGGCCAAATAGCTGGGTAAAAACAGAAGAGATACCAACATTATAGAAGAAAATATGAAATAACTTCTGTAACCTGGTTTGCAGGTCTCCTTCTAGATATAACAGAGCCCAATAAATTGGTGCTGAGTGACCCAGAGAGGCATGTAGTCCTGGCCCCAGGTCTGACTCTAATAAGCTGTGTTGACCTTGTTCAAGTCAGCCCTCTGGGCCTCCATTCCCTTACCTGGAGAACACAGGTCATTCTAAGAAATGCTTCCAGCAACTAGGTAGTCTCTATTTTTAGAGCAAAGCTAAAGGTGCATCTGTTGGTAGGGGTGGGGGCTAAGTGGAGTAAGGAAGGGTCTCACTTCTCAGGGAAGTATATTGGTCAGTGAGGGTCTGTTGGCATCTGACATGTTGACAAATTCCCTTGTATGGAACAAATGTATGTCATTGGTATCACATATGGAGTTGCAAGGACTGCAGCGAGGACAGAATGTACTTGACTGCTCTTTCTGTTCCTGACGATAAATGGAAATCTCTTTCCCCCACCAGTACCTTTGACTCTGCTTAGTTACCCCAGGAGCAAGGTTTGGGTCAGCATAATTTATCTCTAGAATTATGGTGACTGCTGGGCTAGCACCACTTCAAGGATTTAAGTATGTTCTGGTCTAGACCAGTAGCATCTACTTTATTTTGGGACTTCCCAGAGCCATTCAAAACCTATACTAGAATGAATTCAAACTCTGAGGGGACATATCCTTTTTTTTTTTTTTTTTAAGGAAGGTTAAAAAATTTTTTCTGAAAGTCTAATGAATATCAGGGGTAAAAGATATGTGTGCGTCTGTACTGCGTGTACACTCGTACGTGTGTGTGCGGGTATCACGTGTGCCCATGGTGCTGTAACTTGAGTGGGTGGGGGTGGGCATGGCGGAAGGGAGATGGGAGGGGCACGGCAGGCACAACCAAAGGAATTCAGACGATGCCAGTTTCCAGACTATTTGATACCTGATGGGAAAGCCTACCCACACGGAGGGGCCTCTAGCATTAGGAGGTGGATGAGCTGTTGAATTTCTCAGCTTATTTTTAGGAACATCTCAGGAAGTTTTTCTCTCGCCCCTTGGGTACATACAGATATTCTTCGAAAGGACTTGAATTCAAGGTAGGTGAGGTGCTCTGATAGCTCTTCTGGTTCCAGGTGATCAAAGAGCAGGGAGACTTTCCGTTTCTTGCTGGTATTTGATTTTATCCTTTGAGTAAGTTTCCTGGACCAGTCACGGGCATTGCTTTTTGTGGGTAAACGTGAAAGGGAGAGAACAGGGAAAAAGAATAAATTGAAATTGCTTTTTGCAAGTAAAATCCATTCATGTTTCCCACAAGAACATACAAAACACTGTTAGCGAACTTTCCTTGGCTAAAACAATGCATTATCAGAGTTTCCCCAAATCAGTATTTTCTATGGCAACAACCAAGAAGTCTTGCTGGTTTTCAATGAGCCTTTTAAATGTGCAAGGGGGAACGGGGTAAATGCGTTTACTTTAAGGCAGTGGGAAGGACAGAGTCTCAGGCATCGGCCACGGTTTCCTTGCCTTTGGTCCTGGCTCCTTTGTGCAGCCCCCGGTATGTTTGCCCTTTCCATTCCTCCCGTATGTTCCTTCATTCTCATGAGGGTGATGGCGACTCTGTCTGGTTGGAAATCCCAAGGTAGTGGGGCAGTTTTCATGCCAGAAGAGCTCAGAGAACCACAGAAAGAAGATGTCATACTGCAGGGAATCATGTGTAGGAACATGTAGTCACTCCTGGCAGAGTTGTGGATTTTCCTCAAATATTCCCAACCACTGAAATGACCAAGGAAGCAGAGCCGATGCTACAGCATCTCCCTGCCCCCATATTTTCTTATAGTCAACCCCTGTGTTTCTTATTCAGTTTCAATTTCCTACAGTAAGGAAGCAAAGGGAAGCAGCCCAGTTTTGAAAAGCAACAGGATGCCAATCTATGTTTTCCTATGTATTCCTGGGAACTTGTCTCTTGATAAAAGGGTTCTGTAGTCAAATGAATTTGGGAAATGCTACAAATTCTGTAGCCCCCTTGGCCAATGAGCATATTACTGACTCTGAAAAACATTGCAAAAGCAAAGTTTAACTCATTATTCCTCAAATATATCTGGTCAGGTAATATCCCACAGACTAATAATTCCTACACAATATACTATGGAAAATACTGATAGAGGAAAGTCAGCTAGGATATATTAGGACAAGGAGACCTGGGTTTGGCCCTGGGCTCTAGGTTCTTCATCTTTAAAATGAAGAAACTGTTACTTTGAAAAATCTCTTTTATCTCTGAAGTTCTGTAGTTCTAAGCAAAGAAGTACAGAGAATCCAAACTGATAAACAATTTGGGGCCATAGAATGTGATCTTGAAATCAATCATGCGAGGCCATGGCATAGTGCATTGTGAACAAGGCTTTGGAGTCCAGTTTCTGCTCTGTCACTAACTTCACTAGCTCTGTGACCCCAGATGAGTCACAATCTTGCTGAGCCTGTGTCCCAGTCAGAAGAATCAGGATGTTGGATGAGATAATCTCTAGGATATGTTTCAGTTCTAGAATCCTCTGTCTTAGGGATTTGTACTATTCCAAAATAAAGCAGCCACATTGTGAAACTCTTAGCATACAATGTGTGTACTCCCCTCCCCCAAATTGGGAAAGACACTCATTTTTCCAGAGTGGGCCAGTCTTATAACTAAGAAATCCAAGGAATGATCTAAAATATTCCTGGGATCCCTTCCAGCTCTGAAAGTCTAAGTATCTTTCACAGATATCCATATATGTTGTAAACCCTCTGCTCAATACATTTTTTGGAGTCTGTTCCCCACTTGCAAGTTCAGGGGCACCCCCTGGCATTGGCTGCGGAGGAAGCATGAGTTCAGTCACTGCACTTTCAGGTTCTGATGTTCTGGGTACATTTTAGTCAGTATCTTGCTACCTGATTTCTTTTTGACTGGGACTTACTTTTTCTGCTCTTGGATATGAGTCACCTACTGCTTTATCACCAGGGGGCTTCTCTGCTTTTCTGTTAAATGTCAAGCTTTGGTTAGGCAATTGAACCTGCCTGTTGGAGGGGCTTCTCAGAGTGGTGAAAGAGAGCAGCAGTCATGGCTGAAATTCAGAAGCCTAGGAAGCAGCTGGATCATATTACAGGAGGGAGGTGGTTTCAAAAGATTAGTCAAAACCTTGACACTCACATTTGAGTTGTGTCAATCAGGCGGCAGTGTAACTCCTCACCCTTAGCTTTCACCAGTTCCTGAAACTCCTCCATAGTGTCTGTCAAGCTGGCATCCATTTTAAACATGACCCAGAATTCTGTTATCCAATACCTACAAGGACGGGGGTTAAAAAACACAATCTAAAACTGTCACCAAGGACTCACAATCTGGTGTGTTCCCAAAGGAATCTGCTGCCACAAAGAGAACTCAGAAAAAGACAGAGGCTGATTTGTCCTTCCACACTGAAGGAGCTGGGATGAGGGCAGGGAGGGAAGAAAACCACCCACTGACAATTTTCTGTCCCTCCATGCACAAAATACTTTGGTAAGATAAGGCATATTATATTATAATCAAAAGAGCCATGACAAAAATTTAGGCACAATCATGTGGATCAGAGGTAATCATAAAGGAGAGAACTACAGACAAACCAAATGTCCAGAAATGGGCAATGTATTCATAAGTTATGCTTTTTCACATTAGAATATTATATGGCTATTAAAAGTAATGTTTACAAAAAGTCTTTAATGACTGGAGAAGACTCTCATAAGGTCAAATGAAAACTATAGGATATAAAACCACATATATAAAAATATATGTTTGATCATGACTATGTTAAAAAATCTGCATGGAAAAAAGACAAAAGAAATGTATCAATATAGGTAGTTGGATGTGAGTGACTATTATTATAGTTATATATATTCTTTTCTGAATTTTCAAAATGTTCTACAATGAGCTATATTACTTTTAATAATTAGGAATAAAAATAAACAAAATAACAAAGAGATTTTTATTATCTCTATACTCCTCCCCTTATGTCATTTGATAACAAAATGCTACAGGACTGAAAAAAAATTGGTATAAAATATTAAGCTCAGGTACACCAGAAAAAATTCATTGTGTCCTGTTGAAGAATTTCCAGTATTAAGGAATGCCCTTTTCAGTCTGTCCAAAGCATTTTATAAATGGTCAAGAAGGGAGAGGTAGGGAGGACCAGGAAAGGACTAGAGCCCCGTGCTTCAGCCTTTCATTTGACCCTGCTCCACAAAGTCTTCAAGTACATGAAGAAACATTACCTTACAAAATAGCAGATCTTCAGGCAAAGCCCTGGTGAATTCTTTGCAAGGGCATCCTTATAGGTAGGGCTGTGGTTAAGGGAAATGGAAATCTCTGTTACAGAAACCAAACTTTTCCTCTTTGGAAGTATTTGCTAAAACTACCCCCTGACATAATTTTTCTGAAAAATGAAAATGTGATGCCTTATCTCTGCGGCCATAGGACAAAAACTAACCTGGTGTGTACAGCTGTATGATTATCACCTAGAAGGGTGTAACGGTAATTTTCTCTTTAGCCCATGCTGAAAGGGCTTATGAAAAGGGGCTGCAGCAACTCCTTTGCAGAAGTAGAATAAGGAAGTTAATAGTATGGAAAGGCCCCCGTGCAGGTGACTTACAAGAAAAGAAGAAGGGGCAAATGACCGGTGTCTGTGCCCAGAAGACTAGGAGTCCAACTGAAACAAGTTAAAAAGAGCAGTCCCTTTTATCTTTTAAAATGTTTCCAGTAACTGATAAACAATGTGTGTACTGAATTAGAAGAGGAAGAACTACATATTCAGATATATTGTCATGAAAATTAAGAATGTCAAAATTATTATACACCTAGAGGATGTCAGTACATTGAGATGGCAAGTTAGACCAGGCCATATGAATGATCCAAATACAACTGAAGAAGGATCCTTATCACTCTAAATATACCAAGAATATGAAAGACTAGCAAGATCTCATCAAATTCACGTCTTTACAGATACATGGAAAGAATATTCATTTATTTTAAGTGTCAAAGAAATGTGAAATCCAATTCAGTGATTAACTGGTGGGGGGAGCAGAATCCTGCCATCTTCTGTCAACAGACTGAGGAATCAGGCTGTAAGGGCTGTGTGCCTGCAAGGGCGTGTCCTCTTTCCCCTCTGAAAACTGTGCCATAGTAACTGCAATATGGGGTTCAGTGAATTCCAGCTGGGCCAATGAGAGGAATCCAGTGAGCAAACCAGTAAAAATCTCAATTAGCTGGAGCAAGAGTGGTCTTCCTTCAGCGGGTATGTGTATTTTAACCCTTGGAAAATTTGGAGTTAAATACAGAAAAGTAAAAGAGAGTCAAAATCATAGTACTGATGTTTTTTATTAGGAAGGAATCTATACATTTTGAAATCTTATATGTCTGTAATGTTTAAGAGCATATTAGAATGATATCCTTGAAACTTCAGTTTGGAATATATAATTAAGTGCTTTAGACTTGTGGTTTTAAATTGAGACCTTATTAAGTTTAGGCATAGCTTTGGAACATCTAAAATAATGTTAGCTTTACTGTTTATAACATTAATATATTAGAGTTATTAAAAACTGTTCAGAATTTAGGAAGGCATCTGAAGCATTTAAAAATAATTTAAAATGTAAAAGGCATAACTGCAGTTTAAAACCATTGGAAATAATTAATATTATTCAAATTAACCAAACATTTTTCAAGGCTTCTTAAAAGTGCTTGAACATGCTAGACTTACAGAAAGAATAATAAGATTTGCAAGCTAAACTTGAAACCCTAAATAAGAACTATGGTCATGAAGGTGATAGATGCCCCAATTTACCCTGATTTAATTTACATTGTATGCTTGTATCAAAACATCACATGTACCCTATAAAGATATACAACTGTTATGTACCCATAATAATGAACAATAAAAAAATTAAAAAGAACTATGGTCATGAAATTTGTAATTTTAATAAAATGACTTCTAATTTTAAAAATGAAATTTTAATAGATTTACTGCCTATAAAATCCGTACTTGAGATGAGAGCACCAAAACAAAACAAAAACAAAAACTGAAAAACACAAAACCCCACATCAACAAAGGTAACCGCAATAAAAATAAGCCTAGGCAACTGGCAAACTTCATGAAGTTACAAGTTCTGCTGGCTGCATCTGTTCAGGTGGAAAAGGTAGAACTGAGAGTGAGATGACTTTGCATACTTTATGCCACATCCCTAAGAAAATGCATCACTTCAATGCAAAGAGATTCAAGCACAGGCACATTTTAGATAAATACCTCTTGATCCTCTATTTTTATCATTTGTTCTACTTGTTGACATTTTTATTCTTCTTCCTTTTTAAAGGAGAAGGCACAAAAAAGCACTCTTGTCTTTTAAAGCACTCAGTAGATATATTAAATCAACACGGTAACTTTTACTGTGGCGTTTACTCCCTCCCGGTGGCTCCTTCTCCTTCAAATGCCTGTTCTGGGCGTGTTGGCCGCGTGTGGTGCGTCACTGATGCCATCCAGTCAGTCTCCACGTGAGTGCTGAGCCTGGAGGCCCCTCAGAAGGGCAGAGCCTCCTGATGTCATTCAAGTCCCTATGCCATGGCAAAGGCAGCCCCCTAGAGGAAGGCAGGGCACTGTCTTTCTCCCTTTATCCATGAAACAAAGCCCCAGCACGTGCAGGCTGAGTAGTAAGAGCTTCAGGCATCTGCCAGTCTAAATGTTTGCTGGAACCCTGAGATTCCACACCTTTTTCTTCTCTTCATAGCTAGTGTTGTGGCTATGAAGTACCAGCACAGTTCTGACTGTACTTTTCAGGCATCTGAACTATTCAGAGAATGTTTTTAAATTTATCTCTCTCTTTTAACAATGGAAAAACAGGAAACCATCTGAGCTTATTAACTAAAAATTCTATTACTTCCAGGTCAGAGAACAGGGAAACTAAGCATGAAGGAAAAAAATCATTTCGCCTTCAATGTTTAACCTGGCTTTCCATTACAGGAGTCTTACTTCATACTCCCTTCCTAAAATCCCTTCCCCCACCCCAGATTACTTCTTAACCAGAGCAAAGCCCAGATATCACACATAAAAGTTCTGGTAGATATAAAAAAAAATCCTAATGTTTTACACCCATTACTATGCAACAGTTAGTGTGTCCTACCATGAAATGGCCACTGAGCTAAGTTCTAGATACAAAGATAAAAAGCCTTGGTCTCTGCCCTTAAGGGACACAGAGTCTAGTGGGGGAGATGATACACAAATAGGTAAGTTACGATACAGGGTGGAAAGGGCTTTCCAGGCACAGGAAGTGTAAGAAGCCCTATTATGTCTGGTGTGTTGAGAAGTTCAGTGTGGAGGGGAAGGGGTTTCTGAATGAGCTGCAGGATGAAGCAAGAAGGAGTTACTATGGAGGCCTTTTTCCTGGCAAGCTAAGGAATTTGGCATTAACCCTGTAGTTTGCAGAGGCTCTGAAGCAACGGCCTACCCTATTTGCTTTGTAGGAAAGAGCTTCAGGGGTAGATAATGAATTGGGGGGGGAGGGGCTGTAGATGAGAAGACTAGTATGGGACACAGTGGTCTGGGAGAAAGACCATGGCATGGGAACTAAGTCAGTGGCATGGGAATGGAGAGAAGAGACCAGATAAGAGTTATTTCTGAAGCAGAAACCCTAGGATAGCGTGAAAGACTCTGTAGGAGGTGAAAGGCAGGGAGGAGTCAAGAGTGCTTCTGATGTTTCTGGTTTAGGCAACTGGATAGATAGATAATGACAACATTAACTGAAATTGAACATGAATATAAAGTCACGCACCACATAATGAGGTTCTGGTCAACAATTGACCACATATACGATGGTAGTCCCATAAAATTATAATGGAGCTGAAAAATTCCTATTGCCTAATGACATTTTGATGATCCTGACCCTGTGTAGGCCTAGACTAACGTGTATGTATGTGTCTTAGATTTTAATTTAAAAGTTCAAAAAGTAAAAATAAATAAAAATTTTAAAAATAGGAAAAAGCCTGTAGAATAAGGATATAAAGAAAGAAATATTTTTGCACAGCTGTACAATGTGTTTGTTTTAAGCTGAATGGTATAAGAAAGTCAAAAAGTTTTAAAAATTAAAAAGTTTATAAAGTAAAAGTGTTACAATAAGGTAATTTATTATTAAAGAAAAAAATTTTCATAAGTTTAGTGCAGCCTAAGTGTACAGTGTTTATAAAGTCTACAGTAGTGTACAGTAATGTCCTGGGCCTTCATATTCACTCACCACTCCCTGACTCACCCAGAACAATTTCCAGTCCTGAAATCTCCATTCATGGTAAGTGCCCTATATAGGTGTACAATTTTTTACCTTTTATGCTGTATTTTTACTGTCCCTTTTCTATGTCTAGATATGTTTAGATACACAAATGCTTACCATTGTGTTACAGCTGCCTACAGTATTCAGAACAGTAACATGCTGTACAGCCTAGGAGTAACAGGCTACACCATATAGCCTAGGTTTGCAGTAGGCTGTACCATCTAGGTTTATGTAAGTACACTCTGATGTTCCCACAGTGAGGAAATTGCCTAATGACGAATTTCTCAGAACGTATCCCAGCTGTTAAGTGATGCATGACTATACAGGTGTCAAGGCAGAATTAATGAGGTAGTAGCTGGGGATGGGGTAGTGAGCTAACGAACATACTAAAGTATTTGAATATATTAAGATTGAAGTGTCAGCAGGACAAACTAGTCCAAACCTTAAAAAAAGGGTTTAGTTTAGAGGAATATAGACTTGAAAGTCATCATCAGCACAGAAGAATAGTGGTGGAAATCCTGGTGAGAAATCACCCACGAAAAGGAAGTTGAGAGAGAAGGAAGCCAGGACGTTACCACCATGCTTAAGTGGAGCTCAAAGAAGAGGCCAGATGAAAAGCTGGAGAAGGGGTAGCCCAAGAGACAGGAGAATCAGGAGGATGCAGTTCTGGGAGCCCTGGGGGGAGAGCTGGGAGAGGCAGGGGCTGCCAGTAACACCCAGTGCTTCTGGGAGGTCTATGTAAACAAGGATGGGGGAAAAAAAGACCACTGGGCTTCACAATTAGGAGGTCACTGCGGACATCAGAGGAAAGTTCAAGTGCTGGGGTAGGAGTCACAGTTGAGTTGAGGAGTGAGTAGGGGTAGAGTTTGGAGATAGTGAGTACAGACTATTTTAAGACGTTTCACGTCAAATTTCTAACCCTAACAATGGAATAAAGGAGAAGCAGGGTTAAGAGTTTATTTTTAGATGGGAAGACGTGAATGTGTTTTAGGCAGAGTATGAAAGCAGAGGAGAGAGGAGATGACTGGTGGAGTAAGATTCTGTGAGTAGTGGGAAGGAGGACGGGAAGGGGAGAGTGGGATCCGTCCCACTGTGTGGGCAGGCACCCCAGGTATAATTTAGTCCTTAGGCCAAAAACCCATTTTTTTTTTTAGAGAGGAGTACTTAATCACTGACATTGTTTAGAATCACTGGTACATGGAGTTAATAAAAAGCAGACAGACCTTGAGTTGGTTTTATTACGGTTTTAAAATTCTCTGCAGATGAGGCACCCACTATTACCTGCAGCTCTTATTACGTGGACCTCTCCCAATGCTCCACCTCCTTTAAGATGAGAGGTGAAGATTCATGAGTAGATCTGAAGAATGGATTCAGTCCCGATGGCTTTTTTCTGTGTGCCGTAAAATGAAGAGTGGGAGAGGGGGAGGACAGTGGTAAAGGGCTAGAGCAGCCACAAGTCATGACTCAGTACCAGGGACCTGTGCCTCAGGTGCTAAACGGTCTCACCCCACCTACAGCCCTTTTTGCTTGGGGGCTGCAGCTTACAGTGTCATCAACAAGAAAGAGAAAGCAGATGCTTTCTCCACCCTACTCGATTCACACTCCTTAAAGAGGCTAAAATTTAGCAGGGTTTGCTTGGCACATTGTCAATGCCTCTGCCTGAAACAATAAGGCATCAATAGATTCTCCAGACGCTGTGGCATCAGGAAGCTTTCTTCAAAACCTGGGAAAGGTTGAAGAATTAGACAGGAGAGCTAGAAAGAAATTATCCTTTGAGTCATGCTTGTACCCTTGTCAATTTGCACAGAATGAATATGAATTTTGACTACTCTACAGGGAAAGTGTTCTTTACTATCAAGAGATACTGAAGGAGACCGTGTTTGCATGTTGATTTCTTTGACCACCCCCAAAAGCAATCAGCATCAATAATATTGTCCCACCCAACAGAATGTACATGAACACACACGCACACACCCCACCCCCATAACCCTGAAAGGACATATGAACCCATTTACCACTAAGGGTTATTCCAAACCAATTAAAATAAAAGTGTACTTCAAATTTCAAGCTACTTTTTGAATGAATCCCATTTGGGGCTTGCCAGTCACTATGTTAAAGGATATAGGGTGATAACTTTTTGGAGCAGTTCTGCAGAGGAGATGATAATTCGGTGCATGGTCAGCACGACTTGCAACAGTTGGTTACTTCGACACAAGTTTCCATCTGCATCTGAAAATATTAAGAGCAGCATTTGAGTTAGGCCCCAGAGAGAAATTAGTCACCTGGTGGGACACTTGACAACCCTACATTATTCAGTGGTGGATGGCAGGTGCAGTTCTTCAGACACAGGGTTTTTCTTCTACTGTCCCTAGCACCACACATCCCTCCTTCTTTGCTTTTATCCTCTTGCTACATTATCCCCTTGCCAAATGTCTATTTTGATGCTCATTAATCACCTTGTCCCAAAGGTGGTAGAATCTTGGGAAAGGGGTAAAATCTGTAGCAGTACACTTGGTCTTGCTGAAAGCTGAAGCAGATCCAGGTTTTGTGGGGCCTAAAGTTCATATAATTGGTGAGGGGGTGTGGAGAGACCTCTCTAGGGTCAGAGTGAAAAGAGTTACAGTTTTAATAGATTATAGTTAAAATATCTTACTTTTACAAATTTTTAAAAAAACACATGACCATAGGAATACATTTCTAGGGCCCTCCCATGGCTTTGGAAGGGGCTCATGCAAATGAGGGGCCTTGAAATATACACTTCCCTAGTCTTATGGTTAACATCCTCTAGCTGGAAATGAAGGGGGAAGACTATAGGCATTTGAAGATTGCCAGTGGCTTACAATTATCCATGATTTAGTAACATAGCATGGTTAACTAGGTTTTCAAAATCCCAGCTGGTAACAAATAAGATGCATTTTATATACCAGCACAGGGTATGAAGATTCCTGTTGGAGTGGTTTTCAAAATCTTTTCAACATTTATGGCATGAAGTGTCAGGGCTGTGCTGGTTATTCACTGCCAGGTCTACTGCCTGTCTTTCACCGTGAACCCCATCACCCAGCTCCCTTGCTAGCCAGGTGCCAACTGGGTTCAGCCACTGGGAAGCACCAGTAAGAGACAGGAGCAGAGAGCAGTTAGGATCTTTCTTTCTCATTCCACTCTGCTTTGACACAAGTTCCCCGACAGTAGCTACGTGTCTCTTTGATGAATGATCACACTGGACTGAGATCTAACACTTTTAATCTCCTTTGACCCACTGGCCCTAAGTGTGGAATGACTGCTGGCTATTGACACTCTCTGGGTGCAACATCCTTTAATTCCACTCTCATCTCTGTCAGCAGTCCCTTCATTAACCTGTCTTCATTTATACAAACGGAATCCTGTTCCCGGCTGGGAACTTGAATGATTCGGGGAGAAAGTATCAAATTAAAGAATATACATGAATTGTTTCATCATCTGTGTTGCTCTTTAAAATAGATTATATAAACGGGGTTATCATTTTCATTCTGTTTTAAGTGTACCAAATGCTCAGTGAAAGACGTGGTGCATTTGGCTTCATGATTCAGAAGTCTTGGCTCCTCAAATGATGACCTAAAGTCATAGTTCGTTGAGGAAATACAAGTAAGCTGACAGGACCCCTCACCTTCCCACCCCCCAAAGCCACCAGTTTACTGGCCCTCTATGGCCCTTACAGCCTGCCCTCCCCGCTACCCCAGAAGGCCTGGCAGAGCACTTCTCTGCACTCTGGGCCTCCTCCTTTCTCAAGGACATTGATCCTGCATTTGTCCATTTTCTCTCCTGCAGCATCAACTTTTCTCTCTCTCTACTGGTTTATTTGCATTGGCACTTAAATATGCCTCTGTACCTCCAATTTCAAATAAAACTCTCGTCCTGTCTAGCCACCTCTCTATTTCCCTATTCGCAGCAAAGCCTCGCTGGCAACACTTTCTCACCTCCCATTCACGTTTCAACAGTTCCATCTGACTTCCGTCTCCATCACGCCACCAAATCTTCATTGTCAAGGCTACCAATCAGCTCCACATTGCCAAATCCACTAGCTACTTCTCTGTCCTCGTCTTCCTTTATGACTCATCTGCATTCAACCTAACGCAACCAAAGGTGACGCTCTCCTTCCTGGAACGCCTTCCTCTCTCGGCTTCCATAACATCACACTCTCTCAGCTTCTCTCTCAGGCTCTTCTGTCTCCTCTTCCTCCGCGGAGCTTTTCAATGCCAGCGTGCTCTGTACTTAGGCCTCCCGCTTTTTTTTTTTTTTTAAAACAATTTTTAAAATTTAAAATTTCTTAGATTTTAAATTTTTAAAAATTAACTTTTTCCTAGGTGAACTCATCTAGTCCTTTGGCTAAAATGTTATCTATAAGCTGGTGACTGCCCAACTTGTATCTTCAGCCTTGACCACCCAATTAGTATGTCCAGCAGCCCACCTGGCAAATCCACTTCGATGTGTGGGCTCAAATTTAACTCATTCCAACAAAACTCCTGGCCTCTCCCAGCCCCCAGTTCAGTGGACCTACAGGCCACTCTCCACACAGCAGCCCGATATACTTCAGTGGATCCCATTATACTTGGAATAAAGCAAACTCCTCACTGTGGTCCACAGAGCTCCACACGTCCTGGCCTCTTTTAATACTGCCCACTTCATTTCATCCCGTGTTACTCCTCTCCACACCTCTCTACCACGAACCCTCCAAGCATATTCATACTTCATGGCCTTTGCATTTGCTATTCACTTCGATATGGTCTTTCTTCCCTTGGCTCGTTCATGTCATTTAAGTCTCAGTTCCAATGCCACATCCTCAGAGAGGTCTTCCTTAAACTCCCTAAGGTAGTCATTACCCTGCCTGAGTTTCTTCATAGCACTTACCATGATCTGAAATTACCCAGTTTAATTTTTTATTTTCTGAATCTCCAATAGTAGCTTCATGAGACCTGAGCCTTGTCTACTTTTTCCACAACCATATTTCTAGAGCCTAGAACGGTGCTAATACATGGTAGGTACTCATTAAACAGTAGAGTAAATGAGTGAACTATATCAAATAGGAACCCCCTTAACTTTTCATGTCTCTTTGGAAACTGAGTTTGCTTTTGTCATTAGCTATTTCATTGATGATATATAATATATACACTTATTTTCTTCTTGGCCACAGTTTGCAAAAGAAACACAAAGTTACAATTTGGCAAATCATTTTTATGATGTATTCATCTAGCCTGGTTATAGTTTCATAAACTCTCATTAATTCTTCTAAACTTATACTCTGTTGAGGAAGGGTTAATATTGCTTTATGTCTTCTGGCCCACACAATTTGTATAATAATAATCTCTTGCCACAAAAATTCTGCATAAAAAATCACCCCAAAACTCAGTGACTTAAAACAGTAATCATTTATTTTTGCTGTAGTTGCTGTGAGTCAGCTGGGGGTCAGCTGATATAGGCTGGGATTTGCTGGGGTCCTACCTCACATGCCTCCCAGCTTCCTTGGACCAGCAGGATAATGGTGGTAGGCTCTTCTCATGATGATGGCAGGACACTGAAGGGTAACTAGAAATATCCAAGGTCTCTTAAGCCTAGGCTTGAAACTGGCATGCTGTCCCTTCTGCCTCACTCTGTGGCCAAAGCAAGTCACACTGCTGAATCCAAAGTCAAAGGGCAGGAACTTCAAAGTCACATGGAAAACATCACTGACATAGAGACGGTAATAAATTGCGGGGGTGGGGGGGTAATAATGCAATTAAACCTACCACAGTTACAGGGAGGTGCTTTTCAATGCAGCGTTCGACAATAGTTTTTATAATGCACCCTTCCTCTGTGGTGTTCATATTCTTGAACACTATAGGTGAAAAGCAGGAAAAACTGTGAAATATATTTGCATTAGAATACAAAAGTATGCATTAGAATGTTCACATGAACTGTGGACAAAGGTCCAGGCTTATTCAGTGTGGACAGTATCTCAGACCTGCTACCTTAACTTTCCTTTATGGCTGCCTAGCATCTTTCTGAATGCTCACATATGTGGGAATGGAATTTAGAAGTATCCCGGGTAAGGCCAAAACCAAGTCACATGTGGAAGGACTCAAGGAACTACAAGGATTTACCATTGGAGAAGACTCAGGGGAGACATTAGAATTGTCTTCAACTATTTGAAGTGTTATTTGTGGGAGAAGGTTTAGACTAGTTCTATAGGGCCACAAAACGCAGCACCAGAGCAGATGGATAGAAGTTATAGGAACCAGGCTTGGGTACAACATGTGACAGAAAATTCTAACCATTAGGACTGTCCAACAATGGAAGTATTCCCAACACAGAAGTATTCAAAAGGAAGCTGGGGAATGATACTTAATAAGTTCTTTCTAATTCTCACAACCACCCTGCAATGCTGGCATTGTTCACAATTTACAGCTGAGGAAATTAAAGACTAGAGAGATTAGATAGTTTGTTCTAGGTCAAAGAGACAATGGGTGGAGGAGCTAGGATCTGGCCCCAGGTCTGTTTGACTCCAGAACCCCTGCTCTTTCCACTACACCTAGCTGCATGGCCATTTGTCAGGGTGGGGGATCCAACTATTATATGGGAGATAAGCTTTAAGAACTCTTCCAGTCCTTATGGCTACAAGTCTGAGAGGTGCCACCAGGATACTGCGTTGGAGCAAATACACATTTGACAGAATAGCTTTTGTACTCTTGTGATTTCTGAAAAACTCTTGTAAGCTTGAAAGTTGCCTTTAAGATAAGAACACAGGGTGCTGAGCTTAAGACTCACAATCATATTCACAACTCACTTTTACCTTGCACTGCCTCTTCCACAGAGTTTCAGGCACATTCCCACACTGTGGCTTGTTAATCCTCACATGCTTTCTGTGGGGGTGAGCGCTTGCAAATGGTAAGGCCAGGAGGAGATGACTCACTCCGCAAAGGGAGTCAGAGATGGGGTGAGAGGAACAACAGAAAAAAACGCTCTATCTCTACACCTAGTCCAGAGCTCCATTTCCTCTCCCTTCCTGATTCTCCATTTTCAACAAGAGAGTGGCTCGGTGTAGTCATTTGCCCTCATTCCCACCATCTCTCCCCCACGTGACCTTCAACCTCTAGACACCTCTAAAGGATGCATTCCCTTCCTGCCCTTATCCCACAGAGCACACACTTCTTCCTTTTTGAGAGGAAAAGCCCTGCTTTGGAAGACAGATTTTCAAAGTGGGTGGTCAAGGGGGACCTACCTTCTAGGCTACTAGATTTTATTTTGATATTTTGATATAATTGCTGTAAGATGATTTAAATATTTCAATGAATAATCCCATTTTGTTTTCATCTTAGGCTTTTAAAAATGCAATGTGTCATACGAAAAATTCTAATAAGTAAAATGTGCAGTGCATAATAAAATGTGCATATTTTTTCATTACCATCTGCTTCTCCTTACACTGCCAGGGAAAGACTTCTTTAAAAGGTTGAAACCTCAGTGGGGCACACAACATCAATCTTCCGTACTTCCATACCACTCAACTTGGGGGATAATGTATGCTGCTAGAGAAGTATACTAATTAAAGACTCACCCAATCTGTGGACTGTTTGTTTGCTCAACACACAAAGAGAAAAGCCATGTGGGTCCTGGAGTCATCTGTCTATGAGCCAGCACAATCCATGTTCCACCATTAGACTCAGTGCTGGCAGTAGCTCTACTTTACGGAATCACAGCATCTCAGGGTGGAAAAGACTTTAGCCATCTTCTACCTCTATGTTCTATCCAGTGCATTATTTCCTCCTAAAAACATCACAGGTAAGTGGCTGTCTAGCCTCTACATGTACCCTTCCAACAAGAGGATATGGCTCCCTAATTATTCTTATGGCTCCCTAATTATTCTATGTAGTGACTTTTCATTCTACTTCAATTACAAAGAAATTTTTTGACATCAGTGACCAATACTGATAATGAACATACTCTGTGGAAATCACGGTCCTAGGTACTAAAGAAGATATGAAGAGCTATATGAAAACCCTTGCCACTAAGGAGCTTGCAATCGAGTGGGGGAATAAGACACACACGCAAGATACCTAATATCAAGCAGTAAATGTTGTGAGTAAAACTCATGGAGACCACACTAAATGATGGTAGGTTAAGAGAAGGAAGAGATCCTCTCCAGCCATGGTGGTTCAGGAAGGATCTCATGTCCGTAGTGAGGTGACCCAGATCTTCGAGATTCAAGAAGCCGTCTGGTCCAACTCTACCTGTAGATCAGCCTGCAAACTCTTTTCTTCCTTTCCTTGGCTTAGTCTTAAATAAACTGCTTGCCTCTGAGAGAGATGAACTGCTCCCAGGTGATCAAAATCCTGTGAGAGAAAACTGACAAAGGGCTCTAGTCCAAGACCAGCCTCTTGCTGACAAGAGGTAGGGGCACCTTTCCCACAGCGAAGGTTGTCTGGGGGATGCGACGGAAATGCCTCACTACACCATGGACACAAAACATGGAAACAAATGTCCAGCACCAGGCAGGAACTCCAGAACAGAGTCTTTTCTTCCCTTTGTTTTGGTTTCCATGGAAATCTCTTGATGTGTAAAGGGATTTTGAGTGTACCAAAGGCAGAATGCCAGCAATTGGTACATTAGGGCTAGGCAAGCTTCAGCATTGGGGGCATAACATGAAATAACAAGTTTGTCGCAACTAGGGGCCAGAAAATGGCAATGGAAAAGCTAGGATCAGAAAACCCCGGGGGCAGGGGGTGGAGTGAGAGCTTACGACAGGGCGGAAGCTGATAACAGAGGTCAGTATCTCCAGAAAAGTGGATAGAATGGATCCAGGTAGAACCTGACAGATACACAGAATTCTAAATGTACAACAATGTGATAAAGTTCCAAAGAAATAAAATAAAACCTACTTGTCACAGCAAGACTATAATATTCATTAAATCTTGTTTGGAGAGTATATAAAAATTGGCAAGCTGAAAATAAGCGCGCTAGTTTTTTGCCGTTTGTTTAGTTCAGTTCTGTAGCACTGACAGCAGCAACTGAGGCAGGAAGTGCACGTGAAGAAAGAATGTGGTGATATGTACTTTGAACTCTTAACTTCTACTACCCAAGTGACTTAAAACATAACCAATGCCACTTTGATTTTTTTTTTTTTTTTTTTTGGTCCGCAGCCTCACAAGACTAGGGGGAGGAGAACAATCAGGAGAAAGCAAGTGATTTACTAAGGTCCCACTTTGCAGGGCAAGTCTCAGTATGATTGGCACCAATAGTGTGCTTCCAAGAGTTTAACAAAAAGCTCTCCTGGGGGAAGCGGGGGGAGAGGAACCCTGGTTTGTAGTGTTGGCATATTTCTGTGGCATAAATACTTCCACTATGGTCAATTTTAAGCTAGCAACACAAAGTCACTGAACGTGGAGCTGGGAAGAGATGCTTGCAGTCAGCTCTCAGAACAGGTACAGGCCACCTCTAACAGGCAACATGGTAGCTGCAGCCTCGGCAAGAGGGCTGGTGCTTGCTGGGCTTCCTTTTGTATTCCTTCCTTCCTGATCTCCTTGCTCCTGGGTGCTCCTGAACCCATTTCACTGGTCATCTGACTCCTCATCTCATGCCTTCCGGGCCGTGCCTGGTGACTGACTGGACAGTTAATCCAGATCAACAAATTCCTCTAGAGGAGAGAAGGACCTCAAGGGTGAATCCTCTCAGAGACACCTGCGCTGCAACAGTGATTTCTTGAAGTGGTTAGTCCTCTAACCCGAGGATAAAAATTTTAAAGCAAAGTAAGAATTTGGGGGAAGGGAAGCTAAGTTCCTTATAAAGCTAGTCTTGTTCTTGTTCCCTCTGGATAACCTGGTGTGTCACATGCAGGGCCAGGTGTGGAGCCTGCCACACAGTGAGAAAATGTATGTCTACTTAGACAAGTTTCTATTTCTTGGCATAGTACAGTGTCCAGGAATTTATAGAGCTCTGAATATCTTGGTTACAATTAGCTTTTAATTATTTATATGCAATGGGGGGGAACACCATGACATGGACAATACATAAGCCTCAAATTAACCACGACCTATGATTTCGAACTTCAACAGGCCTTTAAGCAGAGTCTCACCAAAATGGGAAAGAGCCTGGTCAGGATCACTTCTTCTCTGCTCCCTCCCAACCCCGGGGGGTGATGACAAGTGATGCTATGGCCAAGGCCAGGGACACAGAGAAGGGAAACACCTGGCTAACCAACCCCAGACAAGGGTTATTTGGTCTAACCAGGCCTGCCTCGACTCCTGTTGTCCCAGAGAGGCCAACCTGGAAAACACTTAGAGAAGGAAGCTGTGCTTCCTCCCTCCGTCCTATTGATCCTTATTCACTGTCCTGCCAGGGCCAGGGCAACGCAGGAAGCTGGAGCAGGCCTTTCAAGTAGCACAGCATCCAGGTGCACACACACTTGCACAGACTCACACAAAACAAGCACATACCCACTGAAACCACCCTGAAGCCAGCCAGCAGCTGGAGAGCCACACTGTTCTCCCTAGGTGAGAACACCTTATAACAATGTTATATTTTTATGGCACTTAGGTTCAACAAACAGCTTCACCTGTGTTGAACATGTGAGTTATACAACTCCTCCATGCAGTAGCGAGGACCATGGGCTTAATTTCAAAGATGGAGAAACTAAGGCAACATGCCTGGCCGTGATCACAGGGCTGGTGAGTAGAGGCACCTCCACAAGAATGGCCCTTTGGCCCCCAACCCAGGGCTCTTCCTTGGCCTCTGTTTCCCTTCAGGGATTAGGAGGTGGGTGGGAATATAGTGGAAAGAGCTCTACCATTTGGCCATCCATGATGCAAGGCTAAACCCCTTACCCACAACCCCATTCCTTTTTCCTCCCCAAGAAGCCCTACACCCAAACAGACCAACCTAGCCCTTCTCACTGGAATTATGGTACATACCCTAAAAATGTCCCTGGAGAGCCTAACCCTTAAACCCATCACTTTTTATGACATCAACACAAGGGAGATATTATTGCCACCATTTTGCTAGGACAACTAGAACTAAGAGTCTGTGAGCCGGTGGCCGGAGGGTGAAAATGCCAAGTCCCCTGAGAGCTCACAGTGCCCCGTGTTGGCCCATCTCTCCCCCCTCCTGCAGCAGAAGCACTCTCCACTCCCTCAGCCAAACCAGACATCAACAGAAACGTTCCTCCCTGGGCATGGCTTTCCTGCTGAAGCGTGAAGCTCCATGTAAAGAATGACCTAGATTTTTTGGATGAGCAATTGAAATCTATAAATGTCTAACCAAGCGCATGAATTGCCTAAAATGAGAAAGAGCTTTTAGCTATATAGCCTCTGCTGAGCAAGACAGCTGGCCTTCCTTGGAGACTGCAGCCTCGATCGGGACCTGTCACGTCTGAAGAATCAGGGGGCTGAGAAGTTGTGAGGAAAGTTGTCCTCTTTCACTTTCAAACTGGACACAATTCTGTGGGTAGGGGCTGGGGATTGGGATTAGGAACTAAACACAAGGGCAGGAAGGAGGCAGGACAAGTGCTGGGTAGACCCAGTGAGCTGGCTCTGGGACAACGTCATGCCTTCAGACTCTAAGAACCATTGCTGAAGTTAGTGGCAACTAAATATCCCAGGTGGATACTTCTGGGGCCCACCAGACTTCCCAGGGAAAACTGAATTATCTCTGGGTAGTTACGCTGCAATTTGATTCTTAGGTGAGCTGCCGCCAATGCAGACTCCTTGGTTCATAGACAGTGACAACTCCCCCTGCAGCACCATAGGAATGTGCCTGGCAAGAGAAGAAGGAACAGCAAGGCTCTGTCCCAGTTTCCCAGAGCGTGACAGAGAGCTGCCAGCAGGCTGGGAGGGAGGCAAAGGGCTAGGGGACGCAAAGAAAAAGAGACAGACACAAACAAACCAGGAAGAAAATCTGGGGCAGTGCTCTTACCTTGCTTATTCGAGCACACTTCTATCACTTCATTCTTGCCTGTGAAATTCTGGGCCTTTTTTGCATATTTTTGGACATGCCAAATACGGACTAAGAAGGGGAACTTCCCAAAAACTTACACAATGAAATAATATAAGGTCCATCTGAGAATTACTGGTTAGCTGTGACCTCAGCTTTTTTCAGAAAATTTTTCTAAATGTGTAACTTGATCCTATCAGACTTACAAGCCTAGATTATAGATAACCTCGTTGCAGCGCGTGACAGAATTGCAGCAATTGGTATATGCTGACATAAAATAGCAATACACTGAATACAGTCTTACCACAAAATATGCTTTTCACAGTAGAAACTGTCCTTTGTCTATAATTCTCTGCAATGAACAGTCCCATACAAAAAACATCATATCACCACGTATGATAAAAGTAACTGAGCAAAGTCTTTTGAAATCAGGTAGAAATTATTCTGAAAGTCTCCCTTCCCCTTCTTTGGTTGTAGTCGGATTAGATTATGTTGGATTAAATATTAAAAAATGCTTAGTATACTGTGAAGCACTATAACACGGTGAATTGTTCTTATTTCTCTTGCTGCATTTAGAACACTAGTTTTTTTCTTTGTCCATGTTAATCCTCATCTATTCCAGACTCGGACCATGATTTTTCATTACTTCTTAACTATAACTACAACTCAAAGAGTGGCTGTCTACTGTGGTTTGTCACATTATTTGTGCCAATGAGACTGGATTTGGTTTCCTCTCAAGCATAGTGTCACTCCTTGGCAGTTAGTTGGTGGCCTTCCAAGCTTCCTTTCAATCCTAGATTTTAAGCACACTGTCCCCTGAGACCCTCAAGACAAAAGGATTTCTTCAAGTTTATAGAGATGCTAAAGAGAAATTTGCAGGAGGACCTGGAGAACCACTCTGAAAGAGAGAACTGCACAGGTGGGTGAAGAATCTCTTATTATCTCAAGGAAAGAAAAAATGGGCCTCTACTCAGTAGCTAAGAGCCACATAAGAATGTGTTTCAAAATATCCCAAGTCATGAACTGATGCTGTGTCACTGTCTTAGAGAAGTAGCCAAAATACAACACTGAAACTCATAATGTTGTTACTAATTGGAAGATGGAACAGACCAGGAGAAATATTTGGTATTGTTGGAGGAAATGCAGCATCTGACCCGAAGAAATGAACTATGTTCAAGGTGCAGCCCTCCCACGCCTTTTCTGTCTGTTGTTCTCTTTTTGCTAATATACTTGGATCACTTCCTGTGTACCAGACACTGTTCCAAGACAGCCTTTACATACATTAACCAGGAGATAGGTGGCATTATTGCTAGTGAAGAAACGGAGGCTGGGGGTAAGATAACTTGCCCAAGTTTACACAGCTAGTAAATGGCAGACCTGAGGTTCAAACCCAGGCCACCTGGCTCTGGGATGACCCTAATCCTTTCCGAACTTCAATTTGCTCACTTGTAGAATGAAAGCTTTATAATGTCTTGACCCATCCCTCCCAGCAGAGAGATAATCAGGAGATCAGTCAAGACAGGAAAAGTACATTGATATCTTCTGGGGAGAACAAGGTCCTGAACTGAATTCAAACCACTGTGATGTCTGGTTGACTTGTAGGTCCCAAATATCTAGGCTGCCTGACTGTTGTCACATAGGCACATGAAACCCTCCCTCTGTTGCTGAAGTAACAATAACCTACACTTATTAGTGTTTTAGGCACGACCACTCTCTCCTCACACGTCATCTCATTGGAGCCTCACAACAGCTCCGTGAGATGGGTATTATTTTCGTTATAACCACGCGTGGTGTGACCCGCCTAAAGTCACCCGTGCGATGAGCTGCAGTGCCGGGACTTGAGTTCCGATCTTTTGACTTCAATTCTGAGCTTTCCACCAGATCTCAGTGCCTCTCGCCCTGAGCGTTGTGAAGATAAAAAGGACATCCTTGGCTCAGCATTGAGGGTTTCTGCAGCCAGCCTATATGCTAAAGGAGAACACTAACAACAATAATCACCACCCTATGCTGCGCCTCTGCCATGTGCCAGACACGGGCTAGGCCAGGTTATGGACATTCTTTCTACTCTTTACTACAACTCTGCACGGCAGATGTCTTCTCTGTTTCACACATGAAGAAAGAGACACCAAGAGAGGTCTTGGCAAAATACCATTGACAAGGTATTTTTTACCATATTTTTACCAAGCTATGAAGTAGCAGGAAGGGGATGCAAATTATCCTGGTTATTTTATAATTCTGATTCTAGGTTTTTAAGTTGTTCATATCTACCATAGTATTGCATTGCCTTTTAAATGGGAATCCTTCAAGGGTAAGTAAAAGGGTTGTATCTACTTTCTGTCAATTCCCTACAGTCCCTAATACCCTGCTGTACACACTACACTGGGACCATGTCCTCCATTTAAATCAAAGTATGTAAGAACAGACCTCAACTAGCAACTACCAATAAACACAAAGCAGTGACTGGCCACTTAATATGAGGAAAGAGTTAAATGCCTCTGGAAGGGAGAAGTAGCTAAGGATTTACATCCCCAGGATGAGAAGATGTGAGGGAATGCAGGGTGGTGGTGGTGAGGAAATTAAGCCGGTTTTTGAGAAAATACGGCAAAAGGAGGAGACAAGAAACTATAAGGACAAAGGAGGAACTAAGATTTACTGTTTTCTTTATCTATGTTAATGTCTCTGGCATTTAATTCCACTTACAGATCTAGGCAGAACAGCCCCTTGCCATACAGTGACAATCAGATGAGTCTGAGACTCCCAGGTATCTTTAAGTATCCTGAATTTTAAGGTCATTGTGCAACAGAACAAGGTATCTTCAAGTGAGAAAAACTGAGATTAGAATTCAAAAAGCCTTCCTAGGATTTTGATTTTGATTAGATTTTCCAAAACTTATCTACTGAAAAACTGATATTTTTCAGGCCAAAAAAGGTAAGAAGCCATGCTTGAAGAGGCTGATATCCTGAGTTTCTTTAGGATTTAACAGATTGATTCCAAGATTTCTCAAATTTGTAGCGTCCTGCTCAATTACTCAACCATTCCTTGGTTTGCTCTGTGGGCAGAGAAGTGCATGAGGCGATGCTGAGAACTGTGCAACCCCACACATGGGCTCTGGAAATACCACCAAAGGACCCTGACTTTTGCATAAACTTTTCATTTTACAAAGTACTTTCACATGCATTCTCGTATTTGATCAACACAACCACGTTGTGAGGTGGATAGGGACTATATCCAATTTACAGATGGGAAATTCAGTCTGTCCAACTGGCATCTGTTCAGATTGATGAGGGCTTGTGGCATACCAGTTAATAAATATTTTGAATATCACCTCTGGATAAATAACTTGCCCATGGACAATACCACCACGAAGTGCCAGAGTTGGAGTTCCAGGCTTGAGTTTTCTCATCAGAAGTCCGGGGTTCTTTGTTCAAAGAGCACTTGGATAGGTGCTGTGGGGGTTACAGATATAGGAAGCATCCTGTCCCAGCCTCAAGAGGCTACAGGCAATAATACAGTAGAGAAAATAGCAAAGACCCGGATGGAGATCCAAACAGAACGCTGAGGCAGTTTAGAGGAGGTGAAAGGCCAGGTTTGACTGGAAGAAATGGCTAAACCTTCATGAAGAACGTGGCATTTGAGGTGGGCCTCGAAGGGGCTCAGACTTGGACAGACTAAGATGGAGGTGAGGGCTGCTCGGTTGGGTAAGAAGTGTTTTCTGGGTTTGGAGATGACAGAGTTAAAGGTATATTTAGGAAAGGATGTGACATCCAGTTTGGTTGAATTAAAAAGTACTTGTAGGTAGGGAGAGGAGTGTGGAGATACAGTTCAGAGTCAGAGTGTTGGGACCTCACATACTAGACTGGGGAGTTGCCCATACTCTGATTTTTTTCTTAAAACTGCAAAGCGGAAGAAGGTCTACCGAAAGGGGAAAGCAGCACCCTCTTACCTGGCATTCTGTTAAAACTGCCAGGTGGTTGTATCTTACAACCTAAGCCCTAAGGGCTCTTTTCAAGGTGGATCATTTCTGAAGAACCTTGAATGTTATTTTAATTTCTACTTGTGTACTTTTCCCTAATGACATAGCCTGAAGAGACACAACCAGCAAGGGAAGGCCAGAGACTGTGAGTGTGTGTTCACGCACGTGCACTTGCTGCTCCAGCGAGGTCACATCAGAGTATGAAACCAAGTTCAGCTTTGGCTAAACTCAACTAATTTTGCTGTTATTAGGAAGCTCAGTTACTTGCAGTTAGTATTTTCCTCCCTCGTTTCACCAGCATTAGCATCTCACTCCTCAATTTCCTTCCCTGTCCACACCCTTCTCTGACTTCTTGGAAGCTGAGAAACCACAATGGAAGGACGGACATTTGTGATTACAGAGGAGCAACAGCTCTAGGGCTTCCCAGATCTGTCACAGGGATGCTGCATTACTCACTTCTGAAAGAAATCCAGACCTCCGAAATCTACAAGAAGTCAGCAAGGATGAGGCTTAAAGTTGGCACGGCTTTGGCTTCACCTGCTTGGCTGAGGATTTTATGACAGTGGGGTAAATATGGTTATTTCATCTTTTGTCCCTCATAAGCACCACCCGGCACATCTGCCTCTGATCCATGCCAATGATTTAAGTAAAATTATAACCCTGTAGCCAGTCAAGATAGGGCTAGCTAGAGCAGAGTGTAAAGCAGGTAAGGACTTGAGTGCTTTCCCCATTTAGTGGGCTTTTTTCCCTTTACCTTCCATGTTTCAGCCTGTAAAACACCTGCTCACCTGTGCAAACCGTAGGAAAGGTCTACCTATGTTAAGGTATTAGACACTTCAATCTTCTTCAATAATAGTCATTATGAGAGGTAATAACATAATGAAAAGACAAATGCACAATAGGTAAAATTTGGGGCCTTCGTGGGTGAATTTTTTTTTCTAGTGTGGAGGCCTTAATAATAATTAAGGCTACTACTCACCCTTTGGAGAGCTTCAGGGGAAGAATCAAAGTTTTTGTTCTTATAATGAATATGTCCATCAAGAAGCCAATGGACATATTAAACCTGACTGACTTTTCAAGATCTCCTAAGGAGCTTAAAAACAAAACAAAGGCTGGTCAGAGAGGGAGTGGTGTTTACAACTAATTAATCACAATCAGTTACAGATTTCTTTGTTCCTCCTCCACTCCCACTGCTTTACTTGACTAGCCTAAACAAAACAAAACCAACAACAAAAACCCAAAATGGATTCCAAGGCCTTGTATCACACCTACTGCATTCAGAGATCCAGGCATGGAACACAGAATTTGCATTCTTAAAACCTCTCCAGGGATCTGATCATCAGTCAAGTTTGGTTAGGTTGATTTAGACCATTTAGTTCATTCCTTGCCCTGAGGTAGTTCTATAGCCAACTACTAAACGACCCCTTGAAGACCCTTCCGATTTCAGAAGTCAGTGGTGAAGTCCGTTAGCTGTGTTCAGGGCTAGATGCAAGGGAAGCACTTAACAAAGAGGTGATTTGGTGCCAATATTACAGACTCCCTGGCGGGGCTTGGTTAGTTCTAATTTGAAAAGCACGATCAGAAATCAATCGGGTGTGAGCCAGAGGGATAGAATCAAAGTTAATTCATCTGGGCCACAGGGAATTTCCTACTGTATATTAGCAAAAATAAAAGTTCTTGACAGAGATATGTATTGCCAAGTATTTTCTCCCATTCTATGGCTAGCCCATTCATTTTTTTAATGGTATCTTTTGGTGAACAGAGGTTTTTGATTTTTATGAAGTCCAATTTGTTAAATATATTATTTATGGTTAGTCTTTTGTGTCCTGTCTAAAAACACCTGCCCCAAGCTAGCCAAAATATTCTCCTAAATCTCATTCTAGAAGCCTTATTGTTTTAACTTTAAATTCAGGTTAATGTTATTTAAAGTTATTAAGTCTCAAGTTATTTTTTGTATGTGGTATGAGATACAGGTCACAGTTCACTTTTTTCCTGGATACCTTTTGTTCCATCACCTTTATTGAAAGGACATTCCTTTCTCCATTCACGTGCTTTGGTGCCTTTGTTGAAGATCACTTGACCACGTATGTGGACATATTTCTGAACGTGCTATTCTGTTCCACTGACATATTTGTCTATCCTTATGTGTATACCACACAGACATTACTGTGGCTGTTACAGTAAGTCTTCAAAACAGGTAGTGTAAATTTTCCAGCTTCATTCTTTTTCAAGATTGTTTTGGCTATCCCAGATGCTTTCACTTCCATATAAACTCTGGTTACATCACCTGAAACTCCATTTTTTTTTTTTTTAAAGCAAACAATGCAGTATTAACCCATGCAGTGAATTTTTCTTTGTGGTATATTTTATTTTTCAGTTCTAGAGTTCCATTTGGTTTTCTTTATCGTTTCCATTTCTCTGTCAAGGTTACTCATCTATTTGTCTTACTTTAAATCCTCCAACATATTTATTTGTAACAACTGTTTTAAATTATTTCTACTAGTTCCAACATTTGTGTCATCTCTGAGTTCATTTCTATTGACCTTTTTTATTCTGGTTATGGGTCACATTTTCCTCTTTCTTTTTCTGCCTTGTAATTTTTTATTACATGCTGGGCATTGTGGATGCAATATTGAGAATTTGAATTATGTTCCTTTACAGAGGCATTTAATTTATGGGAGCCTTCGATTGATCCTATCCTAAGGCTTAGATTTAGGCTTTGTTAGAGTGAGTCAAGAGTAGCTCTTATTCTAGGGCTAGAGTAGCCCAACTCCTACATTGTAGCCTTTTTCATATCCCACCTGAATGCTCAAAGTGTTATGTCTGTCCACTCTGGCTGGTTGGAATGGCAGTATTTCCCAGACCACAAGATGTCCTTTGATTTACAGACCCCCAGTAAATTTTTGGTGTCATAGAGTCTCACCATATTCATGAATAGTTTAGTCTCAGAAACCTTGAACACACTCTGTCCTCTTTCTGCTTTGGTTTCGAATGTCCCCTCCAAAACTCATATTGAAATTTAATTGCCATTGTAATGGTATTAAGAGATGGGGCCTTTAAGAGGTGATTAGATCATAAAGGCTTCACCCGCAGGAATAGATTAATGCCATTATCTTGGGAGTGGGTTAGTTATTGAGGAAGTTTGGCCCCCTTTTTCTCTCTGGTTTTTGAGCTCTCACACTCTCCATGTGATGCCTTCTGCCATGTTATGATGCAGCAAGAAGGCCCGGACCAGATGTGGCCCCTCCATCTTGGACTTCCCAGCCTCCAGAACCATGGAGGCTCCAGAGCCAACTAAATCTTTTCATAAATTACCCAGTCTATGGCATTCTGTTATAGTAGCAGAAATTAGACTAAAACACTCTGCAAAGCAAGAGGCTGGGCTCCAGTTCCTATACCATGATTTATAAAGTACTCCCAGGCAGAAAGCCAACATGAGTTTTGAGTTCCCCTCATATCTTTTTGTTTTAATCCACAATCATAAGTCTGTCTTGTTTTCCAATACCTGAAGATAGTTGCTTCAAATATTTTGTCCAGTTTTATAGCTGTTTACAACAGGAAAATAATTCTAATACCCAATATTCCACTATGGTCAGAAATGGAAGTTCCTCTTTTGGTGTTTAATACCTTTAAAAATGGGAAGTCCCAGTTCTTTACCAAATTTAAATCCATGTACTCTTTATATGTCCTCTTAGAGGTAAATAACTCATACTAGCTCTTCTATGCTTAACACTATCAAGGCACACATATATGCTTAACACTATGATGACAAAGAAGAAAGAAAAGCTACTTATTTGTTCTGTCATCTTATATCCTCACAGATTTTATTCCTATATCATTTCTTAACTATTTATCTCCTCTGCGCTCTCTCTAGCTTTCCATTCCCATCATAAAACCCAGAGACTAAACTTGAATCTGATAACATGCTGCACTCTAGTGTCTAGTCAGATCTTGGTGTAACAATAGACAGATATTGCTTTGTGTGCCCAGCACATCAGCCTTCCTTTAGGAAACGTTCCTTCCCCAAATTCAATCATGTGCTTCTAGAGAGAAATGCTGCATTACTAAATGACTCCACTCCTGTGACCACAGTTGATTGACTCAAGCAGTAGCCACCTGGCCCGATTTGAACCAATTAAAGTTTTTCCCTGGGGGCATTTTTTTAAAAATTGAACTTGAGGGAAAAAATATTAAATCTCTAATGGTAAGAGATGCATGATTTACAGCTGTTAGTGCCATGTTTCCCACCTATGGATGGAATACATCTCCAGTGTAAGAGAATGATTAGCTGACAAGCAGAGAGAAGCAAGTCAGAGAGAGGAGAGATACACATAGACAGACAGACAGACAGACACACACACACACACACACGCACACACACACACTCTCTCTCACACACAGAACAAATACATGCTAGAGTCTCCCGATTGTATTCTAGTCCCTAATTTCAGATGTACCCAAGGCCTACAGGCATTCTGCACTATTCCTGTGTTTTAATAATATGAAATACCCCATATTCCTTCTAATAAGTTCCAAAAGATAGTTTACGTTGGATTTCTGTCAATGTCCTGATTAATACTTTGAAAAATGAGAGACTTTTGGGATCATATTTACTCAACACTAAATTAATATAGCTCAAATTCACATAAATATTTAAATTATAACACTACTTTCTAGGCTTGTGTCTATTATGACAACATCCTGGTAATTTTTTTGACACAGCCAATCATTTTGTATGTCTATGTTGTGATTTTGGCAACTTGCATTATTAACCTGAGGGAGTGATACTATAACATTCAACAAGTTTATACCAATAATGACTGGTATCATTTTTGAGCATCTACTGTGTAATGAAATTATGATATTTTACATAAATTCATTTCTTTTTTTCTTATTTTTAGAGACAGGGTCTCACTCTGTTGCCCAGGCTGCAGTGCAGCAGTGCAATCATATCTCACTGCAGCCTTGAACTCCTGGGCTCAAGCAATCCTCCTGCCTTAGCCTACCAAGTAGCTGGGACTACAGGCATGTTCCAGCATGCCTGGCTGATTTTTAAAATTTTTTTGTAGAGACAGGGGTCTCACTATGTTGCCCAGGCTGGTCTCCAACTCCTGGGCTCAAGCGATCCTCCTGCCTCAGCCTCCCAAAGCACTGGGATTAAGAGGCATGAGCCACCATGCCTGGCCAGTTCTATCTTTCTAGTAAGATACCCCCTTCACAACAATCCAGGAAAATATTTCCTAACTTTCATGTTGATAGAAACTGAGTCTCAGAAACATTAAGAAACTTCCTAAGAGCACAAAGTTACTACGTATAAGAATTAAGACTAGACCTCAGAATGGAATGGGGGCATTACTCCCTTAACATAGCAAATCTATTTCTATTAATGCAATCTCAGATTATTTTAACTTTTTGAGAATACACACGACACTACTGGCTCATATTGAACTTACAAGTCTACTAAAATCCCTTGATATTTTTCACAAGAACTATTAAATACAGTGAATCCAGTTTTCCCTCCATCCAGAACATACAGGAAACAGTATTTTTAAACTTAAGTGCAAGACTTTCTGTTTATTTGTACTGAAGTCCTATTTAAGTTGTTTTATGTTATTCATCTTCCTGAATTTTGATTTTTATCTAATATACTTACTATTCCCAGCAGTGTGTCTAACAAAAACATAGATTGTGTTTAAATCTGATGAAAATGTCCAGAGCTGCTCATAAATGGTTATACCTACAGAATAACATCTGTCCATACTCATATCTGTATGGACACACTTTGAGAGTATGACTATTAACCAGCTTGAAATCTGTTTATCTGGATTTGTATGTAGCCTATATTTTCCCATCTAACATTTATTAAGCATTTGCTTTTTGACTTCGTAGCTGAGCCTGTCACTTCCCACCCACATACTTGCAGACC